>CM073000.1:35206915-36482629 GCA_037038555.1 Rhynchonycteris naso | reverse complement strand
AGCTTGGACCCAAGGTTGCTGGCTCCAGCAAGGGGTTGATTGGTCTGCTGGAGGCCCGTGGTCAAGGCACATGTGAGAAAGCAATCAATGAACAACTATGGTGTCGCAATAGCAAAGAAAAACTAATGATTGATGCTTCTCACCTCTCTCTGTTCCTGTCTGTCTGTCCCTATCTGTCCCTCTCTCTGATTCTCTCTCTGTCCCTGTAAAAAAAAAAAAAATCTTTTTGGGCAGATAAAATACATTATGCTCACTTTGTTAAAGATGGCGCTGCCCACATGGAAGCCCATTACCCAGGTGATATTATTTGCCCTTATGCTTGGGATGGCTGTGGGGGAAAAGCTGTAATGTAAGCAGGCCGGGTCGTAATGGCTTAAGGCTTTGTTTTAAGAGTAAGCTCTTCCCCACGCCCTTGACTGATTGAATGATGAGGGTTGGTGCGCACTCCTGAGGAATCCCATTATGCCTCAGATGGGTGACTTTGTATCAGAGACTTCCTTGTCTGTAGATTGGATTAAGGGTTTGGATTTCTACAGTGTAAAGTGGGGCAGACCAGGAACTTGCTCTCTCGGTTCCTGGGTTCCTGAGATTAGTATCAGAGAGAAGAGCAGATTAAGGCCACATGGAGGCCAGGAGAAGCAGTCAAGATGGTAGAGTGCTAAGAGAGAAGCGAGTTTGTGCAGAGTTTGTGCAGCAGGAGATGGGAACAGAGGTGAATAAGTCTGGTGAGCTAGAAAACTTTGATGCTAGGAAACTCAGATAAGTCAGTAGCTTTGTGAGCACTGAATGAGTGGGTTTTGGAGCCCAGTGTGTGTTTTTGCTTGCCCACCGGGTGCAAGCTAGAATTAAAGCTGATGGCTCACCAGTTTTTGGCTTCATTGTTTCATTACCGACTGTTCGAATCTAATGCAAACCTGCACAGGTCAGGCGGCTTTGATGGTGGCCCCGGCTATTGGCTTTACAAATCTGATAAAGAGTAAAATTTTATTTGTGATAATTTGTCTGGAGTATGTGTGTGTGTGTGTGTGTGTGTGTGTGTGTGTGTGTGTGTGTGTGTGTGTGTGTGTCCTTGTGCTATTTGAATTACTTGTACAGTGTGTCCGTAAAGTCATAGTGTACCTTTGACCGTGTGACCGGTCTAAAGTGCACCATGATGTAAAGCCAGTAGTCGAGGCCACTATCACAGCCGCCTGACCCACGCAGGTTCACATTGGATTCGGACAGATGGCAATGAAACACAGGAGCCACAAACTGGTGAGCCATCAGCTTTAATTCTAGCTTGCACCCGGCGGGCAAGCAAAAACACACACTGGGCTCCAAAACCCACACATTCAGTGCTCACAAAGCTACTGACTTATCCGAGTTTCCTAGAATCAAAAGGTTTCTAGCTCACCAGACTTATTCACCTCTGTTCCCATCTCCTCCTGCACAAACTCTTAACAAACTGGCCTCTTCCTCAGCACTCTGCCATCTTGGCTATTTCTCCTACACATGGCCTTAATCTGCTCTCCTCTCTAATACCTCAGGAACCAAGAACCAAGAGAGAGAGAGAGAGATCAAGCTACTGCTCTCTCCCATTTTATAGCATAGATAATCCAAACCTTTAATCCAATTATACAAACAAGGAAATATCTTTATAATGAGATTCTTCAGAATAGTGTACCACCCTACATTATCCAATCAGTCAAGGGTGTGAAGAAGAGTTTACTCTTAAAACAAAGCCTTAAGCTATAATGACCCGGCCTGCTTACATTACAAATATTCCCCCACAGCCATCACAAGTATAAGGGCAAATAATATCACCTGGGTGGCAGGCTTCCATGTGGGCAGCACCATCTTTAACAAAGTGAGCATATTATATTTTATCTGCCGAACACATGATTTTACTGACACACTGTATTACAGTATCAAAGTAAATATAATAAGATTACTATATTATTTTAAAATTTATAAGATATAGTTTTATAATATTGTTGGGCAGATAAAATATATTATGCTCACTTTGTTAACGATGGCACTGCCCATGTGAAAGCCCGTCTCCCAGGTGATGATATTAGTTGCCCTTCTTGCTTGGGATAGGCTTGATTATATTAATGGGGGAGGGGGCAAGCTGTAAGCAGGCAGAGTCTTTATAGCCCAGGGCTTAGTTTTAAGACTAAGCCTTTCCCACCCTTTTTGATGTAGGGTGGTGCACTCTTATGAGGAATTCCATTATGCCTGAGATAAGTGACTTTGTATCAGAGACTTTCTTGTGTTTATATATTGGATTAAAGGTCTTTAATCTACACTATAAAGTGGGACAGACCTGGAGCTGGCTCTCTCTTGGTTCCTGAGATTAGCATTAGAGAGGAGAGCAGAGAAAGGCCACGTGGAGGAGGCCAGGAGAAGCAGCCAAGATGGTGGAGTGTTGAGGGAGAAGCCAGTTAGTGCAGAGAGAAGGAGTTGGGGAACAGAGGTGAATAAGACTGGTGAGTGAGAAACCTTTGATTCTAGGAAACTCGGATAAGTCAGAAGCTTTGTGAGCACTGAATGATTGGGTTCTGGAGCCCAGTGTGTTTTTTTAATTGCCTGCCGGGTGCAAGCTAGGATTAAAGCTAATGGCCTACCAGTTCTTGGCTCAGTTGTTTCATTACCAACTGTCCGAATCTAATATGAACCTGCATGAGCCAGGCAGCTGTGATGGTGGCCACGACTACTGGCTTTACAAATATAAAGTCACGTGTTTAACTTCAGGGTCTTCTCTTATGAAGTAAAAGTAGTTCATAAAAGCTGCTGGCAAAAAGTTTCCTGATTTTATTTTATTCTCTGTTGGGCAGATAAAATATAATATGCTCACTTTGTTAAAGATGGCGCTGCCCACATGGAAGCCCATCACCCAGGTGATATTATTTGCCCTTATGCTTGGGATGGCTGTGGGGGAAAGATTGTAATGTAACCAGGCCAGGGTCATTATAGCCTAAGGCTTAGTTTTAAGAGTAAGCTTTTCCTCACACCCTTGACTGATTGGATGATGTAGGGTGGTGCACTCTCATGAGGAATCCCATTATGCCTCAGATGGGTGACTTTGTATCAAGAGACTTCCTTGTTTGTATAATTGGATTAAAGGTTTTGATTCTATACTATAAAGTGGGGCAGGCCAGGAGCTTGCTCTCGCTTGGTTCCTGAGGTTAGTATTAGAAAAGAGAGCAGATTAAGGCCACGTGGAGGCCAGGAGAAGCAGCCAAGATGGCAGAGTGCTGAGGGAGAAGCCAATTTGTGCAGAGTTTGTGCTGGAGAAGGAGATGGGTAACAGAGATGAATAAGTCTGGTGAGCTAGAAACCTTTGATTCTAGGAAACTCAGATAAATCAGTAGCTTTGTGAGCACTGAATGAGTGGGGTTTGGAGCCCAGTGTGTGTTTTTGCTTGCCCACCGGGTGCAAGCTAGAATTAAAGCTGATGGCTCACCAGTTCTTGGCTCCATTGTTTCATTACCCTCTGTTTGAATCCAATGTGAACCTGCATGGGCCAGGCGGCTGTGATTCTGACCCTGACTACTGGCTTTACATTCTCTTTCAATTTTTTATCACCAAGTTATTTTTATTGTGTAAATAGGTGAGATAGGCCTCTGTTCCACTACACTGACTGAACCAGTTTCAAAATGTTTGAGATCGGTAATACTGCTCAAAGTTTCTGTCCTGTTACAAAGAATCCACCCTTTTTATGTATTTAAAAAATGATTATTTAGCACTTAGTGCTCAGGGTTGGACAAGGGTTTGGCAAATGAGGCTATCACCTTATACACAAAATTTAAGAGGATGCCAAAAATAAAGATATACAATATTTTAATGCGTTATTTTTAAAAATAAAAAATTAATGTAAAGAAACTTAGAATATTAATATTTAAAATGAGAACAGGATTTGTCTCTGCAGGTACATAATCCAGCCTTACCCACAGCACCCTAATCCCAGCCCTGTGCAGTATATTGGGGATATTAGATTAATTCTAGATAATTAATATAATAGCCTCCATCTTGAGGAACTAACTGAGGTGATTCATGAAAAAGAAACACTTCTTCCTGAATCATTTGGCTAAACCATGTCCCGTCATGTTACCGCACTGCTTAGCTCTGACTTATGCTTTAGTTGGGAAGAATGCATTGTGATTAAAGACTTCTAACTGCTTGCAAGCTTGACTCTTTTGAGGTTCATTCATCTTTCACAGTGGTGGGACTCAGCCGGATTGCACTGGTTCAGCAAACCGGTTGTTAAAATGGCACTTGTAATAAGGGTTCTCTCAAAGGTGGGCACCTGGGCAGCCACCCAATGTGGAAATCACAAATTTGCATTCCTTACTCTTTTTTAATGTTCATCTGTGCAACAGCATATTCTAAGTGCCCATAGGGCTGTTCATTGTGTCCGTAGGTAAAAAAAAATTGATGGAACTATGTTTGTAATATTTATTTATTTCATAAAACTCATTATATCTTTGTTGAAGTACTACATTTTAATTCCTTTACATTTGTTACTTCTGTAAACAAACATATAACATAAAGAAAAAATGTGCTGAACAACCAGGGGGTAATGAGCTGTCATTGAAAATATCTTAAATAGTTTTATTGTTTTTCGTCAGGTATTATTTAATATTTTTTCATTAATATTTTAAAACTCTTTCTTATAACATAATCTAGTTTTGTGTACCTCTTTTACTGTTCTTATATAAGTATTAAATGCATGAAATAATAAACTACCTTTTGGTATAGCATTCTTTTATACTTAAAACAGTCATTAGGGCAAAGAACTAGTTGTTAAGTTATTTGAATCCCACCACTGATCTTTAACTACTATCATGATCTTGCTAGTTTTTACTTGCCTTTTCTCTTGAAAGACACAGGGAGAGTTGAAGAAAAATAAAAATAGTGAAAGAGAAGGCAATCAGAGGGGAAATTAACATGATCTAGCTAAGAAACAAACCTAGTCAACTTTTAAGGCGGTGTCAGTGTTTTAAAATGAGATCCTATGGATTAAGATGGTGACAAGTGACAACATCTAAAGGAAGCAAAGAGAAAATTGTTACTTGTATGTGGGAAGGGTGAACATGCAATCTAGTATACAGAAGATGTGTAGTAAGATTGTGCACCTGAAACCTATATAATTTTGTTCACCAGTGTTACGTCAGTAAATTTAATTTAAAAAAAGAGAGATCGAACTGTAATAAAAAAGAAAGAAAACTGTTGCTCTAAGGCTAATGCTGATAAAATTGGAGAAATTATTAAAGTAGTGGGAGTTTCAAGAAAGTTGAGGAAAAGAACCTATGAATCTTCCATGGTTTACTTTTCAAGGAAGAGAAGTGAGAGTGGATATAGGTGCGGCCTTGAGTCTGTAGGAGCACTGATTGACAACTGCTCCGGACAAGGTGTTTATCTCGAGTGATAACCAGGGTAAGGTTAAAAAAACTCTCTCTTCACCTGTTTCCCAATAACAAAAAAAAAATTGTCCTTATACTCTAAAAGGAAAGATAAATTAGCAAATATTGTTGGAACAAAACAATGTGTAGATGCTTTTTCTAGCGTATGTTTGACAAAGCATCAAATGGATCCTAATGGCAAGAAAAAAGTAAGTCTTGAACAAGCTTAATTTCATAAGCATGAAAAGGAATAAAAAAATCACCCAGAATCACAGACAAATATAAGAGTCACATAGCACTGCAAGAAAAGTGAAAATATGACCAGATACCAAAGCTGCTGAGATGTGAGGGACAAAGGGCGGGTGGCGTGGGGTGGGGAGAGGGAGGTAAAGATTCCAAAAAGGGTTAAAAAAACTTTATAAAGAAGCCTGACCAGGTGTTGGCACAGTGCATAGAGCTTTGGACTGGGATGCAGAGGACTGAGATAGGCTTGAGTGCGGGCTCAGCAGCTTGAGCGTGGGGTCGCTAACTTGAGCATGAGATCATAGACATGACCCCATGGTCACTGGCTTGAGCCCAAAGGTTGCTGGCTTGAATCCCAAGATCACTGGCTCAAGCAAGGAGTCACTTGTCACTTGCTCTGCTGTAGCCCCCTCCCCCCGACCCCCCGTCAAGGCACGTATGAGAAAGCAATCAATGGAAAACTAAGGTGCTGCAATGAAGAATTGATGCTTCTCATCTCTCTTCCTTCCTGTCTGTCCCTACCTGTTCCTCTCTCTCTCTCTTTCTCTGTCACACACACACACACACACACACACACACACACACACACACACACCAAAAAAGCTTTATACACTGTAATGGAAAATTTCAAACATTTATAAAAATAAAGAGAATAGTATAATGAACTCTCATATAATATAATGAACCCATCACTTGGTCTTCAATAATGAATCAGTGTGACCAGTCTGGTTTCATTATCCCCACTCCCTTGATTATTTTGGTATAAATTCCAAACATATAATTTTATTCATAAGTATTTCTACATGTAGTTCTAAAAGATAAGAATTTTTTTTAAAGGACCAAAATGTCTTATCACACCTAAATTTAATTATTTTTATGCTCATTGTATATATTTTTAATTAATTATAATTTATTGTGTTGACATGGATTCAAGTGTCCCACTCAATATAACACCCTCACCCCCCACCCCGTGTCCCCTATTATATCTCCTTTGCTTCCTCCCCCTATTTCCCTCCCCTCTTCCTTCTGGGATTTGCTGTCCTGTTACCTGTATCTCTGTGTTATGTTTATATAGTTTCACTAACCCCTTCACCTTCTGATTCCATCCCCTCATCCCCCTTCCCTCTGACAGCTGGCTCTCTGCTCCCTGTGACCCTGCCTCTGCCTCTATATCATATGGTCTCACTTATATGTAGAATCTAAATGTAATGATTTTTAACATATTTTTTCCAACTGTCTCATTTTACAAAATATTTTAATAAGAATCCAAATAGTTTACAGTTGGTTGACATGTCTTCTAAATTTCTTTTAATCTATAGTTTTCCCTTCCCCATTCTTTTTTCTTGCAATTTATTTATTGAAAAAAAATTAGTTTTTTAAAAATCCTGAATAGTTTTCTACTTTTTGTTTCTTTTCTGATGGCATCATCACAATGTTATTTGTTATATAGCATGTTTCTTGCCCCCATCTTTCTTATAAACTAGTAATAGTTATAGGAGATTGATCTGATTTGGGCTAGATCTTTTTAATAAAAAATATTTCTTGGTTGGAGGTATGTAATATGTGTACAATACCTGGCTGTTCCTCTTTTGAGAGACATTGCCTATATCCATTATTTCATTAGGGACTGTAAAATGGTAGTATTCTACAGTTATATTTTTGTTTATTAATATTGAAATTCTATGATTATTTATTGTAAAGCCAGTAACCACGGCTACTATCACAGCCGCCTAACCCATGCAGGTTCACATTAGATTCGGACAGACAGTAAAGAAACAATGAAGCCAAGAACTGGTGGGCCATTAGCTTAAATCCTAGCTTGCACCTGGTGGGCAAGTAAAAACACACACTGGGCTCCGAAACCCACTAATTCAGTGGTCACAAAGCTACTGACTTATCCGAGTTTCCTAGAATCAAGATTTCTACCTCACCAGTCTTATTCACCTCTGTTCCCCATTGTCTTCTCTCCCTGCACAAACTCTGCACTAACTGGCTAATTATCAAAAACCTTCCTTTTTTAGTCTTTATTTTTTAAAAATTAAGTTTTAACAAATATTGAAGTTTGGGTTGGGTTTCTAAGAACCTATTTAAATAATATTAGGACTAGAGGTTTTCTAGTACCTGCAACATTATTTCCCCAGGACAAGTTTTCTCGTCAGCCTCTCCAATCCCACCCGATAAAGCTTCTCTTTATCTTTCTGACTTCTACTTTCACTTTTTTTCTGCCACAAGATTAATAACCTGTTTTATATTTTAAATCATATTTTAAGTCATTCTCTTATAATACATGTATACAACTTTTCTCATTTTATCTGACATCTTGGAATACTTTCCAGGGCTTTTTATATTACTTTTTTTACTATTTTTTTATTGAGATATAATTTACATATGATAACATTCACCAATTTTCAATATACAATTTGATGAGTCTCAGCAAATATATATACCATAAGACATCAGGTCATTTGTGTCTACACTTTTAAAATATTATAGTTGAAAACAATTGAATTTCTTAACGTTTATAAATGACAAACTTGCAAGTTCAAAAATATATTTTATTTAAGGTTGAAAAGAGAAATGAGGAATTCATTTAATAATTATTAAGAGGGCAAGAGAATTCTGAAAACTCTATTAGATAATTTACTTATCTTCCTTTTTTTTGGTCCTCTAAATAAGATAAAATGCTTGCAGAAAATGAAGAACTTGCCAAAAATAAATTTGATTTTATGATACTTAGGGCTCTGTCTGTAACTGCTGATCGGAATCAGGGTTCTAATTCATCCTCTTAGCCTTGGGCTTCTGGTTTGTTTCCTGTTTATGCTAATATGTTTAAAATCAGCACATGGTTGAAGATTGGCAATGTGGGCAGAGAGGGGAGTGGACAGGAGGTGGGAAGACACAAGCAATACCAAAATCTTGTTCTGCTTCTTAAATAGAATAATTACATAGAAATTGGGTTCAGAAATGCAAATTAATTGTTTAAAAATACAAAATAAAATTGTAACTGTTGGGAGGGGGATCTACAAAGAGATCTAACTTAATCAGGTTGGTCAGGGAAGGCTTCCTGGGGGAAGTGGCATTTAAATGAGAGTTGAAGGATAAGGCATCAACCAGATATGTTCTGGTGTGTATGTGTCCAAGGGCAAGGAGAAGCAGGGAGGAAATATTCAGCAGAAAGCATGGCATAGGCAAGAAATATTAGCAGGTTAGATAGTGCAAAAGAGTGACTTGAAACGAACCTTCCAAGGTAGTCAGGAATCACATTGTGCTGGGTTATGTTATGAATTTCATGCCTCTATTCTTCAAACAATAGGAAGGCATGAAAAGCTATGGAGGGACATGATCATATTTGCATTTGGATTTGATAAAATAATAATAAAGCTAAAATTATGCTTACTATGGGCTGGCGTTGTTGTAAGTGCTTTTTGTATATTAACTGATATGCACTTCACACAAACCCTGTGAATGAGATATCATTTGCATGCCCAATTTATCAATGAAGAAACTGAGTTATACAGAAAGAATATATAACTTGTCCAAGATCATGCAGCCATAAAGTGGCAATAATGACATTGGGAGGAGAGCATTCAGAAGGCTGTTGCAAAATTATCAGCAAAAGATGCTCAGGGCTTAAACTGGACTAATGCAGTGGGAAGCATTAAGATAGTAGGTTAAGATATATATAAACCATAAAACTCACAGGATTTATCTTCAAAGCACTGCATTTTGCATTGCATGGTATACTTCATATTTTTAAAATTTTATTATGATAAGACCACTTAACATGATATTACCCTCTTAACAACAATTTTAGTGTTGTTAACTATTGCCTGGTATACTTTTCAACTTGACTATTACTACTAATACTAATACTCTTTCTACTAATACTAATACTCTTTCTCATCTGTTTTTCATATTTCTGCTAGAGATATTAATATTAGCAATAATTCAGACCCAAAGCATTGAAGTGATTTTTTTTCTGTCTCGTGCTTCCTCCCAGTGATTAAGCAGTCACAGAGCCCATGCCAAGTTACCTTTTGCAAAGTTTTTACAATTTGTTATTTTTGTGACATTATTTTATCATATGTTTTAACTCCAAATAATAAAAGATGATCAATAAAATGCCATTTTATACATGAGTAACACATTGAGTAAAGCCATTACAGAATTGTTCATGCAAGTTCATAGGATTTGAAAACAACTTCCCATCCTTAATACCCAGCCTGTAGAAATGTTAATACAGACCTATATATATACATAGAACCCTATTGGCAGGCTGTCCCAATTGAGCCATCCACATTTACTTTGGTCCTGGATATAACCCTCAACTACACCAACAGAGAAACTGGGTTTGGGGACAATGCAGAGAACTGACTGGGTATTGTTATTAGGTCCATTATAATTTAAGAAATGAGAACAGTTTAAGAAGTGATAGAATGTTAGGGGAAGGGAGTAAGAGGGACAAATATACGATGACAGAAAATGATTTGACTTTAGATGATTGGTACACAATATAATCAACAGTCGATATGCTATAGAGATCTTGACCTGAAACCTATGTACTCTTCCTGATCAATGTCACCCCTTTAAATTTAGTTTTCTAAATAAAATATTTTAAAAAGATGTGATAGAAGAGGGAAGGAGAGACAGCTTAATGAGGTTTGAAAAAGAGAAATAATCACAGCTTAAAAATGTTTTCTGGAAGCCAAATCCTTGCCATGGTCATGCTCTAGCTCAAAGGATTTCCTACTGATCAGAAATCCTTCTACTTTTCTCTGGCTGAAACATCAGGGCTTCAGGTTTTACTATCAAAGACAGGATAATGATATAAAAATTCTTATGGATTAAACTCAGAAAGCATTAGACAGACTTTTCAGATGAAGAGAATAGCATTCTCTTGTTCTTATGTTTGTTTTTATTACATTTTATTACATCCATTCATTGAGTCTGTATGTTAGTCACTTTGCTTCACAAAACAATCCTGTGAAGAAGGTATACTGCTCACAGAAATTAGGAGATATTTTATTGCTTCATAATCATTTTTAAATATCCCCTAATTTTTGTGAGCAGTGTATTAACACCCCTTGTTCCTTCGGGTCAGAGTTTCAGGCAAGACATTTCCCAGTTAGAAAATGGCTGAACCAGAACTGAGATTGAACTATAATTAGCCATTCCAACCCACTGCTTCTAATAGCAGAGAGGCATAGGATACTTAAACAAATATCTTGAGAAGTTTTAACATTGAATTATAGTGTTGAAAGCATTGATGTTTTCAGTGAATTCACCTCTGACAATCTAGTTAAGGTCAAAGAATTTGAAAACATCCCCGAAGTCTCTCCTACTCTATAGTTCTGTGACATTATTTTATTATATGTTTTAACTCCAAATAAAAAAAGATGATCAATAAAATGCCCTTTTATACATGAGTACCACATTGAGTAAACCCATTACAGAATTGTTCATGCAAGTCCATAGGATTTGAAAACAATCCTTTTTTTCCTATTTAGGAATAAAGTCATAATGGGTTTTGGAAGTTATGCATTTAGTTAATAGATGCTGAAACATAAGGATATGTTTTATAAAAATAAATTCTATTAAAAAATCTTAATGATATTATCAAAATGATTTCTATAATAATTATCTGATACTGAATTTGATTACAAAGAGCTTTTATGTTCAGCCATTTCTTATACATAATGATCTAAGACTGTAACTTTTCTTTACTTAGCTAACAGCTAATCTAGTCATATATATGAAATAAATCATTCAGAATAAATAAAGTATGAAATATATTAAAAGAAAAATGTACTTAAATACATGTTAGTGGTTGTTCATAACTTGCCTCTCTTGTAAATATAAATTACTACAATGCATTCTTACGCTGATATGATGAATAAGATTTTTATTTTGACTTTTTTATGGTTTAAAAATAACTATTAAAATTGGTACAAGTTAACTGACCAACACAAAGATAATAAATAGGTACTCTGGCATATTTATCTTTCTAGCTTTTAAAGCTATATACAAACACAATAGAGAAAAATGCATTTCATACATGTGAAACATAATAATTCCTGTGGCTGCTGCATTTTTGTATTAATAATAATTCAGATTCACTACCTAACTTAGTTCTCTATTTTAAAAAATTGTTTGAATCAGAAAACTGAGACAAAATCCTGTGTCATTTCTGATGTTAACTAAAATCAGTTTGTGCAGATCAGCTTTCTATCAGAAAGCCCATCCTGCTTTGTCCCTATCAGGTGATAGTTGCATACAAAATAAGAAACCTCAAAGGTTCTTCTTTTCTGAGCCTTCTTTTTTAATTTAAAGTAAAATTTTTTTTTTTGTCCTGGCTGGATATCTCAGTTGGTTAAAATGTCATCCCAATATGCCAAGGCTGTGGGTTTGATCCCCAGTCAGGGCACATACAAGAATCAACCACTGAATGCATAAATAAGTGTAACATCAAATTGATGTTTCTCTCTCTCTCTCTTTCTTTCCCCCTCTCTCTCTTCATCACTCTCTCCCTAAAATCAATAAAAAGAAATAAAGTAAATTTCTTTTTGAAGCCATACATTTTAGAGAAAGGAGCCAAGATTCTGGAACCCTACTGCCAAGTTTGAATCCCAGCTCAGCCACTTACTGATTGTGTGACTATGGCAGGTGCCATGTCTCATTTTCTTCATGAGTATGATACTAGCAGTACATGTCTCATAGTATTGCAATGAAGATAAAATAAGTTCTAGTGCCTAGAATACAGAAAGCACTATATAGATAGTCATTACTATTACACAACCTAATATTTTAATGTATTTTGTTTTATAGATTGAAAAAGCTCCTTGAGCAAGAAAAGGCATATCAAGCCCGCAAAGAAAAGGAAAATGCTAAGAGGCTCAATAAACTAAGAGATGAACTTGTGAAACTAAAGTCTTTTGCACTCATGCTGGTAGATGAAAGACAAATGCATATTGAGCAACTTGGGCTGCAAAGCCAGAAAATACAGGATCTTACTCAGAAACTGAGGGAAGAAGAAGAAAAGCTCAAAGCCATTACTTCCAAATCCAAAGAAGACAGGCAGAAATTGCTCAAGTTAGAAGTGGATTTTGAACAGAAGGCTTCAAGGTTTTCCCAAGAGCATGAAGAGATGAATGCCAAGTTGGCTAATCAAGAGTCTCACAACAGGCAGCTTAGACTCAAGCTTGTTGGCTTAACTCAAAGAATTGAGGAGCTAGAAGAGACCAATAAAAATCTTCAAAAGGCAGAGGAAGAACTTCAGGAATTAAGGGATAAAATTGCCAAAGGGGAATGTGGCAACTCCAGCCTCATGGCAGAAGTGGAAAATCTTCGGAAGCGCGTGCTTGAAATGGAGGGCAAAGATGAGGAGATCACTAAGACTGAATCCCAGTGCAGGGAACTGAAGAAGAAGTTGCAAGAGGAAGAACATCATGGTCGGGAGCTCAAACTTGAAGTTGAAAAGTTACAGAAGAGAATGTCTGAACTGGAGAAATTGGAAGAAGCATTTAGCAAGAGTAAATCTGAATGCACCCAGCTACATCTAAATCTGGAGAAAGAAAAGAACTTAACCAAAGACCTGCTTAATGAATTAGAGGTGGTCAAGACTCGAGTGAAAGAACTGGAATGTTCTGAAAGCAGATTGGAAAAAGCTGAATTAAGCCTAAAAGATGATCTTACGAAGTTGAAGTCATTTACTGTGATGCTGGTTGATGAAAGGAAAAATATGATGGAAAAAATAAAGCAAGAAGAGAGAAAAGTAGATGGACTTAATAAAAATTTTAAGGTGGAACAAGGAAAGGTTATGGATGTAACTGAAAAACTAATTGAAGAGAGTAAGAAACTTTTAAAACTGAAGTCTGAAATGGAGGAAAAAGTATACAATTTGACAAAAGAGAGAGATGAGTTAATAGGCAAACTGAGAAGTGAAGAAGAAAAATCATGTGAATTAACCTGCAGTGTTGACTTATTAAAGAAGAGAATAGATGGCATAGAGGAAGTAGAAAGAGAAATAACAAGAGGAAGATCTCGAAAAGGACCTGAACTCACCTGCCCAGAAGATAACAAGATTAAGGAACTAACACTTGAAATTGAGAGACTGAAGAAACGTCTTCAACAGCTGGAGGTGGTTGAAGGGGATTTGATGAAGACAGAGGATGAGTATGATCAGCTGGAGCAGAAATTCAGAACGGAGCAGGATAAGGCTAATTTCCTCTCTCAGCAACTAGAGGAGATAAAACATCAGATTGCCAAGAACAAAGCAATAGAGAAAGGTGAGGCTGTGAGCCAGGAAGCTGAGCTGAGACACAGATTTCGGTTGGAAGAGGCTAAAAGTAGAGATTTAAAAGCCGAAGTACAAGCTCTTAAAGAGAAGATTCATGAATTAATGAACAAAGAAGATCAGCTTTCTCAGCTGCAAGTGGATTATTCTGTCCTTCAACAAAGATTTATGGAAGAAGAAAATAAGAACAAAAGCATGGGACAGGAGGTCCTCAGTCTGACCAAAGAGTTGGAGCTTTCTAAACGTTATAGCCGAGCTCTCAGACCCAGTATGAATGGAAGGAGAATGGTAGATATTCCTGTGACTTCGACTGGGGTACAGACGGATGCTGTCAGCAGTGAAGCAGCAGAGGAAGAAACACCGGCAGTATTTATTCGGAAATCATTTCAAGAAGAAAATCATATCATGAGTAATCTCCGACAGGTGGGATTGAAAAAACCTATGGAACGATCCTCTGTTCTAGACAGGTACCCTCCAGCAGCAAATGAGCTCACTATGAGAAAGTCTTGGATTCCCTGGATGAGAAAAAGGGAAAATGGGCCCTCAATCTCCCAAGAGAGAGGGCCTCGAACAAACTCCAGTCCAGGGCACCCAGGAGAGCTGGTTCTTTCCCCAAAGCAGGGCCAGCCCCTGCATATTCGAGTGACACCAGACCATGAGAACAGTACTGCGACTTTGGAGATAACAAGCCCAACATCTGAAGAATTTTTTTCTAGTACCACTGTCATTCCTACATTAGGGAATCAGAAACCAAGGATAACCATTATTCCATCACCAAATGTTAAGTCTCAAAAACCAAAAAGTGGAGATAGTACTCTCGGCACAGAACGAGCCATGTCCCCAGTCACAATTACCACATATTCCAGAGAGAAAACCCCAGACAGCGGAAGAGGTACCTTTGCGGACAGGCCCACATCTCCCATTCAGATAATGACAGTATCCACATCAGCTGCCCCGGCTGAGATTGCAGTCTCTCCCGATACCCAGGACATGCCCATGGGAAGGACTGTCCTCAAAGTCACCCCAGAAAAACAGACTGTTCCAACTCCAGTACGGAAGTACAACTCCAATGCCAATATCATAACCACGGAAGACAATAAGATTCACATTCATTTAGGTTCTCAGTTTAAACGATCCCCTGGGACTTCAGCAGAAGGACAAAGTCCAGTTATTACTGTTCGACCTGTCAACGTGACAGCTGAAAAGGAGGTTTCCACTGGCACTGTCCTTCGCTCTCCCAGGAACCATCTCTCCTCACGACCTAGTGCAAACAAAGTGACAAGCACTATCACCATAACGCCAGTCACAACCTCATCCACTCGAGGAACCCAGTCAGTGGTGAGTAGGAGAGGTTCCAAAGTGCAGGCTGAGGGAGGGGGGAACAACTGAGGAGAATAACTCATCGCCCAAAATAAAACAAAAGCAAATGCCACCTGCTCTACCTGAAGCTACTAGCAGATGTTTTCTAGAAAACTACCTACATCAATACATGAAAATAAAAAGTGGCCCAATATTTTAATGAATTGAGCTAATTTTGAGGAAAAATGTTTTCATGTAAATTATGGAGACCCCAAAAATACCTTGCAAAGATAGCCTCTTTGTAATGTCAGCATATGGTGATGATGTTTAAAATTTGATTTTTATGTTTAAAATCTTTTCAAAATTTTAAGACTGGGGAGAAATGGTCAATATGCAGGAAGAATTGACTGTTCCTGAGTTATATTTTTATAGTATAAAATATTCAGTATACGATAATGTATGACCATAGTAATATTTTATTAAGAAAATGAGATTAAAAGATTTTATTTTATTTTTTTAATGAGAGATAGAGACAGACAGATGAGAAGGGAGAGAGATGAGAAGCATCAACTTATATTTGTGGCATTTTAATTGTTCATTGATTGCTTTTTATATGTGCCTTGACTGGAAGGCTCCAGCTGAGCCAGTGACCCCTTGCTCAAGCCAGCTACCTTGGGTTCAAGCCAGTGACCTTAGGCTTCAAGCCAGTAACCGTGTGATTATGTCAATAATTCTATGCTCAAGCTAGTGACCTCATACTCAAGCCAGTGAGCCTGCACCCAAACTGGTGACCTCGTGTTTTGAACCTGAGACCTCCGCATCCCAGGTAGGTGCTCTATCCCCATGATGGCGAACCTATAACACACGTGTCAGCACTGACATGCATAGCCATTTTTAATGACATGCGGCCGCATGCGGCTGCATACCAGGGAAGTATGGAGCGTCATGCCAAGAAGGACATTTCATCCTTGGCTCCTGCACGGCCAGGTGCAGTAGTCGAGGATAAAACATTTGCTGTAGTGTAGACACTCTGTGCCGGAGGTCTGTAGGCCAAAACAACAGAACTCCGGCATAGAGCGTCTAGTTCTGGGACTTCCGGTTAGGCCATTTTTCTTGAAGTGACACACCATCTGAATTATGCTCATTTTTTTGGCGAATTTTGACACACCAAGCTCAAAAGATTGCCCATCACTGCTGTCCACTCTGCCACTGCTAGTCAGGAGAGATGAAAAGATATTATTATTAAAACTTTTTTAATAAAAAAAGAAGTGAGTTTATATGCCTAAACACTATATTTTATTAATAGTATCTTGCAGAGATCAGGTGCTTGATAAATATTATTTAATAACCAGCTGGAAGACTAAATAAATGATAATAAAGTGTGCCCAAAATATAAAAGTCAAAACTTAAAAATAAATTCTATTTTTTAAAATGCTTCTAACCTGATCAGGTGGTGGCACAGTGGATAGAAGATGACCTGGGACACTGAGGTCCCAGGTTCGAAATCCTGTTGCTGGCTTGAGCTCAAAGGCTGTTCACTTGAAGCCCAAGGTAGCTGACTTGAGCAAGGAGTCACTGACTTGGCTGGAGTCATCTTGTCAAGGCACATATGAGAAGCAATCAATGAACAACTAAAGTGACATAACTATAAGTCGATGCTTCTCTTCCCTCTCCCTTCCTGTCTCTTTGTCTCTCTCTAAAAAAAAAAAAATTAAAAGAAAATACTTCAAGTGATTTTCTTCATTTATTGGGGATAGACTGATAAAATTATAGAAGGATCATTACTATCTAGATATTAATTTAAACAAACAGACTAGAAATTATGATTCCTAACTCTGAACAAATTCTGCAGCATATATTGGAAACTCTTAAGAAAGCTTATTTTGCAAGTATTACTTATTATGTAAGTATAGAAACTGTGGCTTATTTTCCCCTATCTTCAATATAATTTACTTTTAATTCTCTGTATACAAACATAGACTGAAGACAGACTTGAAAATGTGAATTAGTAATTGCTTTGCCAGTAAAGCTGTTCACTGTTGGCTCTATGGGAGCCAAATAGCCCTCAGAATTGCTCGCTTTTCTCAAATGGTTCAATATTGCTTTTTAGGCAACACAAAGTATAGCTTGAATTTTTATAAAAAGACAGTGGAGATGCCAATTGTTATAATTGAGAGCAGGTTTCTCTGCTGGATCAACTTCTTTCCATTTAAGGGTCAGATCAATATAGACTTACCTTCTGTAGCAACATTTGTGACTACTGATTAAACCCCATACAAAAACAAGATTTCAAAACAGCCAAGAGTTCCAAGGCTTGAATAATGACCCATCTACTTTCAGTATATCCAATCTTATTAAATTAAGAACAACAAAATGTTTGGGACACCCCTCTTAAAAATCAGATAGGCTAGTTTATCCATTTGTTCATCGAAGTACTGAATTTACTGAGTATTACCTATACTTTAGCTGCTGGATTAGGTGCTGACTACAAAGATAACCTTTGAAATTCTCAGTGGGAGAGTCAGGATTAAAACCTACCTAGTAGTTCTATGATAGAAGTATATACAAAGGAACCACCAGAGAAGACTTCAGAGAGGAGGAGGTTTTCACATATAAGGAGAGATGTTCAAGAAGGAAAAGGGAAGGAATATGTAAAGAGCGTGTGCCAACGCACGGCACTGTGGAGGAGCCTGGCATGTTTGAGGAAGGGTGAGCAGTACCGCTGTGCTGCAGCAGTTGGGCATGGGGACAGAATGCAAGAGCAGAAAACAGAGAGGCAAACTGGGGGTAGATATTGAAAAGAGTTGCATGTCTTATGAAATTGGCATTTACTTTCACAGAACAGACAAAGGGTGTTGAAAGGGTAAAGATAATATAAAAACATTATATTCTTTATATTTTAGAAAGATGTCTATAGAACAGTTTAAAGGATAAACTGGAGGCGATGGAGGCTGGGGACAGAGATAACGTTTGCAATTCTCTAGGCGATAGATGGTGTAGGCTTGGACTATAGTAGTGAAAGTGAGGGCAGAGATAGATTGAAGACAGAATTGAAGATTTCATGACAAACTGAGTATGGAGGGCAGCTCTGAGGCTCTGACTTGGGTGTATGGATGTATAGGAGGTGAAACATTAGGGTACTAATGTTGCAGGAGAAGGTAAGTTATGTTTGGGGTGTATTATATCTGAGATGCCTGAGGGACACTGGAGATGTTTAGCAAGTAGTTGGAAACATCGATCTGTATTTAAGGAGGGCTTTGAAGGCTTGAGGTCTGGAACTCATCAACACATGGGCTGATAACTGAGGTGATCCTCAGAAGGAAAGCAACAAAAATTGAAAGAGGGCTGAGAATGGACTATGGTGATGCCCACAGTTAGCAGGCAGGCAATCTAGAACAAGGAGCCAAGCCAGCAAGAGATTCAAAAGCAGTTGTCAGGGACAGGATGGGATGGGTGAAACCAAGTAAGAAATTATAGCAAAAAAGTTTTTGGAGCACTTTAAAAAGGATGGCGTGGTCATCAGTGACAGTAAAAAATGAGAAGAGTCTGAGTCCTTAGGAGGTAAAAGGAGAGCTAGCTATTTAAAGAAAGTGGAGATAATTTGGGGGGCCAGTAGGAACCATATTGCCTGAGTTTATGCCAGGTGGCCTGTATTTTCTCTGTGAAATAGGAGGCAAGGGCATTTTCAGTAAGGGTAGGGGCTTGAGAAGGGAAGGACATTTGGCATAGGTGTTTCAGAAGAGAATGGAAGGCTGTCAGAGTGGGTTAGATTCTGACTCCAATTTTCTAACAACGATTTTGCCCGGGGAGGGCCCACCTGTGGCAAGAGTCTTGCTAACGTTCAGATTGATGGCATATCCAGTGGGCAACTCACCACCATCTCCCTGTGTTTCTGTATTTTCTCTTACAGTCAGGACAAGATGGGTCATCCCAGCGGCCTGCACCCACCCGCATTCCTATGTCAAAAGGTATGAAAGCAGGAAAGCCAGTAGTGGCAGCCCCAGGAGCAGGAAATCAGACCACATTCGAGCCTCGAGCTGAGACTCAGTCTATGAAAATAGAGCTGAAGACATCTGCAGCCGGCAGCAGTACCTCTCTTGGAGGGGGGAAGGGCTGAGGGCAGTGGCGGAGGGGGTACGTTGTGTAGATGCTACCGCTGCGGTGAAAACAAACCTTCGTCTGTTCGTGCCAACTCTTTACATGTACTAATTTAACTTTTAAATACCCTGTTTATAAAATAATCTACTAATAGCCACGTGTCTTTCCTATTTTGTAAACTTGTTTTGATGCTGGGGAACGGAGCTAACCGGCAACACTACTGTTTGCCATGCTCTCAGTGGAGGAAGCTGGGCCTGAGGCAAGGCCTGGTGTCTAGTCCCAGTTTTACTTCCAGAGAATGGATCCATCAGTGAACCCATCTGAACCTTAGTTTGTCAGTGAGATATGGGAGCTGGATAACGTTCTCTCCAATCCGGGCTCCCATATTTCCTGATTGTGAATCAAATTAAATAGGCCTTGTTCCACAAGAATTGATTTTTCAAAAATTCTAGTATGAAATAGGAAGTATTTGCTTCTACTAAATCCCAAATTTGCTTCGTGTGCTGGAAGGAATATCTAGCTATCACAGGGCCTGGACCTCTAAAGTTTTGCTAAAGCAAAAGCCTCTGACATAATTTCAGAAAATAATTTAAATGTGAAATAAAATGGAAATGAAATATGGAATCCTAAAACAGAGTTTTACTTAATTGTGTGTGTGTGTGTGTGTGTGTGTGTGTGTGTGTGTGTGTGTGTGTGTTATAGATGTTTGGCCATCTCCAAAACATTCCCAGAATTTAATAAATAATAATTTTAGAATTAATGTGAGACTCATGCTCTATGAAAGTGTGAAATTAATGTAAATCGTGTAAAGGTTTGAACAGGGCTGCCAATTGGCCCCGT
Organism: Rhynchonycteris naso; assembly: GCA_037038555.1. NCBI lineage: Eukaryota > Metazoa > Chordata > Mammalia > Chiroptera > Emballonuridae > Rhynchonycteris > Rhynchonycteris naso. Next base: position 36,462,472 of record CM073000.1, on the reverse strand, counting down.
GTAGTTCAGCAGAGGTTGTAATGGATAGAAAATAGCAGAAAGTGAATTCTGATACGTTCATGCCAAGAAAAAAATGACATCATGCATAGCTTAATTGAATTGAAATATTTTCCTCAGTTAACTGTGAACTTTACTTGCAAATACAAAACCAGTTCATGATTTCATCATTTGTGTGTGTGTGTGCTATAGAGAAGTGAATTATTATTACTGTCAGTTTTACTTGTATGTGTATCATTTTCATTAATTCTAAGCATGTTTTAATCAGCATGGAACAGTGTGTGAGTGTAAAATGCCAGGTGCTTTTGTGAGGAGACTAATCATGTGAAAGTGGACACTGCTTCATAGTCAAACACCCACATATGAGCTCAAGGCTAATAATCTATAGCATAGCATATGAGGTCTTATGTAGGCAGCACCTTTTTAAAGATTTTTGAGTCAATGGGGTGAACTTTACAAAAATACAGTAACTGCAGAATTATAGGTTATTTTATTTTTCCACTTTTGAATTGTGAGTGTTCCAAAATTATCTGGATAGTCTCTGCTCTTGATATTTAAGAAAAAAGACTATATATATATATATATTTATGGTTTTTAGCCCATGATTTATCACGCTTCATGATAAACTGTTCTCTAAGTTCATTACACACCAGATTTCCTATCCCTTTCAGATCTTGGACTTGAATCATACATGATAGATGCCTCACAGTGTTCTCATTCACTTTAATCAAATCTCTGTTGCCCATGGCTTCTCAGTTCTTGGCATATGTATTTAAAAATGTTCCATATCCATGATAGACATGCCATAATAATGGGATTTCAAGATAGAAGAAGAGAGAGACTAAGAATGAAAATTTTATGAAATATGACTTTAAACACATTTAAACAAGAGAGCTTTCCTTTTGAATACTTGTATTTTTTTAAAAGAGAATTTTCTCCCTTTTGTAAAGTGGAAACAATTATTTAAAAAGAACAAGGATATTCTTTGGCATTTAGGGTACTCAGTGTTACTGTACCATAACATACTGTATTTGAGCAAATAAAGGTATCAGAAGTATGAAATACTGTATTCTTTTTTACTTTACCTGCCATTTTTCAGTGACTTGTGATCATAGTCTTATTGTCACTGTTGCTGTTTTTGCGTTTTACCTGTTCGTACCATGCTTACAGCATTTCTGCCCGGAAGTCCAGACTGTCCGCAGGAAGAGTGCTCAGAAAGGCTTTGCAGTTCATGTACAGGATGTTTATACATCTGGACCTTGGAACAGAGCCACCTACAAAGTACAGCTACTAAGAAAATTTGGCAGGGCAACACATATTCACTTTTCAGAAATGATGAAAAGCAACTGCCATGGCAGTTTTTCTTTGTAATTTTAGAACCAACTTTACATTTATTGGTTTAGCTTTGTTCTAAACCACATATTAGAAATGAAATCCACTAGGGATAGGAGGTGGAGGATTAAATGCACTCCAACTCCAACTTCCATTTGTGAGCGTAACATTTGTAAGATGCAGCTTAATGTGCTTTTATAAGAGTGAATGGGATTAAACGGTTAGTCTTTTCCCTGTCATGCAACATAGCATTGTGTAGTAAAATAAAAAGGGTCTCACCAGGGGTGCTGTGTATAGCTGCTGCTTAGGTCCCACACTGGGTAGCAAAAGGGTGGAGGGGTGCCGTTTCCATAGTTTTCAATGTGATGGTGCCCCCAGAGGCTGTGCAGGGCACCATCTCTGCACAGCTACAGAGAAGATCCCATTTCTTCCCTTCCTGAGAATAACTTTCATATGCTGACCATTTCAGCACACTCTGATGGTAGCCATTTAGCATGTGTGATACCAGAAACTTTGTGGGACATGGCCCTAAGGATATTTACCATTTCTTGAAGATGTCTTAAACAGAATCATTCAGCTGCTACTGGCATCTTTATCAGATTTTCAGTGAGCACAAGCTAATGGGTGACAGTTGGGCTCCCCAGAGATTTTAGTGTCTTCATTAAAGGTATGGTATTACCAGATCTCTTACTTGAATATCTTCAAGAAGACAGTAAAGAAATAGCGCTGATAAGTTGTGTGGCAGGAGTATAATTTCAGGGAAACGAAGCCATGTCCAAGAATGAAAAATGTACAGAGATTTGACTTTCTCATTCCCTCATAGCTTCAGAGTACTGGGGAAACAGTGAGACTTTCCTGATTGGAAAACCCCAGGGATATTAGATAAGAAGAGCACATTTATGTGGGAGGGCAAAGGACTGAGAGAGAGAGAGAGGAAGAGGTAACAAGATGGGCACAGAGAAGGTTTCCCAGTAAACGAGAATGTATGATTTTAAAACTTCTCCAATACAGACAAAGTTTGGTGTTTACCCCTCTTCTCCAGGGTCTCCTTACTGGTTTCTCATCAATCTCTGCTCTTTCGACTTCTCCTTTTCCCTTGTTACCTCCACACAGGATAAAAATATGCTCTGGCCTCTTCCATTTTAGAACAATTCTTTCTTCAGCTGTGCAGTCCTCTATAGCTACTGCCTGTCTCCCTCCTGCCAATTTAAGTGATTGAAAGAACACTCAAACATTTATGTCTTCACTTCCATACTTTCCATTTATTCTTTTCTTCATGGATAGATAGAGGGGGAAAGGAAGGGAGGAGAGTGTGAGAAACATCAACGCGTAGTTGCTTTCACTCTAGTTGTATGTAGATTGCTTCTCATATGTGCCTTGACAAGGACCAAGCCAGTGTCCCCTTGCTCAAGCTAGTGACCTTGAGCTTTTCATGCCAGCGACCTCTGGGCTCAAGTTGGCAAGCTTTGATATTGTGTAGATGATGCCCCATGCTCAAGCCAGTGAGCCCACACTGATAAGCCCATGCTCTGAGTCAGCAACCTTGCGTTTGAACCAGCAACCTTAGCTTTATGAGTTGACACTTTATCCACTGTGTCATCACTGATCAGGCTCCATTTATTCTTTAATTACTTTTTATTCTTATTAAAGTAATTTTTATACATAGTTAAAATATCAACCAGTATGTCTGACTGGTGGTGGTGCAGTGGATAGAGCATTGACCTAAGATGCTGATGTCCCAGGTTCTAAGCCCTGAAGTCACTGGCTTGAGTGCAGGCTCATTTGGCTGGATTGTGGGCTCATCTGTCATGAGTGTGGGGTCACTGGCTTGAGCGTAGGATCATAGACATAACCCCATGGTTGCTGGCTTGAGCAAGAGGTCACTGGCTTGGCCGGAGGTCCCTGGTCAAGGTACATATAAGAAGCAATGAATGAACAACTAAAGTGCTGCAACTATGAGTTGATGCTTCTCAACACTCTTCCTGTCTCTCCTCTTGAAAAAAAATTAAAAAAAAAAAAAATCAGCCTGTACTAAAAGACTAAAAGACAATGAAAACATCAATTCCTTACCTCACTCTTCCTTTTTTTTTTTTTTTTTCCTTCTTCTAAATGAGAAGCAGGGAGGCAGACAGACTCCCTCATGTGCCTGACTGGGATCCACCTGGCATGCCCACCAGGGGGTGATGCTCTGCCCATCTAGGGCATAGCTCCATTGCAACCAGAGCCATTCTAGCACCTGAGGCAGAGGCCATGGAGCCATCCTCAGAGCCCAGGCCAACTTTGCTCTGAAGGAGCCTTGGCTGTGGGAGGGGAAGAGAGAGAGAGATAGAGAAAGAGGAGAGGGGGAAGGGTGGAGAAGCAGATGGTTGCTTCTCCTGTGTGCCCCGGTAGGGAATCAAACCTGAGACTTCCACACGCCAGGCCGATGCTCTACTATCACTGAGCTAACCAGTAAGGGCTCCTCAGTTTTCTTTTCCCTCAGTTTTGCTCCTTGGAGAGGAAATCATTTTTAACTCTTAGCTGTTTCTTTTGGTTTATCTCTATATTTCTAAATTATACATATATATAAAATTTATTTATTTGAGAGAGAAGAGGGGAGGGGAGGAATAAGAAGCATCAACTCCTGTATGTGTCTTGACCAGGCAAACCTGAGGTTTTGAACCAGCGACCTCATCTCTAAATAATACTTTTATACTCTTGATTCATCTATTTTAGATATTATTTTTGTCTTCCTAGTACTGTCTTGATGGTTGAGGATTCAGTCCTCTCACATGTACCATCTCTCCCTTTTTCCCATCTTCTCAATATGATTATATCATATATTACATTTTCCTTTTTGGTAAATCAGCAGTCAGCATTTGTATATTTATATATTAAGGTTTCTAGTATAAATTTAAATATTGTTTCCTGCTGAGTCAAATAGTATACTATGATTGTTTCCTTCTTCTTATCACTTTTTTCTTTCAAGTGAATAATTGCTTTAATTGTTCATCTGCTTAGTGTCTTATATATCTATCTTTATTTTTTCCAGATGCTCCAATAGATGGGCCAAACGCCTACCAAACCCTGAAACACATCAGCTTTATATTTTTCCCGGGAGGTTTTCCTAGTTCAGCCCTCAGCTTCCCTACTTTGTCTCGACTACTTGTCCTCTAAACCTGCTGCTGGCCTTTTGCCTGTTAAATCCTCTGTTTCCTGGGTTTCTTACCTCTATCATCTGTCTAATCTATCATCTGTCTATCTTTTTTTTTTTTTTTTTTTTACTTGGGACGTGTGGTCCTCACATTTCTTTTTTTTTTTTTAATGTTTTTTTTTATTTTATTTTATTCATTTTAGAGAGGAGACACACAGAGAGAGAGAGAGAGAGAGAGAGAGAGAGAGAGAGAGAGAGAAAGGGGGGAGGAGCTGGAAGCATCAACTCCCATATGTGCCTTGACCGAACCAGTGCAGGGTTTTGAACTGTCGACCTCAGTGTTCCCAGGTCGATGGCTTTATCCACTGCGCCACCACAGGTCAGGCTGTCTATCTATTTTTTGAAGTATATCTTTCAGTAGTTTCTACAGAGACAACTCTTTCAGTAACCTCCCTGGGGCAAGCTCCCTGCATTCTGGGAATAGATCATGGGAGATGAGATAGAGAATCTCATAGTCCAGCATGTCCACTTTTTCACTTCCCTGTATTCAGTCTGTGCTACCTTTTATTTCTCTAGGTCCAGAACTTCTTAGGTTGGTTTTTCAGAAAACTTCTAGTCTTTGGTAAGGGTGAAACGAAGTGTGAAATTATGCTCCTCTCCCTCTGTGATGAAGATATCTAATCTCCTTTGGTTTTTCTTTGACCTCTCTGACTGCTCTGCCTTGATCTCTCTTGATGGGGTCCTTGTTTTATGCTTACATTGTAAGGGTTGTTGTTCCCCTCTTCTCCATCAAAAGTGATTTTCCTGCACTATATGCTAGCTCTTGTTATTTTATGTACTACAATGGCTTCAGTTATCACCTATATACTGATAACTACCAAACCACTGTTTCTAACTCAACTTGTCTCAAAGCATTCTCAACACGTTCTTCATCCCTCTTCCAAGTCTTCCCTTCTTATTCTTGTCCACCTTAGCAGGGGTTTCCTGATCCACTCATCACACAATCTAGCAATGTGGTAGCCATTTTAGCTTCCCCTTCTACCTCACCCATCAAGTAAACTCATTCAACAGGTCCCTCAGTCAAACCCCCTAACACTCAAGCAGCTGAACCCACATCTCCATTTCTCCCACCCCTGCCTTAGTTGCAGTTTTAATTACTTCTCATCTGGATTACTCTGATACTCCCTCACCTGGTTTTATAATCTCCAGCCAGAAATTTTCTCTCATTCATTATTTGTTTTGTTTTCCAAAATACAAGTTGATCATATCACTCCTCTACTTGAAAATCCTCCAAAGGGTCATCATTACCTGCAGAATACAATGCCAGTTCCTTGGTATGGCACTCAAGGCTCTCTGTGATCTGGCTCTTTTGCTCCCCAGTCTTGGCCTCCGGCTGCCCAGGCACACAGACTGGCACCTTCTCTTGATTTATTCCTTCTACCTGGATTGCCCTTTCTCCTACCTTTCCTTCTGGTGGTTGTGTACTTGTGTTCCAAATCTCCTTTAAAAGCATTGTCTCTGCTAGAAAGACAAACCGTAATTTTAGATTCTAATCTGGAGTTTAAAGCCTGTCCATTGCTGTAAAAACTTGCCACTTGCTGTAGAGAAAGAAAATAAGCAGTTAGTTGCAGGATGGCTGAAACTTGGGGAAGAAAGAGGTGTTCTTTTTCCTTCCCTTTGTCTGCAATGCCAGCCCGTGAGAATGATGTGGAAGATGCTAACACACCATGCGTGAGAACATGGAGGTAAAAGAGTGGGATTAGAGGAAATCCAGGCTCTGCTTTTCTGGATAGTGTAAATTACTTCTATTTCCCTCCAGGGGCACCATGGCAAGTAATGGATGCAAAACAGCCAGCGGTCCGAAACTGGGAGTTTTTCCCTCTGAAGCCATCATATATGTGGAGAACTAAGGGGGCTGGAGAGGTTACTGTGAAGTAGAAACACACTATGAATGAGGAGCATGAATGACACTTCAGTAGAGAAAAAATTTGGGGTGATTTGTCATGCTGTGTGGGTTCATGAAGGACCCTCTCTAAATGAGAAGCTCTCATTTAGAAAACCAAACACCACCAATAAGCAGGGTGTAGACTTAGAATAGATATCAAGGTGAACAGCCAAAAAAAGTGGATCCTTGAACAATGGACTAGACTCCTGAGGTAGGATTGAAAAGCAGGAGACCAGGGTACGGTTGTCTAACTTTTGGCAAATCACCTTACCTTGGTTTGGTTTAGGTTCCTGATGGCGAACCTATGACACATGTGTCAGCACTGACACGCATAGCCATTTTTGATAACACACGGCCACATGGCCGCATACCAGAAAAGTATGGGGCCGCATGCCCAGTAGGACGTTTCATTCTTGGCTCCTGCATGGCCAGGTGCAGTAGCCGAGGATAAAACATTTGCTGTAGTGTAGACACTCTGTGCCGGAGATCCGTTGGCCAAAACAACAGAACTCTGGCACAGAGTGTCTAGTTCTGGGACTTCCGGTTAGGCCGTTTTTCTCGAAGTGACACACCACCCGAGTTATGCTTGGTTTTTTGGCAAATTTTGACACACCAAGCTCAAAAGATTGCCCATCACTGGTTTAGATTTTAGCTATGATCTTTTATGATTTTGGCATTCTTCCTTATAATCATAATATAATATGCTTCACTATTTTTTAGCAAGCAACTTATAAACGATTCTGCCATAACACTTTTTCTAATAACTAATTATTAATTGCTTACTGGTAAAAGTAGTTTTGGACTCTGAACTTGTGCTAGTGTGTCATAGACAGAATTCCAAAGTCAAGGGCTGGTTAGAGCCAAAGTCAAGAGCTGGTTAGAGCTTGCTGGGCAGATAAAATATATTATGCTCACTTTGTTAAAGATGGTGCTGCCCACATGGAAGTTCGTTGATATTAATGTGTGTTCTGGAACAGGCTGTGGTCAGGCCAGGTCGTCATAGCCTAAGGCTTAGTTTAAGAGTAAGCTCTTCCCCACACCCTTGACTGATTGGATGATGTAGGGTGGTGCACTCTCCTGAGGAATCCCATTATGCCTCAGATGGGTGGCTTTGTATCAGAGACTTTCTTTATGTATAATTGGATTAAAGGTTTGCATTTTCTATGCTATAAACTGGGGCAGTCCGGGAGCTTGCTCTCTCTTGGTTCTTGGTTCCTGAGATTAGTATCAGAGAGGAGAGCAGAGTAAGGCCACGTGGAGGAGGGGAAGAAGCTAAGATGGCAAAGTGCTGAGGAAGAAGCCAGTTTGTTAAGAGATTGTGCTGGAGGAGATGGGAAACAGAGGTGAATAAGTCTGGTGAGCTAGAAAGCTTTGATTCTAGGAAACTCGGATAAGTCAGTAGCTTTGTGAGCACTGAATGTGTGGGTTTTGGAGCCCAGTGTGTGTTTTTGCTTGCCCACCGGGTGCAAGCTAGAATTAAAGCTGATGGCTCACCAGTTCTTGGCTCCGCTGTTTCGTTACCGACTGTTCGAATCTAATGCGAACCTGCCTTGGCCAGGCGGCTGTGATAGTGGCCTTGACTACTGGCTTTACAGAGCTGAACCAGACTTTAGAGGTCAACAAGAAGATAATTATCTCTACTATTAACGATGAAAACAAAATAAGGAAAACCCCAAGTCTTAAAGATGTCTAACTATCTTATTAATAATGAAGCCAGGTATTCAGTTTTTCCCAGTACATCATTATTTCACATGAAACTATTTCAAGTGAGCAAAGTATGTATTTACACATAGTCTAGAACACTACATTCATTGGGCCAGAATAATACTGTCAAAGGAGTTTAAGATATTAAGAAAGCTACATAGAAACTATGTGTTAAAGTTCTCATAACAATAACAATACTCTGATTAATATTTTTGTCCTTATCTACAAAGCACAGTGGCCTTTTTCATTTTCACACACGATGTTATTTTTCCTTGCTATTCTGTGACCAGCTATAGGCTTAGATCAAAGTAGGCCTTTAGCATTTCTGTCTGAAAAGGTAGAAACTGAACATAGTTGGCTCAATATTTACCTATTTTTTCACCGATTAGTTTAGTTTTTGTTTTAATAATTAGTGTTATATGTGGAAGAACTAGTTCTGATTTGCTTGTATCTGAGAAACTGATCTATGTGAGAGATAAGGATTAGCTTTCTTGGAAAAGAAGTAATCATAACTGTGATTATTGGTAAACTTCAGCAACCTGGGGAGGTAGGGGGATGATTTGGGTTGATGATGGGATGGGAAATGTTTGGGAGAAAGCAAACAAACTATTAAGTAGTTGAGAAACCACAAGAGGATTTATATCATCTGGTTGAAAAATTTCCTGAAAAAAAATGACCAAACTGATTAACAGAAGAATTTTTAATTAGCTGATCTGAGTCCAAAAGAAGAAATACAAGTCCAAGTCAACAGAGGAAGTTTACTGGACTTCCTATTTAAAACAGATGTTTTATCAGAACTCTGATTAATTTCTGAGTGTGATAATAATATGACTGAATTCTAAAGCAATTTATTAAAATGAGAACTGTAAAAGTAAATAATATCTAAGCACTCCTACTTTTAAAAGGTACAGAATGTGGACATTTTTGCAGTTGGATAAATTACCCTGTGGGCAGCAAGTACAGTGCTAGGGTTTGTTTGCAGAGGGACGGGAAACACAGCATAACCCTAAACTAGGGCCTTGCTCTCCAGGCCGAGTCCCTGGGAAGTAGAGAGCTATGGGACATGGGAAGCAGGCCATAAGCCAGACAAATTGACACAAAATTCAAGAGAAAATGTTTAATTTGGTGTGCAGTTTCTTGCGGATGAAGCAGTCTTCCTTCCCTCACTGGTGCAAAGTCCTGCAGTAAATCCGACTTCTGCTATGTTTTGTCTTTGGTGTGTGAACTTAGAGGCTATCTATGAAAGTGGTCTGGTCTCATTTACTAGAGTAGATTTTTAAGATGCAGAGCTCATGTGTTCTCTTGCAGAGAGTCTGGCAGAGCGTAAACATACACTGCCTGGGAGGAAGACAGTGACTTTCCAAGGAGCACAAATTTCCTACTCCACAGCCAAGGAGCACTCCTTAGAGGAATCACAATTCTAATTTGTTGCCAGGTCGCCCCTCTCTAACACTCAAGAGACAGTCTCCCCTAATTTCTCCCCAAGTCCTATCTTGGATCTTGTCATCTGGCTGGCTAGTAGTTAGGGGTACCACCCAAGAAGGATGAATAGTTAGTGGATTCAGAAGTCAGCTATTATTAAGAATTGATAATATGTTAAAATTCCTTTCCATGGAAGTTATCTTAGCTAGTGCAATAAAAAATGAATTCATAAATTACCTAATTTTACAATATATTATAATAAAAATAATGATTTAACGTGTTAACTTGAAGTTCTATAAGGAAAAAATAACAAGATAACACTTGAAAAACACACATTGAAAAAAGTGTCATTAAGAACTGTTGGTAAACTGTGAATGTCAAAAATATATAAAAATCCAATGTTTTCATGTGTCTATGTTGATTAAGGCTTAGTTGTTTTTTCCTTCTTCCAATGAGAAAAAGAAAATGGTATTATTAAATGTCTGCACATCAGCCTGATCTGTGGTGACGCAGTGGATAAAGCCTCGACCTTAAATGCTTAGGTCGCTAGTTTGAAACCCTGGACTTGCCTGGTCAAGGCATATATGGGAGTTGATGTTTCCAGCTCCTCCCTCCTTCTATCTCTCTCTCTCTCTCCTCTCTAAAATGAATAAGTAAATAAAGTTAAAAAATAATATCTGCACATCAGAAGGCCCAAATTTAAGTGCTTTGCTATTTTGAGTTTGTTGACAGAGGTGGTAATTAACTATGGCTTTTGGTCTCAATCTACCTCTACAAATTATGAATGTCAGAAAAATGGTATCAGTAAAACAAAGTTATTACAGAATTCTACTTATTACTTAGGTCACATTAGAGGACCCAAATGACCTATAATTAGGCCTTACTCTGCGATTAAGTGAAGACAGAGTAGGAGACACAATATAATTTGCTCACTGACTTTATAACTTCAATAAAATTTATGACATTTTACTGTATTAAATTATAGAAAAAGAAAGAGACTTGGGAATTCTTTTTCTTTCTTTCTTTTCTTTTTTAAACACAAATAATGGCATTAATCCCAAAGCATTTTTTTAAGCCTGGCCATTGTAGATTTCATATACATTAGATAGCTTTGCTCTCTAATTGAGCAAATTTAATGACTTAAAACAACATATTTTTTCACATAATTTTGTGTGGTGGGTGAGTGATTTTTATCTTAGTTTATAGATTTGGGGAGAACAGATGATAAGCAAACAGATTTAATAAATGTGTTTAATGAGTTTAAATTAATAGAGCCACTATCATATAGATGTTATCTATCTCTAGAGACAAGATGAAATGTTTTCATATATACAAACCAAAATAACTTGAGCTTAATTGTGTTCCTATAAATAAAGTTTATAAACATAAATTTTAAACACATCTTTTATTATTAAAGTAGAATGAAATAAACTCTATTTGGTTCGCCAAGCATTTCTGAAAGTCTTTTTAATAACATAATTTAATAGCATTAGTATGTATGCCATGCATAAATTACCAGTTCAATACTTTAAATGTAATTATAAAGTATAATGGTCTAACCAAGACATTCTTTCAAGTATAGACTCTTTCGCTGTAGGTATTTTTACCAAGTTAACTCTGAAAAGCTATTATTATCATGGAGATGACAAAACACTAGGATTAAAAGAAGGAAACTCTAGGAATTTAGAAGTTTGCACACTTAAGATGAGAGAGGTGGTATTTAGTAACACAAAATATTAGTCCCACAAGGGACTTTGGAGATAATTTCCAATACCCTCATTTTGTAGTGAGGAAACAAAGGCATAAGCATTCTGAATTACATCTACAATAAGAACAATTCTGGATTCCACTCTTTTAAATATATGTTTTCTAAGCTTTTTAAAGTGAGAAAATTGGAGAAGATGCTTTAATTCTACTAGGGAGTTTTGAGAACTACAAATGTTCACGCTTTGAAAACTATGACAGAAAACTTTAAAAAGAAAACATATGGAATGGGAAATAGCTTTTTAATATTAGACAGTTACTTTAACTACATAATATATTAATTAATGTTTTTAGTTTTTGCCTGAAGATTTTGATATATTTTTTAGGTATTGAAGTATTATAAAACTAGAACAATATTCAAATGAAAAAAATGAGATAATGATTTTTAAAGGTTTCTGGTATAGAGAAAAAATCTTAAGTAGGTCTTAAAAGCTTTACAAAACTTTATATTTAAATATTATTAAATATATAAAACATTCACATATTTTTTGTTTTATTTTGCCTTCTTGTTTTACTTCAAAGTCAATTTGAAAGGTCAAGGGAAGGAATGGAAATATCTCCCCCTAGTGGTCAGTTAATGAAAGCAAATTAAGAAACATTTTGTTTTTGACAGAGGAGTACCCACTGAATATAATTAGCATGAATCTATAGGTCTGTGACATAATGTGCTTTAATTAAAGTTTACTTAGATATTAATTACCTAATTAACAACAAAAGGTAAATAGTATTTGAAATTAAAGTGAAAATAATAGGTGGAATAACCCTGACGTTATTTTCTACACTTACAGCATTGCCAAATGTGACAAGGATTTGAGGCTTAGGTATTTCTTTCTTCTGCTCTGTATAAGCTCAGCAATGACAAGAGTCTGTCTCATTTTGCTCACCAATGTAGTTCCATACCTAGTACAGTGATGGGTATGTACTTGGACCTTAATAAACAACCTTGAATGAAAGAATGAAAACAATGATACAGGTTAATGCAGGCGTAACGTTTAAGATAAAAGTAAAATCAATCAATAAATATAAATCGTATACAATCATAACATGACTGGTACTGTTCTAATTGCTATCTCAATATTTTCTTTATTTTTTAAGAATGAATTTAGATTTAAAAGCATATATAGAATTATGCAAAAAGAAACAGAGACAAAATGAGTTATTTGTGTTTATTGACTTCTTAAGAATAATGAATATTTCCTTACAGAAACTTAACATCACACACATTAAAATAATGTATTGTTCAGAACAGAGAGAATACAGCCGTGAGAATTACTCCCAAGAAATAGTCTGGTTTCCCATTATAGGGCTTGTATACAATAATTACTGTCTTTGTGTTTAGTTATTTGCTTGAATAAAATCTGTCTAATATTGTTAAAATATTAGACATGGTATCTAAAAGGCTTCAAGAATTTTGGAGGTAGAGCACCTAAGCCAATACAAAGAAGTTACCCGAGAGTGGTAAAGAACTGCAGGAGAAGCTATTGGGCTCATGTACCTGTTTTTTGTTTGTTTTGTTGTTTAACATCTATGGACTTTTAATGAAATAAAAGCCCATAGATGTGGTATTGATCCTCACATAAACTACTGACTTGAGTTTCAGTTTAATTGAAAATGCCATATCTTTTTTCTCTTTATAGAAAGCATCATCATTCACCAGTTACGTATGAACTCCAGATGAAATGGTAAACCAAGCACATACTAGGTGTGTGCACTTCCTCTGAAAGCCTGTTGAATGGATAGTATTTCTACAGCTCTCCATCATCACTAAGGTCCTCCATGCTACTGATCACTACTGAAAATAATTTTCTACTTCCAGTGAAATTTTTTGAGGATATCATGTAAAAGCTGAAAATAGCATTGCTGATAAGATGAAAATAGGTTGCAAGAGCAATTCAATATTTGTGTCAAAAGAAATTTATCTTCTTTTGCAAAGCTTTCAGGTCCACGGCACATGCTATGTAATTTATTTTTATAATACACTTTGTAATGTGATTATTTTCCTAAAGTGTTTCCTTTTTTTTATAGTCTATGGCACATATATTTGTAGAATTGTAGAATACACTGTCAGTTCTTCCAAACATGGGTATTGGTGCATTAACACAGTAACCTTTAATTATTTTCTTTTATCAATTTTTTATTTCTGAAGAAAAGAAAGTACAACACTATATATTTCCTGGGTAAATTCAAGAGGTAAAACTGAAGCAGGAGCTTCTGGAAGAGCTTTAATTATTGCTTGTACAATGCTGTGGTTCTGATCATAATTCTACACTAAGCAATAGCGCTTTGATTTAAGTTTAATTTTAAATACTTAAAGCCAGTATTTAAAGTTGCTCTTTCTAATGTTTTGTGCCAAATCATTTGATTGAGTTGATTTTCACATGGAATAAATTAATAAAAGAAGATGTATGAGTTTAACATGCATGGATTATAGGAACACCTTTAACTGACAGTTCAATTATATTTCTGTTTGCATTATTTGCTTATATGTACAGGATTTACAATAAGGATATCAAGGTATTTTTCAAAATCTACCTAAATGAAAACTTGAAAATAAAAACTGACCAAGAGTTTATTAGCATCTTTAAAAAAATGGTAGTAAAAATCCCAGGATACATAACTTTTTTTTTTATATAGATAGGATTTGGACAGATTTTCAGAATCTCATTTAGGGGAATATATTGTTTAAAGATAAAAAGCACATCAATACTCAGATCTTAATGTCAGAGCTGCTGTTGAATTTAAGTGTGTAAAAATATGCATCTAAAGTCTACTTGAAACATTTAATATAGTTTTTTTAAAAAGACCCTGTTAGTGTGGACATGTTTTCAATAAGTTCGTAAAAGACAACTTTAAAGATAAAAATTTGACTCTCCAGTTTCTGAAAGCAGAAATAATCTATCATATAATTTGAGATTAAAGAAAACATGCTTCTGGATGTCACAAGGATAACTACAAACCATGCAAATAATACTGTTGGCCCATTTCTCCAGTGTACAGGCTGTGCCCAGGTTTATTTTCCCACGGAGAGGAGTCCATACTGAGTCTCTGGAACAGAAAAAATAATGTTTGATTTTCTCCGCTATGTAACTTTGTAAGGTTTTAAGGTATACCTTGTAGAATTAGCAAATCATATTCAGTTGGTATTATAAATTAAATAGGTATATTTTATGTAAAATTAGTTTTGATTTTTGTAAGTGAAAGAGATGCTACACTAGGCTTGTTTTAGCTTGAATGATTGTGTATGGATCACATAACCTGCAGGGCTTTTGATTACCGATTAAGAAAACTAGAGTGTGTTTGTGTGAAGACTTTAAAAATTGTTGTTATGGGGTTTGTTTTCTGCAAATGTTTCTGAACTGTAATAACATTTTGGTTAGGAAAGAATTTTATTTAGTACTGTTATATTTTTTCTCACTCACGATTAAGTTCCCTTTTTGCCAATGTGTATACTTCTGATGACAAAAATACTCTGATATATCATTTGAAGCAGATACCTTTTCTCAATTTGCGGGATTCTTTTTACACTAACTGTAAAAAGGCTAGAAGATAAGACTTTAAAATATTACAAGTAATTTATGTAATTTTGAGTCTGAAGTTTTTATTTCTCTCGAGTGTATAATGAAATTTGGTACTTGCAGTGCAGAGTGAGGATGATGGTCCAGTCAGAGTCATTTAGATGAACACTGAGCTTTTTTCTGCCCATGCTATAAATCCTCAGTTTAAACCCAAATGGAAGCTAAAATTAATTTAAAAATTTTTTTAAATTTGTTTTGAAATAAAATAGAATATTAAAAATTAACAGCAAACAGAAAACAACAAATAACCATATCCTTATTTTATGAATAAACAAACAAGATATAAATAATCATATCCTAATATCCACACCACATCCAGTTGAAAAAATTGCTCCCACATGCAAACCTAGAAACATCCTAGGCTCACATAATTTCTATATCTTTTATTGTAAGTAAATCTCCTGTTTTTATTCTCAATATGAATGAGAATCAGTTTTGAATAGAATAATTATGTTTTCTGAAATATAATCGCAATCAGTGTTTTCAGTTTAAGGCACAACAAACTAACCTATTATTTTACCCTTTTCTTTTTGAAAATGTTTTTTGAGGGTATCTTCTACAGCCTTTTTTCAAGTATTTAGCAAAATATTAGTGTTTATTGAAAATAGTGGATAGAATAAATATTCCTGATGTTAGTTGCCTGGAATGTTAACAAAATGGGAATAATTAATTGCATCTTAGGACAGCCATAAAGAAATTCATGGTGTGGACTATCTAGCTTAAGCATTAACAGAGACACCAATGATATTGAAATAATTTTCAGCTTTTAAAAATCAGCAGCAGAACAAGAGTAAATGGTGTGTCAGACAGTGTCATATGTTTGTGTCTTTTCTCTTGATCCTATGGTTGAATTTTCCTGGAAATAAATAAAGCCAGAGCAAAGGTAGGGTGTGCTCATGAATTTGATGAGGCACAATTCTAAAAACAACAAATGCATAATGGAAGTTAAAAAAACACACAACTGGCATCTGAGGCATTTATCCCCCCTGGCCCTCCAGTGCTAAGCTTCTGCTAAAAAATACTAATTAGAAGGCAAAGAAGAAAAACATTTAAAATAGTTGTAATAAAGTCATAAAAATTGGGAAAGTTTCATGGAATCAATATTGCTTGAATGACTACCGATATTTAATTTTCTTAAACTTTCAGCATTTCCTCCGTAACTATATAACAACCGTGTTTGTTGCATTGGGAAAATGCTATAGATTCATACACTTGAACATAAATGTTTTTTCGGTGCCGTGACATAATACATTTATTTTCTGGTGGGTTTTATTCACCTTGTTTTGTTTTGTTTTGACTTATGCTGTTTGGTTAATTTTACCTTACCATTCACAGATTTTAACAGTGCAGATTTATATTTATTTAATCTAGATTTTGTTTTAAAAATATCAGCTGTTCTCTTCTCCAATATAAGAAGCTTACAATGTGATCAGATATTCTTAGAAGCCTTGCAGGTTTAATGGATTTTCAAAAGCAAAAGAATACATTGAAAAATTTTGGAGTTACATTCTATTTTCATAGCATTCTCAATCTCTTCTTTAAGTTTTATTATGTACATGAGAAGTTTATTTTTCACTATAGCCAAGTGAGTTTATGAATATGTACTTGTCTTTTATATGAATGTGATATCTTGCTTTAGGTAATCACAGGTTATTGAAATTACTTAACCAATTAAGACATTCTCTGTGTTATTTCCAAAGTCTCCTTATTTTATCAAATCTCACCAGAGAGTGAGAAAAATAACAATTGTGATATAAAAGCATTGTGCGATATTCTTTTTTTGGGTTGGAACATAATATTCATAAAATTAAAAAAATTGAAAATGAGTATTCCACCTTATTTAAAATTGCTTGCTTTAAACTAGTTTTCACTTCTGCATTCCATATTTTTTTAAAAATATGATGTTTTTCACTGTGAATAAGCAGAAGTGGTACAGCAGATCAGCCAAAGTGAGAGATGCTTTTCCTCTGAGTTACACCATAATATGCAAACTGCAAGACATCAAGAGATGGAAACGAGGTACAAGGTTCCCCTTACCCCTTTGTTCTCACCAAAGGTATTATCAGTAAATATTCAAATAATAACCAATTTCTAAAGATAAATTACTCAGTAGAGCAAACATTCCTAAGGTTTCGCCAGCAGTCCACAGCCCAGTCTCTACAGAAGCAGCTGGGTAAGGTGTCCACAAAGTGGGATGGGGGTGATGGTGAGGTTGTGCTCTGACTTCTTTTATTTATCAGCCTGGTAACAGAAATGGTGCTCCATAGATGTAAGGTATTTTTCCCCGCTGAGGAAGAAGGAACGGCATAGCCACGAAGTGTGGAATAATAAAAGCTTTATTTAGTATAGCATTTCCTGGACAATGTTCTCTGGTCCCAGGGACAGAGGCCAGAGGCCAGAGAAGTCTCATGAACGAAACCCCGTGGGGAATATTTAAAGGGTCGTCTAGGGTGGAGGCAAGTTGATATGATGTGGCAAAATCTCACTGGCTAACAGATAGTCGCTCTTTTCCAAAGGGTTTCTGGGAAATTTCTTTTGGCGCACATGGTTGTGGGTGGTTCCAGCCAGAGTTCCCAGGTCTGGTTCTTCACGTGACCTTCCCCCATTGCCCACCGACCTTACATTCCAAACTTTCATGTTAGATAGGGCGCAGCTATTTGTCTGGCTACTTCCTGCTGGATAGGGGCATCGTGGGGAGGGGATGTCGGAAGATGGTGGCTTTGGGGGGAGTCGTGAGGAACATCTATTTGACTGTGACTCGAGAAACTTCATAGATGCAGTCCTGTAAGGAGTTAAAATAAATTTAAAAAGAGGTGCAATAGGAGGATCTGCAGGGTCCAGCCTTTTGGTGAGCCAGAGATGGGTAGGACCCAGTGGTTCCAACTGCCAGCGGTCCTGCATGGGGGCAAGCTTGAGGTGAGAGACATGGTTAGAAATGAGGGTAGTATTGATTATAGGGGAGCCCTTGGTAGTGAAGAAGCCCCTTTCCTTCCAGAGGGCATAACTAAGAAGGAGTGCGAAAAGGGGATTCCTTTCAAATTGCATGTCAGGGGTGGCGTGCGAAAGGGAAAAATAAGGGTCCCATTCACTCCTATAACCGAGACCTGTGAAGGAACTAGAGGTCCAGAGTGTGATGGCAAAACAGAGAAGGTAGCCCCGTGTCCATAAGAAATGAGATGGGCTTACCCGCTCCTGCAGCATTGCCCTGGGTTTGGCGTGGATGATGGGAGTCTTTGAGTCCAGTCCATGTTAGTCGTCCATGAGGCCTAGGAGTTCAAGCGATGGACCCACCTGGCTGGCTTGTCCTCCCATTTGGGTGGCTTGTTCTCCACTTACAGGTGCTGAGGAAAAGCCTGTTGCCCAAAACGGGCAATCGCTCCACCAGTGATCTGGCTGCTTGCAGTCAGGGCAGGGCTTAGTGGGCAGCTGCGGAGGGGCACTGTCGGGCACAGTGACTCTGCTTGCCACATTTAAAGCAAGCTTCTGGTGGGATTCCTCTTTGCGGCCCAGACTTGGGTTGGGTACCTCCTGTGCCTTGTTCCTATTGCTCTGCCGGCCTCAGGGCTGCCACAAGAGCCTGGGTTTGGAGTGTTACCTTCTGCTGCATGCAGGCCTGATGAGTAGCCTTGGCCTTTTCCTACTAGTCGCGACGATTAAAAACTTTAAATGCCATGCTCACAGGTCTTGGATAGGGGTTTAGCGGTTAAGAATAATAGAAGGGGGGGGGGCTCCTGGGGAGCCCAGCACCCAGATCCGGCCAGAAACTCCAAAGCCTGAGGCAAGACAGGGCAGGCCTTGCTGCAAGAAGATCGTGGTTGGGCCGTGGGGTCAGGAGTCCTGCAAACCGACATAAGGGCCAATGGCTGGTAGAGGGTGACCTGATGGAGGAGAGGCTTAAGAGCACAGCGGAGAGGGAGGGGTCCCTGGCCAGCAGGGGATGAGAAAAAGAGACTAGTATTTGCAGGTGAATGAGAAACAGGATCCTGTGAAGGGAGGGCAGGGTGCTCCTGGAGGGAAGAGACCTAAGCAGAAGAGGCCGCAGAGGGACCAGAGAGGGGTCCTGAGAGAGGGGTGCCCCGGGGGGTCAGGCAGGAGGGGGAGAGAGTTGGGGGTGGCAGAAGAGAAAAGATTGGAGGAGGAAGATCTATCTGGAGTGGAGGATTTAGCTGAGGTTTCTCTGGCCAAAAAGGGCCTGTACCGTGTAGCAGGTGGCACAGAGATTAGGACAGGAGCACAAATACTAAAAGCCCTGAATGTAAGGGATCTCCAATCAGTGCCCAGTTCTTTTGGTGATAAATTGGTGAGGATGGTAAAATTGAAAGTCCCTTCAGGAGGCCACCTGGTTTGATTATTCATTGGGTTCTGTGGCCTGGTCACAGTGGAGAAGAAGAACAGTTTCTTCTTCTTTAGGGAGGGAGAGATTTCGGATAAGGCACTCCAGGAGTGTTTTTGGATCAGGTTTAGATTTCTGTGCCTCTATGGCGGCCCTCAGTTCTTGGAGTGGTCAGAGATGAGAATCAGCATCCTGCAACTCAGGCTCTGGCCACCAGACAGTTAGGTAAAGTGGATGTGCTCGGGACATCTCCACAGGCACACACACACTCGGAACAGAAAAGAGGTCCCTGACACAGCTTGATTACGAACAGGGAGTCTTGGCAGAAAGAACTGAGGGGAGGCTGGAGGCAGGGGACTC
Organism: Rhynchonycteris naso; assembly: GCA_037038555.1. NCBI lineage: Eukaryota > Metazoa > Chordata > Mammalia > Chiroptera > Emballonuridae > Rhynchonycteris > Rhynchonycteris naso. The sequence continues at coordinate 36,442,907 of CM073000.1, read as the reverse complement.
ACCACACCATGCACCAAAGTGGATAAAAAGTTGGAGATCCTGGTTCTTCCTCAGAAGGGAAGCAGAGAGGAGCAGCCCCAGCAGGCTTCAACTCCTCCTGGGTTTCGGCACCAAATGTAAGATATTTTTCCCACTGAGGATGAAGGAAGGGCATAGCCATGAAGTGTGGAATAATAAAAGCTTTATTTAGTACAGCACTTCCCGGATGATGTTCTCTGGTCCCGGGGACAGAGGCCAGAGAAGTCACATGGACAAAACCACATGGGGGATATTTAAAGGGTCGTCTAGGGTGGAGGCGAGTTGATATGATGTGGCGAAATCTTACTGGCTGATGGAAAGTCGCTCTTTTCCAAAGGGTTCCTGAGAAATTTCTTTTGGTGAGCATGGTTGTGGGCAGTTCCAGCCAGAGTTCTTGGGTCTGGTTCCTCACGTGACCTTCCCCCATTGCCCACTGACCTTACAATAGATATAACCAATCCTAACTTATTTTGTATATATATATTTCAAAAAGCAGGCACAGAAGATGTCAGAACAATGCTTTCCAAAGGAAAGTTGCAGATGTTAGCAATCTTGCCAGCAAGGCGGTTCTGCAATTTTTCTTCTTGGAGAAGTAATGCCCTTGTGTGCATTGTTTAAAAGCACTGGCCAAAAGTTGTCTGTTTATTTCATGACTTCCAGAGAATAGGGTCTCAGGCTTTCCACTAGATTTGCTCAAATGAATTTGTATCCTTTGAGCCCTGGGCTAAAGTCACCTTTAATGAAGGACAGACTTTTCCCTTGGGTAGGGAGATTGCAGTAAGTTCCGTAGGCAATAGGCAACAATGCAAAATACTTTTTTTTTTACATTAAAATCTACTTTTGAAATTTGTATTTAACAGATTCCAAAGAACCTATGAAAGATGGAAAACCATGAGGTCTCCCTTCAACAGGGCCACCCTTGGTGACCGTGTGGTTCCACAGATAATGGTTAGAACCTAATTCCCTCGAGTTCACAGATCATTTGTTTTTTAAAAAAGATAATCAGTCTTTCTTTAGTTTCTTCTGGAATTTTCTCAGCATTTCTTTCAGAGATAAGCACCTTTAATGAGAAAGTCTTTTTCTATTTCTTTTCAGGAGCACCTTTATCCCATTCTGCTTTATATTGACTCGCTGTGGTGTACAAAGCTATCTTCCAAGTTTGAATGTAAGCTTCTCAAATGCGGGTCTTGCATATTCCCCATAGTGAATACAAGGTACTGAATAAGTGCTTGTAAAAGGCAATATAATTCCTTCTAGAGAGGAGCCTTTTCCTACTCTTCTTCCTATCTCCTTTCCCCCAATCTTCACAGACCTTTCCCATGACCATAATCACATTTCTAGTCTTTCCGGCTCCCATTGCACATTTCTTTCTTCTCTTTGAGAGCAAGGCGTATGTTTAGTGAAAATGGCAGGGTGTTTTGTAGGCACCTAATTACTGACTCCTAACTCCAAGGATTGCTCCTTTAGTACTTTGGTCAGGGTATTTTGTACCAGATATTCACTACAAATTTTTCTGGCTACTTATTCTTCCCTTGCAGAAACCTCTGTGCCCACTGAAGGTTTCAGATACAGACTATCTGGATTAAACAAGAAAAGACTCAATAATCACTGATTCTAACCTGATCGGTGGTGGCATAGTGGATAGAGCATTGACCTTAGATGCTGAAGTCCACAGTTCAAAGCCCCAATGTCTCTGGCTAGAGTATGGGTTTGTTGGCTTGAGTGTGGGCTTGCCAGCTTGAGTGTGGGGTGGCCGGCTTGAGTGTTAGATCACTGACATGATCCTAAGGTTGCTGGTTTGAGCACATGGTTACAGGCTGAGGAAGGAGTCACTAGCTCGTCTTGAGTTCCCCCCCATCAGGGCACATATGAGAAGCAATCAATAAACAAACAACCAAAGTGAAGCAATTACAAGTTGATGCCTCTCATATCTCCTCCCCCTTTCTCTCTCCCTTCCTATCTCTCTAGAAAAAAAAAAATCACTCATTCTAAGAGAAGATATACTCTCTGCAAAAACAGAGCCCTTTTCAGACCACCAGATAGTTTATGTTATCTTAACAAGAAAAGTGTGTTTAGTCATTTTCAGTTCACAGAGTCCAGGAACAGGTTCCCACATGGACAATTAGTGCACTTAGGTGGTAGGAAAAACGGACTATATAAGCTATCGAACTGAATATCTATCTCTCAGAAGTGGTATGTATCTGAGACCTCTGTTTTCAGGGCAACTGCTAAGATCTTGCTTGAGAAAAAAGTATCATAAAGCTAGAGTATATACTGTTTTGCAAATCATTAATAAAGGTAGTTTAAGGGTCGACTTTTTCTATGACCATTTTTGATCCTATTCTTTCCTGAATGGATAAATATAATATCATCCAGACCTTAAGACACACTTCCACATTTTTTTTTGACATCATAAAGAAGGTGTGGCACCTGCTCAAACCTCCCATAATCCCTTGTGCACACATCTTATACAGCACTTACCTCACTACATTTCAACTTATTGTTGGCAAGTTGTTTCTTCCAGTAAAATGTGAGTTCATTGAATAGGTCAAATTAGTTCAACAACATTTACTAAACATCTTTTATGTCCTAGGTACATTGTCAGGTGTTGTAATACAGAAAACAATTAAAACAGTCTCTGATCTTGAGAAACTTGTATCTAATAGACAGGTTTTTCAGTAGTATGATAAGGGCAAAGATACAGGTATGTGTAAGTTGCCTTGAGCTCAGAGAGCAGTTCTTAGCTCAGTCTAAGGGGACAAAGAAAGATTCCTCAAATTGGCTACTCATCTGAATCTTCAAAGGTGAATAGGAATTAGTTAATAAGGCAGTTTCAGTAGATTTGGGGTCTAAAGTGGGGGAACAGTGGATTGCTCAGAGACTGGTTTTAACAACCACAGACAGTGAGTACAGATTACTCTTCCCAGAAGATTCAGCGACAATAAAAATGACATTGTGGGATAGTTTGTTGTATCCCTACCTTGTCCCTCATGGTGTGCTGAGCAGAAGGAAGTCCTATAAGGTCTTGGTGTTTGTCATTGATATTTATTTTCATTGAATAAAAAAAGTGTTTACTTCTCAAGCTTAATAAAAGTAGACTTGCACAATTAAGCCCATTAATTTTTTAAAAATTATTTGAGAGAGAGAGAGAGAGAGGACGAAAGAGAGAAAAAGAAACATCAACCTGATGTTCTACTTATTTATTCATTCACTGGTCAATTCTTGTGTCCCGACCAGGGATCATACCCACAACCTTGGTGCATCCAGACGATGCTCCAACCAACTGATCTACTAAAACATTTAAGCCCACTTTGGGAGTTATCCTTCAAAAATATGTTGGAATTGCATTAAATAAACACATGAGTAATTTCATAGGGTTTGAAACCCAAGTGTTTCAAAAAGCAAATGATGAAATGTACTTCCCCTGAACGTCCAATAATTTAACACTTGGAATAACAGAAAAAGGTAAATTAAAACTACATCTAAAAATAGTCCAAATGTATGATTTATAAAAAAGTAACATTTTTAAAGATCTAGTTTTTTTTTTTTTTACAGGGACAGAGAGAGAGTCAGAGAGAGGGATAGATAGGGACAGACAAACAGGACCAGAGAGAGATGAGAAGCATCAATCATTAGTTTGTCATTGCCATTGCGACACCATAGTTGTTCATTGATTGCTTTCTCACATGTGCCTTGGCCGTGGGCCTTCAGCAGACCGAGCAAGGTTGCTGGAGCCAGCGACCTTGGGTCCAAGCTGGCGAGCTTTTGCTCAAGCCAGATGGGCCCACGCTCCAGCTGGCAACCTAGGGGATCTCGAACCTGGCTCTTCCACATCCCAGTCCAATACTCTATCCACTGAGCCACTGCCTGGTCAGGCAAGATCTAGTTTCTTATATCTCTTGATTCTCATGGAGTAAAGAAAGTATCTTACCTCCTCTGTTCCTTTCCTTTTAAAAATAAGTACACTACTATTCTTGTAATAGATGTCAGTTGACTATCAATCAAGAGATGACAAAATTATTTATAGGCCTTATTTATAATTGATGACACCTATTGGAGAAATATATACCATGGGATGTACTACTATAAAGAAGTCATAAAGTCAGAGGTCTTATTAGAATTATATTCTTTTATTTAAAGTGTGTGGAATTATAAGAAATGTTATTTCCTTCTCAAAACAAAGTTCTTAGGCTGTCTGCTAAGGAATTTTGGTGGCATTGTTCTTTCCTCTGGTGCAGTGGTTCTTAACCTTTTTTGAGGTACCGCACCCACCAGTTTCATATGCGCATTCACCGAACCCTTCTTTAGTGATAAATAAAATATGATTTTTTTTCCAAATTCAAGACATAGGTATATGTTTTATTTAGTGGTGCACAAAATGAGCCGTGCATGAACATCACTTTGCTCAAAGAACAAAACCAACAAAGTGCATGAACTCACAACAAATTACGGCATTTCTTTATTCTGGCCTCCGCGGTAGAGGCTTCTCAGAACCCCTGAGACCGACTCATCGAACCCCTAGGGTTCAATAGAACCAAGGTTAAGAACCACTGCTCTAGTGAGACTAACCATTTAAAATATCTGGTTTGACTTGTCTTTCTGATTACCGACTGTGGTAACTCAGAACCTTGCAAAACCGTTCATTATAACACCAATGACTTCAGGCTAATCAATCCCTCAGGATCAAAACAAAAGGATTTTCCTTAATGTCTAACTGAAAATATTTAATAAATATACTACATAAAAATCAGGAAACAGTCAACTTTAAAAGAAGTAATTTTTCAAAATCAATTTGAATTAAGCTCTGATGCAGTAAATACAAGAAGTTAAATTTATTATGCAAATTCTACATCACTCTTTTCCTAAAAATCTTCTCAATTAAAAATAAATTTAGTTAAATAGTAATGAAAAGAAATTCAAACTATTTCCAGTCCCTAAGAATTTTTTCTGAAGTTCATGCTGGTAAAAACTATGGTACATCTCTCGGCTCTCTTAAACTTTCTTAAACATTTTTAAGCTAAACATGTGAATAAAATGATTTACATGTGGTTAGAAGCTGGAGAACTAAAGCAGCACCAAACACTCAAAGGAGTCTAATAAGCAAATCTATGTGGCATTTTGGCAAAACAGTAAAAGACCAGTTTTAATGTCCTCTTCTTAATTCCTTATGTAACTCAGTAGTTAGTCAAAATGTTTTTCTTCAATGTATCTGGTTACCCAATTCAGTGTTTGTTTTTTTTTTAATTTATTTTATTTATTCATTTTAGAGAGGAGACAGAGAGAGAGAGAGAGAGAGAGAGAGAGAGAGAGAGAGAAAGGGGGGAGGAGCTGGAAGCATCAACTCCCATATGTGCCTTGACCAGACCAGTGCAGGGTTTTGAACTGGCGACCTCAGTGTTCCCAGGTCGACGTTTTATCCACTGCGCCACCACAGGTCAGGCCAATTCAGTGTTTTGAACACAGCAATTTAACTTTAAAATAAAATTTATTATGAAACTTCTCCAAAAGCTATTTATATACACATTTTCAGATCATTGGGTTTGTGTCTGCTTGATTATTTTGAATTTCTTTTCATATTTGGGCTTGGGTATTCACTGCACACTTACTATGTTGACCTGGTAGTCAGCATTAATCAATGTCATTTAGCCACATACTTGTTTTTAAAGCAGGAATCAGCAAATGAACAATCATTCAAACAATATGTTATCTAAATGTGTCATCGACACATACACACACACACACACATGCACACACACACACACACACACACACACACACACACAACCAGCCACTCCTAGCAAACACAGTTTAAAAACTGTCTATATTGGTAATCCATTGTGAGAACAAGTACAACTCTTTTGTTGCCTCAGAAATGCTGAACTTTTAAAAAATTCCTACTTCATCAAATAAATGAAAAAAACTACCTAGAAAGTAGTTTTTCAACAACTACAATGTATGACCAATAAAATTCTGACTCTCTTGAGCAAATGTAGAGGTAAAATAAATGTTAGCTGGGGAAAACAGCATGTTGTGATGGCAGAGTATAGAAACGGTTCTGGAAGGATGTCATCACGAGATCTTGAAGTCATATCATCCATTTGGCCCTCACCTAAACTGTAAGTTTTAGACAAGAATCTAAGAAAGCTTTCAGTTTGAAAAGTCGATTTCAGTAAAAAATGGAATTTTCTAGTAAGAAAAAGAGACAAGGAATTAATCTTTCCTGTGAACAAACAAAACTAAAGAAAAAGGAAGCAGATAAATACCTCATGATCATTCAGATCACTATAACAAAAAACTGAGGACAAAATATTAATCATATTTACACATAATGCTGGAATAGCAAATCACATAAGTAACTATCACACTTAGTGGGTGTGATGATATAGGCAGAAATAGGGAGGAAAATACTTGCCTTATGTCCAATACTGTTATGTATGTTTTTACTAACCAACAGAATTTAGCAAAATAAAATGAGCCTATGCCTTCTGCATTAACTGTGATGGATGATATTTTCCATTTGAGCCTGAGGTTGAAAGTAAGGCTTACATAGATCAAAACAAAATGTATAGATCTACCAATGTTACTAGCGCTAAGAATTTAGGAAATAATAGATGATATCTAAAAGCAAAACGAATAAGTTAGTTATCTTCCAGACAAAATATTAGATTGGCTCACATCTTGAGGCTTGTAGTCATTTTAAAAATACATTTAATTGTAAATTATGAGTCCCAAGCACCCCTTTCATTTCCCTTTTCTTGAATTATCTTCCAAAAGGTATGGCTGCAGACAAAGCCTTAAAGAAAATAAAGTCTGGATATTTGTTCTCAGATGTGACTTATTCTGTGATCTGGATTTCAAAGATGCCAATATAATGTGGATTGCATATAATTTTAAAAAGAATTTTACAAACATATGATTATTGCAGAAATTTTGTAAAATACATAATAAGAACAAAGAAGTAGAGAAAAAATATCCTCCATCTGGTCAAAAGAGGTTACTTACCACTATTTACTTTTTAATTGGGTTTTATACTATATATTACCTCTGTGTCAAGATTTAGTCACTTTATATACCATGAATATTTCTGTCCATAAATAAGTACTTGGCAGTTTTTTAAATGTTTTTATTTTATTTTATTCATTTTAGAGAGGAGACACAGAGTGAGAGAGAGAGAGAGAAAGAGAGAAAGGGGGGAGGAGCTGGAAGCATCAACTCCCATATGTGCCTTGACCAGACCAGTGCAGGATTTTGAACTGGCAACCTCAGTGTTCTCAGGTGACGGCTTTATCCACTGCGCCACCACAGGTCAGGCGGCCGTTTTTATTAAATATATATTTTTAAATTTTATTTATTCATTTTCAGAGAGAGACAGAGGGGGGGGGGGGTAGGAGCAGGAAGCATCAACTCCCATTGCGCCTTGACCAGGCAAGCCTAAGGTTTCGAACCCAAGACCTCAGAGAATACTTGGGAGTTTTATAGGGTCTGCATAGTATCTCACTTTGTAGTAATGAGGTAATTTTTTTGAGGTTTTTTGTTTATCAACTGTAAAATAAAGAGCTACACCTTCTTACAGAAGACTTCTTAAATCTGCGCTGAGAAACGTGGACACAGAAAAGAAGGTAGAAAGGAAGACCATTAATGGAATAAAAACATGGGAGAATAGCTCAAGTAGAAGGCAAAATAAGACGGTTAACCCAGTCACATCATTTATTCTTGATTTTAGGATAAAGATGTCACCGATCACACATATCACTTAATGTTTGTATTTGCACTATGGAGATTTATTTCAATGACAGAAACTTGCGGTTTTATAACCCAAGCAAATACTACTACAATCCTGTGGTCCCTCTAAAGCTCCGATTCCTTCCAGAGAGGGTTTCAGAATAAACAAAAACCTCTCTGGCGCCGAGGCCACTAGAAAGACTGGTTTCCAGGGCTGCGGAGGGTGGTCCAGGCCGCGGAATCAGACCAGCGAACTAGAATGTCTAGAACGCCTAGAACGTCCGTCGCCAAGACACTGAAAGCGGCAGGAAGGTAGCTGCGAACTCAGCTTTAAGCCGCTGTGGTGAAGACGCTTCAATGGCTCACGCACTGGCGCCTCCCCGCCCCACCCACCAGGCCTGCGCATGCGCCCTCATAGCTTCAAGCTTCAAGGGGTTGATGCCCGCACTTTGTCGTCACAGGGCAGATGAGTACCGTGTGCCCGCCCTTTCCCTTCCCCTTCTACCCTCTTCCCCTTTCCCCTCCCCTTGGCCTTCAGTTAGCTCCCTCCTTCCTCTCTGCCCCCGGATCCCCAGCCAACCCCAGTTTCCGGTTGGAGGCCGTCTGCAGAAGGGAGTCCCGCCTCTTTCGCTTTTACATTGGAGGTCGCTGCGGCAGCGGCGCCTGCGCACCTACAGTCAGGGTCAGCCGGCGGGTTCCCAAGACGGTCCACCTGCGAGTGGCGGCGCGGCGCTCGGAGGGTCCATGGCGATGAACTATAACGCGAAGGATGAAGTGGATGATGGGCCCCCGTGTGCTGCTGGGGGTGCCGCGAAGAACCGGAGACCGGACAACACGGCCTTCAAACAGCAACGGCTGCCGGCTTGGCAGCCCATACTCACGGCTGGCACGGTGCTGCCTACCTTCTTCATCATCGGCCTCATATTCATCCCCACTGGCATCACCATCTTCGTCACGTCCAACAACATCCGCGAGGTCGAGGTGAGGGCAGCGAGTGGCGGTGGGAGTTGGCGCTGCTTGGGGAGCCGGCTCTTCCGGCTGCCCGGCTCTTTCCCCAGCTCTGGGGAGGTTGACCCACGGCCGTCACCTACCCACACCTTCCCTCTCTCCTCAGTTTCTTCTTTCTTTCTGCGGGTTTTCTTAATTTGCAGTTTGGTTCCGGCTTCCTCTCGCGGTTTACACTATTAGAAAGACGGAATGAGTGTTGAATAGAGGGTGGGTCAGAAGAAGAACGCCGCCTTCTTGAGCGGTTTTTGTGGCTCCGTGGGGTTTATTTACCTCCAGCAGAAGTTAAGAAAGAGAGAAAGGGAGAGAGAAAAAGAAGTGTGTGTGTGTGTGTGTGTGGGGAGGGGGAGTTATATCTATATGTTATTGTGGAAGAATTGATGTGGTCAGAGTGTTATTACCTGTGTGAGGGGGGATTATCCTAGGACACAGAACAACACCTTGGTCATTGTTGGGCACAGGACTCAGAGTCATGGAGGTATTGGTGATGTTTATCTAAAGAAGTTGTCATTACCAGGTTACATATTAGGACAAATGAGCTAAGTGTGCGCGGTACCTTCTATTTTGAGCTAATTGCTGCTTTTAGTTATAGGGCATGTTATAGGTAAATAGTAACCTGAAACTTCAATTCCGGTTTTGCTTTTAGGCTATGTTTATTAATAACTATGTCCTACATTCGCTCTCGGTCCCCCCCCCCCACGCCCGATTCTAAAATTTAATATTTAATAAAAGAGTCAGTGATCACAATAAGTTGTACACTGTTTGATGAACGTTTTACTAATATAAGACATGGTTGAGAAACTTGGGGAAGTATCTTGAATTGTCAAAGAAGCAATCATTGGATATTCATCCATCTGTGGTGAAGATAGGTTGAAACTAAAATGTAAATACTTTGTATTATGGCCAGTATAAAACACCTACTAATCTCTTTCCTTGAGTATCTGAGCGTATTTTTATCTGTTTGAAAGGGCAGTAACTGATAACAAGTTCTCTTGATTTCTTCTGTTCTATCAGGTTATATCATTTTCTTCTAATTTTATGCATGTGATTTGATGGGGCTTTCAGAGTAATATTATTTTCACTACAGGAATAAGTATAAAGATACCTGTTTTTCAGTTTAATTTATGTTACCTCTAAAAGCAAAATTAATATATATGTATATTGATTTTAGCCAGAGAGGAAGGGGGAGTGGGGAGAGAGAGAGAGAGACAGGAACATAGATCTGTTTCTGTAAGTACCCTGACCAGGAATCAAACCTGCAACTTATGTGCTTTGGGCCAATGCTCTAACCAACTAAGCTATCTGAACAGGGCAAAAGTTAATATATTTTAAAACATTTTTAAAGTTATTTATTCATTTTAGAGAGGGGGAAGAAAAAGGGGAGGTGGGAGGAGCAGGAAGCATCAACTCCCATATGTGCCTTGACCAGGCAAGTGCAGGATTTCCAACTGGCGACCTCAGCGTTCCAGGTCAACACTTTATCCACTGTGCCATCACAGGTCAGGCTGCAAAAATTAATATGTTTTTAATTGTACAGTGTTGAATTTCTCTGTTAAGAATAGTATCCATAGCATGGTTTTTAAATCTTTTATAAAAAAATTATTTTCAGTTTAATAACTAAAAGTGTTACAGTGTTTTCTTTCAGCATGTATTTTTATTTGTCATATAATTTCTATTTCCCTTATAGTCTTTCAAATGTAGTACTTCTTGTTCTCCCAGCTACACTGGGATTAGGCATATGAGTAAAGTGATGTATTATTGCAAGGACCATGGGCTCCAAACTGGGGTCAGGCAGACCTGCGTTTAAATTCCAGCTTAGTCACTAACTCAGCTTCTTTAAAAACTTAAATCTCTCCGAGCCTCAAGTTTTCCTGCCTGTAAAATAACATAAATAATGCCTTTTAAAATGTGAGAATTAGAAACAGTATAGATCAGATTTTTGGTATTAAGTTTGTATAAGTAGCTACTCTTATAATCATCCTTAATCAGGAGATGAGAAATGGAGCCGGAGAGATTGACATTTGCTAGTAAGCTAGAAGAATATTGTAAAATTGAGGCAGGAACTCAAATCCAGATAGATGTCTTTATTCCCAGCCTTAAGCTTTTACACTACATTAGGGTTCTTACTGCAGTGTTACTAGTTAAGTAGAAGAGAATAGTAATTTAACATTAGAAAGTTGATCATCTTACTTAAACTTATTCAGATTGTAAGATGAAAGTAGCGATAATTTGCAATTTTATATGGTGGGTATTTATCAAAACTCAACTTCTGTTAATTATACTATACTGTGAAAATTAATGTTCACTTTCTTTAAAAATTTTGGGATTTTAAATAAAATAAGGCTCTACACCTTCACACTAAGTAGTTGGAGAAGTGCAGATTTCTTTTTTCTTTTTTATAAATGTTTTATTTATTTATTTATTTTTTACAGGGACAGAGAGAGAGTCAGAGAGAGGGATAGATAGGGACAGACAGACAGGAACAGAGAGAAATGAGAAGCATCCATCATTAGTTTTTCGTTGCCGTTGCGACACCATAGTTGTTCATTGATTGCTTTCTCACAAGTGCCTTGACCGTGGGCCTTCAGCAGACCGAGCAACCCCTTGCTGGAGCCAGTGACCTTGGGTCCAAGCTGGTGAGCTTTTTGCTCAAGCCAGATGGGTCCACGCTCAAGCTGGTGAGCTTGGGGTCTCGAACCTGGGTCTTCCGCATTCCAGTCCGGCGCTCCGTCCACTGCGCCACCGCCTGGTCAGGCAGAAGTGCAGATTTCTTTAGCATGTAGTTCTCCTGTATACTTCTGATTTCAAGTGGCCTGACAAATCTGCTGCAGCTTGGTCTGGTTAAAAGGTCACTGGAGTTAAAAGTCAAGGCATTAGACTTGAATTTCCACCTCTGTTAGTGATCCTAGGCATATTTGCGGGTCTCAGGGTTTTTTTTTTAAATTGACTTTTAGAGAGAGAGGAAGGAGGGGAAGAGAGAGAGAGAGACATCAATTTGTTGTTTCACTCATTCTTGTTGATTCTTGTATGTGCCCTGACCTTGATCAGACCTATAACCTGCCCTGGTCGGATAGCTCAGTTGGTTAGAGCATCATCCTAAAGCCCAGAGGTTGCTGGTTTGATCCCTGGTCAGGGCACATGTAGGAACAGCTCAATATTTTGTTTTGTTTTGTTTTTTTTAAAAGACAAAAACCAAAAAGCATGTCAGGATGATACTAACCAATTGAATTACACAGCTAGGGCTGAGTCTCAGTTTTTTATTAGGAGAACCAAAAGCTTCAGACTAGATGATCTCTAAGATAATGTTTAACGCTAAAATTGTTTGACTTCCAACTTTAATGTGATTTAAAAAGTGTTGCATATCTAGCCTGGCTTGTGGTGGTGCAGCAGGTAGAGCATCAACCTGGAACCCTGAGGTTGCAGTTTCGAGACCCTGGGCTTGCCCAGTCAGGGCACATACAATAAGCAAACAATGAACAACTGGACTGAAGCAACTATGAGTTCATGCTTCTCACTCCCGCCTCCCTCTCCTCAGTCTGTAAAATCAGTAAATAAAATCTTTTTAAAAAAATGCTGCATATCTAAATTGTATCACCTTTGGAACTAGAGGAGATGAAAGTAGGACTGATTAGGAATTTTGTAAACAACACTAACATAAGTTCTGTGAGTAGAGTCACTTTTTTTTTTTTTTAATTTGGCTATTAAATACTTAAAAGAATTGGTTCTGAATTTGAGTTCAGAGTTTATTGAGAAAAACCTAGGGAACTTGCCTAAAACACACATGCTTGTTTCTGCCTACTCTCCACCCTTTGCAACACACTGCTGTAGTTTCGTTTAAATATTGAGGGTTATTTAAGGTATGTGAGCAACCAGAAGTTATTGCCAACATTCAATTTCATGCTGTAAGTTGCTCATACTACTTAGCTTATCTCCTCATTTTTTGAAAAATATTAAGAACATTCTTTGCCTTGGTTCAGTGGCTCAGTGGATCAAGGCAGGTTCCACCCCGGTCAGTGCACGTATGAGAGGTGATCAGTGGGTGTACAACTAAATGGAACTAAGTGAAATAACAAGTTGATGCTCCCCTCTCTCCTTTTCCCCCCCCTCTCTCTTCTTCCCTCTCTCTTCCTCCCTCGCCCTCCTACCACCCTCCCACCACCCTCCCTCCCTCCCTCCCTCCCTCCCTCTCTCCCTCTCTCCCTCTCTCTCTCTCTCATCTCTCCCTCTCTCCCTCTCTTCTTATCTCTCCCTCTCTCTTCCCCTCTTTCCCCCTCTCTCCTTCTCTTTCCCTCTTTCTCCCTCTCTCCCTCTCCTGTCTCTCTCCCTCTCTTCCCCTCTCTCCCCATCTCTCCTTCTCTTTCCCTCTTTCTCTCTCTCTCCATCTCCTCCTTCCTCTCTTTCAAATTAATGGAACAATTAAAAGGAAAAAAAAAGTCTTTGCTGTGTTGTTACTCAAATTACCAGGCCAAAGGAGACTTGCCAAATCAGAGTGCTTTTGTAATATAGCTTAAAGTGCTAAGATCAAATATCCAGATGTTTTAAGTATAAAAATCAAGTGGGTCTTTGTTAATTCCAGAAATGCTAAAAAATTACTACTCTTAGAAAGCTTGTTGGATTCTCCTGACAAGTGTGTAAAAATCGTATTTAAAAATTTTAATGCTTATATTTGGCAGTATATCTATCTCCCCTGCCACTTAGGTTTATATATTTTGTTTAGTTTGTTTTTAGATTTTCCATAATCTAATAAAGTGAAGTTATTAGAAAATTAAGGTTGTTAATTTATCATTCATAAGAAAATATTTTAAGTATTCAAATCGTACTCAACACTAAGGTTTACTATCTTCATTCATTATTAGCAGTAAGGAATAAATATTCCCTCTAATTTGGCAATTGTGGGAGTCAGGCATATCTTTCTACCCCAGAGGTAATGTTTTTCTAGTCTAGGGTACTTGCTATTGAGGCTGAGAAATTATTTGACTAGTGTTAACTTGAAAAAACTAGTGAGGTATTCTTAACTATTGTAAAGGCAGTTGTCAATATGAAGTTATATAGTTTAATTGTTCTAATTGGATGAGAACATTATTCAGAGTAATTTTTAGAGTAAGTTAAAAAACTAAACATTTACTTCAAGCAGATATTTCCAGAAGTTTTCAAAATACATTTTCATTAAATTGTAGTGGATTGGCACCCCCTCATGTTTGATAGAGAAACCCCAAGTCTTGTTTTTTTCACTTTATATTTAATCCTGATTATTTTCTGTTTACCTTGTTTTTTTTTTTTATACAGGGACAGAGAGAGAGTCAGAGAGGGATAGATAGGAACAGACAGACAGAAACAGAGAGATATGAGAAGCATCAATCATTAGTTTTTCATTGCCGTTGCGACACCATAGTTGTTCATTGATTGCTTTCTCACATGTGCCTTGACTGTGGGTCTTCAGCAGACTGAGCAACCCCTTGCTGGAGCCAGCGACCTTGGGTCCAAGCTGACGAGCTTTTTGCTCAAGCCAGATGGGCCCGCGCTCAAGCTGGCGACCTTGGGGGTCTCGAACCTGGGTCCTATGCATCCTAGTCTGACGCTCTACCCACTGCGCCACCGCCTAGTCAGTCTGTTTACCTTGTTTTTGATAAAAATATAGTATTATTTCCTGATTGGTGGTGGTGTAGTGGATAGAGTGCGGACCAGGAATGCTGAGGTCCCAGGTTCAAAACCCCAAGGTTGCCAGCTTGGGCACAGAGTCTCCAGCTTGAGTGTGGGGTCATAGACATGATCCCATGGTTGCTGGCTTGAGCCCAAGGTTGCTGGCTTGAGCAAGGGGTCACTGGCACAGCTGGAACCCCTGGTGAAGGCACATATGAGAAACAATTAGTGAACAACTAAGGTGCTGCAATGAAGAATTGATGCTTTTCATCTCTCTCTCTCCCCCCACTAATATATATTGCTCACAAAAATTAGGGGATATTTTAAAATGAATATGAAATGATAAAATATCCCCTAATTTTTGTGAGCAGTGTATGTATATTTTATATATGGTATATATTTTCACTCCTGTGCAACTTGGATTCTTAGATTCTAAGATTTTTAAGAGAATTAAAATTTTCTTCTGTGTTTAGTATTAAGCTTATGCTTTCTAGATTGTTAAAGATTAACCACTTTATGTTAAGAAGTTTAAAGATTTTAATATTCAGATGAATTGCAGTTGCTTAGGACTCTTGGAAATTAAGAGGATTATAGTATTATTGTTTTAATTTGTTACTCAAGTAACTCTAGTACTTAGAGCAGGGCATGATATAGCTAGCGAGTCTGGTTTGTAAGGCTTAGATACTGAGAATGGTTTTACAGATGAACATTTTCCTTAATTTAATGATAGGGGAACATTAAATCGGAATACTATGCAAAATTTTATCCCCCGCCCGAAAAAATTGCATTCTTATTAGATCTGTGTTACTAAAAAATTGCGTACAATTTTTATTATATTTTGAAATTAATCAATAAAAAATTGGTGCAAATTTGTTTTCTCTTGTTATATGAGTCTACATAATATTCTTGGCCTTGCTTCTTGGTTTGTAAAGCTGAAAATACCTTCTGGCCCTTTACAGAAAAGAATTTCCTGCCCTTGACTTCAAGTTTTAAATAAACATGCTTGCAAATTTAGCATTTGTTACAAAAATAGCAGTACTTAATTTATTCATCCTGATGCTCAATAATCTTTCCATTAGGTATAATGATCCCTGACAACTGCTTTGTGTTCTGCCTTCTTTGTACAAGTTTAATAGATATAAAATACCTTAGCTAAATTTACCATCAGTCTTGGCTCAGCTCATATCCTTCTTCATTTCTTTGTCACAGATAAAGTTCAAGCAACCTAAAGAAAATTGCTTTTAAAAGTTTTTCTTAGGTTACCTTTTGTCTTCCTTGCAGCCTCTAGAAAAAGGACTCCTGAAAAATTCTTTAGCATGGAAAAATCAGTTCAAAGGGGTACTTAAAATGCCATTTTTAACTTAATCTAATTAATACTTAAAATGATTTACTTTATTACTCAGCATTTTGTTGAGTGACCTGTTTAGGTCTTATATCGATTTCCTTTAAAACAGATTTACATTCAAAATGAAAGTTTTCCAGTCCTTATACAGTATAAAAATTGCATGTCCTTCAAATTACTCCTTTCTTACTGCATTAAATTCAGTCTGTTTCTTAGGAATAAATTATGAATAGGATGTGTTTTTAGGACCGTTTGATTTGGGGGAACAATTGCAATGGTAGCAAAACAAAGCTAAGAAATATTGTATCTCTTAAACAAGCCTACTTATCTACATCTGTTTTGTCTCTGTTCTTTGTGTTTGTGTTTAAGCTGATGGGCAGGTTTCCAGTTTACTGTATTCTGTGCTTTGTGTGCTTTTGGCATTTTATTGTTGTAAAGTACTGCAATCTGTGGGTTTCATAGAGATACCAGGCAGGTTACAGAAGAAATTCGAGGAGTTTATTAATTAGCCGGTTAGCTACATGGGGCACAATCCCAAATCATGTAGGCCCTCTTACCATTCTAGACCTTCTTTTTTACAAAATCAAGTACTGGTTGGGATGGGTAAGTAGAGAGCACAGTACAATAGTCAATTACTAACAAGCTTACAACATCTATGTGTAAGATGTATTAAAAGGAAAAAGCATTCCTACACCATGAGGTAACACAGTAGTGATAATTGTTTTACATACCCGGCAAAGACATTTCCAAATCTTCTAGTGTCTACCCCCCATCCCTGTCGCCACAACGAAATAGCTTAGGATAAGGAGAGAGACCAAATGAAAATACCTTTGCTAAAAGTCTTGGGGCTAGCTTATTAGGGAACCTAAACCCCGCTTGTTTAGTTTACAGGTTTTTATACTGTAAAGCCAGTAAGTAGCCAGGGTCAGGATCACAGCCGCCTGCCCCGTGCAGGTTCCCATTAGATTTTAACAGTCGGTAATGAAGCAACGGAGCCAAGAACTGGTGAGCCATCAGCTTTAATTCTAGCTTGCACCC
Source organism: Rhynchonycteris naso (assembly GCA_037038555.1). Classification (NCBI taxonomy): domain Eukaryota; kingdom Metazoa; phylum Chordata; class Mammalia; order Chiroptera; family Emballonuridae; genus Rhynchonycteris; species Rhynchonycteris naso. The sequence continues at coordinate 36,426,142 of CM073000.1, read as the reverse complement.
GGCGGGCAAGCAAAAACACACACTGGGCTCCAAAACCCACACATTCAGTGCTCACAAAGCTACTGACTTATCCGAGTTTCCTAGCATTAAAGCTTTCTAGCTCACCAAACTTATACACCTCTGTTCCCCATCTCCTTCTCCAGCACAAACTCTGCACAAACTGGTTTCTCCCTCAGCACTCTGCCATCTTGGCTGCTTCTCCTGGCCTCCATGTGGCCTTCATCTGCTCTCCTCTCTAATACCTCAGGAACCAAGAGAGAGCAAGCTCCTGGTCTGCCCCATTTTATAGCATAGAAAATCCAAACCTTTTAATCTACAAACAAGGAAGTCTCTGATACAAAGTCACCCATCTGAGATATAATGGGATTCCTCAGGAGTGCACCACCCTACATCATCCAATCAGTCAAGGGTGTGGGGAAAAGCTTACTCTTAAAACTAAGCCTTGGGCTATAACGATCCAGCCTGCTTACATTACAGCCTTTCCCCCGCACCCATCCCAAGCATAAGGGCAAATATCACCTGAGTGATGGGCTTCCATGTGGGCAGCGCCATCTTTAACAAAGTGAGCATATTATATTTTATCTGCCCAACATATACCTATAAAGGATGTAAAGAGGGATGATTATTACAAAGCATATAAAATGTTACAGAATGCAGATTTTTCAAACAAGAGGAGTGGTCTCCTGATCCCTTTGTCTAGAGCAGGGGTAGTCAACCTTTTTATAAAAACTGCTCACTAGAGGCACTCTCAGGACTCCAAGAGGGAAGGGTGAGTCAGAGTGTAGGAATTCTTAATTAAGGTACATAAACATTCTTTTCTAAAGGCTTTTAAGAAAAGAGAAGTGCCTGACTAGTCAGTGGCGCAGTGGATAGAGCGTTGGACTGGGATGCAGAGGACCCAGGTTCGAGACCCCGAGGTCGCCAGCTTGAGCGCGGGCCCATCTGGCTTGAGCAAAAGCTCGCCAGCTTGGACCCAAGGTTGGTGGGTCGAGCAAGGGGTTGCTCGGTCTGCTGAAGGCCCGCAGTCAAGGCACATGTGAGAAAGCAATCAATGAACAACTAAGATGTCGCAATGAAAAGCTGATGATTGATGCTTCTCATCTCTTTCCATTCCTGACTGTCTGTCCGTATCTATCCTTCTCTCTGACTCTCTCTCTGTCTCTGAAAAAAAGAAGAGAGAGAGAGAAAGAAGTGAAGGGATTCTTAGATAAGTTCTATCTATCTTCCTTGCTCCAGTTAAATTATGACTTATCTGACCCAGTTGCCCTTGCAAGCCAGCAAGCTCCTGCGTTCTTCTCCCTCCATTCTCCACAGAAAGGAGGGGGCAAGAAGCCTGACCTTTCCTCTTTAAAATGGCATTGCCAATACTAACATTTACAGTTCTTTGGCACCTTATCACATTATAAGTATCAAACACAAGGAAACTATTTCCTCTCTCATTTGGTAGCCCCTTTTTGTTCCTCTGGTAAGTTATGAACTATTATCTTCCTCTCTTTATTGAGGTATAATTGACAAATAAAAATTGTATATGTTTAATGTTTAGTGTGATGGTTTGATATATTGTACATATACATTATGAAGTGGTCACCTTAATCAAACTAATTAACATATCCATTACCTTCCATAGTTGCCTCCCCCCTTTATTTGGTGTGGAGAGAACACTTAAGCTCTACTCTTATCAAAAAGACAAAAGGTAAATGTTGATGAGGGTGTAGAGAAAAGGGAACCCCTTGTGGAATGTAAATTGGCATACAGCCATTATGGAAAATAGTGTGCAGGTTCCTCAAAAAATTAGAAACTAGAACTGTTAAGATCCATATGAAATCCCACTATTGAGTATATGTACAAAGAAAAAGAAAACATTGTTTACCATATTTCTTCCCCATGTATAAGATGCATCTTTTTTTTTGAAAAAGTTTGGGGTCTAAAAACTGGGTGCGTCTTATACAGTGGTTGTAGTTTTTTTGTTTGTTTGCATTTCCATAGAGGAACTGAGGACGAGGCACTGTATGGAGACAGTGATTTGTCATCAGACACAGATGAGGACAAGCTAATGGATGGGAATTTGACAGTGATGAGGAGTTGAATGAATTTTATGATGAATAAAACTTGAGTTCAATAACTTTATGTAATACTTTTTTTTAAATTTACTTTTTTTAAAAAACATTTTGGGCCTCAAAATTAAGGTGCACCTTATACATGGAAGCGCCTTATACATGGGGAAACATGGTATCTATCCAATAAATTTTATCACAAACTGCGCTTTAGGTTAGGCCGCCCTTGAATTTTACTGATGAAGGATGTTGTAGTTTTTGATGGTAAGAGCTCCTAGACTGAATTAAATTTGTCAAGAGTTTAAATCAACATTGAGTATTTTCTTTCTTTCTTTTTTTTTTTTTACATTGATTTGAGAGAGAGAGAGAGGAAGGGAGAGAGAAAGACAGAAGCATCAATTCATTGTTTTACTTAGTTCCATTTAGTTGTGTACTCATTGGTTGCTTCTCCTATATGTCCTGACTGGGGATTGAACCCGTGACCTCAGTGCACCTGGGAAAATGTTCTCTCCTTTCAGCCACCTCAGTGTCATCCAAGGCTGACATTGAGCATTTTCTATATGCTGAGCCCTGCTGTGGACATAGTGGATGATAGAAAAAGTTTTTAGACAGGGCCTCTTCTTTTTTCTTTTTTTCCTTTTTTCTGTTCAAGCAGAGAGCCCTCAAAAAATTTTTTTTCTTAATTTTTTTATTTATTGATTTTTTTAAGGGGGAGGAGAAAGAGAGAGAAACATCCATTTGTTGTTCTACCAATTTCTGCCATCATTGTTGATTCTTATGTGTCTTGATTGGGGATCTAACCTGCAACCTCAGCATGTTGGGACAACATGAACTAACCAACTGAACTACTTGGCAGGGAGGAGAGCCCTTCTTAAGAAGCCTGGAATTTTGAGGGAGATAAGACAGACACATAAAAGGATAAGCCTTGCTAAGGTGAGTGGCACAGACAGAAAATGCCTTAAGTAGTTCAAAGAAAGACAAGATCACAACTGTCTTTAATAACCATGGAAAACTTTGTGGTGGAAGTGGGGTTTGAGCTGAAACTTGGTTAGTTAAGTAGCAGTTCTAAGGGAGAGGTTGGATACATTTCAAGAAAGGCAGGTAGTATGAGCAAAGGTGTAGTGGCAGGAAATCAAAAGGTGTATGTAGAAAATAGGAGTAAGGGCACACCAGCTGTTGCCAGGTTGTGGGTAGACTTGTATTTGTTAATGAATGTATTAAACTGGGAAAGTAACATGATTGACACAATATGTATCAGTTAAGAGTGGGTTCAGCAGTGAGTAAGGTTTCCATTTTCAAGTGAAATCTCTTAGAAATGCAGTTCCTGGCTAGTATGGAGGCTCTCTCTGTTTTACTGAATCCACACTCTGTCTAGCTTACTACTCTGTCATTCTTAGGTATTGGCTCCAACACTCACAGTCTAGAACAGAGGCTACAGTTCTAATTGTCACATCCTTTTCCAGGTACTAGTGTAGAAGAAGTGATGAAGAGAAAAAAGAATAAAGGCCTTTTAAAGAAGGTACTTGGAAGCTGCCACATACCACCTCCACTTAATAACAGGGCCACTATTGCTATAAGGGAGGCTGAGAAATGTGGTTTTTATTATTATTATTTTTCTTTTTTATTGAATTTATTGGGATGCTATTGGTTAATAAAATTACGTAGGTTTCAGGTGTACAAGTCTATAATACATCACCTGTATATTGTATTGTGTTTACTACCCCAAATCAAGTCTCCTTCCGTCGCCATTTATCCTCCTATATCCTCTTCTACTTCTCCCACTCCCTTGCTCCCTTTTCCTCTAGTAATCACCATACTGTTGACTGTGGCTGAGGGTGTTTTCCCTTAATTCCTTTACCTTTTCTACTCAGTCCCTCAACCCCAGTCTGATAGCTGTCAGTCTGTTAACCTGTGAGCCTGTTTCTGTTTTGTTTGTTCATTAGATTCCACATATAAATGAAACCATATGGTACTTGTCTTTCTCTGCCTGGTTTACTTCACTTAGCATATAGTTCTCCATGCTGTTGCAAAGAGTAAGATGTCCTTTTTTATAGCCCAGTGGTATTCCACTGTGTAAAAATGTACCACAGCTGCTTTTTTTTAAATTAACTTAAGCAGAGTGACATTGATCAATAAGAGTACATAGGTTTTACATGAACATTTCTATAGCACTTGAACTTGATTATGTTGTGTACCCATCACCCAATGTCAGATCATTTTCTGTCACCTTATATTTGTCCCTCTTTATACCTTCTCCTACCCCTCCCCCTCGCATTCACTCAAGTCACTTTCCACCTTCCCCACATTGCCTTCCCCCTGGTAAGCACTTCAACTTTTATCTGTGTCCATAAGTCTCAGTTTTATATCACACCTGTGTGTGAAATCATATAGTTCTTAGCTTTTTCTGATTTACTTGTTTCACTCAGTATAGTGTTCTTAGGGTCCATCCATGTTGTTGTAAATGTCACTATGTCAGGGTTTCTTATGGCTGAGTAGTATTCTGTTGTATATATGTGCCACATTTTCTTTATTCAATCCTCTATCGAGGGTCACTTTGGTTGTTTTCATGTCTTGGTCACTGTGAATAATTCTGCGATGAACATGGGGCTGCATGTGTCCTTACATACCAGTGTTTTTGAGTGTTTGGGGTATATACCCAGTAGAGGGATTGTGAGGTCCTATGGTAATTCTATTCTTAATTTTTTTGAGGAATTATCTTACTTTCTTCCATAATGGTTGTACTAATTTGCATTCCCACCAGCACTGAATGAGGTTTCCTTTTTTTCTCCATAATCTTTCCAACACTTATTATCTGTCTTGCTGACAATAGCCAACCTTACAGGTGTGAGGTGGTATCTCATTGTAGTTTTGATTTCCATTTCTCTAATAGCTAGTGAAGATGAGCATCTTTCCATACATCTGTTCTCCATTTGTATGTCCTCTTGGGAGAAGTGTCTGTTCAGGTCCTCTCCCTATTTTTTAATTGAATTGTTTGTATGTTGCTGGGCTTTGTGAGTTCTTTATATATTTTGGATATTAACCCCTTTTGAGAGCTATTTTTTGCAAATATCACTCCCATTTAGTTGGCTGCCTATTTGTTTGGTTGTCAGTTTCTTTTGCTGTGCAGAAGCTTTTTAGTCTGATGTAGTTCCATTCATTTATCTTTGCCTTCACTTCCCTTGCCTTTGGAGTCAAATTCATAAATTGTTCTCTAAGGCCAAGGTCCATGAGCTTAGTACCTATATTTTTTTCTATGTAATTTATTGTTTCAGGTCTTATATTTAGGTCTTTGATCCATTTTGAATTAATTTTTGTGCAGAGGGACAAACTGTAGTCAAGTTTCATTCTTTTGCATGTGGCTTTCCAGTTTTCTTAGCACCATCTATCGAAGAGGTTTTCTTTTCTCCATTGTGTGTTGTTGGCTTCTTTGTACGTGTTGGAGAAACTTCTTAGTAACAAAACGATAGAAACGATTTCCAAAAGTATAGTCTTTACCACAGCTATTTTATCTACTCATCCACTGATGGACATTGGACTACTTCCAGATCTTGACTATTGTAGATTAAATTGCAATTAACATAGGGGTGCATGTATTTTTTCATATTAGTGTTTTGGGTTTCTTTGGATATATTTCCACAAGTGTAATTGCTGGGTCATGAGGTGGCAGTTCCATTTTTAATTTTCGGAGGAAACTCCACATTGCTTTTCACAAAGTGGCTACTCCAATCTGCATTCCCACCAACAATGCATGAGGATGCCCTTTTCCACATCCTTGCCAATGCTTGTTTGGATTTATTGCTGATAGGCATTCTGACAGGTGTGAGGTGATAGATACCTCATTGTGGTTTTATTTTGCATTTCTCTGATGATTAGTGACATTGAGCATCTTTTCATATGTCTATTGGCCATCTGTATGTCCTCTTTGGAGAAGTGTCTATTAGGTCCTATGCTCATTTTTCAATTGGATTGTTGTTTTGTTGTTGAGTTTTATAAGTTCTTTATATATTTTGGATATTAACCCCCTCATCATAGATATCATTGGTGAATGTTCTCCCATTCAGTGTGTTGGTTTTTCATTCTGTTGATGGTTTCCTTTGCTGTGCAAAAACATTTAGTTTTTACTTATTTATTTTTTTTCAGTGAGACGAGGGGAGACAGCGACAGACTCCATGTGTTCCGACCAGGATCTACCCAGCAAACCCAGTAGTGGGTAATGCTCTGCCCATCTGAGTTGTTGCTCCATTGCTCAGCAACCAAGTTCTTCTTAGCACCTGAGGGGAGGCCATGGAGCCATCCTCAGCACCCAGGACCATCTTGCTCTAATTGAGCTGTGGCTATAGGAGGGGAATAGAGAAAGAGAGACAGGGAGAAGGGTAAGAGGAGGGAGAGGTGAAGAAGCAATTGGGCACTTCTCCTGGGTGCCCTGACTGAGAATTGAGCCTGGGACATCCACATGTGGGGCCAACGCTCTACTACTGAACCAACTGGCCTGGGCCAAAACCTTTTAGTTTGATGTAATCCAATTGTTTATTTTTTCTTTGTTTCCCTTGCCTGAGGCTTTTATCAGAAAAGATACTGTGATGAAGTGTCCAAGATTTTACTGTCTATGTTTTCTTTAAGACTTTTCAAGTCTGCCTGACCAGATGGTGGCACAGTGGATAGAGCATCGACCTAGAATACTGAGGACCCAGGTTTGAAACTCCGAGAGCTCTGGCTTGAGCATGGGCTCATCTGGTTTGAGCGTGGGCTTATCTGGCTTGAACACGGGCTCACCAGCTTGAGTGTCGGATCATAGACATGACCCCATGGTCACTAGCTTGAGCCCAAAGGTCGCTGACTTGAGCCTAAGGTCACTCTCTTGAGCAAGGGGTCACTTTCTCTGCTGTACACCCACCCCACTCTCCTGACAAGGCACAAGAGAAAGTAATCAATGAACAGCTAAGGAGCCGCAATGAAGAATTGATGCTTCTCATCTCTCTCCCTTCCTGTCTGTCTGTCTCTCTCTCTGATTCTCTCCCTGTCTCTGTCACACACTCAAAAAGACTTTTTAAGTCTAACATTTAATTCTTTAATCCATTTTGAGTTTATTCTTGTGTACAGTGAAAGGTTGTGATCTAGTTTCATTTTTTCATACAGATTTGTCTAATTTTTTCAACACCATTTATTGAATAGATCAGTGGTTTTTAACCATGGATCCTCCAGAAATTTTCATCTGGAGAATTTATCTGTTGATATCAATGGGTGTTAAAATCCTCTATTACTGTGTTATTGTCAGTCTCTCCCTTTATGTTCATCAATATTTGTTTTATGTATTTAGGTGCTTCTATGTTGGATGCATAAATGTTTACAAGGTTTATATCCTCTTGTTGGATTTCTTCTTTTATCATTATATAGTGTCCTTTTCTGTTTCTTACTATATAGCCTTTGTTTTAAATTATGTTTTGTCATATGTCAGTCTTGTTCCAACTTTTTAAAAATTTCCATTTGTGTGAAATATCTTTCTCCATCCCTAATTTTAGTCTGTATATATACTATATCTTTTCTGCTGTGGGTCTCTTGTGAACAAAATATATATGGATCTTGTTTCCCTATCCATTCAGCTACCTATGTTTATTCTGATAACAGGTTTTCAGCTATTAATTGTTTTATACTGTGGAAGAAAGGTGGCACAGAATTTGGGGTGAGGGGTTTTTAAGTCTCTGCAACACAAGGCTACACAGTATATAGGACGATTTATCTGGTGGTAATATATTGGCTAGTTAGGAGCTGAATCATCTAATGTCAGGTTCTAGTAGTTTAGATATTGTGTAGTGATTATGTTTTTATATTGACCATAGTATTGAGTTAAACGATTTCGTGGTAAAAACTGTTATGTGTTATTTTGTATGTAAAGCAAAGCAGGTATAGGACTTTGAGTCTGAGATTTTAAAGGAGTTATAGAAGGATATTTCTCATTTTCTTAAGCCTGTATTTTTTTCCTTCTTGGTTTAGCATATAAATGTGTTCCAGATTGAGTGTTTAGTCTGCTAAAAAATTTACATGTCATTTGATACAGTGACACTTATAAGGGTAATGTTGTTATTTTTTCTCCATTTCATTTATAGAAGGAGCTTAAGTCCCTCTATATGAATCTGAGCTTAAGTCATTTGCTTAGTCACACAGATGGAATTTAGATCCTAGTACTCTGACCTCTTGTTTTGTTTCCTCTAGGTACTGGTGTGTACTTTTTCCACACAGTCTGTTTGAAAAGAAGGATGTCCACACTTACTGATAATGTCCATTCCCATTTTCCATCAGCTCACTCCTTGACCCACTGTATCTGAAGTATGTTAGATAATTGCTATGAAGAAAAATGAAGAAAAGGTATAGGAATGTTGAAGGATAGTTGACAGTTTTAAATAATCAAAGAAGGCCTCAGTAAAGTGATATTTGAGTAAAGGTCTAAAAAAGATAAGGGGATGAGCCATATTGGTACCTGAGGGAAGAGTATTTCAGTCAGAAGAAATAAGAGCAAAGATTCTGAGGAGTGTGCTTAGGATGTTTAAAGAACAACAAAGGTCAGTGTGGCTGGAACAGAGTGAGAAGTGGAGGATAAGAGAAGATGAGGTTAGAGTGGTAAAGCAGTGGGGTGTGCATCACATAGGTCATTATAAGAATTTTGGATTCTATACTCAGTGTAATGTGAAGCCACAGAAAAGTTTTATACAAGTAGATGACATAATTTTAGTATATGTGGTTCAAAGAGTCACTCTATCAAAGATATGGAGACTGTTACCTGGGAAGAAGAGTAGAAGTAGGGAAACCAGTTAAGGAGCTGTTGGTAATAATTCAAGTGGCATCAAAGATAACTAAGATACAGTGTGTCCGTAAAGTCATGGTGCACTTTTGACCGGTCACAGGAAAGCAACAAGAGATGATAGAAATGTGAAATCTGCACCAAATAAAAGGAAAACTGTCCCAGTTTCATACCTATTCAGTGCAGTCTATGTGGGCTCCATTTGTTGCCCTACACACATCCAAACGATAGTGAAGTTCTTGCCACACACGGTTAAGGACGTCTGGTGTAACAGAGTGAATAACGTCTGTGATTCTCTGTTTTAAGTGATTAATGTCGTTGATACATTCAATGTACACATGTTGCTTCGCATAACCCCAAAAGTCGATCTCATGAAGCATATCTGTAGCAAATGCACATCGTGTGGGTCTATCCGCCGGTTTGATTGCGTGCAACAGCCGCAATTAGTACCCCATAAAATAGTGACATTTCTTTAACACTTTATGAACTGTAGTCTTGCTTAGGTGTAATTGTCGAGCACATGCACGCACAGATTTTTTTAGGGCTTCTTAGGTAGCTATCCCATATAGCCTCTACAGACTCGTCACTGACTGATGGCCTACCAGAACAGGGTTTTCCCACCAAACTGCCAGTTTCTTTCAACGGCTTATCCCACCGAGTAATGTTATTCCTATGTGGTGGCGCTTTGTTATAAACGCGCCGATATTCACATTGCACTTTGGTCACGGACTTGAATTTAGCGAGCCACAGAACACACTGAACTTTGCTCTGTACCGTCCACATCTCAACTGGCATGGCCATGGGCTACTCCGCTGTATACACGGTGTTACATCATCATCTGTGAATGCGCACATGCTGCCACATCATCCTACAGAAACTGGGAGGGTTTTCATTTTATTTGGTGCAGATTTCACATTTCTATCATCTTTTGTTGCTTTCCTGTGACTGGTCAAAAGTGCACCATGACTTTACGGACACACTGTATTTTGGTCTGCATTGGAAGGATGTAGTTGTCATTTATAAAGATAGGGAAGACTGCAGAAAAAGTTTTGGTGTGGTAGAGGGGGCTGAGGGTGTGTGAAGCTGAGTCAAGAGTTCTTTTTTTCACTTGTTACAATGAGGTACCTTTTAGATAACCAAGTTAGAAATAATGAGTAGGCAACTGAACATATGATCTAGGGTTTAGGGGGAAGGTTGAGACGATTACACATTTGAGGGAAAATCAGCATAGATATATAAAAACAGAAGATAGAATGAAATCAAGAGAATGAGTATAGGTTAACGAAAAGAGACATCCAAACACAATCCTGAATCGCTCCATTGTTGAAGAGGTTGGGGAGATGAGGAGGAACTACCAAAGGACACTGAAGGGAAGCAGCTGGGGGGTAGGAGAAAAGCCAGGGGAGTGTGGTGTCCTGGAAACCATTTCAAGGAAGTGTGTGTGAACAAACACACCTAATGCTGATAGTTCATGTAAGCAGAGGACTAAGAGCTGACGTTTGAGTTAGCAACACAGGAGCAGTGGTGAACTTGTCTGACAGTCAGTGGCATTGCCATCTATGTGGTTTTTCAAGCTAGAAATCCTGGAAGTCAACCTAAACTTAATTGACCACATCTCATCTCTACGCATTAAGTTCTACATATTATTTCTCTGTATTTTTTAAGTCTGTCTCTTTCCCTCTCTTACTGCCCTTGTTTACGTTTTATGTTCAAAACATTTCTCACTTGGATTATTGCCGTAGCATTGTTTTCTTTTTTTTCTAGTCTGGCATTTTCTTCTTTTTTTTTACAGGGACAGAGCGAGAGTCAGAGAGAGGGATAGATAGGGACAGACAGACAGGAACGGAGAGAGGTGAGAAGCATCAATCATTAGTTTTTCATTGCCGTTGCGACACCATAGTTGTTCATTGATTGCTTTCTCACAAGTCTGGCATTTTCTTAAATCTTTCTGCACTTTATTGCCAGAATGATCTTTTGGCTAGTTGGAATATTTTATTCTCTTGATTAAAATTTCTCCTCTTGATTAAAATATCTCCTTCTAGCATTCAGGCTAATGTTTAAATCCCTAATGTAAAATTGAGAATTCCATAATAGTTGAAAGAGAATTTCAGTGCTGGGAAGCTTAATAACAGCAAAAATAAATCAGTTATCCCTCAGATTTTCCTTCATTCTTATAATCTGAAAGTTTTGAATTTCTACATTAGAAAAAATGTGAGCAGAGTATGGTGGAAAGATTATAGATTTTTGAGAAAGGCGGAGCTGGGTTTAAATCCTTGCTCATAATAACTAGCTGGATGGTGTTGGGAAAATTGCTAAACCTTCCTCAAGAAGTAAAATAAAACATTTTGCGGGACTGTTGTACTTTTTAATGAGGTCATATGTATTAAATGCTTATAATATCTGGCACTTAGTAAACAGTCAGTAAACGGCAGTCTGTAAAACACTGTATCATGGCTCCAGTTTACCTTCTTAACCTTGTCTCATGAAAATGCTCCACAAATCCAAAGTGTTTATGCTCATTTTAAAGGTACCTGCCCTCTCTACCTTTTTGCTTCTTCATATGCCCTCTTTATTTTCTATCTTTAAACTTTTTTAAAAAAAGACTTTATTCAATTTTTAGGAGAGAAAGAGGGAGAGAAAGAAGGAAGGAGGGAGCAGGAAGCATCAGTTCCCATATGTGCCTTGCTTGACCAGGCAAGCTCAGGGTTTCAAACCAGTGATCTCAGTGTTCCACATTGACACTTGATCCCACTGGACCACCACATCAGGCTTTTCTATCTTTTTTCTCCTTCGTTCTTTCATTTCTTCCTTCCTCTTCCTTTCTTCTTCTCTTCTTTCTTTCTCTCTCTATCTCTTCCTCTCTCTCTTTCTTATGGCTCAGTTCAGATCTTCTTAGTAAGTTCAGGTCTGTCTAGTACTTACTGTTCTCTTTACTATTCAATTTTACACTTAGAATTTACAGTAATTTTCATGTACTATCTTTGATAAAGATGGTCTCCTAGAAGGCTAAGGGGGCTTACTCTTTTTTGGAGAAAGAAGTTTATTGAAAGAACATTGGACTTGGAGTCACAGATCCTTGGCTCTAGCCCAGTACCCGTTATTTCTGTTGTGCTAGAATGGCTAATTAGGTTCATGGTTCCTACTCACACTAATTGTTTTTTCTTTTTTAATCAAATGATTCCGCTGCACCCTAGTATTCACTACAGAACAAGCTTTCTCATTGTATGCAATATGGATAGACCTGATTATTTTCAAAATCTTTTAAGTTTGGTCCCTTTTTGATGAACATTTCTTCTCCATTCATTTCTTTCTCCTTGAAGTTTACTGTAAGAGGTCAGGTAAAATCATCCATGCCTTGAGTACCTGTTTGGAAGTCTCCTTACTAAATGTTCAGTTTTGTCCCTCACGTCTTCTGTCTTCTATAAAATACTAGAACACAGGTTTTTCTTTTCCAGCTTTAACAAGGGTTATCTTTTTTCCATTGTCCAATAACATGTTCCTCATTTCTGCCTGAAACCTTCACCTGAATGGACTTTACCATCTATATTTCTACTAGTATTCTGTTCATGATCATTTGTATATTCTCGAAGATGATGGAAGCTTTTTAACTCATTTCTTTCTAGGTATTACCAGAATCAACCTTAATGTCCATATTTTTAGCTTCATCTCAGATCTCCTTTAGTCTGCCCATTACTCAGTTCCAAAGATACTTCTATTCTTTTTCTTTTTAGGTATTAGGTATTTGCTACAGCAACACCCCACTTTTTGATACCAAAATCTGTCTTAGCTTGGGTTGCTTTGAGAGTATATCACAGACTATATGGCTTCAACAGGCATTTATTTCTCACAGTCTTGGAGGCTGGGGTGTCCAAGGTCAAGGTGCTGGCAGATTTACTTCCTCGTGAGGACCCTACCCTCTTCCATGACTTGCAGCCTCTTCCACCTGTTCACTCTGTCTCTTTCTGTTGATGTCATTAGTGAGTGAGAGTTCTCTCCTGGCTCCCTTTTTTAAAACATTTTTATTTATTCATTTTAGAGAGGAGAGAGAGAAAGGGGGAGGAGCAGTAAGCATCAACTCCCATATGTGCCTTGACCAGACCAGTGCAGGGTTTTGAACCGGCAACCTCAGCATTCCGGGTTGACGTTTTATCCACTGCGTCACCACAGGTCAGGCCTCTCCTGGCTCCCTTTTTTTTTTTTAAGATTTTTTTAAATTTATTTTATTTTATTCATTTTAGAGAGGAGACACAGAGAGAGAGAGAGAGAGAGAGAGAAGGGGGGAGGAGCTGGAAGCATCAACTCCCATATGTGCCTTGACCAGACCAGTGCAGGGTTTTGAACTGTCAACCTCAGTGTTCCCAGGTCGATGCTTTATCCACTGCGCCACCACAGGTCAGGCTGGCTCCCTTTTTAATGAAGTTTCTTTTATTAATTTTCACAATGTACTTCAGTAAATGAATGGATAAGTAATCTGGTACGTCCAGGAAATGGAATAATGTTCAATGCTAAAAACTAATGTTCTGTTAAAACATGAAAAAATGTGGAGGAACCTTAAATGCATATACTTAGTGAAAGACCAGTTCAAAAAAGCCAAGGACTGTATATGTAATTGCAACTATATGACATTCTGGAAAAGACAAAACTATGGTAATAGTAAAAACATCAGTGGTTGCTCCTGGGGTTGCGGGGATGAACAGGCACAGTACAGAGGATGTTTAAGGCAGTAAACTATTCTGTATGATACTGTGATGGTATATGCCTGTCATTATACATTTGTCAAAATCCATGGAATGTACAACTCAAGAGTGAATCTTAATGTAACCTGTGGCCTTTGGGTGATTACAATGTGTCAATGTAGGGTCACTAATTGTAAAAAAAAATGGGCCCTGGCTGTTTGGCTCAGTGGTAGAGCCTCCGCCTGGCGTGTGGATGTCCTGGGTTTGATTTCTAGTCAGAGCATACAAGAGAAGCGCCCATCTGCTACTCTACCCCTGCCCCCTTCACTTCTCTCTCTCTTTCTCTTTCTTGCTCCCCTTTCCCCCCTCTTCCTTTTCCCCTCCTGTAGACATAGCTTAATTGGAGGAAGTTGACCCTGGGTGCTGAGAGTGGCTCCATGTCCTCCGCCTCAGGTGCTAGGAAGAGCTTGGTTGCTGAGCAATGGAGTAACACCCCAGATGGGCAGAGCATTTCCCCTAGTGGGCTTGCCAGGTGGATCCCGGTCTGGGTGCATGGGGAGTCTGTTTCTGCCTCCCCTCCTCTCACTGAATTTAAAAAAATGTAACAAATGTACCCTTCTGGTGAGGGATATTGATAATGGGAACTTATGTATGTGTAGGGACAGAGAGTATATGAGAGCTATCTTTCCCCTTAATTTTGCTGTGAACCCAACACCACTCTAAAAAATAAAATCTAATTTAAAATTCTTATGATAGAAACAAAAGCTGTCATTTTAGCTATCTGGCTAGGTCTTCTTACACCAGCTTGTGTATTCCTATTTAGTTCTGACACTGATCACTCTGAGTTATTGTTAGACTCTACAGGTGTAAGGTCATGGTTCTCAATAAGACTGCCACTTCAGAAACCAGATGCAAGTCAGCTTCCCACGTTACCCCTACTTGGGCCTACTAGCTTACAAGTTGAGGGTTGGGAGAGTGGGTTCTCATATCCCTCTCACAAGACTGCCCTTACTTCAGATGCCAGTTGCAAGTTCAGAGGTCTCCGGGCCACCTACATTTCTGACCAACTGGCTGTAAAACGGGGTTTTTTCTCTGATCCCTCTCAAGTTTAATAATTTGCTAGAATGACCTAACAGAACTTAGGAAAAGGCTGTACTTATGGTTATAGTTTTATTATAAACAGTATAAACTGGGCCCACCTGGATGAAGAGATATATAAGGCAAGGTCTGGAAGAGTTCTGAATGCAGAGCCTTGTGCGCCCCCCCCCCCCCCCCCCCCGTAGAATCAGGGCATATCGCTCTTATGGCACATCAGTGGGTTAACTAGGAATCTCCACTGTGCTTTGGTGTCCAGTGTTTGTATTGGAATTTCAAGTCATGGGCATGATTGATTAAGCATTGGCCATAGGCTTGAACTAAATTTCCAGCCTTTCCCCTCTCCTCAGAGGTTGGGGCTGGGCCAAAGTCCCTAATCACGTGTAGTGTTTCTGGTGACCAGACCTGGTTCAGAGTCATCTTGTTAGCATAAACTTTAGCTTGCTTGAATCAGTGGCTACGCAAAAACGAGTAACACTCCTATCGTGAAGAAATTCCAAGGATTTTAGAAAATCTTTGCCTGGATCCCGGGACAAAGACAAGGCAAATTCTTTATTATACAATAGGTTTTTCAAAAATGGTAGCCCATTAGAAACCTGATAGTTTTTTTATTTAAAAAAATTTTTTTTTATTAAGTGAGAAACAGACAGACTCCTGCATGTGCCCTTGACTGGATCCATCCAGCAAGCCCCTACCAGATGATGCTCTGTCCATCTGGGCCATTGCTCTGTTGCTCAGCAACTGAACTATTTTATTTTAGCATTAGAGATGAGGCCATGGGACCATCCTGTGCCCGGAGCAAACTTACTCAAACCAATCAAGTGTGGCTGCTGGAGGGGGAGAGAGAGAGAGAGAAAGATAGAGGTGGGGGAGCAGATGAGTGTTTCTCCTGTGTGCCCTGACCAGGAATCGAACCCGGAACTTCCACATGCTGGGCCCATGCTTTAACACTGAGCCAACCGGCCAGGGACCATAGTACATTTTCAACTTAAAAAAGTTTTTCTTTTTTAAGTTGAAAATGTACTGTGGTCTCTGG
Source organism: Rhynchonycteris naso (assembly GCA_037038555.1). Classification (NCBI taxonomy): domain Eukaryota; kingdom Metazoa; phylum Chordata; class Mammalia; order Chiroptera; family Emballonuridae; genus Rhynchonycteris; species Rhynchonycteris naso. The sequence goes on along the minus strand of CM073000.1, from coordinate 36,410,485 downwards.
CCGATTGGTTCAGTGCCCCATATAGGCAGAGCATCACCTGGTAGGGAGTTTGCTGGGTGGATCCCAGTCGGGGGCACATGCAGGAGGCTGTCTTTTCCTCCCCGTTTCTCACTTAATAAATAAGAAAGAAAGAAAGAAAATGTACCGTGAAAGGCTGAGGTGACTAAAAAGTACGTAAGGTTAGAAAAAGTAGTACTTAAGTGCAATAATCAATTAATGGATCTCTGTATTAGTTTGGTTTTAAATTATATCAACAAAAGAATGTCCAGCGTATAGAAAAGTCTTATAGGAGTTTATTTGAGAGAAATTTTGAGGACATGCCCAGAAGCAAAATCTCAACTTGCTGAGAACATGCTCCATCTCGAGAATGACTGTTTTACTGTTCCTTTTCTGCATTGAGACTCAAAATGTAAGGAGGCGCAGGTCTCAAGAAATCCACTGGTGGTGGGTTAGGGAGGTGGGAGATGGCAAAGTGGGGAAAGGCAGAATGGAGAAACATACTTTTGTACATTGCTCGGTACAGGATAGTAATTTACATTTACAGTACATAGGGATAGTATATAGGGAGCAAGATTAACAGTGAGAGGTTCTGTAGTCTTGTGCTTTGGTACCTGCAGTTCTGTCTTCAAGGGTAGGAAAAGAAAATTACTCTTACATCCTAGATGCATAAGACCAATGGACAGCCTGACCAGGCGGTGGCACAGTGGATAGAGCATCGGACTGGGACACGGAGGACCCAGGTTTGAGACCCCGAGGTAACCAGCTTGAGCGTGGGCTCATCTGGTTTGAGCAAGGGGTTACTCACTGTGCTGTAGCCCCTGATCAAGGCATATATGAAAAAGCAGTCAGTGGGCAACTAAGGTGCTGCAGTGGAGAATTGATGCTTCTCATCTCTCTCCCTTTCTGGCTGTCTGTCCTTATTTGTCCCTCTCTTTGACTGTCACGCAAAACAAAACAAAACAAACTGTACAGAGTTTACCTAAGGTACAGATTAATCTGTGCTGAGGAAGCCATAGGCCTGGGACGTGACTGCCCGCCATGGCCTGCCCAGTTAGGAATTTATGATGAGACAATCCTGTGTGGTTCCTTTTGGCCACTGAGCTTGTCAGTCCTGCCATTTGACCCCCTGAGCTTGTCAGGGTTATTATATAGCTCTTGTTTTGCTCATAGCTCTTTAAATCTTTTTGTTATAACTCTATATCTTTATAATGTCATGCAGTCTGAATTTTATATTTATCATTTTGATGCATAAATGAATTTCTTTTGGTAAAAAAATAGGAATTGGAAAGATGAGCCAGTAGAATAATAGATGAGCCTTTCCAGTTTTTACTCATACTTTCAAACGGATGACCTTAAAAAGTTTTTTTTTCTGGGCTGTAGGTTGCTTCATTGGACTCAATAGCAAGTTATTTTAGGGTATATCCACTTTCTCCAAGAAGTGCTTAGTTTACCTCTTTTTCTCTTGCAGATTGATTACACTGGAATAGACCCTTCCAGCCCCTGCCATAAATGTTTGTCTACGAATGTGACACCGTGTGTTTGTAACATTAACTTCACACTGGAACAGTCATTTGAGGTCTGTATTCCCAAGTAAAGTATTTAAAAAGCCATGCTTTTGTTAATGAAAGAATTTTTATGTGAGTTTATTTGATCCAAACTCAACAATTGCCAGAAAGCAAAGTCTCAGCTGATTGAGAAAGTGCTCTGGAAAATGGTTTTACCACTTATTTTATACATTATAATAAAAGGGAAGGGCATCAGGTACTTAAATGAAATTGATTGGGGATAGATTAGGGAGGTGGGAGAAGGAAAAGCCAGGAAGTCTCTGGGATTGGATAAAAAGTGAAAATGTACGTACTGAAACTTCTTTTACATAGGCAGGAACAAGACAGATAACAGTTAACTGTTCAATGATAACAGTAACAATGAGGGGGATTCTTGGTTCCTGCTCTGGTGTGGTGCCTGCCCTGAGGGGGACAGGAACAGGACCTGGGGATTTACCTGCATGTTATTGGGTACATTATTGTTGATGCAAAAGACGACAGGTTTTATTAGGTAAGCATTGACCTTTGTTTAGAGAAAAATACCTCCTTAGAACATGATTACCTGCCATTAACTGCTTTTAGTTAGAAAGTTTTCATTGCAGACTATCCTTCCTGTGTGTTACTTTAGGTCTCCGAGTCTGCAGGGCCACCATGCAGGCTTTCCCTCAGCTTGTCTGGTTCAGCGTGTGGCTCCTTTTCGTCCACACTTTATGATATTGTATTAATTTTTTTATTCTTTTTCTGTGGAGAAGTCACTTTAATTTATTGGAGACCATATACTTTTGAAGAATATATATTTTTTTGACTATTGAATTATGCTGTCAGGTAATTAAATACATGTATTTAATTTATTTTAGTACTTCACAAACTAAATGTAAAACACTTTATCTTTTCAGTGGAAAATTTTATTTTACACATCAGTTTGCTAGAGTTTATATTTACATTTACTTGTATTTTAAAAATTATTGTTCAAATTTTGATTTTGCCTACTTCTAATACTACAACAAGATTTACTTTAGAAAATAAAAACTAATTCATCCATCATTTAATTGTATCATTTTTCTGTCAGATGTGAACTATTACCGTAAATGCGAACACTTCATGAAACCTTATTGATCTTATGTCTTGATAAGCAGTTAGAACATCTCTGTGTGTGTCGTCTTTGTCAATTGCCTTCCCACTTACCTGTCAACTTTGGAAATTGAGCAGATGCTAAAGGACATAAAGATTCAGAATTGGAATGGCAAGACCAGTTTGTGCTCTTCTTTACCTGAAAATTGAGCTTAAAAGTTATTGTTTTATTCTTCAGGGAGCAAAACTGCTTTAATACATGCCAACTTTTTAGATTTTTCTACACTTGAATTTTGTGGAACTTAGTGATGATGACTTACTTACTTGTAGTCTCTGGTAGATAGATGATTGCCATCTGGTGGTTGTAGATGCTCTTGCACTAAAAGGATGTTGCCTTTTTATAAACACAATTAAATAGATTTGGGAGAAGACATTTAATTATTTTACTTTGTATCAGCAGAAATAAATTTAAAATTATAAAGATATACTATAAAAATTCTATTCTTTTTCAATATGATGGACAAATTATAAAGATGCATTAAGTTCTTTTTGTCAGAACAAGCAGAATTAAAGAAATGAGACTTGTAGTGATTTAGAAGTTTCCCTCCATTAAAAAAGTTATTTCAGAACGTCTCTTCTGCAGACGTGATCATTGTAGATTCATTCTTTTGTGGGCTCTGTGCTCTTTCACAAGCCAAACCTTTGAATTGCACTAAAAAAACCTTTTCTGAGAGCTTCAAGTAAGTTATTTTGTCTCAATGTTCATTAAAAGGATCTCTTTTTTAATTTGTAAGTTAAATTTACTGTATTTCTTAGTTGATATGATATCCTTTTTAAAGCATATTCTTCATGTTTGTGATATAATTTTTAAATTTTATTTTATTTAATTTTTTGTATTTTTCTGAAGTGAGAAGCGGGGAGACAGAGATAAAGACTCCCGCATGCACCTGACTGGTATCCACCCGGCAAGCCCGCTAGGGGGCGATGCTCTGTCCAGCTGGGGCATTGCTCCATTGCTACCAGAGCCATTCTAGCACCTGAGGCAGAGGCCATGGAGTCATCCTCAGCACTCAGGCCAACTTTTGTTCAATGGAGCCTTGGCTGCGGGAAGGGAAGAAAGAGATAGAGAGAAAGGAGAGGAGGAGGGTGGAGAAGCAGCTGGGTGCTCCTGTGTGCCCTGACTAGGAATCGAATCCGAGACTTCTGCACGCCATGCCGACACTCTACCACTGAGCCAACTGTCCAAGGCCTATGATACAATTTTTATAACTAAAAATATAGTAGTTTTCATATTAAAATTTCCTTATATAAAATGAGAAAGTTTGCAAACACTTGACATTTTAAAGTCAAGCTCTATATAAATGATTGTATTTATGAAAATAAAGAAAGCATACTTGAAATTTATTGAAATATTTTTTTCTGAATATGTATTTTTCTTTAACTTATTTTTTATTGTTTTAACTTTTATTGAATTTATTGGGGTGACATTGGTTAATAAAATCATAGGTTTCAAGTGTACAATTACTGAAATGCATTATTTTTATATTGTAGATGACAGAGGTAGCAAGCAAAAAGGAGAAAATAGATTCATGTTTTTGCTACCTCTAAAAATCTTAGTCATTCGTGGTGGCTTTATGTCATCTTCTAAATAATTGTAGTGTATGTAGGTTACCATTCTTTCTCAAGTTATTTCCAAGTCGGTTCCACTGAATACATTATGATAGCTTTCTTGCTTATTACAAAGCAACTTATTATCTTACTTTACTTACTATCAATTACTAATATTTTTTGGAGAAACTTATTATGACCCAATTAAAGTTCAGAATTACTTGGGCAATAAATGAAAGTTCATGCTAATTGGGTAAAGATCAATTTGAATTAGAAAAAATTTTAAATAGAAAATAGATAAGAATAGGGTTTTTATTTATTTTTTAATCTAGCACTGTTTTGACATCTTTAAGGATATTTTCAAAGTTTACTCTTGGATTTTTCAGCATACTATTTTTAACTTTACAATTTTTACTGTTTTATATTGCCAAGTACTGGTAGAATTCACCACAGTATCTGTTTTAAGTTTTCACAAAGTCTAGTAAACTAGTGAAGTCCAAAATCATGTAGCTTTTATGAATATGCATGATGCAATTTTATACTTAATAGTTTTATATCATTTTTTTACCCTTCTGTTTCTCTAGGGCAATGTGTTTATGTATTATGGACTCTCTAATTTCTATCAGAACCATCGTCGCTATGTGAAATCTCGAGATGACAGTCAGCTAAATGGAGATTCTAGTTCTTTACTTGTAAGTAAAATGATGGACTGTGAAAATGTGGTGATTATGAAATAATGTGGTAATTGTTTAGTTAGAAATGTTAAAATTTTTTTTTAGATTTTAAAGTGAGTTTATTAGTGAAGCAGTGGGACAGAGAAAAGGCTACTCCAACAGGCAGCACAACCAGAGTGTTAATTTTAGTAATGCTAGGATGAAATTAAAATGATATTTGCCACTTACAGTTTGTTTAGTGAGGGTTCTTAGTTAAAGATTTTCTACTAGAACCCCTGCTGTGTGCCTCAGTGGATAGAACATAGTACCGGCACACTGAGGTCACAGGTTCGATCCCTGGTCAGGACACGTGAGAAGCGACCGCTGAGTGCACAACTAAGTGGGACAGTGTGTCAGTCCTTCTCTCTCTCTCTCTCTCTTTCTCTCTCTCTCCTCCCCCACCGCCTCAAATCAGTGGAAAAAATAAATTAAATTTAAAAAATGTTTTTCCTCTGGAATTTGCAACAGTTAAAGGTTTCCTATGGCCAGAGGACACATTACTACTTGCTTGTTTCTTGTAGGATCGTTGGGATTTTTGCTTTAGAATTTCAATGAGTCTAGCATTCTGGCTGTATAATTTATTCTGTTTGGTTTTGTTCATTATTATCACACTAAGAATATGTAAATAAGCTACTTTTCAAATTTCTGAGATTATGTTTTAGAATTGAACATGTATGCTCTTGATTTTTTAACTTGTGGGAAGCCTGAGTAGTCAAGTGCAAAGGGTGGATTACTGAAAAGCTGTCTGAGGGGCTTTTTATAAATATAGATCCCAGAAGTCTACTAAGTCAGTGTCTGCAGGAGTGGAGCTCTAACATTTCTGTTTTTAACAAGCTCCCTTTCTGACACCCATCCTGGTTTAGTAATTTGTGGATTAGAGGATCTTAGTTAGGTTCCTGACTGTTCAGCTTTCCATAGTAGTGGTAGTTGTGCAAGTATTTTGTTTTTGTTGCTAATCCAAGAAACCTTCAGAGTCCTTAGGCAATCTAGGATTACTTAGAAATGATGAATCACCTAGATCAGTGGTTCTTAACCTTTTTTGAGGTACCGAACCCACCAGTTTCATATGTGCATTCACCGAACCCTTCTTTAGTGATAAATAAAATATGATTTTTTCCCCAAATTCAAGACATAGGTATATGTTTTTTACTGGTGCACAAAATGAGCTGTGCATGAACATCACCTTGCTCAAAGAACAAAACCAACAAAGTGTATGAACTCACAACAAATTACGGTATTACTTCATTCTGGCTTCCGCGTCAGAGGCTTCTCTGAACCCGAGACCAACTCATCGAACCCCTAGGGTTCGATAGAACCCAGGTTAAGAACCACTGACCTAGATTATAATTTAGGATCATATTGTGACCAGAAAGGTCCTGGTAAGCATATAGTTGCCCGAGGCTAGCCTTACAAGTTTTATTGCTAGTTCCTGATGTTTGGGATCTTAAGAAATAACAAGTCTCTTTAGCCTGATCAGGCAGTGTTGCAGTAGGCCTAGTGTTGGACTGAAACATGGAGGACCTGGGTTCGAAACCCTTAGGTGCTTTGGGACAATGCTCTAACCAGCCAAACTATCTGGCTAGGGCAAGGGATTGAATTTTTAATCAGTATGTGGGTTTTCTTGTAGGCCTGGGTAATAATTTTTCTCTTCTTTTTCTTCTAAACATTAGAATCCCAGTAAGGAATGTGAGCCTTATCGAAGAAATGAAGACAAACCAATTGCTCCTTGTGGTGCAATTGCCAACAGCATGTTTAATGGTATGATAGAGATAACAGCAATATAGATATATAAAATTAGGACAGTGTTTATATAAAATTAGGAAATGTTTATGATCATATTACAGATGTGATAGTCTAGTAAACATGAATGATATTGAGAAATTCAGCAACCTTAAGATAAATATGTCACTTAGTAAGGTATTATAATGCTTTGTGATTTTCTTTTGAGAATTCCTATACTTTACTGTTTCTGGGAAGAAAGAAGCAGAGACATTGTGCTAACTTTTCTATTTCATATATGTTAAATAAAGTCTAGGTTACCTTTTCCAACAACTTTGAATATTTATACCATTAAAAAGATGCTACATTTGAGCCTGACCTGTGGTGGTGCAATGGATAAAGCATCAACCTGGGATGCTGAGGTTGCCAGTTCAAAACCCTGGGCTTGCCTGGTCAAGGCACATATGGGAGTTGATGCTTTCTGCTCTTCCACTCTTCTCTCTATCTATAAAAATGAATAAATAAGCATGACCAGGCGGTGGCGCAGTGGATAGAGTGTCGGACTGGGATGCGGAAGACCCAGGTTCGAGACCCCGAGCTCACCAGCTTGAGTGCGGGCCCATCTGGCTTGAGCCAAAGCTCTCCAGCTTGGACCCAAGTTTGCTGTCTCCAGCAAGAGGTAGCTCGGTCTGCTGAAGGCCCGCAGTCAAGACACATGTGAGAAAGCAATCGATGAACAACTATAGTGTCGCAACGGCAACAAAAAACTAATGATTGATGCTTCTCATCTCTCTCCGTTCCTGTCTTTCTGTCCCTATCTATCCCTCTCCCTGACTCTCTCTCTGTCCCTGTAAAAAGAAAAAAAGTGAATAAATAAAATCTATCTATCTATCTATATATATATAAAGAAAAAATATATAAGTAAAGAAATTTAAAAAAAGATGCTACAGTTGATTATTTAGCGCAACACTGTCTAATATAAATGTGAACCATAAATGTGAGGCATGTATATAAAGTTTTCTAATAATAATATTAAAAAGAAAAAGAAAGTGAAATTAATTTTTTAAATTAAACTTATTGGGGTGACATTGGTTAATAAGATTATATAGGTTTTAAGTGTTCAGTTCTATGATACATCATCTTTAATTTGCATTGTGTGTTTTACCACCCAATGTCAAATCTTCTGTCACCATATATTTGATCCTCTTACCCTCTGTTAACCACCATACTGTTGTCTATGAGTTTTTATTTCTTGTTTGTTCAGTTTTTGCTTTCAGTTTTCTATGCCACATATGAGTGAAATCATATGTTCTTGAATTTTTCTGACTCTTTCACTTAGCATGATATGCTCAAGATCCATCTATGTTGTCACAAATGGCAGTATTTTATCTTTCTTATGGCTCAGTGGTGTTCCAGTGTATATGTGCCACATCTTTATCCAGCCATCTGTTTTTAAGTGAGAGGTAGGGAGGCAGAGGAACAGACTCCCACATGCACCCGACTGAGATCTTCCCTGCAAGCCCCTACCTGGTGATGCTTTTTCCATTTGGGGTTGCTGCTCCATTGCTCAGCAACTGAGCTATTTTATTTTAGCACCTGAGGCAAGGTTATGGAGCCATTCTCAGTGCCCGGGGTCAAACGCTGCAGGGGCTGGGGGGTGGGGAAAAAAAAGGAGGAGGGGGGGGATGGAGAAGCAGATGGTCGCTTCTCCTGTGTGCCCTGACTGGGAATTGAACCTGGGACTTTCCACATGCTGGGCTGAGCCAACCAGCCAGGGTCTTTATCCAGTCAACTACTGAGGGACATTTTGTTGTTTCCATGTCGTGGTCACAGAATAATGCTGCAGTGAACATAGGGGCTCATATATCTTTCTGAGTAAATGTTTTAAAATTTTTAGGATAGATAGCCAGAAGAGGGTTGCCGGATCATATGGAACTTCATTCTTATTTTTTTTGAGGAATCTCCACATTGTTTTCCATGGTGGCTATACTAATTTACATTCACACCAGCAGTAAATAAGGGTTCTTTATCAAACTAAAAAGCTTTTGCACAGCAGAGGAACCATCAGCACAACTAGAGAAGCTATTAGCCGAATGGGAGAATGTGTTTGCTCTGACAAAGGGTTAATATCCAAAATAAAGAAAAAACTCATACAACTCAACAGAAAAACCCGAAACAATCCAATTAAAAAATGGGCAGACGACCCGAGTAGACACTTCTCTCAAGAAGACATTTGTAAATGGCCAACAGATACATGAAAAGATGCTTAACTTCACCAGCTCTTAGGGAAATGCAAATCAAACCTACAGTGAGATACCAACTTACCTGCTATCAGCAAGACAAGTAATAAGTATTGGAGAGGTTGTAAAATTATTAATATTTTTTGTTGAATTTTAATATATTTTATTGAACCCAGTATGCCCCAAACATCATTTCATCATATAAAAGATATGCATTATATAAAAATCATTGAGATATTTTATATTCTATTTTTTGTACTATGTCTTTGATACCTGATGTTTATTATATATTTGCAAAACATATTCATTTGGGTCAGCCGTAATTTCAAAGGCTCTATAGTTACGTAACTGCTGGCCACAGTATTGGACAGTGCAGACAGAAATGGTTCAACCAGAGGCTATTTAGGAATGCATGTTTTAAAGGAAAAGAGGATAGCCAGAATTATCTTAAAAATTGTTTTATTTGGGTTAAAATTAAAGCATTTAACCATATCACATATCAGCTAGCCATCTAGGAAAGTGACATAAAACTATTGAGGGAAGAGAAGTTCATCTGTGAATATAAAGTTATAATAGTTAATTCACATATAAATAAATCAAAAGCAAATGTACATCTTACGCCTACTTTGTTACCACCACTTTTGGGAGCAAATAGCAGATCCTCATTTTTCACAGACTAAAGTAGGTACTATGGATTTTTAATAGATATTTAGCAATATCTTCCTTTTCTTGTGTTTAGATACATTAGAATTGTTTCTGATTGGCAATGGATCTTATTTGACATCTATTCCTTTGAAAAAGAAAGGTATTGCTTGGTGGACAGATAAAAATGTGAAATTCAGAAATCCCCCTGGAGAAGACCCCCTAGAGGAACGATTCAAAGGTAAAATATTACTAATATCTCTTTAAAACATAATATAAGCCAGGAGTTTTAATAATGTACCTAAAATTTTCTATCTTTAGAATCTTCAAGTTTATGTTTTTTAAAAAACAATTACTTTTCTTTATAGAGGGTAAGGTACAGTATGTAGTCTGTTCTAATGTACTGAAATCATAAAGGAAATGTAAACTTTTAATCTTGAATTTCTCTGGCATTTTCTTATAAGCATTTCAGCCATAATCTTAAAACTGTAGCAAAGTTTCTTTTAAGCATATCCCAATTATTATAAATACTAATCCAAATTGACTTTTGTTTCTATGTCTCCTTAATTTCATGATGTAATGTTTCATAATATTATATCTTTGTATTAAATCATCTGCCTTTTGGTATATACTCAGTAGCCTACTTTTAGTATTTTCTTAATTGAGATATCAACCAAATCTTTGTAATTAAGTTGTTACATGAAGAATTGGTTTCTCTCTAGATTTGAGACTTCCCTAGAACATGAATGTATTCATACCTTTGAAAATAAGAAAAATATTCCGATTGTAGATTGCATATCTGTTTTATTAGAGTGAATTTTCAGTGAAACTCTTAACGAAATTGAATATTTTGTCTCTTCCACTCCTATCCCCTCCTTTTTAAGGCACAACAAAGCCAGTAAACTGGGTTAAACCAGTCTACATGCTGGATCCTGACCCAGATAATAATGGGTTCATCAATGAGGACTTTATTGTCTGGATGCGCACTGCAGCATTGCCTACTTTTCGTAAGTTGTATCGTCTCATAGAGCGGAAAAGTGACCTACATCCAACATTGCCAGCTGGACAGTACGCTCTGAATATCACATACAGTATCCTTTTTTTGGCCATGCATATAGATTCATAGAATTTGAAAGGAATGTAGTCCAACCTTATCTTAGTTACGTGGTATACTACTTTGTGTTTTAGTTTTGATTCCTGCATTTTTATGAGTGTACATATGAGAAAGTATCTTTTAATGTATACCTTCCAGAAATATCTTAAATGTTTGCATATTTTATACTAGGGTTCCAGTGTATTATTAGATAAAATTAAAAATGTAGGTGTCGCAGCCTGACCAGGTGGTGGTGCAGTGGATAGAGATTTGACCCAGGACACTGAAGTTCCAGGTTCAAAATCATGAGGTTGCCGGTTTGAGCACAGGCTCACCAGCTTGAGTGCAGGGTCACTGGCTTGATTGTGGGATCATAGACGTGACCCAAGGTAGCTGGCTTGAGCAAGTGATCACTGGCTCAGCTGGAGCCCCCAGGTCAAGTCACGAATGAGAAAGCAATCAATGAACGACTAAAGTGCTGCAACTACGAATTGATTCTTCTCTTCTCTCTCTCTTCCTATCTGTCTCTGTCTATCTATCTATCTATCTATCTATCTATCTATCTATCTATCTATCTATCTATCTATGCTGGATTTACTAGTAAGCTAGATATTTTTATAAGGGAGGTTATAACTAAGCTTAATGGAAAGGCCAGTGCGTGTACTTAATAAGTGTTGGTTGTACTGGGCTGTTTTAATATATATTTTTACATATTAAAAACCAGCACATATACAGTGTATCCGTAAAATCATGGTGCACTTTTGACTGCGTGACCAGCCAAAAGTGCACCATGACTTTACGGACACACTGTATTTCTAATTGCTGTGTTCTTAGTACCAATACACTTTTATCATTATCTGTATTTTGCCACATTAATAATTTAGATGTAATTTTCATTGCTGATAAATAACATTTATTTCATTCTGACTATATGTCAACATTGTAGTAAGTACTTCCAGGCACTAATTTACTTAATTCAAGCTTTATGAGGTAGTTATTATCTCTGCATTTTAGACAAGAATGCAGGAACATGGAACATTTAAGTAACTTGTGTGAGATTACATAGGAAATAAGTAGAAGAGTTGAGGCTCATGGTCAAGCTGTTGACCCCAAAGGCCATGACTTGACCACTACTATCTCTATCTGTCTGTCTGTCTATCTATCTATCTATTTATCTATCTGTCAATCTGTCTACTATCTACATCTATCTGTCTGTCTATCTCCGTCACCACTATAGGCTGCATTCCCAGCTAGTTTAGGCCAGTCCATATCAGTTTAGATGCAGTCTTTCCCAAGACAGAAATACGGGGCACTACCTTTTATTCAAATAAAAGTTCTTACATTTTTAAATCTCAAGTTCATTGTATATGTTATGAATGAAAAGTTTCTCAAATATTACCATTTAAATGTTTACTGAGGACTTGAAAGTGACCAAGTTTTTTTTTTTCAAACATATCTTTTCTTTTAAAATTTCTTTATATTTATTTGTTTTTAGAGAGGAGACAGAGTGAGAGAGAGAGAGAGAAAGAGAAAGAGAGAAATGGGGAGGAGCTGGAAGCATCAACTCCCATATGTGCCTTGACCAGACCAGTGCAGGGTTTTAAACTGGCGACCTCAGTGTTCCTAGGTCAATGCTTTATCCACTGCGCCACCACAGGTCAGGCAAAAGTGACCAAGTTTTTGAAACTAGGTCCATGTAAGAGCAATTATAGACAGACCCCGTTTATCCTGAGACTGTAGCCAAAGTAGAGGGCCGCTGTGTCACAGTTTTCCAACCTGAAGCCTAGAGTACAATAAAGGAAAGTCTTTGGAGCATTCCGGATTCTTAGTTGACAGTTTGTACCCCACGCATTGAGAGGAGAACTGTCAGGAGAGTGCAGGATATATTGAAGACTGACAAGATGGGCCTGCTAACATCAAGGGTTAATTATCAAAATTCGTTATAAGGTGGAGAGTAGATATTAGAATTAGGGCAGAAGCCCATTTTTTAGGTTTGTGATACAGAGATACTAGCATGGGTGATTGAGATTATGTCCCTCAGTGCTGGGTTAGTTAGATTCCTACCTCAATCAGTGTAAATTGATTTAAGAAACTAGTAGAGCTGAGCCTGCCATTTGGAGTCATTCAGAGTTGCAGAAGCCCAGAGAAACAGGTGGGACCTAATACTTGATTCAAAAGTCGCTTTTGAAAAGGCTATAAACCTTTCACATAAGGACTTCATTCTGTCTTCCTTTCTGACCTGTTGCTAAAATCTTAAAACTGGTCCTTGTACATAGCTCATCCAATATACTGGTATCTCATTTCTTAAATCTCTTTAGCAATCCACCTTTTACTTTCACCCTGTTGTAGCCATCACCTCTCTTTGTCACACCATGTGTTTTTTATGTTTCTCAAGATCAGCAAGTTAAAACTTCATTATCATGCTTTTTTACCCTGTGCTCGGAGTTCTCTCAAATTCTCATAAATATTTTCTTGCTATACATGCTCTTTGAGTTCACAGGGACCTCTGATCCCTTTATTCTTTCATTGTCTTCTGTTAACTTCCTCTTCCATTATGGGTTTTACTGCTGTTCATTTGAAATAACTTTCACATTACATTTCTAGGTGGCTTTTTGCCCCTCTTGTGTAACGAGAACTCAAGTACCTGGGAAATGATACAACCGTTAAATTTGGTTGTTTTTGCTTGCAACCTATATTGGCTTTTAATATTAACATTTAATTAGCTAAACTAGTTCTTCAAGATAATAATTATATGATTATTATATGATTCAGAACACAGGAGTAAGGTGCCTGTATATCATAGATTTGTACTAGTGAGTTACCAGCAATTAAATGCTAACTTTTAAACTTGTATTTTAAAGATCAAATAACTAAACATGGAAAAGTTTTCCTATTCATGCTTCAGATTACCCTGTATATTCTTTTGACGGACGAAAACGGATGATCTTAAGCACTATTTCATGGATGGGAGGAAAAAATCCATTTTTGGGAATTGCTTACATCGCCACTGGCTCCATCTCCTTTCTTCTGGGACTTGTACTGCTAGTAATTAATCACAAATATAGAAACAGTAGTAATACTGCTGACATTACCATTTAATTTTATATTCTGAAAAGAAATTTACCGCATGTGCATCAAGGCCAGTTCTGTTCAACCTAGCTTTTGAGTGCTGATGTCTGGTTAGTATGTCATTTTTGAAGTTGGCATATAACTTTGTATTTAAAACACAGTCTTTGTTTTTTGCTTCTTCCTTATGGATGACTATGAAAATATATGACGGGTATAAAACAAATTAGCTACATTGATCATGTCAGCACTGTAACTGCTGAAACAGCATTCTAATGTTTGCTTTCTGTTGGGACAGGCCATATGATGCACAGAGCCTCTATCATGTGAAATGTGTCTACTGCTTCAGTGTTTATGCTGTGTTGATAATATTATATTGACATATATGCTGTATATGTGTGCTTATTGTGTGAAGAGAGAGATTACAAGATGTATGAGCATAGTGACTTGCTAACCTTTCAGGATTCAGAGTTACAAAAAGATGAAGAAAGACCAAATCTAAATAAAAGACTTCATCCTTTTCATGTGTTGTATGTAAAGGTTTAAAGTATCATCTTTGGTGATGTAATCTATGTGTTTAATTTATACAGTACAGTTCTTTGTTAACCTTAGATTTGATTTTACCTTTGAAATCTTACTTATCTAGCGTAGGCCTCAGGTAGGAGAATTTAAAAGCCCTCTTTCCATTGGGTTAGGATGTTGCAGTCAAGAACCCCGTCTTACAATGATACTGTTTTTACATGTGATCATGGAAATACCTCAAGCTGTTTTTATTTTGCAGGTAAGTGTTTTTACTTAATACTAATACTGCATTTCAGAAATTTTGGAAACTGGTAACCTTCATTTTCCTCTGTATTTCATCCCAATTTTTACATATAGGTCAAATAAGGATTTGCATCCGCATTTTCTTAAGTTAATGCAGAAGTTGTTTTAGTTGGTTTTCTGAAGACATATTTTGAAAAGAGGTTCTTTAAATTTCCTATTTAAATTCTGGAGGTTTTTGAGTATGTACCTGATAAAATTATATATGGTTGAAGCTATTTTATTTTCTATTAACTGCAATTATTTTCATATTCCTTATTGAATAAATGCTGTAATTTGTTTGCTATGTAACTTATTCTTGAATGTAAACTTTTCCACATGCATGAATATATATGTCTTGGAGGGCTTAATCACATTGAAATTATTATTATTATTGTTATTATTATTTTTTACTCATGTTTGTATTGAATGCCTGTTTATTTAGAGTTTGTAATGGTTTCCTTCAGTTATATTTTAAATGAAAAGGTCAGGGTAATGTATCAATTTTTAAAAAAAATAACATAATGGTTAATAGTAGAAATGTGCCACACTTCTTAAGTTTTATATAATGTGACTTTTAATTGGTAGAATATTACTTGCATGAGGTAGTTAAAGTATGATTATACTGAAAGTTCTGAGTGCATAGGGTATTCTTTGACTAAAAATATTTTTTGTTTTGTCAGTCCTTTAGAATATTATTACTCTGATAATTGAGTGAGCCTCTTACACATGGCAGTTTATCTTCTGGGATACATCCCTGGGAGAGAGTTTTCTAGATTGAGTCTGTGCTGTTTAAGGAGGACTTCCATCCTGCACCCCGTTTTCTGATTGTGGGACCATATGGGCTGCTAAAGAGAAGTGGAGAGCCCTTTCAACATTTCCTCATCTGTGGTGAAGGTGGAATCTTAAAATCTATTGGAGTTTCATTTATTTTATAAATACACTGATGGCTTCAGTTTCTTCCCGTGTCCTGCCATTTGAGCTCTAAGGGATTCCTGTTGGTAAATATGAAGAATGTGGAACATTCATATGGCCTCTGAAGCATGAGGGGATAGAAAACATTTCTTTCTTATGGGCTTTGTGCTCATTTCTTGGAAACATTAATGTAATGTTCAACTTTTCAAAGAATCATGTTACAATGTAAGAAAACCAGGTTAAATAGAAAGTACTGAAGAATGCATTAACTTGCAGGAAGTATTTTGATATATGAAATTTCTCAATTGAAGGAATTAAGTAAATGCTAAGAAATTTCATTGAAATATTAAGGCAGTTTAAAAATAAATTGGTAAAAATAACTATTATCAAATAGAGAAATATTCAACCAAGAGGAGAGTCAAGTGAATATTATTTATTGGTTAGTAAGTTTATTTGTAACCCTCACTGTGTTTAAAGATAACTTTCTGTTAGTATGTTCTGTATTAATAAAAAGTGAACAAAATTAATTCTTCTCTGTTCAAGTGTCTTCCTAAAATAACAATGCCTTGGGGTTGTTGCTAATGTTTAGCACTAAATTTTTGCTCAGGGTCAGTGAGTCAGGTTTTGACATTTTCATGCCTACCTTTGATTGCCATGTATAGATATATAGTATATGAATCATTCCAATAGTATTAACTGCAAGGTTTATCTGTAATTACTGAGTAACATCTGTTTTTACCAGGAAGTGGTCAAATTATCACCTGAGTTTTATGCAAATAGGTTAAGTTTCATGTTAGATCATGGGAAATATCTGGTAAATAGAAAGTGAAGATGTGGTATAGAGAGGCAAGGATGATGAAAGTAATGAAGTGAACAGGGCACACAGGAAATGAAAAGCTAGACTAGGGAGGAGGAGCAGCTGAGAGGTAGGATTAATAAATGCTCTTAGTTTGTTCACCTCCTGTCTTCATGGAAACACTGTCTTAGAATGACAGTGTGGTCCTTTGTTGGTTAAGTTGCAAAGTTTTGTTCTTTATGAACATGGTTACTTTGAGGTGAAGGTATAGGAGAAAGTAAGGAAGTGCTTTCTCAAGAAGAATTTTGATGCATAAATGTTTGTTGTAGACTTTAGGTAATCTAGTCAAGTGTCTTTAGAGCCTATTTTAGCCCATATTCCTTTCATTACATTTCCCTTAATGTCATTTGAAATTTCAAAATCATACCATGGTGACCTTACTGGCTTTTTTTAATTTTTTTTAATCTTTATTAATTTTAATGGGGTGACATTAATAAATCAGGGTACATATGTTCAAAGAAAACATCTCCAGGTTATCATTCAATTATGTTGCGTTCCCATCACCCAAAGTCAAATTGTCCTCTGTCACCTTCTATCTGGTTTTCTTTGTGCCCCTCCCCTCCCCCATTTCCCTCCCTCTCCTCCTTCCCCTGACCCCGTAACCATCACACTCTTGTCCATGTCTCATAGTCTCGCTTTTATGACCCACCTAAGTATAAAATCATGCTGTTCTCAGTTTTTTTGTTTTACTTATTTCACTCCGCATAATGTTATCAAGGTCCATTCATTTTGTTATAAATGATCCGATATCATCATTTCTTATGGCTGAGTAGCATTCCATAGTATATATGTACCTAAGCTTTTTAATCCACTCGTCCTCTGACAGACACTTGGGCTGTTTGCAGATCTTAGCTATTGTGAACAATGCTGCCACGAACATGGGGGCACATTTCTTCTTCTTGAACAGTGCTATGGTGTTCTTAGGGTATATTCCTATAAGTGGGATAGCTGGGTCAAATGGCAGTTTGATTTTTAATTTTTTGAGGAATCTCCATACTGTTTTCCACAGTGGCTACACCAGTCTGCATTCCCACCAGCAGTGCAGGAGTGTTCCCGTTTCTCCACATCCTCGCCAGCACTTAATCTGTGTTGTTTTGCTGATGAGCGCCATCCTGACTGGTGTGAGGTGATATCTCATTCTGGTTTTAATTTGCATTTCTCTAATGATTAGTGATGATGAGCATTTTTTAATATGCCTATTGGCCATCTGTATGTCCTCTTTGGAGAAATTTCTATTGCCCATTTTTGATTGGATTGTTTGTCTTCCTGGTGTTGAGTTTTAGAAGTTCTTTATAAATTTTGGTTATTAACCCCTTATCAGACGTGCTGTCAAATATGTTCTCCCATTGTCTGGATTGTCTTTTTATTCTGTTCTTATTGTCTTTAGCTGTGCAAAAACTTTTTAGTTTGATATAGTCCCATTTGTTTATCTTGCCTTTTATTTCATTTGCCCGTGGAAATAAATCGGCAAATATATTGCTGCGACAGATGTCGGAGAGTTTGCTGCCTATGTTTTCTTCTAAGATGCTTATGATTTCACGGCTTACATTTAAGTCTTTTATCCATTTTGAGTTTGTTTTTGTAAATGGTGTAAGTTGATGGTCTAGTTTCATTTTTTTGCAGGTAGATGTCCAATTTTCCCAACACCATTTGTTAAAGAGACTGTCTTTACTCCATTGTATGTTCTTTCCTCTTTTGTCAAATATCAGTTGTCCATAAAGGTGTGGGTTTATTTCTGGGTTCTCTGTTCTGTTCCATTGATCTATGTGCCTGTTCTTATGCCAGTACCAGGCTGTCTTCAGTACAATGGCCTTCTAGTATACCTTGATATCCGGAAGAGAGATACCTCCTGCTTTATTTTTTCTTTTTAATATTGCTGAGGCTATTCATGTTCTCTTTTGGTTCTATATAAATTTTTGGAATATGTGTTCAATGTCTTTGAAGTATGTCATTGGTATTTGAATTGGTATTGCATTGAATTTATGAATTGCTTTGGTTAATATAGATATTTTAATGATGTTTATTGTTCCTAATGATGAGCACGGTATATGCTTCCATTTCTTTGTATCTTACTTGATTTCTTTTATCAATGTTTTGTAATTTTCCGGGTACAAGTCCTTAACTTTCTTGGTTAAATTTACTCCTAGGTGCTTTATTTTTTTGGTTGCAATAGTGAAGGGGGTTGTTTCCTTAATTTCTTTTGCTGACAGTTCATTGTAGGTATATAAAAATGCCTCTGATTTCTGAGTATTAATTTTATATCTTGCCACCTTGCTGAATTCATTTATCAGGTCCAGTAGTTTTTTGACTGAGACTTTAGGGTTTTCAATATACAATATCATATCATCTGCAAATAATGACACTTTTACTTCTTCTTTTTCAATTTGGATGCCTTTTATTTCTTCTTCTTGTCTGATTGCTGTGGCTAGGATTCCAGAACTATGTTTAATAAGAGTGATGAAAGGGGGCACCCCAGCCTGGTTCCTGATCTTAAGGGGATGGCTTTTAATTTTTACCCACTTAGTATGATGTTTGCTGTGGGTTTGTCATATATGGCCTTTATCATGTTAAGGAATGTTCCCTGTATTCCCACTTTACTGAGAGTTTTGAGCATGAATGGGTCCTGGATTTTATCAAATGCTTTTTCTGCATCTATTAAAATTACCATGTGATTTTTGTCCTTTCTATTGTTTATGTGATGCATCACATTGATTGATTTGCGAATATTGAACCAGCCTTACCTCTCCTGAATAATCCTACTTGATCATGGTATATGATTTTTTTCATATATTGCTGTATCCGGTTGGCTAATATTTTGTTGAGAATTTTAGCATCTAAATTCATCAGGGATATTGGCCTATAATTTTCTTTCTTCCTGTTGTCTTTGCCTGGTTTTGGGATCAGAATTATGCTCACCTCATAAAAGGAGTTTGGAAGTCTTCCTTCCTCCTGAATTTTTTGAAATAACTTGAGGAGGATAGGAGTTAGTTCTTCTTTGAATTTTTGGTAGAATTTACTTGTGAAGCCATCAGGCCCAGGACTATTCTTTTTGGGGAGTTTTTTGATAACTATTTTGATCTCATTTGTTGTAATTGGTCGGTTTAGGTGTTTTGATTCTTGCTGATTGATTTTTGGAAGATTATATGATTCAAGAATTTTGTCCATTTCACCTAGGTTTCCTAATTTTTTGTTATAGGGTTCTTCATAGTATTTTCTTACAATACTTTGTATTTCTGTTGTGTCTGTTGTTATTTCACCACTCTCATTTCTAATTTTATTTATTTGAGTCCTCTCTTTTTTCTTGGTGAGTCTAGTTAAAGGTTCATCGATCTTGTTTACCTTTTCAAAGAACCAGCTCCTGGTTTCATTGATCCTCTGTATTGTTTCCTTAGCCTCTATGTCATTTATTTCTGCTCTGATCTTTATTATTTCCTTTCTTATACTAGTCCTGGGCTTTATTTGCTGTTGTTTTCCTAGTTCTTTTAGATGCAGGGTCAGGGTGCTTATTTGAGCTTTTCTAGCTTCTTTTGGTATGCCTGTAGAGCTGTGAACTTCCCTCTCAGTACTGCTTTTGCTGTGTCCCATAAATTTTGAGTTGATGTATGCTCATTATCATTCATTTCTAGAAACTTTTTTTATTTCTTCTTTGATCTCATTGTTAATCTATTCATTATTTAATAACATGCTATTTAGTTTCCAAGTGTTTGAGTATTTTTCACTTTTTCTTTTGTGGTTAATTTCTAGTTTCATGGCATTGTGATCTGAGAAAATGCTTGAGATGATTTTAATTTTCTTAAATTTGTTGAGACCACTTTTGTGTCCTAACATGTGGTCTATCCTAGAGAATGTACAATGAGTGCTTGAGAAGAATGTATATTCTACTGCTTTAGGGTGAAAAGTTCTGAAGATATCTCTTAAATCAAGTTGATCTAGTTTATCCTTTAAGTCTGCTGTTTCTTTATTAATTTTCTTTCTTGAGGATCTATCCAGTGATGTTACTGGGGTATTGAAATCCCCTACTATTATAGTATTGCCGTTAATCTCACCCTTTTATCCATCAAAGTCTGCTTTATGTATGTTGGGGCTCCTATATTTGGTGTGTAAATATTTATAATAGTTATATCTTTCTGTTGAATTGTTCCCTTTATCATTATGTAGTGTCCTTTTTTATCTCTTACTACAGCCTTTGTTTTAAAGTCCATTTTGTCAGATATAAATATCGCTACCCTGGCTTTTTTTTCATTTCCATTTGCATGAAATACTTGTTTCCATCCTTTTACCTTCAGTCTATGCGCACCTTTTGTGTTAAGGTGTATATCTCTTGTAGACTTCATATGTATGGGTCCTGTTTCTTTATCCACGGAACTACCCTATGTCTTTGGGTTGGATCATTTGATCCATTTACATTTAAGGTTATTATTGATATGTAGTTGTTTATTGCCATTTTATTTAAAGCTGTATTCTTCTTTTGCTATATTCTTTTCCCCCTTTGAACTGTTCACAACAGGCCCCTTAGCATCTCTTGTAGAATTGGTTTGGTTTTAATGAATTGCTTGAGACTTTTTTTGTTGAGGAAGTTCTTTATTCCTACTTCAATTTTAAGCTTT
The DNA here is from genome assembly GCA_037038555.1 of Rhynchonycteris naso. Lineage (NCBI taxonomy): Eukaryota > Metazoa > Chordata > Mammalia > Chiroptera > Emballonuridae > Rhynchonycteris > Rhynchonycteris naso. The sequence continues at coordinate 36,389,610 of CM073000.1, read as the reverse complement.
AGCCTTGCTGGATAGAGTAGTCTTGGTTGTAGGTTCTTGTTCTGCATTACTTTGAATATATCTTGCCATTCCCTTCTGGACTCAAGTGTTTCTTTTGAGAACTCGGATGTCATTCTTATTGGGGGCTCCTTTGTAGGTGAGACTCTTTTTTTCTCTAGCAGCTTTAAAAATTTTCTCTATTCCTTAGCTTTGGTATTTTAACTATGATGAGTCTTCGTGTAGATTTTTTTTGGTTTCTCTTTAATGGAGTACTCTGTGCTTCTTGAACGTGTGTAACGTTTTCCAGCCTTAAGTTAGGGAACTTTTTAGCTATGATTTGATTGAACAAAGTTTCTATTCCTTGTTCTTTCTCTTCATCTTTGGGAACCCCTATGATGTGGATGTTATTTATCATCATGAGATTCCTTAGAGTTTCTTCACATTTTTTGAGGGTTTTTTCTGCTCTGCTTCTGTGCCTTTGTTTATTTTGTCCTCTGACTCGCTGATTCGATCCTCAGCTTCATCCATCCTGCTTGTAATTTCTTGTATTGTGGTCTTCAGTTCTGATACTGTATTTGTCATTTCTGTCTGATTCTTATTATTTCAATTTCTTTTTTTATACTTGTTATCTCTTTATTTAGGTGTTCGTAAGGACTATCCATTGTTGATCTAAGCTCTTTGAACATTTTAACTATCATTATTTTAAACTTTGCATCTGGTAATTTGGTTATATCTGGTTCATTCTGGTCCTTCTCTGGGCATTTTTCTTGATTCATTTCGGTTGCATTTCTCTATCGTCTCATTTTGTCTGAATAAGAAGGGTGTGACCACTGGAGTCCAATGGGTGTTGCCTCTGTGTTCCCTAGGTGTGATCTGTCTGCAGGCCTGCATCCCCCTCTGCTGCTGCCTAGGGCGGTTGGTATTGGCATTGCTGGCGCCAGCACACTGCGGCTATTGCTGTGATTTCTGCCTCTCCTCCGTGGGAGGGGCTGTGTTCTGATGCCCGGCTCTATAAGCCTCAGCCTGTCTGTGCCTTCGCCTCGCCCCCACAGGTGGGGTTGTGCACCACACTCAAGCCACCAACCTCAGCACCAAGGGTAGGGGTGAGTACCTTTGCTCAGTTGCGGACCCAGCCTGTTCCGAGCTTTTGCCCAGCCCCCCCCCCCAGCCTCCTTGTGCGGTTTTTTGGTTTGGGCGGGGCTGCTGGTGTGCACTCAGCTGCCACCCTCCACCTGTTCCCGGGTTTTAGCCCCGCCCCGGCGGTCAGGGCGGGCTAACGCAAGATTGCAAACTGCAGTTTCTCTGGCTGGACAGGGCTGCTGGCGTACGCTCACCTGCAAGCATCCACTTGTCCCAGCCTTTAGCCCCGCCCCCGCGGGCCATCTTGTGCAGGGTCACAAACCTCAGTGGCCAGGTGATGCTGTGTGTCCATGGGGCCCTTCTCAGCAGCAGATCTCAGCCTGTTCCTGGCCTCCTGCTTTTGCCCCACAGGTAGGGCTGCAGGCGGGCCGCAGCTACCGGACCGCATTTACGTGTCCTGCTGGGCTAGACCAAGCTCACGCTGTCAGAGCCTCTGCCCCCACCGACAGAACAGCGTTTCCGCGTCCCACTGCCACAATCCCTCCAGCAAGCCCTCAGCAGTGTGGACAGGGGCACTGCAGCTCAGACCCTAACACTCAGACCCTAATACTGTAGTCCTGGAAGCTTCCTCCATCTAAGCAGCTCTGCTCTAAGTGCCATGGGAGAGCTCATTTGGTTGTTGTCCTGCCTCCCTTTGCTGGTATTGCTAATTCCAGGGGGAATACTCATTTTTGATTAGGGAAGTGACTCAGCCCAGGGGTTAGGGTGGCTGTCCCTCAGAGTGTTTCTCCCTGTGCCTTCCAGTCCACACTCTCTTCTGGCTGCTCTGCTCCTCCTCTGTCCCTGTTCCTTGGATCCCTGGGTGAGTGGTTGTGAGAGAGTTTTTCTGCGCTGTCCCTTTAAGAAGAATCCTGGGTCTGAGAAAACTGTCTCTTTCTCACAAACAGTATACTCACTTGTTTCACAGCTAAATACTGTCCAATCGCCTCTTCTAGGATCTGGGACTGCAGGCTGGGGCTTTGTTCCTGGGACCAAGGTCCCTCCCTCTTTGCTAAACTCTCTTCCCGCCACGCGGGTTTCCGGGCTGTCGTTCGCTCCGGGAGCTGGGCAGCCCTTTTCACATTTTTGCTTTTTCTACCAGTCTCAACGTGGCTTCTGTGTTCCTTGGTTGAAGAGTCCACTTAGTTTAGTTCAAAGTTGGTTTATCCAGATGGTGGTTCTTAAAATTAAGCTATAACCCACTTTGGTTCTGTGCGTTGGAAGTTGGTATGTTCGCCTACTCCATTGCCATCTTGCCGTCCTTACTTTATTTTATATGTGTAAAATTTATCAAAGTAATGTTCACTGTTAAAAGAAATCTAAAGTAGTCTTAGCTTACTCTACTTTCCAGAAACAAACATTCTGACTCCAAAAGTTGTTAATTTTGGTATTTCACGTATCTAAATAGTAAACCTATTCTACTATTGCTTGATTTAACACTTGTAGACATCATCTTGAAATGTTACCTGATTATTTAGCCCTCTAACACAGAAACCTTCCCTTCTCCCATTATAAAGTTATTTCATAGTATTTACTAAATGCATTAAGCTATGGTTTAATTAATCTGTGTAGAACCGTGATGGCAAACCTATGACACGTGTGTCAGCACTGACATGCGTACCCATTTTCAATGACACACGGCCGCAAACCAGAGAAGTATGGGGTCGCATGCCAAGAAGGACGTTTCATCCTTGGCTCCTGCACGGCCAGGTGCAGTAGCCGAGGATAAAACATTTGCTGTAGTGTAGACACTCTGTGCCGGAGGTCTGTAGGGCAAAACAACAGAACTTAGGCACAGAACGTCTAGTTCTGGGACTTCTGGTTAGGCCGTTTTTCCCGAAATGACACACCACCCGAGTTATACTTGCTGTTTTGGCGAATTTTGACATATCAAACTCAAAAGATTGCCCATCACTGGTGTAGAGCAAAGCAATGCACCGTGGTTACATTTTGCATTTTATTTTTTCTGGAATTAATAATCCATTTTTAACACAACTTTCTGGAAATGTCTTCAATTTTTTTTGATTTCTCAATTTCACTATGTTCTCATCACTAGCGAGGTCTGTTTTGCATTTATCTTCAGTGCTAGTTCATACTGGTTGTTCTCTTGTCTAGCCTCATAGCTATTATCTCTTGACCTCCTTGTTGGATCTGCTGTTTCCTAGTTTACTCCCTTGTTTAGAGGAATACTTCCCATCACAGTTGAATCTCCCTAAGTGGTATATGAGAAGCAAATTCTCCAAGTCCTTACATGTCTAAAATGTTTTTATTCTACTCTCACATTTTATTGATAATTTGACTACATATATAATTTTAAGTTAAAGATGAGTTTCCCTTGAGTTATGAAGGCATTGCTCCATTTTACCATCTTTCATAGTTGCTTTTAAGAAATCTGATCTTATCTTGGTCAGATATTGGGCCCTCCTACACTGATGCTTAATTTTCCTTCTCCAGTTGTTTTGACACTTTTATCTATTCTTTCTAGAAGATTTCTTCATTTTGAGTTTCCAACATGATCTTTCCATTGAAATTTTTACAATTTTAAAAATAATTTTAATTTCTAAGATTTACTTTTTATAAAACATACTAATATTTTTTGAGGACATACAGTGTGTTTGTAAAGTCATGGTGCATTTTTGACCGGTCACAGGAAAGCAACAGAAGACGATAGAGATGTAAAATCTGTACCAAATAAAAGGAAAACCCACCTAGTTTCTGTAGGATGACGTGGCAGCATATGCGCATGCGCAGATGATGATGTAACACCGTGTATACAGTGGAGCAGCCCATAGCCATGCCAGTCAAGATGTGGACGGTACAGGATGGCAAGATTGCGATGGAGAAGGCAGAAGTACCAACTTCCAACTCCTGGAACCAGAGTGGATTATAACTTAATTTTAAGAACCATCATCTGGATAAACCAACTTTGAATTAAACTAAGTGGACTCTTCAACCAAGGAACACTGAAGAAGCCACATTGAGACTGGTAGGAAAAGCAAAAACATGGAGCGGCCTGCCCAGCTCCGCAGAAAGAATGGCAGCCCAGAGAGACTCGTGTGGCGGGAGGAGAGATTAGCGGAGAGGGAGGGACCTGGGTCTCAGGAACAAAGTCCCAGCCTGCAGCCCCAGAACCTAGAAGAGGCGATTGGACAGTATTGAGCTGTGAAACAAGTGAGGATACTGTTTGTGAGAAAGAGACAGTTTTTCAGACCCAGTATTCTTCTTAAAGGGACAGCGCAGAAAACCTCTCACAACCACTCACTCGGGGCTCTGTGGAATGAGGACAGAGGAGACAAGCAGAGCAGCAGGAAGAGAGTGTGGACTGGAAGGCACAGGGAGAAACACTCTGAGGGACAGCCACCCTAACCCCTGGGCTGAGTCACTTTCCTAATCAAAAACAAATATTTCCCCTGGAACTAGCAATACCAGCAAAGGGAGACAGGACACCAGCCAAACAACCTCTCCCATGGCACTTAGAGCAGAGCTGCTTAGACAGGGAGCTTCCAGGACTACAGAATGGAGTCTTAGGGTCTGAGCTGCAGTGCCCCTGCCCACACTGCTGAGGGCTTGCTGGAGGGACGGTGGAGTGGGACGCTGAAACGCGCTTCTGTTGGCGGGGGCGTAGGCCCAGCCGGTGTGAGCTTGGTCTAGCCCAGCAGGGTTGGAGGGGTTGCGCAAAAATGGTCCTGTAGCTGCAGGCCGTCTGCAGCCCCACCTGCAGGGGAAAAGCAGGAGGCCAGGAACGGGTAGAGATCTGCTCTCCACCCTGCGCAAGCCAGCCCTGACCGCGGGGGTGGGGCTAAAGCCTGGTTAAGACAGAGGCTTGCAGCTGAGCACACGTCAGCAGCCCCGCTCGGCCCAAGAAATAGTTGTTTCTGACCTCGAGCAAGACAGCCCTGACAGCGGGGGGGGGCGAGGGGGGCTAAAGCCCGGAACAGGAGGAGGCTCGCAGCTGAGTGCACCCCAGCATCCCCGTCCAACCCGAGAAACTGCAGCGAGCAGGCTCTGACTGCTGGGGCTCGGTAGAAACCTGGGAATAGGCAGGGCCCGCAAGATGCTCACCCCTACCCTTGGTGCTGAGGCTTCTGGCTTGAGTGCAGTGCACAACCCCGCCAGTGGGGGCGAGGCTAAGGCCCAGACAGGCTGAGGCTTGTACAGCTGACACCAGAACACAGCCCCTCCCATGGAGAAGAGTTGGAAATCACAGCAACAGCCGCAGTTGGCCGGTGCCGAAAACACCCATACCCAACCGCCCTAGGCAGAGGCAGAGTGGGTTGTGGGTCAGCAGACATATCACACCTAGGGAACACAAAGGGAACACCCTTTGGACCCAAGTGGCTACACCCTTCTTATACAAAGACAAAATGGGCAGGCAGAGAAATGCAACCGAAATAAATCAAGAGAAATCCCCAGAGAAGGACCAGAATGAACCAGATATAACCAAATTACCAGATGCAGAGTTTAAAATAATGATAGGATGTTCAAAGAGCTTAGAGCAACAATGGATAGTTATTACGAACACTTAAATAAGGAGATAACAAGTATAAAAAAAGGAAATTGAAATAATAAAAAAGAATCAGAAATGACAAATACAGTATCAGAACTGAAGACCACAATGAAAGGAATTAAAAGCAGGATGGATGAAGCTGAGTATCCAAACAGCGAGTTAGATGACACAATAAACAAATGGTCAAAAGCAGAGCAGATAAAAGAGACTCAAAAAATGTGAGGAAACTCTGAGGGAGCTCTGTGAAAACATGAAGAGAAATAACATCGGCATCACGGGTTTCTGAAGAAGAGTAGAAAGAACAAGAAAAAGAAACCTTGTTCATCAAATCATAGCTGAAAACTTCCCTAAATTAATGCTGGAAAACATTTTACGCGTTCAAGAAGCACAGAGAACTTCATTAAAGAAAAATCCAAAGAAATCAGCACCAAGACACATCATAGTTAAAATACCAAAGCTAAAGGATAAAGAGAAAAATTTAAAAGCTGCTAAAGAAAAAAACTCTCACTTTACAAAGGAGCCCCCATAAAGATAGCATCCGACTTCTCAACAGAAACACTTGAGTCCAGAAGGGAATGGCAAGATATATTCAAAGTAATGCAGAACAAGAACTTACAACCTAGACTACTCTATCCAGCAAGGCTAACGCTTAAAATTGAAGTAGGAATAAAGAACTTTCTTGGCAAAAAAAGTCTCAAGGAATTCATTAAAACCAAACCAATTCTACAAGAGATGCTAAGGGGCCTGTTGTGAACAGTTCAAAGGGGGAAAAGAATATAGTAAAAGAAGAATACAGCTTTAAATAAAATGGCAATAAACAACTACATATCAATAATAACCTTAAATGTAAATGGATCATATGATCCAACCCAAAGACAGGGTAGCTGCGTTGTTAAAGAAACAGGACCCATACATATGATGTCTATAAGAGACACACCTTAAAACAAAAGGTGCGCATAGACTGAAGGTAAAAGGATGGAAACAAGTATTTCATGCAAATGGAAATGAAAAAAAAGCCGGGGTAGCGATACTTATATCTGACAAAATGGACTTTAAAACAAAGGCTGTAGTAAGAGATAAAGAAGGACACTACATAATGATAAAGGGAACAATTCAACAGAAAGATATAACTATTATAAATATTTACACACCAAATATAGGAGCCCCAACATACATAAAGCAGACTTTGATGGATAAAAGGGTGAGATTAACGGCAATACTATAATAGTAGGGGATTTCAATACCCCAGTAACATCACTGGATAGATCCTCAAGAAAGAAAATTAATAAAGAAACAGCAGACTTAAAGGATAAACTAGATCAACTTGATTTAATTGATATCTTCAGAACATTACACCCTAAAGCAGTAGAATATACATTCTTCTCAAGCACTCATTGTACATTCTCTAGGATAGACCACATGTAGGGCACAAAAGTGGTCTCAACAAATTTAAGAAGATTGAAATCATCTCAAGCATTTTCTCTGATCACAATGCCATGAAACTAGAAATTAACCACAAAAGAAAAAGTGAAAAATACTCAAACACTTGGAAACTAAATAGCATGTTATTAAATAATGAATGTATTAACAATGAGATCAAAGAAGAAATAAAAAAAGTTTCTAGAAATGAATGATAATGAACATACATCAACTCAAAATTTATGGGACACAGCTAAAGCAGTTCTGAGAGGGAAGTTCATAGCACTACAGGCATACCAAAAGAAGCTAGAAAAGCTCAAATAAGCATCTTGACCCTCCAACTAAAAGAACTAGGAAAACAACAGCAAATAAAGCCCAGGACCAGTAGAAGGAAGGAAATAATAAAGATCAGAGCAGAAATAAATGACATAGAGGCTAAGGAAACAATACATAGGATCAATGAAACCAGGAGCTGGTTCTTTGAAAAGGTAAACAAAATTGACGAACCTTTAACTAGACTCACCAAGAAAAAAAGAGGGAAGACCCAAATAAATAAGATTAGAAATGTCAGTGGAGAAATAGCAACTGACACAACAGAAATAAAAAGCATTGTAAGAAAATACTATGAAGAACTCGATGCCAAAAAATTAGGCAACCTAGAGGAAATGGACAAATTTCTTGAATCATATAAACTTCCAAAAATCAATCTGGAAGAATCAGAACACCTAAACAGACCAATCACAACAAATGAGATCGAAACAGTTATCAAAAAACTCCCAAAAAAGAAAAGTCCTGGGCCTGATGGCTTCACAAGTGAATTCTACCAAAAATTCAAAGAAGAACTAACTACTATCCTCCTCAAGCTATTTCAAAAAATTCAAGAGGAAGAAAGACTTCCAAACTTCTTTTATGAGGCCAGCATAATTCTGATTCCGAAACCAGGGAAAGACAACACAAAGAAAGAAAATTACAGGCCAATATTCCTGATGAATTTAGATGCTAAAATTCTCAACAAAATATTAGCCAACCAGATACAGCAATATATGAAAAAAATCAAACACCATGATCAAGTGGGATCTATTCTGGAGAGGCAAGGCTGGTTCAATATTCGCTTATCAATCAATGTGATGCATCAAATAAACAAAAGGAAGGACAAAAATCACATGATAATTTCAACAGAAGCAGAAAAGGCATTTGATAAATCCAGCACCCATTCATGCTCAAAACTCTCAGTAAAGTGGGAACACAAGGAACATTCCTTAACATGATAAAGGCCATCTATGAAAAACCCACAGCAAACATCATACTAAATGGACAAAAATTAAAAGCAATCCCCTTAAGATCAGGAACAAGGCAGGGTTGCCCACTTTCACCACTTTTATTCAACATAGTTCTGGAAGTCCTAGCTACAACAATCAGACAAGAAGAAGAAATAAAAGGCATCCAAATTGGAAAGAAGAAGTAAAACTGTCACTATTTGCAGATGATATGATATTGTATATTGAAAATCCTAAAGTCCCAGTCAAAAAACTACTGGACCGTATAAATGAATTCAGCAAGGTGGCAGGATACAAAATTAATACTCAGAAATCAGAGGCATTTCTGTATACAAACAATGAACTGTCAGCAAAAGAAATTAAGGAAACAATCCCCTTCACTATTGCAGCCAAAAACATAAAATACTTAGGAGTAAATTTAACCAAAGAGGTTAAGTACTTGTACTCGGAAAATTATAAAACATTAATAAAAGAAATCAAGGAAGATACAAGTGGAAGCATATACCGTGCTCATGGCTAGGAAGAATAAACATCATTAAAATGTCTATACTACCCAAAGCAATTTATAAATTCAATGCATTACCAATTAAAATACCAATGACATACTTCAAAGATATAGAAAACATATTCCAAAAATTTATATGGAATCAAAAAAGAACACGAATAGCCTCAGCAATCTTAAAAAGAAAAAATAAAGCAAGAGGTATCACTCTTCCGGATATCAAGGTCTACTACAAGTCCATTATACTCAAGACAGCTTGGTACTGGCATAAGAACAGGCACATTGATCAATGGAACAGAACAGAGAACCCAGAAATAAACCCACAGCTTTATGGACAACTGATATTTGACAAAGGAGGAAAGAACATACAATGGAGTAAAGACAGCCTCTTTAACAAACTGTGCTGGGGAAATTGGACATCTACCTTAAAAAAAAAATGAAACTAGACCATCAACTTACACCATTCACAAAAACAAATTCAAAATGGATAAAAGACTTAAACATAAGCCGTGAAACTATAAGCATCTTAGAAGAAAACATAGGCAGCAAGCTCTCCAACATCTGTAGCAGCAGTATATTTGCCGTTTTATCTCCACGGGCAAATGAAATAAAAGGCAAGATAAACAAATGGGACTATATCAAACTAAAAAGTTTTTGCACAGCTAAAGACAATAAGAACAGAATAAAAAGACAAACCACACAATGGGAGAACATATTCGACAGCACATCTGATAAGGGGTTAATAACCAAAATTTATAAAGAACTTATAAAACTCAACACCATGAAGACAAACAATCTAATCAAAAAATGGGCAATAGAAATGAATAGAAATTTCTCCAAAGAAGACATACAGATGGCCAAAAGACATATGAAAAAATGCTCAACATCACTAATCATTAGAGAAATGTAAATTAAAACCACAATGAGGTATCACCTCACACCAGTCAGAATGGCACTCATCAGCAAAACAACGCAGAATAAGTGCTGGCGAGGATGCGGAGAAAAGGGAACCCTTCTGCACTGCTGGTGGGAATGCAGACTGGTGCAGCCACTGTGGAAAACAGTTTGGAGATTCCTCAAAAAATTAAAAATCGAACTGCCTTTTGACCCGGCTATCCCACTTCTAGGAATATACCCTAAGAACACCATAGCACTGTTCGAAAAGAAGAAATGCACCCCCATGTTTGTGGCAGCATTGTTCACAATAGCAAAGATCTGGAACCAGCCTTAGTGTCCGTCAGAAAACGAGTGGATTAAAAAGCTTTGGTACATATATACTATGGAATACTAGTCAGCCATAAGAAAAGATGATATCGGATCATTTACAACAAAATGGTTGTACCTTGATAACATTATACAGAGTGAAATAAGTAAATCAGAAAAAAAAAAACTGAGAACACCATGAATTCATACATAGGTGGGTCATAAAAGCGAGATTATGAGACATGGACAAGAGTGTGGTGGTTATGGGGTGGGGGGAGGGAGCAGAAGGTGGGAGAGGGTAGGGGAGGGGCACAAAGAAAACCAGATAGAAGGTGACAGAGGACAATTTGACTTTGGGTGATGGGTATGCAACATAATTGAATAAGATAACCTGGAGATGTTTTCTTTGAACATATGTACCCTGATTTATTAATGTCACCCCATTAAAATTAATAAAAATTAAAAAAAAGATGTGGACGGTACAGAGGAAAGTTCAGTGTGTGCTGTGGCTCGCTAAATTCAGATCTGACACCCTTAGACTTTTACTTTCGGCGTTATGTGAAGCAACATGTGTATATTGAACGTTTTGGCGACATTAATCGCTTAAAACAGAATTACAGATGTTCTTCATTCTGTTACACCTGACGTCCTTACCTGTGTGTTGCCAGAACTTCACTATTGTTTGGATGTGTGTAGGGCAACAAATGGAGCCCAGATCGAACTGTACTGAATAGGTATGAAACTGGGACAGTTTTCCTTTTGTTTTAAGTGCAGATTTCACATTTTTATCGTCTTTTGATGCTCTCCTGTGACAGGTCAAAAGTACACCATGACTTTACGGACACACTGTATATGAATGCATATGTACAGGGGTGGGTGAAAGTACTTGTATACAACTGTAAACTTACTTTTACCCACTGCTGTATTTTTACTTTTTATAGTCTATTTACACTGATTTTTTTTTTCTGTTTGTCTTCTTTTTCTTCTTTTCCAAGTGAGCAGAAGGGAGATAGAAAGACTCCCGCATGTGCCCCAATCAGTATCCATCCAGCAAGCCCTGTCATGGTCCAGTGCTCACAACCGAGCTATTTTTAGTGCCTGAGGCCGAATCTCCAGGCCGACATCCTCATCACCAGGCTGATGTTCTGAAACCAGTGAAGCCATAGCTGCAGGAGGGAAGAGAGAGGAGGGGGAGGAGTGGAGAAGCAGATGGTCGCTTCTCCTGTGTGCCCTGACCAGGAATCAAACCCGGACATCCACACACCAGGCTGACGCTCTATCACCGAGCCTACTGGCCAGGGCTTGTTTCTATTTTTAATTTTTTCTTGTTCATGTAGGCAACTTTATTTGTATATCTGTCTAGTCATAACAAGGTGTCATATGAGTAGACCCCAAAGAATAAAAACTCTCTTTGTGGATAGCGCTTGGTTAGTGATAAGCTTCACTTGCATAATGCAACTCAAAAATGCCACTCAGTAAATTATTTGTTCTCTTTATTATATAAAGCTGAGACAAGCAGTGCATAGCTGGCAGGTCAACAGGTATAAATGGACTGAATTTTGAAAAACTGCACTAGGGAATGGTCGTCAGGGAGCCAGTCATTTGACTGGAGGCCTTTTCTCGGATGTTTAATTTCTCTGGTGGAAGAATTCTCTATCTAATCTGCAAGAAGAAGGGATTGAAGGAGGGTCTGTTTATAACTGCTTTAATTCTGCTTCTGCTTTGTCCTGCACCTCACTTTTGTTTTCCACTTCACACATACATTGTGTCTGTAAAGTTGTGGTGCACTTTTGACCAGTTCGGGAGGAGAGGTAATGGATACCGGTTTGGTCAAAAGTGCACTACGACTTTACGGACACACTGTATTTCCCTATACCTTCTGTCCTTCAGCATATTTCTTTTTCTTCCTTTTTTTTTTTTTTTTTACAGGGACAGAGAGAGAGTCTGAGAGAGGGATAGATAGGGACAGACAGACAGGAACAGAGAGAGATGAGAAGCATCGATCATTAGTTTTCGTTGACGTTGCGACACCTTAGTTGTTCATTGATTGCTTTCTCACATGTGCCTTGACCGCGGGCCTTCAGCAGACCGAGCCACCCCTTGCTGGAGCCAGTGACCTTGGGTCCAAGCTGATGAGCTTTTGGTCAAGCCAGATGGGCCCGCGCTCAAGCTGGCGAGCTCGGGGTCTCGAACCGGGGTCTTCTGCATCCCAGTCCGACACTCTGTCCACTGCGCCACCGCCTGGTCAGGCAACATATTTCTTGCATCTAGTTGTCTCCTGTTATTTTCTCTGGATGAAAGTTTTGTCTTCAACCTGTGGGAAACAGTGATGGAGGTGAGAAATTGTACCAGTTTTGCTGTGGGAGGTTGGGCAGACGCTGTATAATTTTCAACTAGCCATTTTCAGACCTGTTTCTTGACCAAAAGCTCATCAGCTTGGACCCAAGGTCACTGGCTCCACTCTGCTATAATTTTTACCTCCAAGTCTGAGCTTCTCCAGGGTTATGGGACCAACAGCATGCCTCTCACTGGTATCCTCCTTGGAGTCCCTTCAGATCGCAGCTTTCTCAGTTATATGGCAACTGTTTTCTGTTGTTCAGAAATCTGTTGAAATCCCTTTTCTATTTTTGTCTCCTCTGTACTTTCTATCCTCTTAGGCTCATCATGTCTTTTTTTAAAAATTGGGTTTCAGTGGATAGAGCATCAGTCTGGTGTATGGATGTCCTGGGTTTGATTTCCAGTCAGGGCATACAGGAGTAGGGACCATCTGCTTCTCCACCCTTCTCTCTCTCTTCCTCTCCCACAGCCAGTGGCTTGATTGGTTTGAGCATTGCCCCAGGCACTGGGAATAGCTCGGTTGACTCGAGCATTGGCCCAGGCGTTTCCGGGTGGATCCTGGTCAGGGTGCATTTAGGAGTCTCTCACTATCTCCCTTACTCTCAGTTAAAAAAAAAGGGGGTGGGTGGGGGGTTCAGATTATCATAATAGCAACTTTATTTTTTTTTGTAATATACAGTTCAGTGAGTTCTAATTCATGGCTAGATTTATGTACCCTCCATAGGATACAGAACAGTACCATCAACCCCCAGACTCCATCATACTATCCCTTTATAGTTTTACTTCTCTCACCCAAACCCCAGGTAACCACTGATCTCTTTTATATCTCCATAGTGTAATCTTCTAGTTTACTCTAGTTTTATCTTCTAGTTTACAGTGGTTTTTAACCTCTTTACACTTGGGGACCAGTGAAAATAGGCTTTTTTGGGGAACCGCTAAGGCAGAAATCACCCTGAGCATAAGCGAATTTGACTAAGATCATTGGGTTTATAATCATATACCATCAGGGTGGTGAACTCTTTAGCAGACTGACCTGAAATCTCTGGCAGACCAATTCTCAGACCAGCAGTTGAAAACACTGTTCTAGAGTGTTATAAATAGAATTATACCTTATGTAACCTTTGAAACTGGTGTCTTTCACTCAGCATAATGTCTTTGAGAGTCATCTAAAGGCCTATCCGTACCTCATATTCTTTCAATTTGTTTTCATTTTACTAGAGTGGGGGAGAAGAGACTGGGCCATTCAACTATCTTAAACCAGAAACACCTTTTGAAGCACCTTTTGGTAATTTTATAACATTTTAAAATCTTTTCGTTATATTTATTTCTAAATATTTTATTGAATTTATTGGGGTGACATTGGTTAATAAAGTATATAGGTTTAAAATGTACACTTTATAACATTTAAACCTTAAAAGATAAAGTTATATACTTTAAGTGATATTGATGGGAGCTTGTCTGTAAGTCACAGCTTTTCTGTCCAGGGTAGTGTGGCAGAAGACTGAACTCACCATACATCACTTTAAATTCAAGACTGATATACCACTTTGTTTCAAGGGCCAGAAATAGAGAAAATATAGCTTAACAAAAGTCCATTGGGGTGAGTTATCTTTCCTTTTCACAGTAAGCTTGTAAAAGAGTGGTTTATATTTTGTCATTTTCAACTTTAGCCAGGCTTTAACCCCCTGACTGCACTGTTCTCTCTTCACTGTCAGCTGTGTCTAAAGGATTTCATAGGAAGAGCATGGGTTTCAGAAGAAGGTTGATCTGGCTCTTATGCATATAAACTGTATCTTCAGATTATGTCCTCTCTTAAACTGTTTTACTGTTTTCTTGTCAGTAAAATGGGGGTTTTAATACAGGATTTCTTGTTTGTTTTTTGTTTTTTTAGAGCAAGAGATGGGAAGGGAGAGATGAGAAGCATCAACTAGTAGCTCTGTCACTTTAATTGTTCATTGATTGCTTCTCCATACCTGCCCTGACCACGGGGCTCAAGCTGAGCCAGCAACCTTGGGATCATGACCTGCACTCAAGCTTGCAAGCCTACACTCAAGCCAGATGAGCTGGCTTTCAAGCCAGCGACCTCCAGGTTTCAAATCTGGGTCTTTAGCAATCCAGGGTGACTCTCTATCCATTGTGCCAACACTGGTTAGGCGACAGGTTTTGTTTTGAGGAGTGAGGGAAGAGACGGATAAGCATTTAGCAGAAAACATATAAAAATGACACTCAGTGAATAAATCCTAATACTTTTTGTTGAATTAAATGCTCACCCTTATCTTGAACTTTTTGCTTCATTTGATAGTTTGGCATTACCTTTCCCTCTTCATTTTTAGTACATGGGTTCTGTTAATAACACGTCTAATTTTCTTCCCACGCATTTGTTGCCTAGTCTCCTTAAATAGGGTAGGTAGGCAATGCTGACCTCTGGTGGTGTACTGGATAAAGCATTGAGTTGGAACACTGAGGTTGCCAGTTTGAAACCCTGGGCTTGCCCAGTCAAGGCACATATGGGAGTTGATGCTTCCTGCTCCTCCCTCTCTTCTCTCTTCTCTCTCTAAAAATGAATAAATAAAATCTTAAAAAAAATGGGTCAGGCAAAAGTTGGTTTTACAGTTGTTCATATGGAATATAATACAATAATTAATAAATAATAAATACAATAATAAACATGTATTCACAACTATAAACCTACTTTTGCCCCATCCTATAGATCCCTTGGTTATGTTTATCATTTAAAATATTGGGGATTCTTTGAGGTTACGTTCTGGGCCCTTTTCTCACTTTACAAATACTCGCTGAGCAATCTAAATTCTCATCTTTTTTTATCATCATTTCTACAATCTTCACACTGACTTTGTTATCTTCTTTTTTTGTGTGCCTTGACATCTCTCCTGAGCTCCAAATTGTTCACTATACATCTCTTCTCGATTGTCTTTGAATTTCTCAAGCTTAATAAGGCCAAAACAGGACTCTCATAATGGCCTCGGACTTCTCATATAATCCTCGATAAAGTGAATGGTATGACCGACCAACCACCTTATGAGTTAAGCCATAAACCTTGCGTTCCTCTCCAGATTCACAGTCCAATAAACTTCTACCTTCTGTTGGTTTTGGAAGGTACTTCCTTATAACTGCCTCTTTAATCCATTCCCATTTCTACATCTCTTTGCTGCTCATTTCTTTTCAGGTCTTTTTTCTTCCTTGGCTTACTGTTCCCGGTCACTCACGTCCAATCCAGCCTTTCAGAACTACCAGAATTAGATAGAGTTCTGATCCACAGTTTGCTATTTAAACCTAAGCTTTGTGATAGAATTAATATCACTCCTGCTTTCCACTGTTGCATCACACCCCATGTGTCCTGTGAAGCAAACTACAATATCCCAAGACATCTGTTTATTCTCTATTCTTTGCCTCTGTATATGTTGTATCTTCTGCCCATATATTTTTCCTGTTGAATTTTTTTTTTTCGTGACAGAGACAAAGAGAGGGGCAGATAGGGACAGACAAACAGGAAGAGAGAGAGATGAGAAACATCAATTCTTTGTTGCGGCACCTTAGTTGTTCATTGATTACTTTCTCATATGTGCCTTGACCAGGGGGCTATAGCAGACCAACTGACCCCTTGCTCAAGCCGGCAACATTGGGGTCTCGAACCTGGACCTCTCCGCATCCCAGTCTGATGCTCTATCCACTGTGCCACTGCATGGTCAGGCTGATCTATTCTTTTTACCCAATTTTTCCTCCCATGAAAATTGTTAGCATTTATTGAATTATATTATCTCCACAACCACTCAGTGATGATGGATACTATTCATTTTATAGATAGACTGAGATATAAATAGATTATGAAATTTGCCTTTAGTCATATCATTATTAGCTGACAAATTCAGGATCTGAATTCCAAGTTCTTAACTACAATAATATATTTCTCTTTTACTCCATCTAGGCCTCCCTTTTATGGTTTCTGCAGTAGATCATGCTTGATTCTAATTCCAGGTTATTCATAGTTTTACCCTGTCTAGAATACCTTTTAATCTCCACTCCATTTGTTCTAATTTTACTAGACCCTGCTACTAAAATCCAGTCTCTTCAAACCTTCCTCATGACCATTACTTGCCTTGAATTTCCCATAGCAACTTTTGCTATAGCAGTTACCAGAGAGTCATTAATGTCTGCATCATAATTTACTGTTCTGTGTCTACCTAATTGAATTATATGCTCCAGAAGATCAGAGATTTAAAGTTTTCTTCTGAGCATATATATTGCAAGGTGTTACATGCTTAGTAGGTCCACAGTGAGTTATTGTTCAACAAGGAGGGAACTCATAATCATATGTTTTCATACATAAGGATTTTAGAGCCAGAGATAAATTTTAATACAATCCCTTTAATGATGAAAAGTTTGAGGCTTGCAGTTAGATAAATTATTTTGTAATAAAATAATACAGCAGTTAGTTGACAACGAAATGTTTCCTGATTCCTAACTATGTAATAATAAAAATAGGGAGCTATATTAAAAAGCTACCTTTTATTTAACTAGTAGTTTTGATATATTAAACTTAACATGAAGCTATTGTATACTGTTTTTGTAAAACTGGTTATAGCATGGTTCTAGAATTACTATAAAATACACATCCCAATCACAACAAAACTATTCTGGCATTTGCTATTTATTTATATATAGATGCAATAGGCAGGAACAAAGTAAGGGCTTTACATCTTTTTTTTTTTTTTTAAAGGAAAAGAAAGGTAGAGTCACTGTGATTTGGTAACTTTGCATCAGTTAATTGTGCAATATTTCACTAGTCATTTTACATGTGATACCCATAAACTTATCTAACTGACAACCCTTAAATTAACCATTATTGACCACATATCTAAATGTACTGCCTGCCAGTTCTGTTGTAATGTTCAAGAACCCTCTGGAGGAAATAATTTTTCAAAAGAGCCATTTCTAGTGTTACAAAAGAACCTCATACTGATGTTTTGGGAAGGAATCTATTTTGAAAATAACCATTCCGTTTCAGAGGATGAATTTACAAATCTGGTAACAAATTTCAGGTTTGCCCGGGAAGATGCAGTCAAGTTTAATAGGCAGCCAGGCACACTCAGCCCTATTTTTTCTCTTAAGAAGATTACAATTTACAGAGCAAGAGCATGGAGCCTGACCAGGCCGTGGCGCAGTGGTTAGAGTGTTGGACTGGGATGCGGAAGACCCCAGTTCAAAACCCCGAGCTCGCCAGCTTGAGCATGGGCCCATCTGATTTGAGCAAAAGCTCACCAGCTTGGACCCAAGGTCGCTGGCTCCAGCAAGGGTTTGCTCGGTCTGCTGAAGGCCCGCGGTCAGGGCACATGTGAGAAAGCAATCAATGGACAACTATGGTGTCGCAACGGCAACGAAAAACTGATGATTGATGCTTCTCATCTCTCTCCGTTCCTGTCTGTCTGTTCCTATCTATTCCTCTCTCTGACTCTCTCTGTCCCTGTAAAAAAAAAAAAAAAAAAAAAAATAATACAGAGCAAGAGCATGGAGACAATGAGTGAGGAAGAACTCTGGGACTGAGTAATGTTTGATACAATGAGTATTAAGAGATTTTTTTGAATTTTTATATTCAATAAGTTAATTTTTTTTCATGCAGCATACTATTCATTCAACCAGTATTTACTATGTGCCAGTTACTAATCTAGGTGCTGGGGCTTCAGCAGTGAATAGCTAGCAGAGTCATTATCTAACAAGTTCTTAAAAGGATACTGCTGTGTGGAAGATAAACTGGATGGAAGAGGAGAAGCAGGGAAACTAGCTTTTTTTTTTTTTTAACTTTTTACTGTGATGCAAGCAAGAGGAGGTGATGGCTTGAGTTGGAGTGGTATTGGTGGAGATAATAAGAAGTTGTGAGATTCAAATTATATTTTGAAGGTGCAGCCAGTACTATAGGGCTTGAAGAAAATTGCAGAGAACACTTGGGAATGAGTGGAAAGAAGAATGCCATTCTGGTTGTAATTTTGAGGTGCCCATTAGGCATGTAATTGGAGGTGTCTGGATTTAAAGGGAAAGGTCAGGGTGGAGAGTTGTCAGCACACAAATAGTGTTCCATGGCATTGGATAGAAATCATAAAAGGGTAGATGTAAAACAAAACAAAACAAACCTGGTATGCTCAAATTTAAAGATTGAAAGGATGAGGAAACGAAGTACCAGCTGCTGAAATAAAACAACAGAAAGTGTCCTATATGGAAACCCCGCGAAAGACAATGTTTCAAATTTCAGTATACATGCATGTGTAGTGTATTGCATTTATGGTTTATTTCCAAATAGAAAATAGGGAGTATTCTTTGAGGGAGTGATTAAGTATATTAAATGTTGCTCATAAATGGTAAAGGTGAAAATGGAGATTGACAGTTTATTTGGCAACAGAAGCCACTGGTGATCCTAGAAAGGGCAGTAAAAGGCTGCCCAAAATAGAATTAAAAGAAAAATAGAAGAGGAAGGAATGACAAGTTTTATTTCTAAGAAGAGAAATGGGATGGCAACTAAAATTAAAGGTGGTTTGTTTAATTTGGGAATGTGTTTATTATGCTGATGGAATGATCCAATAAAGGGGGAAATTATACTATAGAAAGTGTCATGCAAATGAGGATCTGCATCTATTTTAGGATCTATTTTATGTGAATCTGGTTCCTTATGGACAGAGCCATAAGTGTCCTAGAACTATCACCGAATATATATCAATCACAGTATGTGTTGGTTAACAGTTTACTTCCTTGAAGCTGTGATAAGGTATTGGTTAATTCATTATAATCTGTTCTTGAGAAGTTTACAATCTAGTTGGCTAAATGGAGAAAACACGAGAACACATACAAATTTGACAAATTCAGATTATAGACAATCCACTTTTTAAAAATCTGTATGCTCCAGCTAGAAGCATCTGGTAACTGTCCTCACGGATTTGCTGACAGTACATGAAGAGGGAGGAATAAACTGGTACTTTCCTTCCAAATTCAGGGAAGAGATGAATTGTGTTGTTTATAAATCTTGGTGAAGAAGAGAACTTGGAACTGGGGAACAGGTAACTTTGTGGATTTAGCCCCAAAGATTAGAAAGAATAATTTTAGTGTTAACTAATTTTTGTTTACACATTTCAGCAATGCTGAACACATATATCCTCAGCTTCCTATTTGAAATGAGAATGGGTTAATTAGAACTGAGCCTGTAAAAAGGTAAAAAACCTTTATTTTAGTACAGGCAGATATTTTACATTTATACACACTTGGGAGTGAGCCACAGAGAATACACTTGCAATTTAGCATTCAATAAGCAAGACTGATACCGAACACACTGACAGCCCATCTATACAATTAATTGCTATACGCAGCAACTCCTGATACAGGAAGTTGCGCTGCTGGACCCGAGACAGCAAGACTCAAAGAGTCCAGATTTGCCATCCATTTCCTGTCTCCAATTAAAAATATCCCCCACTTTTCAGCATTTTCCCAGGCACAGAAAAATGAGACAACAGCTTCAACAATCGCAGGACACTGAAAGAGCTTCTTGCATGGGGAATCCAAAAGTACAAGAAGATAAAAATTGGTATTCTGATTAAGGTCTTAACATCATGTTCTCAGCACAAGGAACAGTAATGTCCTCACAGTAGTTTATTCAGTGGAGAAAACCAATTGTATCCATAAGAGAAAAACTTTTTTTTGAATTTCATGCAGCTTCACAGCTTCTAGTTCGGCCAACCAGGGTTCTTTCAGCGTTGAAATTGTCTCAAAGGTTGCTCAATTTTGCGGCTTCTGGTTAGAAACACGAATTTTCTAGGATAGCGTGGCCTCACGTTAAGTTTTAAAGTGACCAATCATCATCCTCCTTTAGTGAGGATAGTTCTTTTGTAAGTTCCGTCCTCCCTCGAAAAGTGTCCTCCTTTTTGATATTGGAAGACTAATCTGTAAATGTCCGTATTTGATCAATGCAGAGTCGATCCATTGCGTGTGATGTGACGTATTTAATGTGACCAGCTTTTTTACAATGAAAAGGACAAAAATAAATTGAAGAAAACTATCATAAATTAAAAAAACATTTTATTCATTGCAAAGATAATACACTATAATATAAATGCATAATAAAAACATTTGTAATTTATATTGTAATTATGCTTTGTTGGGCAGATAAAATATATTATGCTCACTTTGTTAAAGATGGTGCTGCCCACTTGCAAGTTTTAAGGGTGAGCTTTTCCCCACACCCTTGACTGATTGGATGATGTGGGCGGTGCACTCTCATGAGGAATCCTCCCATTATGCCTCAGATAGGTGACTTTGTATCAGAGACTTTCTTGTTTGTAGATTGGATTAAGGGTTTGGGTTTCTACACTATAAAGTGGGACAGACCGATAGCTTGCTCTCTTTCGGTTCCTGGAGTTAGTATTAGAGAGGAGAGCAGATTAAGGCCACGTGGAGGAGAGGAGAAGCAGCCAAGATGGCAGAGTGCTGAGGAAGAAGCCAGTTTGAGCAGAGTTTGTGCTGGAGAAGGAGATGGGAAACGGGGGTGAATAAGTCTGGTGAGCTAGAAACCTTTGATGCTAGGAAACTCCGATAAGTCAGTAGCTTTGTGAGCATGAAAGAGCGGGTTTTGGAGCCCAGTGTGTGTTTTTGCTTGCCCACCGGGTGCGAGCTAGAATTAAAGCTGATGGCTCACCAGTTCTTGGCTCCATTGTTTCATTACCGACTGTCCGAATCTCATGCGAACCTGCATTGGCCAGGCAGCTCTGATAGGGGCCTTGAGCACTGGCTTTACATGCTTACATGCCTATTTTTAATAATAATTGTAAGAAAAAAGTGCTCATTTAGATACAAATACGTCACATCACACGCAATGGATCGACTGCATCGATTGAATATGGACATTTGCAGATTAGTCTTTCAATATCAAAAAGGAGAACATGGAGGAGGACATTTGAGGGAGGATAGAACTTACAAAAGAAGGATTGTCCTCCCTAAAGGAGGACAACTGGCCACCTTACTTCTTTCTTACAATTAGTATTAAAAATTAATAGGCATGTAAGCATAATTACAATATAAAATATTACAAATGTTTTTATTATGCATTATCATAGTGTATTGTTGCAATGAATAAAAAGTTTCTTTTCGTTACTATATTATTTTCTTCAATTTATTTTTGTCCTTTTCATTGTAAAATAGTTGGTCACCTTGAGTTTATATATACTACTTAAAATAGAAGATAATAAATAGGTCTGTCTCAATAGTGGTTTGCTTTTCGCCAGCCTCAACTCCAGGGGTCAGTGGCGGGAATGGCTTTCAGCGGGTCAAAGGAGATCAAGGGATGAATGGGCTGGCTGGCTAGAGCGGCCCCCGCCATACTGCCGCTCTCACTTTTCCATATCTCTCTATGGTTGGGAGCCGGGCGGTCCTTTATCCGGAAATAGGTAGGGGCCCTGAGGTTTGCGCAAGGCCAGAAGGTAGTTCCGTTTCCGGTGTGGCGATATTTCTTCCCCGTGTTGTCCTAGTTGGTAGGTGGGCATTAACTGAGCCAAAATGTTGCGGAACGTGCTGGTAAGAATCTCCTCGGCCTGCAGTCATAGTGTGAGGCTGGAGGATTGGGACAGGAGGGTTAGGGGCCACGACCGACCAGAAAGCTTGTCACCGGTGGGAGGGGACTAGGGAGCGAGAGGGAGAGAGCGGCTTCCTAAGTCACCTTGCCCTTTTCACAGTGCCCTTTTCTCTTGCCGATACTTTCCGTCCCTTTCCCCTCGCCCCAGGTTGTGTTTCATAAATGTAGGGAGTGGAGAAGCTGGGAAGGTGACCAGAAGATTAGTAAGACAGGCTTTGGTTTTCTCGGTCGCCACCCCTGAGAGCTATTGATGAGTTCGTTAACTGCTGTGAGTAAAACGAAGGCCCTGGTGGGAAGTTTCTAATACTCGAAGGCTTCAGACAGAAAGCTGTATCTCTGATACTGCAAGTGTTTCAGTTTCAGTGGTTCTGAGCTTTAGGAGAGCGTCACAAGGCTGTTTGAAAAGCAATTCGTTCAGTTTGGGGTGGGACTTTAGGAGCAGTTATGGCGGAAGGGTAGTGTTGCTGCCTTCAGACGCTTCTGCAGTGTGCTTCACCCTTGTGCCGACTTTGTGCAAGTGAAACATTTTCCAAAAATTGTGAAAAGGAAAATGTAACAGTGATCACTTTCTTTTGTAGTACTCAATAAGGTTTTACTAGTTTCTTAATGTGGTTTAGAAAGTGGAGTGCGTATTTGTTTTATTATTTAATTCAACTGGATATATACAACTCTTTTTAAAAGATTTACAACCTATTAAGGATTTTCAGGAAAAATGTAATGAGAGAAGCATTTTCATTAATTAGGAGCCCTGCTAGTTTGTATTGATATCAAGTAATAGATTTTTAAAACATAGTATTAAATGAAAACATTTGAGGTTAGTGTATTTTGTAACCATTTTTTTTTATTTTTGTACTATCGATATATCAGTATGTTTTCTTCAAGGAGCCTGGTTCAATTCAGAGTTTTGTTTATTTTTGGGGTGGCTTTTTTGTTTTTGTTTTTTTCCAGTTTTGCTCAAAATCAGCGTGAATTGCTTCTTGAACATGATTTTTGGAGACTGCAGAATGTAATAAAAAGAGGAGAGGATGAACAACAAATTAAAAACCCTGGATGTTGGTTTATTACTTTGTCACTGACTAGTTGGATGTTTTAACTCTCCCTTTCACTCTTCTATAATTTTAAATATTGTACATGGTTGGTTTTGAAGGTTTCTGTTAATTATGTGTGGTTTTTCCATTTCAGGCTCTTCGTCTGATTGCCCAGAGGACCATAAGTACTGCTTCACGTAGGCAGATTGAAAATAAAGTTCCAGAAAAGCAAAAGCTATTTCAGGTACTGAAATATAAGATATTGTTATTTATAATAATATGATTACCAAAAGGGATATAGAAAGTCAATCTGGAGATGTTTGATTATTAGTGATCCTGTTATATTAGCAAAAAAATAATAAAGTGTCTTGATAGCTAACTGGGCATTTCCTATACCTAGGAGACCCTTGAGGAGGAGACAGAATGAGAGGGAAAGAGTAGCATAGGTCAGAGACACTTCTTTGGAGGTGTTGCATTGAACTGGCACTTGAATGGGTAGTTGCACAGAAATAGACAAATAGACCATAGAAAGGGCCAAGAAATGGACACACACACACACACGTACTTAATAACATATTAGCAGTGCTATTTCATATAGATGGAAAAAGGATAAAAACAATTAGCATTGGAAAGAAAGTAAAGTTAGATCCCTTCAATGTTATATATTAAAAGTAAATTGCAGATATGAATGCTTCTCCAAAAAATTAGAATATAGGAGATATTTCCCCCTCTCCCCAGTTTTGTTGAGATACGATTGACAAAAATTGTATATTTAGATTATACCTGATTATTTTAAGATATACAGTGTAATGTTTAATGTATCTGATGATTACCCCAGCCAAGTTAATGAACACACCCATCACCTCATGTAGTTACTTTTTTGTGTGGGTTTGTAAGAGCACTTAAGATCTCCTGTCTTAGCCAATTTCAGATGTACAGTACAGTATTATTAACTACTGTAATCACCTTAGGAGAATATTTCTTACAATTGTCAGGGGGAGAAGGCTTTCTAAGGAAGCTGTAAAGGAGAAAATGTGCAAGATTCGGTGACATAAAATTTTAAAATACATGTATGATTACAAAATATAAATAACAAATTAAGAGCAAATTTTAAAAATATAACACAGGTTAATGTCCTTAGTATAAAAAGAGTTCCTCCTATTCAAGAAATGCAGATTGAAATTACAAGTTACTAATTTTTTTCCTTACGGTTGTCAAGATTTTAGAGATAGGTACATTCATACACAATACTATGGTACATGCTAGGTAGTAATATAATTGGTACAAAAATTTTAGAGGGTATTTGAAAGTATCATTAAAGACAAATTATGTACCCTGTCATCTAGGACTCCCACTCTTAAGAATCTTTTCTAAAGAAATAGTAGACTAATTATTTAAAAATAGGAAAAAGGCTATTCTTTATGGGATTTAATATCAAAACCCCCAATAACCTAAATACCCATTGAGTACTGGCTAATTAAATTATTTTTTTTGCACAGTGAAATGCTAATAGCCATTAAAAGGAACAACGTAGGTTTAAATGGACAGAAATGTTTTTCAAGATAGCATTGAACAAAAAATAGTATGTGTTACATTATGTAGCATAACCTCATTTTATATATATTAAGCACGTATGTAAATAAATTAGAAGATATTACAATATAAGCATTAAAAATTCTTTAAGGACATCTACCATGTGTTATGCTGTTAATAGGTTTTCTCATGAGGAGAGGCTTAGTGGGATAGAGTAGTTTACCTTTAAAAGTGGTTAGATTATCAGTGATTTTTTTTTTTAATTGTGATCTCTAGTTTTTTGCAAATAAAATTTCAAGTGATAAAAATTTAGATCATCTATACTACATAAAAGTAGAATAGTTATATTTAACAGATGTATTAAATATCTACTTTATGCCAGGTGCTGACTCAGAGCTAAGGGTATAGTTTAGGGTTATAATCCCCCCCCCCTTTTCTTTTAAGAAAAAAGGATCTCTGTGATTAAGTCTAAAGTGCGCTGATTACTTTTTTTTTTTTTTTAATTGAGAGATGGTGAGGCAGGGAGGCAGAGAGACAGACTTCTATATGAGTCTTGACCAGGCTCCATCCAGCAAGCCCTCTATGAGGCGATGCTCTGCCCATCTTGGGCCACTGTTCCATTGCTTGGCAAGCGAGCTATTTTAGCGCCTGAGGCAAGGCCATGGAGCCATCCTTAGCACCCGGGGTCACCCTGCTTGAACTGTTCAAACCATGGCTGCAGGAGGAGAGGTGAGAGAGAGAGGAGAAGGGGTGGAAAAGCAGATGGTTGCTCTCCTGTGTGTACTGACCAGAAACCGAACCTGGGACTTCCAATGCCAGGCTGATGCTCTACCCCTTAGCCAACAGGCCAGGGCCTGAGTACTGATATTTTTAATAATTAAGTTGATGAATTCAATGAGTATATTTTCAAAGCATTAGTACTTAATATGTTCCATGGGGAGAAGATCTTTATTGAATCTCTATTTTATTTTATTTATTTATTTATTTACAGAGACAGAGTGAGAGTCAGACAGACAGGAACTCAGAGAGATGAGAAGCATCAATCATCAGTTTTTCGTTGTGGCATTTAGTTGTTCATTGATTGCTTTCTCATATGTGCCATGACCAGGGGCTACCGAGTAACCCCTTGCTGGAGCCAGCGACCTTGGGTCTTAGCTGGTGAGCTTTGCTCAAACCAAACGAGCCCTCACTCAAGCTGGCGACCTTGGGGTTTCGAACCTGGGTCCTCCGCATCCCAGTCCGACACTCAATCCACTGCACCACTGCCTGGTCTGGTTGAATCTCAATTTTAAAAGAAAGAATGTTGACTTCAGAAATTCTTAGTAGTAGCAATTGTAGTAGGAGAGAAACAATTAGGAAAAGTGTAGTTCTTTCTTTATTTTGAAATTTAAAATATTTTTATTCCAGAGGTTTAAGGAGCCACATAATTTTATGAATGGATTAGTTTTTTTGGGTTGTTTTTTTTTTTGAAAGAGAGAGGGTTAGGAAGGAAGAGTGATGAGAAAGATAAACTTAATAGTGGCACTTTAGTTGTTCATTGATTGCTTTTTCATATGTGCTTTGACCAGGGTGTGTGGGGGGCTCCAGCTGAGCCAGTGACCCCTTGCTCAAGCCAGCGACCATGGGGTCATGTCTGTGATCCCATGTTCAAGCTGGTGAGCCTGCCTTCAAGCTGGGTGAGCCCATGCTCAAGCTGATGACCTTGGGGTTTCGAACCTGTGTCCTCAGCATCCCAGGTCGATGCTCTGTCCACTGTGCCACGACCTGGTCAAGATTGACTGGATTAGTTTTTTAACTTAGTTGGAAATAAATGACATGTATTATTTACTAATACTATTCTTTTAACCTAGGAGGATAATGGAATTCCAGTGCATCTAAAGGGTGGAGTAGCTGATGCCCTCCTGTATAGAGCTACCATGATTCTTACAGTGGGTGGTAAGACATTTGAAATGCTTGGTCTATAGAAAAGTAATAGTAAGAAAAACTAACAATTTGATTGCTTTTACTATGCCCGTGTTTTATTTTAACACAGGCAGTCTGTCTCCAGAATCTGCGAACTTAATGCTTTGCATGTAAGGGTTCAAGAGGGTGATAGATATGTATTATATTAGAGCATTCAGATGTCTTTAAAAATATATAACAATAAAGTTCGATGGTTATCTTTTGATAGAGGTAGCTTTCCATTGTGCTATTTTTGCAGGCCTTTGGAGGAACCAAAGACATCTGCTATATCCCACCTCCTGTAATGGTCTTTTAAAGATTTTGACTGTGATGCATAATAAAAACATTTTACATCTAAATTTGTTACATATGTATTTATGGCAAAACCTGTACAGATCAATACTTACTATTTTATGTAAAGTACTTTGAGATTTTTTTCTGTGTATTGGGCAGGCCCATTATTCAGTATTAGCAGAAGAATACACAAACTGGTGTACTAGGAGCACAGATGGATATTTGAATGATTGCACCCAGGGGAGGAAGGGAAACAGTATTAGAGTGATTACTGCCTACTCACCTATTGGTAGGAATGTCACATACCTGTGTTTCTGTAACTGTTGTGTTAAGGCACTAGTATGGCCTTATCTTAAGATGAAGAAATTATGTTAATTACCCAAGGTAATACTGCTTCAGTGTGGAAAATGTGGGATTTGAGCTCTATAAAATCCCCCTGCTCACACCTCGGTGCTGCCTTTGGCGTGAATTGAATACAGTGAATGGGCGTGTAAAGATGACGACAACAACCAGATAATGACACTGGACTTTCTTGAGATAAAGTCCTAAATTGTTTTTGTTCAATGTGACTATTTTTTAGACATTCTGGTAATTAGTTTTTTTAAAAAATTTCTAGTTATTACCTATTCTTACATTAAATTTGATTATTTAAAAATTATACATCACTGTTTCTTGGTTTTACATTGATAACACTCTTTTGGGAAGGTTTGTGTATTTTGACCTCTTAATTGGGTTTTGAATCATACTTAGCATTTCTCAGGCAGTTTTAGGTAAATATGGAAATAAGCTTTATATATGTACATTACTTGACAAGTACATTATTGTGCTGCATCTAACATTTTGTATAGAAGTAATATTGAAACTAGACGAAATATTTATATATATTTCACATTTTGTCAGCACCTATCAATATACTTTTTTCTGTTTCCATAAAAGTAGTCTTATTGCCTGCCTTGTCTTTATCTTACAACTTTTAGCTGGAATATTAGGTTTATACATTTAAATTTTAGAATTTCTTGTTAAGTTTTTCTTTTGTTTCTTATTATTTTTTAGGAACAGCATATGCCTTATATCAGCTGGCCATGGCTTCATTTCCCAAGAAGCAGGATTGACTTCAGTTTATTCTCCCAGTAATCAGTTGGTTCAATTTCATTCAACTCTGTATGGACCACAAAGCTGATAAATAACTGAGTTCTTCTTTGGGGATCAATATTTATTGACATGTATGTACTAACTGCCATCAATAAAGCAGTCTTTACCATGCTTTGTCATATTTTATCACACTTGAGGATATAAATAATTTTCAGCTTTGGTCAGTCTTATAAATTTTAGTTAAGGAGCAAAAAATTACTTTTTTGTCATTAAGGTTGTATAAAGTACCATTGTGATAATATTTTAGCAAACTTTTTTTTTTTTAATGCTCAGAATTATTTGGTGGATGATCTTCAGCTTTAATTGAGCTTGACACTTGAAAGTCCCACCACTCACTGTACCAGATCCTTGGATATGCTAAAACCTGAGGTTAATGAAAGCAGGCTATTTTTGGTAAGTGAGGGTTCGAGTTTTTTCTCTTAGCTATGTGAGTATATTTTTAAATGTTGGATGTAATCTACAGTTTAGAAGTAGTCTTCAGTAGAGTAGCTATAAAATAATTCAGTATTTTTATTTCATGTAGTGGGTTTCTATTGTGTTACATTTATTCATAACTTTTGTTAAATACTTACTTCTAAGTTATATTCTCAGGGAACTTGTTAGACTTTCATCTCTGCAAAGTAACACTATATAATGATTAGAGTCTAGATGCATCAGATCTAGGGGAAATCTATTAGTAAGGGTTTTATAATAAACTGCAGTGTCTGGATAAAATTGATAAAAATAGTGTATTTAGAAAAAAATGAATAAAATATAAAATTGGCAAACTAGGCCTTTTCCTGTTAAGACATTGAGGCTTAGGGTACAAATACATCTCAAAAGGTACCTTAAAAAAAGGCTTCTTGGTAGCCATACTATACAACCTGCCACTAGATGCATGGATCTGTCAAACCTCTGACCATCTTACTTCTAACACCAGCAGAGAACTCTGCTTCTGAAGAGACAGTAGACATTTGTAAAGACTGAGAAAGTTCTGAAGGTGGCCTGGAATCTGGTTTAATTCAGTGATTCAGGGTTAAAAGGCAATCACTGACAATATTTTAAAATAAGCTATATTTATTAGTATCTTACAAAGGATTTCATAAACATGATTGAAATCCAGTGTGTCCGTAAAGCCATGGTGCACTTCTGACGGGTCAAAAGTGCACCATGACTTTACGGGCACACTTATGACAAGTGAGAGACTATTGTATAGTAAAAATGAAAAATAGCTTAATATCCTCTACAACCTCATGTCTTCATATTATGAGAGGTGCTTTAATATTTCTGGTGGAACCTACTGAAGCAATTGATGAAAATTTTTTGTCAAATTGTTCTGTTTGGGCTATGTTACTATGGCAATCTTGGAGAAAGTAAAAGTTAAATAGTTAAGGAACTTAAAAGTTTTTTTGCTTTGATAAAATTTTTGCTTTTTGCCCTAAAATTCTGCATTGTCAGCAGGAGTGGAGATGGGGAGGTGGGTGAGGGACAAGATTGCATGAGAGCAGCTGCTAAATAGAATCCTGTGAAAATATCTGTTGCACTTAACTGTTATTGATAGATTTCAAAGACTAACCAAAGGTCCACAGAACAGAATCCATCAGAAATACTGAATTAGAAGTGTAGCCTTCAGGAAACAAAACAACAATCACTCCAATCTCCTTTTTTATCTTACTGCACAGTATCCTTCAGAAAATCCTTCACTAAATTGAAGGAATTCCATGGTGATGTTATCCCACTATAACTATGGGACAGGTATAGCTAAGTGAAGTTTTCTTAAAATGAGTACTTGGCACAAAATTACATTTGTGTTCTGGAACTCTTCTAGATGAAGTTTAATTGTATTTATAGGTGAAAAAGACTAAAGCTTGGAGAGGGCATGCAGTTTACCCAAAGCTACAAATAAATGGCACCACAAGATTTTAGACCCAGTTTTATCAGATTTTTAAAGTTCATGATCTTGTATATTTTATCTTACCAGGTATTTAGTTACCAACTAGTAGAGCTTCAATATATTGTTATTTATTTATTTTTTACTTGCATTTATTTGGGTGATCTTGGTTAATAAAATTATACAGGTTTCAGGTCTGCAATTCTATAATACATCAACTGTATATTGCATTGTGTGTTCACTACCCCAGGTCAAGTCTCCTTCCATCACCATCTATTTTCCCTTTTCACACCACCCCCCTTCAATATACTGTTAATAAAAATGTAAACAAATATGCCTGCACTATACAGGCTTGCATTCCCTAGTCAAAAATCTTAAAAGAGTAATCAGTACAGTCTCCAGTTCCATTCAGTTTCACGTTGATATCTATACATGATTTGCAGTCTACCCACCTATTTAACATTTGTCTCTTCCACTTGGTGTTGGAGATCCAAACTCTGCGCTCTCATCGTGAAGCATATACCTCTGCTGCTTCTTCGTGCCTGTATACTCATTCCTGGCACCCTGGGAAAGCGCTCCAGATTGTGCTGGAACCCTTGACGTTCTCCTGTTTGCTCCCTGTGTTCCCTGTACTCGTCTCTATCAAGAGTTTCATTCCTTTGAATTTGACTTGGATTTGAATTATAATTTTTTATAAGATTCAGAACCAGTATAACATTGTTGCTAATCACACAGATGATGCAGTCAGAACAGCCAGTTTCCAGCCTTGGATTACTGGGGGTAGCCAACCTTTATAAGCCTGTATCCTCATGTCTAGGAATGAAATAGTACCTAGAGCATGTAGTATTCTAATGCATGTAAAGTACAAATGACCGTTTCTGACACATGCCAAGTATGCAAAAATACCCGGTATATTTTGTTTGCTCCGAGGAAGGAACTGTGTTTTTTTCAACTCATATCCCTGTGAACTTGGCACAGAGAAGGGACTAAAAACGGGTCAGGGCTGTTAGGTTCACAATGTCATCCACGTCCTAGGTGACTTCTGTCTTTTGGCTCTGCTATCCTTGGAGAATGGCTTTCATTCTCCTGGTAAAATGGCTGTTGGATCTCCAGCTGTTTTGTTTGTTTTCCTGCAGGAAGGATTGGTGCACATGCTAAATAAGTGAGCTTTTATAGGAGCTTCACAAGACCCACACAAAGACTTCAGTTTACATCTCTTTGGCCAGACCCTTGTCACATGATCATGCCTGGATTTAAGGAGGCCAAGAAATGTTTTAGCTGGGCATATTGCCAAACAAAATTGGAGTTTTATTTAATAAAAAGGAGAGACTGGGTATTTAGTTGGCAACTAACAGTCTTTCTGCCAGCCAGTTTGTTTTTTGAAAGAATGAAGTCAACACTGGAGAACACAGGACCTAGAAGCATTTTGGTTTCTAGCTATAGTTGTTTCTATGCCCACATCCATGCCTGTTCTTTGGCTTGGTTGGATTCCAATGGCCAATAATTTTTCCTTTTTGCTTAAATTATTTCAGGTAGGGTTCTCGGCCAGGAACCACCCAAAGCAGGATTTGCTTAGTTTCCCACCTATTGTACAATCTAATGAAACCACAACACTATCATTTACCCTAAACAGTAGTTAGGTGTTTAATAAGTGTAGCTATTACTGGTTTCCCAGAGCAGGTATGTTTCAAAAAGATTTACTTGGGGAAGAGATGCAAATAGAGAATACAGGAATGATAAAAACATGAATTATGCTGCTGTAGCCAGTTTGCTTCAAGTTTGCAGAATTCCTGCTGTTTGATAGCAGTATACACAAGTTCACAGGCATATAACTTGGGGCTCCCTCTTCCTGGGGCTTGGTATACATCCATGTGGATGCAGAGAGCAACATCTTGTTATCCAGCACCCAGGACCTTTTTTTTTTTTAAGATTTTATTTATTGACTTTAGAAAGAGAGAAAGGCAGGGGGAAGGAGTATGTGCCTTGACCAGGCAAGCCCAGGGTTTTGAACTGGCGATCTCAGCATTTCAAGTTGATGCTTTATCCACTGCAGCAGCACAGGTCAGGCCCAGGACATTTATGTATGCACCAGATCACTAATTTAATAGATACTGAGTCCCTACTGTGTGCCAGACACTATTATAGGTGCCTAGGAATCATCAGTGAACAAAGTATGCCTTCAGAGTTTACATTATAGTGAGGAGTGGCAGAGAAAACAGTTAATATAAACTTTACAGTCTATTAGGAGCTAATACGTTCTGTGGGAAAAAGAACTAAAGGGGGAGATGGTATGGGGTGGGGTGATGAGCTGCAATAGGAAATAAGATGTGAGGATAGGCTTTACTAGGAAGGTCAAATTTAAATAGAGTATTGAGGGAGCTAGTCAATCAGATTTATGGGGAAAAGGTATAAGAAGAGGGAACTGCTTATAGCAAATCCCCTAAGGTGCCTGGCATGTTCAAGGAACAGGAAGGCAAGAGCAGTTATTGCTGAAAGGGAAATGTCAGGGAGGGGCCACACTAAACAGGGCTTTATAGGCTATTTGTAAGGACTTTGGCTTTTATTTTGTGTGATGTAGTGTGCCCTTTGCAGGGTTTCTCAAAGAGAGACATGTTTTAAAGTGTATTAGGTTTGCAGTTGTGTTGAAATAGACTATAGGGGACCCAGGGTAGAAATAGGCAAACCTGATAAGAAGGTACTACGATAATCCAGGTGAGAAATGATGGAGACTAAAAACAAGTGTTAATCATGGAGACAATGAAAAGTCAGGCTGTGATCAGAGGATGCTCTTTATCAACCACCCAGACTTTGCCCTTCCCCAGCCAGCCAGCCAGCCAGCCAGCCAGCCAGCCAGCCAGCAATTACTTATTGAAAGCCTACTTTGTGAAAGGCGGGATTCTAGACTCTGAGAATACAACTGAACTTGGTCAGCAAGTTCTATGGAGTTTACATTCTGGTCAGTAGAGACAGATTAATTTATAAGCATGATAATAGTCTACAATAGCAGCTGCTATAAAGGAATCAACAGTGCGATCTCAGGAAAAATGGTGGAGTGAAAGCTAGAAAAGACCTCAGAGGAAGTGACATTTGAGTTTAGAAGAATAGGAGCCAGCTATGCTACAAATTGAAGAAAAGCAGAGAAAGGGGGAAATTGTTTTGCATGGTGAATTACGGAAAGACCAGTGTTTGGACAAAGGCAGCTGGAGAAAGAAAACAATAATTCTTATCTCTTCCCTAAAGACTTGCACAACAAATGTTGGATTGATCTTTTCTGGTTTCATATTACACATCACATTCTGGTAACCATTGTATTGATTTAACAAGAAGTTGGAACATAAACTAACATTTGGACATTCTATTCCATCCAGTTGTTACTATAGTTAGAACTAGAAGCTGAGGAAATACAGTCAGTGAGAAATCAAACAGCCATTATATCGAACTAGATTTCAAATTGAGTTCTGTCTCATTTGAAACCCATTTTTAAAAATCTGTGTTCCATATTACTCAGAACAACTTCACTGGTTGGTTCCCCTACAGACTATTCTGTTTGAATACTGTTATCACTGGTTATGTTTGGTAAATCTTCCTCTTAACGATTGGCAACTTTTTATTCTCTTTTTCTGACTCCTGTGAAGCTGGCCATGTGTCTGCTCCAACTGCCCATCTCAATTGAAAGTATAGTTTTATAGCTGCTAGTTACCATTAAAAAATCTTTTTCATTGATTTGAAAGAAAGGGGGAGGGGGAGAGACAGAGACTCATTTTACTTAGTTCCATTAAGTTGTATAGGTATTGTTTCTCCTATGTGCCTTGACTGGGGTCAAACCCATAACCTCTGGTGCATTGGGTCAACACTTGTTGAACCACCGGCCAGGGCCACCATTTTTTTTTTAAAGCAACTTATGGCCCTGGACGGTTGACTCAGTGGTAGAGTGTCAGCCTGGCGTGTGGAAGTCCCAGGTTCAATTCCTAGTCAGGGCACACAGAAAAAGCGCCCATCTGCTTTTCCACCCTCCCCCTTCTCCTTTCTCTCTATCTCTTCCCCTCCCGCAGCCAAGGCTCCATTGGAGCAGAGTTGGACCGGGCACTGAGGATGGCTCCATGGCCTCCACCTCAGGTGCTAGAATGGCTCCGGCCACAACGGAGCAATGCCCCAGAGGGGCAGAGCATTGTCCCCTGCTGGGCATGCCGGTTGGATCCGGGTTGGGTACATGTGGGAGTCTGTCTGACTGCCTCCCTGATTCTAACTTTGGAAAAATACAAAAAACAAAAAAGCAACTTCTTCAAGTCAAGAATATGTTTTGAAGGAATCATCTCATTAATGAGGAGAACCAATCAAAACCCAAGACATGTTCTAAAGTTTTATCTTAGCATAATATGCCAGAGGGGAAAATATGATTGAGTGTTTAGTTAGATTGATTGAAAAAACTAGAGAACTGTTTTCTGAAACAGTAATTTCAAAGCATATATGAAGTCTGCTAGAAGAGGAACTCATAATATTAGGTTTTGAAGCCTTAATACTAGAACAGTGTGTGTGTGTGTGTGTGTGTGTGTGTGTGTGTGTGTGTGCGCGCTGTTTCCTTGAATTCAGAGATTTTCTGACCTTCAGTTCTGAGATTATGTGATCCCCTTCATTGACCTCTTCTAGGAGGCCATCATCTTCCCTCTGGGGAGTTGCTCTCTTGGCATTATTCTGATGATTAAAGGCTGATATCCTTATTTGATTTACTGGCATCACATCTCTTTCCAAGACACTGTACCCCAATTAATGCACTTAGCTGAAATGTTTATAGCATTAATATTGAATGCTTTACCCACAGCGCTTTTTCTTAAAATAGTATCTGCCTTAGGAAATCAGTATGATATTAGCCATTTTGACTATTTCAGTTAAAAAAACCCCACATCTTTATAGGTCCTTTATCCACCTTGATTCTATCCTAATGTTATCATAATGATTTTTTAAAAAAGATTTCTTTCCACTTTAGCTGGAACATAGTAAAAAGGAATAGACCAGAAATTCCGGTCATGGAGAAAGCCCATGTGGGGGAGAGGAGAAGCAGCCAAGATGGCGGAGTGCTGAAGTAGAAGCCAGTTTGTGCAGAGAGAAGAAGATGGGGAACAGAGGTGATTAAGGCTGGTGAGCCTGAGACATTTGATTCTAGGAAACTCAGATAACTCAGTGGCTTTTGGGAGCCCTGAATGGAAAGGAAAGTGTTTTCCCACTGTGTGTATTTCTTGCCCACTGGGTGCAAGCTAGGATTAAATGTAATGGCCCACCAGTTCTTGGCTCCATTGTTTCATTACCGTCTGTCCGAATCAAATGCGAACCTGCATGGGCCAGGTGGCTGTGATGGTGGCCGTGGCTACTGTCCTTACATTCTTGTTCCTATCTCCAGAATTTGTATCTCTAAACTTTTCTCTCCTCTTCCACTAATTCTTTTTACAAGACACAGATATGATACTACCAAATTTAAGATAGAAAACTTTAAGTGGCTCTGAATTACCAACTGTTAATTGTCCAGATACCTCAGGGGGGAATGCCAGGTTCATCACCTTGACCTTTGGTGATTATACTACTATATCTTTGTAGATTATACTACTAACCAAAGAAGTCCCTTAACTGTAAAAAGAATCCATTACAGAGTTCTCATGGCAGCATTTGGTTGGTCCAGGGATGGGTAACAGACAACGAAAGAACAATCCAATCACTTTTTTTTTTTTTTTTTTTTTTTTGATGAGGGGGTAGGAAGTAAGAAGAATGTGAAGTTGGGCTAGAGAAATGGAGAGAGAAAAAAATAGAGATAGAAATTTTGTTTGAAATTGTCTTTCTCCATGCGACAGGACCTTTATCATGTGAATTTAAGAGACTGTTGGCAGTCGTCTTCTTCCTTTCATATAGCCTGAGCAGCAGAGATAGCAGGAATGTTGGAAAAAAATCATTTAAACACATTATCAGAAAGAAGCAGATAGGAGAGAAAAAAAGAAAAAAAATTGGTCATATATGAGGAGCTAGAAGTCTCTTTTTTGTTTCGTTGTGTTGATACTTATCAGTAAAAGTCTAGACAAAGAGCAACTAACAAAAATTCACAGAATTGAAAGATAGAAAAGTAAACAAAATACATTTCTCAAAAAGCAATTTTGAGCAGCTTAGGTTAAAGACTAAATGTGTGATAATTCGTTTTTAACTGGTAGAAATGGGTGTTTATTATAGATGATTAATAAGCATGCTGAGAAAAAGAAAAGTGTGTATATAGAATGCTTAATAACTACAATGCAGCCTGACCAGGCAGTGGTGCAGTGGATAGAGCGTCGGTCTGGGACGTGGAGGACCCGGGTTCGAGATCCTGAGGTCGCCAGCTTGAGCGCGGGCTCATCATGTTTGAACAAGGTTTACCAGCCTGAGCCCTAGGTCACTGGCTCGAGCAAGGAGTCACTCGGTCTGCTGTACCCCCCCCCCCCACGACTCCCCTTCCCTGTCAAGTCACATATGAGAAATCAATCAATGGACAACTAAGGAACCTCAACGAAGAATTGATGTTTCTCGTCTCTCTCCCTTTCTGTCTGTCCCTCTCTCTGACTCTCTTTGTCTCTGCCACAAAAAACAAAAACAAAAAACTACAATGCATATCTTGTATTACTATTTCAGAAACATTTTCTTAGCTAATTCATGCATAGTCAGTACAATATGGAATAGAGAGGAATGTTTCCAATAGCATTCTAATTTTTGTTCTATGTATAAATAGCTGAAACACACGGGTGCTTTTAGGACTCTACTTTTTTTAAATTTATTGATTTTACAGAGAGAAAGAAAGGGGTGTGGGAGAGAGAGAAACATCAATTTGTTCCACTTGTTTATGCATTCATTGGTTGAATCTTGTATGATTCCTGACTGGGCATCAAATGTACAATCTTGATGAATTGGGGTGATGCTCTAACCAACTAAGCTACCCAGTCAGGGCCTATCTACTTCTTATCTTGGCTCATTTTTCCAGAATTCCTTTTTCAGCATGTTAGAAATGTGACCTCCGGAAACTCGTATTTCCCAGCTTCCCCACCTGTATTAGTCCACTCAGGCTGCCATAACAAAATATCATGGACTGGGTGCCTTAAACAGCAGAAATTTGTTTTCTCACAATTCTAGGAGGTAGAAGTCCTGTCGCGGTCCAGCCACGACGAGTCTATTACGGGGTCTTCAAATGGGAAAAGGTATGGAATTGAAATAAATGATAGACAGGGACTTAAAGATAGATGATAGATAGATAGATAGATAGATAGATAGATAGATAGATAGATAGATAGATAGATAGATGATAGATAGATAGATGGGTTCAGGAGGACGCCATGGCAAACAGTCTCTACTGTTCCTCAGATAGATAGATAGATAGATAGATGACAGATAGACAGATAGGTGGGTTCAGGAGGACGCCACGGCAAACAGTCTCTATTGTTCCTTAGCCGTAACCTCCGTGCTCCCAGAAGAACATCTGCTTTTATTCATAGAAAAAAATGTGGCCCATCAGCAATTCAATTAAGTTTCCAAGGTAACTCCAAGACAACCCCCACCATACCATCCAAATCTACTTTACACTAATAAGAAACTAGCTTCCAGCCTCCTCAGGATAACATGGGTGAGACAAATGAGAATCAGGTGTAGCTCTTTGTTAACTAGGCAAATGAGGTGGGGTTTGGGCCCAGCACCTCTGACCAGATTGCAAAAATACCCTGTTTATTTATTTGGTCCCCAACAAAATCCCAGATTAATGTGCCAGCCAATTCAGTTCCTGGTGAAGTCCTCTTCTTGGCTTCTAGATGTTTGATTACTCATTGATGCTTACTTGTCTTCATGTAGCCTTTCTTCTGTGACACCATAGAGAGAGCTCTGGCATCTCTTCCTCTTAGAAGAATACAGATCTTAGTGGATTAAGGTCCAACTCTTATGACTTCATTTAACTATAATTGCTTCCTTAAAAACCCTGTCTCCAAGTACAGTCACATCAAGGGTTAAGGCTTTAACTTGTGAATTTTGAAGGAACACACCTGAAAGAAAATGTAAGTTTTGTTTGGTCCCACATTTAAAAATTTCAAGAAAGGGCTTTGACTGGTTTAGGATCCATTAACCGAAAGTACAATTATTGACTAACTTGTTTCAAAGCTTACTCCTTGCCAATATATGCCTTCTATTTCAGGAGCTAATAATGCTCTGTTTGAAAAGTTTCTCACATGTTAAATATATAGTTTTATAAACTTATAGTATTATACATCTATGGACTTATAATACTGTATGCACTTGATATGTTCAATCAAGTGTGAGTAGATGTTAAACATGCATAAAGAATACGGTTATTTTTCAAGAATACCATATATAGAAAATACCTTGGTAGATGAGAAAAACAAGTTAATTGCAAATTTGTGTTATTTGGCATCTGAATATCCACCACAGCATTTCTTGATTTTTCTGATGGGGTGCTGCTGAGTGCAGGAGGAGGTATGATTAGAGAATGTGAGAAGATTTAGGCAGTTGCATTTAGGATGGACCAGAATTGTCTTCCTGAGTGAGAGTGAGGGTGACAGGGGGTGCTAATAGGATGTATTAACAATAACCCAGTGTCTTATAAGTTACATTTTGTGTAAGAAAGGGAGTAACTGCCAGGAAGATTGCAGAACTAAGAGAAGGATGGGTAGGTTTGTAAATAGGGTCAGATGCATTATTCTTAGATTTCTACTTTTAATAATAAGAGGGAAAAAATCGACAATGGATATGCTCTAGGACTAGAAATTATAATTTACAGTTGCAGCAGTTTTATTTTTAAAGAAGTGGCCCCAACCTCCACATTTAAGAACATGAGAGTGGTAGAAAAGAGAAGAGCTGCTCAGGAAACATGAAGTAGTTAACACTGTGCTATTATGCTCAAGGTCACATCAACTTGGGAGCCAGTCAAGGTCACGTTTGTATTAGTGTCCAAATAACTATGATTCTGAGCTCCCATCTGCCTGCTGTCCTTCACGTTGTCCTAATTCATTTTTGTGAGTCATTGGCACATCACAGGCCCAGGAACATGATCTTCCATATTCATCTCTTTTTTCCTTCTTGTCAAACTGCTTCACCAAAAACACCAAGAGAAATAAACGCAGTTAGGCACTGCTCTGCACAAGATTTTGCCTTTGTGTGCTCCGAAACCTACCTTTCCTGGTGTCTCAGGACAGAATTGTTTGTATGAGGAAAAGGGGAGCACTTTGCCTTCATGTGTTCATTCAACAAACATTGAAATGCTTACTCTGAACCTGGCAAGGGTCTAGACCTTGAGGGGTAAGTATATCCATACATAAGACACAAAACCCCTGCTCCCAGTGAATTATATCCTGAGCTATGCTCCCTTAGCAAGGCCTTTCGTTTTGGAAGTCAGACTTGTTAAGTTTTTGGTGAAGATGACTGTTTCAACTTTGGGTTTCTGTTAGCACCAGTAAGACACTCATGTGTCACCGAAGAAACAACTGTTTTATTTATTATTTATTTATTTAGTTATTTATTTTTATTAATTTTAATGGGGTGACATTGATAAATCAGGGCACATATATTCAGAAAAAATATTTCCAGGTTATTTTGACATTTGATTATATTGCGTATCCATCGCCCTAAGTCAAATTGTCCTCTGTCACCTTCTATCTGGTTTTATTTGTGCCCCTCCCCTCTCCCTACCCCCTCTTTCACCTCCCCCTCCCAAAACAACTGTTTTTATTCACAATGTCCCAAGCCATACTGAGAGAATTGACATTTTTGTTTTGTTGATGGGACAAAAAGTATTCAAAGCTTTAACTCGGCCTGTTGCATTGACAACCTTTCACACAATTCTAGAGCGTCAGCCTTTGCATTGATAGTCACTTAGCCTACTGTTGAGGATTTTCCCAGAACAAAATGAGAGCTGCCCTGAAATGAGTGCCTAAGTTGGGAACTCTTGCGAAACAGAATGCAGCTCCACTTTTGATATGACAACGATTTTTGGCATTTGATACATGCATGAAGATTTCAAAGTTCTTAGGATCACATTTGAATTGGATTCAAAGTCAGGGAATTGTTTCTTCCCTTTCCATCACTACAAGGCTCAGCAGCAGGCTGGGGGCAGGAATCAGCCCTTCCAGAAGCCGGTGGAAGCTGTACTTTTCCCTTTTACATATTTTTTTCAGAGGTCATTGCCTTTTCACGGTGTACCTTGTGATAAAAGGCTAGGGCCCATAGGATGTGATACTTTTATGACAGGGTATCCTTTTCCTGGAAGGGAAAAACAAGGGAATATAAATATACATTTATATAAAATGGCTCAACTTGAGGCCTTTGGTCAGTTGGCTCAGTGGTAGAGCTTTGGCCTGGTATGTGGATGTCCCGGGTTTGATTCCTGGTCAGGGCAACAAGAAGCAACCATCTGCTTCTCCTACCCTCCTTCTCTCTTTTTCTCTTCCCCTCCTGCAGCCATGGCTTGATTGGTTCAAGCGCATTGGCCCTAGTGCTGAGGATGGCTTCGTGGAACCTCTGCCTCAGGAGCTAAAAATAGCTTGTGAGCTTGGCCCCCCAGTAGGGCAGAGGATGGACCCCAGATGGGGTTTTCAGGTTGATCCCAGTCAGGGCGCATGCGCGAGTCTTTCTCTCTATCTCTCCTCCTCTAACTTGGAAAAAAAAGAAGAAAAAAATAGGCTCAACTTGAAACGGATGTTCACAAGTCAATTCAGATTCGGTAGCAATTTGTTGATGGAGTGTTTCCACATCCCTTTCTGCACCCACTTGAGAATTTGAGAAGTGCTGTAAAGGGGCCATGGCACCACTAGGGGGTAGTATTGGACTGGGAGAAAAAGGAACACTTCACAGATGTCTATTACCATAAAATTAAATAGTATTTCAGTAAACTTAAATGTAAAATATCAGGCAGAAGTTATAACATCTGAACTCCTATAACACTGCTCACACGTACAGGTAATAACACCTGGCTGAGGGAAAGGCTATTCATAACGACCATGTAGTTCACTATGTGCAAAATGCCTTATCTGTCATTACTACTGAAGCATCATCTGTCCCTACCAATTTATTACTTCCTCTCACTGAGTGCTTGATAAATGTTAGGCATTGTTAGTACTATTGATAATGTTACTCATTGTTACATCATAGCAGAGGCTTATTCTAATCACTTGTTTGATTTAGTATGTGAGTCAGAAACACTGAAACCAATGAGGAGAGTCCAATACTTTTTACCTCTGGTGGCCTCAGTTGGCTCCTAGGGTAACTCCACCTTGGCCTTTCAGACTGACATACACAAGGGAGGCACTGTTGGCATATCTCTGCC
The DNA here is from genome assembly GCA_037038555.1 of Rhynchonycteris naso. Classification (NCBI taxonomy): domain Eukaryota; kingdom Metazoa; phylum Chordata; class Mammalia; order Chiroptera; family Emballonuridae; genus Rhynchonycteris; species Rhynchonycteris naso. The sequence continues at coordinate 36,348,495 of CM073000.1, read as the reverse complement.
CAGCACAAAAATCGGAGGGTGATTCAGAGTTCCTAGGTTTCTTTTCATGAAGAGGTCCTTAACATCTGAAGAAAAGCATTTTACTATACTTGCTAACTTTTCTTTGAAGTTACAGATCTGCCTGACCTGTGGTGGCACAGTGGATAAAGCATCAACCTGGAATGTTGAGGTTGCCTGTAACAGCTGGTTCAAACCCTTGGGTTTCCCTTGTCAAGGCACATGTGGGAGTTGATGCTTACCCCCCCCCCCCCCTTTTTCTCTCTCTCTCCTATCTTTACTAAAGTAAATAAAATCTAAAAAAAAACAATTGAAGTTACAGATCCACCTTCTTAAGCTAGCTTTCACATGCCTTTCTTCTTATTTGAGGAATATTTAAGCCCTGGCTGGATAGCATGGTTGATTAAAGCATTGTACTGATAAGCAAAGGCTGCCAGTTTGATGCCTGGTCAGGACATACAGAGAAACAGGTTGATGTTTCTGTTCCTCACCCGGCCTCTCTTGCTAAATCAAAATTAAAAAAAAAAATTTAATTTGGGGACAGGAATAATTTTTTTTTTTTTTTTTGGTGACAGAGACAGAGAGAGGTACAGATAGGGACAGACAGACAGGAAGGGAGAGAGATGAGAAGCATCAGTTCTTCATTGCAGTTCCTTAGTTGTTCATTGATTGCTTTCTCATATGTGCCTTGACTGGGGGTCAGCAGCTACAATATAGCGAGTGACCCCTTGCTCAAGCCAGCTAACTTGGGCTTCAAGCCAGAGACCTTTGGGTTCAAGCCAGTGACTATGGGGTCATATCTATGATCCCACACTCAAGCCAGCAACCCCACGCTCAAGCTGGTTGAGCTCGTGGTCAAGCTGGTGACCTTGGGGTTTTGAACTTGCGTCCTCCACGTCCCAGTCTGATACTCTTTCCACTGTGCCACCACCTGGTCAGGCCAGGAATAATATTTTTAAAACTTTTCCTCTGAAAATTTTCAGACAGTTGTATATCTACCATCTGCATCAAAAATTGCTATAATCTTGCCACATATGCTTTATCTGAGTTGTTCTTCACCAAACCATTTTGAGTTGTAGACTATGAAATTTCACTCCAAAATACTTCAGCACATTATCTTATATTGCATAAAAGCATTATCACATTATTTCCCAATATACTGGCCATATATTCAATTGCCTTAAATACCACTCCCCCCATATCTTTTATATCTTATTTTTCAAGTAAGGCCCGTATCCAAGGCTCTTATATACTGAAGCACTGCTCCTGCTTCTTTTCTCCTTTTGCAAGTTTGTGAAGACACTCGGTCTGTTGTCTTACAGCATGACCGTAAAGCCTGTGGACTTGAACTTCATTGTAACTACAATGCCTGGTGTTGGAAGTGGGAAGGACCCTCTGAGAGGATGGTGGTGGGAATCTTCATGAGATACTTATGAAAGGTTCATTGATAAAATGGTCCAGACCATAATATGGCAAATCAAGATTCTATACTGTGTTTTAAAGTTGTTCTGTTAATGTTATTTTGTAGAATACAGTTTTAATTAGTAGGAGAACTTTTAGCAATGTTCCCAGTTTTAAGAAACTATGCCATAATGTTTGTGTTTTCGTTATTCATTAGATTGGCAAAGTCAAAGATCAGTGGACCAGTTGTACACAGTAGGTGATAAAATCAACTGTCCTTGGCAAACAGAGTTTACAATTACATCAATAATTTCCTACAATGCTTTAACAAGTGCAGTTTCCATAAACAAATTTTATAACATCAAGGTTACAAGCGGAAGTACTAAAAACTAGTAGGATGGTTTCAAAGATTATAGGAAAACTCACCTTAGGCATAGAGTTAGAAACTCAATTTTGTGATGACAAAATACAGAATAATTTTAGATTTTATGGGTTATTTTATGGTAACTGGTGTGCATATATGCTCAATTGCATTTTTAAAAAATATTTCATTCATTTTATAGAGGAGAGAGACAGAGGGAGGGAGAGAGATAGAAAAGCGGGGGAGCAGGAAGCATCAACTCCAATATGTGCCTTAACCAGGCAAGCCCAGGGTCTCGAACCTGCGACTTCAACACTCTAGGTCAATGCTTTATCCACTGCACCACCACAGGTCAGGACCTGCTCAATTCTATTTTATACAAAACTAGTTGTAAATTTTGTGTTTTGTATTTTCAAATGTACTTACAAAGTTAATTTATTAAAATTTCCCTCAGCATTTCCTGTTTAATACAAAAAGGCCAAATGAACATAAAGTAACTTTAATATAAATTAAGACTGAATCAAAGATATCTGGAGCTTGAATAGTTTATTTCCACATAGAGGACACTGTGTCCTAGATAGAACATTATTGACTTCCTTTCTTCCTACTTTCTTTCTAAATGGCTAAGCTATCCCTGGAAGTTTTATTTCTCTATGTTTGTGCAAAATTGTTTTGAGGCATACTCATTACTCCAGGCTCTCACTTGAATGTTTTATTCAAGGAAAGTTTGATCAGTTTGATACCGAATGGAGAGGTATTGAGAAGAAAGAACTAAGTTTCCAAATGCTCATCCTTTCTGCTAGATGGACAAAGCAATATAAAACCAATCCTTTACCTTGAGAGGGTTAGGAGAACAGGCAGGCTCTGCATGACCTACCAAGGCAGGCCTTCCTTCCACACTAACCTGCCTGTACTGCTCCTATTCACGGGGCACATTTAACAGCCTTGGGCCAAATCAGTGTAGGATAAGCTTCGCCATTGCTACTTGAAGATCTGCGCTTTCCTACTCCTTTGGAGACAAAAAAGTCTGAGAGAAAATAAAGTCTATACATTTACTTGTCGGAAACAGTAATAATGAGAGTCTTTGTCTTAGCTGCATTGTTTTTAGCTTCATCAATATAACTAGGGGTTAACCAAAAGTCCTGGTCCCTTTTTACAAAGACCATGACTTCTCCCTTTAAATAGTTGATTCTGGGGAAGGATGTATGTAAAGTAAGAGTGAGACTTTACCGCAGGGATAATGGTGGGAAATGAGGAACTGGAGAGCAGATGACTGTGAACTCAGAGGTAAATTAAGGGTGGTCCAGCTGAGAAGCTGACAGGAGGGTCAAACTCTAAGGGGTGTGTGGTGGTATTTAAAATATATCCACCAATCACTCTTCCTATCAAGATATGGAGTTTATGTTCCCTCCCCTTGAACCTGGGAGATCTTGTGGCTGCCTTGATGAGCAAATGTAGTTGAAGTGATGCTGTGTGACTTCCAAGGCTAGGTTAGAAAAGGCCATGTGGCTTCTAAAAGTTTCTCATGGGACACTCACTGCTGACGCCTCAGCTGCCATGTAAAAAGTCCACCTGAGGTCACCAAGTTGGGAGATCTCCTAGAGAGAAAGAGAAATGACCAAGGATCCCCAGCCACTCTAGCCTGTAGATGTGTGAGAGGGTCAGCCCAGGTGCCAGAGCTGAGGGTACAAGCCTTCACGGTAACCCCAGCCACAGCTGGTTTCTGACGACAGCTTTGTGGACTTCAAGTGAGAGCTGCTTAGCTAAGTTCATGTGACCCAAGGTCAGTGAGTAAAAGAAATAAATATTATTTCACACCATGTTTGGGAGTAATTTTTTATGTAGCAATAGATAATTGGAACAAAGCACTAAAACATTGCGGAATACATCTGAAGAATGGTGCTGATAAACTCAAGTTCTCTCATGAAAATTCTGGGGAAAACGCAAATTAATTCCATTCTTATTGAAGTGCCTAATACCTGTGTAAGGCAATTAATTAAAAAGCACCCCTCACCCAGGTGGGAGAGCTCAGTTGGTTAGAGCATTATCCCGATATGCCAAGGTTGTGAGTTTGATTTCTGGTCAGGTCACATATATAAAATCACCAGATGAGTGCACAAGTGGGTGGAACAAATCAATGTTTCTTTCTCTCAGGGCAATAAATAAAGGTTAAAAATAAAGCTTAATAATAAAAAAAGCACTTCTCTCTAGCATGTATTCATCTCTGCTATGTATTTCTGTGAAAAGCAATGGAATGAATTTTGTTTTTCTTTACCAGGGATGGTTTAGGGGAGGCTTGGACAAAATGACTTTGCCTCTACCTTTTTGAGTTCTTATCTGAGATCCTTGTAATAAAAGAAATTAACAGAGGAAACAAGTTTATTAATATATTTACCTCATGTATACATGGGAGATACTCAGGGAAAGATGACTAGCTTCCTGTGGTGGCTTAGAATTCAGGCTTAAATGTCATCTTAATAGGGAAAGGGGCGGGGAGATTTAGGCTTCTTTAGGGAGTAAATAGTTTTTAGGAAAGATAAACGGGCCCTTAGAAGAATAGACTTCTATTCCAGTTTGTGACAAGATATACCTAGGTGCGGTATCAATTTCTAGTTTTTTCTCCTGTGACAAAAGCCAGTCTTTCCAGGTAGATGAAACTCCTAGACAGGGGATTTATGGCAATTGAGTTCCTTTCGGAGGATATGTTTTTAAACAGAAAAGGTGGATTCAGAGAAAGTCTTTCTCTGCACATGCTGTTTCTCAAGTGCTTGCTGCTCAAAACTATCAATATACTAAAGCAGCATATTTGGGGCGGTATGTTCTGAAATTCTACAGTCACATTTTGGCATGACATATTCTGCTATCCTTTAGGACCATAGTATGTAAGTGGCAGGCTTCTGGGCAAAGCTTTCCTCCTGGATGAAAAGATTCAGGAGGATAAAGGCTCTCCTTCCAGGCTCCAGGTACACTTGGGTGAGGGGTTGATGCCTGGCATCCACCTTGCACTCATGAGATGACAGAAGCCAACTCCTGACGTGGTAGAAGGGAGAGATGGGAAACCACCAGTTCCATCTTTATTTTGCCCCTGAATTTACCAACTTGGAATAGACGGCCACTGAGCTTCTTCCTAGTTAATAAATGTCCTCACTGTTTAAATTCCTCTTAGTAAGATTTTCTGTTATTTAACAGCACCAAAAACATAACTGATACACTTGACATAATGTTGCTTCCAAGGAATAAGTGATTTAAAAATATATATTTTTTAAGTCCTTTAGTGTACTTTCCTAGAGGTTATCCAGTTCCAAAAGGGACTATTTTGTCATTTTTCTCTTCTCAGAACACACTGCTTTAGCATGAAGGAGCAAATTAGTGAATGAATATTTTGTTCCTTCTGTTTATGCAAATTTTTCTTGTGTAGAAAATGAATTGGGATCCAAAAGTGAAGTACAAAATGTCATGTCAGATAGTTACTTTAGGGATCTGGTAATCAAAAGTTGTCAGAGGTAACCTTGGCTGGGTAGCTCAGTTGGTTAGAGCGTGGTCCCAATGCGCTGAGGTTGCAGATTTGATCCCTGGTCAGGGCACATACAAGAATTAACCAATGACAGCATGAATAAGTGGAACAAAAGTTGTCAGAGGTTGAAATAAATTCCTTTCCTGTCGGATTTTAACGTTCCAGGATAGCTGGTGAATTCTGGGCTGAATTATGCCTTCGCCAGATTCATATGTTGAAGCTTCATCCCCCAGTACATCAGAATATAACTAAATTTTGGAAATAGGGCCTTAGAGAGGTAATTAAGTTAAAGTGGGTTTGTTAGTGTGGGTCCTAATCCAACATGCTTGGTGTTCTTAAAAGAAGAGATTGGGAGACAGCCAATAGGTCTGCTTACCTGAATGTGATTCCGCAGAACTTTAGAGAAAGTTGGCAATAGTAAAGTTATGTTACAGACCTTAAAGACTTTGAAATCATTAAGGTCACTGAGAATGGCAATAAAAATAAGTAAGTAAAAAGAAGAGGAGATTGGGATACAGGTGCATGCACAGAGAGATGACTATGGAAACACGGTGAAAAGGCAGATAGCTGTCTGAAAGCCAAGGGGAGAGACCTCATGGGAGACCAAACCTGTCAACACTTTGATCTTGGGCTTCCAGCCATTAGAACTGTGAGAAAATAAACTGTTATTTAAGTCATCCAGTCTGCAGTATTTTGTTATGGAAACCCTAGCAAACTAATACAACAGATATGTGACATTTGACTTCCGGTGATGTGTAGATTACAGTTTTTTCATCCCCTTTATTTCATCACTAAAAAATGGAAGGATGAAAAATTGCAACTCAAGAAACATTTTCAAACAAGTTAAACTACTATGTTATATCCTGTGGCACTTCAAAAGAAGGGCATAAAATTTTTATTAGGTAATCAGCTTCATCCCACTGGCATTGTGTGTCGAATAGATGTTTACAAATTATGGTTTGAAGGTGGCATGAAATTATTGGGCTTCCAGTTTTCCCACAGTTCTCAATCTACCTTGGAAGGAATAAGGAACTTGGAGAAGGAAGAGATTGTGATGAGAACAGGATTATTCATGGAGGGAGACCTTGAAGCCACTTATTGTGAGAATGAAATCTTTGGAAGAAAAAGAGATGGAATAAAATTTGAATCACTGATTTTAGCCTGTGCTTATCTGTGGGACAAAGATGTCAGAAACATTGCTAACACTTATTAGTGGATAAGGGAACATCTGAAAGATTTTATTTTTGCTGAGAGTGCCCAAAAGATAAATTTGTTTCTTAAGAACATGATCCAAGTTCTATTGGATAGATTTCTTAAAGTTATTTAGAGTCAAATTTGTTTCCTTTGTATAATTCAGGTGATTAGTCTTTGGCCTAATTATAAATTCAGTTCTCAAAGACAGTTTGTCTCTAAGTAAACTGCAATTCTGTTTTCTATTTAATTTTCTAAAAAAATAAATCTAATGGAAATGTCATCCGTACTATTTATTTGTTATTACATTGCAATTAATGGAAACATGTAGTTATTTCTCTTTTTCCCCCAGGTCATTTTGATGCTACAGAAATTACCCAGGATATTTTCTAATCAAATAAAATAATAGATCAACAATCTTATCTACATTTTCTCAGGTCTGTCTTGCAAAATTACCCATCAGGAAATATCTACCAAAATAGATCCTTATAAATACAACAAAATAGTAATTCTTGAACCATGGTTCACAGAAAGCTATAATTTGGAAGTATTTTCTAACCCAGTTTTCAGTGATATTCTTGGACATAAAAACCTGAATTTATAACAGAAAACCAATTCTTTTTGATATATTGATATGCAAATTTGAGAAAGACTACTAGATAAAAACTGTAAAAAACAAATAATTTTGTTTTGTTACCAAGAATGTAGCCATTTTGTTAGGAAATGTGCCTGATTCTAATAAATTAATGACCAACAATTAGAAAATAAACACATACAAATAAAACTATTTATTTGGAAAGTTTTGGCACTGTCATGTACAGGAATACAAGTTTTAACCTTTTCAAATGAGGAAACAATGGACACAAACAGCTGCAGTTAATAGGGACAGAACCAAAAAGGCCTATTTGACAAGCAACCTGACATGGAAGCCTTTAGGAAGGGCTGAGATGGAATTTAATGGAATAAAGATATTGTTGAATGAAAACACAACTCTTTCAAAAACTGTTCCCCATTTTATAAATATATTATTAATGGCTATTTGCTTTTGAATAGCATTATTCTAGCAAAATTCACCTCCTTGTTTTTAACTAGCTCACCAAGATTGTAAGTGAACATTTGAGTGAGGGGTCTGGGGAAGGGGGGAAGTTTAGACTAAATTATTTCTTTTGCAAATATAGGGTTTTATGGCTTCATGACAAAGAGACCATAACCATAATAACCAATATTTATCTAGTACTTACTCTGTGTCAGGAACTGTCCTTAAGGCATTGTAAAGTAATCTACAATGCTCCAGGGTTATACTGGATAAAAAAATTGAATGGCTTCAAGTCAGAGGAAACTTTTGATAATTAAGTTCTAGAGTTCATGTTTTAACTAGGATAGGTCTTATCTCTATGGCCCAGTATTCTGAGGGATTAGGGGATCTCATCTTTGATTCAGAGATTCCTGGTTATCCTACAGTACCCATTCTTTCCATTTCTAGCAGCTGGCATTTGACTGCTTAGAATAAAGACTGTGTTTCTCATCATCCCTTCCAGCTAGGTGTGGCCACATGACTAAGTTCTGGCCAATGGAATAAGAAATAGGAGTACTGTGGGATAACATGCAGGTTCCTGCTTTAGTTAGATTAACAGATTGTAATGTTTTTTTGCCTCTTTAGGAAGGAACTTTTGTACCATGAAGTAATACTGTGTGTCACACAATGATACAGTATGACAGCCAACCATATTTTTGTGTGACTGATTTTTTTAAAAGGTGAAAAAAATAGAAGAAAATTAAAGTCACGCTGTTAAATCAACAAATTGAAGTAAACAGATAGGGCTTGAAGTACTATAGTAAGGTATTAGATATTAAAAATGAAACAGGTCAGTAAAGTCTGTGTTGATCTTTGAGTCACTGAAGAATTGATAGGTCACTATGCTAAAGCAAAGAATGCTTGTTCTTAATATGTAACAGTCCTGTTTGTTTATGAACTTGAAGTTCTCAATTCTCAAGAACATTTACATTTCCTTAGAAAGAATTCATTTTAATATGTCTCACTGCTATGGAATTTATTTTGACATATTGTCTAAATTTTCTCCTATTGATTGTTACTCATTTTGGCAAATTTCAAAACTAGAGCTGATCCATGAAATCTCTCTCTCTCTCTCTCTCCTATTTACTTCCTTAGGTAAGGATTTCCTTCTCTTTTATCTCGACTAACACTGACAGCATCTTGGCTCAGCTCAAGTATCTCTCTGGGAGTTCATCCAGCCCACAGCGTGTATCTCCACCGTTTATCACTCACTGTAGTGGCTTTGTTTGCTCTTCGCTCCTCTCCTGCACTATAAGCTCCTTCAAGTCGTGGACTAGGTCTTTCATTTCTGTATTCCTAGATCCCAGCAAAGTACATGTCACAGCAAATGTGCTATAAATCTTTTGTAAAACATATGTCTATCATGCCTGAGATTTAAAAAAATCTCAAACACATTTTACTTTAATATACATTTCAAGTTAAATTTATTGAGGAGTAACTCATATATAATAAAATTAAACTTAAAAATTGCACAGTTTGATGAATTTTGGCAAATGTACAGAGTCCTGTTACTACACCACAATTATGATCTAGAGGATTTCCATCACCCCCAAAACTTCTCTTTGCTCCCTTGCAGTCAGTCTCCTAGCCCCTCCCTCGCCCCCGGAGACCACTACACTAACTTCTGTCCCTGTAGTTCTGTCAGTGCTGTGCTGTCACAGAAATGGAATCATATGTGGTGTATATTCCTTTGTGCATGCCACTGAGCAAATAAGTCTGGGGTCCATTTGCGTTACACAGATCAGCGGCTTGTTCCTATTGATGTCTAAGTAGTGCCCATTACATGCATGGTCTAAAAGTGTTGATCCATTCAATGGACTTTCCCGTTGTTTTCAGTTTTTAGCTATTATGGATAACGCTGCTATAAACATTCATCTACAGGTCTTTATATGAACATTTATTTTCATTTTTCCTGGGTAAGTATATAGGAGTGGAATTTCTAGGTTGTATAGTAAATGTGTGTTTATAATAAAATGCTCACCTTTTTCAAAGCAGTAATACCTATTTTCACTCTACCAGCAGTATATGCATTTTCCAGTTCATTAGTGCTTTTAAAATGACCATCATAAATATACTTGCACTAGTTTTTCGGTTCTATAGTTTTCCAATATTACCAAGTTACTTAAAAAAGGAAAGCCATGTAAAAATAAATGGATGGATGTGTCTAGCTCTTTTGGATGCTAGAGTAGGAAAATGTTGAATAAGACCCATCCCTTCCCAAATAATTTCTTTACTGTTTTAGTTAGCAATACTTGAAATTCCTTCCTTGCAGTGTCATTCCTCATTCTGTTGCCTAATTACTTTATTAGAATTAAAAGTCCTCAGGAAGCTGACCTGATAGGATCCCTCCATCAAGGTTTATCAGGACCACTTTGCAAAGGTCTAGCTAAGATTTGGGTCAGGGGAGCCATTCTGAGAATGGAGGGTCGAGTGGAGGGATGAGCAAAAAAATGGGAAGAACAGACTACCAGTAAGGAAGAGACCCAAGCATATGACCAACCACCAGGTTGGAAGGAACCTTGAGCAAGAAGCCCACTACTCCTCTACCTGCCAGGATAATACAGTGTGTCCGTAAAGTCATGGTGCACTTTTGACCGTGTGACCGGTCAAAAGTGCACCATGACTTTACGGACACACTGTAGATCTGGGTGTAAGAACTAGAGGTGCCACTCTCGAGTTAGGTGGCTTTAAGCAAATCATGTAACCTCCTCTTTATAAACATCAACTTTTTATTTGTTCATCTAGAATGCTGAGGAAATAGTACTAGTTTCACTTGCATCAAATAATTGTGGGCATTGCATTGAGCTATATTGTTAAGTGTAATATATACTTCGTGAATGCCTTTTTTTATTTGGTCAGTTTTTAAAACCGATTTACCAACCTTGAATTCTCTTTTGTTAAATCTTTTGACTTTTTAACTCTATACCTACCACTCAGTAGTGTCACCTCACAAATTCATTTCATCTCTTTTCCTGTACCTTTAAAACATCCTACCAACTTTAGAGTTGGTAATCTGTGGCACTTTTATAAATCTCTTTCCACTACCCAGAGAACAAAATTGTGAGGTTTCAGTTGTAACTGGGATGTGCCATTTAGTTTCAGGTTTGGTGATATGTTAAAAAATACTCAAATAGCATGTCAATGAACTCGAAGTGGGATTCAATGTAATGAGATGCTAGAAGGAGCTTTCTTAATTTCAGAGTGTATAGAGTTATTCTTCTGTGGCTTCTCTGTTGTCTCTAAGACAAGCACAACATCTTTTTACAAGAGAAGCTCAGTTATAGTCATTTATAAAACGCCTACATTTTCCTGGAAATTTTCCTATATTCTATTTCTATTTATAACTGCATTTGTTTTGCCTTCTTTGTGTTCCAGCATAATGTTTGTTTATAAAAAAAGAAGTCATGTAATCCTTTCAGTGCCCTCTACGATAGGAGAGATGAAATGAAATTTTAATGGAGTAAATGACTCGCGAGGGAAAACACATGTCTCTGCAATGATGTCATCAGATGATGATTCCACGGCCCCATTGTTCTCTGGGGACCTGCTGTTTCCATAAGCTGTCTAGCTCAGAGGATAGTTTTTTCTTTCAAGTATAGCCATCTCAAAATTATGCTAAGTGCTAGGGCCAGGAGTTGAGAGGTGCTAAGGAATTTCTGAAGACAGCAGTGCAAAGGAGATTCCTCTGCGCTTGGCAGCTAGTGCTCCAGACAGAATGGAATGATTCAAAATTTCAGTTAAAGTCTTGTTAAATCTGCTGTCAGTTACCACCAGCATTATTTGACAAGTTGGCTAGGACTTGACTTGCTTTTTAGCTACCAAGTGCCCAGAACAGATGTCCACAGAAGGTGGATACTTAACACTGGATTGCTATCTATTAGTGGTAGAGTGCTGGTCATCCTCCATTATCTCTTCTCTTCTTCTTTGATAATAATAGAACCTTGGAGTTTTTGATGGGCACTTGGGTGACCAAAATAAACTACACTGTCAAGCCACCATGCAGATAGATGTGCCCATGTGACTAAATTCTAGCCAATGAGATATAATTACAATCATTAAAGAGCATTTTGTAGGAATCTTCCTCAGAAAAGGACAAAGATCACTTAATGGCTGCTTTCTCCAATCCTTTTCTTTTTAATTTATTGATTTTAGAGAGGAGGAGGAGGAGAGAGAGAGAAATATATTGACTTGTTTATTTACTTATTTATGCATTCGTTTGTTCATTCTTGTATATGCCCTGACTGGGGAGCAAACCTGTGACCTTGGTGTATCAGGTTCATGCTCTAACCAGCGGAGCTACCTGGCCAAGTCTCTTCCCCAATCCTTTTGTTTGTCCTTTGCTTTTAATTTCTGGATGATTTTTTATATATATAGTGAGAGAAACAGACACAAAGAGAAACACACACAGAGAGAGACAGAGAGACAGGAAGGAAGAGAGGCGAGAAGCATCAATTTGTAGTTGTGGCACTTCAGCTGTTCATTGATTGCTTCTCATACATGTCTTGACAGGGGTTTTCCAGCCAAGCTAGTGATCCTTTGCTCAAGCCAGCAACCTTGGGCTCGAGTTAGCAACCCCATGCTCAAGTTGGTAGCCTGTGCTCAAGCCAGTGACCTCGGATTTTCAAACCTGGGACCTTAGTGACCCAGGTCATTGCTCTATCCACTTGCCATCACCAGTCAGGCAGGATGAAATTTTTATGTCATGTCTTAAGTTGGAGCAACCAACTTGGACCATGTGCAGTGGTGGGATTCAGCTGGTTTGCACAGGTTCAGCAGAACTGAAATCTAATTTTAAGTTGAATTTGGTGAACCAGTTGTTAAAATGGCACTTGTAGTCCAGGTTCTCTCTAAGGTGGGGACCTGAGCAGCCGTCCAAATGTGAATTTGGAAACCACAAATTCACATTTCTTATTCTTTTTTAATGTTCATCTGTGCAACAGCGTATTCTAAACACCCTTAGTGATGTTCACTCTGTCCATAGGTAAAAAAAATTGCAAGTGAGGATGCCAGTCAAAAAGCAATATGTAAATATTTTATTTATTTTTTCTTTTTTTTAATTGATTTTAATGTTGTGTTTACATAGTTACTAGTGTACCCCGAATATATGTCCCCCCACCGTCTTCTCCTTGATACCCCTTTGCCCCTCCCCCACTGCCTTCTTCCCTTCCCTCCATGATTTACTATCCTGCCCTCTATCTCTCTGTGTTATGTGTATATACTTTCACTAATGTTTTTCCTTTATTTGATCCCCTCCTCTCATTCTCTTTCCCTCTACCCACTTTTCCTCTGGACTCTTTGACCCCTTCTCTGCCTCTCTTCCATTCCTCAGTTCACATTGTTCATTGGATTCCTCATATAAGTGAGGTCATATGATATTTTTCTTTTTCTGCCTGGCTTATTTCACTTAACATAATAGTTTCCAGGTCCATCCATGTTGTCGCAAAAGGTAAGACTTCCTTCTTTTTTACAGCGCATAGTATTCCATTGTGTATATGTACCACAGCTTTTTAATCTACTCATTCACTGATGGACACTTGGGTTGTTTCCAGATCTTGGCTATTGTAAACAATGCTGCAGAAAACATGGGGGTGCATTTCTTCTTTTGATTCAGTGATTTGTTATTCTTAGGATATATTCCTAGAAATGAGATAGCTGGGTCAAAAGGCAGCTCGATTTTTAATTTTTTGAGGAATCTCCATATTGTTTTCCACACTAGCTGCACCAGTCTGCATTCCCACCAGCAGTGCAGGACGGTTCCCTTTTCTCCACACCCTCTGTGGCACTTGTTATGTGTTGTTTTGTTAATGAGCACCATTCTGACAGGTGTGAGATGGTATCTCATTGTGGTTTTAATTTGCATTTCTCTAATGATTAGTGATGTTGAACATTTTTTCATATGCCCATTGGCCATCTGTATGTCCTCTTTGAAGAAGTGTCTATTCAGTTCTTTTGCCCAATTTTTGATTGAATTGTTTACTTTCCTGGTGTTGAGTTTCACAAGTACTTTGTAGATTTTGGTTATTAACCCCTTATAGGACGTGTTGGTGAATATGTTCTCCCATTGTGTGGATTGTCTTTTTATTTTGTTCATGTTGTCTTTTGCTGTGCAAAAGCTTTTTAGTTTGATATAATCCCATTTGTTCATCCTGTCCTTTATTTCACTTGCCCATGAAGTTAAATCAGCAAATATATTGCTGTGAGAGATGTCAGAGAGCTGACTGCCTATGTTTTCTTCCAAGATGATTATGGTTTCACGACTTACATTCAAGTTTTTTAATCCATTTTGAATTTATTTTTGTGAATGGTGTAAGTTGGTGGTCTAGTTTTATTTTTTGCATGCATTTGTCCAGTTTTCCCAACACCATTTGTTAAAGAGATTGTCTTTACTCCATCGTATACTCTTACCTCCTTTGTCAAATATCAGTTGACCATAAAGCTGTGGGTTTATTTCTGGGTTCTCTGTTCTGTTCCATTGATCTGTATGCCTGTACTTATTCCAGTACCAAGCCTTGTAGTATAACTTGATATCAGGAAGTGTGATACCCCCTGCTTTATTTTTCTTTTTCAAGATTACTGAGGCTATTTGTGTTCTTTTTTGGTTCCATATAAATTTTTGGAATATTTGTTCTATATCTTTGAGGTATGACATTGGTATTTTAAAAGGAATTTTATTAATTTATATATTGCTTTAGGTAGTATAGACATTTTAATGATATTTATTCTTCCTATCCATGAACATGGTATGTGCTTCCACTTGTTTGTATCTTCCTTGATTTCTTTTATCAATGTTTTAGAGTTTTCCGAGTTCAAGTCTTTAACGTCTTTGGTTAAATTTACTCCCAGATACTTTATTTTTTTGGTTGTAATAATATGGAAATATTTTAAATAATAGTTTTATTGATTTTTTTCAGGTATTAGTTAATATTTTTCATTATTATTTTAAGACTCTTATAATCTAGTATTCTGTACCTCTTTTATTATTCTTATTTAAGTATTAAAAGCATGAAATAATAAACTACCTTTTGGTATATCATTTTTTTATACTTAAAACAATCATTGAGACAGAGAACTGGTTGTTAAATTATTTGAATCCCAGCACTGACCATGTGATACCTTGAAAAAGAGACCATGTCTGTTGAGTAATGTGGTGGAAGTAGCCTGGGTGTCTGAGGACTCCATGGAACAAAGCCACCATATCTGCTGTGGATTGCCTACCTCTTGATTTTCATGAGTGTTTTAGTCTCTGTTATTTTTGTTCTCTGATGCTAGCAGCAGAGCACTTCTGATGCAGTTGGCTGCCATTTGTATGCACTTTTAGGAAAGGGGTTTGGCAATGTTCTCATGGGTTCCCAGAGGTAATCTCTGGAAGAGAGCCCATTGCCCATCATAGAACAGGAGTGCATTGTGCTGGGTCCTTCCTTTCACCTGCACTCAGCACACATGGACACTGCTCTGGTGCTGCTTTAAGATCTGTAGCAGTCGACACTGGAGCTACCCCTCCATCTTGCTCACCCTGGAGCAGGAAAAGATGGCCCCGAGGCATCTGATCTCCTTCCTAGTAGTTCTGTCAGCTGCACTGGTAAATGCTGGGTGGACCGGGTACATGTAGTTGCATATATCACTGCCTATTTGAGGCAGGTTTTGTTTTGCTTTAACTTTAAAAAATGGCAGATGCAGATATGTTTTGATAGGTGGCTGGCTTACACTGCTTTAGTCCAATCTTATTCTTGAGACAGTGAGGCAATGAATCCCAACACATTTTGCAAAATTAAGGGTAGGCCCAGGAATAGGGGACCCAGAATAGTGGAAAGACCAACTGGGCAGCTGGTACCTGGATTTTAGCACTGACACTGCTGTTAGAAACATGACATTGAGCTTAATAGCTCTGTTTCTCAGGTTTTATAAATGAAACATGTGGAAGTGGGTTATATGAAGTCTAAGATTTCTTTTTAGTTCCATCACTCTGATAATTTCTATCATCATTAGATGAACCCTACCTTATGGCTATAATTCTTACTCTGAGAGTATTCAGTGAATCTGTTAAGTATAAATACAATAGAAAAATATTATCAATAATTTCATCAGAAGAAATAAAATTTTTCTCATTTTTGAATATATGCTTTAGCATCAACATTAGTAAGAACAGAAAAAAAAAATAGCATCTTGAATGCCCTTTGACAAGTGAAACTATTGTGTTTTGTCTGGTTCAAACTATAAAGCCACTGGTAACAATGAGCCAGACTCCCTCCAGGTGTAACCCAGAAGAGGGAGTCCTGGACACTTGGGAAGCAGCTGGGCCTGGGTTTGATCCTGGTTGCTCCACTTACAGCTCCATAACCCTGGCTAATCAACATTCCCTCAGTTTGTTGGTTTCCTCATAATTTTCCTTACTCCGGCTGGCAGGACTGAACCCAAATTTAAACACCCATTTAGACCACTGATTTGAGGACCAGCCCTAAAGGCAGTCAGTCCTTCTTACTTGCAAATTCTGGATAACCCTCCTCAATCTTCCTGGTGGCAGTTGAGTTCCCAGCATGCCTTAGTACAGACTTCATGAATAGCAAAGGGGGCTTGACGTAGATGAGCTTATCTCCACCCTCATTGGCCATCAGAATTATCCAGGCAGCTTTAGACATATACAGATTCCCAGGCCCCACCCGAGGATCAGATTTAATTAGTCTAGGGATGGTGCCGGACATCAATCAGTACAAGAGTTTTCAGTCTCCCTGAGCGATCTTTTAGTACAGGCAGACTTGCATGACTCCTTGGCTTAGATCTATCAGGGATACCTTCATACACATGGTAGCCTTTCAGTGGAGCAGAGGTGGGAGGAATATCCCTGAGTCAACCACAGAGCCCACACAATGGCCATACTGTGAAAGCCCATTATTTATAAGCTGAGACCACCTTGGGTCCAGTGTAAAAATCTGAATGAACATTAGGCTGTGCTATAAATGCAAAACCTGACTTTTCAACTTTATTTTCATAAGTAGTAATAAAAAACAGCCAAAGCAGGCCCTGGCCAGTTGGCTCAGTGGTAGAATGTCAGCCCAGCATGTGGAAGTCCTGGGTTTTATTCCCCGTCAGGGCACACAGGAGAAGCACCCGTCTACTTCTCCACCCCTCCCCCTCTCTAGTCTTTCTCTCTTGTCTCTCTCTCTCTTTCTCCCCTCCTGCCTACTTGGCCCTTGGCACTGAAGATAGCTCCATGGCTTCCTCCTCAGTTGCTAAAAAATGGCTCCAGTTGCAATGAAGCAATGATCCCAGATGGGCAGAGCATGGCTCCTAGTGGGCTTGCTGGGTGGATCCCATTTACAAAAGTCTGTTTCTGCCTCCCCTCCTCTCACTAAAATAAAACAACAACAACAAAAAAAAACCCAGCAAAGGCACAGATTTTATTTAAAAAAAAAAAAAGAACTTGGTTTTCTAACTGGTTCCCTGTTGTAAACAAAACCCATAAGTGTTCCTAACATCAGAGATTAGAATCTTTTATTATGAGGGTTTTGTTCCAAAGCTATTGTTACTAGGAAATAAAAAACAAGTAAAATAAACATTTTTTTTGTGTGTGTGTGACAGAGACAGAGAGAGTCAGAGAGAGGGGCAGATAGGAATGGAGAGAGATGAGAAGCATCGATTCTTCCTTGTGGCGCCTTCGTTGTTCATTGATTGCTTTCTCATATGTGCCTTGACCGGGGGCTTTAGCAGACCAAGTAACCCTTTGCTTGAGCCAGTGATTTTGGGCTCAAGCTAGTGAGCCTTGCTCAAACCAGATGAGCCTGCACTCAAGCTGGAGAGCTCGGGGTCTCGAACCTGGGTCCTCCGCATCCCAGTCTGACGCTCTATCCACTGCGCCACTGCCTGGACAGGCAATAAGCCATTTGATAAATAAAACTATACTTTTTTTGGGTTGGGGGGAACTAGACCATGTGTGAGAGTTGAAATGAATTTCTTAATTTAAACAATGAGTGGGGACTTGATGTACTTTCAGCTAGATGAGTCCAACACTGGGGCAGCAGACAGACAGGCGGAGGATGGAGAAAATTGTTTCAGCATTTCCCAGAGGCTTTTTGTGTCACATGCTGTATTGTGTACTCAGCCATCCATGAACAGCTTGCAGGAGAGTCAGGGAGCAACAATGCTGTCGTTTTCCCTTTGAATAAGTGTTGTCGCTGAGAGTGCAAATGTCACTCTAGTAGTTTTTCTATTTGAGAAATTCTTTAAAAAAAGACCTCTCTCTTTCTAGCTCTAAAAGAAAATCTGTATTTGAATGTGAGCTACTATTTTAATTAATATTAATGTAGTAGAAAGTTGTCAGTAAACTTTATTAAGAAAAAAAGCCTTAAGGATTTTGATTATACATATAATAGGGCATGTCTAAAGCCATTTTGTCATAATTCCCTTAAAACTTGCTTGCCTGTCCGCTTCTCTAATTTTACCCATGGTATCATCATTCTTACAGTCATGATTTTGTTTGATCATCTTAAGACATTTTTCCATCCTTACTACCTAAAGCTAGCCATCTTCCTGTTTTGGTGCCACCATACATAATACAGCCCTTCTGTGGCCCCTGCCTGGATTCTGGCCTGGCCTCTTCCAGTGTCCTGGCTTGCAGGCAGTCTTCCCAGCAAGTTACTGTGAGTTCAATTGCCCAATTAAACTCATTTTTCAAGATTAAAAAAAAAATCATTCCTTTATTGATTATTTTAGTACAGTGAAAAGACCATGCACTTAGATGGCAGAAAGCTCTGAGTTCAAATCTTGATTCTGAACTTACTAGCAAATCACTTCACTTTTCTGCACTTCAATTTCTTATCTATAACATTAAAATGAAATTTCGTGTATTTATGTATATAAAATGCCATGTGCAGTGACATTCTATAAATTATTATATTTAGAGGACTAAATTCCAGAACTTGGTCACTTCCAAGTTCCACACTATTTTGGAGTGTTTATAAACTTTCTGCTAAAACAACCTCTGCTTTATTTATTGCCCGAGACATTTCCTGTCCTGGACTAATTTTTTCAACTTCACACTTTGAATTCTGGGCTTAGAATGTCCACTCTTAGTCCTTTAAATTCTTCCTCCTCTAGAAATTCTTCAGGAGCCACTTTAACATACAGTGCTCTCTCCCTCCCGTGAACACCCATTGATTCTTATTGTCGGGAGACCTTTCTCCACGGGTCTCTCATCTTTCTGCATGTCTTTTAAGCAGAGACACTGTTTTTGTCCCAGATGATCTCTTCTGTATACTAGTAAGCCTTGGAGGACACCAATAATTTCTCCTTCCAGAGCAAAGGACAAGTCTGTTTACTGTCCAATATAACACAGATAAAGTTTTCTTTCAGGGCAAAAGTCAAGCAAGCTTACTGTCCTTATAAAAGACTTGGGTTCCCCAAGCTCAGATTCCATTTCTGTAATGCAACTCACTGTGTATGCAAGGGTCACTGGGCCCTCTTCGCATCACCCTGTGGGAATTTGGGAACTAACTCAAGCGATGATACTCTGGCTACTGCTATTGCTGTGAGTAATATAGACTTATGTCTCTGGTTCCCTGTGTGTTCTGCCAGCATCCATGAGACTGTAGCATGTTAATTGGTTAGCTTGCAAGTAGAATCAAATTTCAGACCCTTCACAGTTCTTGACATCTATTATTATTGTTATTATTATTACAGCTAGCGCTCGATTTACGACCACAATTGGTTCCGACAGACCAGTCGTAACACGATTTGGCCATAAGTTGAGTAGGCTATATGTACAGTACTGTGAAATGATGTTATAAAAATCTTTAAGTCATATTTTATCATAATTTTCTTTCATTATTGTTACACATCATAATTTTCTTTGTTCATTTTATGCCATTTGTATCATCTCTACACCATTTTTGTTTCTTATTTTTACATTCGTCAGGTTTAAGTAAAGCACTGCATTACCAGTACAACTGGTTTAATATTTTCAAAACATACAAAATCACAAAATACAGGTGCATACAAAAACTGTTCCAGACGCGGAGCAGTCGTGGCTAGCGACTGTGGTCGTAAAGTCGAATGGTCGTAAGTTGCATAGGTCGTAAGTCGATCAATACCTGTATTTGGTTGTTATGCCTCCTAAATGTATTTTTATAACAATCTCCTCCTTCCACTCTTATTTCTTGTCATTGGTTTGTGGAGGGATTGCTTTACAGAGAAATTAGTTTGTGGAGTAATTGATTATTTTCCTGTGGGATGTTCTGAATGGTAGATTGAACTGATTGCTTCCTCTGCTGTCATTTATTGTTTCTCTAAACCCTGTATTTTCCCCCTTATTATTTTTCACATTGGTCTTTCAGTTTTCAGTTACACAGTGTCTCACCTCACTTAAATAATCTGACTTCTGCTTATGTCTAAAATTTTTGGTCACTGTTACTACATTAAAAATTTGGATTTTCTGGGCATGGATTCTTTTGATTTGCCTTAAAAACACCCTCTCACCTTTTTAAGGAACATCATGACTAAAGTCATTCAGCATTTGCTGAATGAATGCTTAAAACAATGATTTAATAATAAGTCTAATCAGATAATGGCCATCATTTTTCTCTTCTCCACCAGAGGGCACACTTGATTTAGTAGCATTCCAAAGTCTGGGATCTTGTCTGCTTTGAATACCTGGATGTCAGTGCTCCATAAATGTAGTTGAATGAATTAACTAGTGTATAAAAACACATTGTCATGTGGAGCCTTGGTCTGGTTACACTTTATCCCACACAGCAGCTCCAAATGAGAATAAGGAAGTCTCTTTTCATACTTCCTATGACAATGATTTCATCACTACAGCAGTTAGTTTACTAGGTAGGAAGTTTGAAGGCCAAGACCAAATCTTGAAAAGTAAATTCCTATAGAATTTTCACATATCCCACCAACCTGAACGTGCATGTCAATGTACACATACCAACCGTGGACACACAGAGCAGTGGCCTGACTAGAAATTCTGGACTTTGTGCTATTTTTGGTAGTTGTAAAAAAAAAAAAAGATTCCCAGTCTCCTGAGGTGTTAAGGATAACTTGGACAGTATTGAATCATATAGAAATAAAGGAAAAAATGGCAGAGGGTCGCTTTTTTCACTCTTAAGTAAATTTATTTCCTTTTGTCGTTTAGACTTTGCTTAAGGAAGTCAGAGCTTAACTAAATGATTAATCCCTAGCAGCACTTGACTTTCCTTAAATTTAAATAGTTCACCCTAAGAAGATATTTTACTTATTGATTGATATGTTTTTTAAATTTATTTTTTACTTTTTATTAAGTTTATTGGAGTGACACTGTTTAACAGAATTATACAGGTTCCAGGTGCACAAACTATAACACATCATTTGTACGCTGTATGGTGTGTTCACCCCCCCAAGTTCAGTCTCTGTCCATCACCATTTATCCCCCTATACTTTCCTCCACCTCCCCCCAGCCCAGAAGATATTTTCTTTAGATGCAATGGTGTTTTAAGGCTTTATAACTTTTCATGCCACCACATTTGAAATCACACAAAATTTGAGCTAGCTACCTTGTGCAGTAGGATAAATATGATGCAGTTACTGTTTTCTGCCACAAAGTTGCTCACACTCCGGTGGGAGAGGTGGTTTTAGTACAGTGGAGACGGTGTGGGTGAGGTTCTCACAAAACCTGTTGGTGCCATGGAAATAGTCCTTTTAGAAGAATCAGAATCAGTCAAGAAGGCAGAAAGAGTTCAGTGTACCCTTCTTCCTTCTTTAGGGCTGGCTTTGGTGGATGGATTTCTCGGCTTTGCTAGCACAGAGAGGAGAGTTGTCTATTGCTTCTTACTTTTAATATGAAAACATTTTGAAAACACAAGGTCTTGGTAGATTGAAGTGGGCCATGTGAAGTTGCTGCAGGTGCTCCATATGCTACTTGAGAGTTTTGAGGGCAAGGCCTCATCTTAATCATGTTGGTATTTGTTGCCTTGAACTTCACACAGTACAGGTACGTAAAGGTGATCTCCACATGTGTTTTACTTGTCTAGCCCACAGGGATCTAAAGGAGGGGATTCAGATGCAGTGTTTCTGATTCTTGCTGGTCACTGCCTCTCTGCCTTAGAACCAGTGTTAGTGGAGAGCTACCTCCTACCCTTATCTCAAAGGGATTGTGAAGGCTTTCTTCATTTAAGACCCTCAAAGCCCATTCTCTGCAGAGCACATGTATAGCCTCTAGTGCTAGACAGCCAGACACATTCAGCCCAGGTGTCTCTTTCCCTCCTGCACAGTAAGTCAGCAAACACATGCAAGGGAAACACTCTTCCCTGCCACTAGGAACTCTGGCTAAGTTAACTCCAAGCAAATCAATGAGGAGATAATTTTTTGCCTTTTAATTTTTCATTTATTTATTTATTTATTTATTTAGAGAGGAAGGGAGAGAGAGATGAGAAGCACCAGCCAGTAGTGACAGCACTTGAATTGTTCATTTATTGCTTCTCATATGAGCTTTGATGGGGGGGGGGGAGGCCTCTAGCCGAGCAAGTGGCCTCTTGCTTAAGCCAGTGACCTAGCGCTTAATCCAGTGACCTTTTGGCTCAAGCCAGCAACCATAGGATCATGTCAATGATCCCAAGCTCAAGTCAGAGACCTCTGGGTTTTGAACCTGAGACCTCAGCATCCTAGGTCAATGCTCTATTCACTGTGCCACCATCAGTGGCATCAGTCAGGTCACTTTTGCCCTTTTATAAGATGAGGGTCTTGCTGAAATCGTTCATGGGTAAGTCAACCTTTTTAAACCTACCGCCCACTTTTGTATCTCTGTTAGTACTAACATTTTCTAACCGCCCACCAGTTCCACAGTAATGGTGATTTATAAAGTAGGGAAGTAACTTTACTTTATAAAATATATAAAGCAGCTTGACGCTGGCACAGTGTATAGAGCGTCAGACTGGGATGCGGAGGACCCAGGTTCGAGATCCTGAGGTTGCCAGCTTGAGCTCAGGCCCATCTGGCTTGAGAAAAAAGCTCATCAGCTTGGACCCAAGGTCACTGGCTCAAGCAAGGGGTTACTTGGTCTGCTGAAGGCCTGCAGTCAAGGCACATATGAGAAAGCAATCAATGAACAACTAAGGTGTCACAACGAAAAACTGATGATTGATGCTTCTCATCTCTCTCCGTTCCTGTCTGTCTATCCCTCTTTCTGACTCCCTCTCTGTCCCTGTTAAAAAAAAATTATAAAGCAGAGTTACAGCAAGTTAAAGCATATAATAATAATTACTTACCAAGTACTTTATGTCGGATTTTTGCTGTTTGGCAGAATAAATCTTTATAAAACAACTTACTATAGTTAAATCTATCTTTTTCTTTATACTTTGGTTGCTCTGCTACCTCCCACCACGAAAGCTGGAATGTCCACTAGTGGGCGATAGGGACCAGGTTGACTACCACTGGTGGATTCCTGAAATTGGTATCTCTTTTCTTGTTTACTGCCAATCAGAACCTCGCAGCTACTTTGGGGCAAGAATTTCTATACGGGGTCTATTAGCGGGCACAAGGAGAGTTTATGTCACCTTCCCATTGGTTCTCTGTCGCTTCTGTCAGTCCTGGAATGAGATAGATCAATGACACACTTTAAAAAACAACTGTTAAGTTCCAGGCTATAACTTTGACCTCCGACGGTAGGGTTCGCGCTGACCGCTAGATCGCGCTGTCGGACAAGAAATCTGAAGCTATGGAACCGCCGGGAACCCAGGAGTCGGAGGGAGAAGAGGTGGGAGTAGTAATTTAAGAAGAGTGAGGCGGGTAGATCCCGGCATATAACCTCAGGAATAAGACCTAGAGAAAACAGCCAACTAGCTCTGCCTCAGTCGGCATTTATCATCAAGTTTTTGCAAACATTAACGGATTTCAAGGGGTATTAAGAACTGGACGCACTACGGAAGGGCATAGGTTGGAAGACAGCTTACAGTTTCAACATGTTGGTCTGTTTACAAGACTGGACGTTCAGCGTAAGGACCCCGGAGGATAAACAATTTAGATGACATGCTAGGAGGCCCCTAAGGCACCCCTCTGGATGCATTTGTGTTGAACCTAGTGTCCTCAGTGAATGCGTATGTTAGGGTTAGCTTGTGGATATGCATCTGTGTACTCCCCGACCCCTCTGTTCCATCCTTCCTCCTCCTCCCATCCTACTGTGGAAACTTTTCGTAGGAATCATTTTTTTTTTGAGGGCCAGAGGGCATTTGCAGCCAGTGGTTTATATTACTTACATTCCTTTGCAGCAGCTATTTTCAAATACACTAAATCTAAGTATGTGAGCGAGAATGCCTTGAGCAAGAGGGGGTGCCACGCGAGTTCCCAGCACGTAGCTCTGGGTTGGAGAGCGGCGCAAAGTGCGTGCTCTTGGAGGTAGAAGCCTCTTCCACTCAGTTTGCGGTATCCAGCCTCAGTACGAGGAGGCCAGCTACCGCCCTCGGCTCCCCGGAGGGTGACTGCACCACTCCCTGATACATGGCATTCGCTGCTCTCAGCCAATTAACAGCAGGGAACTCTTTTTAATCCAAGACTATCAACACGCAGAGTTACACTGCTCCCTAGTCAACAACATCGCCATCTCTCTCTCTCTCTCTCTCACACACACACACACACACACACACACACACACACACACACACACAGCAAAAAGAAAAAGACACGCGCGTCCACGCGTACATCCACTCACCCTGACACAGGCTAAATGCAAATCCCAGTCAGCGGACGAGCTGTGGTCCTTTCCTTTTCTAGATCGGGAGTGAGCGCGGGAATGTGTGTGGGAAGGGAGTCGTTTCCCAGGGGCGTCCCTAGTCGTTACAGGCCGCGGCTCCTACCAGGATGTCCGCGCGCGTGATGGGGTTACGGGTGCAGCGAGGGCGGCTGCCGGGACTTCTCTGCTCTGCTCTGTGCTGCAGGCTGCCACCCACCCACATTCGCCTGTGAGACTGGACTCAAGTGGCAGTGCAGATGCAGAGCTGGCCGGGGTGTCCAAAACGGCTCCCTACGGGCTGAGATAGGGGCTCACTGGTCCTGCGATAGTGACCGTGTGCTGTGCTGTGCACATCGGGTTATTCACGCCCAGAACGCGTTTGCGCTGGGTGTGTGTATGTGTGTGCCAGACACCAAGATTGTGAGAGTTTGAAAGGGAAGAAGGCTGTTCACTGTGCGTGTGTGGGCTCTTTGTGCGAGCTGCCCAACTGGACTTCGAGTGGGCCGTATGTACTCGGGGAATGTGCAAAGGTGGCGAGTTCCATTTCCCCCCATTCCAGTTTTCCCTCTGCCTTTGCTGGCTTTGGCTGGAGGCAGCCTATGCGTGGGGCGGAGTGCAGGGGACCGCGCTGCAAGTTCTTGTCATTCTAAAAGCAAGTTCAGAGATTATCTCGCTTGATGGAGGGAAGGCCAAATTAGGAGACGTCAGATCAAAGAGGGAGGAGGGGTTTACTTTGGCGACCAGACCTCCGCTTATTGCAGGCGGCGGTTAATTCCAGGGTCGCCGCTCCCGCGTTCCGCTTGGCGCCACCTCCTCCATCCCAGTGGCTCAACCTTGCAGGGGTAACTCCTGGGCCTCAAGGGGCCAAAAGGCGCAGGGCTTGTGCTGAGCGCACAGACGTGTGTAATCTGAACCGCTCCTGAAGCGTTTTTCAGATGCCACAGTGTAAGAGCCCCGCGCTTCCTCCCGTGCGTCTAGTACAATTTGGCATCACTGACTGCCAGGCTCCCTGATCAAGGCCAAGGGGTGGAGTGGAGCGGAGAGGAGGCGGCAAAAAAAGGGAGATGCTGCTGGCAGAATGTCAGTCCCACATTTGGCTTCCATATCCCAACAGTGGGGGAAAACTTACTCCCCTTCGTTGCCTTGACCCTACGGGGTTTGAAGGTAGAGTTTTCAGCCCGAATCCTCCTTGCGAGGCCAAGTTTTGCTCTGGCTTGGGTGAGAAATTTCTACAGTGGATGAAACTTATTCCTGAGCGGCTTCCTGTTAGGAAGGCCCGTGGGTTTCATAGCGTTCGTCGCCCTCTGTCTTGGCTCATACTAAGCCTCTCAGTTCCGTTCCGAAGCAGAGAGAGAGAGAAAGAGAGAGAGAGAGAGAGAGAGAGAGAGAGAGAGAGAGAGAGAATTGGGAAAGCCATCCTTTTGCTGAGCTCCGCGCGCGGGCGGCTGTCCGGGTTTCCAAACGCCTCTCCGAGATTGAAAAAGACAGAAGGCGAGCCGCGTGCACAGACAGTTAGTTAATGGAAACCCTGTAAATCGGTTTTAAGTGCACCCAGGACAGAGGGGGAGGAAGGTGTAGGTGGTGATAATGAGGAATAGGGCTACGATGGAGTGAGGTCGGTCACCCATTCTTGAAGTTTTGAAAATGAGAGTCGCTCATCTTTCTCCCATTGTTCTTAATTTAGAAAAATAAATTCATTAAAGAAAATCGCACGGGTAGGGAAACCCGAGCTCCCCAGCCTGCCCCAAGCGGAGGAGTGCGCGGCTTCCTTTGGCAGTGACCCCGGCTGCGGTTGTCCCCCACCCCGCTTCCGCCCCCCACCCTCAGTACCCCCTCCCCCGCTCCCCGGCGGGGCACTGCTACTACCGCGATCGCCACCTCACGCCGAAGGAATGCTCGAAGTATGCACACGTTCCCAAAAGTAGACCTCCTTCACCGCCGGAGGAGCATACATCACCCCGTGGCAGCCGTCCACCTTCCCAGGCGTTTCGTAACCGAGTAAACTGAGAGCTGGGAACAGCCCTCTATTAAGTAGCCCGCGGCGCGGAGTCTCTTCCCACTCGACAAAGGCGAGCCTTCCCAGACGCGTCCGCGCGCCGGCAGCTGCTGTCCCCGGCCGCCTCAGCCCGTTCTGCCGCTCCTGCCGCTCTTCCCGGTACCCTTCTTCCTTTCCCCTTCCTCCTCCTCCTCCTCCGCGGCCCAACCGCCACTCAACTCCCGGCCGCCGCCAGGTGCTCCTGGAGCACAGCGCCAATTGTCCGAGCGTGCGGGGGTCGCACGGAGCGCAGTTTTCTACAACATCGGAAAGCCGCTGACGCCGCCTCTACCTGGATCCCGGCCGCTTCAGGTCCGTCGGCTTCCAGCCTTTTCCCCCCTCGCCCCATCCCTTACAAAGATAACTAGAGAAACTTGCTTCTAGACTGTTGCTCGCTCCGCCCTAAACCATTAAGGATCCCGGGCGAGGACCGTTTAGACTTGTAAGTGTGGAGACTTGCCTGAGATTTGCCAGGGATATTGGCATTTGTGATTCATTTGTATCTTTCAGGAAGAAAGAATTGTAGCTTTTCTTAAGAGCTAATGCAAGTGGCTGTGTCTGTCAAGCACCCTGTTAAGTGTTTCTGTTTGTAGCGGAATTTCATCTATAGATGCTGTCGATTTCAATGAAGGGTGCGACCGGTTTTGTGGCCACCCGTCCTCATTGTCTCGCGACTGCAGCGACTGCAGCTTTGCCGGGGATGCCGTGATGCAGCCCGGGCGCAGGGAAAGTATTTTGGTGACGCATGGTGTGGAATTCTTTGGAGGGCTGGTTGAGTGCTCTGTAGCTCGTAGAGGCTGCGCGGGTGTGTGTGGCATCTTGAGACAGATTCCTGGTCGAGTGTTCTGGCTCGTGCCTCTGCTTTTCAAAGCATCCGAGATGGCGGGATAGTCTAGTTCTAGGGAACTCAGTCTTGGCCGAATTTCCCTAGCTTTTAGAGAAAGCTCCCTCTCCCGACCTCTTCCTGAGTTATTGGTAGAGGCCTTACTCCAGGCCGGTGAACCTTTTGGATAGTTTCCATCCCAAATCCTAGAGTGTACGGATTATAGAGTGTGAACAACAGGTTCGTTTACGGATCGAAGACCGGTAGTCAGGGAGCAGAAAAGGTACTTCAAATCGAACACCCTCAGGGACTCTCCGGTGACCTTTTCGGGGCTTTCCAGGCCCCCCATCCCCCCATTTCAACCCGGACCTTCTAAAGTATGCTGGTACGCTGGGGTTGGGAGGGGGTAAGAGAGGAAATGAGCGCTAAACTTGCCCTTGGCCAACTAATGTCGAGGTCTCGGTGGGTAGAAGCGTAGATGACAAGCATAGGACCTAGAGGGACCTCAACGGGGTTGGGGGGAAGTGGAATTTTCTTTTTAAATTTTAAATTAAGGAATTGACCTCTTACACTGGGGTGGGGAGGGGAAAGTTGGCAGAAGAAGATGTATCCCTTAAGACTCCCCCTCCAGACACCCCCCTCCCCGCAAATGACTCATTTTCATTCATGAGGGTGAAGTGAGGGAATCCTCGCTGCCACGTAGGGGCTGCCGTTTTCAGACATTTATGTCTGAGAATGCTCAATGAAGTGTTGCTAAGCGTTCAGTTAAATGTTTTGGCTAAAAGAAGAGAAAACTTAAAAAAGGAAGAAGAAGAACAACATATGCTGGATGCTCAGATACCCGGACACGACGTGATTCATTTTAGCCACTGAATCAGGTAGCCGATAGGTGGCGCTCTAGACCCAGACAAACGCGCCTTCACTACTAAGGTTTTCTGTGGAGACCAGCGGTTTTAAAAAATATTTGCACACAGTTTTTTGGTGGGTCGATTGTCAGCCTTTAACTTTTCGTGAGCACGACTGCCAACTGAGTTGGAAATTATTATAGCACAAAGTAAAGGCCAGATGACGGGAACAATGGGCCAGTCTCACTTTTTGCTTTTCACTGATGTAGAAGAGAGTTAGAAATGTCAAACAGTTGTTAATTGGGAAGAAAAAAATTGCTAAAGCCCTTGGCTCTCTAGAGCAGCGCCAAAATTTTAATTTTGGCTTAATAAAAAAGAGCTCTGGGCAGATTTGGCACGCCTGTTCACCAGACATTTAAAATGCAATTTACACTCCGGAC
The DNA here is from genome assembly GCA_037038555.1 of Rhynchonycteris naso. Lineage (NCBI taxonomy): Eukaryota > Metazoa > Chordata > Mammalia > Chiroptera > Emballonuridae > Rhynchonycteris > Rhynchonycteris naso. Next base: position 36,320,114 of record CM073000.1, on the reverse strand, counting down.
GAGGAAAGCTGCCCTAATATACTGTGCCAATAATTTGGAAAGACCTGGTTGGAGCTTGTCGGGTTCTTTTCTCAAAGAGGACTTGACCTTTGGATCATTTTTGGATTCCCAAGCATGACTCCATTTTTCATGAGGCCTAGTCTGTTGCCTTACAATATTTTATGTGCCCAGACTCAACTGTCTTTTTATGTTTTACCGCTGGCAGCTTCCCAGTTCAGTTCATTGCTAGCGGCTTCTGTTTCGGGATTAGACTTTAGAATGGTTTAGAAGAATCCCTTCTGCCCACATGGATTAAGCACCTACTGTGTGCTAGAAACCACAAATGAGGAATAAGACTTTTTGTCTTTAAGGAATTAATAATCTAGTTACAGAGTCAGGAAAAATTAGAATAGGACATATTCTTCTCTGGAACACACATACCTGTAACCGTCTGATAAATAAACAATTAAACAAAACAATTATTACCGAGAATTTTTATAAAAAATCACCAGGAAACAGACAGGAGTGTTTTGTCTTTTCTATTGTCCCCCTTTTATTATGTAATTTAGAGTTGTTTTTCTCTAATTTTGCGTAAAGGATTTATCAGATGTGAAGACAACCTAGCTAGCAGGAGGGTCAGGTTTCAGTTGGGCCTTACATATTTCTGTATAATCCATTACAGACCTAAAGAGCTGCATATTTGTAGGCAGAACAAAATGAAGAAAAAAGAGAGTAGAAGAGGTTTATTATACTTTTCCAAATTACCCTGAGACCATTAAAGTACAGTTACCTAAAGAGTTCAGCAGCTAGGAAAAAGTGGCTGGCCAAATGAAATCCCCAGCTGGAAGAGACATTTAGTTGAGTCAGGGATAAAATGACCTCTGAATTAGCCATCACCAAGGCAGGATGAAGTCATGTGGGGCCTGGTAAGGCCTTCACCCTGGATGCTAAGCAGGACCAGCCGCCAGGAAAACAGGACCCTCTTTAAACTTGAACTCTCTCTTAGTGCCACGATTTAACTGCTTTAGATGAACTTGATTTCCACTGTTCCACAATAAACCCATTATGTTATATGCTGGGCTTGGCCCTGTTGGTTATTAAGGCAGATCTGGTTGGGTCCTGGCCCATGGCCAGGCTCTGATTCTAACCTGGTTCCAGGCCTGCCCAGACCCGGTTCTGATGCAGTCACTGCTTCCTCCCGTAGACCCCTTCATGCGGCTGTGAGCTCCGAAGCCCAGGCCAAGCATGAGGACCAGGCTACCCCCAGCGCTCGCCATCCTGGGTGCGGCCCTGCTCCTGTATTCCACTAAGGCAGAAGGTAAAAGATTCTTCCTTCACTCTCCCGCAGTGACAACACAGAATTATAGAAAAGCAAAGCCAAGTGAATCTTCCTTCTATTGCTTGCTCTGTTTCCACGCACTTCGTCTTTTCTCCGGGGATTTCTCTCGTCTAGAGAAACTCCCTTTTCTGCTGAGGTTTGTCCATTTTCCAGCTCTCGGGTCCAGCTCTTCTGTATTCTGCTTAATCCATTCCGTACAGTGCTGTGTGGTCTCCTAGCGCTTGTCTCTGCGGTGTGCTGTCCACACTGCCACCTACATTGCCGCCTTCCAAGAAGATCAGCTGTCCAAGTGGTGGCAGAGGCTGCTCCCAGCTCTACAAACTGGATACCTCCGGGCGCCACCCCGGAGCCCTGGTGCGCGGGCGGGCTCAGTCGAATAGCTGGTTAACAACCACCTGGCTTGGGGCTGCGACCTCGGTGATGGGACAAAATAAAAGACTCCAACAGCGCCGGCTCTGCGCGTTTGTGTGTTTTGTGGGGAGCTCAGTCGGACAGGCGGACCGTGCAGACAAATGAGGTAGCAGCCAAACTGCCCAGGGGATGGGTGGCAAGTAGAGATCCGGGACTCGGGGCGTGTTCGCGTGGCCCAGGGTTGCTGCTGTTTCTGTTTGGTTCGCCAGGCTCGGAGGCGCGTGGCCCCGGCCCAGCCCGACGCAGACAGGTTGGGTCTGGGCCAAAGTTCCCAAACCAGGAAGCAAGCGGAAGCCAGACCAGCAGGGCACCACCTCCTCCTCCCTCATCCTTTCAGCATCAGACCTGAGCGCTGAGTTGGTTACGGGCTGTGAGATGGGCAGTCCTGGACCCAAGGTCTGCAAAATGGCTCTGAGTGACCTCCCCCTCTGGAAAATGAAGGACTTTTGATAGATATTCAACCTCACTTCTTTTTCTTGTGTACACTTGATGCCTTAATTACTCAGTATTTGCTAAACAAGCCATTTTTATCATTAACCAAATGGGGGCTTCTATAATGCTCTTAATTATCACTGGAAACCTGACAAACTAGATTTTTTGTCCTGCAAGGAAAATGGAATGCCATAAAAGACATCTTAAAAATCCCGCCCCCCCCCTCCCGCCCCGCCTCCTTTGTTTCCTCCCTTCTTTCCCTCTTTCCCTCCTTCCTTCCTCTCTTCCTTTACAATAAAGAAATGCCCTGATGGAGTTAAGGGGAAAACAATACTTCTGCACGGGACAGTTGTGGAAAATTCAAGTGTGGGTTCTGCTATTTTAAAGGCTGTGGGAAAACCCAGCTGTTTCAAGCAACACTGAGATTTTCAAAGCCTTTTTTGTTGTGTTTGATTTTCTACTTCATGATTGCAGGTACAAGAAATTAACATTAGGAAAAACAATGAGTCTCTAAAATGTATGGCATGTTTAGAAAAGTGAGAAAAAACTTGCTGGCTCTTCTTATCTGATTAATATTTTGTGAATGGAGAGGCTTTTCAAAGTGGCCTCTGTGACGTAATGTTCAGATGAGGTAACCTTTAATGTTCCTTTCTGTGTCACTGTTAAGAAGGAATTTTATTTGCGGAATTCTGGAAGCCCTACTAAAGATATTTTTAGATAACTCACTAAAGTGGCCTAGTTGCTGCTCATCAAGAAAATAGTTATTTGAAAATCAGAAAGATTTGAGAATTCTTGGGAAAAGAATTAGGTTGGAAATGATGTAAGTGGTAAAAATCAATGCTGAATTAGATAATGGCTGGTTAGCAAAGTGCAGTTAAAAAGGACAGTTCACTCTCTATTACTGATTATTTCCATATTTCTCACATTGTCTTTTTAATTTGTATTTCTTTCCACATGGTACAGTTTTTTCTTTTGCCTTCCTAAGCTGTGTCTTTTCTTTTCTCTCACCTTCTTACATCAGCATTTAATAATTATATTTTAATAGCAACCTTTTTTTTTTGGCTTGATTCTCTAGTATGGAAGTGTGAAATAGAAATATATTGTGGGCCACAAATGTAAGCCACATATGTAACTTAAAATTTTTTGGTTGTCACATTAAAAAAGGGAATAGAAACAGAAGATATGAATATTTATAATATATTTAATATCACTTAATGTATTCTAATAATATCACAATATCATTTCAACATGTAATCAATAGAGAAATTGTTAGTAAATTAATTTACATTTTTCATTCTAAGTCTTTGAAGTTGAGTGTGTATCTTATGCTTGCAGTGCGTTTCATTTTGTACTGGCCACGTTTCAAGTGCTTGATAGCCACATGTGACTGGTGGCCCATATACTGGGCAGCACAGCTTCCATGATAACTACCAACTAATGGTCCCAGGGACCTATGAAGAGCTAACAAAATTTGTGGCCAAGGCCTTTCTGAGGACATTGGGCTAGAAACAGGATTTCTTTGAAATATTTCCATTGGGGATATTTCAAAATTTTAACTTGCACCCCTGTTTCCTGCTATGTCATTTTAATTTTAGTTTTAAAGTAGTCAAAGTTACTTTTCTTTCCCTTTTGCAATTCATACTTGTGTTCTGTATTTCTACTATTTTTCAACCGATTTCTATTTACTTAATTTTTATACATTGAAAGCCCAATACATTTTTTTTTTTTTTGTATTTTTCCTAAAGTGAGAAGCAGGGAGGCAGAGACACTCTGGCATGTGCCCCACTGGGGTCCACCAGACATGCCCACTAGGGGGCGATGCTCTGCCCATCGAGGCGTTGCTCTGTTGCTGCCAGAGCCATTCTAGCGCCTGAGGCGGAGGCCATGGAGCTGTCCTCAGCACTTGGGCCAACTTTGCTCCAATGGAGCCTTGGTTGCGAGAAAGGAATAGAGATAGAGAGAAAGAAGAGGGGGAAGGGTGGAGAGGCAGATGGGTGCCTCTCCTGTGTGCCCTGGCTGAGAATCAAATCTGGGACTTCCACAGGCTGGGCCGATGCTCTACCACTAAGCCAACCGGCCAGGGCCAAAAGCCCAATACTTTTTAAAATATTATTTAAAAGGTTTGGCATTCACTTTTTGCATATCTCTCTTTTTATAAGAGATACCACTTTTGTCTTGTTCTCCTGCTATCTATTTATAGAAGAAACTTTATTTTTCATAATATAGTGGTTTGTTCTATAGAAATAAGAGTAAAAATGTTTTCTTTTTTCTTTACTATTTGTAATTTTTAGCCACAGCATAGACTTTATTAACCTTGCCACTTGACCAGTTCTCTGTGTGACTTAGAATTAGAATATATAATGAACAATTTGATAATATTAATTCATCAGTGAGTTGAAGCCATAAGCTTTAATTATCTTGTGTTTAGATTAAGAGGCTAATTGATATATATTTCTATAATCCTATGTCAAACTTACATGAAAAATTTTAGACTAAAGGAGAACTCATAAATCATCTAATTCCCTCCTCTTCCACATGAGAAAGTGAGAAAAATGAGGCTGAAAAATTGTTGACTAATTAACATGGTTACTCAGGGACAAGGCATAAGATAGACAAGACTCAGGTCTTCTATTCCTGACTTGGTATTAGTTTGCCCATACAGGGCTTCTTTTTTTTTGCTCAAAAATTGGTCAACTCAATCAGTTTAAGGTGACACATTGTATAATGTGTACAAATGATTCATTACTTGTCTGAAATATAAACTTTTCAACTGATTATTTCTGGTTTCTTAGAAACACATGAAATAACATCAATATCATGGCAAAGATTATTAAATTTATACTAGCCTTGGATGGAGAATTTAAATCAATGGCTATTGAATATACACTGCTCACATAAATTAGGGAATATTTTATTGCTTCATATTTATTTTGAAATATCCCCTAATTCTTCTCATAAAAATTAGGGGTTATTTTATCACTTTATATTCATTTTGAAATATCCCCTAATTTTTTGTGAGCAGTATAGTAAAATCACCCTTTGCACAATTCTAATGTTTTCTGCCATTAATTGAAAAGGTAGAATCCTTTTCAGTGTTATTACCAGAAAAATTAGACTAAAGTTCTTATTAGTTTATCAAGATTATATTTTTGTAGTGTATTCTCGGTTTTTCTTTGTATTGAACATATTTTAAAACTTACTAAAACTTATTAGAGTTTTGTCCTCTCATCTGTTCATCTTCCCATCCATCCATCCATCCATCCATCCATCCATCCATTCATCCTTCCAATCATTTCTGTACAGTTAGTAAACTCTTGGATGTTTGTTTCTTTTGGATGCCATAATTTTGAAATTTTGTTATTAAAAATTATGTATCAAGACAGATACTTTAGTTTAATATTGTTTGAACAAGTGTGTAGAGTTAATTTGACAAATACTATCTATATCTGAATTGGAAATATCTTAGTACCATATATTTATTATTGAATAAGCATCAAATAATGGTTTTCTATAAGGTAGAGAAATATATATGTATATATTAATATATGTAAATATTAGTTTTTAACGTTAATCTTTCACTCAAATATTTCTTATTCTTTATGTTGAACTCAGTTTAGAAGAAAACTGTATATGCAGAGTCAGACCTTGGAATCAAATTTTTCTACTTATTAGCTGTGTTCATCCCTGTGAATCTCACTGACTGGTCTCTGAAAACTGGGATAATAAGGCCCACTATGCTGGGTTGTTATGAGAAAAAAGAGAGAAAATTATATAAAGTGTTTTAGGGAACACAAGATACTGCTTGTGACAATACAAGGGCAATTGTGAAATATTTAAATGTAAAAGAAAAGATTTTCAAAAGTAATGAAAACACATTTTGCATAAATTTAAGTTTCTAGGGATCCATACTCATACCTACTCTGTTACCTTTTATTTTCATTAAAAAATCCCAAAATATATAAATAGCATGGTAATCCTGAAAGGTGTTACATGTGATAAAAGTGCAAGAAGAAAAGTGGAGTGGGCCGTCTGTTGTACACAAGCTGGTTGGCCATTCTTTCCTACTTTTGACTCTCAAGTACCACATCAGAGTTTCTATGAACACCTTAAATTCCTCTGAAATGTTAAAGACTTTTCCCAACAGTCAATTTTTCAGTTTTTCTGGAATCCTGGTCATTTGGAAATCAACAAGGTGGGCCGCTGCTGCCCTTCAGCAGTTTTAACCTAATGTCTGCTGCTTCAGGTCAATTTCCTTACAAGGTTGGTGGTACTGTTTTTCCATGTACTGATTTTTTTTAAAGCATGCTCAGGCCAGTTGTGTCTGCCTTTGCATTAAATTTGTCCTGAGCCATTGCTACTGGAACAATATTTTATAATGATATTCTTAATAGCTATTGTCCTATTAACATTTGTTGCATGCTTGTTATACTAAATGATGATGATAGCTGACCTTGCAATATGGTTACAGCAGGATGTTGAATAATTAAACTATGCATGTAGATAATAAGTCTAATCTCACTGCCTGTGTATGGATAGTAAGAAAATAACATTCATTCCATTACTAGGGTATCCAATAAAAATAAGCCATCTCCTACAGTTGTAAGCAGCAGTTTATTAAAGCAAATGTTTGCTTAATTTGTTTTATTTTCATTAAAACACATTAATATTACATAAATTGCTAACCCCAGTTAAATTCCATGACTCATGTCTCAAAGCTACTGCTGTATTTCAATTGACCTCTGTGAAAACCTACAAAGAGATTTTAATATCTCAAAAATTCTGACTCACAAGGAATACTTTCAGACCTAAACACTTTAAGAAGAGTATGGCTGAAAGTCTTCTTACTTTGTTGACCTGCTTCAAAAGTAATAATTTGTAATGCATTGACCATGCACTGACAGTGAGTCAGTACAATGCTGCATGATGAGGCATGAATATTACAGGAGAATATCATTATAAAATATTTCTGAGACGTCTTTGTGTAATGACTATTGTACATGGAGGCTTTTGTTCATTGTGGGAAACTAAAAACAAGTCAACATTTCATTGACATATGCATGATGCTGTACAGTTTTGTATGTAAACTATTTCTTTCTGTACTTTTCGATTATTCTTTTCATTGACTTCTCCAAGTTTTTATGCGCAGTCATGTCTCCAGATCGCTGATCCTTCTTCACTGTTTTCTTTAAGTTCTGAAATAAATGTCCATTATTATACACTGATGTTGTCTTTTCATAATTAACCATTGTTTTGTAGAGGACCATACTGGCATTTTAACTTAAAATGCCATTTCTAGTATGGAGTATGCCTGCTGCAAAGGAAAAGAACAGTGCTGGTTTACACCTTGCAAAGTTATGGCAAATGGGTGTAAACAGGCAGAATATTTATTTCATAAACATCTGTATATCATTCTTTATATATTTATAAATTATTAACATCTCTTATTACTATTTGAATATTTGTTTATATATAAATATACATTAAATGTATATTTCCTTGTGGAAAATAACAGTGCTAAATTTCCCATGATTCCTTCTTTTCATTAAAATTCAGTTTCATTTCTGCCACAGATTGGGATTTCTTGAACAAAAAAAATTAATAGAAAAATTTTGATGCAGAGAATGAGCCAAAAACCTCATTAATTCTTTTCCACATTATGGAATAAACGTATTATGTCAGTGTTCTAAATGAACTGCTATGGTTGTAAGCAGGTTGTGATATGGCATGCTTATTCAAAGTGCACTCAGCATGTATTGAAATTCTTTTAATTGTTATGTGAATTGTTTGCATATGTGGTTATTATATGTGACCTCATTGTACTTGTATGTACTCGTATCCAAATATGTTCCTATTATCCTTGATTTTGCTGGCCATTCTTGGATGACCTAGCAACTCAAGGATCCAAAGTGTTTTGTGCTGTCTTCTGTAATATGTATACTCTCTGATGTTTTGTCATATCTTGTCAGCTTTTAATTTTATTCTTATCCAACAAGATATCTTTTATATTTGTTGGAAACAAATTTATGCAAAGACAATTTAGTAAGCTTTGCTCAGCAAAATTCTTATTAATTCTAAATTGACTGTTTTCTGAAATTGGAAAACGTAGCTGATATCAACTCTCTTTTTTGCAGTTGACCCACCTTCAGACTTGAATTTTAAAATTATAGATGAAAATACTGTTCATATGTCATGGGCAAGACCAACTGATCCAATTGTGGGTTACAGAATAACGGTGGATCCTACAACAGGTAAGTTTTATTTTTAGGAACATCAAAGGTAATAAAATCCAGTCTTCTCTCCTTTGAGTTTATTATGAGGAATCTGAGATTTAGAAAACCTGAGAGATTTAGCCAATGTCACCAGATATTTGGTGGACTCAGATCTCCCAATTTCTAGCCTAGTATTCATTCTTATATTTTTATAGTGTTGAGTTTACTAGCATGGTGTGCTATGCTAAGCTGTTGTTATTAAAAGTGGAATTTTTTTTAACTTGCTCAGAATATTGTTGGTAATCTTTGATTTTATAAAATGGAATTTTTATTTCTTGACATTCTTCTTGAATTACTTAATATTTCCAACATGTAAAGTGTCAAGTGATAAGTTGAGTTGTTATTACTGTACCCAGTGTCCTAAACCCTTTAGTACTCAGGAAACATTGTTCTGGGATAATCGTGAGCTACCATGACAAAAGATAAGAATTTACTTTGGCTATCTGGATTCTATAGATATCAGGCTAGGAGTCCGGAAAACAATTGTTTCAGTTGTTTTCAAGAGTTATATTTAGTGTTCATGATGTTGCCTGTGTGGAACACTAATCTCTATTGATTAACTATAGTTCTAACATAAAATGGGAAAATAACTATTTCCATAACATGGTCAGAAGAAGCCTTGATAGGCTGATGGTAGAGATGGATGATGTCAACATAACATCACTAGAGCTGTGTTTTTTTCTAATGGTTTTTTAAAGTACCAATGATTTTAAATGTTGACCTATCAGGGAATTAGGAAACTTTTTAGTTTGATATGAGAACTTAAAAGGAGCTCAAGAATTTAATTTTTCTTCTTTGAATCTTTTCTCCCCATATATATTTGTAGTCAACTAATTCATTCCAAAGCAGAAAAGCAGTTGAAAAAGAGTGTATTCAGTTTCCAGATGTTGTAAATAACTAATTCTTATATTCCCTAAACTAGTACTGGGACCACCTAAAACAGCAGAGCCTTGGTGTCTTGTTATTCTGGGGGGAAGGGACTGGTTGGTTGTGCAATGTTCTACTTGTAAACCAGGGCCATTTCTCAGAGTTTGATGGCATCTGTTACCTTTTTTGATTATTTGTGTTTTGATGAAAATTTCATGTAACTAAAAATCTTAACAAGCACTTAGTCCTTAGGAACTATTGTGTTTCTTGATTGATTTGAAATTTAACATGATCTAGAGGGAAGTATATACATTGTTAATATGTAAGTAAGCACTAGGTACACTGTACCTTGAAATGTTTGCTATCTGGTTAATTCAGAGGAGTGTGTGATTATCTGTTAAGATTTGCCCCGATTTGAGTATGGAGGATTCAAATGAATGTTAACTAACATTGCTTCCACCTAAATTGTTTTCCAATAGAGGTTAATTTTAGCCTATGGAGTTTATTTTCCTGGAGCTGATTTTTATCCTTTCCCCCTATCTGTTTTTGCTCTCCTCCAATGCATAATTTAATATTAAATTGTTTTTTACTCTATATTTTATTAATTAAAAAATTTTAGCTATCATTAGTTTTCCAAAACAGGTAGCAATTTTTGTTTTTTTATTCTAGTATATCTTTAATCTAGACTCTAGGAATCCTTGAGGCCTCAAACAATTATTGAATATGCTTGTAACAAGTAAAAGCAATGCCAGTCTATTTTATTGAAGTTCTAGAATTCAAAGTTTTGGTTTGGAAGGACAGTAAAACATAATATTTGGGTGTTCTGAGAAATAATACATACTGAGTTTTTCAGATTTTGAGTATTACTGGAATTAAATTATATTGTGCTGTATGTAAAAATGTTCTGTTGCATTCATATTTATTTTTTCTTTTATGTTTACAGATGGGCCCACTAAAGAATTTACCCTTGCAGCTAGTACCACTGAAACTTTATTATCAGACCTTATACCTGAAATAGAGTATGTGGTGACAATCACTTCTTATGATGAAGTAGAAGAGAGTGTACCAGTTATAGGCCAACTAACAAGTAAGCACACCTATAAAGTATTTTTATTCTTTTAAGTTTTATTTCTGCGAAAGATTTCTCCAACTTTCACATTTAATTTGTTATTATGCAGAGTTAATTTACATCAATATTACTATTCTTTCTAGAAGAGTCATTTTTATGATCCTAGTTATTACTGGATTGAATGATTCATTCTTGATTTATAACCCTGGTCTCTGGAATCATCAGAAATGTTATGAATGAAAACATTGAAGTTTGCTAGGTATAGTTTTGAAATATATCTAAAACTCATTAAAAATAATTTACTTGCAAAAAAATGCTTATTTGGCTATATTCTATGACCAGCTAAGCATGGACCATACACTTGAAAGGCATTGATGAAGGACAATGTATTTATTTTATTTTTAGAAAGTATTTGTATGGGTTCATTTCCTTTTGTAATATTGAGGTTTTGATTCAGTTCAAACAGGTGGTCCAACAAAGCCAGGGGAGAAGAAACCTGGAAAAACAGAAATACAAAGTAAGCATTTCCCTTAATATTTTTGCTGGGTTAGTAGAAGTCATAAACGTAATGTGAAGGAGATGTTTTAGTTATATACACAGTCTGACCTTATTTCTATATTATTTTATATAAATTTTATTTAGAAGTATTGGCAATGTAATAATAATGTATGGCTGAGCAGTTACAATATTTACATTTTGACTTTCTAGCCAATTTTTCACTTTATTTATGCAATACTCTTTTTGGTAGGAGTGTTTTCAGTTTGTGTGTGTCTCCAGATTTTCCTGCAGAATTTTGTCAGTAAGTGAAAAACAAGCCTCATCACTGCACTTAAATCATATTTCAAAGACAACCTGATAGAAATAGGTGGTAGCTCAGGGATATATGAAAAATATAAGGCTGGAACAAAAGAAAGATGCCACTGTAGTGTTTTAAGTAATTCAATTGCCACGAAAGTGTATTTCCAAGTCTGTGTATATGTTATGCTCATGTCTAGGATATTTACATGGCCTTAGTTGATGGCAGCTATATAAGCTTTCCAGAGTCTCTGTAAGACATAACCAGTAAGTTAGTGAATTTGTAATCAAATGAAATCAATTTTATTTACTCTAAGTTTTGCAGTTTCTAGCCTCCTTTTGTCTTATACTCCTTTGTCTGACTTAGTGCGATGGACCCTTAAGGGTTTTTTTTGACTTCCAATTTTGCTACCTTGTAAAAGTTGGTTGTATGACCCAGAATGACAATAAAAACACAATTTCTCCTTTATCTGGAATTTTTCATTTTAGATCATTGTTTATCATTCTTTCTGATGTCTAATAAACTGAAATGAAGTATGCAGTTACAATGCTAATATTTTCCTTGAATCATCAATATTTATTTTAGATCAAAGCATTATGCCAAATATTGACATTTCAGTAGACTTAAATTGGCCCATTAAATAGTGTGCAAAAATTATTTGGGCATGCAACTTGTATTTTGCTTGCAAAATTTTCCAAGACCCTTTCCTCCTCTTCCTAGGCAAATACTTCTTTCCTTTTCTTTTTATCTACCAACTGACTGCAAGGCCAAATGTCTTCAGAAAATTCACTTATTGTTGCCTTACAAATACAGATTTTTATGAAAACCAATCTGTTTTCCTGACAACAGAGAGTTGTAAAAGCAAGTCATTGTATTTAGTAATTTAAAGGTAGCACATGTAGTTTTACTTCTTTTACTGATTCCTTTTAGAGAGAGGAAGGGAGAGAGAGAGAATCAGAGGGAAAAAGAGGCAGAGAGAAACTTGATTTGTTGTTCCACTAATTTATGCATTCATTGGTTGATTTCTGTATCTGCCCTGACAGGGAATCAAACATACAACCTTGACATTTTGGGATGATCCTCTAACCAACTGAGCTACCAGGCCAGGGTGTATTTTTACTTTTGAAATAAAATGTTTTTCCCCCTATTTGTTTAGTAAAAGTAGGCTTAAGTTATCAAATTTAAATACAAAAACAAATTGATAATTAAGATAACAAGATGTTATGGCTATTTTGCACCATATCTATGATTGTTTGTACTTCTGTTAGAGTTTATTAACCTTCTAGAGTGACCCACTGCAAACTTTAGACAATTATATTGTAAAATGCAGGAAAGTGTTAAAAGATTTGCTTATTTCTTTAACTCAACTGCATTTGCTTGAATGGTACAGCAACTGTTTTGTATTTATTTATTGCTAAATACCAAGGAGTAATAACACTGCTTACATTTTTTTTATATCTCCCAGATGTTTTATGTAATTTTTACTTGGAAAAAAGAATAATGTAGTCTATAAAGATAGATAGGTTGATAGCATACATACTTGGGTCACATGCTTTTGGAGAGAAGGTCAACTATCTATTTATCTCTTCTTGCATGTCTTATTTAGCAATTTAAAGACATGTAGTTCCATAAATGCATCTTTGTGAAGGCATTGGACAAACTTCTCTGTGTGCTAATAAAATTTTATATTCTTTCGTGCATGTCGGTTGTGAGTGAAGACCAATGGGAATATGTTCCAATGAATAAAATGGTTTTAAAGAGCCAACATTTTTGCAATGTTCATTTGTATTCTTTTAATGATGGGTAGCTTTAATAATGCATCATTTAAAAGTATCTCAAATGTGTTTCAGAATGCTCTGTCAGTGCCTGGACTGATTTAGTGTTCCTCGTGGATGGCTCATGGAGTGTGGGAAGAAATAATTTCAAGTACATTTTAGATTTTATTGTTGCTCTTGTGTCTGCTTTTGAAATTGGGGAACAGAAGACAAGGGTCGGAGTCATCCAGTACAGCTCTGATACCAGGACTGAATTTAACTTAAACCAATACTACAAAACGAATGAGCTTCTTGCTGCCATTAAAAGAATTCCTTACAAAGGTGGCAACACAATGACAGGTATGTTTTATACATTTTTTTATTGTTGAAAAATAAATGAAAGACCTGCTTGGAAAAGAATGGAAACATTGCGCAATTATTACATGGTAAATCATTTTGAAATTAATCACATAGTTTTTGACTTGGGCAAAATTATGTTGTGCAGGGTGAATGAATATAATATTTCTTTTCCTTTCAGGGGATGCTATTGATTATTTAATTAAAAATACTTTTACGGAATCTGCTGGAGCAAGAGTTGGATTTCCTAAAGTGGCAATTATTATTACGGATGGCAAATCCCAGGATGAAGTAGAAATTTCAGCAAGAGAGCTTCGCGGTATTGGGGTTGAAGTTTTCTCTTTGGGTAGGTCAAGTTTGGTTATTTGCACTTTAGGACTTTTCAGTGCTTAATGCTGAGGAAGATGAAGGGTTGACTCCTCAGGGAAGAACATTGTTAAAGGTGTTATATTAAACCACATCATCTTTGAGTAAAAATTCGACTTGTCTATTTCTCTCCTGTAACTCCCTTAGCATATGCATTCAGTGAGGTGGTAGTCACGTTCTTTGCCAGCTCTCTCTTTTGCAAAGAATGCTGGGCCAATAGTTCTAATAAAGATCCTCTTTGTGTTATCATTCATTAAGTGTTTTTTATGTTTCCTATATGATGTAATAGTTGAAGAATTTAGAGGGTTCCATCCTGCTCATTCAGGACTCTGTAAGAAAACAGGATTATCTTTACAGATGGTAGGGACAGATGATGGCATGTTTGAGATGAGGGCCCACTTTGTCTTACTAACCATTCATTTTCATCTTTCTCTGGCCATTGACATGAACTTATAAAATGCCTTTGTCATTTGAACAGTTGCACATTCGTTATGAAGCAAAGCAGCCCTGGTTTATGACTAAATAAGAATTCGAAAATGTCTTCAGTTGTGAAAGATCTTCCCCAATTTGGCACCTTTCCCTTTTTACTATATCTTTGTCATTTTGTTTTTAAGGCATTAAAGCTGCAGATGCAAAAGAACTCAAACAAATTGCCTCCACACCTTCACTAAACCATGTTTTCAACGTGGCCAACTTTGATGCAATTGTGGATATTCAGAATGAGATAATCTCCCAGGTGTGCTCAGGTGTTGATGAACAACTTGGTGAATTAGTTAGTGGAGAAGAAGGTGAGTGGATTGTTGAGTGTTCCAGGTATTACTCTTTTCCATTATTTGATAGCATTTGGTTCCCATTATTGGGTAACTGCTTTACAGGTATGCAGGAGGAGAGATATGTATTCAACCACGTCCTCCCGTGATTCTCTGTGTGTTCTCCACTGGTATTGTTTTTTAGTTACTCAACTTGTTGTTATCATTTGTACTACTCTCCCACCCCCGCCAGTGGAATATTAAATGATAAAATATTTCTATCACTGTAAAGTTCTTAAAAGTCTTTTTTTGGATAAGTTTGACTTGCTCTTTTTCTTTCATTTTGTGCATGTTGATTATCCATAATTATACTGTTCAGGTACTTGCTTTAGTTGTTTTACACTCTGATTTAAACACTGACAGTCTGGGGAGACATTAATTTTAGCACTCTGCAACTTAAACTAATAACAACACTTTTCTATTAAACTGTAAAAAATGTATTTTTCATCATCATACTCTGCATCATGTTTTCAAAGCTTTAAGAGTATTTCAAAATCAGTCAATCTGATTGTCCCATATCTGGAAAAATTTCCCTTTTTTGTAAGCTATTGTTTCTGAATACACAAGACAAAAAGAAGACATTTCATAACCATCCTCTCAGGCATTAAAAAGTCACAATTTCCATGATTGTTCTCCTCTTAGCCTGAAAATTGACAAGCGATTAAAGATAAGTTCTAGATAGCTGCATCTTCAATTACATGAACTCTTTAATCTCCAAACTCCAAGTACTTTGACAGTGTTCATTAACCTTAATTCAGTTTCAGAACTCCTCATTACTTCATGGGCTCGAATCTTTTTCTTTGCTTTAACTGCCTAATGTCTTTGATTGGTATTAGTACAAAAATCCATCCTCCACCCCACTTTTTTCTAGTTAATCTCTTTTCCTCAATTTTTTTAGCATTCTAATTCCTCTTTATTTTCATTGGGATGCAGATACCAGGGCAGGCCAGGCCAGACTATGTTCTGTCACTGTTTTAAATACCCCCTGTGTGTGGTGCAGGCCACGTCACAGATGGTGTTCACAGTCTTCTCTCTGTTGTTGGCATTTGCCTGAGACTTGTGTTGCTGTACTTCTCTGAATTGCTCAAAAGGTTTGGCCAGACTTCCAGCTGGCACACCCATTTCTTCCCTCCCACGATTTCTTATTTCTTTAGACATCATTTTTATGCAGTACATCTGATTACCTTTTTGAGATGTTGAGTAAACTTGTACTTGTTTTATCATCTACTTCTTGCAGACTGATGTAAAAATGAGAACTCTATCTTCTGGGAAATTGATTCCATTGACAAATGTAAAATTTGGAAGATTTGGTCTGAAGTATATTAAAGTGCTTTATGTTTTCTCTTAAGTACAAGACCATGTTCCACATTGAGTAAGGGTAGAAATTGTTTAGATTTTAGTGTTTGTCAGTCTGCACATTGTAAGCCATTGTTTCACCTCTCATTAGCATTATGAACCTTGTTGAATTATTTTATTACCTTGAAATAAGTAGGAATAAAACTGTTTAAAATGATTAAAACCTGTCATTTTGAACTTGCTGAATTCCTTTTTTTTTTCTTGGCATACTATAAAGTGTCTTTTAAATATTATATTTTTATTCTTATAGTACTACTAAAAGAGAAAACCTTTCTGAATAATTAAGTCAGTGATTGAGCAAATATTTATAAAATGAACAAATATTTATAAATTACCTACTTCGATATCTGAGAATAAAGGCAATGAATAAAATACCAAAACCAGAATGAAAATCTTGGTCCCACAGAAGAATTAGACATAGGATGTCCTATCATTAATTTCTTCCAAAGACTTTCTTTTTCCCCTACACTCCTTAGCTTCCTGACTAAAAATCTAGCGCTGAGTCTCTTTCGGTTTCCTGGATGCAGTATAGGTGGAAGTGAAAGACTGGGGTTTGGTGACTCTTTCTGATACATTCATGACATTCATGATTAATTTGAATAGGGAGAATTAAAGGTCCAAACATAAAGACCTGATTAATAGGTTGCATCCTACTGTTTTTAATCACTGTTGTGCTTGCTACTTTTTAGTTATTGAACCTCCCTCAAATTTGGTTGCCACGGAAGTTTCATCAAAATACATTAAGCTAAGTTGGAGTCCATCTCCTAGCCCAGTGACTGGCTATAAAGTCCTTCTTATACCAATGACCACGGGAAGCCGACAGCATGCTCTGAGTGTGGGGCCTCAGACGACCACACTTAGTGTTCGTGACCTCTCAGCAGACACAGAATATCAAATCAGTGTTTCTGCTATGAAGGGACTGACATCCAGTGAACCTGTTTCAATAATGGAGAAGACTCAGCCAATGAAAGTTCAAGTGGGTAAGTTAATAAGTGTATCACTGGGTTTGGAATATATGAAATTCCATTTGATAGGGTGTCTTATTTATTCAGATTTAGTTATAAGCTAAATATTTGCAATAGTTTCTTTTAAATTAAGAAGCATGCTTACTAAGTAAATAAGATTGCTGTATTCTAATGGTTAATTCGTACTTGTTGAACTTTATTTGGCTTTCTTTCTTTTTACAGAATGCTCACGTGGTGTGGATATAAAAGCGGATATTGTGTTTTTGGTTGATGGCTCCTATAGCATCGGGATTGCTAACTTTGTTAAAGTTAGAGCCTTTTTGGAAGTTCTCATTAAAAGTTTTGAGATTTCACCAAATAGGGTACAGATAAGTCTTGTCCAGTACAGCCGGGATCCTCATACTGAGTTCACTTTGGAAAAATTCACCAAAGTTGAAGATATAATTGAAGCAATAAACACTTTCCCCTACAGGGGAGGATCTACAAACACGGGGAAAGCAATGACTTACGTAAGAGAAAAAATATTTGTGCCTAGTAAAGGTTCAAGAAGCAATGTACCAAAGGTCATGATTCTTATCACTGATGGCAAATCATCAGATGCTTTCAGAGATCCTGCTATAAAACTAAGGAATTCAGATGTTGAAATCTTTGCAGTTGGTGTGAAAGATGCTGTGCGCTCAGAATTAGAAGCTATTGCCTCTCCTCCTGCTGAGACGCATGTGTTCACTGTGGAAGATTTTGATGCTTTTCAGAGGATATCTTTTGAACTCACACAGTCCATCTGCCTTCGAATTGAGCAAGAATTGGCAGCTATAAAGAAAAAAGGTTAGTAGTTTTTGTAGAGTAAAAGTTATCTCTTCTTGAACAAATAATTTTTTATTTTAAAATTGTAATATGCTTCTTTTTTATATATAGGAAAACAGAACTTTCATGTGTTATTGAAAACTATGGAGTTAGTTTATTTAGCTCTGAAACATGATTTTCTCCTTGACATTTTTGCTTTATAGAGTCATGAGATGTTTCTGTTCCTAGATCTTCAAGCAGGGCTAGGAACCAGCTTTGTCACACCTATTTATCATATCTAATTCAGTGATCATTAACTGAGTGTCTACTATGTGCTGGATGCTGAGCTAGATCCTTTGACTCAAGGGCAACTAAAACATAGTCTCAGACCTTTGAATTATTTTAAGCATTTCCTTTCCTGGGTCATTTTTAAGTATCTTATATATAGACTTCCCTGTTCCTCTTTTTCTTTTTTATTTGTCCAAATTTCTTTTTTTAGTGTTTACTTATATGCCTCATCTCTCTCATCAAACCTTTCAGTCATTTGGCATTCATATGTACTGCTTTGTTTTGTTGATAACTTCACACTCTTTTGTCTCTCCTGTTTCTTTGCATATCCTGGGAGGACAGGCCTTAAACATTGTTTCTTTCTACTTTTTAGTTTAATAAATATTCTTGTGCTAGAAACAATTTTCTAATTATTACTTTGAAATAAACTGTTTACCACCAGAGGTTAATCTATGATCACCATGGATGAATAAGAACATTTTGATGGTTCATTTTTAGGTCTTTTACTACTTAAAATCCCAATTATGGGCAGGACCGTTGCGTTACTGTTTTGTCTTAAGAAGCTCAAGGTTGAAATTCAATTTCAGTTAGTCCTAAACAACATAACTTAGTATTATGAATGGTCAAGACATGTGATCAGACCTCCTTATAGCACTATGAAAAGTCTTCTCTGAATGGTCATTTGAGTAATATTTACTCAGTGCATTGGTCTCAATGATCACTCTCCCAAATGACTATGAGCCATGTCAGAAATTAAGTCTAATTAAGTAATTAAGTCTAATATTGCCTTATAGATTTAAAAATTTTGAACTGTGTCCTCCTTCTTTTTTAATTAGCTTATGTGCCTCCAAGGGATCTTAGCTTTTCTCAGGTGACTTCTTACAGTTTTAAAACTAACTGGTCACCTGCTGGAGAAAATGTATTTTCCTACCATATTACCTACAAAGAAGCTAGTGGGGACGACGAGGTCACGGTGGTGGAACCTGCGTCGAGCACCAGCGTCATTCTCAACAACCTAAAGCCAGAGACCCTATATTTGGTCAATGTGACTGCGGAGTATGAGGATGGCTTCAGCGTTCCCTTAGGTGGAGAGGAAACCACCGATGAAGGTATAATGAGGTTTCTGTCACTGTTTTCCAAAAACTAGCAATTTATTGTTGCCATTTGAAACAACCATCTGATTTGTAGTTCAGAATTGTGAATGCCTTTGGAAGATTCAGAATCTTTAAAATACAGCTAGTCATAAATCCTTTTTAAAAGAGAAAAAAAGCTTTTAAGTAAAATATCCTAGGTTTACCTTAGTGAATTTGAGATTAAGAGACTTAGAAAACTGTTAATAATAAGGTAGTTAACTCTTAAAATACTGCTTATTCAACATTTTCTTTCCCACATTTGAATAGTTTTATGTCCAAGTACTTCTGAAACTGCTGTACTTTATATATGGATCTAATATGAGAAATGTATATTACCAACTGTTTACTTTTTAAATTGTGTTAAAATTTATATAACATAAGATTTATCATTTTAACCATTTAAATGTATATTTAGTGGCATTTCTGTTGCTGTGCTACTATCATTACATCCATCCCCAGAATATTTTTATCTTGCAAAACTGAAACGCTGTATTCTTTAAATAACAAATCCCCATTTCCCTTTTTTCTCTCTTCCTCCTGCCCCTGGAAACCACTATTCAATTTTCTGTTTCTATGGATTTGACTATTTTAGGTGCCTCATATGAATAGAACCATATAGTAATTGTCCTTTTGTGACTGGCATATTTATTTCACTTAGCATAATGTCCTCAAGGTTTATCCCTAATGTAGCATGTGTCAAAATATCCTTTCTTCTTAATGGTACTTCATTGGATGTCTGGACAGCATTTTTATTCATTCACCCATGATAGATACTTGGGTTGCTGTCATGTTTTAGCTATTACAAATAATGCTGATAAGAACATAAGTGTGCAAATTTTACCAAATGTTTTAAGCTGTATTTGTTTAGATATATTCTCTTTGCTAGGTAGAACTGAGTATTTTCTGATCCATTTCACTATATTTGACATTTAAAAGGTATGGAAGAACCTGGCTAGGAAAACTGTTAGCAGACAGCTAATTTTTAAGATAAATATAATGAATATTACAAGAAAAATCAGTTGTTTCTCTCTGTTTTTATTCAGGATAGGAGAAGAGGTGGAAACAGCATAGTTGAGGAATTTAAGTAGTTCCAAAGAAGTATTTGCTGGTGGGGAAGGCGACATGTTGGCACACCTTACATGGAGGATATATTTTCTCTGAAATATTTTTCAAATAAGATTGATGTTTTTCTTTTGTGAGTGATTTAGGTATATTTTTACCTGAAGATCAGCAACTATAACAAATAGCCTAAGATGTCTTGTGATTTTTGTGATTGTATAATCTGGAAGTCCATCCTTAGACATTTGTGACTTTCTGATGATTTTTCTGTAGTGTCTATATTACTCCTTCATAACCTGGCCTGGTTCTTCAGTACTTTGAGACAGGGATGGAAAAATGACTCAAGAAGAAATTTTAGTTGAAAGGGTTTTTGAGTAGAGGTAACTACAGTCCTATACACTCTAGGTTCTGATCATTGAACTACCACAGTAGACTTTGATAATGCCATTCCAGTCCTATTTGTCTGTAGTGATATCTGAGATTTAAATTCTCTTTAGTCCATAAGGAAATTTCTGATGTAATACCTTTATTAAGTTAGCAATTATTGAGCTTCTGACTGGTGTCTGATACTATGATAATTGATTTCTACCGGTTATCTCACTTAACCACTTCAATAATCCCATTAAGTAGTCACATTTTTACTGTGGGGTATTCAGAAGCTTAGAATTACACATCTATTAAGCTTCAGAGTCAGTATTCAAACCCATCAGTTTATCTGCCTCATTTTGGGGAACTAATTTAGTCATTTTCTTTGTCATTTAAATTAATCATGGCCTGACCAGGCGGTGGCACAGTGGATAGAGCGTCAGACTGGGATGCGGAAGACCCAGGTTGGAGACTCCGAGGTCGCCAACTTGAGCGTGGGCCCATCTGGCTTCAGCAAGACAGCTCACCAGCTTGGACCCAAGGTTGCCCGCTTGAGCAAGGGGTTACTGGGTCTGCTGAAGGCCCTGGTCAAGGCACATATGAGAAAGCAACCAATGAACAACTAAGGTGTCACAACAAAAAACTTATGATTGATGCTTCTTATCTCTCTCCATTCCTGTCTGTCTGTCTCTATCTATCCCTCTCTCTGACTCTCTCTCTGTCCCTGTAAAAATCAATCAATCAATCAATCAATCATGGCACTAGTCTGCCAACAGCTATTTCTTTCTTCTTTTTTGGTGGCAGAGACAGAGAGAGACAGATAGGAACAGACAGACAGGAAGGGAGAGAGATGGGAAATATCAATTCTTTGTTGCGGGTCCTTAGTTGTCCATTGATTGTTTTCTCATATGTGCCTTGACGGGGGGGCTACAGCAGACCAAGTGACCCCTTTCTCGAACCAGCAACCTTAGTTCTTGAGAGGTATAATTTCTTCTCAAGAATGTGTTGGATCTTTAGGTACATTTCTAATTGTGTGTGAGTGCATGCAGGCATGCTGCACCATGGTTTCGCCCCAGTGAATTGAGAAGACAATAACCTTTAATTCGCTTCCTGAATGTGTTGTCCATGTGTACCATTTTCCCATTAAGTAAATAGAGCACAATACAATCAACAGTTCAAATGCAGTAGAGATGTTTACCTGAATTCTATGTATTCTTATTGAGCAATGTCACCCCGTTAAATTTAATTTTCTAAATTAAAAAATAAAAATAAATAGGCCATTTAAATGTGGTTACTAACCACAAAGCCAAATGATGTTTTCAGGGTTTAATCAAAATTTTATTTAAGACTGTGAGTCTGTGGATGTTACCTACATAGCTATTTAAACTCAAGATTTAGCTCTAACTAGCATTCATTAAGTACCTACAAAGTGTTTGGCTCTACATAGGTACTGTCTCCAAGACAAATGACTGTACAGGTAAAAGTTAGTTGTGGGACTAACTGGGTAAGAAAGTTCATTCACATGGTAATATGGTAGACCTGGGTATTAGGTATTATTTTCCTACTTTCCTGAGAAAATCTGGTAAGAGGATGAAAGCCTTGTTTACTTATATTTGAAGAAACAAATTGTTTTTATTTTTGAATTTATGTCAATATGAATATACCATTAAATAGAGTATTTATGATTCTAAAAGTTCACTATTGTATATAACTCTTTATTTGATTAAAAAGTGAATAGTACTTAGTCTGTTTCTGAATATTGTATTTGTTTGCTGTTTCCGAGTCTAGTTAATGTCTGGCTGAATAAATGCAGTAACTATGATGTTTGTCAAAAAACTGTCCTTGGGTTTGTTTACAGCAATGCCATAGTTTAGTGATCACAAAAGCTAGTTTTATATTTTTCATATACAATCAGTCAACTTTTTTTCTTTTTAAATTTCAGTAAAAGGAGCACCTCGAAACCTAAAAGTGACAGATGAGACGACAGATAGCTTTAAAATTACCTGGACTCAAGCTCCAGGGAGAGTTTTAAGGTACCGAATTAAATATAGACCAGTTGCTGGTGGGGAAAGCAAAGAAGTGACCACTCCAGCCAACCAAAGAAGGAGAACCTTGGAGAACCTGACTCCAGACACAAAATATGAAGTCTCTGTAACTCCCGAGTATTTCTCAGGACCTGGTTCTCCATTGACTGGAAATGCAGCCACTGAAGAAGGTAGAGGAAATATGGTGACCGTATGTTAACAACTAAAATCTTAGACTGAAAGAAAGACTTTGACAACTCTCCAGATACTTCAAGCCCTGAGACACTTGGTCTCAATTATCTGAGTATTTTAGACTATAGTTCTTTTAGACTTGAGTTACTCAAATTTTTTACTTACTCATGATAGCATTTATTTGTGTCAATAGAACACACATACTATGGTATGGCCTAAATATTCTCTTAAAAATATTATTAACTATTTTAATATAAATTTAAGGATTACTAGGGATTAAAAATCAAACTGCTATGGACAATTGAGACAGATTATATATTCTTCAGAAATATTTAAATATATTAACTTATTTTTACTTAAATGATGTGGTTTGGATCCCAGGATAGATTCTGTTATTTGTGGCCATTTATTAATATTTAATATTATTCATTGAAAAAAACTAAAGCATTCATAATTTTTATTTTATTTCCTTCCCCCTTTTTTAGAGAAAGAGAGACAGACAGACAGGGACAGACAGGAAGGGAGAGAGATGAGAAACATCAACTCATAGTTGTGGCACATCAGTTGTTCATTGATTTCTTTCTCAAATGTGCCTTGACTTGGGGGCTTCAGCCAAGCCAGTGACCTTGGGGTCATGTCAATGATCCCATGCTCAAGCTGGCAACTTCAGGGTTTTGAACCTGGATTCTCAGCATTTCAGGCTGATGCTTTATCCGCTGTGTCACCACCTGGTCAGGCTATTCCTTGTTTTAAAATTTTTTTAAAATATAACAATAATAATAACATATTAGCAGTAATGAACTGTTGACTAGTCAATAGTTAGAATCGCCATGCTCTCACTCAGGATATGAATTTAATTTTACACACACATATGCATATGAAATAACAAAGTGTTTTTCAAATTATTTTTTTAAATGAGTTTCGATTTTTTTTTTTTTTTTAATGAAGTTAGAGGGAACCCAAGAGACTTAAGAGTTTCTGACCCTACCACATCAACTATGAAATTATCTTGGAGTGCGGCACCAGGAAAAGTGAAACAGTATCTCATCACGTCCACCCCGGTGGCAGGAGGTGAAACTCAAGAGGTCACTGTGAGGGGAGGTACAACCAATGCTGTGCTGAGAGGACTAAAGGAAGGGACAAAGTACACCTTATCTGTGACGGCCTTGTATGCTTCTGGGGCTGGAGAGGCCCTTTTTGGAGAAGGAACAACGCTAGAAGGTAATTACTGTTATAATTTTTAGAAACCCCTCATCTTGTCTGTGACTGCATTTAGGAAGCTTAAAATGTTTCCAGTGAATAAAATATAGAAATGTGCAATCCTTTTTCTTAAAAGAAATTTGTATTGAATAATAAGCAATCATAAAACTCTCTCTTATTGGGAGATGTAGAATATAAGCAACTGAAAAATTTAACTTGATTAAGAAGAGGTGTATTGGGGAGCTGAGTGCATAATAAAGCCCTAGCAGTGTGTCTGTTATACCATGGGTTGGTTAAATGGAGAGTAGGTATGTGACCCTCAGGGTAGGAAGGCAGCTGGGGAAACATTTGTGGATGAAGAGAGTTTGAATAGCCCAAGGTCACACAGCCACTTCTGTTGCCCAGGGGCAGATAGGAGCCGTCTTCTGACTCTGATTCTTCAGATCCACAATGCAGGAAAGCATTCATAATTGCTTGAGATATTTGGACATCCAAGTTTCTGTGTTTGTTTTTCATGTGACCTCTAAAATTCAGTTACGTGTTAGAAGCTGAGAGTTACTGCAGTGCCAATGCAGTGCTTGGTAAGAACCATCAACAAGACTGGGCGGTTTCCTTGGATCTCTAGAGCAAATTGTCAGAAGGCTTTAAATCTTTTAGGATCTTTGGAAATGTAATGGCAGCTTAGTTTAGAATGAACTCGCCACCATTACAAAGTGAAGTCATGTAAGAGAGAGAAAATATAAATTTACCTTAACCATAAAGACAATGGAATATAATGTTAAAAAGAAATATCAGAGGATGGTTACAATGATGAGTCAGTACCATAGTTGGAGGCCTGAATGGAAAACCGGGCACAGCTTGCTTTCTTGTCATCACTGTCTTTTAGATGACTTACTCGAGGTGGTGATAGGAAAGAAAGAAATCTGAAGTGTCTTTTGTGTGATGTGAAAGCACGGTGACAATTGGAAAAATATTCATCAAGTTTGATGGATCCAGGAGTTTTAAGCATTGTATATGTTTTAGTCAGCAGGGGGAAGGCCTACAGTGGGCGGTTTTGGTTAAAGATAGAAGACGTAGTCAACAATTAAAGAAAATTAACAAAAATATTTTCTAATGAAAATTCTCTCTGTAATAGTGAGTAAAAGAGTTTAATTCCAATAGCCCATGAAATTTGTTTTTAGAAGAGGACTTAAATACAAGATTAAACACTTGTGTATAAAAATTAAGTCCTGGTTTGGCTCCTTAGCCATGTGACCTTGAAATAATTTCTTAATGCTGTTAGTCTCATTTTACCCATCTATAAAGAGGGTATGATCATTGTTACCCTTTCCTACCATACCTATGGGGAGATGGGAAAATGTAAGTGACTCTCTTCAGCAACTGTAAAATACTATATGTATATACATTTATCAAGAAGAAATAACATTAATTTTGTAACTGATATCTAATACTTTTGTAAGTATTTCAGAGCTATTGAGTGATTATACTAAGGTTTTGAAAATAATACAAGTTAGAAATAAAAATTGCCTTAATTACAGAGATATAATCCAAACAATAAAAGCATATAATCTTTATATCTGGAGCAACATCCAGAATTTTTGAGAAGTTGGTCCTTTTCTTTTGACCTTTTGAAGTTCTCTTTTTCATGTGTTTTCCGGAGGCTTTCAACATAAATTATTCATAAGATTTTTTAAAGGATAAACTTTCAAACTTTTCTTTTTTACAAAACAGTTGTAATTTAATTATATTTGTGCAAAATTTTCCCTTATAAGGAATATCTTGGAAATATTTAATAGTTTTAACTTTGTAACTTTTTTTTTTTTTTACAGAGAGAGAGTCAGAGAGAGGGATAGATAGGGATAGACAGACAGGAACGGAGAGAGATGAGGAGATGAGAAGTATCAATCATTAGTTTTTTGTTGTGACACCTTAGTTGTTCATTGATTGCTCTCTCATATGTGCCTTGACCATGGGCCTTCAGCAGACCGAGTAACCCCTTGCTCAAGCCAGCAACCTTGGATCCAAGCGGATGAGCTTTGCTCAAACCAGATGAGCCTGTGCTCAAGCTGGCAAGCTCTGGGTCTTGAACCTGGGTCCTCTGCATCCCAGTCCGACGCTCTATCCACTGTGCCACTGCCTGGTCAGACTGTTTGTAACTTTTAACCTTCTGACATTCTTCTGCGTTTTCTATCTTTAAAAAATATATTTATATTTAACCAAAATCATTTTGGTCCTAAAAATTATGGCCTTTTTGCTAAGAATAATACATAAACAAACTTTAGAAAACAGAATGCACATTTTAATTTAACAGCAGACACATTCTGCTGGGCTGTGATTTTTCTAGGCTAGGGGTGTAGTTAAATTGTTGTAGAAAATTTACCAACTTGTAAGCATGTGTGAGTATATGCTCGGGCATGTATTTGATCAAAATTATCTCTAAGGGAGATACACGAGTAGCAAAATAAAATTTAAAAATTACTCTTTTTCATTTCCTGAGGAGACAAGCCAGATGATTTACAATTTTTCTTGAAAAACATAGTTGATTCTTAACTAAATTGCCAAAATAAAATATTTTTTTCATTTACACCAAACTCTCACTATGGTGAAGGATTACATTAAATGCTGCCAGCCTGATTTTATTAACATATTTATCCCATTGCATTATGTGTGGTAAACTTGAAAAATATGTGAAAGCATAGTTGTGTCTAAATTAAAATAATAGAATATTTTGCCCCTGGTTATTCCATTTCATTTTATTATATTAACTCAGCCAAATCCACATACCATATACAGGAATAGGATATGATGGTAAATGCAGGAGATGGAAAGCCCAGAAACAAAGCCAGGCAACTGCTCTTGAGGGTTGCTGTTTTTCTAATCTGTTTTTCTCTTGGGAGAGGAGGTGGTAAGAGCCTACCTTGAAGGAATGTTTCTTTCATCCAGAGGCGTGGATTAGCGGGCAAGAGCATTCTGTAGGTTGAAAATTTTATAGATTGCCTGAAGTGCATTCTATTCAACTCAGAAAGAATAAAAAAAAAAATATATGTAGTGTGGTCTACAACCATTCTTAGTTTGAATCTGTTCCCTAGTCCTTTCTTGAAATGCAGCCAATGATCAGAAAATTTCCTTGTCTCTGGAAGAGAGATTTATTAGCATTGGCATTGGGGAAGTTCATGGTTGGCTTTGGTACTGTATGAAATAGAATCACAAAGGCAGAGTTTATTACTATTTCAGATCCAAACTTAAGAGGAATCTGAGCACAAACCATTAAGTTTGATTCACATTGTTTTTATTTTTTTCTCCTTCTGTTGTTGTCAAAGTAGATTTAATATGCTTACTAAAACACTGTTGTGGACATAAACACATCTTTAAGTTTAGTAGAATTTTTACTTGTCACTGTTAGTGTGTAGAGAGAGAAAGTAAAACCTGCTCTTATAAACCTTGAAATGAACAATGTCCATTTTAATTCAGAGTTTTACCATAAATGAATGAAAATTTCAGTTTAGGTATATCATGTTTTTTTTTTTTTTTTGAGTGTTATTTTCTGGCTATGGAAAGAAGACTTTTCAGAATTTCCTTTGTTTCAGTTGCTATAGCAACCTGCCAATGTCCCAGACATGAATGGCTTCCGGTACATCACACCAAGCTAACTCAGCTGACATTTTGTTACAGTGAGGGTTTTAGCATACATCAGGAATTCCTTTGCATGATGTTAACATGCGGCCTCTCCAAGAGGTACTAAACAAAGCCTCTATGTTTTCCTAGATTTACTGCTATCTCATAACTTGAAAAAAAATAATACACTCTGGGTAAAACTACTCTGACATTTCCAGGAAACTAGCACAATCACTGAACAGTAATTCATATTTCCTTTTTACCAATTAATGGCTCATCAGAGAAAAATCTAAATCAAATTGGAGAAGTAACAATGTGGAGGAAATCTCACAGGCTTTGAGGTTGAAGGGTGATTTAATTGTTAAGAGGTTTTTAGGCACTATGTACAGTATTGCCCTGGCTTGATAGCTCATTTGGTTAGAACAGTGGTTTCAATCAGAAATTTTGTACCCTTCTGTAAAAGAGTTAACCACCCTGATGTTAAACTCTGGGTTAGAGCATCGCCCAGAAACAGAAAGGTTGTGGGTTTGATCCCCAATCAGGGCACCTACAGGAACAGATCGCTGTTTTTCTTTCTCTCTCTCTCTCCCTTCCTCTCTCTCTAAAATCAATAAATTAAAATTTGCTGATAAGTAATTAAACTCAGTTTTCAATAGTGAACTTTGTCCTTTAGAAAAGTAACTCTAATTCATTGGTTGCACATTAACTGTGTTTCCACATAAACATCATCCAGAAGCAGGTCTTTTGTATTCTGCTACGGAAAGTTGGATGACTTCTGAGTTGAGCTCTAACGGAAAAGACAAATTGATTTAGAAGAGGGTTTACATTACATTTTCAATTTAACTTCTATTTTTGAAAGTGGTATGTGAAACTCAATGAAAGCTGGCTGGAACAATCTATAAGATGAAATATAGTTTCAGTTCATTATGATTAATTTTTCAGTTATCATCATTGGCTAATTTCTATTATAATTATATTTGAATTGGATGATGATTTGCTTTTCAGAAAGCAAATGGAAAAGGGCTAAGAAAATGTAGGAAAGTTACTTCAATAAGGCATTAGTTCTTTGGCTTCCTACATGGAAAAAAGTAGAAATCAACCCCTGTGGATGTTCAGACCATAAGAAATGCACCTGTCTAAATTACTCCCCACAGAAGCAGCACGGCGATGTGTGCAAACAGGCACGAAAAATACCTTT
This sequence comes from Rhynchonycteris naso, assembly GCA_037038555.1. NCBI lineage: Eukaryota > Metazoa > Chordata > Mammalia > Chiroptera > Emballonuridae > Rhynchonycteris > Rhynchonycteris naso. The sequence continues at coordinate 36,291,487 of CM073000.1, read as the reverse complement.
TGAACTAATGTTAATGCACTTTATAATCAAAATGCAAGTGCTGGGTATCAAAATTTCAAAAACTGATGAATCTTGTACATTTAAATTTATAAGAGAAAACCATTGTTATTCCTTATTCCTGTACTGGTACTATGCTGGGGAGAATAGGATAGAAGGGAAAACTATTGAGGAGAAATCAAAGGAATAAAGATGAAGGCATACCGTCAGCGTAGAGGATGACTTCTGTAAAACCATTGCCACGAATTCTGTTATTAGAGGTAAAAGTAACAGATAAAGCATAGGCATAGTTCAGAATCATGAAATTAAATATTATTGAAAACAATGTGTTCTGAACAAATCAAAACATCATAAAACAATGCTGGTAAATCTTGGGGCAGAGGTAGAGGAGGGAGCCTTTGCTAGAGCAGAAGTGGATCCAGGTTCGGGGAAAAGTAATGACAAAGTGGCAGAATGTCTACTAGGGCTGGTTTCTGTTGACTGCCACCATTGCTCTGCCTTTCCTTTTTGAGGAACAGTAATCTTTTCTGGAGAGATGCTACAGACTAGTCCTGTGGCATTTGTTTTTTTCTTATTCCTCTCCCTTTCCTCTCTTTCCCAGGTACTCAAGAAAGAGATGCTCCCAAACCCAGTCTAATGAAAGCAAGACAAATAATCTCTTCCCGTAGTTATTGATGTTTGAAGTTTTTTAGACTGGGGACAAAACTTACAATTCAATATGTTAAACCAAACCAAATGCTTTGCTAGATAACACTTAGATTGAACATCTTTCACAGGAAAATGTGATCAACTTTTGAAAAAGAAGCATACAGGTTCGGGCAAATGTAAATTTACAGGAAAAAATGCAATAAGTAATAAATAGCAATAGAAGAATAAAGTCTTGTGTTTAACATACTCACAACTATAAGCCTACTTTTGCCTACCACTGTGTATGGAGACCCATTTCCTTTTTATATGGGATGAGAGCGAAAAGAGAGTGGTGAGCATCCCACGTATGTTTGGGATGGAAAGGGTATGATGAGAAGCTTCAGTCAACTTCTTAATTCTCTCTGGGTCAGTGTTTAGCCTACTCCCCTACCTGAAGGGCGATTTGTTGTGCATGCTCATAGACCCGTACAATACCAACCTTCAAGCAGTCTGACACAGCATCACCATGTCCAACAGTGTTGACCAGTTTTGCTTTCACCACATGTCTTATTTTAAGGAAGCCTTATTTCAGAGTAAAAGCAAGTGTGAGGGTTTCTTCCCACACTGATCAAGCACACTTCCAAATAAATGTCTCTCTAGGCATCAGAGAGGAGTAACAGAAAGAAGGGAAAAGAAAGAGATTAGAAAAGAATAAAGAGTTGTGGACAAATTACAACCACAGAGGAGGTTTAGAAAGCATCAATGCTTGGGCCTATTTACAGATATTTCAATTTCATTCATTTAAGCATGGCCTAGTCTTTGGCTCTCCAGGCAAGTCTGTGTATCTGATTAAGTCCTGTTCAGTTATTTTGTTCCGAGGACCCCAGCACCTCAGGAGGTGACATAGCCTGTTGGTCTGCTCAGCTGGTTTCATATCTAGTTTCAAGACCAGCTTGGCCACTTGGCAGCCTGTCAATGAAATTGGAGGGTGTAATCCAAGCCAAGATTCTATTTTTAAAAACTTCAAGGGTTATAAGTCTGATAAAGTTACTGTCATAAATTTGTCATCTTCTCAAAATTCTTGGGTGTCACACAACAGCTGGAATATTCAACCTTTCCACTCTTTTTTTTTCCAGAAAAAGATGTTTATCGATGTGTTTGACCATAGTATAAACTCAATATTTAGCAGTATTCTTATCAAACTGTCTTACACCAAAGGAGACCTTTGAGGTGCTTTATCATTTCAATCTTGGCTATTGAATTGAGTGGTCTTTCTTCCTCCCTTGGATTTCATATTTCTTTGCCACTAACATGGATTTTGTAATGCCAGTGCCTGCAAATAATGTTTTTATGTGACACACATAGAAATGATAGTTTTTGAGGATTTTTTCTCTGTAATTGAGAACTTAGTGTTTGCTTGACTTAGTGTTGTTAGCCATAAATTAGAACTCAGGAATATCTTTTTAGTTAATATTTAATTTGTATCTTAAAAGGTGCTTTTATAGATTCTAGTTAAGATATTGATAAACCTTACAAAGGTCTTTATTGCAGTTTAACTAGTATTTTGTTGTAGCTTTATAGGTCTTGAGAATGTTAAATAGTTGATTAAAATTCATGGGAATATGTCTAGTGATCTAATTTATTTTGTATTCCAGAAATGTCTTTTTGAGTGTATTTTTACTGCAAACACAATTCTTTTCTTTTTATTTTCTTATTGTGAAATCATTAGCCTGTGTTTGTGAAATTAATGTTTGTTGTCATGGAAGTAAACAATGCCACAAATTCAGTGCTGTAGAAAATAGGGAGAAAAAAAAAGGCTGAGAAGCATAATCTTTGGGAAGACTAGAAACTGGAATTATTGCTAGCAAATTACTTCAGTGATATTTGGAGGATTATTCTCATATTCTATCTAACTTTATTTGTCATATGCTTTTTGGAATATCATTCATACAACTTTTTTTTTAAAAAGATTTTATTTTTATTGATTTTACAGAGGGAGGAGAGAGAAAGGTAGGGGCGGGCCAGAAATATCAACTCATAGTTGCTTTACTTTAGTTGTTCATTGATTGCTTGTCCTTGACTGGGGAAAGCCCAGGGTTTCAAACCAAGTGACCTAAGCATTCCAGGTGGGCACTTTATTCACTGCACCACCATAGGCCAGGCCATTCATACAATTTTAAATTGTTAAAATTCAAAGTCAGTTTTAAGTATGATTATTTTACAACAGCTGTTTCTAACTGCAATATAAGAAAGTTAGGAGAGACTCATAAAATAAATCTGAATATCCAGCCGATATGAGCTGAAATACCACTGGTAGGAATATCAAAGTTTAAAAAACAAAAACAACACCTAAACCAAACCAAATAAAAAGTTTGTTTATATTCCTGTAAGTAGAGAAAATATAAAGATGTATGGCCATTTAAGTAGTAAAGACAGGTAAAGAAGACCTCTAGATGAAATTGGCCCCAAGTATTAAGGGAAGAAAGTCAATATGTTCTTAAAATAAGTATTCTTGGTTACAATAAAATATGTAACTAATTTTCCTCAAGAGATGAAATGCAGTGTCAGCAGTTAAAGCTATTTATAATGGAGTTAGAATTTTCCACTTGCACTTGGGGTCTGGTAGGATGCCCAGCTTCTGTTTTATTTATTTTTCCCCTCTAAAGTCTACCATTGGTTTTTGTTCATCCAGATTTCTTTTCATTTATTGTTATCTTTACTTTTTGTGCTGAAATTTAATTGTTTAATTATGAATATTTTGATATATTCATTTCTATTCTTTGATTTAAGTAAAATAATAGCATTCAAAATTCTTGTAACAGCATAATATATCGTTTGCTTGAATATACAATTACTGGTAGAATGTATGATATAGAAGTAGATCGTTTTATGTCATACTGTGGCATAAGCCCTAGTAAAGGTAGCCAATATAAAGTGACCTGTATATTTAACTTACATTTAAATTATGGAAAGTGAGGGTTTTATTGGACGACATCTGTGCCTCCTATTAAGTTGAGGTTTCCGAATTTTTCCGTTTGGGTTATATATTTTTTTTTAATGAAAGAACCAAAATTTAGTAGCAGACATTTTTGATCAGCTAGAACAAGTGATGTTTTATTTTGATGACTAATCACTTTTAAGTTTTCCAGAAGCATTGGTGGTTTTAGTTTCCTTAGGGGTAAGCTGTGTTGAAGGTTTACACTTCTACTTTTTTAACAGTATGAATGAATAATTTCCACCAAATAATGATTGTTGGAATTAGATTTGTAAGTGATATGAAATTGTTGAAGTTATTGTAAATCATACACTGAAACTGAACTTCATCAAATTAGATCAGAGAGGAAACGATGATGGCAAAGAGATAAAAATCTTTGTGAACAATGGGCTAGGTCGTTAGGTGGGCTGAACTGTGGTAAAGTTTTGTACTTTAGATGCATTTTTTTCCTTTAGAACACTTTCTCTTAGGCATATATTCTTTCGTATTTGCATGTCACCCTTGTCCTGAAAGACATTACCACCTGACAGAACAGATGGGGGTCAGTGTAATATGTAAGAATCAGATATAATCTCAAATTTTATTCCATCAATCTATTCCACTAACAGAACAGGACAATCAGCTCAGAAAGGAGAAATGAGCAACTTTAGACAGTTTGAGTTTAGGTCCTGCAAATTAAGATGTCTGCCAGGATGAAGGACTATTCACATGTCTAGTAGACATTAAAAAATTATTTCCTTTTCATTTGTGTTCTAGAACGTGGCTCAGCTCGGGATTTGGTTACTAAAGATATCACCAACACGTCAATTGGGGCTTACTGGACATCTGCCCCCGGAATGGTCCGCGGTTACAGGGTCTCGTGGAAATCACTTTACGATGATGTTGAAGCTGGAGAGAAAAGTCTTCCTGAAGATGCCATTCATACTGTGATAGAAAATCTGCAGCCAGAGACCAAATACAAACTTTCAGTATTTGCAGTTTACAGTAGTGGAGAAGGAGAACCTTTGACTGGAGAGGCCACAACTGAATGTAGGTGACATCACAAGTGTGCTTGGGTGTGTGTTGATGCTACCAAATAGCTACCAGCTTAAGCCACACAAAGTTGAACCGCTTGCATTTCTTTTTTTTTTTTGTACGATCACTGAGGACTGAAAAATAAAGATCTTTAGAGAATGTGGTTTAAATTCAGATTCATTTAGTATCTAAAATTTATATCAAACTTTGAAATTTTGAATTCTTTTTAATGACTATATTTCTCTCTCCCCATCCCAATCCCTCTCTCTCTTTCTCTCTCTCTCCTGCTGGGATGATTAACTAGATAAGAAACTCAACTAATAAAAAGATCAGGAGCTATGGGGAGAGAGAGAATTGGAACATACTTGTAGCTACATGACCTTGGGCAAGTTACTTAACCATTTTTGAGCCTCATTTTCTAATCTGTGGAATGCAGTCTTTTAAGAGTTGTCCTGAGGATTAAATGAAATGTCAATTTTCAGAGCACCAAGCAGTGCCTAACCACTTAGCAATGATTGATAAATGATAGTAGCTATTAAGACTATGATTATCATACACCCAAGACTAATTTTAGAGTCTTTATTTCTACTGTAGTTTTTAAGTTTAAATCAAAAGTTCACTCAGCTTTTGATTTAAAAGTCTTCCTGAAGATGCCATTCATACTGTGATAGAAAATCTGCAGCCAGAGACCAAATACAAACTTTCAGTATTTGCAGTTTACAGTAGTGGAGAAGGAGGATCTGATTTACCTTAACCTCATAATATTCTTTCTTGTGAATAATTTGGAATGACGTGCCATCATTTATTATCAGCTGGCTGGTGAAATATGTGTCCACATTTCTTAATTCTCTTTCCTTAAAAAGTCATTTGTTAATTATGGGATTTCTTAAAATTTGTAGGTAAAATTTTAGAAAAATTTTAGGAAAAGATGAAAAAATGGAGATTATTACATTTTCTTTATTGGAAAAAAGTAGAGGAATTGGGTTCAGTTAAGTCCTATATCTTGATTTTAAGGTACTTTTAAAGTCTTTTGGTCTGCAGTGTTTGAAGAATTAATCTTTTTTAAATCACTGGCAAACTCATTTTGCTATATCTAAGCTTAAATTTGTGTTTAAATTAATGATATTTTAAAAAATCAATCTCCTTTTTAGGAGGAGATTTAAGTAGATGAAAAGGCATATTTCTCAGCCATTCACATGATTGCTTTGCATAATAGTAAATGAAATCTTGTGATTGAATATATTGGCTGATGTTGTTTAAGAACCTGGCAGAAATTTATCTCTATTTCTGGCAGGAATTTATTTGTTATAAAGGGAAGCTGTGTTGTAAACTTAGGCCAGATACAATACATAAAGCTAACTATATTTGTTGTAGTAAAAGTACACAATTTATGTGGCCGAGCATATATTCAAGCAAATATATGAAAAGGGAATGAATTTTGTTTTAAGCTCTTCTTCATTGTGTCTTCTTCCCAAAAGACTGATTTTTCAGTTATTTAGTTAGAATTGGAAGTCTCCACAAGGGATATGCTTTAGCCAAAAGCAAATATGGTAACAGAAATCCTATATAATCTTTCATCTCTAAGAAGCTGAGCATCTAAAAAATTTTCACTATTTCTTGGCTAATTGATTTATTTAAAGTTGGGGGATGAGAAAGGCTTTTTTTAAACTAGGAGCAGACTAGGCAAGACTGGAACATACATTTTATAGAGTATTTGCAAACCGCTTTAACATCTAAGCAAATATGAGAGAAGCCAGGAACTTTTGTTTGTTGTTTTGCTTAGCTCTCTTTGTGGCAAGTAAAGCAGTTTAGAAAGTACTTTTGGAAATCTGAGTCAGATGTGCTATCTAGGAGGTGGATACATCCTAAAGTGTGGGTAACTGGGCAGAGTCACTAGGTCATGCTCACAGAGTTTCTTATAAACTTCCCAGGAGTTTTGAAATATTTTCAGGATTGCTTTCAACTCAGAGACATGGTATGCAGGCTGTTGACAGCATAAAAACCATGCATTGTGGCTGGAAAGCCATCAGATAAGAAACTTTCTATTGGTCCTCCAGTCCGTAGCAGCAGGTTTAGCAGAGGTGAAGTGGTTGTTGAAAAGCTCCTTCTGAGAGTTACTGAAACAAGGGAAGAACTAACAATGTGAGTGCTACAGCATTTTGTAGTGTGTGGTATATCTATCAATGAATTTAAAAATTTATTTTTATTTATGGGAAGCCAACAAAGCTTTTTTTATTTATTCCCCAAATCCTATTTTCTATTAAACCTAGGATGAGGTATGTTCTACTTGAAATTCAGTTCCTTCATTTTAAAGAATTAATTAAAAGTCAGGACTATAATTGAGATCTTTGAAGCATTTCAAGGTATGAAGTACAATATTTGACTATTTTTAATATATTTAAATTACAAGGTATTTTCAAATTTGAGATTCTATTCTTTTGGGATCACAAGATTTAAAAGTCTATTTTCCTTAATTTTGAGTTGTGTAAAATTTGTGTTAGAAATTTTTAATAAAAATGTTTTGTTCTACAACCCTTTCTAGAAAAGAACAACTATGTGTTAAAATTTGTAACTACTATATAACCCAAATAGATGGTCTATATACCATTCTTTCCCATACTATTTTCAAAATCCTATGTAAAATTTTTACATTTTTTTGGAAAATGTTTTTTCTTTTAATAGTTCACTTACCTGGAAATAATAATAGACAATTAATAATTAAGCTGAATAAATTTTAATATTTCTATAAAGTAATAAACTTGGCTGACAAATCTCATAGTTTCTTTAAACTCTATAACAAAATATTGCAACTAATTTACTCCTAGTTGAAATCACACTTTTGCGTCTCTCAGAAATATAACTCACAACCATTGAACTTTTTAACCTATTTTATAATTCTTATCTTTGTCCTCTATAGATAATGTATCTTTTATTTATATGTCTGCTTTCAAGGTTTTCTTTTTTATTGCTGATTTTAAGCAATTTGCTTATGATGTCACTTTATGGTTTTTTTTTTTTTTTTTTTTTTTTTTTTTTGGTACCTAGGGTTCATTGAGCTACTTGGATCTGTGGATTTATAGTTTTATAAAATTTGAAAATATTTAGAATTTATATTTCTTAAAATATTTTATTTCTCATGCCCTCATTCTCTTTAGGCACTCCAATTATACATGCATTAGTAGGCTTAAAGTTGTCACACAGCTCACTCTTGTGCTGTTCTTACAATGTTTATTTTTATGTTATATTTGAATAGTTTTTATTATTATGTCACCAAGTTCACTGATCTTATTTTTGCAATTTCTATTCCACTGTAATGCCATCTTATTTGAGTCTCTTATATGTTCTATGTCTTTACTTAACATGCTTAATATTTTCTCAATCATCATTAATTTATGAAATATAGTTATAATAGGTGTTTTAATGTCCCTTTTGAATAATTTGGTCATGTGTGTCATTTCTAGTTCTGTTTTTGTTGATTGACTTTTGTTCTTATTATGAGTTTTCTTAGCCCCCAAATATCATCAACTGTTGGATTAAACAACAGAAAATTATTTTCTCATGGTTATGGAGGCTGGAAATCCAAGATGAAAGTTCTGTCAGAATTTTGTTTCTGGTCAGAGTTTTCTTCCTGGATTACAGATTGCCATCTTCTTGCTATGTCTATACATGGTCTTTCTTTTGGTCTGTGCATACAGAGAGAGTGCTGAGAGCTCTAGTGTCTCCTCTTTTTCTTTCAAGGATTCCATTCCCACCAGATTAGGACCCTACTGTTATGGCCTCATTTAGCCCTAATTAGTGCCCCAAAGGTCCTATCTCTAAATATCATCCATTGGAGGTTATGGCTTTGATATATACATTTTAAGGAGGCACAATCATTTTGTCCACAACATCTGTCCTATTGTTTTTCCTTATTTGCATGCCTGGAAAGTTTTATCTGATGCTAGACATGGTGAATTTTACTTTGTTGGGTGCTGGTACTTTTATATTCTTATAAACATCCTTAAGTTTTATTCTGGAATGCAGTTAAGTACTTGGAATAGCTTGATATTTTAAAAACTTTATTTTGTTCTCTGTTAGAGATAGACCAGAGAAACTTTTAGTTTAGGATTAATTTTGCCCCATTACTGGGCCAATAACCTCTTCAATAATATACATGATATTACAAGCATTCTGAGTTGTTCTTTTGTTTGTTTGTTTGTTTGTTTGTTTAATACTCTGGTTAGGGGAAACATTTCCGGCTTTGTGAGAATCCTAGAAATTGCTATCTCTGATTTTTTGGGTAGTTCTTTCCCTTATTTTCAATAATTTCCTTATACGTAAACACAGATTAGTACTGGATTGAAGACTCAAGGAAGATCTTTTGCAGTTTTTGTTGTTGTTTTAGCGAGAGAGAGAGAGAGAGAGAGAGAGAGAGAGAGAAAGAGAAAAGAACAGACAGACAGAAAGGGAGAGATGAGAAGCATCAATTCTTTGTTGCGACACCTTAGTTGTTTATTGATTGCTTTCTCATATGTGCCTTGACTGGGAGGCTCCAGCTAAGCCAGTGACCCCTTGCTCAAGCCAGCGACCTTGGACTCAAACCAACAGCCTCTAATCCCATGCTTAAACCAGTAAACTCATGCTCAAGCTAGTGAACCCACACTGAAGACAGAAACCTCAGAGTTTCAAATTTGGGTCCTCAGCATCCCAGGCTGACACTCTATCCACTGTACTACCACCTGGCCAAGCTCTTTTGCAGATTTTTGGAGGTTTTTCTCTGTTAACACCATTCCCTCTTTAATACTCTACTTTGCAAGTTCCTGGAGTCTTGCACTCCCCAAACTTGAAAAACCATCTCCTGAATTAAAGGAGACCAACAAGCTCTGCCTGGATCCTGCCTTCCTGTACTGGAACTGAAAACTCTAAGTAATAAGCCAGGGCAATCATAAAGTGCATTTTCATCTCTCAGGAAATCACTGTTTGGTACTGCATAATGTCCAATGTCTGAAAAATGTTTTATAATATATATGTATATTTTCAATTCTTTCAGGATTTTAGTTGTTTCAAATGGTCCTGCCCTGAGTGACCATGAAAGTCTCTTAGAATCAAAAAAGATTCATTGCAGTGTATCTTTAAGCTTTAGTTTCTTCCTATAGAACATGCTATAGCTTTCAAATTGCTAGGATTATTGAACTGAATGAAAGGATCCTGCTTACAAACTCTGATTATGTATAAGAAAAGGAGTGTTGGCTATTTATGGGTGTTTGTTGATCTGTTTCTGGTATAATTATTAGTAATTGTGAAATATTAGAAAAGATAATTTAATAATAAATGATCTGTTAATCAAGCACTTCTTCTATATAATGCTTCCTAAAACACTCAATGTTTACTAATTTATCTTTAGAGCTCTTGAGATGTGTTTATGTGTTAGAGTTTCCAATTACTTTGTGTTCATAGCCTTACATATTCTTGGCAATCACAAAGAAGAGCAATAGCTATAGACCTGTGGCTAGTCATTTGTGGGTTGTACCTTATTCTGAACAGACCCAAATAACGCTTCAAACCCTGTAATTGAGATTTTTCCTGTTCCGCACAGAATGATAGGATTAAAAACTTTTTTTCCATTGATTTGAGAGAGAGAGAAATAAAGAGGAGTAGGGAGAGAGAGAGGAACATCATCTTAATGTCCAACTTAGTTGTTTCATTTAATTGTATACTCATTGATTGTTTCTCGTATGTGCCCTGACTGGAGATTGAATTTGTGACCTTAGTGCACCAGGAAGATGCTTTATTCACTGACCCACCCAATGAGGGCCAGAAATTATTTACAGATGAAAATATAATAAAAAATTTTAAAGTTCATCTCTGAAAATGGATGTTTTCTTTACTAAGGCTGTTAGAATGCAAACAGGAAATTTATGCAATATGAGCGTCCATTTTTTCTTTTATTAGCCAGTTAAAGAAAAAATACCTTATTGTGATCTCGTTGAGATTAGGCTCATACACCATCATGAATTATAAGAGATTATGATCCTAAGCAAGAGAACAGTGTACATATTTAAGAAACCACAGATAATTTATTTCCACATAAATGGGGAGGTGGACATATCTATTTTCTTTCTACATGGTACACATTGTAACCTCTTTTCATTGTACAGTATCCCAAGATTCAAAAACCTTGAAAGTGGATGAAGAAACAGAAAACACAATGAGAGTTACCTGGAAACCAGCACCAGGGAAAGTCATCAACTACCGTGTTGTTTATCGCCCCCGTGGAGGAGGAAGACAGATAGTTGCCAAAGTGTCACCCACAGTCACCTCAACAGTGTTAAAGCGACTTAAACCCCAGACCACATATGATATTACAGTCCTCCCAATTTACAAGACAGGAGAAGGAAAGCTTAGGCAAGGATCAGGAACAACAGGTACAAAACCAAAAATTTTTGAAAAGTGTGTCATATTTTAAGGAAGGCTTTATACATCTACTTTATTGGTAAATGTCTAAAATTAATACTATAATAAATTAAATTAGAGTAATTTGACAGCATGCCTAATTATCATATTACTTTTTGAGCTCCCGATTAAATGATTCTATATATTAATCTTCTAACACTAATCTAATCTTCTGAATTGTGAGGATTATTTACACTTCCACTTGGGTAGCACTGTTAATCAACATTTTTATTGTGTATTACTGTGTATCGTGTGCTACCAGACTTTACTTTCTTATAAATATACATTTTGAAGTGTTATGTTTGTGATGATTCCCCTGTATGTCATTTAGATATTTCCAATTCGATTTATTATTGTAGGAGCTAAGAAAAAAAAAACCCAAAGCCTAGTCTTATGGATAATATTTTCAAATCTTGTTACCTTTACAGCTTCTCGATTCAAGTCACCCAGAAACCTCAAAACATCTGACTCAACCATGTCAAGCTTCCGAGTGACTTGGGAGCCTGCCCCCGGGGAAGTGAAGGGTTATAAAGTCACATTCCACCCCACAGGGGATGAAAGAACACTGGGGGAGTTAGTGGTCGGACCCTATGACAACACAGTTGTTTTGGAGGAGCTAAGGTAGGAATGAACTATATCTGGTTTGTGTTACAAGACTGAATATATTATGTAAATTAGTTTGGCAGCAGAGTATTCAAAATCAGCTGAAGTTGCTTTCTTATTCTTTTTTGCATTTCATCTATAATTTATTGTTGTTTCTGGATTTTTTACTCAAATTTATCTTGAGTTACATTTTTTAAAATTTATTTAATTAATTATGTTTACATAGATTCTAGGGTAACCCCTCCACATCTCCCTTGCTCCCTTCCCTACAGTACCCTCGCTTTGCTATTCTTGATGCTGGTGATGCTGATGTAGGATTTAGGCCTGAGCAGACTTTTTTGTGGTGTTTTAATGATTTTTGTTATTAAGTATCAGGGATGGCATTTTTTTTCAATAATACTCTGTTTTTTAATAATTAACACTCATATTACACAATTGTACCTAAAACAGCTTTTCCTTAGCAACCTTGTGGCAATGTGGGGGTTCCCGTGCTTTCTGGAAGGCCCAGGTGATTCACACTGAGATTCTGAGTGTGACTGCTCCTCCAGGGTGGGCCATGGGAGAGAGCAGGAAGGACTTTGTGCTTGGTGCAGGCTGACAGGATGGGGGGAGCTGATTAGCAGTCTCCCTTCAGACTGTGGGGTAGAAAACGAGGAAGTTTGAGTTTGAACAGCACTAGACATTCATTCAAGTAAAAAGAATGAACTACTGTGCAGTGCCTTTTTGAAAGTTTGTTTCAACCATTCATTCAATGATATTGAAGTCTATATAAATGCTTGCTATTTGCTTTTATCAGAATAGGGAGTATAAAACTGATTGAGCCTACCATATGCCAGGCATTGTGCTAAGTGCTATGTGTTACCTTGTAATGTACAACATTTAAATTATTTTTTTAAAGTCTTATTGCTTAGAAGCAGTAAGAGTGAAGAGGCTCATGTTTCCTTGACATGCTCGGTTGCATGGTGGGGATCCATCTGTTAGATAGGCAAGACAGGAATGGATGCTCTGAAACCCAAGTATTCTCTAGTATTTGTTGGCTAGCTTCCGTTGATGCTCACACTGTAAGCTTAGACTAGAATGTGATGGAAGTTATTTTTCTTCTCTTACAATGTTATACATTATAACTTACTCAAAGTGAAAGTTTGTAAATCGAGATGAATGTCTTTAACAAAGCAAAATGCTACCAGTTAGGCCAATTATACATACAGACTATATGTTTTCACATTTCAGGGCAGGTACCACCTATAAAGTAAATGTTTTTGGAATGTTTGATGGAGGAGAAAGTTCACCACTTGTTGGACAAGAAATGACAACCCTTTCTGACACAACCATAATGCCAATTTTACCCTCTGGTAAGTAATTGTGTTACATTTTCCTAGGAAACCTCAATGTAATGAAACTTATGAATTGTTAGGTTAATCATACAGTGAAAAGTGGCTATAAAATTTTTTACACTAAAATTTATTTACATAATCTACATAGTTAAAATATTTCTTTAAAAATCCAGCTAACCTACTTTTTGTAATATAGTTTTAAGTTATTTTTTTTTCTTAGCACTGTACTGATTACATAGTACTATACTGTTTAGAGATGATTTTTTTTTACAATAGGTAGATAATGTACATTTTCTCTCTTTTTAATGTCTAAAAGGCAGTTTTATTTTGTTAAAGTAATGGCAGAAATGATTTATGTGGGCTGAACAAGCAGTGTTGGGTTACATAAAAAAGTGGGGTTACATACATGAGCGGGGAAGCAAATGGTAACATAAATCCTTTAGACCGTCTTGTGCTTGCCACGATTACAGCTTTCATGTCCATGAAGCTAGTTTTGAACATTCTTTGAGGTGGTAGTGGTGGATAGAATTTACTTCTAAATATTTTCTATCATTTGCTAAAAAAGAGTAGATCTGGGCAGTCCGGGAGCAGGCTTGCAAAGGCTTTGGTTTTTGGAACAGTACTTGCGAATCCACAGGCCTGATTTAGTGTGTAATACATGATAACTTTGTAGTGTGATGAGCATTGCATACTTTTTTCTCCATGACCTCTTTTTGTAATATGAAGATCAGATGCTAGTGTGGCAAGAGGTGGGAGAATTCATAGCTGGTAATGCAGGCTCCTGGAAAAGAGAGAGTTTGAAAATATGGATGTGGGCAAAATAAAGTATCAAATCATGTTGTTTTGCTTTAATGTTCTATTGTTTCTCCTATGATGATATTAACTAACTTATATTTTTATTTTGTAGCCTGTGCACTGAGGATATTGGGATTATTCTCTCTCCCCAAAGCATCCTAGCTTTGTGTCAATGTTTGTGCTTGTTGTCTCTACAGCTCTCAATTTGTGTATTTGTTTGCAAACTTTTTCCAAATTCTTTCTTCTCTCTTGATTTTTTAAATGTGCAGACTTTACTATCTGTATTTACCTGATTTACATAGCAGATAATCCAGCAGTTAATAACTATATAATATAATAACTATCAGGTTTTAAAATAATAATCTTTGTTTTAAAAAGGTCTGATTTTAAGAATTACGTTTCTAATCCTTCATAATATATACAATAGTTACCTGGGAGTGCAATTATTTTAAGATATTTTGGCTCACTAAAACCTTTTCTGACTTACACATTTTATCAATTCATCTCATACTTGTCTGCTAATGACCATTGACTCTTACAGAAAACTAATCTTTAGGTCACATTAAAATTTATTAAAATTATTAATGCCTTATAGATAGATGGCTGTATATTCTGATTTATTTCAGCTCTTGAGTTTGTGAGCTCATTTAAATATATAATGATAGTTTTATTTATGATGAAGGAAATATTTGCCACTGAAATAATCCTTGGAGGAAGTGATGATTCTTATGACTTACTTAAAGTTAATAAATCACATAGACATTTTTCAGAGTCTCTACTCTAAAGCTACAAAACAAACAGGCAACACTGAGCACCCCAGGGGTAGCAGAGGCATGGCTAGGAATTAACCCTGATAAGAATTTGCTCCTTATTCTGCCCTGTCTCATAATTGCCGTGTCAGGGATGGAGTGTCTCACCAGAGCTGAAGCAGACGTTGTGTTGCTGGTGGACGGATCATGGAGCATCGGCCGGGCGAATTTTAAAACCGTGAGGAGTTTCATTTCTCGTATTGTGGAAGTTTTTGAGATTGGCCCTAAAAGAGTACAAATTGGTAGGTCTGACAACATTGAAGACATTTAGACATTTTTATTATGCTCTTTTATATATGCTAATGCCAATGGTGTTATTTTAGCTCTTGCTCAGTATAGCGGGGACCCCAGAACAGAGTGGCAGTTAAATGCTCACAGAGACAAGAAGAGTTTGTTGCAAGCTGTGGCAAACTTACCCTACAAAGGAGGCAACACTCTCACAGGTGAGTCAGGATGGTTTGGTCCAATTTTATCTCCTGTTTTTTGTGAAAGCTTGTGGCTAAATAATGATGTGATTGATTCTCTTTTTAAAATCCCACTAGGCATGGCTTTGAATTTCATTCGCCAACAGAGCTTCAAAACCCAAGCTGGAATGAGGCCTAGAGCTCGTAAAATTGGCGTTCTTATCACTGATGGAAAGTCCCAAGATGATGTTGAAGCACCTTCAAAGAAACTCAAGGATGAAGGCGTAGAGCTGTTTGCTATTGGTAAGCCCCGAAGAAGCTAGCAATGCTCTCTGGTTACAAAAGCTGAGGATATTTTTGTAGTTAAAAATATTTTCTGAAGCATGAAAAAAAAAAAGAACACATTTGCCTTATCACATCATTTATCAAAATAATGTGATAAGAAGTTTATTTATTTTGTCCTTGTAATGAGACAAAATCACATGTCTTCTTTGAAGAAAGTAATGGCTCACGTAATGGACAACTACTCTTAATTGGGTTCAAGAAAATTCCTGTTTGGTTTTCCATGGCACCATCTTTATTTTTGGTATCCATTATTTTACTTTCCAGAAAAATTATTGTGGAGAAGTGATTTTTAGAAGCATTTAGAAGTTAATTCAGAAGAGACTTTAGTTTATATTATTTTTTCTTTCTATTTTATATGTTGGTAATCATTTTATTATTGAGGAAAATCATATATATGTTCTAGTTAACACTGACTATATAAAGGGAGCTGATAAAATATTTTGCTTCATTTTATTATTTTTCTTTCCTGAGTGGTGCTTTTAATTTGTATGTATCCATTTTTTTGAGGTATTAAAAATGCTGATGAGGCTGAGTTAAAGATGATTGCAACGGATCCTGATGATGTCCATGCATACAACGTGGCAGATTTTGACTCACTGTCCAGGATTGTAGATGAACTCACCATTAACTTGTGTAACAGTGTCAAGGGTCCAGGTAAGGTTAGCCCAAGGTTTCCACCTTTAGCACTGTAATATTTTGGTCCATATAATTCTTATTGTGGGTGGGGGGAGGGGACTCTTTTGTGCATCATGAGGTGTTTAGTAACATTCATGTGCCCTGCCCCACTGAAAGCCAGTAATATCCCCAAATTTGTACAACTAAAAATATCTTCAGAATTTTACAAATGTCTGCTGAGAAGAATACCTCTCCCAGTTGAGAATCATTGGTTAGTTCCTGATTTGTTTCTGATGGAATCAAACTAGAAATGACTCCTAACTTATTTGAGGATACTTTTAGTTATATGTGCCTGCACATCACACACACACACACACACACACACACACACACACACACACACACCACACACATGCACACACACACAAATGGGGATTAGGAAAGTGAGGTGCTTTCTTTTCTAGTGTTACATATTCTCTTGTAAAGCATCTTCACTCTAAAATTACAAAGTTTCTATTAGCTGGTTGTTTCCTAACTTTTTTTCTTTTGAAGTTTGGTAAATTCTTTTGACTTGGAATGAAAGAGGCGTCTCATATCTGATTTGCTTTGCCTCAACTGTGACTGTAGATGATCAGATTTGATACTTTGCACTTGTAACCCTTAAATATACAGAGACATAACAATTTTAGAGTTTGAACTTTTAGAAATGACATAATGTGTTTGTACCTGTGAGGAAACTGAGATTAGAGAAGTTAAATTACTTAGGGTCAAATAGTTAAAGATGTTTTTAGAGGTCTTTGCAAAAATGTAAGCATTGAAAGGGAATTAAAATTTAGAAATAAAATTACAGAACTGAATTTGCAGTGACAATGGGTAGTGCAAAATGATGGCTTTATATAAATCACAGGATAAAACATGGTAAGTACTAAAACTGAAGGTTTTTGAAAAATTCATGGTATCATATGATAAAAGTTTCTTTTAAGCACTTATAATGGCAATGTAGATTATGGTAAAGACTGTTATAAATTTATTCTGTTTTTGGAAAAGTTGGAATGAAGTTAACAAATAATGTGGTAAAATAGTTTACATGCTTTGGGTACTGGGCATATGTTGGTTTGACTGTTCCTGCTTGAATTTCTTGCTTCAAACTTTTTATAGATTTGCTTTTTGGGTTTTGAATAATAGACTGACCTTTTCCCTAGAGAAATGGACCAGCCAGGAAGCCAGAATTTGTAGGCTTCTTGCTCTGGATTAGCTGAGAGAATTGGAGTTTTATTTAGTTGGAGAGAACTTTGAGTAGCGATGAAAACATCTTTTATCTCTTTTGCTCTTTTTTGTCAACTGTGTAATAGTTGCATTCATTCTAGTTTCCCAGACAGTAAAACTGCTTGATAATTTTGTAGGCTTGATTATGACCCAAGTACAATAAAGGTTAGGATACTAAGAATGGAAATACTTTCTCCAGCTTTGGCTTACAAAAAAGTAGAAAGAATTTACATGAGAATGAGTTGCCATTCTCATTAAGTCACTGGATTAATTCTCTTTAAATTTTTATTTGGCACATCTTCTTAGTGGTCAGATAGAGCTTAATAGTTTTATAATCATTGATATTTATTCCAGATTTTGTTCTGCATTAGTCATTTTATCTATATATAACCACAGAGAACAGAATTTGATATTACCAAATTAAAAAAAAAACTTGGTTGTTCTTTTTTCTCTCTTGAGTATGAAAGTGATTAGTTTCTCTTCCCACTGAACTAGGTTCTGTAGGGAAAATAAACAGAAATAAGAAACCAATTCAGCTGTCATAGAGCGCAACCTGTAGTTAAGGAGATAAAATGTGAGTACAAATAAGCAAAATGATAATGAAGGCAAAGAACTTGGGTGATGCCATTAGTGATAGAGACAATAGAATTGCCAGATCCCAAATCCGTATTTGTTGATTATAATTTAAGATTTATATTGATTATAAATTATTAAAGTTATTAGACTATAAATCGATTACAAAGCTAGAGAGAGGAGAAAGTATTCGAAGGATGATTCAGAGGCTTTGAGACTAGGTGACTGGTAAACTGGTGGTGCCATGAGGAAGAGTGGGATCAAGTTTTAATGAAAGCAGGGAACTCAGGCTTGAATTTTTGGAGGCTGAAGAACCCTCTGGTCACCCATTCAGAGACATCTATGGGCAATGGACCTCTATAAGGATTTACTGTAGCTACTTAGAATGTGAAAGAAGGTGTGTACAAACTTAATTTGGACACTAATACCCTTTCAATCTAATTGCAAATTTTCTCACCTTGATATAGTAATGAAAAAAGTGTATGTACTTTATTTCCATGTGTAGGTGACTTGGAAGCGCCTTCCAATCTAGTTATTTCTGAGCGAACCCATCGTTCTTTTAGAGTGAGCTGGACACCTCCTGCTGATAGTGTGGACAGATATAAGGTGGAATACCACCCAGTTTCTGGAGGGAAACGCCAAGAAGTGAGTAGACAATGCCTACAATTTACTTCTTTCTGACGTTCAGGTTGGGTCTTCTTTATTAGGGTTCTGAGAAAAATGTTGGGTGAGGAGCAAGAGGGTTGGAGAGCAGTGTGGAATAGTCAGTGATGGTGTTTTCTATTTCTTGCTAGGTAAGAACTTCCACTTGGGCTTACTGAAAGGGATAGAGCTTTCTTTAAATTCTTATGGTCTCTAAGAACTGAAGAATATCAATATGATTTTAATTAAAATTTAATTAGAGGATGCTTGGTTTGTTTATGAGTTTGTACTGGAATCACAAAGTTAGAAGAGAACATTAAAGATGATCTAGTTTTACCCATTCATTTTACAAATAAGGAAACAACAGCTGGGAGAATAAATTCTAAGAATTGTCCAAGATCTCATTGTAATCTGGTAGTTTGCAAAAACAAAAGACAGTGATCTTATTGAAATATAATTTCTAAGCTCACTGCAATGAACTATTTTGTAATTATAATAGAAAAGAGGGAAGTGATTATAACATGTTATTGTTTAATTTCTTTCCCCTAGTTTTATGTGAGCCGACTGGAAAGTAGCACAGTACTAAAGGATCTGAAGCCTGAAACTGAGTATGTTGTGAACGTGTATTCTGTAGTAGAAGATGAATACAGTGAGCCTTTGAAGGGCACAGAAAAAACCTGTAAGTCAGATTAAAAATAAATTGTTTGTTTAAAATTTATTTTTATTATTCTGAAATGAGAAGCAGGGAGGCAGAGAGACAGACTCCTGCATGTGCCCGAATGGGATCCTCCAGTAAGCCCAGCAGGGGGTGATGCTCTGCCCATCTGGGCCGTCGCTCTATTGCAACTGGAGCCATTCTAGTGCCTGATGCGGAGGCCGTGGAGCCATCCTCAGCGCCTGGGCCAACTGTGATCCAATGGAGCCTTGGCTGTGGTAGGGGAAGAGAGAGATAGAGAGGAAGGAGAGTGGGAAGGGTGGAGAAGCAGATGGACATTTCTTCTGTGTGCCCTGGCTGGGAATCGAACCTGGGACTCCACACACTAAGCTGACACTCTACCGCTAAGCCAATGTTTTTTGTTTTTTAAGATAAAGTGGTGACAACCCATGTAGGGTTTTGTCAGTCTTTCAAATCATTCCATTATTCAATAGCCATTCAGCAAATATTTACCAAGTGCATTCTTTTTGTAGGTGCTCAATAAATAGTGGGTTTCTGCTTTTATTGGCTGCTCCTCCCATTGTGGAACCCACTGGTGCAATGGGTAGTCATAGTTGTAGATAACTTAGAGCGCCAAGTTCCTCTCATAGAGTTATTCACTTCTTAGAAAAAGACACCATATGAAGAGTGGGATTAAGATTAGGAAGAAAAGCTGTACAGAGATGATCTATTTTTATTCTGTTCATGGCCAGATCTTCCTGCTGACAATGTGATCTCCTCATTATTTTCTGGCCTTTAATATCTGGTCTTTACTAGAGAAGTTCTAATGGCTTAGACTTTGAGCAGAGCTTTTGGGAGAGATGTTCCTCACACCTATTCCTGTTAGGGTTTCTGAGACCACATGAAAATGCTTTTTCTTTCACCCATTCTTTTGTTTGGGCTCCAGGGGAAATGGAGGCCACTTACAAGAGAAAGGAGTATCATTCTCTCCAACACAAGAATTGACTCTACTTACTGATCAGTTCCTTAGGTCTTTATCTCTTTTCTTATTTTCCTTTATATTAGACTATAAGCAATGGGAAAAATGTATTTCATAATATGCAGGATTAATTTGATAATTTCTTAAAACTTTAAATTCTATCTTTGAGCAAAAATAAAAAGCTATATGGGTACTAAGTGAGAAGGAAACTGTAGACCTTATATTTGCTTCATTGGCTTGACTTCAAAAAGCCCATAAATCCTCTAAGTTCCTGTTAGCAATGTGTGACACTCTCAGTTAAATATATATTTTTAAAACAAGGTGAAATAAAATACTATGTTGCTTACTTATGTATAAAATTCTATAATTAAAGAGTGAAAATAGTCAAATTAGAGATGTTCCAGAGAAACAGATTGACATCTCAGGAAATTGGTATCTATTTCAGCTTCCATATGGACTCACTGAAATGCTATTTCAAATTTAAATTTTCTTCCTTCTATGATATAGTTGCAACATACAGTCCTGAGTATAAGATGACAATGAAGATGAGATTGGGTTTTTTAGGGGGAGTGAAATGGAATCTTACTGATTTGTCACAGCAACTCATTCTCTGTTTAGCATATATAAATGTAAATAACTAAGTGAGAACAACAATGAGAAAAATGAGTAGAATGACAGGAATTAAACTGATATCTGCTTTTACATTCCAACAGTGCCTGTCCCTGTGGTCAGCCTGAATATTTATGATGTTAGCCCTACCACCATGCATGTGCAGTGGCAGCCAGTGGGAGGGGCTACTGGCTACACTTTGTCATACGAACCCCTCAATGCCACAGAACCTAAAAAACCCAAAGAGGTGAGAGATATTTGTTTCTTTTTCATTGAGTCTTTCTGAGACCTTATAGGTTCAGAGTCCTCATTAACTGCAGTTACTTAGAACTCATTTATAACTTTACTCAAAAAGCAGAAAAGTTGAAAATTAGATTTGTAGACAATGACACATTTGAGAAAATATTGGCATGAAAAAGAAAATACAGTTTAGAAAAATAAAATATAAAAGTTGTGTTATATATAATCGAGTTACAAATGGGTTGTAATTGGCTGTCCCCAGTAAGTGGAAACGTTTGATTTGAATGTCTGATTTCCCCTTGGCACGTCCGTATGCAGATGCGTGTGGGGCCAGCAGTGAACGACGTGGAGCTAACTGACCTCTCTCCCAACACTGAGTACAAGGTCACAGTCCAGGCCGCCCTGCATGACCTCACTAGCGAACCTGTCACTGCTCGGGAAGTCACCTGTAAGACATTGCTAGTTTTCCTTCTTTCCTGTGCTGTAAACATGTTTGTTAGAATTTTTCTTTTATCAAATGATGCTAATCATAATTTAATTATTTGTGCATAAATTATGTTATTATATACACAATTAAATTTAAGAATTAAAATTAGTGATAGACTGATGGCAATCTTAAATTGATTCTAGGATTTACATTTTTTTCCTCACGTTTAACATGCCCAGTATTGAGATGTATCTTGCACTTAATGTTGTCCTACAGTTGTTCTTGGCCAGATGTCTATCAGAGCTTAGAACATAAAATAATGGTATATCTTACAATTGACATTGTTGTAGATTGATGCAATACAATTGGCGAGAATGGAATGTTGGGTGAGTGTAGTTTTGGAGAAAGATACTCAGTTTAAGATCAGGATGTTCCAAACTTTTATTATAGAATCTCTGTAGCACATATGAATAAGTCTGTTTCAATTAAGTGAATTTATCAGTTAACTCAACCCAAAACATACTGATCATTTGTTATACACCCATCACTGTTCCCATAAGTAATGATGCACCAATAAGTAATACAAAGCACTAAAGAACATGTGGATTCCTTCCTGGTTTGCACTTCTCTTCTATGTGCTCATCAGCCCATTTTTGTGTGTTTCCTCCTTGTTTCACTAACAGTTTTCTTGAAAAGTGACAATAATTGCACTTAAGACCTTTGCCTGACCTAGCTCGGAGTTTGATTTTATGCTTGTTGAGGTGGGCACACTGGGGTAGATGATTTGGCTTAAATTTGGTGAGTCCCAGCCCACATTTCTAAAGAAATAAAAAAGTAGGAAGGAATCTTCAAGGGGGAAAAGAGGCTGAGACAGAAGCATGATGGGGCAGCAAAAAAAAAGAATCCCTGCTGGGTGGGACAGTATAAATTCATGGACAAAATATAATCTTTTATAGGTTGGATCCTGTTTTGAGTTGGTGGTTTTGTGGAAATGGATTAATGACAGATGAAAAGAGTTGGTAGCCAGCCAGGGATGAAGATGTGTGTTCTAAGAGTTCTGGGGGAGGAGACCCATAGTAGGGAGAAAGAGAAATGTGGCCATGGATTGAGATACAGGGCTGGGCTTTAACAATAGAGGAAGGGAGCACAGAGAAATAGAAACATTGAAGGGATAAAGGTTAGGAATGGAGGTGGAAAGAAAGATTCAGGAAGACAGAGATGTCCAGAGCTTCGATGAGAGACAAAGGAAATTGGTCAAATGGGCAGCTAGAAAGAGTGAGGTGTCTCATAAAATGAAATAAAACCTCCTCATTAGTGATCCTCCTCCGCATTCTTTTTGAGGTAAATCTTTGTTTACTTGGTTAAAAATTTATCATTTGTATTTTTTTCCAACCATTTAGGCTTTTGTGGATTTTCATATGAGCTTACTGGATGCTTGCTTTGGCCCATCTTCACTCTTCCTTCTTGTCACCAGTTGCCTTTTTATCAATATTCTTAAGGGATCTTGACTCCTATGGTGTCATTGTTTATCTTAACCAATTTAAATACCTGGTAAAGAAACAGTGATGAATTTATGGTGGATTATGATTTATTATAGCTGAGCAGCAAGTAAGTGCTTATTTAAATAGAGTAGAAGAAATTAACATGTAAATGATAAGTAGAGTTGTTGTAAAAGTTTAAATTTATCCTATTTTTAAAGAGCTTTCTTAAGAATAATTCAGCTCTACCTGGTAGAATCATAGTGCTTTTATCATCGTAACAATTTTTTAAAAGTTATTTTGCTGCATACTTTTAGGCTTTCTCCAAACAATTTTCTGAAAGCTTGTGTGAATTCTTTAGAGTTAGGTGGTTGAGAGTTACATATGGACTTAATTTCTCATGCATCTTTTTAGTGCCGTTACCCAGACCTCGAGATCTGAAACTCACAGATGTGACCCATAGCACTATAAATGTCGATTGGGAACCCGCGCCTGGAAAAGTGCGTAAATATATTGTTCGCTACAAAACACCAGATGAGGATTTCAAAGAGGTAGGTTGGAGATTAGAACGGGTTTGAAATTATTTGTTTTTCTAGTAGGTTTAATGAAAGAACCGAAACAAGTATAGTTGTTAGCATGTTTACAATATTTTCATTTTATTAATATAGTGTTGAAAAATTATGTTAATAAAGCACTGTTTTGAATACTGGTAATATATTGGACTGTCTTTAATTTAAGTTAAAATGTTTTGCTGTGTGATAATGATATCCAAACATCACCCATTAGATAGTTATAGAATTGAGATAGTATTTCCTTTTCATCCAGAGGCTTTTATGAATTACTAAAAAATATCAAAATGTTTCTAAAAATAAAAGCTAGCAAGGGATATTGGAGAGTTTGGAAGGAAGGACAATTATCAGAATATTGTCAGAGAATGGAAAGAAGGACAATAGAAAAAGACAGAGAGAAAGTATAAATATGTTGTTAGAGAGCTGTTCTTTTGACAGTGAATGGTTTTGAGTAGATGCTATGGTGGAGAGCTGTTTCCATGACGACCTGATTTAGAGTGGGAACAAACTGAGGGGCTTCACTAGTGAATGGGTTTAAAACTTGTGCATGCTGGGGTTGTGGCATTAATGTTGGAATCTCAGGGTCATTTTTTGAATACAAAAATTCTTTAGGCACCCAGTACTGACTACCGGTCATTTGGATTAAACAAGCTAATGTATCCATGTGCACACATTCATTTCATTTTGGATTTCAAATTCAAAAGAGATACAATGACCAATAGGTCTCACAGGGTTCTTGTACATGGCAAATGAGATAATGCATTGGATAATGTCCAAAAGAAATAAGGCAGTGATACAAAGGAAAGCAAGTGGAAAATGATTAAGTTTTTTTTGAATCAATAGACTGTCATCATTTACCATGTCAGATATGGTTCTCGTATGTACTTCTTTTTCTACTTCAGAAACATGAACTGTCTCCAGTTTCTGGATTCTTATGCAGATTGGAAAGCATTGTTTTTTTTTTTGGGGGGGGGTGTATCACTGTTCTTATGCATTTGTGCTGAGAGGTACAGTTAACAGAGATGTCAAAACTGAACGCTTTGTGAAAATAGCTCCACTCCTTTATTATAGGTAGAAGTGGACAGATCACAGACCAGCACCTCTCTCAAAGAACTCACCTCACAAACTCTGTATACAGTCAGAGTTTCTGCCGTGTATGACGAGGGGGAGTCTCCCCCAGTGGCTGCTCAAGAAACAACCCGTGAGTTGTGATCATGCTTTATTGGGTCGTTTCATTTCTTAATGCTATTTTAGTCAGTATTTAATGCTTGCATTCATAGATTGTTTTTCATTTATTTTCTTCTCTTCTATCTTTATGTTCCTGTCTTTTATAATTTATATACTACTGTTATTCTATCAGTCAGTCAATAATTCATCTTCTAGATACTTAACTGGTATGTGTGGGGTTGGGGGAATTGAGGGAGAAAGTACATTCTTGATGTATGTTGGACATTTTCTCTGAGAAAGTTGCATTAGTTATCAAATATTTTTTGACATGTTACTATAAGTAAAAAGCTATCAGTGGTAATAAAGTATAAACATCTTTGTGCTCAATAGTTTATGGCTTCACTGTAGAGATAAAATTAATTAAGAGTACATGGGATCGCCTGACCAGGCGGTGGTGCAGTGGATTGAGCGTCAGACTGGGATGTGGAAGACCCAGGTTCGAGACCCCAAGCTCACCAGCTTGAGCGCTGGCCCATCTGGCTTGAGCAAAAAGCTCACCAGCTTAGACCCAAGGTTGCTGGCGCCAGCAAGGGGTTGCTCAGTCTGCTGAAGGCCCGTGGTCAAGGCACATGTGAGAAAGCAATCAATGAACAACTAAGGTGTTGCAATGGCAATGAAAAACTAATGATTGATGCTTCTCACCTCTCTCTGTTTCTGTCTGTCTGTCCCTATCTATCCCTCTCTCTGACTCTCTCTCTGTCCCTGTAAAACAAAACAAAACAAAAAGAAATAAAAAAATAAAAGAGTACATGGGGTCATGTAAGGAAGGTGCGGTATTTGAACTCAGATTGTATGCATGTGGATGTCAGAGGAAGGGAAGACTTCCACAGTGGGAAGGTGGGAGATGCAGAACACCCTGCCTCATTTCTCCTTCCCTGCTCAATCCGGTTACTTCTCTGAGGGACCCCAGTTTCTCCCCCAGCCCCATGGTACTTCTATGCATTTAACCCGATTATTATTGAGTGTTTTTTAATTTATTCTTCTTACCCCTTGCTCCCTCCTAGTGAAAGTAGAGACATATTTGTTTTGTTCAACTCTGTATCTTCAGTGGGTGGCAGCCCATAATTTCCTAATTAAATAGGTAGTTAAGAAATCTAGGTCTAAAGCCAGATGTGTTCCAAAGAAATACAATGGGAGTCACATATGTAATTTCAAATTTTCTAGTACCCACATTAAAAAGGTAAAAAGAAACAGATTAAATTAATATTAATAATGTGTTTTACTCAACCCAACACAGCCAAAATATTATCATTTCAATATGTATTGGTATAACAATTATTGGGATATTTCACAATTTTTTTCATAATAAGTCTTTGAAATTCAGAATGTATTAGTTTTATATTGTAGCACACCTCAGTTTGGACTAGCTACATTTCAAGTACTCGGTAGTACCTGTGGCTGGTAGCCTTTGTAGCACACAACACAGGTCTAGAGAATTTGAATGACTTGCCCTGCTTTATGTAGTAATCTTGTGGTGGGATCAGTGCCATAGTCTGAAACTTTTACTTCCTATACAGGAACTCCCTCACCAGATCAGAATTTCTCCTTTAGTGTCCAGCTGTCTGTACATGATCAGGGTCTCTTGTGAAATGTCACAGCCTGCTCTTTAGTATCGGGCAGTGTCTACTTCTGCTATTTTCTTACCATGTGATATCTCTTAGCAATTTGAGTTGCCTTCTTGACATCAGTTCTTACCTGGTAAGGGTAGTGGCTAGAGACAACAATTGATGCATATGAGTATAGTGACAGCTTTGCATAAACATATGTAATAAAGAGAAAAAGAATTCAGGAAAAAAGGCTAGTGAAAGCAGGTAATTAACTTAGTATACGAAATGAAAACTTTTAATATGTTTTTAATTTTAATATTTCCTAATAACTTTTAAATACATCCAAAGTGTGTCCTTAACCAATTTTTTTAAATTCAATTTATTTGGGTGCAGATTTGAGGTGTGCAACTCAATAAAATATCATCTGCAGACTGCGTTGTATATACCCCTCACCCCAAGCAAAATCTCTTTGTCTCCATTGCCCCTCCCCTTTGCCCACCTCCCTGTATCCCCACCCTATTTCCCTCTATCACCATCTGTTGTCTGTGTCTATGAGATATTCTTTTTTGCTTAATCCCTTCACATTCTGTTATCCAGTCCCCCAACCCCCCTCCCCTCTGACAGCTGTCAGTCTCTTCCATGTATCCATGTCTCTGTTTTTATTTTGTTCATCCATTTAATTTTTAACAGATGTTTTGATGGCAACTGTGCTTCTGAAAGTGGTACCACTCTCCTTAACTCAATGGACCCTTTCATTGTAATTATTAGAAACAAATTTTTGATGGCTCTGGGTTTTGTGTAGTTTGCTTTCATTACCAAAAGATAGAGAAATAATTGACAGTGAAAGTTCAGGACTGGTGACAGACATTCCAAACTGCTTGTGCTGCAAGCTAACTAGAGGGCCTGATTAAGGAAGGGTTTTTCAGTGGGATTTCAGCAGTCATCAGCACTCCACAGCTTTTTCTCTCTTTAGTTATAGTCTGCTTTTCATCGTGTTTAACGTTAGTGACTGTAGGAAAAGCTTATGCATAGATTACTTAGATCATAACATTCCATGGACCATGCAGGTTTCTGTACTCTCTGATATTATATACCAAAGTTTCTGCTTATGTGTTCTGCTGTGTGAAAGAGCCCATGATTTTCATTTGATTCTCAAAAAGTTTGAAATGCAAAATGACTAGGAACCACTGAATTAGGAGAGTATTACTAAATAACACCTTTAAAAAAATCACCCTTTTAATAGAATAAAAATAATCACCTATAAGAAATAAAAAATTAATAATGACCTATTATATCCATACACTATTTCCAGGGTTCAGAGGCTCTCTTTTATAGTTTTCTTTCAAATAAATGAACTGAATTGGAGAGATACTTGATTTTAAGCCATGTTTTCAACCAGTTTTTTTACATCTAGTAAAATAAAACAAAACATTTTAATTTTTTTAAATTAAATTTGTGGCTCACATTAAAAAAATTAGTCCTGCCTTTTCTCACGACAGGCACGGTGCCAGCCCCAACAAACCTAAAGATTTCTGAAGTAACAACAGAGAGTTTCAGAGGAACTTGGGATCACGCAGCGTCAGATGTGTCTCTCTACAGAGTAACCTGGGCACCTTTTGGAAGCTCAGATAAGATGGAGGTAGTGTTGTTAACTCTCTTTCTTTTTTTTTAGTGTCTTATTTAATTATAGGAAATCTTGTCTAAAATCTGCAATACCTCTATTGCCAGAAAAGCATCTGTTCCTTCTGTTGACATTTGAACTCATGGCATAAATCAAAGCAGGAACATCTGGCTATATACTGTCAACAGACTGCCCTCGAGTGTGTCATATACATGGTGACTTTACTTGTGTGGGTTTGTTTTTTCTTTCTCTTTCCCTAAGACCATCTTAAATGGAGATGAAAATACTTTGGTATTTGAAAACCTGAACCCGAACACTCTGTATGAAGTTTCTGTTACTGCCATCTATCCTGATGAGTCAGAAAGTGATGATTTGACTGGCAGTGAACGCACACGTAAGTGTTTAGCCTTTAGGACATTGTCATTTTAAAATTAATTTAAAAACTAGAGCTATAATTTTATTAATAATATTTTCCTAAATTTCTTTTTTTTTAGAGCGTGTGATACCTTTACCAACACCAGGTAGGAATTTAATTTGCTGAATTGTATGAATGACCAAATAATGAATGAATGAATGGAAAGTACAATGAAATCCATGACAAACAAGCCTTCTGCTTTTAAATTGAAAGGTGTTTGATTGAGACCTCTTTTAAAAAGGCTTTCTTGAAAAACTATGCTTAACTACTATTTGTTAAGCAGTTATTTAGGAATCAATGACCAATCTATTCTACAACTAAAGATATATGGCTGTATTGAATTCCTTGGGAACAGTGCATATTTTGCGGGGCGGGGGGCGGGGAAGAGGGAGGTATTCTTCTTTGTGCTTACTATGTTTCTCAACAATCTTCTTTCAGCTCCCAAAAGTGGGCCACGAAACCTTCAGGTGTACAATGCAACATCCAACAGTTTGACAGTTAAATGGGATCCTGCTAGTGGCCGTGTGCAGAAATACAGAATCACGTACCAGCCTACAACAGGGGAAGGCAGTGAACAAATGGTAATTTGTTTTGTAAAAACTATTACTTGGAAAAAATCTACTTTTTTCCTTTTTAGATCGCTTTCACCCACAGTTTTTAGGTAGTCATACTTATCATCTTGAGAGCTGCAGGATTTACTCTATTGGGTGGAAATACTGGACTTCACCCGTGGTGGAGACTCTGGAGGTGAAAGTTGCTTTCACAGGAACCTCACAGAACAGGTGGGTGCCTCTGTGCACCCCCGTGTTCCTTAGAAATTGTTAGTGTTGGATTATCCATGAAGATATCGAGATTTTTGAGTTTAGGTAGTTTTTTCAATCCATATCTATCCATCTTAAATTAAGTATTGAAATTTTCCTAAACTTCCATTATTCTATTTTTTTTATGTGTTATAAGTTATCTCTTAGATCTGGTGTTTCCAGATCTGCATATCTACTTCCCTGATTCATACTATTTGTCGTTTTTATATTTATCTAAATAGAGGTTCCTGAGAAAGATGGCAAGACTGTAAACTCAGCTTTAATCTTTATTATCTTCCCTAATTTAACAGGACTCTTGTCCATTCACCTTGCTCACCTTAATTGTCTGCCTTTAAACTTTCTTCAGCTTAGTTTTTATGAAACGTGACTAAAACTGCATGCACTATCCTAGCTCATGAAGCACCATGATTTTTACACAGATGGAGTGATGCTTTTGGTGAGGTCTAGTATTCTGTTGACTCTTTTGGGGACTATAATGTTTCCTTATGTAGCTTTAGAGAGATATGTGTTATCAACCTTTAATCTTCTGACTTGCTGTTCTCCAGCAAGTGGTGAGAGGTGTTAGCAGAAGTAGATGCTGGCAGTGGTTAAAGGTGTGTGGTTAAAGTTCTCAGATAGTACATAGTGATAAGTGGGTTTAGCTGAACTAGAAATCCTCTTATCCTCAGTGTAACTTTTAATTTGGTCTTTTAAGGTTTTCATAATATTTGATTTAGGTAGTTTGATATATTTGGATTGAGAATATGTCTATTTGAATTCAATAGATTATCAATAATAAACTAAGTATCAGTGGTATTTATCTGGTTTATATAAAGACACATTTGATGAATTGACTTTTTTTTGGTATTTTTCTGAAGTTAGAAGTGGGAGACAGAGAGAGACTCCTGCATGCGCCTGATCAGGATCCACCTGGCAAGCCCACTAGGGGGCGATGCTCTGCCCATCTGGGGCATTGCTCCATTACAACTGGAGCCATTCTTGCACCTGAGGCGGATGCCATGGAGCCATCCTTAGCGGCCGGGACAACTTTTTGCTCCAATAAAGCCTTGGCTGCGGGAGGGGAAGAGAGATAGAGAGAAAGGAGAGGGGGAAGGGTGGAGAAACAGATGGGTGCTTCTCCTATGTGCCCTGGCTGGGAATCAAACCTGGGACTTCCACACGCAGGGCTGATGCTGTACCACTGAGCCCAACGGGCCAGGGTCTGGATTGACATTTTAATATCAGAAACAAAACTTATTTTTTTCTGTGCCAGGCCTGGTGTAGGTAAAACTATATAGTGGGATAAACTTGACCTTAACATTTTTCTTCTTCGTAATACTGACCCTGCAACTGCTGTTTTGAATCTCTTTTACTGTCTCTCAGCTATTTGTTATAATTAGATAGAGTCTCATAAGTGTATCTTCTGCAAAGTATTAGCTGATGATCCCTTTAAGATTTGTTATTGTTAGGAATATTTTCATTTCAGTGCTAATCCATGAACTAATCAAAGTAATGAGTCATTGGTGCTAGAATTATCTTGGAGAGTTGAATGGAAGAAGTAAGCAGATACCCCTCTGCTTACTCAGAGGCTAGTTCTATTAACTGGATGCTTTCAGATTGTTAAGTATCAATTGATACTTTTCTCTCATCACCTCAAATATTAAATTTATTAAAATTAGCCACTGTAGTTCAGTTTGCTTCTATTAGAATGACTACAGTGAGTCACAGGTTTCCTCTGAAACTTGAAAGGATGGGTGAAATGTTGGAAACATCTGGACCATGCTAACACATTCAACCATCCACATGTGCACTCATTATGGGCAGCATGCCATTTTCATGTGATTTTAATTAGTATGGCACAAACAACTGAATTCGGTAAACTGTTAACAAATCATACAAATTTTCTTTCAACAAGATAGCTAGATAGCCTTAAGCAATGAATAAAATGCTAAAACCTCTGTAATTGGAAAAACTGAAAAAATATCATTCCACACAGTGAAGTCTGGGAACTTCTGCATAAGTGTGTTCTGGCAAAGGGTCCCGTCACGTAGTTTACACAGCTAATGCTGTTACAGTGGCAATGTTTTGGGGGAAACACCAAAAAGTTTAGATCTTTTGCTGAATCATTTTAATGTGTTGCTAAAGCAAATAAAAACCATCTGTAAAAAAAAAAAAGAGAAAGAATAAAACTGAATGCTGCAGAACCTCTGCTATCATTCAAGTCTTTGCTACCTTAAATTTCCTTTGTAGCTCATGTACGATTAATGCCTTTGTGGGAAGAGATCTGTGAAATGTGCTTTGGATGAAATTTTACAGCGCTGGTGGCAAGCAAGTGGAAATATCTTTTTGAGGTCATCAGTGTAAGGCTTAGAGTCCTTTCTGTGATTTAAGGTGCATAATTTACATTTAAAATTATACCATGTCTTTTAAACTTTCACTGTGGTACATGTTTCCAGATCTTGGCAGGAGTCTCAAACAGCTCCCTTGTAGATAAAGCCTTTTCTAACAGATGAGTGAGATGGCGAGCACAAGGTTAACACTTATTCCTGTTTTACTCAAGACCACAGTAGGAGGACGACAGAACAGTGTGCTCCTGCAGAAACTTAAGCCTGACACTCCTTACACGATCACGGTGTCATCCCTGTATGCCGATGGTGAAGGAGGCCGGATGACAGGAAGAGGAAAGACCAGTAAGTGAACTCAAACCCCTGCAGCTTCTTTAATGATTGCCTTTGGAATAAAATCACATCTTTATCAGGAAACACTGAGGTGATACAGGATTTTATTCTTTAAAAATGCATTTAAAATAATATTGGTTTTAATATCCTTGCTTGGAGTTAACTGTCTCTGTTTGTAGAGAAAAACACATTATTTTCTAAGATTAAAAAAATGCTCTGAGGCCCAAATATCTTGTGGACAGATGAGACATGTGTCAGATTATTGCAGACACACTTTCATTTATTCACTACTTCAAAAAATATTTGTTGGGTGCTCACTATGGGGTACCTGATATGTTCTAGGGTTCCTTATGTTCTAGGGTTCCTGGGAGATATTGAACGTGTGTGTGTGTGTGTGTGTGTGTGTGTGTGTGTGTGTGTTTAATTTAAGTGAGAGGAGGGGAGCTAGAGAGACAGACTCCGCATGTACCATGACTAAGATCTGTCCGGTGACCCTGTCTGGCACCCATGCTCACAACTGATCTACTTTTAGCACCTGAGGCAGAGGCTCCATGGAGCCATTTTCACTACCTGGGGCTAACACACTCAAATCAATTAAGCCATGGCTGTGGGAGGGGAAGAGAGAGAGAAAGGGAAGGGAGAGGAGAGGAGAAACAAATCAGATGGTTGTTTCTCACTTGGGTCCTGAGCGGGACTCAAACCCAGGACTTCCACATGCCAGATGGACGTTCTACCACTGAGCCAACTGGCCAAGGCCTGAACCTGTGTTTTGTGGGTGCTTGGTTGTTAGGATCATACTGTAGCATGATTTCTGTACATTCCAGAACCTCTGAATACTGTACGGAACCTGAGAGTGTATGACCCTTCCACCAGTTCACTGAGTGTTCGCTGGGACCATGCAGAGGGGAACCCTCGCCAGTATAAGCTCTTCTATGCACCAACAGCAGGTGGTCCAGAGGAAATGGTAACTATTTCCTATAGTGAAAAATGCGTGTTTGTTTAAACTATAGCGGAGTGATTTAAAAGTGGAGCTAAAGGGGTTAACTGATTTGTTTTAGCCTTAATGAAGTTTATATTCATGTAATAGAACTTGACAGAGAGTAGGTTGGTGCCTTGGTGCCTGGGTGATATGGGGATGTGGGGAACTAATCTTTCTAGAAGTTCTAAAGGGGGAGCCTAGGGTGAGTGTGGGGGCCTAGAGAAGTCTTCATAACCTCTTATAACAGTTTATGTGGGGGCATTATATTCCAATATTACAGTGCTTGCTTCTTGACTTGGTCTTGAGTTAGTATTTTGAGTATTCTACACTTTGAAGTATTATTTCTTTTATAAATTTTCAAATCATGCACTTTATGTTTTATTAAAATCTTTAGGTACCAATCCCTGGGAATACCAATTATGCCATTCTTAGGAATCTGCAGCCTGATACCCCCTACACTGTTACTGTGGTTCCTGTTTATACTGAGGGTGATGGCGGGCGCACCTCAGTTACTGGAAGGACCTGTAAGTAAGAAGGCAGAAAAATCTAGCCTTTTCATTATAAAGGCCATTTAGGCCCATTGAAAAATATTTGGAAAATTCAAAATAATAAAATAAAAACATAAAAATGACCCATAATTCATCTCACTATCATCAGTTACTATTAGTGTATGAAATAAAAATGTATAATGACATTTGTCTTCTGAAATGATAATTTAAAGATTTATAAATGTGTATACAATCATTAGTATGCTACTTTGGTTATTTTCTTTCACTGACAAAAATTCATTGAACTTTGCTTTGTGCTTTATAGATTTGTATAAAGCAGTATTTTATAATTAGCTTTATAGTGTGAATTGTTGACATCTGTTCATCACATTACTTGGTTGTACATTTCTACATTTCTCTGGCTTGCTGAGGAAGTGCTCTTTGGCATTAAAAACCTGTATGCTTTCATCTGCCATTAACTTCTTGAAAACCAGTTTATAGTGGTTTTACTGTTTTTTGTAGTATTGCTTAAAGGTTTTTGTCCATAATAATAAATATTCCTTTGGCTTTAAAAATATACCTTCTAATGGCTAAAAGGAAGCAAGTATGGATGCCTTCTTTTGGTAAAAGATTAGTGGTCTAATAAGACAATGATATTGACTAACCTACAGTTTGGGATTAATACATAGATTCAGTGTTTTTCTAAATCCCTATTGGGGCAGATAACCGAGGATCTTATTTCTGCCTCCTTTTGCCTTTAATTTTAATTATGGAAGACATTCATAAAATTAAAAACATATAATTTCTCCTCTCTATCTCTCCATTAACTCTTTTGTTGGAAAACTGAAGCTTCTTTTCCAGGTTTTTATTCCGTATCCCTTGTCCCTTTATGGCCCATACAGCACTATTACATTTATTAGCTTGTCTTTACTGGTTGCTTCTATATAGACAATAGCCATAATTGGCTAACATTGAGTAAATTTGGATTTGGAGAGTGTAAATCTGCTTTTGCATGTAGATCATTAGAACTTTCAGAAGGATAGTATTTTATCTTTTTACAGAGTATAAATTCTGGAGAAGTAATAACAAAAGCTCAACATTTATAAACAGACTTAAGGAATATGCGTTAACTTTTCCTTCCTTAGTGGAGAGAGGGCTGGCGAGAAACGTCCAAGTGTACAATCCTTCGCCCAACAGCCTAGATGTCCGCTGGGACCCTGCCCCGGGGCCTGTGCAGCAGTATCGCATTGTGTATTCTACTGTGGCTGGCACTAGACCCTCAGAATCTGTAAGTAACTTTGTCATCTTAGAGCTGAGCAAATGAATGTTGTAGATTCTACTGCACCTCCTGCCATGGCTGCTGGCCTAGAACAATAAGCCAGTTGTTGGTGTGGCACTGAGTCTCAGGGAAACGTCATTTCCTGATGAATGTAGGCTTGTCTTTGTGTCATGTTGGGTAGCCTGTGAGAATGCAACCACAAACATGCCATAGTCTGAGGATTAAATGATTGATTTTGATGTATTAAAGCAGGTATATTAATTACAAAATTAGTGAGCAAAAATGAATTTTAGGGCAAAAGCAAATTAGCGATGGGAGTTAAACTCCCCAGTAATAAATGCAATTCATTGCTAAACCTTGTCAATATGGGCTTTTGTTGTAAAGTACAAATGTCTTATTATGAAACTGTCTTAGAGTATTCCTTCACTGGTTCATACAAATTGCCCAATCTGTCCTCAACTCATAGCACCATTCAGCTTTGTAAATGGAATGGTAATTTAGAAGTCAGAAATTCTAATTTGAATAAGGGAAAACATCAGAATACTTAAGAAAAAGTAAATTTATAGACTACCTTTATTTATGTCTTTATAAAAATAAGCAATCATGATGAGCAAAGGTAAATAAATGATGAACAATATATGTGTCTTGTAAGAATATTGATTTGCATGTCCCTGTGTATGGTAAGACACATTCAGACAATATTGTCCTTATTCATTGCAGAATTGCTCTCTATTTTAATAGAAAATTTCTCCCCCATCAGTGTAGAAGTCTCTTATGTGTATCTAACATTCAGGAATCCTTTTTGGATTACTATCATGAGCCCTGGGTGTTATATTTAAGAATCTTTACAATAAACCTAAATGTGAGGTGGTTGAAGCTACTAAAGTCAAGTGTGAACTAAGTTTGTTTGAAGAAGAAATTTCAGAGGATAAATCCCATCTAATGGTGTGGGTTGGGCAGATTTCATGAAGAAGCAGAGTAGTTAGCTTCTGACATGCCTGGGCTCAGCCTTTTATTATCAAAGTTATTGTGCTGACTAATAAAAGACTTGGTAAGCATTTGGGTTGTCATCAGGCAGAATTTGGCATTTTCTTCCCTCCAGGTTGTGGTGCCAGGAAATACCCGTACAGTGCACCTGGAGCGGCTGATTCCAGACACGCCCTATTCTGTGAACATCGTGGCTCTTTACTCCGATGGAGAGGGGAATCCCAGCCCTGCCCAGGGCCGAACGCGTGAGGCAGAAATCCTTTCTCTACCCCATTCCCTTGTGACTCAGTGGCGGGGCATCTCTGAGTGATGAGGAGTGAGTGATGAGTGAGAGGCAGTGAGAGCTTTTGTCACCTTTTTGCAAATGAGGGTAGGCGTGGGCATATGGCTCCCACATTTACACTTCAGACTAAAGCTTTGGGTCCATGACTGCCCTTTGTGCTGAGTGAACTTTATCTGGTTTTATTCTCATCATAGACCTAAGTTAGGAGGGGTTTCTGCTCCTTTTCTGTTCTTCAGTAGGTCTTAACGCATACTGAGCAAACATGAGGGCTTGGCCTCTGGTTCACTAAGCAGGAAGTAGGTCTAGTGGTTGAAATTATCCTTTCTTTCCTTAGTCTGTAGCTTTAGGTTCAAGCCTAATTTTATGTCACTGGAAGTTCAGCACGTACATAGCTCTGACATGTAGCACTTTCTGTGGTTTATGTTTTCACATTAAAACCATAGAAAATGTGTATTTTATCATAGGGAGTAAACAACCAAGTGAATGGTGAAAGACCTGACAGTAACTTCCTTAATCTGACCAGGGTGAAGTTCTTTTATACCCCTCCCTCCATCCCCATGTCTGTCATGCTCACAGGCAGGCAAATAACTCTGTTGTATTTTATTTATTTAGTACCACGAAGTGGACCAAGAAATCTGAGAGTCTTTGGGGAGACAACCAATAGCCTCTCTGTGGCCTGGGATCATGCTGATGGGCCAGTTCAGCAGTATAGGATAATTTATTCTCCCACTGTTGGTGATCCAATTGATGAATATGTGAGTTTGATTCTCATTTATTGAGTATTTTATAATCTGACCTGGTTGGAGGGTGAAATTAAACTTTCTTCTTTAGGATTGTGCTAGGATTAGTGTTGAGTTCTTGACTCTTGGTGTGACAATTACATTCTATATGACTTTCTCTGACATCATATTGGGATCATCTGAGTGTGCTAGTATGGCCCTACAGAGAATTAATGTCTTTGGAGGTCATTTTTATTCTAAAGACAGATTGAAAAAACTCTCTTATCTCATGAAATGCATATTTCTAACCACCTGATTATATATTAAAAATTAAGTCTAGTGAAACATGCTACCATTTAAAAAAAAATTATTGATTGATTTCAACAAGAGAGGAAGGGAGAGAGAAAACAGGAACATCAAATTGTTCCTGTACGTGCCCTGATCAGGGATTGAACCAGCGACTTCTGTGCTTTGGAACAATGCTCTAACCAACTGAACTATCCGGCCATGGCACTACTAATTATTCTGAGCTACCTAAATTAACATTCAAATGCTGTGACTGTTCAAATCTTACATTTTAAAAAAATCTAATTTCTTTACAAGGTCTTCCTTAAATATTCGTGCTAATTGATCATTGATCTCTCTTTTCTCTAAATTTAATATTTTTCAGTACATTGTGACTTTGAAATATACATACGCTAATATTAGTTTTACACTTTTTGAGTGTCATGTTTTATCTCTTTAGAATCAGAGTCAGATTTCTTACAGCTTCCTCAGAGCCCTAATTATGCATATACATTTGTTGTGGATAGAAAGAGTCAGCCCTTTCTTTAATTTTTTTTAATTTATTAATTTTAGAGAGAGTGGAAAAGACAGAAACACCGATTTGTTGTTCCACTTATTTATGCGTTCATTGGTGCCCTGACCAGGGATCGAACCACAACCTTGGCATATCATGCGATGCTCTAAGCAAATGAGCTACCTGGCCAGGGCTGGTCAGAACTTTAGTGATAGTTTAGTGGAAGATGACACACAATGTTGATTGCAAAACAGTTTGGTCTGTTGTTTGCAACTGTTTTGCTACATATATTCTCTTTGACCATTCTCCTTGTGTTATACTTATGTTATAAAATATGTCATCTACTTGAATTTGATATATTAAGCTTTAATTTAAGCCCCCACTTTCATCAATCAGAAACATATGTAATTACCATTTAGTGTTTCTGATCAAAATGAGAGAAACAGTACTGCAAAGATGTTCGCACTTGAGTGTTTGTTCAATCTTTCCAAATGTACAATTATGCAATTTCCCTTCAATTTCTTCCACCAATTCACCATTTGTAATCAAGTAACTCAACTCTGGGAATCGCTGGCATAGTGATTCACATTGTTTATATAAGTAGAGCTTAAGGTGGACAGAGAGATTGAGAGATCTATTTGATTCATTTCTTCTTTATGGAGGTATTAAATGTATTTTCCTGTTTCTTCTTTTTCACCTAATTAGTATTATTCCCACTGATACTCTTGAGTGCAGAAACCCTCACCAATGTATTCCCAGTGGTTAGTACCATCCTTGGTTCACAGTGGGTATTATGTGCATCTTTGTTGAAGGAATACAGTAACATGTAGCTTGTACTGATGAGAGATGGAGACAGACATACTACTGAGTGCTGCAGTACTCATTAATGTGTACTGGGGTGTTGTGCATGGTACTGCTTTTCATCTTCACAATTTCCTTCAGAGGTGCTAAGTCCTCACATTGGTAAATAGCTAATCTGGGATATAAGACCAGATCTGTCTAAAACTAAAACTATCCTCCCATGCTATGTGCAGATAATCTGCCTTGCTTTGAGTTATTGAGCAACAACAACAACAAAATATGAAAAAAATTACTGTTTATGGGAATACATAAAACAATATTGTCTTTTGGTCTGCAAGTCCTCTAGCTGATAATAAATTTATGATTTAACTTCCCCTCTAGACCACAGTCCCAGGCAGAAGAAACAATGTAATATTGCAGCCCCTACAATCTGATACTCCATATAAAATTACTGTTATTGCGGTTTATGAAGATGGAGATGGTAGCCATCTAACGGGAACTGGAAGAACTGGTAAATGTCTAATACCTTTTATAATCTTTGAATTTTGCCTTTACCAATGCATCTCAAATACTACATTGGTATTGTGTTAACATTTATATGAGACATTGAATTTTGTCAAAATAATAAAGAACAAAACATGTATTTTAATTATTTAAATGTCCACTTGAAGAAAAAGGAGAGAAATATCTTTTGCATATTTTGCTTTGCTTGAGATAGTTTTATTTCTCCTTTGGAAAACCATTGCATAATCTCTGAATATTGTTTTAATTTGTGTAGTATCAGCTAAGCCAGTAGCTGTTAATCAATTTAGGATCAGCAAAAACCATTCCATCAGGATAGAATCTTAAGTCACGAATAAATAAGATGAATAGCATTTATCATCTCTATTTACAAATTTAGCTTAAAGATTTTTTTTTCTATTATACCAACTAATTTACAAAAATATCAGTGCTCAGGCCCCTTTTCGAGCCTACACTGGGAGCAGTTTCTAATGTTGCTCATTGGAATCGTACGAGGAGCTTTAAAAACTGCTCTGCCTGGGTGCCGCTTCCAGAGCTACTGATGTAACTGGTCTGAGCTGTGGCCTGGACCTGCTGATGTTCTGATGAGCAGCCAAGGTTGAGAGCTACTGCTTTAGCGTAAAAGCATGCTAGGCTATAGATCCAGTTTCTGTTACTGGTAAATATCGGCATTCCTTCTTTCCACTCCATTCAGCGTGATTTGAGGATCCTTACTACACTCAGTTGTCCAAACTCTTTATTGTGTTTAAATGACCTCGACAACATTACAGAATTCCGGAGAGGTGACATGCAGAGGCTCTTAAGAGAAGAGCAGGACCAGGGCTGTTTCAGTTCAGTCTGTAAAAACCAGGAATTTATATATTTATTGATACCTACTGTCTATAGGACTAAGGCAACAGAGACTGTTTAGTAATTTTAATTTAAAATCAAGATGATTTAACAGCTTCTCATTTTTTACTTTCCCTTAGGTTTTAGAATATTTTGGTACTTTTCTGGGGAAATGGCATATTTCAGAATTTTGTGCATATATATATCTTTCCTAGATATTAAATTTTCCAGGAAGGCTCAAAACCATTTCTGGTTTCTCTTGCAGAAAATTTTTTGAAGTTGAATTTCTTATTTGTGTAATTCTATGTATAATAATTCAGAAACTACTTAACATGCTGCCTAATAGTATTGATTTTACAGGATGTAAAGTTTGAGGCCGTACCTCTGAAGGCCTGAGGACTTACTCTTGGTTATGTTGGTCTAGAATAGAATGGTGTTGAGAAAAACATCATTTTAGTCACCAGCTAGCTGTGTGGTCTTGGGCAAATCATGTCTTATTTATGTGATAAAGTGGTTGGAATAGATAAGTCTCTAAATTGCTTATTGCCTCTAATGATCTGTATTCTGAAACATTATAAAAGTGGTATGAGTTTTCTTATTTTCTACCATTCTGCATAATATAACATACCAGCTCTGGAAATTATCAGTTCCTGAGTCCATTTGAGTCGTAGTTTGAATTAGGAAAATCCCTAAGCTCTCTGTTGAACATTTTAATATCTGTTATTTTCTAGATAAGAAACTTATGGGATATTATTAAATATCTTTCATGGTGTTGTATTATCAACACTTATTTTATTTAGAAAAATTAAATTTAATGGGGTGACTGATCAATATGCATATACATAGGTTTCAGGTAAACCTCTCTATAGCATTTGAACTGTTGATTGTGTTGTGTGCCCATTACCCAAAGTCAAATCATTTTTTGTCACCATATATTTAACACTTATAATTGATACTCACCAAGTTCTGTACTCTCCTCACATGTCAATGAAAGATCAGTAATGTGTGCCAATGTTTGTTTGCAGTGGGACTACTTCCACCTCAGAACATACACATCTCTGATGAATGGTATACAAGATTCAGGGTATCCTGGGATCCTTCACCCTCTCCGGTTCTTGGTTATAAAATTGTGTATAAGGCAATGGGTAAGGAAGCACCTTTATCATCATAGAAATGCACTGGAGAGTTATTTGGGTTTGAGGGTATTTTTTGTTGCATCTCCTATGATTTGATTCTACTGGCAATTCAGTTATCACATCAAGTCCTCTTTGATCAGAGGTAGTGTTTATGGCAATAGCATTTTAAACCAATGCTCTAAAGCAGGGGTAGTCAACCATTTTATACCTACTGCCCACTTTTGTATCTCTGTTAATAATAAAATTTTCTAACCGCCCACCGGTTCCACAGTAATGGTGATTTATAAAGTAGGAAAGTAACTTTATAAAATTTATAAAGCAGAGTTACAGCAAGTTAAAGCATATAATAATAATTACCTACCAGGTACTTTATGTTGGATTTTCACTAAATTTGGCAGAATAAATCTTTATAAAACAACTTACTATAGTTAAATCTATCTTTTTATTTATACTTTGGTTGCTCCAGTACCGCCCACATGAAAGCTGGAACGCCCACTAGTGGGTGGTAGGGACCAGATTGACTACCACTGCTCTAAAGTATCATTGTTACTATGAGTGTAGGTGATATTCTCATTTATTTGCATGACTAAAAAGTTTTAACTGGTCCATAAAACTGCACATATTGCAAACATTTGTGTTCAGACATCCTATGTGTTATTATGACTATGAAATAACGCATCTTTAATCAATACAAATTTCTGTATTT
This sequence comes from Rhynchonycteris naso, assembly GCA_037038555.1. Lineage (NCBI taxonomy): Eukaryota > Metazoa > Chordata > Mammalia > Chiroptera > Emballonuridae > Rhynchonycteris > Rhynchonycteris naso. The sequence goes on along the minus strand of CM073000.1, from coordinate 36,250,264 downwards.
TTCCCATTATTTCAAGGTATTATTCCATTTGGAGCATATGCATTTTAGTTTATTTATAAAAGTCTTGCTTTCAACTTCCCATTTACACTTTCACCTAAATAGATATAACCTTTATTAAAGTATTTGCTATATTTTTATGCTCTATTTATATGCTTAAAACAGTGGAAGAAAAATACTCTGTACCAAATTTTCTAGGGCATCTTTACTTTTTAAAAAATAAAATACTTTACTGTTATTTTATTTTTCAGAGTGCCCAAGTATTTCTGTCAATAGAAGTAAGACTAGACAAAAGATTCACAAAAGAAGTATAATCATTCAATCAGTTTACTATAGAGAATGAATATTTAAAAAATGAAATAAAATGATTAAAAGGAAAAGATTTGAATGAGCTGTTTGCTTAATGTCCAGAAAAATGGAGTGTTCCTACTTCTTGGTACAGAGGGGAGGCTCAGGTGCTTGGACCGTGGACACCTGCCAAGAGCAGGGACGTCCCGGGTGGGTCAACTGTTCATTCGCTCCTGGGCATCAGCTGAGATAAAGGGAGGGTTAGATGTGCAACAGTGTGGCTCTCCTCAGTGGTCATCTGGGGCCACGGCACTCTGTCTATTTATCTCAGCAGGCTGAACAGATATGACCATTTTTGGACTGTGTCACATGGGGCGTGAACTTTCTGAAATTTCCTAGAAAAATTTCCTGGAAATACATAAAGAGAGAGAGTAAGATAAAGGAAAGGAAGGTGAGCTTGTTTAAGGAAATGGAGAACTTAAAGGAGGGAGAGGTGTCAGTAACTGAGGACTTTTAGTCACTAAACGTATGAAATGAGGTCCACGATAGATGTTCTTTGATCTACAATAGACTGAAAAATGTTCATTGAGCATTGACTCAGTGCAAAGCATAATGCTGGCCAAGTGAGGCTTAGAGAAGAGGCTTGAGAGTCTAGGGTAGTTGACTGTGTGATTGATTTATTCATTTAAGGAGCAGGGATTACCTACCTGCTGCATCCCAGGTACTGTGGTATTTTGAGAATCAGAGGATTAAGAGTCCGGTTTCTGCTTACAGCTCTGGACTCACTGTACAATGTGGCATGTGTTACAATGGACATGTGCATAAGGGGCTTGAGAATTCATGGTGTTCATGCTATCGTTTGAGTATAAGTTAAGGCATTTTGATTTTAAGAAATATTTGAGACGACTGATGACATATATCTATGTATTTTATTGATTGTTATTAAAGGTTCCAATGAGCCCATGGAAGTCTTTGTTGGAGAAGTGACATCATATACACTACACAACCTCAACCCCAGCACCACCTATGATGTAAATGTTTATGCTCAGTATGATTCTGGACTCAGTGTTCCCCTGACAGATCAAGGCGCTACCTGTGAGTCACGAATCTTCGCATGGTTGTAAGAAAAAATGTAGTACAAATTGCCAGGTCAGCCTGTTTTAATTTTACTTCATCTTAACATATGCATGTTTCGCCAGCATTAAGTAAGTGAACTGTTCATGTCCAGCTAAACAAATCTATTAAGTAATATAATTGAGTATTCAAAAATGTATATGATGAAATATGTTTAGTTCACAAATATATTTTGAATTTTGAAAGATAAAAATTGTAATTTTATTTCATCATGAATAATCTATAAAATTAGAGTTGAGATGCCATGTAGTTTTCTTGACATTTGATGTTAAAACATATATTACCTAAATACATTGATTTAATTGAAAGTTTTCACAGAAATGCCATGATCATTGATTCAGCCCAGAATATTTTGTTGTCTCCAAGTGCTTTAATAACGATTTAAGGACTTAGCACACTGCCTTTTAGAAAAGCTTCTACTAATTATTTTCATGAGACATCTTTGACATTTGTAGTATTGAGAGGGACCATGTGTAATTTCTTTCCTTTTGAAAGTCAGCGATAAAAAAGGAGAACTGTTTGGCTATACTGCATTCTCATGGATGTTTCATATATGCTTTTTGTAAGAAAACATAGCAAGATTTTAGGCTTTTATTTTTCATTTTAACCACAGTAGAAGTTTTAAAATTATGTTTTGATTAAAAGTATGCTTTTATGCCTTTATTCACAAAGTAAATTTAATATCTTCCCTTCTTTATTTTGTAGTGTATTTAAATGTGACAGATCTGAAAACTTATCAGGTCGGGTGGGATACGTTCTGTGTTCGATGGTCACCTCACCGGGCAGCCACTTCCTACAGGCTAAAGCTAAACCCTTCAGATGGTACGTGTGCAAAATGAGAATGAACTGGAGCACAGAGTAGCAACATCTCTAACTTCAGTGAAGAAGATACCATATTGTTTACAAATTTATGTATAAAATACCTTTAAGTGTAATCGATGATGACACTGGCATTTTTCTTTGCTGTCATAATCAGGAACCAGAGGACAGGAAATTACAGTGCGTGGATCAGAAACCAGTCACTGCTTCTCTGGCCTTTCACCAGACAGTGATTATAATGTCACTGTTTTTGTGCAGACACCAAACCTCGAAGGTCCTGGTGTCTCTGTCAAAGAACATACCAGTAAGTTTCTGAGTACTCTGCAATATCTCTGTCAGGCTTTCAAATAGGATGCTCTAGGAGTTCTGTTACTGTGCTCTACTATTACAGAGGTGTGGGAAACTTAAGTGACTGCAGTATAGGCATGTCTTCATGTAGGCAGCAGTAATGATGTGATGATGGCAGGTCCTTGAATGTGGAGTCTGTGGCTGGTTCAGGACGTTTATCTACAGGAAATCCATGTTGTTGCTATTACAGTTGGTGTTATTTTAAGGAAGGGCTAAAGGAGGGAGATAGGGGCCTAGTTAATGGTGGGAAGTTGATATGCATCTATGCTAGTGACTTTTACTCATTTGACCCTATCTGAAGGCCTGACATTCACCCTTTGAATCTTGGCTTTGCTTTTTGCAGCTATAGTCAATGTTGAATGACTATCAATGATACCAAATTTGGATAAAATAGAACTCCATGGGTATAATGCCAAGGAAACTTGATTTGTCATCAAGGATTTAAATTGCTCTTAAAATTTACTTTCTGTGATGTGAAATGTGCACATAACTGTGTTTTTCTAATTATTATTTTTAAAATTCTAGCCATAAAACCAACAGAAGCCCCTACAGAGCCACCCACACCTCCTCCCCCTCCCACAATTCCACCCGCTAGAGATGGTAAGTACAACTGATTGGCAATTTAATAAGAAAGAATTTATCTTCTTACTGATGTAGCCTGTTCATCATTTACAATTGGCATAGAACATTTCTGATCAATTGTTCTTATTGAAGAGTTTTTAGATCAAAAGAAGAGATTGTCAGTAATTTGTTCTCCTCTTCAAGCACATTTTGGTGTGAATAAAATCAGTCATAAACTACTCCAACTTTTCAGCTGGAACCATTTTCCCCTTAATTTTGCAGATTAATATCTTACAATACTTTACACAGTCCATGGTCACATGGTGGGTCCTTCTTTCTGTGGGCTGCTGGCATCAGTGGGAGCCATGGGTCTTTTTGGCTATTTCTGGAAGCTAGTCCCTGGGCCTGTGCCTTTAAAAGTCCTGGTTTCTGACCCGAAGAGTGTCTCGGATTACACACAGCTGAAGCATTTCTATTTACTCAAATTTGAGGCATAATTGTCACCTGCAGTGAACTGATAAAAACACACACTATTAATGCTGGTCTCTCAATAATTTGGGGCAGTTCTCTATGCTTTATCAAATTAAGTTTAAAATAATTAACTATTGGTTTATTTTTCCCCCATATTCTATTTTCAGTGTTTAACAACTGAAAGCATTTCAGGTTTTCAAAAATATTTTTCTCTTATCTTAGAAGGCTCTAGGCTGCCACAGCTTCTTTAAACCTATTAAATAAGATAAAAATTAAAAGTGTATTATTATAGGGCAAAACAATATTGGCTTTCTTTAAATTAAATTGTTGAAAACAATTCAGTAAGCAAATTTGGCTCGTTGAGTTTTTTCAATAGACTATTTTATAGGGCAGTTTTAGGTTCATAGAAAATTGAGCAGAAAGTACATAATGTTTCCATGTTTCTGCACCCTTGTATGCACAGCCTCCTGTGGCATCAACATCCCTCACCAGACTGGCACCTTTGTTACAATCCCTGAACCTATATTGACACATCATTATCATCCAAGGTCCATAGTTTATATTTGGGTCCACTCTTGATATTGTACATTCTGCAAGTTAAGTTTTTATAACTAAGATGTTGTTAAATTTCTATTTTCAGAATTATTTTTTTAGTGTCCAAATCTGAAGATTCAATTAAAGATATTTATTGTATTCCATCCCTTTCTTCCCTTCATATGATTCTAGTGGCCTAATTTCAAATTAAAAGACACCTTATTTGTGCCAAATTTTTTGATAAGCATATACAAAATTTTCGAACTGTTAAGTGCTGGACATAGTTGCTTTTCATTTCATTTTGTTCTCATTTGTTGTTTGAAGCTCTTTGAGGAGTTCCATGGGGAAAGAGCATATATTTGCATAATGGATCTAAATAGATGAAGTAATTCTAGAGCAGAAATTGAGAGCCAATCAGGCTAGTGCCTGTCATACTTCATTGTCAGTTGAAGCCATCTGGGCATCATCTTATTGCTGATTCTGATCCAGGAATTCTGGGAGAAGGCCCAGGATTCTGCATTTCTAAGATGCTTCCCAGGCAATTCAGTTGTGATGGAACCACACTTGAAGCAGCAAGGTGTGAGACTACATTTCTCAGTTGTGGGATTTCACTTGAATGAAAGAATTAATGAGATTTGGGGCTTCCTGTGTTTTCTGTTTCTCCAGTATGCAAAGGGGCTAAGGCAGATATTGTATTCTTGACTGATGCCTCCTGGAGTATCGGGGATGATAATTTTAACAAAGTTGTAAAGTTCATCTTCAATACTGTGGGAGCCTTTGATGAAATCAATCCTGGTGGAATTCAGGTGGGTGTTGTTTCATAGGTGACTATTCACTTGTAATGTCTTGCTGTTTTCTTTGAAATTCTCTTTTTAAGTACAAAGACTTTTCAGTACAAATTATGTTTTGAATTTTGCTATTTAATATTCTCATTATACATACATTTTTGCAGAGGAGTTGGGTGTAAATGATAATTTAACAGAAATAGGTATTCTCTGGCTAGATGATATTTCTGTTGGAGATTCTGACTTTAACTTCCTGCTTAAAACTCTTGCAATGGTACATTTGCATAAAAGGTCAGCTGATGTTCTGAAATTAAATGCATTGTGATTGTCACACAGTGTTAAGTCAGAAGATTCAATGATGAATAGTGACTGGAGTGGGTGTGTAGAATCCTGCTGTCCTCTCTATCATGGCATTGCAGATATTACCTTGACTAGAAGAGTGATCATCATTATTATTATCATTTTAAGTTTTAATTTATTGTGTTGACATGGTTTCAAGTGTCCCACTCAATACAACACTCTCTGCACCCTGCATCCTGCTCCCCCATGCCCAATGCAAAATCTTTCTTTCCACCCTCATTTTCTCCCCCATGATTTTCCTCCCCCTACTTCCACCCCTCCTTTCCTTCTGACTATTACTACCCTGTTGTCTATATGTATATGTCACGTATATATGATTTTGGCTAATCCCTTCACCTTCTTTGATCTCATCCTCTCTTTCTCCTTCCCTTTGATAACTGTCCATATATTTACGGTGACCCTGGCTCTGTTTCCATTTTGTTCCTCAATTTATTGTGTTTAGATTTCACATTTAAGTCAGATCATGTGGTATTTTTCTTTCTCTGACTGACTTATTTCACTTAGTATAATAATCTCCAGGTCCATCAATGCCATCGCAAAAGGTAAGATTTCCTTTTTTTTTTCTTTTTTTCTTTATTTTTTTGGAGAAGAGCAGCCATTATTGACTCATTTAATTTATTTGTTTTTCTAACATAACTACCAATTATCCTGCTGTGGAATTACTCCAAAAGTTTGTTTTACTAGAGTAGGAACTTAGAGAAGTTTATTTTTCTATGAGAGGCTTCTAAGAATACATAATTCAGGAATTAGCCATAACTCACCTGTAAATCTGAGTATTTTTTTCACTACTCTCATAAACCAATGATCTGAACACCCAAGTCCAGTGGCTCTAAACTATTTTGGGGAGGGAGACTCTTCCCAGGCCCTTCTGAGAATCTCATTAAAGCTGTTATTAGCTATTTCTTGGATTCTACAAACTTGAAGACCTGCCTTATCTGAAGAGGCTTGCTTGATGTCTTTAGACATTCCATGCTTCTGAAGGATTTTGTCTGGATTACTATTATAGCACTGGTGGGATTCAGCCAATTTGGAACTGGTTTGGCAGAACCAATACCTAACTTTTTGTTGAGTTTGGTGAACCGGTTGTTAAAAGGCACTTGTAATTAAGGTTCTCTCTAAGGTAGGCACCTGCGTAGCCGCCCAATGTGGAAATCACAGATTTACATTCCTTACTCTTTTTTTTTCTTTTTACAGAGACAGAGAGTCAGAGAAAGGGATGGACAGGGACAGATAGACAGAAAGGGAGAGAGATGAGAAGCATCAATGCTTCGTCATGGCACCATAGTTATTCATTGATTGCTTTCTCATATGTGCTTTGATTGGCTGGGGGACATCAGCAGAGCAAGTGACCCCTTGCTCAAGCCAGCAAACTTGGGCCCAAGCCAGCAAGCTTGGACTTCAAGCTAGCGACCATGGGGTCATGTCTATGATCCCCTACTCAAGCCAGTGACCCCACACTCAAGCTGGAGACCTCAGGGTTTCAAACCTGGATCCTCTGTATCCCAGTTCGATGCTTTATCCACTGTACCACTCCTTTTTAACAAACTGCACAACACCGTATTCTAAGAGCTCATAGTAATGTTCATTCCATCCATAGGTGAAAAAACTTGCAAGTGAGGATGCCAATTAAAAAACAATATGTAACAATCTTAAATGACAGTTTTATTGTTTTTTGTCAGGTATTATTTAATATTTTTAATTAATATTTTAAAACTCATAACAATCTAATTTTGTGTACCTCTTTTATTGTTCTTATTTAAGTATTAAATGCACAAAATAATAAACTATGTTTCAGTATATCATTTTTTATACTTAAAACAGTCATTAGGGCAGAGAACTAAATTATTGAGTTGCTAAATTATTTGAATCCCACCATTATATTATAGCAAGTACCACTTTATATGGTCTTTGTTTTGTGTGGCTGTCTTCTGTCTAACTCTATCTTTATTCTTTAAGGCAAAAGACTATGTTGTGTTGTTATTCTTTTGAGTTTTCTTGTTTCCTTCCCTATTCCTCTTGATGAACTGTATTCTTTATTTTGGTAGCTTTGTTGCGGCATCTTAAAGATATGAAAATAAGAGATTTTGACATAAACTGTAAATAATTTCATAAACAGATCATGTCTTATTTTACGGAAGAGTACTTTATAGAGTATACTAAATTTCAAATCCCCAAATAACCCTGTGTATAATATTTGAACCCAAAAAGAGTAAAAAGTCAGGCCAGTTATAGTCTCAATTCAATGTGTCAACAACTAAGCCATTTTTCCATCTTTTAAAAATTTAAGATTTCTAATAAAAAGTAGTTATATAGTATATTAACCTCTTTGTGCCCACTACTTTGTGTATATGATTACTGCATATGTCTTTAATACAACCCTAGGAAGTCAGTATAATTAGCTCCATTTTACTGATGAGGAAACCAAAGGCCAGCGATATTGGGAACTTACCCAATGTCACATGGCTATTAGTTGGCAGAGCTAGGAATTCAGTCCAGTGATTCCTGACTACAAAGTCTGTACTCTTTCCACTAAATCACACTGCCACTAAGTTTGTGATGGTTGCTGATTATTATCACACATGTGACATTTTTATATTACCATAAAAAATGGTTATGGTCAGTGAGGAGAAACAGTTGGCTGTGGAACCAGTTGCTTAGCCAACATTTGAATTCAAGATGGCATGTTCTCATTTTTAATTTGGGAACCTCTCTGCTCCTTGATTTTACCCATCTGTTCCTATATCCTAGAAAAAGTTACCATATGAATACAATATATTTACATTTTAATATGAGTTGTCAATTTCATTGAAGATAAGAAATGAGATAATTTAATGAGACCACAGTGGTCAGCACTGTAATAGTAGCTACTGTAAAAGTATTATAAAGAGCTTATAATACTTTCTCAGTCCTGAGGCACTTTTTGCCATTCTGCAGCTAGAGGGGTCACTGGAAAATTGCAACATAAAGAGAGATGACTTACCTTCATCACAAACCACATTTTCTTTCAGGTCTCATTTGTGCAGTACAGTGATGAGGTCAAGTCTGAGTTCAAGCTGAACACATACAATGACAAGGCCCAAGCCCTTGGGGCTCTCCAGAATATTAGGTACAGAGGAGGAAACACAAGAACAGGTACAGTTGATCAGAATATACATAGACCTTCAATTCCCAAAGTGTTTGGAGTGGAAGAACTGAGTGTACCATCTCACTCTAATATTCAAATTCTTATCAGATGGACGTGGCTAATGGCATTTGGATAGTTTGCATTGAGGTGACACTAAAATATTCCATGCCACACTCTATAGGTAAGGCTCTCACGTTTATCAAAGAAAAGGTCTTGACCTGGGAAAGTGGCATGAGGAAGAATGTCCCCAAAGTGCTGGTTGTGGTCACAGATGGTCGGTCACAAGACGAGGTCAAGAAAGCAGCTTTCGTCATCCAGCAGTCAGGTAAGCCCAGGCATGAATATGATGCATAGTGATTATACTCATTATTTTAGCAGATTTAAATGGTCAGGAATGATTGCAAACCCCCCCCCCCCCCAAATTGCTGATCTTACTTTATTGTTTCTGTTTAATCTGTACTTCATACCCTTATAATATTAATTTATATTTAATTATGGAATGGTTTGGTAATTGCTCAAAAATAACATGGTGTATATTCTTTATATAAAATGTGACTCAGGGTCTGTCAGTGAGCAGGCTGCATTTCCTCACAGTGGCTGGAAGGCCACAGAATGCCATAATGGGATGATCCTAGAGTGGCTTTACTGCCATAGCAGAAGTGAGTCTTGTTGCTGGTTCCCGTGCAGAGAGAACCGTAGATAAGCCTTCACTTTAGCATAGCCTTGCAGATACAGGCTTTAAGCAGATGCTGAAAGGTATCTTGCAAAGGGGGAGCAGCTAGGCCTCAGAGACGCGTCTCTGGAATATCTTGGCAACCAAACATCTTGAGCACCTCTTGACAACACTGCCCTTTGGTTTCATTATTTAAATTATTAGGGATGAAACAGGGCTTTTCCAGTACTTACCTTAACACCCTGTCTGCTCCCTACTCCTTCCCCCATAGGGTTCAAGGTGGACAAATGTTATGCATATGTAGTAATTGCAAAATGCTTCTTACATGGAATTGCACTGATCTTTTTATAAATTATTGCCACTATGTTATATACTTTGAGCAGATTTTAGCATATTTTGTGCTCCTAGCTGACTTAAGTTGGGGGTTATGAATGCTTACTCCTCATATTGCCTTGTTTATAGCTAATTATGTAACTGATTACTTATATAGTTTATTTTTTCACAATCAAATCAAACTTTTGGAATGCAAACTTTGTTTATTTGTATTGACTTAAATAAAAGAAAGTTATCGCCATGGGAAATTGTAGATTTTATTTTAAAAGCGATCAAAATGTTGCCTTTGAGGCTGAGTTTGTTGAGAAAATTAGTTTTAAGAATCAAAATTTTAAATTAGCTCATTCTTGGTTTCTGAGTCAACTCAGAACATAAGCTTAGAATGGAAATGGTGCCTAAGAGCACAGCAGAACCCATGGGTATATCAGGACTATAGACCTATGGAGGAAAATGTGCACCATGTTAAATCTTTCTTCTATTAAAATGTTTGCCTTTTGTTAGGACTTTAGTCTAGGTAGGAAATCCAACTAAATGAATTTTAAAAGCCAGAAAATAAGAAGATCTAGGAAAAGCACATATTCATTCAAGAGAGTTTATGTCAATTGAAAAGACTTGCTTCATCTACTGAGAAAATATAGCACCAATTCGGATAAGATTTTATTTTGAGTTGTTTAAACAATAAAAGGTAGGAAAGGAGCTATATAATTCACTCTCTACACACTGTTCTGCAGGGTTCAGTGTCTTTGTAGTTGGCGTGGCTGATGTTGAGTACAATGAGCTTGCTAATATTGCCAGCAAACCAAGCGAACGGCACGTGTTCATTGTGGATGACTTTGAATCTTTTGAGAAGATAGAGGACAACCTCATTACCTTTGTCTGTGAAACGGCCACCTCAAGTAAGTCATGATCCACATGGATCCATAATCTCACTGATTTTGAAAAATAACTACTTGGTAGGACATTCCCTATCTTATATGAGATCAAATTTGTACAGAAAGAGATCCTGGGAAAGCCCTTGAGAGCCTGATGAATCATTGTTCCTATTGAGATCATGCTAAATGTGTGTTTGACAGAGGTCCATGTTAAGCCTTAAAGATGGGATATATTCCTTGTATGGAAATAAAGTGTTTAATACATCTTTTTCCCACCATTCCAATGCCTGTGGCATTTGAGTAAATTAATTTTCATCTTTAGGAATGCATTCATAGAAGCATTTCTGTGAGATGAAGTTTTCCTTATTAGTATTCAATGAGTATTTGTTCTGTCAACATTCATGCTTCAAGGAACAATGAAAATACTGACTTGTACATGTTTGCGCCATAGAAATTTATTTGGTTCCCATTTGTTTTTCTGGTAGCAGATCTTTCTTGTTATACCAATATCTCAAGCTCCACTTTTAAAATACAGTGGAAGACAAAACGTTGATTATTTTTGTTATCTCATCCTCTTTCCCATCCATTAGCATTTATTCTTGGAGTATTAGATTATGGAGACAATTATGTGGCTAGTGTAGACTCTTGATCCTAGACAGGGCTATGCTTTACGAGTGTTATATTAAAGCCTCGGAACTCTGGTGAGAGTGGCAGTAGTAAACAGATGTCAGTGCTTTAACTATGAAAATTGACCTTGATGCTCAGAGAGGAGCTGAGTGGTGAAAGGTGGGTGGGGAACTACAGTTGTCTCACTTCCTCTCTTGGTGGTCTTGAAAGCCACTGTCTGGTATCCCTGGGTCCCAGTGGGGGGCCCAGGGTGAAAATTGCTGTATACTTGTCATTGTTACACTATGTTTCATAGGTAGGATGAGGCTCTGGAGTTTGGCAGAGAAGAGGGTTGGATAGGGACAAACTCCTCTTGCCTTAGCATAAATCTAATATTCTCTGAGTGAAAAAAATATAGGTCTTTAACCTATTGAAAAACATATGAAATTGTTTCCATTTAATTATAGTTTATTATTCTTCAGAATATTATAAACTCTGATTGGACTGGAGAATGTTCAGAAATCATTGCTAATGTGGCAATAGTATAACTTATCCTACACATGGGAAGTCTATAAGAAATCAGTTATATACAATTAGACTGGTGTTAGGTTTTATAAATGCATGAACAATTTCATTACTTGAGATACAGACATAGCTGCTTTCTGTACATACAATGTTTGCATATCATCATTGTTGAATATCATGTTGTGCATCTCATCTGGGTGAATCATACTTAAGAATACTGTGCATTGCAGGTTGTCCTCTCATTTATTTGGATGGCTACACCTCACCAGGTAAGCATTTATGAACTTGGGCTAACTTATTTAAGGATTTAAGCAATAACATAATTTAAACAAGCTCATTTCCGTCTTTTCTTTCCTGATGTAAAGGTTTTAAGATGCTTGAAGCATACAACCTGACGGAAAAGAATTTTGCTTCTGTACAAGGAGTCTCTTTGGAGTCAGGGTCTTTCCCCAGCTACGCCTCCTACAGGCTTCAGAAGAACGCCTTAGTAAATCAGCCCACAGCGTAAGTGCCACAACAGGAAGTTCTTTTCCTTACAACGTGCCAGACTTTATCCTTTGAGGCTCTTGGAATCTTTGCTGGCTTTTCGAAGTCCTGGAACTTTAGATTTGTTAGAAGATTCCTTATGAATGACCTAGCTTAATTTCCTTAAACATGGTTGGGTTAAGTGTCTTCTTCCATCAAGGTCATACAAGAGAATAGAACTCAAGCCTGGCTCTTCTCAGACCTAAGAATCTCATCCTGGTTCTGCCGTATTATTGATTCCTGACCCTTTTGAACTTAAGGTTAGGATTGTAGCTATGCTTTTTCTAAGGGAGGTTGTTTAAACAGGAAAGCAGCTTCTTACTTGGAATGTGTCTCCCTGTGGTGCGGAGGGACTGAGGGAGTATGTGCAGAACGAGAGCAGCATTCTGTTCAGTGTTGCGACCTCCAGATGAAAGACCATGCAGTTCTGCTGTCCGTGCTCAGAGGCAGCAGTTAGTTTGTATTGGCTGCCACACAGACGATCTGTGGGGTGGCCCTCGATGTTGTTATTTTACTCCATGAAAGTTTGCACCTGGGAACGATAACCAAAATATGTATTTCTTACTCATTAGAATTAAAACATTATAATTTTGAGGAATATGTGTTTGGCAATTTATGGAGAGTAAAGAACATGAAGAAACAAAGCTTTCAGTAACTCAGGACAGGGTCAGAAAATGCTGTCTTAAATCTGAAATGCTCTCGGAAAGATGATGGAAAATTCAGACTAAAACCAAAACTAATTTGTTTTAAGGAAGTAGAAATCATATTGTAGTTCCTAACTCTTTTATGTTCAATCACACTGGTCCACAGTTTGGGGGTTTTCAGTGAACCTTAATACCCAGTGTTTAACCCTCAGTCACCTCAAGAAATGACACCTACATTTTAACTAATGACAGTCTACTGTCCTCTCAAGAGCAAGAATTTGTGATTGAAAGAAGCATAAATACAATTCAATTATAATTTTTTTCATAAGGACTTGTTAACTGAGAAAGAAGAAGAAAAATGGGCAACGTTAGATCTAAATTAATATGGAGATATTATTTTTAATATGGGATATTATGAAGACAGTAGGCTTTTGAACACACAAAAGCTATTATGTCACATGCTCAGGACAAATGCTTTCAGAAGCAGGGCTGCACTGCATTCCTGATGTACCAGTGGTATGGTCCAAGGACTGGAAACCTTAAGAGACATTCTGTGCCTTCTGTCAATATTCATGGAAGAATAGTTTCTCTTGAGTCTAAGAGTTGATGATCAAGGCTTTTTTATCTACCTTCAGAAATAGTGTTATTAAATGGTATCAGAAAGAAAACTAACAATTTTGCTGCAATTCCCCCTGAATAATGATTGACTCAACTCTGGAAGGACATGTGGAACCACATTTTTTTGTTTAACAGCAAAGAAATATTTCCTTTTACTTGAATTATATGCCTTTATCACCACTAAACATTTGCACATGTACATGACCTTAACATTTTTTACTGGTTTTATTTTTGGGAGCATGTGAACTTTTGGAGATTATTTGATTTATTTTATTTCAAGGAAAGAATTTGGAAGTGTAAAAACTATTAGGGAAAGTGAGGGAGAAATTAAAAACATACACCATCTCATGATCTTATAACCCTGACACTGGAAATTAAATATATTTAGTGAGATTCATCCTCTTTAAGTTATATTCATAGATATATTGTTTATCACATTTATGTGTCTAGAACAAATTAGTGATTAGGATAAAAGACCATTTGGCAATTCCCCAGACTTTTGTGACTTCATCAGATTATAAATAATCTCTAGGTACTCACATAAGGGACCTTTAGTGTCTATTCTTTTGGTGCCTTTCCTAAATTTTTCTCCCTCTATTTTTTTCTTCTTTTCCAAGTGAGAAGAGGGGAGATAGAAAGACAGACTCCTGCATACACCCTGACTGAGATCTGCCCGGCAACTCCCATCTGGGGCCGATGCTTTGCCTATCTGGGGCCATGCTCCCAACTGAGGCATTTTTATTGCCAGAGGCAGAGGCTCCAGGGAGCCATCCTCAGTGCCTGGGACCTATGCACTTGAACTGAGCCATGGCTGCAGGAGGAGAAGAGCGAGAGAGAGGGGAAGGAGGAGAGGTGGAAAAGCAGATGGTTGCTTCTTCTGTGTGCCCTGACTGGGGATTGAACTTGGAAATCAAACCCAGGACATCCACCCCACACCAGACCATGCTCTACCACTGAACCAACTGGCCATGGCCTCTCCTTCTACTATGTAGATAGATTATTATAAATGATCTCTAAGACTACCCGTAATAAAATTCTGGTCCAAAGATTTAAAATATTCTCTATTTCTGATGAGAAGTCCTTATTAATTAATTCATTTATTTGTTTTATCTAATAGAGAGCTACACCCAAATGGACTCCCTCCTTCATACACGATTATATTATTGTTCAGACTTCTCCCAGAAACTCCCAGTGACCCTTTTGCAATTTGGCAAATCACAGACAGAGACTACAAACCACAAGTTGGAGTGATTGCAGATCGTAAGGATTTTTATCTTATTTTGAGGCACATGTGTGCATATTGTCTATTATGTTTTCTCTTTAAGAATCTTCTCAACATACAGAGTGAGGCAAAAGTAAGTTTACAGTTGTGAATATGCAAAAGAGAGTTTACTTTTGAATTATTATTTATTAATTATTGTAATATTTTCCATACAAACAACTCTAAAACTTTTGCTCCACCCTATATATATTTACTTGGTATATGCTTCTATATTTAAAGTTTTAAAAATGTAACATATTAGTAACTATTCTAATCATGTTTTATCTCAACTAAAATTATTGAATTTTGACGTTTTACCAAAAAGAATCATATGTTAATACTTTCAATATAAACTGTACCATGCATGTGATTTAGTAAAAATTATGTGTTGATTACAGCTTCTAGCAAGACATTATCATTTTTTAACAAGGATACAAGAGGTGAGGTGCAGACTGTCACATTTGACACAGAAGAAGTGAAGACATTATTTTATGGAAGTTTTCATAAGGTAAAAAGATTATCCAGTCATTTATAAAAAAAAGAATATGATTTATAATTTTAAATTAATTTCTTTTATTATTTATTAACATGTCATGTTAAATTGGTAGAAGCATAACTATATTTTTAAAAAATTTTTATTTTAGAGAATTTGATTAATTAAAAGAAAACCCAAAATAAAATAATTTTACTATTCAAAAGATAACTATTATTAACATTTTGATATAAGAATGAATGCCTGTTTTTTCTATCTACCATTTTATTGTGAAACATTACATCCTTTTATTTCCAAACTTTATTTTTTATTATATTTTAATTGATAGAATTATTTCATAGAGCTGCTTCTTCCCTACTTGTTTATATAAAGTTATAGATGTGCCAGTCTAAAAGTTATCATTGTCTAGCAAAACAATAAAGATAAATGTTTATATGATTAGGTTTTACATGAATACACTTATGAATTCTCTAAAATATCTTATTAAAAGTTCTAAAATTCTTATAAGATTGCCTATATTTGTCGATCTTAATTTTTTGTATGTCAACATCCCAGGATAATGGAGACTTTCTGTAAGGTTTTTAAAGGATGACTAATTGAAAAGGATACTTTAGTTTGGGATATTAGAAAGGAGTAGAACAATCAAGGTTAAGAATGGGCTTTTTAATAGTATTTCTTTATCCACTGGGTTGACAGGAGGAATATGTCTGGTTGCACAAGTGGTCTAAAGTTTCTCTAGGATAGCGATCAGTAGTTAGTCCCGTATACAGAAGACAAATATTTCCAGTTCAATCTGATTTTCAAATGAAAATTGAAGAACTTGTTCTATTTGAGTAGATTTAACTGTATTTCTTGCTGATTCTATTCCCAAGGATTTGGTTTCTTTCAATCATTAGTTTTTTGCTGTGAAACCTTAGTTGTTCATTGATTGCTTTCTCATATGTGCCTTGACTGTGGGGCTACAGTAGACCAAGTAACCCCTTGCTCAAGCCAGAGAGCTTGGGTCCAAGCTGGTGAGCCTTGCCCAAACCAGATGAGCCCTCGCTCAAGCTGGAAACCTCGGGGTCTCGAACCTGGGTCCTCCATATCCCAGTCCGACGCTCTATCCACTGCGCCACCACCTGGTCAGGCAAATTACGTTCTTAATAAGGATGGCAAGGGACTCTTCTCCTGAAGCTCAAAGAGGCTTCATGATATGCACATTAGTGAGAAGCAAAATACAAAGAAGGAAAAGCAAAGGTCTTTGAGTATAATGGCATATCCACTTAAGAGTTTATTGACTTTCATGGTGAAGTGTAGTAAAAAAAAATATCTCATCATTGGGAAAGCAATTTTCTTTTTGACAAATATCATGAGCTTCAGCTGCTCCTTATCTGATAATAGATGTTGAATTTGCCAAAGTTCTTATGAATTTTTTGGCTCATTGATTTACCTATTAAAAACTTACATTTGAGTAACTTGCTAAAAAGGACTATTTTATTTTTCCTTCCACTGAAGATATTAGAAATTTAATTTTCTATCAGCCAAGTGATAACTATTTATTTTTTAAATTCAAACTTTCATTGAAAACTTCATTTTACTTGAGCAAAAAAAAAAACCTGCAGAATTTTGCAGAGATCTATAGTGATAGTTGATTATTGCAAATCAAGATAATTAATTTTTGGTATTCCTTCTTTATTTGCCTTTATAGAAAGGTGTTTTTTTTTAAAGATTTTTTTTCTAACAAGCTCTCTTCTCAAATGCTATACCTTCTTTTTCCATAATATGTTTCTTTTATATTTTTTAAAATTTATTTATTTAAATTTTTTTTAAAATTTAAATGTATTGTGTTGACATGGTTTCAAGTGTCCCACTCAATATAATACCCTCTACACACCACATGGGGTGCCCCCATGCCACATGCAAAGTCTCTTTCCACTCTGTTTCTTCCCCTCTCCTCTCCTTTCCCTATTTCCACCCTCCCTTTCCTTCTGGCTATTTTACCCTGTTGTCAGTATATATGTGTTATGTACGTATGATTCTGGCTAATCCCTTTACCGTCTTTGATCTCATCCTCTCTTTCCCCTTCTCTATGACAGCTGCCAACCTGTTTCCTGTGACCCTTCCTCTGTGGCCCTGCTTCTGTTTCTATTTTGTTCCTCAGTTTACTGTGTTCATTAGATTCCACATGTAAGTGAGATCATATGGTATTTGTCTTTTGTGGTTTCTCTTCTACTTTTCCACTGTACTCTTTTTCCTTTTCCATTTCTTTACCCCATTCTTGTCACCTACTCTCTCACTTATTTTATCAATTGCTAAGTTCAATCACTATTAGCTATTTATATTCTTTTCTGATTCAAGGATTCAAACACTCATCTTTCATTTCCCATTTAAACTGGGAACTGAACTCTTTAAATCTGATAGCAGAGAATGAGTGAAAATGACATGCAAGGGGCTCTTGGGAGAGAGGGGATATGTCACAGAGACAATGACTATTCAGAGTAGCAAAGCTGTTGTTTGTTTCCCATTTCTCACATGGGGCACCACTTATTGTGATAGTGACTACTCAAAGTCCACATGAAATGCACCGAAGGGCTGAGGGGAGCCAACAGACCTGAACAGCAGATTGAAGGACTGAAGCCCCATCTCCAGCCTTACTCAGATATTTATTATCCAGTACAAATAACTCAAGGAAACTGACAGCAGAAGTTCTCAGGGGGTGAAGTAAAGTGCAAGGAACATGTTGATTCCTAATCTCTGTTCTGAGAACCTAAACATTTTCTTGTTGCTAAATCTCATCCTGCTGCTTTGCTGTTTCCAGCATGCACTGTTTCCAGTACAAGGTCAGAGAGGCCCCTGGAGTCTCACCCTCTCAGGACTTTTGCCCAAGGGCACCTCTCTGTCTCTAATTGTTATCCTAACTCTGCAAGTCTTCACAATATATTCCTACAGGGATAGGCTAAAAGAGCTTAAGTAAGGAGTGGCAGACAGCTATGGCTTCTAGAAAATTCTCATGAAAGGTTTTTTGTGCCCATTCTATTATAACAGATGACATAGATCCAAGTGAAAAATTTGTAATAAGAGGAAAAGGAGGAATAGATGAAAAATAAAGTTTTAGGAAGTGGTGGAACTTTGGATGGAAAAGGAGTTGGAAAGAGTGTTCCTATTTCTTTCTACTAGTCTATGACCAACAAGGTTTCACAGTTCAGAAATAGTCCTTAAGTCAGTGATGGGCAATCTTTTTAGCTTGGTGTGCCAAAATTCTCCAAAAAACCGAGTATAAGTTGGGTGGTGTGTCACTTTGAGAAAAACGGCCTAACCGGAAGTCCCAGAACTAGATGCTCTGTGCCGGAGTTCTGTTGTTTTGGCCTACAGACCTCCCGCACAGAGTGTCTACACTACAGCAAATGTTTTATCCTCGGCTACTGTGCCTGGCCGTGCGAGAGCAGAGGATGAAACGTCCTTCTCGGCATGCGGCCCCATACTTCTCTGGTATGTGGCCGCATGTGGCTGTGTGTCATCGAAAATGGCTATGTGTGTCAGTGCTGACACGCGTGTCATAGGTTTGCCATCATGACCTTAAGTACTTAGGACAATGGCCTGTAGATGAGGACTCCTCCAAAATGTAATTATGCATGTGTTTAAAATAAAACATATGGAAAAGACCATTGCAAAGTATGTTTTTAACATGTGCTTTGTATGGTTGACCTTGAATGAGCAATGTATTTGGAAAATTTTTGTTACAAATTAAAAGTTTTGATTTTGAAATAATTTTTTGAATACTATAATAATTTCTTCAAATACTTTGTAATATTTACCTCTGAGACTGTTTCTATAAGAGCCAACAAATGGGCTTACGTTCTTATTAGATAATAAATGTCTTGGGAATGGTTGTCTAATGGTTTGTTTGAATTCAGTGTTAGATGATTGTGTTGTGGGCATTAAAGTTTCTTTATTTTTAGTAAGTATGTATTACTTTTATATAAATGCAATGTACAATTCATGTTTACCACTTACAAATGCAATAAATTAGTGTTTTGATGGTGGCTTTCTATGGGAAAAATATTTACTATTAAAAAAAAATCTCTAGAGATAGTTCTTATGCTTATTGTCTGAAAGTACTTAAGAGAATTTCTTTTCCTTTTGACTTGGAGCCAAACTTTTAAAGTAATCATTAAGTGCTTACTTGAGTATTTGTGCTGTGATAAGTATAAACTATCAGCACAACTGTAAACTCCAACATTAACTTCAACCATTCTTTACATTGTGGGAAAATAAGAAATTATGCATTTACATATTGATGAAGGAAATTGAGACCTAGAGGAGTTAAGTGGGTCATTTGATTTGACATATATAAATGACATGACATTGTAATCTGGTATTGGATTTTTAGTCTAAAACTCTTCATTTAGGATGACAATAACTTAAAGAACACATTTTTAAAACTGGGATCTAGCATATGAAGAAGTCAGCCAATTTTTTGGTGGTAGAAAATTTATAATGGAAACAAATGATCTTTTTTAGGTTCATATAGTAGTGACTTCAAAAAGTGTTAAGATTTACGTCGACTGTTATGAAATTATAGAAAAAGACATCAAGGAAGCTGGAAATATCACAACCGATGGTTATGAAATTCTTGGTAAACTACTTAAAGGGGAGAGAAAATCAGCCACAGTAAGTAACACATTTGTATTTTTCTTGGTCTCTTGTGTTAAGATTGAAATTACTTTTTTAAAAAAATAATATGTGAATTATTTTTCTCAGTGAGTTTTAAATTGTTAAAATTTTTGTTTAGATTGAATCATTTGAGAAGTTGCATTCAGAAAATATGCTACTGACAGAATATAATAATGTGCTTTATCACTAAAAACAAAACAAGATGTCAAGGCAACAGAATGCCATGTAGTCATCTTGAAATAGGATCAAATCGGATACTACAACATAAATCGCTGCCAGGATAATCAGTGAAATCTAAAGTCATTCATTTTTTTTGTTGTTGTTCTTCAAAGAGAGTAATTGTTAATACAAATTTGTGCAGTCAGGACATTAAGCATTTGTGGATATTGGCTGTGAATCACTAGAGCCCATGCTTTCTCGCAAAGGAGTCATCGTCTGTCTCAGAGGGAAGATCAGTGTAATTGAGCAGCCAGCTGACCATATTACTCACAAGTTTCCCTGGCTCATGTTTGAGGCAGGAGTATGCCAACCCTATTTACAATTCTATCTAGTCATAAAATTTTAAATTGAAGGTTTTCACTGTACCAAGCTAATTAAGTTCATATTACATGTCAATCAATAATAACAGCATTCTAAAAACAAGTCTACTATCTTTGGCTTCTATTATTTTTCTAATTACATTTATTCAATTTAGCTTTTTTCCCTAGACAGAATTTTCTTCTCCTAGATTGAAAAGTGAAATTTTTATTCCACAATATAAAAACAGTAAGTCTAAGTTTAATACAAGTGTGATTAAAATTCAGACTTTTTATTGAATATTGCATTTGATATTTAAGTAGGATAACTATATCAGGTTTTTTTTAAAGATGATCTTTTCCTTTTTATTAGAGGAGCTTTATTTTTAAAATGTAGAAAAATAGTATATATAGTTGGCCTCCTATATTTGCCGATTATGTATCCATGGACTCAACCAACTGATGGAAAATAATAAAAAAAATTCCAAAAAGTTTATCCCTAACCAATTCAGTATAACAACTATTTACATAGAATTTACACTATATTAAATATTGTAAGTAACCAAAAGATGATTTAAAGTATACTGGAGGACGTGCACAGGTTATATGCAAATACTAGGTCATATATATAAATGACTTGAGCATTTTTGGATTTTGGTATTTACGGCAGACACTGAAACCAATCCCTCTGTGAATACCAGTTGAAATAATTAGGCTGAAGGTAATCATAAAAAATATAAGTCAGCCCCTAGGTAAGAAATTATAAAGAGTATCAATTTTAGAATAAATGCCGAATAACTTTTGAAATTTTATTTTAATATTTTTACAAGGATAGACTCTTTTTTTTTTTTAATTTTAAGTGAGAGGAAGGGAGCTAGAGAGATAGACTCCTGCATGTGCACCAACCAGGATCCATCCAGCAACCCCTGTCTGGGGCTGAGGCTCAAATCAACTGAGCTATCCTAAGCACCTGGGGCCTATGCTAGGACCAACCCAGTCAAGCCACTGACTTTGAAAGGGGAAGAGAGAGTGATGGGTGGAGGGAGGAAGCAGATGGTCACTTATCATGTGTGCCCTGACCAGGGATCAAACCTGGGATGTTGATATGCCAGAATGCTCTACTACTGAGCTAACTGGTCAGGGCCAAGAATAGACCTTAAAAGTTGATATAAATATTTGTTGTTTTAAAATTCTTAATAAAATAAAATTTCAATTAAATAAAAAATTAATATTCTCATAAAAAAACCGAATCAAACATTTTATTTTAGCTAAGGAAGTGAAGAAGAAATGGGATTTCACATACGCATTTGCTTACTGTCTCCTTCTCTTCGGCATAAGTTTTTTATGTTCTTTCTTATGCAGTAAGGATCTCATTACTCTCAAAGGCTTGCACTCTTGAGACAGTTTATGTAAGAAGTTTGCAAAGTTTAAAATGCAGAAACCTTAATATACAGTGTTTCTCATGCATCTTTAGCTGATATTGCTATTATTCATTGTTTGCAGTTCCAAATCCAGAATTTTGATATTGTCTGCAGTCCAGTGTGGACCAGTAGAGACAGATGCTGTGATATTCCATCTAGGGTAAGTAAAATGGAATGGAAACCTGCGGCAGTTTTAAAAGTCCCCCTGGAGTAAGAGATGCAGATTCAGATGGTCTGGGAGAGGAAGTAGCACTCAGTAACTTTGTCTCCAGGATGCAGGCATTGTGTGCATGCTAATCAGCTGCCAGAGTTCAGGCCAGTGACCCCAATCTTGGAAGCCAAGAATGCATAAGACAGATCTGGAAATTCTCCCAAGGTGGTTGCACATAGTTAGAAAAGTCCTGTTGAGTCAGCATGTTTGACACACCCACTGATTGCAAATCCTTTCTATTGTTTGTAAAATCTCAGCATTTTACATAATAAGCCATCACCTTTCTGGACATCTACAGTTTATGACTAACCATATTTGTTGATGAGATGGCTCATCCCCATAGTATGTGTGTGGTGGTAATAGCTAAAAAGTTGAATGCTGATGATGGACTTGAAGTGTCTGGCAAACGATGAACTGCATACATCCACAGGATGAGTTTTTTACTTATTTACTCAACAAATATTGAGCACCTATTATAAGACAGGCACTATTCTATGTGCTAGGGTTAGTGAAAGGTGAATATTCTAGCGAAAGGCAAGGGGAGAGAAAGAATTAACAAATAGATATAGACTATGCTATAGAGCGAAAAGTCCTAAGATGAAGAACAAATCAGGTTAAAGGGATTGATAGTCAGGTGAGTACCATCAGCCCTCAGTGATGAGGTGAGATTTAACCAGCAACCTGAATGGAGCAAGGGAACAAACAATGTGGATTATGGAGTCAGAGAGACTATAAATGCAAAGGTCCTCAGGCCACAAGGGACCATATATATCTGAGAAATATTAAATAGACTGGTGGGCTGGGGCAGGGGCTGGAGCAGAGTGAATGGGACAGGGAAAGTGGTAGGCAATGAGATGGCCAAGGCGGTGGGGTGCTGGTTTGCAGAGCATGTAAGACATTATAGGCCATGGAAAGGTTTTTAAATTTAAACCAAATGAAAATGGGCATTGATTTCTGATATACTCAGCATTTCTCCAAATTAGAGAAAATTAGATTAAATTGCCCATGGTCCCAGTAGTGATTTTGTAAACATTTCTTTGTTATGTGAGGTTTCTGAAAGGAAGATGTAAAAGGTAAAATAAGGACTTAA
This sequence comes from Rhynchonycteris naso, assembly GCA_037038555.1. Taxonomy (NCBI): domain Eukaryota; kingdom Metazoa; phylum Chordata; class Mammalia; order Chiroptera; family Emballonuridae; genus Rhynchonycteris; species Rhynchonycteris naso. The sequence continues at coordinate 36,227,400 of CM073000.1, read as the reverse complement.
AGAAGCAAAGACCATGATGATAACTAAAAAGTATTTCTGCACGTTGGGGAACAGATTTCCTTGTGCAAATAGGAGGTGGGGGATGGGATTTCCCCCCTCAATTCATAGGTAAATATGCTTTTCAAAATTTCAGAGAGACGAAGCAAAGTGCCCTGCTCTCCCAAACGCTTGCACATGCACACAGGACAGCATCGGACCTCCAGGACCACCAGGCCCGGCTGTAAGGAAACTGAAATAGCTCTGATTTTGCTTGGGAAAGCTTTGGAGTAATCATTCTCTTGCATAGAATGCTTTTAGCTCTCTGTGTTTTCTGGGGCCGGGCAAGTCATATTGCAGACAGCTTTTGTGGTACATTTTGATGGAGTAAATCAAGAAGAAAATTTGAACACACTTCTTCATTCATGTAGGAATGGAAAATACCAGCTTAATATTCAAGAGCTTTTATTTTAAAGATGTGAATCTAGGTTTTCATCTGTAATCATGTAATTTTGTAAATTTCTTTTATTTCCTGAAAGCTTCTTGTGTGTGTTTTATGTAGCGACCGTTGAGTGGCCAACCCAAGAACAACTTGTTTAAAATAAGGATATGTGTGCTTTATGTAGTGGACATCACATGAGAATAATATATGAAGATGGTGCATGTGTGATGACATCATAAACTCTGGTTTAAAGTATTGGGATTTGGAATAACTTGAATGAGAGGATTGTGAATAGTTATACTCACTAGGGAAGGGGAGACCAAGAAATTGCAAAGCAGAACATTGAAAATTTTAGTGATACTTCTCATTAATCAATGTGGAACCCTTTGATTTAGGCAATCCAACATCTGATTTAGGCTAGTTTTATAAAATGTTAGTGATACTTCTCTAGTCCCTGTTGGCCTATTTGAAGAAAATGATTAATTTACATAGGAACAACTCAGATTTTTCAGAACACCTAATTTTGCTATAGTAAATAATGTAAATTGATTTTAGGTTAATTACAAACCAGCTTCTCATGTGCAGAATTAAAATGTCACTGGAATCACCATAATTTCTATTGATTTATATTTGTAATCATAAAAATTATATCCCGATGTGACTGAGATGTTTTAGAGAAGTAGAGATTTTTTTCCCTCTAATTGTAAGATAACATTATTGGATATCACTATCATATTTATTTCTCCTTTGTTCAGTAGTCTCTGAATTCCTGTTACTAAACTATATATTCTGATATTCTGAGAGATTCAAAATACTCTTCTTTTTGCATTCCCTGAAGAATGCATTCATATAATTCCAAAGCCCATTATTCTCTTTATTATTATTTTAAATAATGCTTCCTTTTTCCAGCAGACTTTGAATTTTTAAATAAACTTGAAGATTATCTAACAATTAAGAAGAGCTCACTTAGAATGTAAAAATAAAACTGAGGATGTACAGTTTTGAAATTCTCTTTCCCACATATTTGTATGATATATGTTATTTAGTATTTTGTAAGTGGCTGCAAAAGTATTGATTGTCTGGAGAATGCATTGTTTCTTAAAACATTTTTTATATATTAACTTCCTACTTTCTTTACATTCACCCTAAAATGTGCTCTTACTGTGTATTTTAGGGAGGACCTGGTGCTAAAGGTCCCAGAGGTGAAAGAGGTATCAATGGGGCTATTGTAAGTATATTTTAGAGTATATTTTAATTTTCATCTATATGTTGAGGTCTGGTTGTTCAAATTTTTGCTAAGGGGGTATGTGACCTTGAGCAAGTTAGTTCACGTTTAGTGAGCCTGAGGCAATATAATTACCTCTGTCTTGTCTCTGGAGGTCAAAATAATGGATTAGAGAAGGAACTGTACAGGGCATCTCACTGCTATAGGAAGTGCACATGGGAATGTACAGAAGAACCTATGGGCTGTATTGGAACAGGGGGAATAGAGGGGTGACCCGGCTGTCAAACAGAAGACCCCACTGGGAGCAAAGTCCCACTAGAGAACTGGAGAGGGCTGGGCACAGCTCTGCTGCTCTGTTTTCCACCTGTCTCAGAGGAGGAGCTGTGCAGCCACATGTACCTTTCCCAGAAGGTCGCCGGCCCCATTTGTTAGTTTCACACTGGTCTTCCATAAAACAACGTAAGCTTTTTAAAGGGACTGTATGATGAAGATAATGTGTAGCTTTTTGTCATAATATCACCAATGATAAGCTAACTCAGGGAAGGATGAGGCAGGTCTGCCTGACTCCCAGTTGGTGTCTTTTTCATCTAGACACATTGCAAAGAAGCTCCAACACAGAGTATTTGCTCTGTATGTCTGTTCTTTCCTTGCTTAATTCATATGTATTTTCATTCCAGTCTAGGAGAAATCAGGGCTGGCTTAAAATAAATCAAATTTAATAACATTTGAACTTTTATCTCATTGAATACATGAATATAAATATCTGAATATATTATATTCAATATATTTTACTTCTTTGAAAAATCTACTTCTAATAAGACTTTCTGAAAATTTAAGTATTCTTGTGAATTTATTTTGTTTTCCAGTTGTTCTTATATGAAGAATTCTATGAAGGCAGGTGTCTGACTTGATGTTAGCACCAGATGATCATGACATGACTGTGTGGTTGTTTCTCCCTTGTGTATTTTAGGGGCCCCCTGGCCCTCGTGGGGATTCAGGTCCTCCAGGCCCCCAGGGTCCTCCAGGCCCCCAGGGCCCCAATGGACTCTCTATTCCGGGAGAACAAGTAAGCACAAAGTTTTTCTGTATTAAATGAGGATGGTGGATTAATATTGAGCTTACCTGGAATATTCTTTTTCCATGTTTTGCCAAATTTTAACGTTTTCTCAGAGAACTCAACCAAGTTAGTCATAGAGATGACTTCCTGCAATGACTATGATTTCAGATATATAAATAGTATATGTAATAATATATGATTGTATAGAAATAATTACTGTTTATTTGACCTATAAAAATTTCTTTGTAAGTAATATATATATCCTTCAAGATACTGAAACCATTGAAATTGCTTGAATCTGTGGCAGCTCTGAAATCCTTTTCTAATATATACTTAGAACTGCAAGGCAAACTTGTGTTATTTATCTAGGTCATTGCTTTAAAATTTTTTTTTTGAATAAAATGTTTACCTTTTATTCCAAATGCTAATCTGAAGTTATAAAAGATGTTTTACCTTTTAAGGCTCATACTTTATTTAACTAACTTTTTTCTATATCTTAAGGTAAAACAAACACAGTATATGAATAAAAATCAATAGCTGTATAGTTCTTAAATTTAAGTCTAACCTCCCTTTTAAGAAGACAGATGATATTATTTTGGTATTTAAAGAAAAAATTTATATCAGATATAACTAGAAATGAGACATGTGAAGGAACAGGTATTTCTAGCTCAGGAGGTTTTAATATGTCTACTTTTAGCTTATGTCTAAAAGAAAGTTTTAAGAGCTCTTACCTTCCTTTTTAATACTACTATTAAATTAAATTTATCAGTTTTAATTAATTCAACTTTGCTTTTGTAGCAAGTGTCTTCAAACGTGTAGTTATAAATACCAAATTGTTAATATTTTTAGAACATTTTATCAAATACCTATTAAAATTAGCACCGGATTAAATGTAGTAAGTACAAAATAGTTTTTCCCTTTAAATTGTATTTCTATGAAAATCCTTTATGTTAAATATTCTTTAAAAGTAGGTAGGTATATTATTCCATAATTATAGAAAATTATCCCATAATATTATAAGTGGAAATTATAATATGGTGTTTGTACTTTAAAGATTAAGCATCAATACCAAAAAACGATTTATTCATCTCCCTTCAAAACTATTCTTAGATTGAATTTATGAAGTAATGGAGATCTCAGAGATGACTCACGTCTTCCCTTTTCACTTGATCTCTGTAAAACGCCTGGGAATTGTTTTCCCACCACTTTCTCTAGGGTCGCCAGGGGATGAAAGGTGATGCTGGAGAGCCAGGACTTCCAGGCCGAACAGTGAGTTTTTCTTAAAGTTGCCTTTCTTTCACTGGTCAAGTGTTATTTGAAAAGCTGCCTTTGCAGAGCCTTGAAAGGTGACCCAATGTTAAGCAGAAGCCTGGCTATGTCCTTCACATTATTTCCATTTCATACTCTGATCTTAATCCTCAAGCTTATGCTTGTCAGTTCATGTATCTGCTTGGTGACTAAGTATCCACAATATGGCCAACACTGTGCTTGGTTCTAGTTTTCTGTACAGAGCCCCCAAACTTTCTTTTATTTTTAAAAATATTTTGGGGAATAATAAGTATCTTTTTCCACACAGGAAGTACATTACAGTGTTCCACCTGTTTGTTTCTGTTCATGTAGGGAAGCCCAGGACTACCTGGCCCACCAGGACCAATGGGACCTCCAGGAGATCGAGTAAGTTTGCTTGAGCAAGCTGTAATTATCTTGAACATGATATGACAATGCTACTTATGATTTAAGAACCCTCCCCAATTTGTTTACATGGTTGGAAAGTAGAGTTCACATATTTTGTAGAAGACTGAAAAACTATTATCAGTGGACTAACATTAGATCAATCTCAAAGTCTTGGCAGGGAATTAGGAAAGTATTTGAAATTATTTGTCCTGAAATTAAAAAATTAGGGATATTTTAAAATTTATCAGATTTAAAAAAAGGGAAGTCCATAAAAGGAATTTTAACTGATTAGCAAAAGATTTAAGATTTCTACCAGATTGTTTTAAATCCTAAAATTAACATCTTTGTTATGGGGTAACTTTTAATGTAATTCTGAGTAGTCTTTATTTTCAGAGCACTTTTTATGAAGTCAGTACCTCCTCTCTAACATCTTTAGAACTCAAATACCACTTTTAGGTGTTGATGATGGGATAGATAACTAGTACTTAGTAGGGATTTTGCCTATTTTTGACAGCTTTCAAGTTTGCTTTTGATTTACTATGAAAATGGTGTAGGAAATCCCGTCTTTTGTAGGATAAATAAATGAGCGGCACAGTAAACATGGCCTCTATGCTGTATTCAATATTATAGAAATATTTGGTTTCATAGAAAACCATGACTATTTTAATGAGATTTATTTTATTTAGAAAATTAAATTTAACAGGGTGACATTGATCAATAAGTGTAAATAGGTTTCAGGTAAACATTTTTATAGCGTTTGAACTATTGATTATGTTATATCTTCATCACCCGAAGTCCAATTGTTTTCTGTCATCTAATTATTTGTCCTTCTTTACACTCTTTCCCAACCCCTCCCTCACGTCTCTTTCCCCTACATCCCCATCCCCTGGTAACCACTTCTCTTTTATCTATGTCCATGAGTCTCAGTTTTATGTCCCACCTATGTGTGAAATCATACAGCTCTTAGCTTTTTCTGATTTACTTATTTCACTCAGTATAATGTTCTCAAGGTCCATCTATGTTGTAACTGGCACTATGTCATTATTTTTTATGGCTGAGCGATATTCCATTGTATAAATATACCACATCTTCTTTATCCAACTCTATTGAAGGACACTTTGATTGTTTCCATATCTTGGCTACTGCGAAGAATGCTGCAATGAATATTGGGGTGCATGTGTCTATGTACCAATGCTTTTGAGTTTTGGGGGTAGATACCTTGTAGAGAGATTGCTGGGTCATATGGAAGTTCTAGTCTTACTTTTTCAAGGAACTACCATACTTTTTTCCATAATGGTTGTACCGATTTGCATTCCCACCAACAGTGAATGAGGGTTCCTTTTTCTCCACAGTTTCTCCAACACTTGTTATTATCTGTCTTGTTGATAATAGCCAACCTAACAGGTGTGAGATGGTATCTCATTGTACCTTTGATTTGCATTTCTCAAATAGCTAGTGAAGATGAGCATTTTTTAATATATCTGTTGGCCATTTGTATGTCCTTCTTGGAGGAGTATCTTTTCAGGTCCTCTCCCCATTTTTCTATTGGATTGCTTGCTGGTTTGTTGCTGAGCTTTGTGAGTTCTTTATATATTTTGGATATTAACCCCTTATTTTGAAGCTGTTTGCAAATATAATCTCCCATTTAATTGGCTGCCTATTTGTTTTGTTGTCAGTTTCTTTTGCTGTGCAGAAACCTTTTAGTTTGATTCAATCCCATTCATTTATTTTTGCCTTTACTTCCTTTGCCTTTGAGGTCAAATTTATAAATTGTTCTCTATGGCTAAGGTCCTATGTTTTCTTCTGTGTAATTAATTGTTTCAGATCTTATATTTAGATTTTTTGATCCTTTTTTGAATTAATTTTTGTTCAAAGGGACAGGTGTAGTCATTCTTTTGCACATGACTTTCCATTTTCCCAGCATCGTTTATTGAAGAGGTTTTCTTTTCTCCATTGTGTGTTTTTGGTTCCTTTGTTAAAAAGTATTTGTTTATATATACAGTATGTATTTTTATTTCTGGGCTCTTGATTCTATTCAACTGGTCTGTATGTTTGTTTTTCTGCCAATAGCATGCTGTTTTGATTATCGTGGCTCTGTAGTATAATATGAATTTAGGAAGTATGATACCTCTGGCTTCATTTTCTCTCAGGATTGTCTTGGCTATATGGGGATTTTTATGGTCCCATACAAACCTGGTGATTTGGGTAATATACAAATGCTTCCAATCTATGAACATGGAATATTTTTTCATTTCATTGTGTCTTTTTCAATTTCTTTCAATAATGTTTTATAGTTTTCAATATATAGGTCTTTCACATCCTTTGTAAAATTTATTCCTAGGTATTTGATTTTTTTGTTGCAATTGTAAAAGGAATTGTTTTTTATTTTTTTAGTTCACTTTCCAAAGTTTTATCCTTGGCATATAGGAAAGCAATATGCTTTTTTTAATATTGATTTTGTATTCTGCGACTTTATTATATCTGTTTATTGTTTCTAATAGTTTTTTGGTGGAGTCTTTGGGGTCCCTATATACAGGATCATGTCATCTGCAAAAAGTGATACTTCATTTCTTCTTTCCCAACATGGATGCCTTTTATTTCTTTCTCTTGCCTGATTGCTCTGGCTAAAACTTTTAGAACTATGTTGAATAAGAGTAGAGAAAGTGGGCAACCTTGTCTTGTTCCTGACTTTAGAGAAAATGCTTTCATTTTTTTCAGCATTTAGTATGGTATTAGCTGATGGTTTGTCATATACAACCTTTATTATGTTGAAGTATTTTCCTTCTATCTGATTTTGTGAGTGTTTTATACATAAAGGGATGCTGTATCTTATCAAATGCCTTTTCTGCATCTATTGATAGGATCATATAATTTACGTTTTTTGTTTTGTTGATGTAGTGTATTACCTTGATTGATTTCTGTATGTTGAACCATCCTTGCACTCCTGGAATGAATCCCACTTGATTGTGATGTACTATTATTTTAATGTGTTATGGTATTTGACTTGCTAACATTTTGTTGGGGATTTTTGCATTTGTATTTATTAGAGATATTGGTCTGTAGTTTTCTTTTTATGTGTTGTCGTTGCCAGGTTTTGATACCAGGGTTATGTTGGCTTCATAAAATGTGTTAAAGAATATTGCTGCTTCTTCTATTTTTTGGAAGACTTTGAGAAGGATAGATACCAAATCTTTGAATGTTTGGTAGAATTCACTACTGTAGCCATCTGGTCCTAAACTTCTGTTTTTGAGGAGCTTTTTGATAGTTGTTTCTATTGCCTTCGTGCTTATTGGTCTAGTTTTCCAATTCTTTGTGACTCAGTCTAGAAAGATTGTATAGTTCTAGGAATTTATACATTTTCTCCAGCTTATTGAATGTGGTGGCATATAATCTTTCATAATATTCTACTGTAATCCTTTATATATCTGTGATGTTTGTGATAATTTCTCCTCTTTCCTTTTGGATTTTATTTATATGAGACCTTCCTCTTTTTTTCTTAGTGAGTCTAGCCAGTGGTTTGTCATTTTTTTTTTGATCTTTTCAAAGAACCAGCTCTTTGTTATATTAATTTTTTCCATAGTTTTTTTTGTTCTCTTTTTCATTTACTTCTGCTCTGATTTTTACTATTTCTTTTTTTCTGCTGATTTTAGGTTGCTTTTGTTCTTCTTTTTCTAGTTCCTTAAGATATGATGTTAGGTTATTTACTTAGGATCTCTCTTGTTTCTTGATATAAACATGTAATGGTATAAATTTCCCTCTTATTACTGCTTTTGATGCATCCCAGAAATTTTGATATGTTGTGTTGTCATTTTCATTGGCTGTATATATATGTTTTGATCTCTGCTTCTTTTTTTGTGTGTCAGAGATAGAGAGAGACAGAGAGAGGAACAGACAGACTGGAAGAGAGACATGAGAAGCATCAATTCTTTGTTGTGGCACCTTAGTGTCTCATTGATTGCTTTCTCATATGTACCTTGACTGGGGGGCTACAGCAGACCAAGTGACCCCTTGCTCAAGCCAGCGACCTTGGGTTCAAGCTGGTGAGCCTTGCTCAAACCAGATGAGCCAGCACTCAAACTGGCAACCTTGGGGTTTCAAACCTGGGTCCTCCACATTCCAGTCTGATGCTCTATCCACTGCACCAATGCCTGGTCAGGCTGATCTCTGCTTTTATCACTTCTTTGACATATTCATTTTTTATAAGTATTTTGTTTAATTATCAATTTTTGTGGGTTTCTTTACTTCCTTTTTGCAGTTGAATTCAAATTTCAAAACCTTATGGTCAGAAAATATACTTGGTATAATTTCAGATTTCCTGAGTTTGTTGATGTTAGTTTTGTGACCCACCATATGGTCTCTTCTTGAGAATGTTGCATGCACACTGAAGAAGAATGTATAATCTGATATTTGGATGAAGTGTCTTGTAAATGTCTATTATATCCATTTGGTCCAGAGTGTTCTTAAGGCTGATATTTCTTTATTGATTTTCTGTTTGGGTAATCTATGTAAAGCCTTCCATGGTGTGTTGAAATCTCCAAGTATGAATGTGTTTTTGTTTGCTTTTATTTAGATCAGTTAGTTCATGTCTTATATATTTTGGTGCTCCCTGGTTTGGTGCATATATATTAAGAAGTGTTATGTCTTCTAGATACAGTGTCTCTTTTATCAACATTAAATATCCATCTTTTTCTCTGGTTATATTTGTTGTCTTGAGTTCAGCGTTGTCAGATATGAGAATGGCTACCCCAGCTTTTCTTTGGATATTATTTACTTAGAGCATTGTTTTCCAACATTTCACTTTGATTCTACTTTTGCCCTTGCCGCTTAGATATGTCTCTTGAAGGCAGCATCTGGTTGGGCTTTGCTTTTTGATCCAATCTGCTATGCTGTGCTTCTTTATTGGTGAGTTCAGTCAATTTATATGTAGGGTTATTATTGACATTTGAGAATTTCTTATAGGCATTTTGTTTTGTTTTCTGGTAGCTTTGTGTCTTGTTTGGTTCTTCTCTTTTGTGTTTCTGTATTTTTTATTTTTTTGGTGGTATTCCGTACTTTTTTTCCCTGTTTATTCTTTTTTTAAGCTATTTGTTTCAGTAGCAGCTTTTTTTGTGTGGGTGGTTACCATTATGTTATTAAGAGAAAAATGTTCATATGTACAAGAGTTCTTTGTCTTATGAATACTTCTGCACTCCATTCACCTTTGCTATTGCAGATCTTTATCCTGTCCCCTTTTATGTTATTGTTGTCACAGATTATCCTTGTTTTTATTGTGACCTTGTTGGAGCTTTTACTTGTAGTTTTGATTTGTTTTGTTCTTTGTATCTGGTTGAATAATACTCTTGAGTATTTCTTGCAGTGGGATTTTCTAGTGATACATTCCTTCAGCTTCTGCATGTCTGCAAAAGTTTTTATTTGTCCTTCTTATTTGAAATATAACTTTGATGGATATAGTATCCTTGGCTGGTAATTCTCTTTCAGTACTTTAAATGTTTGGGTCCACTTTCTTCTGACTTGTAGAGTTTCTGCTGAGAATTCTAAAGACACCCTAATTGGCCTCTCTTTATATGTTATGTTCTTTTTTTTCTTAGCTGCCTTGAGGATTCTTTCTTTGTCATTGATTTTTGACAATTTTATTATGATGTGCCTTGGAGTAGGTCTGTTTGGGTTGAGGTAACTTGGTGTTCTGTTTGCTTCTTGGATTTGAGGCTCTCTTTCCAAAGGCTTGGGAAATTCTCATCCATTATTTGCTTGAACAGGCTTTTCATTCCCTTCTCCCTCTCTTCATTTTCTAATATACCCATTATTCTTAAATTGTTTTTTCTAATGAAGTCAGACAATTTTTGTAGGGCTTTCTTATGTTTTTATATTCATTAATCTCTGTCCTCATTTTTCTGTATTTCTCTAGTTGCCTGTCTTCGATGTCACTGATTCTTCCTTCTATCTGGCTTGTGCTATTAGCTAAACTTGCTACCTCAGTCTTCAGTTCATGTATTGAGTTCTTCATGTCTGTTTTTAAAGTGTCAATCTTTTTGATAGGCTAATTGAGTTGCCTATTGGTGTTTTCTTATATCTTGTTCAGTGTTTTAGGAACTTCAATTTTAAATTCTCTACAATTTAACTCCAATGTTTTCTTTGATTGATATTTTTTTCTGGAGATTTTTTTTTTTTTTTTTTTTTTTTTTTTTTTTTTTTTTTGTGACAGACAGAGTCAGACAGAGGGACAGACAGTGACAGAAAGCCAAGAAGAGAAAGAGATGAGAAGCATCAATTCTCTGTTGTGGCATCTTAGTTGTTCATTGATTGTTTTCTCATATGTGCCTTGACCGGGGGGGGGGCTACAGCAGACTGAGTGATTCCTTGTTCAAGCCAGTGACCTTGGGCTCAAGCTGGTAAGCCTTGCTCAAACCAGATGAGCCTGAACTCAAGCTGATGACCTTGGGGTCTCGAACCCGGGTCCTCTGTGTCCTAGTCCAATGTAGTATCCACAGTGCCACTGCCTGGTCAGGCTTCTCAAGATTTTTAATTTACTTTCTGAACTAAATTAAATTTTGTTTCTGAACTACTAAATTTTGTAGCCATGATATTTGATTTCTTCTCCCTTGATAGCATTTGAAAGTGGTATTGTTGAGAATTCTAACAAAAAAACAACTAAAAAATGAAAAATTAATATTAATGAAATACAATATTCAATTGAAAAATTTTGAAATGTAAAGAAAAACACACAGCAAATGATCGAAAACCTAAAAAACAACAAATAAAACAAAACACCCACAAAAATAGGGATAATATATTAAAATAAAATTCTAAAGGAATAAAGTGAAAAAGAGAATAAGAAGAAAGCAATGTAAATAAGGAAAAATTTAAAAAGAAAGAAAAATTTATTTCAGTTTTGAGAGGCTTCTTCTAGAAGGTGTCACTGTATTACAAGTTTTAGCTATGTGAAATTCCTGGGCTGTCTTCTGCTGAGATGTTGCAGTTGCAAAGATGTCATGGCACCACAGTTGCTTTGGTGGGTGGGATGTGTTGTGAGGACTTTCCAGTTTTGGCTTTCTGGCTTTACAGCTCTAGCAATGATGATCTCAGGCTTCTGCACATTTCTCCCCACCTCTCAGCGGACCTATGGACCAGACAGTGAGCACCTCTGTTCTTCAGGGGAGAGAGTAGCTCTGGAGAGCTAGCTGTGGGGTTTGTCTTTGCCATTCTCCATACTGTGAGGTGATGAAGGTGGGATCTGGGAGGTTGGAGTTCCAGACTTAAGTTTTCTCTGTCTCTGCCAAGTGTGGGCTGCAGGCAGACCATGGGAACACTGGCTGTTCCCTTGTGCTCTGGATTCTTTGTTTCAGTATCTCCCCCTCTGCATCTCTATCTCACTGCTCCTTCAGGCAGAAGGAAACCCAGTCATTCTGGGTCTCCCTCTCCATACAAAACCGAGACAGCCTGAACTTCCTTCCTCCCTGTAATCCAGTAGAGATAAAACCCCCAATCACTTGGTTTGTCTCCTCTCCAGAGCCCACTGCAAGTGCACTTTATCATCTACCTCCCTTTTCATCCTGTCCCACCTTTAGTCCATTTGGTGCATGGATCTTTCAGATGTGCCTGTGAGCCCAGCTGGGGTTCCTTTGCTGTGTTATAGTTGTTAAATTTGTTGAAATTTCAAGGGGAGAGATCAGGGGTATCTCTCATACTGCCATCAATCTGATGTCTTAATTAGTTTTTTTAGTTGCTCAGAACAAAAGAACTAATGACTTTTCAATAACCTCTGGTTCAGACAATAGTCTGAGAGTAGTCTGTATTAAGATTAATTGAAAGTTAAAACTTATTACTAGCTGCAGAATCTTAAAGAGTCAGTGCTGTAATAGATGTCATTAAAAGCATCAGCTTGTTGGACATCTTTTCATATGTCTATTAGCTATCTGTATGTACTCTTTGGACAAGTGTTTATATAGGTCCCCTGCCTATTTTTTAAATTGGGTTATCTGGGTATTTTGGTGTTCAGTTTAATAAGTTCTTTCTAAATTTTTTATATTAATCATCATCACCAACCATCAGAGAACATCAGAGAAATAAAAATTAAAGCATCATGAGATATCACTTCACACTGTCATAATGGCTATCAATAAATTAACAAACAATAAGCGTTAGCAAGGGTGTGGAGAAAAAGAAACCATCATGCATTGTTGGTGGGAATGCAGATTGGTACAACCACAGTGGGAAGCAGTATGGAGATATCAAAATATTAAAATGGGAAATGCCTTATGACCCAGTGTTTCCACTTCTGGGAATTTATCTGAAGAAACCCAAAACAATAACTCTGAAGAATATATATATATATATATATATATATATATATATATATATATATATATATATTCCCTTATGTTCATTGCAGTCCTATTTATAATAGCCAAGATCTGGAAGCAGCCAAGTGCCCATCAGTAGATGAGTGGGTAAAAAAGCTGTGGTATATCTACACAATGGAGTACTGCTCAACTTGAAAGTAGAAATATTACCTTTTGTGACAACATGGATGGACCTGGAGAGCCTTATGCTAAGTGAAATAGGACAGTCATAGAAAGATAAGTACTGTATGATTTCACTTATTGTGAAATCTAATGAACTAACAATCAGAATAGAGACAGACTCATAGATAGAGAGCCGGCTGATAGCTGTCGGGAGCAGTGCTGGGTGAGGGGGTTTGAGAGATTGAGCAAAAAAGGACAGAAAAAGAAAGAAAAATCTCAAGGACATGGACAATAATATGGTGATCACTGGGGTGAGGTGGGGGAGAAGTAGAAGGGAGTATGGGGGGATAAATGGTGATAGACAAAAACTTAACTTGGGGTGAACACAATACGGTGTACAAAGATGTGTTGTAGAATTAGACACCTGAAACCTGTATTATTTTGTTAATCAGTGTCATCTCAATAAATTCAATAAAAAAAATAGCCCATCAACTTGTTAATGTTAATATCTCCAAAACACCACTAGAAAAAAGAGGGAAGTCATTCAGATGGAGCAAAGATTTGCCCAGATAATGCCAAATGGTGGATGAAATGCCAATGAATTTTATTTGCTCCCATGCCTACTTTTGAGTTTGAGAGTGAGGTGAAAGAGAAAACAGTATTCTCTGGGAGTCTCGTACCTGGAGTTCACACACCCACACATAACACGCATGCATGTGCTCCCCCCCCACACACATATGCATTTTTCTCTGAATCTTTTGAAACTAGAATTAGGTTTTTTATATAGTACTTTATTTATTTATTTTAGAGAGGAGATACAGAGAGAGAGAGAGAGAGAGAGAGAGACAAAGGAGGGAGGAGCTAGAAGCATCAACTCCCATATGTGCCTTGACCAGACCAGTGCAGGGTTTTGAACTGGCGACCTCAGTGTTCCCAGGTCGACGCTTTATCCACTGCGCCACCACAGGTCAGGCTAGAATTAGGTTTTTTTTTGAATTCTTATTTCACAATGGAAGGCAATAGAAACCCCCCCCCCCAAAAAAAAAAAAAAAAAAAAACTACAACCAAGAAGTGATGATGGACTGACTCACTTGCTGCTGCTTCTACTGAAGCCTTATTGGGCTCATCACCTCCACCCAGTGTGGGCTTTGTGCAGACATGATAGGTTTCCAGTGCAAGTCTCATCAATATGCTCTTTGTGAACTGGCTGTCAGGCAGCCATCACCACTCTCATCACTTCTCTGAAAAATGAGGGAGTGGGAAGGATTGGGCTTTCCCACTCTCAGATTCTGATCTGAGCATCCAGCTTTGTGTTGAGGCTGCCCAAGTCTCCCAGTGTGAGGAGACTTTTCAGGAAACCATTCCTCTCTTTTTCTCACAGCCTTGTACATCTACCCACCACTTATTATTTCTCTACCGCTAATATTGAAAGCACGGTGCTGATGAAACATAATTTTAGAAAGTTAGGTAACTTTGGATATAAGCGTCTTCACTGAAAAAGAAAGGAAAGGAAAGGAAGGCAGGAAGGGAAGGGAGGGAGGGAGAGAGGGAGAGGGGAAGGAAGGAAGGAAGGAAGGAAAGAAGGAAGGAAGGAAGGAAGAAAGGAGAAAGAAACTTGAACCCTGTGGTGGAAAGAAGGGAAGAAAACTCAGGGGAGCAAGGCCAAGGACCATAGTGGAGAAGGAAGATTGTTACCAAGGTGGAGTTGGTCGGAACAGAATGCATGGGTTGTCTTCAACATGGATGATTTTCAAAATGAGACAGAGCTTTGAGGAGTGTTAAAAAGTAAAAGAAATGCATGTACAGGCATCTAATATGTGTGTGTCTATGAAGACTTCCGTAGGTGGTCTCAGCCCCTCTCACAAGGGGAAGAACATAATAGCTGCTACAGATAATAAAATTATAGCACAAAGTTCTGCAGGTGCCTCTGATGATGACATTGGAATAAAATTCTATTCACTCCAACTTAGATACATGTTTCTACTACAGAAAACAATTGATCAGACCTAGGTGTCCATTAGTGAATGAATGGACCGACAAAATGTGATATATAGAGAATAGAATGCAATTTAGCCTTAAAAAATAGGAAAATCCTGTCATTTGTGACAACATGAATGAATCTGGAGGACATTATACTGAGTGAAATAAGCCAAGCACAAAAAAGACAAATACTGGTTAATCTCATTATGTGTATAATCTAAGAAAAGTTGAACTCAGGGAAGTAGAGAGTAGAATGATGGTTGCCAGGGGCAGACTTGATCAAGGGTACAAAGTTTCAGTTATGCAGGATACATAGGTTCTGGAGATCTATAGTACAGTGTAGTGTTTATAGTTGGTATACTATATTGTATATTGAAATGTATAGCGGAGTGGATTTTATAAGTTCTCAGCACACTCAAACAAAATAACTATTTGAGGTGATGGATATAATTATGATGTGATGGTTATGATTATGGTAATTATTCCACAATATTTTACATATATCAAAACATGTACAAGGTGATGTATATGCATATATATATATATATATATATATATATATATGCATATTTTTGTCACATACCTCTGTAAAGCTGGGAAAAAGAAAATTATTTTTAGGCTGACTGAAGGAGGATTATTCATAAATATGTCAGTTACTTTAAAAAGAAGAGAAAAAGGGGGGGAAATAAGTTTTATATAACATTTGGAGAAATTCAGATGGAAGAAAATCCATTCAGACTATCCAAACAATAATACTACCAGCACATTTTCACTTCTTAAATGGCTCTCAGAAGCAACGCTGATGTTACATCTGATGAACTTGAAGTCTGTTTTTTATTAAGCAGGCTTAGATCTTCCAGAAAACAGTCTGAAATTTTAATCTGTATAAGTTTATGAAAAAAAAATTTTGTAAGGGTATAATATTTCTAACAATTTTAAAGAAACAGTTTAAACTTCCTGCAATAAAATCAATGGAAGCGTGGATACTTCATGCAGGCATTGATCCAAACGTTCTTGACTCTTGCTAGAATCCAGGAATATGGATGAAATTATCACTCTTATTCTCTGCAGAAAATGAGACAAAAATCTCCTTTGACAGAGGAATGCAACACCCATAAAAAAAATGATCTGACTCAGAACTCCTCGGCTGGGTTTCAGGGACCTGCTTTTGGGAGGGATGTTAAGTGGGGAGCTGAGTGACTCATTCCAGGCAGAGGTCATCTGGCACTGTGTGGAGAGGGGGCGTGAGAGCCAGAGGCCGAGGCTGCATGGAGTGCGCTCTGCTTCTGGGACAAGTCTCTGTGTCCTTCCTGGTCAGCTGGACATGGATAGGGTCTGGCCTGTTCTGTGAGATGAGGGGATATGGGCCACTTGAATAAAACTTAACTAAGGATTGAGGATTTTCTTCGTTTTAAGTGGAGGATGGTTAAGACAGCATTGCCTCTTTTTTGGTTGGAGGAGAGAAATTCATCATGAGTGGAGACAGCAACTGTCCTGCCCTGGCGGCCTGGCTGTCACTTAGAGAATGAACAAGGGAGAGTTCTAATCAGGTGCCGGGCCTCTCCTTTCTCTGTTGTGAGGCCATGTGCTTTTCACAGCAACATTTCTTTCACTCCACTTCGGTCCTTCCCAGTCCAGTTTGTGGACATGGACTTGGCAGTAGAAAGGGTTAGTTTCTATTTAAACTTCCTCACACTTTTACAAAAGCAAAAGCTAGTATCTTCAAGAAAGAAATGCCTTCTTTGCAGATTAGTTTGACTCTTAAAATGATTTTAATTAGCCTGACCTGCGGTAGCACAGTGAATTAAGCGTAGACCTGGATGCTTAGGTCACAGGTTCACAAACCCTGGGCTTGCCTGGTCAAGGCACGTATGGGAGTTGATGCTTCTTGTTCCTCCCTCCTTCCTCTCTCTCTCTCACTCTCTCTTTCCTCTGTAAAATGAATAAATAAAATCTTTAAAAATAGTTAAAAAATGAATTTAATTATAACTACAAAAATGAATGAGTATAGAAATTAATTTTCAGTAAAAGGCATTAAGTTAAATTGTAAAGTTTTTTTAAAAATCTTTATATTGCAAGATTACTTACAAATGGCAAATTGGGTTAAATCCTCCCCCTTCATGTGCAACCTGTTTAGCATTTTTTCTTTTCACTTGGTCATTATCTCACTAATCTGTAACTAATTTTATTTTACAATAGGGCTTTACTGGAAAAGATGGTGCAATGGGACCCAGGGGCCCACCTGGGCCACCGGTAAGAACCAAATGGCTTACACAGCTGTCCTCCTGGTAACCTGGCTTTTGAGGTGTATTCCACCTCTGCTATGGACTACACTATTGAAGTTGCTGTTTGTTTTTATTTTTCTAAATCAAAATGGGCTAGAGAAAACAGATGTGTTAAGATACAGGTTTTCTTTTTCTTTTCTTTTTTTAAAATCAAGTTATAGTTGAAGAATAGGGAAATATCCCTAAATAACTAGGCCACTAGTTGTTACTGTCTGGGTTCTTCCATCCCCATGTTGAGTGGTAGAATGTTGTGACCTTATTGGTTACTTCCTGTTTTGCAATGTTAAGAATCTGTGGCCTATGCTACTTGAATTTTAAAGACATTTATTACTGAATAGCTATCAGTCATTCTGAAGGAGTAAGTTTTACACAAGAAGGTCTTCTAGTTAAGATCTTTGGAGAAAATACTGAAATCAATGGTTTTGAAAGTGGCATCTGTATACCTGTATCCAGGTGAGACCACAGTTACATTGCTTGAGATGATGGATGTTCTTCATGTTTCATGGCAGGATATGATTCAATAGCTAATGTTAGAATAATTTTATTTATTTTTACTATGTATATTTTCAGGTAAAGGGGAGTTTAAATGTATAGTAAACTTTCATTTGAAATATTTACTTTAGAGCTTAAACTTTTCATAATTGATGAAGTAAAGGATTATTTTACCAAATCTGATGATTTCATTTTAAGGAAATGTTAGGCTTTTGAACATAATATCAGTAAGTAGATATTATAACTAGTCTACTAACACATGGCTCACATGCTTTGGAGCTGTGCTAAAAGAAACAAGGAGAGATTCTCACAGTGTTAATGGGATGAACGGTGCCGATATGACAAGAGAACGGAAGAATGGAGAATGCACTAAAAGTGAATTAATTTCTAGGCTGAGAGTGCAGTTTCCAGCAGACAAGGGAAGACTCGGCCACAATGATGCTCAATTCAGAAGGGAAAGAAAACTGGCTACCTTCTTAATTTCTTCCCCAGCCAGTTTTCTCTCCTGTCTTTTGATGGGTTGTCTGGTTATGTAATAGAAATGAACTGAAAAACAGGGATTGCTTTCTGCAGATTCACTTTGTAACCAATTTATTGAGATCATAGTCTGTGAATTGTAAAACCAATTAAATATATATATATATGTGTGTGTTTTTCAAATGGTCTAAAAATATATTTTAGAATTACACGGTCAATAAAGAGTTCATGGGCATTTTCAATATTTTTTTCTTTATGTTAACCTAAAATTTGGTTTTACTCTTCCTTAAAATGTGATCACTTGCTGTTTCATTTAAAAACTTTAAAGCTGGCCAGTCGGTTAGTTTACTTTAGATGGGATTTTTCTTTCATCACAACATTCTCTTTCCTGACCTGTGCATTGTAGGGAACCCCGGGTTCTCCAGGAGTCACAGGACCGAGTGGGAAACCAGGAAAGCCTGGAGACCACGGCAGACCAGTAAGTAGAACGTTGGCATATCTAGAGTCATTTCACTGTGGCATCAAGAATGAGGGAGGCAATGATGAAGAGACTGAAAGGCTTTGGCATATTTATGTTATCTTCTCTGTAATGTGTTTGAAGAATTTGTTGAAACAATTCTAAACCCATGGAATTAACTTGGTACCAGTCCTAAAGTTTTTCTCTCTGAGTTAGAATATTCTGGGATGAAAACTGTGGTTATAGGGTTTCTTTAAAAGGAGAAAGGGATTACGAGCCAAAACACATATTTCTGCACTGTGTAAACACTCCAAGCTGGGTCAGCAGAATGACTCTTTTTATTTAGCAATGGTATGCTGCTTAACATAAAAAAAATACATGATGATGGTGCCTGGTGCTTCCATATGCAGTGTAGCCCTTTGGGCAGGGTCATTCAGCCAAGCCACTTATTCTTTTCTCTTTCCTCAACGATGTTAAGAACATTAGTCTCAGAACTACAATTGATCTAATCTGTTATTTTACTTTTTTATATTGCCCAGTTTACATCTAATTTAACTTTCTTTTAGTCAGGTGTTTTGGTTAAAATAGTCATTAAGATGGTATTAGGCATACCTGTTATTTCAAATTGGTACCACAACTGAATTTGAAGTTCTTAAAATATCCAGAAGTATTTATAATGTTTATTGGGCTTCATAGACTTTATAAGTTCTTCCTTATTTTATGTATGATATGAGAATTTAATCTTGCTAAATAAAATTCTGAAATATAAAAAGTTACCTTAAAGACAATTGAGTCTAGCTATTAGCTGTTTTCTGCACTGGATTTCTGTTTTCTTAAGTGTTGTCCAAGTTACATAAACCCAAGTTTTAAAAAATTTTAATATCACATAAATTTAAGGTAGAATATTTGTGTGACATGGTTGCCTTCTATGTTTACATAAAATTAAACAAGCAACATAAAGATTAAAGGACTCCTGCCTGACCAGGCAGTGGTGCAGTGGATAGAGCATCAGACTGAGATGCAAGAGGACCCAGGTGTGAAACCCCAAGGTCACTGGCTTGAGCGCAGGCTCATCTGGTTTGAGTACAGCTCACCAGCTTGAACGCAAGGTTGCTGGCTCAGGCAATGGGTCACTCAGTCTGCTATAGTCCACCAGTCAGGGCACATATGAGAACACAATCAAAGAACAACTAAGGAGCTGCAACGAAGAACTGATGCTTCTCATTCCTCTGCCTTCCTGTCTGTCTGTCCCTATCTGTCCCTCTCTCTGTCTCTGCCACACATACATACACACACAAAAAAGATTAAAGGACTCCTGATATACTTTATAATCTGTGTGTACCCTAGCACATGATTTTATCACTCTCTTTTCCTCAATGTATCATAGAAGAAACTTCACAAGAGCAGTTTAAAGTACATGGAACTCTTCTACCTATTCAGAATTCTATTTTGTTTTACTGTGATTGAAATAAGAGTCTTACGTAAGACTACTACTGATGTAATTGATGGCTACAGCTAGAAACCTGAAAGAAATTACTTCCTTGACTTGAAATGTGATCTTTAGATACTGACAATAAAGATGAATTCTACAAACTATATACAAGAACAATTTCAGAGTGGCAGTAAATTAAAATAAACACATTAAGAACAATCTCCAAAGTAGCAGTATAGGTTAAAAAATTTTTTCCTGAAACTTATAAAAGGCTCCAAACTCAATAATAATAGCTTTCATAACAGTCTAGTACTTTTGACAAAGGGAGAACCAAACTCCAGTTTATCTTATGATTATAACTTGTAATATTTATTTAGACCTTGTCGATCTCCTTTTTTCCTTTAATCATTCTTTTCCTCTAAGGTGGCAAATTTCCTCTTTTTTTCTTCTGTAGTCTATCGTATCTTTCACTTCTGTATTGTAAACTAGCAGATGGCTATATAAAGGTGTTAGCAGAAAGTTAGCTCAACCACAGTTAGCTTATGTCAGCAGTTTTCAACCTTTTTCATCTGATAGTATACATAAACTAATTACTAAAATTCTGTGGCACACCAAAAGTGTATTTTTTTGCTGATCTGACCAAAAATCAGTATAATTATGATTCATTCATACCAGATGGCTATTGTTGTCTTGGCTTCTGTCATTTTTCTTTTTTATTTGACAATTTAAGGGAAAAGAAGACTGTTCCCCTGATTAGTCAGGTGTTGCATGTTTCAAAAATTCTTGCAGCACACTGGTTGAAAATCACTGGCTTATGTCACAAGCTGTTATAAACAGTTCTTATCTTCCTGCTAACTTACAACACCTGATATTATACAAAAGATGTTTTCAAGGATTTCTTGTGGGGATATATTTATTAATTTATCTAATACCTATTTGTTTAATGCCTCAATATGCTAGTCAATGTTTTAGGGTATGGGGATATAACAGTGAAGAAGACAAAGTCCTTGCTCTCATGGAGATTCTAGTGAAGAATAGAAATAAAAAACATGTAAATAATTACTTGTGGTGATGATGAATGACATGAAAAAAACTTAAATAGACTAAGGAGTTAGAGAGTAATTGTGGTGGTGGGGAGGTGGCTATTTTAGATATCGTAGTCAGAGCCTGTTGGAGGTGGTGGAATGAATTGAGGGAGCCAGCTGTTTGAAGAGCTGTGGGAAGAGGAATCCAGGCAGTGGGAACAGTATGAATAAAAGCCCTGAGTGAAGAATGAGTCTGGTATATTAATGGAACAGCAGAGAGGACCAGATACCTGAAGTCAAGGCAGTGAAGGGGAGAGAAATTAAAGACCATTTTAGATAGCTGAGCAGAGGTGATCATGTGGACCATCGAGCCAATGATAAGGAATTCTTCTTTCATTCTAAGTGTCTTAAGAGGCCATTGAAGTTATCTAATTCTTCTTTCAAAAAATATCACTGTCTTCTGTGTGGAGAATAGACTCTAACAGAGCAACCCAGAAAGCAGGAGGACCAATCAGGAGGCTATTGAAGTAGTTCAGGTAGAAGTCTTGGAAACTGTAAGATGTGCTTTGGTTTGGGATACAGTATCTGAACACCAGATTTTTCAATGGTTTGGATGTTCTTTCTGTGATAGCAGTTGGCAACCTTGAAGTATGTTACTAAAAGACACTTCCTTGCACTATAAGAAAAACTTTTTTCGTATAGTATCCTCTTATGGCCAGTGGGAGGCCTGATGGAGCAGGGACAAATGTTCTGTAGTTGTGTTTGGATGTGGGATCACCATTTGGCTTGAGTTATTTAATAAGGGAGACATGTGGTTCCTTTTATACCCAATACACAAAAAATCATGGGAAGAAGTTAGAGATATATGTTTAGTTAGGGAAATGACAAAAGCCCAATGGTTCTTATTAAGACTGAATCAAGATTAATCTCATGGAGACTTCACAATAACCTGCTGAGTTGCCCAACCCAGGGGATGTCAAGAAAGTATAATGCTACTAAGAGCAATTTTCTATGTATTTCAGTTCCAGGACTGTATTGTGAATGGCATCATAAAATGCATGCATAGTACATAACTTATAAATTTTTATAAAATTCACACTTCGGTACTCTTCTGGAGGTCATGTGCTCCAGAGGGAGGTAGTTGAGTGAGGAAATTAGATTGCTTTTAACAGACAAGGACAATGTGAATAACATCGATATCAATGTAATGTGTCATTTTGCTAATTCATTAGAAAGCAGACCTTGCCCCCTTCATTGTTATGGTTACTCATGAATCATTTTAGGTCATGTTTGTTAACTTCTAACATGAAATTCCTATATTTCAGGGTCCATCTGGATTGAAAGGAGAGAAAGGCGATAGAGTATGTATTTCTTAATATTTGACTTACATTTATTTTGTGTGTAAAACATTGACGTCTGAAACTATAGGAATAATATGCTAATGATTCTCATTGTTTTAATTAACAAGGGAGACATTGCTTCTCAGAACATGATGCGGGCAGTTGCAAGACAAGTCTGTGAACAATTGATAAGTGGTAAATTTGTTTCTTTTAATGTATGCATTGTTTTTAATTAATTCCAGGAAAATACAGAGTTTGAGTCATAAAATTTCTAAGATATGTTTCTATTTCATTTTTGATGATCTCCTATTTTTATACATTGTCAATTTCATAGCTGGTTAGATAAGGCTAGTGATATTTTAATGATTTTCATTAAGATAAAATTGTAACTCAAGGTAATACAAAGCCTCTTATCTCTATATTTGTTCTGGTATAAAATCATATTTTAAAAGGGCTTTTCAGTTTCCATATTGTGGGATTTTTAGTGATCTTATCTGGATGTATAAAGAAGCAGAAAACATTGGATCTTTTAAATTAAGACCTTAAGTTATTTAAGAAAGGAGGCCCACCCAGTCTAATTTGATAAAAAAAAAAATGTCCATTTTGGTGGGGCATTTTTTATGGCCTCTTTATTTTTCACAGACTCTTTCTTCTTATTCCATGAGGCCTAATGAATTTATTAATAAATTTCAGTGCCTGGAAACCAAGTGTGGCCTTAAAGTCAGGGTGACCCCTGTTAGAAGTCTTAGTCCCTAGAAACACCAGCATTAGCACTCTGTGTTGCTCATTAGAAATGAGGTTCCCTGGGCCATGCTCTAGTGCTGGGGAATCAGTTTCTTTGGAGATGAGGCCCCCAAACTCTACTTTCCAACATATCCTGCAGGCAATTCCAATTTACACTAACTCCTGATTACCATGACCTTATGTACACATAAGAGTGGCATCATTTCTTAATTTAGAAACTGTTTTCTTTTGAGTGACATCATCTGACAAACATCAGGGCTTTCTCTCAGAGCCACATTAAACTTTTACAACTTGTTTATGTTTAGAGTAATGCTTGTGGCCTACTTGGTCAGTATTTTGTGGAGATAGTTATTTACCAGAGATCATTTTGTCCTTGGTGGCTGGAGAGTTTTATTTTATTTTTAGGTTTATAATTAGAATGTTTCCTGGACAGAGGAGGAATAGAGATTGATTTCACTAAACACTAAGAAAAAAGAGTTTCACCCTCTCGTCCCACTCTTTTTGGATTTATTAACACGTGTTATTTCTATTTATAGGTCAGATGAACAGATTCAACCAAATGCTGAATCAGATTCCAAATGATTACCACTCCAGTCGTAACCAGCCAGGCCCACCGGGTCCCCCTGGTCCCCCTGGCAGTGCAGGAGCCAGAGGAGAACCAGGACCTGGGGGGCGACCAGGCTTCCCGGGCTCCCCAGGCATGCAGGGACCCCCAGGGGAACGAGGTAGGCAATTCTGGCTGCAGCATAAGCATACAGGGGGGAATCTGCAAGTATAGGAGCCGGGGGATGCTGAAAAGAATGTGGAGGACTGAACCTGGCAAACTACTTGAGCTCGTCTTGTTTAGACAGCCCTAGAAGAGCTGTGTGTCTGTGAACCTGTCTTCTTCAGGCAAACTAAAGCGGGCACTAAAATCTTATTAATTGTTGTGATTGGCAAGAGTTGGGCAGCAACTGAATGTACTTAAGCAGCCCTACAGCTTTAGGTTCAAATTTTTTTTTGGGTTCTTTTATTCAGGCTGTGACACTAGTCTTGTGTGTTTACTTCACTGTTATTTTATGATAGATAAGTATAATTGAAGGAAAAGACAGATAGGATTATCTGATTTCAGATTTTTAAGAATTCTGGGTGCCCATTTTTGTCAAAGTATCTGTTAACATTCTGAAGAAAATGTAGATACTTTCGTAATTCTGACGGTTTGGCTGTTGTACTAATAAGGCTACTAAAGATAAGATATTTTTCAATGAGTTGTAACTAATTATTTATTATTCTGTTCATAATAACTGTTTCTAAAAATATATATTAGACATGGTTGTTTTCTTCAAATAAGTTTTCCCCTGATGTGTAGCCAGATTTGTTTCCTGGCCATGAATCTGGGATTACACAAATCTCTAGAAAGAACTTGGCTTAAAGCATGAACTTCTGTGAAAAATTAGGTTCTGCTTTCACTAAAGGAAATCAATTACTTGAATCAAGTATTATCAGTTAAAATGAAAACTACATTTCCCGATAATTTCTCCCCTGTGCTTTATCTCTTTGTCCTTCTTTAGGTTTGCCAGGAGAGAAAGGCGAAAGGGGTATTGGTTCTCCAGGGGCTCGAGGGCCTCCTGGCCCCCCAGGTAAGTCTGCTAGTACACAAAATAATAAATGGTAAAGCCTGACCAGGTGGTGGCACGGTGGATAGAGTGTTGGTCTGGGATGTGGAGGACCCAGGTTTGAAACCCCAAGGTTGCTGGCTTGAGCACAGGCTCACCAGCTTGAGCGTGGGGTTGTTGGTTTTGGCATGGGATCACAGACATTGCCCCATGGTCACTGGCTTGAGCCCAAGGTCACTGGCTTGAGCAAGGGGTCACTCACTCTGCTGTAGTCCCCTGGTCAAGGCACATATGAGAAAGCAATCAATGAACAACTAAGGAGCTGCAATGAAGAATTAATGATTCTCATCTCTTTCCCTTCCTGTCTCTCTGTCCCTTTCTCTAACTATCTCTTAGTTTCTGTCAAAACTTTTTATTTTTAAATAAATAAATAAATGGTGTAAATACTGAGAGAACACACAACCCCCAAGAGATTCACAACCTCATCATGTTAGCTTCAGGCATGGCTATCATAGTGAGATATATTTTATCAAGAAATTCTATTTGTATAACCTCCTCATTTTATGTTCTCTTTGCTCAAAAAATGTTTAAATGTGTTTTATTAAACATTCACTGTCACTTGAATGGAGAAGGGTAAGAGTCAGTGACACAGAGGGTTGCTGTTTTCTTTTTTTATGGAATTCTTATTTGTTTTGTTTGACCTCCAAGCTTTTAAGAGTAGTGTCGCTTCCTGTTTTTTTTTTTTTTTTTTCCTAGTGTGTTCTTCAAGATGTTGTTAGCAGACTGAAAAATGTATATGCTCACTAATAAGCCTGGGACATCACAAAATTTCACTTACAGATTCTTTATGGACACTTTGGAAAGAAATAGTAGTTATTTAGTTGTTTTATGCATTTCTTTTACTAGGTTGAAGATGAATTTTTTTCTTCACTATAATGTCCATGAGACCCTTAAAGCCATGGTCAACCTTAGTAGTTACATATTTACACTGTAGCCATAAGGATCACTCAATCCAGAGATAACATTGTTTCACATAGTGAGGAGGCATGGAGCAGGTACTTCTGTGTTTCCCTGGCAGTCGAGGCTGGCCAATACAGCCATTTCCTTCAGGTAGTCTTATCTCTGTGAGTTGGAGAAAGCCAGAAAACTCATTGATATCTTTAGTTTGGCTTAATTCTTGCTAAGTCAGTTTTCTTTGAATAAAACCATTAAAGCAGTTGGGTTTCTGGCATTTATTCTTGATGAATCACTGATAAGAAAGTTCCATACTTTGGTTCATATTGGTGATTTCATAAAGAGGTATTTTCTTACCATATATGAGTGAGTCGTCTAGTCTTGAGGCAGCAGAGTTGCCAAAGTATTGTTGATTGCCTCAGGAGTGTATTTAACAGGAGAAGAAATATTTGTTTTAACTCTACACTAGGTCCACAAGGAGAATCCAGAACGGGTCCACCAGGATCTACAGGTTCCAGAGGTCCCCCTGGTCCCCCTGGTCGTCCTGGAAACTCAGGTATCCGAGGACCTCCAGGTCCTCCTGGATACTGTGACTCATCCCAGTGTGCCAGCATCCCATACAACGGGCAAGGCTATCCAGGTAGGTGGTTGTCATTGTAGGAACCCAAAGTCACCTGAATAAAGAGCCCTTATGGAAATGAAGTTCCCTAGGATTGAAGGAAGATTGATTTGAGTCTTTTCTGAAGATATCAACCTTTCCAGTTGTGTGTTTTGATTATGTAGTCATATTATTCTCTCTCAAAGTATAAAACACTAGTTCACTGGTAGGAATTGAGTACTTATTTTCTCTCCCTTCCAATATTTCTGCAATTACCAAGTTACATCATAAAACTCTCCTTGTTTATTCTGGAAGTTCAAAGAATGCTACCAATTGTCTTTTTTCCCTCTGACCCAAAGGTTGGGAACAAGGATTTGTTGAATACAATTGTAGAATGCTAAGAGTATATATATACATATATATATTTTTAAAACCTAACATGTAGGCAAACTACAGGGTGGGGCAAAAGTACATTTACAGTTGTTCATATGGGAAATAATACAATACTTAATAAATAATAATATAAGAATAAAATCTGTGTTTCGTGTTCTTACAACTATAAACCTATTTTTTGCCCCACCCTGTATAGGATAACATGATGCAAACAACTGAAAATTCACTGTCTCACACTGTCTATAGAGTTAATATTTATAATATCTGGAACATAATTTTTTTAAAGGAATTAGTACTGAAATTCTAGTTTTTCACTTCTCTTATATCTGATTTTGGGAATGTGGGGACAGGGGACATATGCTGATCTGGAATAAGAAAGTCAGGCTGTGGTCAATGGTGACTTTTTCATCAGCTTACCCTCAAGCATCTTGCAAGTTTTAAAAATGATACTGCTGTTTGATATGGTTGGCTACTAGCAAATAGTGCATGAGTAGTTGGATATCTAAATATCTATATATCTATATATTTATGTGAATACTTACATATGGCCAAAAGTTATAATGACTCTTAACTGTAAATTTCTCATGCAACCCATTCATGTAATTATAATTTAATGCTTTATAAAATCAATTTAAATCACTTCTGCCTTATGGTACATGTGAATAACTGGAAATATATGGATATATATATATATATACCTTAACCATTACATACGTAGATGGATGTGTTTATATATTTTTTGCATAGTAATTCAACTTTTAAAAACTATCATCTTTGACCTGTTTCAGGTTCCGGCTAACACATTTTCTAAGTCGCCAGTGCTGCTTACAGTTTGAATACATGAAAATCCTGTCTCTGAGATGTTTGCGCACATGCTTATTAGGAAATGAGTCTGTATGGAAATCTCACCACAGATATGGTTAACGAACCGGGTCAACATCATAAAGGAGGGTGGAGACTCTATACTAACTTGAATGAGACAAAAGCAGTGGTGTTAGTTCATAAGCCTGATGCATTTCAGTAATAATGTAAAAAAGTATTATTAAAAAAAAAAAGTTCAAACACATGGCCATGAGAAGCCTCAGTTGTGAAAGAGGTGCATAATAAAACTACTAACCAGCAGAGATCATGCCATTTTGAGAAAAACAATTAACCTGGTTAAAGAGAAATGTCTTATGTAAATAATAAACTAATTGTGGCTTGTAAATGATTTGTATGTGATCCTGTCCACTAAAATCACTTAACAATTCTATACAGTAAGCTTCTGCATCAAAGCCTGCTGCTTGCTCTATGCCGGAATAACACCGAATGGAATCTCCTCCTCTCTTGCTTGTTAGCGATGTGTCTGATTCAGGGCATGTGTCTCATTATTACTATTTTTGTACATGTACTCACATTTGGGTTTTGTAATTGCAATTTTTCAAACCAAAGTTTTATAGTCACTTTTTTTTTCATCCTCTTTCGCTGTAGTCACTGGTGTTCCTCACCCACCAGCTGTAACAGTCTGTGGGAGAGACAGCCACAGAAAATGTCATGTACTGTATTTACCTGGTGATAGCTGATTTTCACCTCCAGAGTTCAGTTTCTAGGAGCCGACAGTACTTGCCCTCATCTCCTCATCTTTCCAAATTGTTCTTTGAATTGAGGAGTTTGAAGTCATGAACAAGTATTTGGGGATTTGCGAAAACCCTACCTAGGTTCTACGTTTACAGTTCTTTGGCCCAGTCTCTCACCCTTCCCAGGTATTTGTGCAATGATTGTATTTACTGCTGGATCTTTGAAGGTTTTATTTTTAAGTGCCATTACTTTATTTGAGCATCACCAAATTCTCTATGCAAATAGAAGTAATCCGAACATTGTAATTTATATATTTATAGTTACGAGATTAAGACTGGAGTGCCATCGCCTTGGGTGATGGTTAAGCTTTTGCTGTGTCTTTACCTTCCAAATCATGCCATAACTGTAATGTTGAATCGGACAGAGCCATACGTGCCCGAGGGCGGGGCCTACCTGCCTGAGCGCGAGCCCTTCATCGTGCCGGTGGAGCCCGAGCGGACTGACGAGTATGAGGACTACGGCGCCGACCAGCCTGGCGACGAGCATCCTCCCCATGCGCGCTGGCGCCGCGCCCTGCCCCGCAGTCCGGGGCAGTGAACCTGAGACCACGCCCGGGGTGGCCAGGCTGTGGGGAGGTGTTGGGATTATCATTTACAGGTCAGCTAGAGCAGTGAACGTCTGATCTGCGATGTGTCTTCCGGCGTTGCTTCATCCAAAAGCCCCCTTTTACTGTAGAGAACCTTGTTTTTGCAGGAAGCCTAGCTAGCTGCACGCAGTCTGTAGACATCTTTGCTTTGGCCCTTGAAATGCTTGCAAAATACTTTGTTCACAAAAGCTGCAAGGAGAGAACATGCCTTGTTCCTTTTAGCACAGCTGGCAGTCTCAGTGAAACAGGTTAAGCAGTAAGTCCTGGAACCCAGAACTTCTGTGTATTTTGAGAGGGCAGTTTATCTTTTCCAGTACTTATTTGCAATTCAATTGCATTTAAGTAATTTCCCTCCTAAAGCCAAAAAGGAAGGAAAAGTCAACTCCATTGCAATTATTCATCCTCATCTTCTATGTTCTGTTATACGTTAAGATGCGGCATAGAATGCTATTATACGTCTCCTTTAACAACCACGAACCTTAAGCCTTGTAGCTGAAATTATTGTATCCACTGGATACAATTTCATATCGCCTTAAACCTCCTTGTTTTAGACACACTAACATTTATGCCAAATTGCAGATTATTCTGCAGAGATGGAATTGCATGTTTGTGTTGTATATTTAGTATGAACTTATTTTTCCAGAATGTGTTTCTTAGTTATCAAAAGCAGTTGGAAATGTTTGCAAGACTATGAACATAGAATTGCTGCTTTTATATTTTAACTGCAGATTGTGAATTTCACTGCCTTATATTATTTATTTCTGAAACAAAAGAGGCATTTTTCAATAAAACTACTGAAAATATGAAATGGAATGTTTTTTCTTTGAATGGCCTTTTGGACTGTTCAGGCGGTTGTTACAACAAACAAGTTTATATCCTTGGATACAGTTACAAATCTTGCTAATATATTAAATTATGCTAAATAACTTTAGATTTTTAATGATATGGTGAAGTCATAGAGAGTGGTGAAAACCTTAAAAAGCCAAGCTGATTCCAAAGGCTTTTTGAAGAATGCAGAGGATGTGTGGGTTGGTGGAAAAACAACGAGGTATCCTAGGAGACCCCAAACAACCAAATAACCTTTAACAACCCACATGATTTAGCATGCATTTAATCACTTTTCTATACCATACTTTACCCAATAGCACAGTGAATTGCAAAATGGAAAATTCCTTAATGGAAAATTTTACATTTAGTGATACTTTCCTTTTGCACCTTTACAAATTCAAATAGCATCATTCTAAATATCAAAGAAAAAATGTAAATGTTGGTTTGAAAGAACCTACCTCAATTGAAGAGAGAGAGGTAGTGATGGAAAATTGGCTGCAGAGCAAAACATCTTTGAGTGAAATACTTCCTGGAGATCGAGATAAAAAGGAATAGACAATAAAT
The DNA here is from genome assembly GCA_037038555.1 of Rhynchonycteris naso. Classification (NCBI taxonomy): domain Eukaryota; kingdom Metazoa; phylum Chordata; class Mammalia; order Chiroptera; family Emballonuridae; genus Rhynchonycteris; species Rhynchonycteris naso. The sequence goes on along the minus strand of CM073000.1, from coordinate 36,197,197 downwards.
GAGTGTACTCTGTTCATGAGTTTTCCAGCAGATTGCTAAATTTATAGCCCTCATCAATTTCCAGTACATACAGTTAGAAGTGAGATCATCCCAATCTATTTTTGTTTTTTGCTTCACATAAGAAGAAGCAGACTCACCTAATTAGTATCAGAACAAGACTAAAATTCTAGGTTTTGTGGTTCTTATCCCTCTTTTATCATCAGAGACTCCCCACCTCTTTTCTCCTTCCCTGGGAACACTTATTTACTGGGTAGGAGCTTTCAAACCTCAAAGTTCTATTTATTGTACTTACTGATTTATTTGGGTTTCTGATGCTCCTTGATGAACCCCTGTATCATGAACATGAAGTTTCTCCTCGCTGACTCAGCTGGGTCCTAAGGCACGTGGATCTGAGGCACAAAGGAATTCTATCTCCTTTCATTGGTTGATGTGATTTTGATTCTTGATGTTGGCAGACACTGATTTACCACCTAGTCTGTGTTCAGTGAGGGGATGAGGGGCCAAGCCATTTCTAACTAGGGATAAGCACAAAATTAATAACAAGCTGAGAGACAAGTTTTGATTTTTATTTTCATAGTCTATTTCCTTTGTAACTAAGTTTGCTGAACCTTATTTTAAAATAATTTTTGTAACCCCTGACTGAGTGCATACTGACAGTGACAGGGAGAAAAGGCAAGTTAGTCTGGGTTTAAAAAACAATACTAATGCCCCACAAAATCAAATCTGTCAGTGTAGTTTATTTATTCAAAATTTCTTTGGGGGAACACTGAAACTTGAAATACTTTTTCTAGTTCTTTAAATTGGAAGCATGATTAGAAACTTATTATTTATAATTTATATTTTAAGGTAGAACTATGATTTTTAAGACACTAACTTGAAGTAACTGTGGGAAGAGGTTATAGCTTCTAATATGGGCTATAATAAGAAATGCTTCAAAATTCAAATTCAAAATTGCACTTAAATAGATCCTGAGTACCTTTTGTAAACTATTTTATACAAAGGGATTAATAATTTAGCAAGTTAAACAATTGGCAACACATATATGTTTTCAGATTTGTGTTTATTTTTCAGTCTAAAGAATTATGCTGCCTATGCAGGTGCTCAAAATTACATTTTATTTTTTGTACAAATAAGGTCAATGCAATTTTTCCTGAGTATTACTTATCTAGTGCACTGTATTTGACACATAAGATTCTTATTTGGTTTAGTTATAATTTCTCCATAATAAAAGGGGTTTTGATTATCCTAGTCTCATGTGGTCTGAGTGCCTTATAAAAAGTAACCAATTATACCAAGAATAGCTGTGTTAAATCTTTTATTCTCAAAGGCAATCTTTTAAATACAAATTAATATTGATCTCTAGATCACCTTTTACTTGTGGTTAGAAAATAAATTTTGATGTGAATCTCTAAGTGACCACATGGAATTCCTATTCCATTTTCTACAAACTCCCCCAAATCCTTAGCTTCTTCAGTGAGCAACCCCAGCATCTCCTGTCATGACTCTGAAGGTACACATTATGCCTTCCAGAGTGGGTGGGTAGAGACATGTCCTCCTCACTCCTCAGCACTGTTTCCAAACCAATAATCCTTCATTCTACAAAAAGCCTTTATTGTTTGAGGCTTATACCCAGCCTCACCTAGATTCACCTCGTGGTCACTCCATCCCATTCAGAAGAGGCATTACTGCTTTTATCCACCCAATATCTGCCATCATCTAGGTGTCTTAACCATTCACGTTGAACAACAAATATAACATTATCTCAGTTATTGAACTTATTGTCAAAGACGTTTTCTTTTACTCAGCTTCAGCTACTCAATCTCTTCATGGTTTGACCTTGGACTTGTGTCAGACTGCCACTTTTTTGAAATCACTAACTTAAATACCCCACTCTTGAAAACTTGTTGGGTTTCCAGCTCACCTACTCAAGTACCCCCATTGAAACTGTTTTCAGCTTCATTATGACCCTCACTGCAGTGAGCCTTTCATGTTCTTCCCATCCATCACCTCCTGTTTGCTTTCACTTCCTTCCTTACCTGACTTGGATTCCATGTCATGGTAACATACCCCAATTTGTTGAATAGCCTGAACTGCAAGAAGTACAAAACTGGTTTTTATTTTTCTTTAGTCCCTTCCTTCAGTTATGTTCTGTTATATATTCTTTGTGTATCCATTAGCATACCACAGACAGGTGCCATTGCTTTTAGATCATTTCAAGAGTGAACACTCCAGTCCAATCCAGTGCACATTAATTCACTTGAAAAATTTAATTCCAAATCCAATTTTGTGCTCATTTTTTTTCTACCTTGTAGTCAGTACTTAGACTTTTGGACCTGGAATTAAGAGACAGCAGTCCAGCTCTTTCACTTCAGCTTCTTCAGAATTTAGGTAGGAGAAAAGGACTAGAAGAAAAGGAGGTAAAGGTTTTTTCAATTTACCATATTTCCCCACGATAAGACACACTCTTTTTCAAAAAATTTGGGGTCTAGAAACTGGGTGCATTTTATACAGTGGTTGTATGGCATTTCAAATGCCATAGATGGAACTGAGGACAAGGCACTATATGAAGACAGTGATTCGTCATCAGACACAGAGGAGGACAAGCTAATGGATGGGAGTTCTGACTGTGATTAGGAGTTGTATGTATTTTATGACGAATAAAACTTACATTCAATGTAATACATTTTCTTTTCAAATTTTGGGCCCCAAAATTAAAGTGTGTCTTATACATGGGAGCATCTTATACACAGGAAAATATGGTACATGTGACACTAGACTCCTATCTTGAATGTCAATGCATCTGTGTGGCAAGTGCCCAAATGCTGCTCCTCTTTTTGGGTGTTCATGTATGTTTTTCAGAGTGGCATATACTCACTGACCTTGTTGATATAGTTGCCAAGTTTCAGCACAAGGGCAGGGAACGTATTCAGGCATGGTTAGTGCAGCTATGGGATAGAAGGGTGCCATGGGATAGTGGTGGGGGAATGACATTTCTTTGATCATCAGGAAGCAAAGAAAATGAGCAACATCACCATACACCCTGCCCTCCAGGAGCACCTGCATGCACTGGGGGAGGGAGAGAGAAGGAGGGGGAGGGGAGACATTACTCAGTTTCAAAGCACTCACTACCTTACAGATTGGATTATTCTAGCCTGTTGAATGGCTTGGCCCAATGAGGGAGGTCTCCCTGAGCACATGGGACCCTGGAAATCTATAGAGGAGGTACAGCAAATTCTTAGGGAGTTGGGAATGAGGCCATCTCTGCCTCAGTCTTTGAAGGCTCTGATGAAGCCACATTCACTGAAGAAATAAAGCCAAAATACTCCTGTCTGCTCCCAGCTAATGATAACCATGCTGAGCCCAGTTGTGGGACAAGACATTTTTGATGTTGGGCTGATCAGAAAGCCACCTTCAAGAAGGCATAAATATTAGTGAAGCAGATGGATAAAAGCTCCAGGCCTCACCCAAACATGGCTACTATTTGAGGTGGATGTGTCTGTGACTCTGGAAGTTATGGGTTAGGCACTGTGGTAGAGACAACAGTAGGAGAGAGCAACTCTAGGATTTTTGTCCCAGCTCTGAAGTGGGCAAAATCTTAGTATAGGCCCATAATGCAAGAGCTCCTAGCCAGACACATAGTACTTCTTCAGGTAGAGCCTCTCACGAAGGACAACATATAATGATAGGAAGTTCTCTTCCTATCAAGGGGTGGGTTGAGAATATGTCCCATCCACTCACCTTGGCCAAGGCTCTAAATCCCAATTTAGCTAAGTGCTGTGCCTATTATTATCAGAGGAACACCCTGTTCACCAGCCTACTGTCTCTAGAAATGTGTGTACTCCTAGTCCCTATAGATACTGGTGTGTAGATTCTCCAAATGCCCCCACGTCTATTTCTTGGCCACCAGTGAAGTCTGTAGAGAGGAAGTGTGAGAGACTCTCAGTGATGCCAGAGACACAGATGAGTCTAATCAGGGCAACTCCTCCACAAGGACTGCAGGTGCTATTCATCCTGACACTGACGCCATCCGGAAGGGAACAGGAATGAACCACAGAGGCCAGCAGGCTGAACTCAGAGCTGTGTGACTGGTGATTACTCTTGAGGCCTGGCTATTAACCCTTTGCACTGACAGGCTGTTCTGCAGGACTCAACCTTATGGCTCAGACAATGAGAAACCAATAAGCCTTTGTAGGGTCAGAATATGTGGAAAGATATTTGGGTTCTCCAGCCTGCAAGAGCCCCAGGCAGTCCTCCTTGTTTCCCACCGGCTCGTAGGTGCTGACATCCCGTGGCAATCAGGAAGCTGATGTCCTAGCTCATGTACAGCCCTAACAACTGACCTCTCAGTAGATGCCATAGACTGGGTGCTTAGAAAGAATGGCCACCATGGTGCATAAATGGGATGGCATATTGCCAAAGATATGCCAGATTGCCCTTGAAATACAGTGATTTGGTTACTGAAGTTAAACAGCATATCCTGTGTGTTCTAAATAATGCCTGAGGCAAATTGCCAAAGGAGTCTGGGGCCATAAACCAAAGTCCCCATCCACTGAGGGACTGTAAGTTGATTATATTGGCCCCCTCCCTCTGAGTAAGGTTCTGAGTAGGCCTTGGTTTGTGTGGACACTATAAATGCATCTGTCCACCACAAGCTTTTCTCTGTCACCATGCAAACCAGGCTGCCAGCATCAGGGACTTAGAGAAGCTGAGTACCATGTACACATACCCTCAATGCATAGACAATGATTGGGGGTCACATTTCAAAGGTCATGATATGCAAAACTGGAAAAAAGAACATGGCATTAAATAGGGTTTTCATCTCCTCTATGATCCACCTGTGTAGGGTTGGCAAAAAAGAAGAATGAAATATTAATGAAGCAGATTAAATTAATAACAGGTAAAACCATTTTGGCTGGGTAGACTTAAATACTATCCCAGGCTTTATACATTTGAATGACCAACCAGTAGGAACTGTTGTCTTACTGGGGGCCCCTGCTGAGATACCTAATGCCACAAAGATATGGCAATCTAAGGAAACAGCTATTGTCCCAACTTTCACTGTGGATCTATGTGCTATGCTGCCGAGAACACCAAGTCCCATCACACCTAGGAAAGATGCTACCTACTGGAATTTGCAATGGGTCATCCCACTAGGATGGATGGGTTACTTTGCATCCCTGCTGGCTGGGGTAGGAGGCACCACTCAACGTCCAGTTGGATTCAGTTGTCCTGTTGCAAGCTGGATCTTTTGAAATGCACTATGCCTGGAATGGAATATGTACCACTGAGAAAGGGGAAAAGGTGGGGAATTTCTGGTCTGGCACATGGCACATCCAGTACCCATCCCCCATCTCCTCTGGCCAACATGTACGGTATGCACCACCAGGTCATAGTCACAAAGCTGCAGTCACATCAACATCTGAGGAGTAGGTCACACGTGTAATTATTATAGTCGGGGCCCACTTTCCCGTACAAGTTTCTACCGTAAATATCTGTGTTGTTTTTTGACCTTAGAAATCTGTTGCTCCTGCGGTGTCCAGTCATGGGACAGACATGTTCTGATTTTCATTGGTACAACCATTTGGCCACTGTCTCTGTCCTCTCCCTTGACCTGGAGGATGTTATAGCAGACATAGAAGCCCTCACGACATTCACTCCACAAGCCTTAAATGATAGCACGTTTTTACTGAACACTGAAGAGTCTGTGATGTCCTCTGGAATAGGATAGCCCCGGACATTATTCCTGCCACACAAGGAAGCGCCTGTGCCATTATCCCAACAGGATGTTGTATGTTCATACCTGAGGATAAGCTAATGTATCATCTTTATTAAATCACATGGGGGCACAAGTGAACACCCTGAATGGTCAGATTTCCAACCTAGGAGGCTTAATAAATCAATGGTTTTGGATCATGTGCTTTTGATGGGAACAATTTATTTTGGGAATAAAATCTTAATCTGTGTTTTCTATTGCACGAGCCTATATTGTTGCTGTGGTATTTCCTTCCAACGCAGCTAGACAGCTGCCGAATGAGCCACCTCCTTGCTAGTGAAATCTCTTGCTGACCTCTCAGGGCTCATTACTGGAGAGGGGGACATATAAGATTGTAAAAGCTGGTCACACAAGCTAGAATGTTGGAGGAGGTCATCAGGAGAACATAACCACCCCTTGACCTGCAAGCTGGATCTGGGCAATCGGAGATTCCCCTGTCCTTGCAATGTACCTTCTGCCTACCATCCCCCCCCACTAGGAGCTATTTCAAGGATGAAGCCTTGAGAGAGTAAGGGGTTGCTGAAACCATCTGGGCTGAATCCACAACTGAATGCTATTAAGGCCTCTATATAAACTGTTAAGATTCTGGCGGGCAGATGCGGAGATCTACTCGTCTTGCTGCATGTAAGACATGACTCATAAGTAAGTTCCCTTGCTTATTAAGCCTGCCACCCACCAATCTGGAGTGGTCAGCCTCTTCCTTAGTCTCTCCTTACCCTTCATATATGGGCATCAGTTTCAAATTTCACCGGGGAACTCCGGAGGGTTCACACCAGCACCTATTTTTATGACTCAAAGGTAATGGCAGCAATAAAGAGTAGATAATTGGCTAGACTAGGTTATAGAGACAGTTCACTTTCTCTTCTTTAAGGTTCATAACTGGAAAGTAAGAGGCAGAGGTTGCTCCAAAGTCTCATTGAGTTTAATGAAAAAATCTTCGAATGTTCAGGAAATACCTCAGTAAGAAAGAATATTCTCTTTTGCCCAAGCCACTCCCCACAAAGTCAATACCTGACAGGATGGTTAGACAATAAAGTTTGTTATGAATTGTTGAGAGAGGTATTGGTGAGAACTGTTGTCAGTCATTGGAGCTTTTGAATGTAGCTAACATTACCACAAATAGAATAAAACCAAGCATGTCAAATGGAAAAATACCTTTAACCAGATCATTTCCCAGAATTGTCAAATCAAAGCAGATGTGAGATATTTATCAGTTTAACTTTCTGCTGTTTAAATCCCTTAAAGCAAATGCTACTGGAACACGGTATTTAAATTCATTTTATTTGAATGGAACTGAACTAACAGGACAATTGACACATTTTGTTTATCTTCTAGGTATACCTTTTAACTTTAAATGTTCTTATAAATATGTGTTGGAAAAAACAGCTGTGTTAGGCTTTTTCACTTGTTCTTTGCCTGATTAGTGTTGTGAGCACGTGGCAGAGCCATGTGTACATAGTCTATGGATGGCTATGGGTGCTTGCCCTCAGGGCAGATAATGGATTGCTCATCGGTCACTGTGGGTCACTGTGAGGGGTCAGTTTTGCTGTTCATTTCCATGCAGCCATGAGAAGTAGTTTCTTCCTGCCAGTTTGCTCGTTCACTGTTGGAGACTCTATTAAACAACACTTTCCAGCTCCATGGTTCCTTTCTCATCTGCCCGAGTCCAATGTGGACCTTGTCTGGCCTCGGCCACTGGCATTACAACATGTATTTTTTTTTCTCAACCATGTAATTGATGCAAGTACCTATTAATTTAGATATTAAAAAAACTGATAAGGTATAAAATACTTTCTATGGGTATTTCAAAGACAGAAATAAAACAGACATATAAGCTGTTTTGTGCCAGGCATGGCGCTAAGTGCCCTCACTCAGGTTTTTTTGCAAATATTATTGTCCCATCGTACAGATGAGAAAAAAATGTCAAAATATTAAACAGTTGCCAAAGGCCATACAGTTAGCAAAGGCATGTTTCCAATGTACACTTTTCTGCATGATGCTGTCCATTCTGAGCTCAGTGGTAATGCAGGTGTAGCCATGTCTGTAGATCATGACATGGTTAAGAGTGCAAACGTTGCGTTCACATAGACCTGGATTTCAACCATGACACGGGTGCTTTCCAACTGTAATCTTAAGAAGTTTCTCAACCTCTCTAGTTTCAAAGTTCTGAAAACTTGGGCTTCATACCTACCTTGAGAGATGTGGAAAGACTGATATCAATATCTATGATATGTTTGACTGTATTATAAAAATCAAGCCAGATACAAATACTGTAAAAAGGCATTAGAGACCTTCCCGGGAGTTATTTTTTGAGCTCATGCACGGGTGGCTTCAGTTCACTTTCCAGCTTACTTTCTCATTAGTTTTCATTCCACCATTTCAAGTTTTAACACCTGTTTCTCCTTGTGCATTTTAATAGCTTATAGTTCTTATCTTTTCATTCTTATCAATACATGCCAGCTCTTTCCTCACTCTTGCCAGTTAGTAGCTCCAGTAAATTGGTCTTAGTGTAGTGATTGGGTTTCTCAATGCTTCTATGGGTTAATGAGGACATTTCCAAAAAGTTTAAAGGTATTGGAATTACATCTTTCTTCTATAACATTGCATTCTTAGGTTTGGAGTTAAGTGTTACATTTTAATAAAACACTAAGGCAAAGCAGCCCACGTGGGGATTGGGGACTACAGTGCAGTAGTGGGTGTGAGTCTGGACTTGCCACTTACCAGCTGCTTTAGAAAAGTAAAAACTTCTCTGAACTTTGCTTTTCTAATGTATTAATGGGTACACACTCTCTCTTGCAATATTGTATTAGAGATAATATGTATATAAAGACCTGATATATAGTAATTTTCTTAATTTAGTGGAAATTCATAAATGTGTAAAATTGTTTTATTTTCTGCATTTGATACAGGAATTATTTTCATGTGGATGTTCTGTCATTCATTATAATAAGTGTGCTACACAATAAGCTGTTAGAATATACCAGGAAAATATTTTTTTTAAAATATGAAAAAGAATTGTGGGGAGTATCTAAATTCTTTTTATTTTAATTGATTGATTTTAGAGAGATAAAGAGAGGAGGGAAGAAAGACAGAGAGAGGGGGGAGCATTCATTTGTTGTTCCACTTAGTTGTGCGTTTGTTAGGTGCCCATATGTTCTCTGACCGGGGATAGGACCCTCAATCTTGGTATTTCAGGACTAGGCTCTAACTGACTGAGCTAACCATTCAGGGAAAAAATTGTTTTTTTTAAAAAACATTATTTATACTGTCTAAATTACGGCTGATTGGAAATTCCTCCTCAGCCCTCATGTTAATCAGCTGCTTAGCAGAATTATCATCGTCATAGCATATTTCATAGCAGAGATCTATCTTGAGTCTTAAGGAGTGTCAGTGAAGCTAGAAACTACCTTCTAATTGATGTAAAGATTAGATGCTATCATGTTAGTAAAGGCATGTTTTCCCAAAAATGCTAGTGAAAATAGCTTATAAGACCTATCAATTCTTATAATGACACCCAGGTGTTAATTACATTCACAGCCTAGACTGAATGCAGTCCATTTGTTTACTATGGTTTTATCTTGGGTATTTTGAAAGCTTCCTCCAATTAGGTTGGCCATTAAATGAATTGATGACTAAATTATTCCTTGGATTTAGAGTATATCCAATGTGAAAATGTTCTCATCTGCACATGAATAAAACATATATCTAGAAAACCACTTCAACAAATATAGAACTTAATAATCTGTTTATGGACAAAATTAAAGCCTCTTGGCCATCTTCACAGCCATTGAAAACATCCCACTCTTCCAGAATTGGATAGAAAATAATAACACATGTTAACCAGGAGTCAAAACGCCTTTTGATATACGGTGACATATGCTGGGTGGTATACGGGAGCTATAAGTGGGTATTGGTTAGGGTTTTGGTTCTTGAGGGCAGACAGCCATAACCACTGACTATTTTACATGTGACATCACAAATCTGTTCCTGAAACTTGTGGGTAGCAAGAAACTTAAAAAATCTGGCCCGTTAAATCTTCAGTAACTAGTGCACTTACAATGACTGGACATTCATATAGTAAAGTCTTATTTTTTAATTGAGTGTTATACACTATCTGCTGAAAAGGTTGTTCATCAATTCATCCTCCAGACTGAATTATAACCAAAAGGGGAAATTGAATGAAAAAAAAGGGGGGGGTTGTGGAAATTAAGCTCACAAGGTGATCTACTTATAAATTCTTAACTGGGTCGATCATGGTAGGCATATAACTTTTTAGTAAAAGGTTTATCTTTGCTTTCAGCAAGCCATGTTCATTGTTTTTGTGCACCTAGGTTAGCACACCTTTGAAATAACTACCTTCAAGAGAGCATAGAATCTTAACAACTATCCTTAATCCAATGCCTGCCTTGCTTCTCCCACCTGCATGTAATCTTTCTTAAATTTCCACCTTAATTTTGAATGCATAAAAGAAGCTACAAAACTTATTGTTTGGAGAATTTAAGATCTTGCTCCCCAGCATATGTCAGTTTGGCTCAAATAAACTCATTAAAATTAAAAAAAAATATAGAGTGTGATTCTATGAGAAGAGTCATAGGAGATATGAGAATAAGAGAAGCAGGTTGGCAGGATGGGTGAGGGGCAGTGTGAGATTTAGTAGGAGGGAATCATGTTGGAGAAGATTATGCCTGAGCTAAGAAAAAAAAGAAAAGCCTTCCCTTATATCACTGTCAAGAATGGTGAATTTCTTTTGTAAAATGTGACCTCATCATTTCTACAACATACTTAAAAAAATGTAAATAGAATATATTCTATAAAGGCAAGGGAAATCTTTATTTTGATAGAAAGTGAAGAATCCTTGTTTTATTTCTGTTTTTTAATGGGTGGCTAACATTTAAGTTGATTCATTAACATTATTAATAATAACAAACATTTAAGTGCTTTATCATGTATCACTATGGTGCCAAATATATGATATGCAAGAAATGAGTTGATACGCAAAAAACACTTAGATCAGTTCCTGGCACATAGTAAATGCTCCAAATATTTTAGCAATAAGTATAATTGCTAAAATTATACTAATTATATATATAATATATTATATAATATTATGGGGACAAAGGTTTGAAGAAACTGAGTAATTTACTCACAGACCACAGAGCTAGATAATAACAAATTTGGGATTGGAATTCAGGAATTTCTGAGAACCCACTTTCTGAATCATTATGATATAATCCCTAGTTTATTGGAATTATTCTCTAACAACCTGTAAGCTAATTTCATATTAAGTAATAGTAAGATGAACATGAGGTTACACCCATTACTTTAACCTAGACTATTGCTATTCACTCTTTTAAAAGCCATGACACAGGTTGTATGTTGTAAAGACAGTATTTATTCATAAGTTGATTTAAAAATCTCTGGAGATAAAGCAGAAAAGCATAGACAAGTGCTACCGCTATATCAGAAGTCTGATAATATTGGTTATAAAAACCTACCTGGGCACGAGAAATGAAATTATCTTTCTGTCAAGGATGATATGGCGAGGAGGAGACAGGTCAACATGGGAGTCAGTAAGGACGAGTGACTGGGAAAGCCAAGAAGCAAACCTGGTAGTAGCTAGATTACACTTGGGATTTATATGTTTTTTGTCTTCTACTATTACATCTGCATAAAACAATTTGCCAGTCAGACACATTTATTAGTCTCCAGCAAAACAGAAACCCTTGGTTTTGTGTTTGCTTACTTATTTACTCTCTTCTCTTTATTCCAATTGTTTTTGTTTTTCTTCCTTCCTTTCTCTTTTAGCTCCTGTGATATATTAATGAACTCTTAGGAAAGCAACTTAAACTAAAAATCAAACATATAATGAACAAAATCTTTTTGAAAGCATAACTATTGGGGAAACCAGTGTGTAACAAGTGTGTTAGGTTTGCTCTCTTGTACTTTGCCTAATTGGTGCATGAACACGGGGCAGCACCACGTGTGTATATCTATAGAAGGCTGCAGGTGCTTATCCTCAGGGTGGCAGATAGCAAATTGCCTGCTGCCATTGGGAGGGGACATTGTTTGCTATTTTTTGCTGCAGAAGGAGGTCCCCCCAAGTCTTTGACTTGTGAGTCCTGAGAGAAAGAGAGATTCAATTTGCCCTGCCTGCTTGCTTGTCCACAGTGGCAAGACTCTTAATAAATGGACTGGCCCACCATCGTCCAGCTCCACAACTCCTTTACCATCTGTCCAAATCCAATGTGAACCTGCATGGCAGTGGCACCTGGCACTGGAAACTGACAACACTCTGGGATAGAACGAGGGGTGACATATCCGTTCTGAAAAGATGGAACACTTTTCTTTGGACTTTCTTCTAGCATGGGGTGATTCATTTCTGGAGATCTAAGAAAGCACCTCTAATACCCGCCCCAAACCATGCCCATCAAACCAGGGAACCAGGGAAAGGGACAGCTATGGAAATCCTTTCTGGGGTCAGAACAAACTTCAGAGACTGGCCTCATAAATACCTCTGCAATGCATACCAGAATTTAATTAAATCAGACCATAAAGCAATTTATGCCTCAGGACATTGACAGAAACAGTAGTCAGCAGGTAATGAGTCGAGTCTAAAAGCTAGTGTGATATCATAGAGAAAGACAGGTTAACAGAGAGATAAGGGAAAAAAACAGTAACAATGAAGGTCTGATAAAACAACTGTTATTTGAGAGGAAACATATGTATTCTTTGAGGAGCAATATCAGAGATTTTACATCACAAGGGGAAGAGATTATTAACAGAGTCTAGCTAAGTCACTAAACAAATTACAACAAGAAATCTTGGGGGAAAGGGAAAATTGGTATCTGAAAGTACTATAATATGTTACCTAAAACCATAAAATTTTCTTTCTTTTCAAGAGAGGAAGAGGAGTAGAGAGAGAGAGGGAGAGAAACATTAACTTGTTCAGCTTAGTTGTATCATTGCTTCTCATATGTGCCCTGACTGGGGCTCCAGCTGGTGACATTAGGGGTCAAACTGATGCCCTTTGCACTTCAGGAGGATGCTCTAATTACTGAGCCGCTGGTCAGGGCCTAAAAAGTACAATTTTCAACAAGATGTGGAAAGAAACAGGAAAGTATGACTAATAAGAAGGAAAAGAACAGTCTAATAAAACTGCCAGTAAGAGGCCCAGATGCATTGTGAGATCACAGTTAACAAAAACTTCAAAATAGCCATTATAAGTGTATTCCAAGAAGTAAAGGAAACTATATGTAATGAATTAAAGAAGATATGATGACAATGCCTCTTGAAATGGAGAATATCAATTTAAAAGGAAGCTGAGGAATATAGTAACTAAAATAAAAATATTAGAGGGACTTGACAGTAGACTGAAATTTCCACAAGAACATGTTAGTGAACTTGAAGATAGATTGATATAACTTGAAAATAGAATATAGATTGAAAGACAAAGAACAGGAAAAACTCAATAAAATAAACGGAGCCTCAGAGAAAAATGGGGCATTTAGTACATCAACATATTTATGATAAAAATATCAGGAGAAAAGAGAGAGAAAGGATCAGAAACAAATATTTGAAATAGTAATGACTAAAACTTCCCAAATTTGATGAAAAATATTGATCTACACATTTAAGAAACTCAACAAACTCCAAGTACAAATTCAAAGAGATTAAGATCCAAACATTTTGTTGTCAAATGTTGAAAACCCAAGACAAAAATAAAATTTTGAAAGCAACAAGAAAGTATGACTCCTTATATATAAGGGAACCCTAATGAGATTATTTGATTTCTTATTTGAAACAATGGAGTCCAGATGGTGGTAGAATGACATATTCAAAGTACAGAAAAAAATATTCTGTTAAAGTAGAATTTTACATATAGTAAAACTACTTTTTTCATTTTTAATTAATTTTAATTTATTGTGTTAACATGAATTCAAGTGTCCCACTCAATATAACTCCCTCACCCCCAACCCCTTGTCCCAAATTACACCCCTTTTGTCCCCCTCCCCCTAACTCCCTCCCTCCTTCCCTCTGGAATTTGCTGTCCTGTTATCTGTATCTATGTATTATAAGGTGAAAGGATTAGTAAAACTATTTTTTTAAATATAAAGATAAAATAAAATCATTTCAAGATAAACAAAAATAAATAATTCATGGCTAGCATACCTACCTTACAAGAAATACTAAAAGAAGTTCACCAGGGTAAAACTAAGTATTCCCAGACAGGAATTAAAATCTTCATGAAAAACAAAAAGCATTGGCAATAGTAAATATGTAATTATAAATATAATTTAAAATTTTATAATTATAACTAATTATGTAACTAAATTATAATTATGTTATTGTAAAAGACAGTACAAATAATTTAATTTATAATAAGGTAGTACAAAGAAGAAGAAATACATATTTCTTTTAACTGATTTAAAAAGCAATTGTATAATAAAAAATTACAAATCTATTGTTGAACCTATAACATATAGAAATATTTGACAATAACAGCACAGAGTTTGTAGGTGAGAGTAAGCTGTATTGCAGTAAGGAAATTACATCAATTTTAACCTGAACCCAACAAAAGCAAATGAAGAGAACCAAAATGGTAAATAAAATGGTTGGTATAACTAATTCTATGAATTGCTCTATTGTCTTCTCTAAGTTTCTTTAAAAGATATAAAATTATATACAGTAATTTGTAGCAATGAATTGTCTTTTAGTTTTATATAAATGGAGAAGATGTAATAGAGCTATATATAAAAATATATATTTCTATATCTCACTGAAATTAAGCTATTATAAATAAGAAGTAGATTCTGATAAGTGAAGATATATATGGTAAGCTCTAGAGCAACCACCAAAAAAATAACACCCCAAATATAGTAAAAATATTATTAAATAAATTTAAATATTGCATAGAGAAAATATACTTATTATAAAAGGAAGCAGTGAAGGGAAAAATGAAAAGAAAAAAGACATGAGACATGTGGAAAGCAGAAAATTAGGTAGCAAACATAAACACAATAGTATAATAATAATCTGTTTGCAGATTCATTAAATGTAAATGAATAGAACAATATATTAACTCAGAAATTGTCAGACTGAATAAAAATACAGAACCCAACTATATACTGTCTACATGAGATATACTTTAGATTAAAAGACATCAAAAAATAAAAATAACGCTATAGATCAATTAATATCTTTTATAAATGTAGAAACCAAAATTTTCAACAAAATACTAGAAACCAAATTCAGTAGAATATAAAAAGAATTATATTCATTATGACCAAGTAGAATTTATCCCAGGAACTCAGAGATGGTGTATGGCCAGTAGCCCTGGCCACCATCACAGCCACCTGGCCCATGCAGGTTTGAATTTGATTTGGACAGACGGTAATGAAACAATGGAGCCAAGAACTTGTGGGCCATTACCTTTAATCCTAGCTTGCACTTGGTGGGTGAACAAGAAATACACGCAGTGGAAAAATACTTTCCTTTCCATTCAGGGCTCCCAAAGCCACTGACTTATCTGAGTATTCCTTGAATCAAAGGTTTCTACCTCACTGGCCTTATTCACCTCTGTTCCCCATCTCCTTTCCTCTGCACAAACTGGCTTCTCCTTTAGCACTTTGCCATCTTGGCTGCTTCTCCTTTGCAATGCTAATAGCAGGAACCTAGAGAGAAGTGAGTCCCCAGTCTGCCCCATTTTATAGTGTAGAAATCAAAACCTTTAAGCCAATATACAAATAAGAAAGTCTCTGATACAAAGCCGCTTATCTAAGGCATGAATGGGATTTCTCATAAGAGTGCACCACCCCACATCTAAATAGAGAAAGATTATTTCATATTCATGGATTTGAAAGAATAATATTGTTAAAATGGTAAAGTTTCTCAGATTGATTTACAGACTATATAATCTTTATTAAAATCCCAGATGGCACAAATAGCCTCAGCAATCTTAAAAAGAAAAAGTAAAGCAGGAGGTGTCACTCTTCCAGATATCAAGGTATATACTACAAGGCCATTGTACTTAAGACAGCCTGGTACTGGCATAAGAACAGGCACATAGATCAATCGAACAGAACAGACAACCCAGAAATAAACCCACACCTGTACGAACAACTGATAGTTGACAAAGAAGGAAAGAGCATACAATGGAGTAAAGACAGACTCTTTAACAAATGGTGTTGGGAAAATAGAACATCGACCTGCAAAAAAAAAAAAAAAAAAAAAGAAACTAGACCATAAACTCACACCATTCACAAAAACAAACTCAAAATGGATAAAAGACTTAAATGTAAGCAGTGAAACCATAAGCATCTTAGAAGAAAACATAGGCAGTAAGCTCTCCGACATCCGTTGCAGCAATATATTTGCCGATTTATCTCCACGGGCAAATGAAAAAAAAGGCAGGATAAACAAATGAGATTATATCAAACTAAAAAGTTTTTGCACAGCTAAAGACAATAAGAACAGAATAAAAAGACAAACCACACAATGGGAGAACATATTTGACAATATGTCTGATAAGGGGTTAATAACCAAAATTTATAAAGAACTTACAAAACTCAACACCAGGGATACAAACAATCCAATCAAAAAATGGGCAAAAGAAATGAATAGACATTTCTCTAAAGAGGACATACAGATGGCCAATAGGCATATGAAAAAATGCTCAACATCACTAATCATTAGAGAAATGCAAAATTAAAACCACAATGAGATAACACCTCACACCAGTCAGAATGGTGCTCATCAGCAAAACAACACAGAATAAGTGCTGGTGAGGATGTGGAGAAAAGGGAACCGTCCTGCACTGCTGGTGGGAATGCAGACTGGTGCAGCCACTGTGGAAAACAGTATGGAGATTCCTCAAAAAATTAAAAATGGAACTGCCTTTTGAACCAGCTATCCCACTTTTAGGAATATACCCTAAGAAAACCATAACACTGTTCGAAAAGAAGAAATGCGCCCCCACGTTCGTGGCAGCATTGTTCATAATAGCGAAAATCTGGAAACAGCCCAAGTGTCCATCAGAGGACCAGTGAATTAAAAAACTTTGGTACATATATACTATGGAATACTACTCAGCCATAAGAAATGATGACATCGGATCATTTGATACAACATGGATGGACCTTGATAACATTATACTGAGTGAAGTAAGTAAGTCAGATAAAACTAAGGACTATATGAGTCCATACATAGATGGGACATAAAAATGAAACTCAGAGACATGGACAAGAGTGTACTGGCTACCTGGGAGGAGGGAGAGGTGAAGGAGGGGGTAGGAGGAGCGGAGGGGCACAAATAAAACCAGATAGAAGGTGACGGAGGACAATTTGACTTTGGGTGATGGGTACACAATATAATCAAATGTCAAAATAACCTGGAAATATTTTCTCTGAACATATGTGCCCTGATTTATCAATGTCACCCCATTAAAATTAATAAAAGAAAACAGCCAATAAGCATATGAATAATGTTCAATATCATTCATTAGTGAAATGCAAATCAAAACCACAATGGGATACCACTGCACACCCATTAAGATTGTCATAATCAACAAATGGTGTTAACAAGGATATGGAGAAATCAGAACCATCATACACTGGATGATGAGAATGTAAAATGGTGCAACTTTTTAGAGATTATACCAAGAAATATATCACACCATACATGAATTTAGTGTGACTAAATATGCTAAATATAGTAAAACCTCTGACTTGTGCACTCTAAATAGGGGAACTTTGTCTCAGTAAAGCTGTTCTACTAAAAAGAAAGAGCTGGCATCTGAGCCTGGTATAGGGATCCCAGAATTCTAAGATGGGTAAGCAAAAAGTAGGAACAGAGCTGATTGGAGGTTATAAACTCAAGGATCTTGATGCAAAGATTTTTTTCTTTTGGCAGATAATGTCAGTCTTCACAGGTGCTTGACTTGGTCCTTGCATGTCTAACTTTGATCATCACTTATATTCAAGTTCTAATTTGTGTGTGGGTGTAAAGATGTGGATAACTTCAGTTGTCATTAATGATTTATATTTCAGGGCAAATGAATTTTGGGAAAAGGTTTGATTAGGGAAATAGGCAAAAACCCATGAAAGTGTCAGATATCATGAAAAAAAGAACAGAATTGTAAAGAGCTGAGAAAAGGGATGTTAGAAGAACCAGAAGCCTGCCTTGTTAATACCATGGATCAAACTAGATCTCTCCTTTGGTCCTCACATTTTTGTAGACATGAATTCACAGGTAAAGGTCTCCCACTTTAAGGGTCAGACTGGTCAAGAAAGTCTTTGTCCAACTTTTATGAAGACTTTTGGACCAATAGCTAGAGTGGATATATGTCCATGAAAGGTCCAGTCTAGACTAAATCATGGAAAGCCAGGAGGAAACTTCTTCTGTCTGTGATATTGGGAATCCTTCCAAGAGAAAATCAGGCCAGCAAACTACAGTCTAGATATCTTCAATCTGAATGCTATCAACCTGTGTGGCCAAGAACTCAGTTACCAACGGGAGCATTTTCCCTGGGGATGGGTGAGTGTCACCTCAGAATATGAAGAATGGGATGTGTGGATATTTGAAGATGCAAGCTCAATACAATTATTCTGTTAGTAACACAAATTATAGACAACAGAACTCCATAGTGCTTTTGGATGGTGGACATCAAATATGCAGATCAAATCACAAAGTAGTGTTAAAAACATGGAACAAAAAATGTTGATAAAGAGTGTTGGAAGCCAGCAGGAGATTGGACCAAAGAATATTCTCTTTTGATGAGATGCAGGACACTTTAAGTCCTTGAAACAGTAGAGCAAGGGCTGCATTTGAGTCAGTGACTATAAGTGCTGAGGAAAAATGTTAGCTCTCCAATTGGGATGCCTTGCGTTGATCACATGTTCAGACCTCCAGTTTTTTTTTTTCAGTGGAGCCTGTCAGAAATAGCATTAAAAACTCTCATGTAGTCTATGTAGACTGTCCTTGGGAAGCTCACATTGCACTTCAGAAAGCATGTGACTTAGTGACAGAAATGTCCTGATGTAGATAATTGGTTGGCCAGAAAACAAGAGTCTTACACCATGGTTGGATAGATCAGTTGGTTAGAGCGTCTCCGAAAGCACAGAGTTTGAGGGTTTGATCCCCAGTCAGGGCACATACAGGAACAACTCAATGGTCCTCTCTTTAGTTTTCTATCCTTTCCTCTCTCATTGAAATCAATAAATAAAAATAAATAAAATAAAAATATATTTTAAAAAAGAATCTTATAATTTTCAAAAGTATTTGAGGTCATAAGTAAGATTACTCAAGGATAAGATTTCAAATTAAGTAGTAAGCTGACTCCTTTAAATGGGAATAATTCAGCCTGACCAGGCGGTGGTGCAGTGGACAGAGCATCAACCTGGGATGCTGAGGACCCAGGTTTGAAACTCTGAGGACACCAGCTTGAGCGTGGGTTCACCAGCTTGAGCACACCAGCTTGAGCACAGGGTCATCAGCTTCAGTGTGGAATCATAGACATGACCCCATGGTTGCTGGCTTGAGCCCAGAGGTCACTGGCTTGAAGCCTAAGGTCTCTGGCTTGAGCAAGGGGTCACTGGCTTGGTTGGAGCTGCCCCACCTCCTGGTCAACGTATGTATGAGAAGCAATCAATGAATAACTAATGTGACGCAACTATGAGTTGTTGCTTCTCATCTCTCTCCTGCTGTGTATCTGTCTGCCTGCCTCTGTCCAGCTCTCACTCTCTCTTACTTAAAATAAAATAAAATAGAATAGAATAAAATGAAAATACAATCATTAGTTCACAAATGTGCCTAAATAAAGTGTGCTGGTTATTTATTCTCCTTTTCCCCACTCTCCAGCTCTAACTGCTAGATTATTCTGTACTATTGGCCTCTGGAAGCTGACTCCTTAAGACAAAATCATTTGGGATCTTGTACTGATTGACTCTGAGATGGGTTCAGGTGTAATGAGAAACACCAGCAGGAGATCAGAAGGAGGAGACAACTCTTTTGATGTTCTGGCAGTAGCTATTTTCTGCCAAACTGTGTCTCCTGCTGGGTGTCTTCCTCTCCTCAGCTCCACTGTCACTGAACTCTGACAACAGTAACAAGATTGATGTTTTCTTCCTGACATTTTCTCTTTGCTTCTCTTCAGTGCTGGGGATGGTAACGCCTTTCATTAGCATTTCATTAGCAAGTTCTCATTGCCAGTTTCTGGATGCTTTATCATTCTTAGTTTATTTTCTTAACTTGTTCACCCCTTTGTAAACCATTTCGTTGTTAAAGCCTCCTCATTTTTGCCCTTTGGGGGAACTTTCTTTTCTTTTGAGACTCCAACTCATAACACAGGGGGCAAAATTTAAGAAAAGAACACTGGATTGGAATTTGAACTGGCTTGATCACTAACTGATTCATTCATTTTTGGGAAAAATGTTTTAGCTTTTCCAAGCATTTATTTCACCTGATATAATAAGGACAGACCATTATACTCTGACTCAAAATCAAACATGGCATAAAAGGTAGAAAATGAAAGTGGGTAGTTGGATTAGATGACAAGCCTCGTCGATTTTAGATAGTGGAAACAGATACAAGTACAAACAGGCGGAATTGGAAGCCATCTCAAGTGCTATCAGGAAATTTTATCTTTGTAAGAGAAGAATACTAAGAGAAAATTGTCTCAAAAACACACATTACCTAAGGCTGGATTTCCTCTAGGTAAGGAAAAACTAATGCAATGGCACAGAAAATTGGAAAGAACTGGAATTGTAAATTTATGTGTGAGAAGGCAGCCTTTTCCTTGATTCCTGAATGCTATAAGTAAGGAGTGTGGGGTGGCTAATGGGGGAAGGTCAGGTGGGGAACTTAGAGCCTGGGAACTTTGGCTGGGGCCACCCACACAACCAAGTGTGCCAAAAGAAAGTTCCCAAAGGACCTTGAAAGAAGATTGACTGTCCGTCAGCCAGTGAGATTTCACTATGTCATAACTACTTGCCCACCCTAGAGGGCCCCTTTAAATACTTCTCACACAGTCAAATTAGGGTGACTTGCCTAGCCTCTGAACCCCGGGGCTGGAGGACATTGTCGGGTGGGATGCGCGGTACTTAATAAAGCCTCTTATTATTTCCACACTTTGTGGCTCTTGGCCCTCCCTTCCTTTTTTCTCAGCTGGGAAAAATATCTCACAGGAGAATTAAGTCACTGAAGAGTACTAGTGGGCTGGCATCATTGCTTAACAACATACATGGAAAGTTGCAGCCTGAAGATTATGATGTCCCTCTGGACTCTAGATTTAGAATGCACTACTTCTAGGTCCAGTGTTTCCATTCAGTTCTTAGACCTGAAAAGAAGTGGCAGGTTAGATTGAATGACAAGCCTCATCATTTTTAGATGGTGGAAGCTGACAAATCAGGTTCCACTTTGCCACTCCTAATTAACAATTTTTAAAAACTTACTTTTCTATTCCCAGTTATTGGAAGACACAAAGAAAGGATGGATGAAAAAAACACAAAACTATTACTTTTCTTTTTAACTAAATAGCAAATAATTTTTCAATAAAACTATATTTATCCATTAGGTTTACCGAGTTCTGCTTTCCCAGAGGGCACTGATGTGCTCTTAGGACTTCTTTAGAAAGCTAGCTACAAAAATGTCAAAAGTAGGGATTAAGTAGAGAGTATGGATGGAAAGTAAGCAGAGGAAAGAAATAAACTGGAGAGGAGAAGAAATATATCTCCAAAGTGATACAGAGAGATTAAGAGCTAAATTTTGCTCAACAATGGGTAAAGGAATAATGGCTATAATATGTTAGCTTATAAATGTTAGTTTATTGTCTAAATGTACAATCTCAGTGATATTTTTAGAACTTGTAATGGAATATTTAATTTAGAAGTAAAATTTCCAAAAGAAATGCCGAACATGGAGATTCACAAAAATACACTATTCATATAAATATTGGGTATACACATTTATGAAACATCTCAAGGATACCTCTCCAACATAATTTGGTATATTTTGAAAATATAATAAAACTCATGCCTTGATTTTGTTCATTGTTTTTTATTTATCATGTGAAAAGAAAGAAAGTCAATTGAGATGAACATAGCATTCTCATTAAAAGTGAGAACAATCATTTAATTGATGTTTTTGATTGAAATAGGTTCACTAGGTATAAGAATCCTTCAGCTCCCAAAGCTTAGGACACTCTCTGTTATTCCAATGTTATATGGATTTATTTTTGAGGTTCTTCCAGCTTCCATCAGTTATGTCTGATTTTATTTGTAATAATTTTTTTTCCCCAGCCAACATTATCCACACATTAAGGTTCCAAGGAATCTTTATTTCAAGAACAGCTTGAAGCCCTGGCCGGTTGGCTCAGTGGTGGAGTGTTGGCCTGGCATGTGGATGTCTTGGGTTTGATTCCCAGTCAGAACACACAGAAGAAATACCCCTCTGCTTCTCCATCCCTCTTCTTCTCACTTCTCTTTCTCTCTCTTCCCCTCCTGCAGCCATTGCTCGGTTGGAGGAGGGTAGACCTAAATGCTGAGGATGGCTCCCTGGTCTCTGCCTCAGGTGCTAAGAAGAACTCGGTTGCTGAACAATGGAGCAAGGCCTCAGATGGGCAGAGACTCGCCCCCTAATGGGCTTGCTGGGTGGATCCCAGTTGGGGTGCATGTGGGAGTCTGTCTCTCTGCCTCCCCTCCTCTTGCTGAATAAAAATAATAAATAAAAGAATAGCTTGAATCAATTCAGTTTTGGCAAATCAAGATCTAGAGGTCTTGTTCTATCAGTATATCATCTTTTGGCATGTATACTGTCATTATCCATGACACCTAATTATGTGTTCATCTTCTTTTTCCTCTTTGCCTTATCCATAGCTAATGTTCCCTCTCTCCAAAGACACCAAGAAATTATCTTGGGAAAACCAATAGAAGGCCTAATTTTTAATGTATAAGTCACCAAAATATGGGAACATAAGAAGGAATAGGATATGAGAGGAACACAAAAGAAGAGATTGATGGACCATTTCTCTATCTTCTGATGAATAGTATTAAGATATTATTCTCTTTTGATATTTATCATAAACTATATGGAACTTCTAGTGGTTATCTTTATAAAATATTAGAATAAATAGTGCTATTAAACTAAAAAGTATAAATGCTTTCTGGTTATTCTGGTGCTATTGCTGTGTTTATAGAAATGATATGTAATAGTCATGAGAGTTGATTTGAAATAAATTCTTGAATACTCAAGAGCCCCAGGAGCTTAAATTATAGTTTCCAAAGACTTTCTAAATGATGAGCTTTAATTATGTTTTCAAATGGCTTTTTTAACTTAATAATGCTGATACCCATTGTCACCGATAAGTCCTTCAACATTTCAGCCATAAGTGAGCAAACATAGCCAAAATTAGTGGCCTCAGATATAGTATATAATATAGTCTAGTACACAATTAACTGAAAGTCAAATTGTATCTCTCATATATATGATGTTGAATATTTCTCTTGATGTTTTATTGGTGTTATTCTTGTTTCCATTAGAATTCTAGTGATTGTTCAATTCATAGTAGATGACCAAAGATAAAAGTTTAAGCTTCCTTATAAAAGACCAAAAGTAAAGCTTGAGACTGAAACTTAGGCTATTTGAATAAGTAGCAAGAAGTATCAATGAGGCACTACATTTGGGATGTTACTTTTCCCAGATATGAACATTGCAACATAACCAAGCGATTATAGTTTCCTAGAGGAAAGCCATTGCTGGCTGATGGAGTCACTTGTAAAATGGTGTGAAGGAACATGAAACGAGAGCAAGACTGGGCAGACACAGGTCTGGGTTTGGAGGGAAAAACTGGAACCAGATGGGGGAGAAAAGTTCTTGCAGTCAAGCTGAGAAACTCAGCATTTGTCTTGAGGGTGAGCATGGAGATGATGGAAAGGAAGCTATTTACTCTGAGTGTGATATAATCGGAAGTTCCCATTTATTTAATCCAGGCGTTTCCCTGGAACAGCTGGGCCTCACAGTCACTCTGGAATTGTCTCCTCCAGTCATTGGCTGAGAGACAGGAAGGCAGCCATGAGCCAGCGGAGAGAGAATGAGACTGGTGGTGGCAGGTTACTTAGAGTTCCTTTCCTGCCTGGAGGAAGAGTACTTTGAGTTCAAAGGGAAAACTAAATTTACTTATAAAATTTTTATTAGGTGACCTGTCAATATATTTGTTTGCAGAGAGTCGGTAGTCCAGTAGAGCAATAGCTTCTCATCCTCCTGCATCTGGTTTTGCCCTTTGCCACATTTAAGACGCATTTGAATTTCTTAGCCAATTCTGACTAAATGGAAACTCAAATCCTCCAAATCTTGAGAGCGGCATATATTATTATTAAGGACTCTTTCTTCACTTCTTCCTCATTCTCATTTTTCATTAGAATCATGCAGATGGAGAATTGAAAGAACTCTCTTGAGCATGCAGCTACCTCACTGTTCAAATGGACAATCATTCTTCTGGAGAAAAGAGAATGCAAGGAGATTCAGTTCCTGCCCCAGGCATGGTATGTTCTCATTTGAGAATGTGTCAAGATTTCCAAACTGGATTATTATTCCTGTGATGGATATTTTTAGGTAATACTGAAAAAATAGAGAAGTTATGTGAAAAACAATCAAGCAAAAGAGCTTCTCAATCTACCATAATAAACCCAAATTATAGATGAGTTATTAAAATACATAGTAGGTACTCAACTACTTTTTGAATGAATGAGAAAATATCCTCCTGAAAACCAAATAACTTGTGTTATAGACCTATGATGTTCCAGTGTAAAGACTAAGCAGCTTGGATCCATCTTTCTGTGGTGTTTTCTCAGCTTTGGCTAGGTTTTGTTTTGCTTTGCCTGCTTCTGTTTGCTTGATAATAAAGATTTAAAATATTAGGCTTTTCAAGTGTAATTTATCCATTTTAAGCCCTTTATTTTAATAGGACACACTTGAAATACATGTTTTTTCCTGTTGATTGATTCAGAGACACTGTGTGAGTCTCTTGGGAAACCCATGAAATAAGACACCCCCTGCCTTTTACAAATTCTTAGTTTATAGCACGGGATAATTTCTTAAAAAAATAGGAAAGTAACATTATTTGGAGCATATCTCAAACAGTAGTCTATTAACTACCTAACCCTTTTATCTAAATAAATTTCCAAGGTTCTTAAATGTGGCACAATTTATGAGTTCCTTCCTGTGTACCAGTAAATAGATTTAGGTTTGCCTCTTTAAGATATCATGACTTTACATACTTTATCTCTTTCTTGCCTTTTACTGCTGAACTCCTGGAAGATGAGTCTGCCTGCTGCTTCCATTTCCTCACTTTAAAGACAATGCATAATCCCATGGACAATGACCTGCACACCCTGACCCTGCTCCAGTGGCGATTGCAAGGTCACTAATGGTAGCTGTGTACAAAGACTTTTTTCTTTTATATTATTCTTTTTTTTATGTTTGCTGCATATAGGGCCTGCGGCCATCACCATGGCCATCAAATTTGCATTGAATTCAGGCAGATGGTAAAGGAACAGCAGAGCCAGAGGATGGAGGGCCATTCCAATTTACTGGAGGCTCACCAAGACAGGCAAGTCAAATGAAGACAAAGAAAAAAAGGAAAAAAACAAAAAACCCCACAAAAACCCAACTGCACCTCTCAGTGGTGGGGCGCTATCTCTCTTATCCCCCTGTGAAGAAGTATTCACATCTTTACAATAGTGCTGTCACGTGCTCCTGCACTATTTGCACAAAGGGCTTGCAGCTGATAAACCTGCGAGTAAGCCTAACAGCCATTTTCCCCACATTCCCCCCTTTGGGGTTGCTCACCTCACAATCTAAGCAACAGGTATCTTCCACAATGGTCCCTCTGTGAGGAGTGAGGTATATTACATAAACAGAAACAGTCCAGACTTCAGCAACAGAATTACCAAAGCATAAACCATGGGCAAAATGAGAGAGAATTGTCAGCAGCACCAAGAGAGGCAAATCTTTCCCCTCTGGCAGAATACAGACCAGAGTTCTGTCTGCAGACAGCACAATAGCTGGTACCAGAGGCCCCCCTGGGTGGGCACAGCAAACCTTACTGGCCAGTACACTGTACAAAATGCTTTTGGCCTCCCCTTCTTTCTTAAAACCCTCCTCCCTTGTTTGCTAGGATATCAGCAGGTTCTGGTTCTGTTACACGTGGCTGCTCTTCCTTGTCTGACAGGTCCATTCCCCTTTGTTTCCTAAATAAGTGTGGGGTACCCTTGGGGCTTTCTGGCCTGCTCTGTTTCCAATCTTCCTTCTTTTGGTTCTAGCAGTTTGGTTTTCCTTCAGAGAATCAATTTGAATTTCCTTCTTAGCCCCTGTCATCCCAGAGGGACCAACCCAGCTCCTTGGTTCCCGGGCCCAGTACCTGGCCTTAGCTCCCCACAATCAGCATGCTCCATCCCCTTCCTCTGCCCTCCGCTACCTCAGGGATTGGCTGAGGGATGGTTGTGTGACCTATGTTGAGCCAATCTTTGTTAGCCCTGGAATATTGCTGGAAATATTGGGAAGGAAAATATTTGTCTCTGGCAAGATTGACCTCTTAAAATATAAGTTTAGAAATTCAGGTGAAAATTTTACCTCTTCAAAAGGAAATGGGGTAGGCATCCAGCTTGGAGGAAGGAAGGGAGGATGAGGTGATAGAACCTGAATGAGGTGAAGAAGGCATGGGTGCATGGGGACAGGAAGCAGCAAGGTGGTGCCGCTTTATGGGCCAAAGCAAACAGTGTGTGCTCAGCACTGCAGCAGCTCGGGGAGAGGTGTAGAAGCCAAGTGGTGAGGTATGAGTACTTGTTGCCTCTGTTTAAATATAATTTATTTAATTGCATATTCACATAATATAAATTTTAATAATCTTAACAACTGAGTCATAAAGTTCTCTAAGATTTTAACAACTGACTTGATCTCACCTATGCCTCCAGTTTGAATATCCATTGATGTGTCTTGGCTGAACTAATTTTTATTATTATGGCTACCAAATGGTGATTTTTAATAATTGAGTAGTTCCTTGTATGCTTATTAGTTGGCCTTCCAACCTTAAAGAACAGCTTGTTTATTATTTATTTATTTATTTAAAGGATGGTCTCGTTAATACCCATTTTTATTTCATTGATTATAATCCATCAATATTATAACTTATTTTGATGCTCAAATTGTTCACATTTTGGCCAGTGGGTTGGCCCTTGAAGCTGTTTCTGTTACCTTGAGACATATCCTCATAATTCTATTTGGACTTTCTTTTAGGGTTTTTAGTCACCTTCTGGTGTTAGAAGATCATTCTCTGCATGTCTCAATCCCCTATGTAGGTAACCTTTCTCTTGTTGCCATCATCACCTGATATCCTCATCATTTTACTTGGGCACCTGCTCACTCTGAAAAGACACTCTCTGTCTCCCTGTCCCATGCATAATGCCCTCCTCGGCCTGTTCTGCCTCTGGCATCCACCTCCCCTACCCTCCCTTTGTGTGGACTTGGCACTGTGTATTTTATGCTTTTAAATATTGCTTGCCTCAACTTTAGTGTTATTTTGTTGAGAAATTTTGCATTTATGTCATGAGTTGGCAAACTTGGCAAAGGACCATATAGTAAATATTGCTGACTGACAGACCCCACATTTTCTGTTGCATCTGCAACTGTTCAATTCTGCCATGGCAGATAAATGGATGGGATTGTGTTCCAACAAAACTTATTACAGTCAACCACATACCATAGTTTGCTGACCCTTGGTCTGTGTTCATTAGGTTTGCAGTTTTGGTCCATAGCTTTCCTGTAATGTTTCTGTTTACTTTGGTATCAGGGCAATGTTCACTTCATAAAACTAGTTAAGAATATTCTTTCCTTTTTAATTTTTATTTATTTGTTCATTTATTTATTTACTTTATTATTAAGTGAGAAGTAGGGAGGCAGAGAGACAGACTCCCATATGCGCCCCAACTGGGATCCACCTAGCAAACCCCTTACCAGGTGATGCTCTGTCTATCTGGGGCTGCTGCTCCATTGCTCAGCAACTGAGCTGTTTTAGCACCTGAGGCGAGGCCATGGAGCCCTCCTCTGCACCTGGGACCATCTTTGCTCAAGCCATTTGAGCCATGGTTGCGGGAGAGGGAAAAGGAGAAATAGAAAGAGGGGTGAGGGATAGAGAAGCAGATGGTCTCTTCTCCTGTGTGCCCTGACTGGGAATCTCATCCAGGACTTCCACACACCAGGCTGACACTCTACCACTGAACCAACCGCCCAGGGCCTGTTCTTTTCTTTTTCATAAGAGATTGTGCAGAATCGGTGTTATTTCTTCCTTAATGTTAAGTAAAATTCACCAGTGAAATGATCTGAGCCTGGAGTTCTACATCGGCTTGTCTCTCTCACAGTCTAGGCTCTAGTGACAGGAACTCATCTTGTAATAGGCAGGAGGGCTGTTTGTGAGATCTTCATCATGAGTTCTCCACTGACAAAAATTTTTTTTAACCAAATAACTGCATAGTTAAAGAATGTTTTCTTTTTTTTTTTTTCTTTTGGAATAGTGTGAACTTTTCTCTGATTAAAGTTTGAGCTGTTTAGTATAAGAAATAAGCCAAGTTTTATTTTTCCAAATAAAAAAATATATACAGAAAAGGAGAAAAAAAATCTTAAGATGTTGCAAAACCTAGTAAGCAGACATATAAAATATATTTTGGCATACTTTTTATTGTAGAGGTATTAATCTATATGACATTCTTAGGTTAACATCCGAACTTACCATATGTTAAATTCTTATGGCGACATCTTATCTCACAGTCATGAGTCCTGGATGTCGTTTGAGATTACTCTTGAAATATTCCATTGAGAGGAAAGCGAGTCCAGGCCCTTCATACAATGCTGATAGCTTGCCAATAGCTATCACCGAAAAATGAATCTTCTTGATATATGGGATGATTATTGGCCTGAGTGGAGACCATCACAATACTCTCACCTACATGTAGCCAGAAATACATATTTGATCTGCTGAAAACACATAATGCTTAAAATATGTGCATGTGGCCTGTAATAATTTAAGAACATTCATCTTTCTTACTTTGTTTCTTCCCAGCTGATTTTTTCTCTACATCAGTTGCCATAAGGAAAGCCACTAAGGAAATGGAGTTAGAGGTTTATGTTGACCCTGTGGATATGTATGCTTGAAGTATATTTGGATTTTATAAACAGATTAGAAGAAGCCAACTCTAAAATGAATGATCTTTCTGTTCTTGGCAAGGATACCTTTCCTAGCTGTGAATGAATCCCTATCCTCTGACCTCACTGCCAAAGGCATGTTTGTGCCATTCAGTTTGTGATCTGCATGAAGTATTTCTGTTCTATGGATTTTGCCAAAAGATATTGTGTGCGTCCCTGGTTTCAACCCATCATGATCTTAGCTTGCTGCAGGCATTGGGTTGTAAGACAGATACTATACTGGCTATCTTCCCTGTGTCTCTTCAGAGTCACTCTCCCTCGTTCTCCCCCCTTCTCTGGGTAAAACGAGCTGACCTTTGGAATTACATTAAGGTTCTCTCTTGCTATCTGGTTGTAAGTAGGATTTGGCCAATGGGGAAGCCCCTCTGCTTGGTGGGTCCTCAGTCGGCTGATTATGTCCCTCATTTGAAGGTCACAGCTTCTCTAAGATGGTCTTCTCCACACAGCTCTCTCTTGGTAACCACTGCCTCCCCTTCCTTCTTTAGGTATAGGAGTGGTGACTAGAAAAACTACCCTTGAGGTGCTTTTTGTCCCCCTATACCTGCCTACATCTCGGTGAATAGTTAGTTCTTAAAATTCTCCTATTTTCTTTGTTTGAACATATTATCTGTTTCCTGCTGGTATCTGGACTGATACAGGAGAATCATTCCAATAAATCTCTTTTTAATCTTTTTTTTTTTATCTCTTTGATGCCTTGCCATAGTACTTCCTAGTTTGGCTTTCATAAATTAAAATCAATTAATCAGAAAATTCCCATAGGCAATAGAAAAACTGGAAAGTCAACCTTGTGTTTCCAGTAGACATATAGTTTTATGTATTTGCAAAGTTAATTGAACACAAGCTGCTTAAAGCTTGTTGCCTCAAGCTACTTTTTCTTTAAGTATTTGGAATTCTCTTTACCTATGGTTACATATGCCTCCATGATGAACTCCTTTTCTTCAAGGCTGTCTCCCTGAAAGAATTAAAAGCTGAAGAAGATTCCTCCAAAGTTCTTTGTGTGGGAAAATCTAAATCAGAGCTAGGAAAGCTTTAGTAAGAATGATGCTTATTTATAAATGCAGGGTAAATATAGCACTTACAATGAAACATTTTTCTGCATGTTACTCATTTGATGGGAGCTTTTGTCAAATTCAGAAACTTTCTGTATGTTGGCCTACTCAGAGCCACATGCTTCCTGATCAGCTTTTCCCCATCCTGTTGCTCTAGTACTTAGGACAATAACTGGTACCCCTGAGAATCAGCTCTAAATGTGTCTACTCTTGGTATGCTGTCAGGAAATGAATACAAAGTATCCATGGCAATGCTGTGCAGATCTAAGTCTGTTAATACCTTGTATTCTCAGTGTCCTATGGGAAAATATTACTGTTTCTATTTTTATATTGCGTTTACCTGCTCATTTATCACAGCCCTATTGCAATAGGATTTAGGTTATGAAGTAAAAAATCATTGGCTGACAGATGGCTCATTTTCTTGAACCATTATGTCCACTCTAAGAATGAGTAGATGGATCTTCTGGAATACTTATGGTCTTATCTGTGAGTGGACCCTTGGCCAATCTGTTTCACCAACACCAAGGACATTCTGAGGGAGACCAGGTTTAAGTTGGGAACCTCTGCTACTCTATGGAGTGGAAGGGACAAAGTGACCTCCTGATGGCCAGGACAATTCATAGCTGTGTACCATCGTACAGGTTACACAAAGTCCTGAACCTTTGCTCCTTTATTTGTAAAACAGAGCATACAATAACACCTACCTAATGGAATTGTTGTGATGAGTAAATATGTATGTGTAACACTTGGCATAGTGCCTGACACAAGGCAAGCCTTCAAAGAATGTTAGTGATTTTTCTTAGTATAAGAACATGCTTGAAAGTTTGAAAAATTTGCCTGTTCTATAGAAAGTAATATATGAATATTTGTGTATAAAAATACCTATATGTCAATGAATATGCTTTCAGAGAATAATTTGGTACTAACTGAACCGGCTTGAGATATCTTCATCCTAGTTCCACTTTTCTGCAATGAAAAGCTCAGACCACAGATTGTTTTTCGGTTTCTGAGACCCAGACTATCAGAAGTCTGAATTACACGTTTCCCCCTCTTTGTTAAAAACTCACAGGAAACACTACGTTATTTCCTTTTCATTCCTAATTATTAGAGAGCCTATATTAGTTCACACATGGGCAATGTTTCAGTAAGTATAATGCTTTGAACTTACTTACACCAATCTTAGATTGGTCAGTTTATTCATGACTGACCGGGTTTGAGAAGCCAGATGACAGTGGTAGAGACATATGCAGGCCAAAGGAACAGGTAAAATTTTAGATGAAAAAAGTATCAGTGAACCATGGCACTCTGTTGTTTTAAAAAACAAATTGTATTTTTAAATTTCTAAAGTAATAATGTAACAAACCAAATACCGTCTTGTCCTTTTTCTTTTGATTTACAGATCCTCCGTCCCTACTCTGAAATCAGCTTACCACTTCATATGTATCATTCCATGCTTCTTTTCTGCTCATCTACAAATAGACCCAGACACAAAGTTTTAAAAAATTTTAATATTATACTATACACATTATTTGCTAACTTTTTAATGTTAAGAGTATATAATGAATATCTTTCCAGGTCACTACATATCAATTAAATCTATTCTTTTCAGTAGCTATAAAATATCACATATATTCCTTAGTGTGATTTTATAATAGTTTATTCAGCTCTTCCTCTGTTGATAGAGTTCTTACTGCCATAAACAGTGCTGTAGAAAGGGTTCATGAACACTCACGTGAGGGTATTTTTCGTCATCTTATTTCTGTGGGTAGCAGTTTAGATCTGGAATTACTGGCTCAAAGATTATACACCTTTGTAATTTTGAAAGATATGTCAAATCATTTACTAGAAATGTATCAACTCATATTCCCACCATAAGCATATGAGAACCCCTGCCAGTACTGGGTATTATTGACTCCTAATTTTTATTCATCTGTTGAGTGAAAAATGACCTCTCACTGCTATTGTTATTTTTTGCATTTTAAAGACTACCAATGAACTCGAACACTTTTTATATGATTATTAACAATTCAAATTTTTTCTTCTGTATTCTGTAACTTATTCTTTGCCCATCTTGTGAATGAACAATTTGAGGTGCTTTTTGTTGGATAGCTATTTACCAATGGTTATTTATAAGAGTTACAAATATTTTCTTCCTGTGAGAAAGTATAATTTTTAGCATGGAGACATTTTGCTTTGTAATGAAGTAGAATTTGCCGGTTTTCTCTTCTGGAAATTCTGGGTTTTCATTCTTTTTGATGAAGGTCAACACATATCCTCTGTTTGCAATATGTGACAACATGGATGAACCCAGAGGACTTATGCTACCATATTTTCCCAAAATTTGAAAAAGAAATGTATTACATAAAGTTACTGAACTCAAGTTTTATTCAACATAAAATTCATACAACTCCTCATTTGTGTGAAAAGCTGGAAATGCAAGTAAGAGAAAACTATAACCATTGTGTAAGATGTATCCAGTTTTTAGACCCCAAATTTTTCGAAAAATGGTGTGTCTTATACATGAGAACATATGGTAAGTTAAATAAGCCAGTCATGGAAGAACAAATACTGCATGATTCCACTTATATTAGTAATGTTAAATAGCCAAACTTATAGAAACAGAGAATAGAATGATGGTTGCCAGGGGATGATGAGGAAGATATAATGAAAAGTTGGTAACCAACATGTATAGAATTTCAGTTATACAGGTAAATTAAGTTCTATATATCTGAGGTAAAACATTGTGCCTATAGATAAAATTACCATGTTGTACACTAAAAACTCTAAGATCTCATGCTAGTGTTCTTACTAAAATTAAAAAAAAAACTTAAAATACACACACATAATGAGATCTTTAATCCATCTGAGATTTATTTATGTAAATGGCATTATTTAATATTTTTCTGGATAGAAAACAATACTGCTGATACCATTATGTAATATATTCATTAAAAACTAAAATTTCATCTTTGTCATATATTAAGATTTTTTTGGACTTTCTACTTAATTAATTATTTGTCTATTTTTAAGTCAATAAAATATTCTTTTGGTTATAGATATTTTACAGTCAGTTTTAATATGTAGAAAGGCAAGCTTTCCTAATTGTCTCTTTGCTTCAGCCTTCCCCTTTTCTTTTAAGTACTTCTTGGTAATTTTTACTCTTTATTTATACACATTTTAATAACTTGAAGTATACATTTGTTTTAATCAGTTCCAAATAAAACCCCATTGGGATTACAGCTGGAATTTCCTTACATTTGCATTTTATTTTGAAATAAAATTTTCATTTTAATAAGTAAATCTTTCCATTTAGGAATATAGTGTGTCCAACTCTCTGTTACTCATTCATATCTTGTTTTAAAATGTAGTGTAGTCTAGGCTACAACGATAAAAACAAATTCAAAATGAAAGGCTAGAAAACAATAATTTAAGCAAATAACATCCAAAAAGAGCATGTGTAGGAATACTCATATCTAACAATGCTCACTATAAGACAACAAAGGTAATCAGAGACAAAAATGGTCATTTCATGATGATTAAGGGAACACTGAATCAAGAAGAGATAAGACTTCTTAATATATATGCACCAAACTAAGGAGCACCAAAATGCACAAGACAGCTACTGACTGACTTAAAAACAAAAACCAAAAAAAATACAATCATGCTTGGAGACTTCAATACACTGCTGACGGCTCTAGATCACTCATCCAAACAGAAAATCAATATAGAAATATTGGCCTTAAATGAAACACTAGAACAATTGGAAATGATAGACATCTTTAAGACGTTCCATTCCAAAGTGCCAGAATATACAGTTTTCCCTAGTGTACATGGAACATTCTCAAGAATTGACCATATGTTGGGCCCTAAAAATAATATCAACAAATTCAGAAAGATTGAGATTATACCAAGCATATTCTCTGATCATAAAGCCTTGAAACTAGAATTCAATTGCCAAAAAGAGGTAAACAAACCCACAAAAACGTGGAAACTAAGCAACACACTTTTAAAAAATTAGTGGGTCAAAAAAGAAATAAAAGCAGAAATTAAAAGTTTCATACAGACAAACGAAAATAACAATATGACATATCAGAATCTTTGGGATGCAGCAAAAGCAGTAATAATAGGAAAGTTCATATCAATACAGGCCTATATGAACAAACAAGAGAAAGCCCAAGTAAACCACTTAACTTCACATCTTAAGGAGCTAGAAAAAAAAAACACAGGAAACCCAAAACCAGCAGAAGAAAGGGAATAATAAAAATCAGAGCAGAAATAAATGAAAGAGAGAACAGAAAAACTATAGAAAAAATTAATAAAACAAAGAGCTGTTTCTTTGAAAAAATCAACAAAATTGACAAGCCCTTGGCAAGACTCACTAAGGAAAAAAGAGAAAAGACTCAGATAAACAAAATCCAAAATGAAAGAGGAGAAATCATCACAGACATCACAGATATACAAAGAATTATTATCGAATACTATGAAAAACTATATGCCACCAAATTTAACAATCTAGAAAAAATGGATAAATTTGTAGAATACAATCTTCCTAAATTAAATCATGGTGAAGCAGAAAACCTAAACAGACCCATAGCAGGGAGGAAATAGAAACAACTATCAAAAACCTCCCCCAAAATAAAAGTCCAGGGCCAGACGGTTATAGTTATGAATTCTATCAAACATTCAAAGAAGACTTGGTTCCTATTCTACACAAGATCTTTAAAATATTGAAGAAGAAGCAATACTTCCAAACTCATTTTATGAGGCCACATAACTCTCATACCAAAACCTGGCAAGGACAACACACAAAAAAGAAAACTACGGAGCAATATCACTAATGAATACAGATGCTAAAATACTAAACAAAATACTAGCAAATCAAATACAACAACAAATTAAAAAATTAATTTACCATGATCAAGTGGGATTCATCCCAGAATCACAAGGATGGCTCAAAATACATAAAACGGTAACCTAATGCACCATATCAACAAAACAAAGGACAAAAATCATATGATCTTATCAATAGATGCAGAAAAGACATTCGATAAAATACAACACAATTTTATGTTTAAAACACTCAACAAAATGGGAATAGAAGGAAAATATCTCAACATAATAAAGGCCATTTATGATAAACCGTCAGCTAACATCATATTAAATGGCATAAAACTCAGGACTTTTCCCTAAAAATCAGGAACAAGACAAGGTTGTCCACTCTCTCCACTCTTATTCAACATAGTGCTGGAAGTTCTAGCCAGAGCAATAAGACAAGAAAAAGAAACAAAAAGCATACATATTGAAAAAGATGAAGTAAAGGTATCACTATTTGCAGATGATATGATCCTATACATCGAAAACCCCAAAAACTCCACAAAAAGACTACTAGAAACAATAAACCCATACAGTAAGGTCTCAGGATACAAAATTAATATACAAAAGTTCATTGTCTTTCTATATACCAACAATGAAACATCAGAAAATGAACTAAAAAAAAACAATCCCCTTCATGGTTGCAACAAAAAAAAAATGAAATACCTAGGAATAAACATAACAAAGAATGTAAAGGACCTATATAATGAAAACTATAAAGAACTGTTAAGGGAAATAAAAAAAGATATAATGAAATGGAAAAATATTCCTTGTTCTTGGATAAGAAAAATAAATATAGTCAAAATGACTATATTACCCAAAGCGATATACAAATTTAATGCAATTCCCATCAAAATTTCAGTGTCAGTTTTGAAAGAAATGAAACAAAAAATCATCAGATTTATATAGAACCATACAAAACCCCGAATAGCCAAAGCAATTTTAAGGAAAAAGAATGAAGCTGGGGGCATTACAATACCTGACTTCAAATTATATTATAGAGCCACGACAATCAAAACAGCATGGTACTGGCAGAAAAATAGACACTCAGACCAATGGAACAGAATAAAAAGCCCAGAAATAAAACCATATATATATGGTCAAATAATTTTTGATAAAGGGACTAACAACATACAATGGAGAAAAAAAAGTCTCTTCAACAAATGGTGCTGGGAAAACTGGAAAGCCACATGCAAAAGAATGAAACTCAACTACAGTTTGTCCCTTGTACTAAAATTAATTCAAAATGGATCAGAGACCTAAATATAAGACCTGAAACAATAAATTACGTAGAAGAAAACATTGGTACTAAACTCATGGACCTTGGTAACAAAGAGCAGCACTTTATGAATTTGACTCCAAAGGCAAGGGAAGTGAAGGCAAATATAAATGAATGGGACTACATAAGAATAAGAAGCTTCTGCAAGAGGTACCTAATGCTGTAGCTACATTTTCTCTAGAATTAGTCTTCATTCTTAAGCAAGAGAAACTGACAGAACAACAGACAGCCAACTAAATGGGAGATGATATTTTCATACAAAAGCTCAGATAAGGGACTAATATGCAAAATATACAAAGAACTCATAAAACTCAACAACAAACAAACAAACAATCCAATAAGAAAATGGGAAGAGGACATGAACAGACACTTCTCCCAGGAAGAAATATAAATGGCCAACGGATATATGAAAAGATGCTCATCTTCACTAGCTATTAGAGAAATGCAAATCAAAACTACAATGAGATACCATCTCACACCTGTTTGATTAGCTATTATCAACAAGACAGGTAATAACGAGTGTTGAAGAGGCTGTGGAGAAAAAGGAACTCTCATCCACTGTTGGTGGGAATGTAAAGTAGTACAACCACTATGGAAGAAAGTATGGTGGTTCCTCAAAAAATTAAAATAGAACTACCATATGACCCAGCAATCCCTCTACTGGGAATATACCCCCCAAACTCAAAAACACTGGTACGTAAAGACACATGCAGCCCCATGTTTATTGCAGCATTGTTCACAGTGGCCAAGACATGGAAACAACCAAAAAGCCCTTCAATAGATGACTGGATAAAGAAGATGTGGTACATATATACTATGGAATACTACTCAGCCATAAGAAATGATGACATTGGATCATTCACAACAACATGGACCTTGATAACATTATACTAAGTGAAATAAGTAAATCAGAAAAAACTAAGAACTATATGATAGAAATGAGACTCAGAGACACAGACAAGAGTGTGGTGGTTACTGGGGGTGGGGGGAGGAAGGAAAGGGAGGGGTCGGGGGAGGGTAAGGGTAAGGGCACAAAGAAAACCAGACAGAAGGTGACGGAAAACTGTTTGACTATATATGGTTGTTGTTGTTAATCATAAATGTTAAAAACAGGGATGGATATGATTTCCCCCAGGAGGTTGTGGTTTGGAGATTGCTAGATGATGGTGCCTGCTCTGCCATCTACTTAAGTAAGTTGTAAGACTTTTTAAAGTAATAGACCAGAAATGGAATTCATTTATCTGGAAAAATGCTTGCATCTCTGATTCTTAATGGAATGCTAGTTTTGCCTAAGGATTATAGAATGCCAACTTTTGATGTGTGTTTGTTGGAAGAAGAATGAATTTCTTCCACATTAGTTTCCGTTCAATAAGATATTTTTATTTTCTGGTTTAAATAATATTTGGGGTACATTTATTAAAAAGCAGCATGTTCAATTTACTAAATAGTTAATATTTCTTTGGATACAAAGAATTTTTCCTGCAACTATGTATAGTGACTTTTGTTTTGAAGTTGTATGTAAAAATCAAAAGTGATATAAATGACTTTGTGTACCTTTTACACTTTTGATCACATTCATTTCCTCATCAGATTGTAAGAGGGAAGAGTGGCTGCAATATACAAAGGAGACAGATGTTACAGCCAGAAAATGAAATTCTCCTGTGGGAATCATTATTGTGCATAGAGGTGCTCTTTTACTTTCTCTCTCCAGGTGTAAGATGGGGAGAAATTTTTCAGCAATCAGATTTGTGCACCAGCATCTATGATGTTTTTCTTCATTTTGATTTATGAATCTTAACCTAAACTATGCACATCCCCAGTCTTTACAAAGGATTCCTGAGTGATCATTCTTTGCCATCAGCAGACATATGGACTTTCATTGCCTTTTGCATTCAATTTTTTTCAGGGTGTGTGTGGAACAAACCACATAAAGAGTTTTATGGATTAATTTAAATTTCATGAAAGTACTGAGACCTTATTAGTTATAGAACCTCACTTATTATAATAGCAACAGTAATGAACACTTTCATTGAAAACTCATTTTCTGTTCTATGGTCATGAGTTTGTCAGCA
The DNA here is from genome assembly GCA_037038555.1 of Rhynchonycteris naso. NCBI lineage: Eukaryota > Metazoa > Chordata > Mammalia > Chiroptera > Emballonuridae > Rhynchonycteris > Rhynchonycteris naso. Next base: position 36,158,905 of record CM073000.1, on the reverse strand, counting down.
TCTTTATGAATGTCCACTCACTCAAATGACTTTAAAACAAGTCTTAAACAATTGAAAATTTAAGTTGGTGGGGATCTCTGCATTTAATTAAAATAGTTGCTTTATGTGACTGAGAACTTAAAATTAGACTGTTGTCTAGAGTCCTTTAGGAATTCTCTATAGATTTGTGCAAGGCAAAAATCAGCTCAGGACATTTGTTTCCACTTTCTTGTGGGAGAGGATTTACTTTATCTTCTTAAAATTAATGATATTCATAAATTGGAGTGCCAAGCCTCTTTTCCATAGACAAGTATTTTTATGAAAAACATATTAAATTTGTATTTTTTATCAAATAATACTTAAGGAAGTATTTGGTTCTAATTATAGTCAGGAAATGCCGAGATTTCATAGGCTCAAGCCATCAGCAATCTGAACAGAATCCAGGTTAAAAGGTGTTAAAAAAAAAGTCACCAAAATAAAGCAGATGTATGGTACCAGTTAACTGAGGTTTCCACTGTGACCTACATAATTGATGAAAGTTGTCTTGATCCAGCAGATAGAGACCTTCCCCCAAGCAGAAACTTAAACTCTTTCCACCAGGGCCTGTCCACCTCTGTTAAGAATTTGTACAAATTTAATGGAACAATTCCAAGCCACTTCACCAAGTGACAAGAATTTCCCTCTTTTCAAGTTGTCAGGTATAGTCAGCTGCAATTGAAAACCATATAATATATGACATAAGGGTATTTCCCAAGATGATTGGCTTAGTTTTATATCTAAAGTTAAAACCTTTCATATGCCTCCCAAGATGCTGACTGGCTCAGAAGCAAACACAGTGAATGTATATAACAAATTCCTTATTTTGAACATGAAGAGAGAACATACAGCTTTTATTAGTAGAAAAATCTGATTCTCCTTATCTAACTAAACAAAGGTGCAAAAAGATTTTATATATTCATGCCTTGAAGGGGCACCCTCATGTCTTTGTCTGGCTCTGAGGACCAGATACTCAGTTCCCTGGTTCCTAGTCTCTGACCTGGAGCTCATGTTACCAGGCTGCAGCGAATCAAGCCTACACTGTCTTTCGGCATATACAACATGAACTTGGGCAAAATGAAAAACTAATCTCTTTTAAAAAAAATTGGTCTCTATAGCTAAAAGAGAAAACTGTTTCAAATAAAAATAGTTTCAGGCATATAAATCAATATTCCTGTCATATCCACCTTTCCAATTAGCTCAATTTGCCACTCACCAAGCAAGGAAAGATTTTATTCAGATGTGGCCACTGACTGAACCAGAAATGAACAACTGACTTCTGCGCTTTTTTAGAGCAAAGAACTGTGACCACACCTAACTGATCTTATCTGATCTGATTTTATTTTTTAAAACTTAGAAATAAGAGACACAGAAGGAAGTAGACAGTTGAGGTTGAGGAGAATACGGAGTAGCATTGGAGCTGGTGACTTATTGTACCATGTGCTTGGCTAGAGTATGAGTTAGTGAAGAAAGCAGATGTAGAGATGCATTAGAAGGGATCAGAGGAGAGGGACCGTTGGCTTCACAAGGGGGCATGAAGACTTTCAGGTTCTTACTCCCAGGTTCTGATGATGCCTGGAAGTATCTGCTATCTCCCAAATCTGTGAGAGTCCTTTCATCCTTTTAACTTGACTTAGTTTGAGCAATTTTTGTTTCTTGCAGCCCAAATAAAGATAAAGACATTATTAAAACATCCAAAATATTAGGAAGGTGGACTGATAAAAAAACATTATGTTTTAGAAAGAACCCTAGTCCCATACCTGGGTTCAAGCCCTGGCACACTCACCAACAGAGTGAGCTCTAGAAAGAACTATAAACTTCTGGGTCCAAATGTGTCTACAAAGTGGGGGAGGGGAAAGAGGATTGAACGGTACCATCCATGAATTCCCTTCAAGTTTTAGCATTCTTGGAACCTACCAATTTTGTTGAATTTTAACTGGATATAATTATTTGGTTTCTGTGAGTTCTATGAGAGTAGAAAGAGGAAGGTACAGGTCAGGGAATCATGACTGCCCAGGACTAGAGGATTCTGGATTGAAGATCTAAGGAGTCTCAGTCAATTTTGAATATGGCATCTGAAAAGCATGACCATTGAAAAGAGTTAAAGAATGTCCCTTTCCCTTCCATTCTGGTGCCAATTCAGAGTTGAGACAGGCAAGACTAGGAAATGGACATTCCTGTATGCTTCTGTTGGCCAGTGTGGGAGCCCCTTCTCTGGGATTTGAAGATTTCCAAAATTTCAGTATCATCTGTTCTATGACAGTAATAAGTTATAAGCTCTTTTCCTCCCAGTAAAGAAACTTCAAGGGGAGTGGAGACCTTATCTCTGGTAATAATAGTCTTACAGAGATAGAGTGGGATTTAAAAATCTTCCTCGGGATGCCAAAAGGTTCTCTGATTGCCACCACCGCTCAGGTTAAATATCTAGAATTCCATTGGTAATGGTAAGCACTGGCCTCCAGATGCTAGGGTCTTAAGACTTCTAATTTAAAACTAAAATTCTCAACCCTGGCCAGTTGGCTGAGTGGTAGAGCATCGACCCAGAATGTGGAAGTCTTGGGTTCGATTTCCAGTCAGGGCACACAGGAGAAGCTCCCATTTGCATCTCCACCTTTCCCTCTCTCCTTCCTCTCTCTCTCTCTCTCTTCCCCTCCCACAGCCACAGCTCCATTGGAGCAAAGTTGGCCCAGACGCTGAGGATGGCTTCATGGCCTCCACCTCAGGCACTAGAATGGCTCCAGCTGCAATGGAGCAACACCCCAGATGGGCAGAGCATTGGCCCCTGGTAGGCATGCCAGGTGGATCCTAGTTTGGTGCATGCAAGAGTCTGTCTGACTGCCTCCCCACTTTTAACTTTGAAGAAATCCAAACAAAACAAAACAAAACAAATAAACAAAAAAACCACTAAAATTCTCTCTGAAGATGGATAAGTAGGAAGTTATTTTTTGCTCTCAAGAGGAGATTACCCTGGATTATGAAAATGAACCCAATTTAATCACAAGACACCTTAAAGCAAAAAATTTATGTTGTAGTCAAAATAAGAGGAAGATGTAACAATGAAAGAATGGTCAGAGAGGTAGAATGCTGTGGGCTTTGAAAATACAGAGGGGAACTACAGTCTCTAGGGCTGGAATGGGCAAGGAAATGAATTCTCTCCTGAGATTTTAGGAAGTAATGCTGCCCGGCTGACACCTTGATTTAAACCCAGTGAGGATTGTGTTAAACTTCTAACCTACAGAGCTATATGATAATAAATTTGTGTTTTAAGCACTATGTTTATAGTAACTTCTTACAGAAGTAATATAAACCAATATGGTGTGCATGACTGTAAATCATGTACCTACTGCTGTAGCTACCTTTTCTCTAGAATTAGTCTTCATTCTTAATGACCATTTGTGATTTGTAGTCTGGAGCTCTGTCCACTGAACCAGAAGTCAGAAGGTCAGAGGGGAGAGAAGGCCAAGCCAGAAGTTGAGATATATAGGTTCAAGTTCACACTCTGCACTTGGTAATTATGAAATCTGAAATGAGTCCTGTACAACCTCTGGTTCCAGTTTCCTCAACTCTACAATGAGGAGTGTGGACTGAGATAACCTCTGATTAATTTTACTGCTCATCTTTGATGGTTTCCCTGAGTTCCTGCCTCACACCTAGAGCAGGTGTTATTGAGAGACTGTCTAACATGACCCTATTCACTAGGAAGTGAAGTTTTATAGAAGTTTCCAAGAGTAAGAGTTCTATGTGTTATACTTAATTTTCAAATGTAGTTTGCTTGGTTGATGAAAGATGAATGCTTAAAGGTATTTGTCACAGGGAAATGTTTTATCCTAATGTGTGTAATTCCCAAATAAGGCATAATATTTCAGGACTATTTAGGATATGAGAGAGGGTAGGTCAAATTCAGAACCCAAAACTTCCACTTTAATTTTTATCAAAATATTAATGATCTACTTTATAGTTATTGGAGGGCAGATTTAATTGATCCTAAAATATCTTATTATTATGAAATACAGATAACTTTAAATATGTATATTTTTCTTATTTTTTCCATAGAGTTTTGCCTTTCTTGTTTGCATAGTAATTCCTTTTCCTTAGAAGAGTCTGTGCTGTTTTTGACATATTTAATCTGTGTCAATATATTTGTTTACATTTTTGACTCATTTGATTACCTTCATTTAATTTTTACTCATGGGTTTTTAAAAACCTATGAACAAAACCTAAACCTTCCTTAATCTCTTTTTAGTTATTTTGCCAATAACAGTATCTGTTAAATGATTGCTTGTTTACTATATGTTGAATGACTTTGGGTACCGAGGTAGAAAAGTATCTATTTTAGTTTTAGAGTCAATTTTTAAGTCAACTACCAAATATTTACTTTGGAAATTCTTGTTCTTCTTAGTTCTTAGGAAAATGAGCATCAGGAGACTAAATGTATTAGAGAAGAACCTCACTTTAGTTATTTTTTGATATAAAAATGGAAAGTTTGTTAAAATATCTAAAATATAGCATAGGGTCATTGTGAGATTCATGTAAACTATTATACAGCATTTAGGAATGTAATTATAGAAGGTCAGAGTTAGAAGGGACTCTAAACTACAGTTATTATCATTATTATTATAGGTATTTATTTCATGCCATTTTGAGTAAAATGTTTACTATACCTACTAAAAAACTAAGATTAGAAAATTAAATCCAAGTATAAAATAAGTTTAGATTAGATAATCCACTGTATGCAAATGGCAAAAAACAGCTGTGAGGGAGTTTATATTTAATTTATAGCCCATTTTGAATTTAGATTTTGGAATGCAAGTACTTCATCGTGACCCCAAGTCTAAAACAAGCCATTAACTTGCACACAGCAGTGGAAAGAACTTTGGTGCTGTGCCCAAAGCTGGGCTTTATGACTTGCTATTAACTCTTCCTAGCTGTGCAATCTTATGTATACTTTTTCATTTCTCTGGTCTTTAGTTTTCTCATCGTCTGAATAAGGCTATTGGTAACCAGCTTAGAACCTCATCAGTCATAAATTATTTAGATAAAAAGTGCCTAGAATATAGCAGGAATTCAATAAATTACTTTGGTTTTGTGTATATTCCATTTGGTTCCTAAAGCATGATACTTCTATAGCACTCTCTAAGAAAAATCTGAGGGTTGTTTATGGGATACATTATATTTTGAGAGGCTAAATGTTTTATGCCATGCGATGCCCTAAATGTCAGACTTATACACTTGAGTAATGGATTGCCTCACCTGCATTTCAAGAACAGTGCTGATAGTGAGATAATTCACATAAAATACTACCAATACGAGCTGCTATATTATTTGTTAGAAACTTTAGGTCACCTCTGTTGTACATTGGTACCAAGTATATAAAAATTTGTGAGATGAATTTTTGTATTTGCTTTATTCCCGAGTTTATTTTTTTCTTTTTTCTTTCTCATTTATTCCCAATTTATACTCTTACATTGATTTACATAAATTAGTATAATGCCACCACTCTCCTTTAGAACAAGTCGGGATACTAACACACAAAGGTATATGGATATCATTACTACTTAAAAAAAAAAACCACTACAAAAGAGGGGGTGGTGAGCTCTAGAATTCTAACACTGGGGAACAATTTTTTTTTTTAAATATTCTGTTGTACGAGGTTTTAGAACTTTTTTTTCTTTAGCAAGTTTATTTAATTAATTAATTTATTTACAGGAACAGAGAGAGAGTCAGAGAGAGGAATAGATAGGGACAGACACACAGGAACGGAGAGAGGTGAGAAGCATCAATCATTAGTTTTTCATTGCCGTTGCGACACCTTAGTTGTTCATTGGTTGCTTTCTCACATGTGCCTTGACTGCGGGCCTTCAGCAGAATGAGCAACCCCTTGCTGGAGCCAATGACCTTGGGTCCAAGCTGATGAGCTTTTGCTCAAGCCAGATGGGCCTGCGCTCAAGGTGGCGAACTCAGGGTCTCGAACCTGGGTCTTCCACATCCCAGTCTGACGCTCTATCCACTGCACCACCGCCTGTGCAGGCAAGGTTTTAGAACTTTTTAAAATATATTTCTAGATCACTGATTTCAAATCTGAAATCTATTTTTTGGTGCATGCTCTAGTTTTTATGCAATGTTAATTTTTTTTTTGTTACAGTTAATGGCATGCATTGGTTTTGAAATTGGAGTTAAAGGGCAACAACTCTTGGATTGAACATAACCACAAGGCAATGAATGTTTTACAAACATCACTTTTACATAATTGTAGTTGTTTTTAAATATTATTTTTTTTCTAAATTCTTTCTTTTTTTTAATTCATTTTAGAAAGGAGACAGAGAGAGAGGGGGGGGGGAGGAGCTGGAAGCATCAACTCCCATATGTGCCTTGACCAGACCAGTGCAGGGTTTTGAACTGGCGACCTCAGTGTTCCCAGGTCGACGCTTTATCCACTGCGCCACCACAGGTCAGGCAATTGTAGTTGTTTTTAAATGTAAAAAATTATTATCTGATAAAACACCCTCTTATTTTGTTTTAAGATTGAATCATGGCTTCTTCAAGTAGGCGTAAATGTAAGATTAGTCCTGACACCTTCTGTTATATATGTGGCTGTTACACACTTGAACGTCAAAGGCAAAATATTTTATCATTTGTGACACGTGCATATATTGCCCATTTTCAAGTTCCTCTTGGTGATCCAGACAAGAAATGGGCTCCTCATATTGTGTGTCATGATTGTGAGGAAATGCTTCATGACTGGACTAAAGAAAAATGCAAAGAAATGCCTTTTGGTATTGCCATGGTTTGGTGTGAACCTAAGGACCACAGCAGTGACTGTTATTTCTGTCTGATCTATACAAAAGGCATCGGCAAGAAAAAATGGCATATGATTGCATATCCTAATATTCCTTCAGCAATACAACCTATCCCACACTCTGAGACACTCCCGGTTCCAGTTTTCAATGGTTTGATTTCTTCTAAGGATGAAGAAAGTGAGCATGGTGATCAAGTGTATTTTGATAAGATGCATAAGGAAATGGTTGTAGAATCTGAAGGGTCTTCTTCTGATGCCAAGCAGTCATTAACACCTCAGCAGTTTAGCCAACCTGAATTGAATGACTTAGTAAGAGATTTGGTCCTATCAAAGAAAGCAGCTGAGTTATTAGCTTCCAAGCTTCAAGAAAAGAATGTACTTCACCAGTCAGCTAAAGTATCCCATTTCAGGAAATGTGATCAAATTTTTGTGGACCTTTTTTCTGGAGGCAAACACTTTGTTTACTGTCATGATATCAGTAGTATTCTCAGCCAGCTAGGTGTTACCACTTACAGTCCAACAAAATGGCAGCTATTTCTTGACAGCTCTAAACGAAGTCTGAAATGTGTCCTCCTACACAATGGTAATGTTTATGCAGCAGTTCCAATTGGTTATTCAACTCATCTGCAAGAAGATTATGATGACATAAAAATTGTCCTCAACTTTCTGAAGTATGAGGAGCATAACTGGATGATTTATGTAGGCATTTAAATGGTAAATTTCCTGCTAGGACAACAGAAAAGTTTCACAAAGTATCTTTGCTTTCTGTGTTTGTGGGATAGCTGAGCTCGAGAGAAACAATGGACACAGAAGGAGTGGCCAAAATGTGAAGCTCTGGAAATAGGGATGCAAAATATTGTGAATGAACTTGTAGTTAATGGAGACAGGATCATTTTCCCCCCACTTGACATCAAACTTGCCTTAATGAAGCAGTTTTTTCAGACTTTTCCTGCCTTGTCCTTCGAGAAGATAAAAGCAGGTGTATTCGATGGACCTCAAATTTGAACCCTCATAAGTGACAAAGAATTTGCCAGGAAGATGAATAAGGAGGAGACAGCAACATGGCTGTCTTTTGTGGCAGTTATGAAGAACTTCCTTGGCAACAATAAAGCAGAAAATATGAACTTCTGGTTCAAAGGATACTGTTGGCTTTTCGCGACTTTGGATGTAACATGAGCATTAAGATTCACTTGCTGACCTGACCAAGCGGTGGCGCAGTGGATAGAGCATTGAACTGGGATGCGCAAGACCCAGGTTCGAGACCCCGAGCTTGCCAGCTTGAGCACGGGCCCATCTGGCTTGAGAAAAAAGCTCGTCAGCTTGGACCCAAGGTTGTTGGTTCCAGCAAGGGGTGGCTTGGACTGCTGAAGGCCCGCAGTCAAGGCGCATGTGAGAAAGCAATCATTGAACAACTAAGGTGTCCTAACGGCAATGAAAAACTAATGATTGATTCTTTGCACCTCTCTCTGTTCCTCTGTGTCTGTCCCTATTTATCCCTCTCTCTGACTCTCTCTCTGTCCCTGCAAAAAAAAAAAAAGATTCACTTCCTGAACAGTCACCTTGATAAGTTTTTCAAAAATCTTGGAGCTGTTAGTGATTAGCAGGGAGAACACTTTCATCAAGATCTGAGGATGATGGAAAAGCATTATCAGGGGTGATGAGACAGAAATATGATGGCAGACTTCTGCTGGAGCATCAAACAAGATTGTCCTCAACAAGTACACAAATGCAAGAGCTACAAATGCAAATTTTTGCCTGAATAGAATTTAAATAAGTTTTGCACAAACTTTATGATTAAAATAAGTGTTTTAATATGTTCTATTTCAAAATTGTAGACAAATTCTGATGCAATCATATCTTTTAGTATATTAGTGTATTTACTTCATTATATAAGTTATTATATTTTTACAAAGATGATGCCCAAGAAGGCATTCCACTTCATTATGTTAAACTAAATGTTGAAAATTTTACAATTAGATAAAAACCTGAAATCTAGAATTGCAAAAACACTGTAGCTTACAGAGAATAACTAATGTCAGATTTGAGATCAGCACACTCTAATTAGGTAAGAACAAGTGTTTTTGTGGATGCAACAAAAATTTTTTTCCCCAGTGTAATTTATGTATGGTGTGCTTCTGATTGTTCATGTGCTTCTGATTGTTCTGACAGTTGCATATAAGAGTTTTGTGGTGAACAAGAATTCAGTTTGGGCGTGGGGCTAGAAAATTTCCCCCTTAGAAACATTGCATGCTTAATTTATGAAAGACTGAGTCAATATTACCAAAGTTTTTATTTATATATATAACACTGTACTTCGTATTAAACCAATTAGCATTTAATTGTTTGGGTGACAATGTCTAATTTTCTTACTATGTGAATGAGGAAATAACCCAATATACTTACCTGGGGTCTTTGCAGTTCTTTCAGCAAGGTACAGTTCTAGAGCTTGTTGCTGCTTTGCACCTGGAGTATCAGGCTCTTTCTGCAGCCTGGGTTTCTTCAAGGCCACTGTCTTAGGACCTACGATGCCTGGAGACACAATATTTTAGTTTCATTTTAATATTGAAACTGTTAATGGATTTGGTCCAAATGATTCTTTTCAGATACAGGTTAAGCCCAGGACTTCCTTCTGAGTGGCTTTTGTCTTTCTGACTACCTATCATGTGGGCACTCAGTTTGTGACAGTATGATGCTTGCAAAGATTGTTTTCCTGAGTCAGAACTATTGTCAGAGCATTAGTACCTACGTTATATTAGAATTTTAGTTCTTAAGAATCAAAGAATAGCCTGAAAAGGTGTTGGCACAGTGGATAGAGCATCAGACAGGGACGCGGAGGACCTAGGTTTGAGACCTCGAGGTCGCTGGCTTGAACGTGGGCTCATCTGGTTTGAGCAGGGCTAACCAGCTTGAGCCAAAGGTCACTGGCTCAAGTAAGGGGTCACTTGGTCTGCTGTGACCCCTGGTCAAGGCACATATTGAGAAAGCAATCAATCAACAACTGAGGTGCTGTGACAAAGAATTGATGCTTCTCATCTTTCTCCCTTCCTGTCTGTCTGTCCCTATCTGTCCCTCTGTCTGTGTCTGTCACACACAAAAAAATCAAAGAATAGAATAGAATTACAATAGAATCACAGAATAGAGTCAAGGGTTGGAAGCACAGTGATGTATATTGAGTCCTTTGCATTTAATGTATTGCCAGATGTCAGGTTTGGGTATCCTGTTTGTTTGTAACTAAACTTTATTTGATTGGCATTAGATTGAAGAAAAATAATTTAGTTATTGACTTTGTATGGAACACTGTATTTTTTAATCACAGAACAACACATGAATTAAATAAAATCAAACAATATTTCTATTTGATATAGAGAAAATATACAAAAATTCTTATTTAAATATTTACTTGTTTCCCTTAGTTTTAACTAAAAATTGAACATGCTAAAAATGTTTATGATCAAATCAATAGAATATTAATATAAGAATAGAAAATAAGTGAAAGGAATAAAGTTGATACAAGAGAAACACTTTCATAGATACAAAAAATTAATATGTGATAAAGTTGGTATTTCAGTTCAGAGGGAAATGAGTACTTAGGTGTCCAATGGTACCTTTGCATAATGGGCTAGTCATGAAAGAAAATAAAAGTGAACCCTTAAAACACAAATTTGCAAAAAAATTTGGGAGACTAGATATATTATCTAGAGGCAGGGGAGACCTTCCCAACCAAAACTGGTTGAGAAAATATAAATTAAAATAATACATAGAGGCATTTGATTATGTAAAAATCAAGACCTATTCTAAAACTGTGTGTTTGTTCTTCATTTTTACTCTTGAGTTTAATCCAAAGTCATTTGATTGAGATCCTTAGAAAACACACCACATTTGAAATTCAGCCCCCTAAGGAGCAAAATTGGTGTCTCAATGCTGAAGAAAAATGTCATAAAATAGTGACACGTAGTAAGAGACACAACTTGAGTCATTTTAAGTAGGTGAAGAAAAAGTCATTGAAACATAATTGCTTATCTTCAAAGTAAGATGAAACTACCACATTGATGTTAATGAAATGAGATACAGAGAATAATAGTGTATTAAATAGCTCATAGCTATTATTTTCATTTCTGTCAGTCACCATGAGGAGGTAGACAGATGTTACACGTTCATTGTGTTCCCCAATCTGGTGCCACTGAAAGCCTTTTGGTGAAATGGAAACACATATAAGGCATAATGATATATCTTTGGGCCTAAAAATATTTAAGCAAGGTTCCCTTATACTGTATTTTAAAGGAATACTTGGGTTCATCGCATAGGCAAAATCTTGCACAGCTTTTGTGGGCTGTTTGGGATGTGGAGCAATGGTCATATTTGTGGGAGAGGTAGAATAGATTCAATAATAAATTTTAGGACTTACCAGCCCTGACACTTTGTGATTCTCTTCCCCTGTTGTCTAAGCTACTTCTTTTTCTTCAACAAATACTTTCATCAAAACAACTCCCCATCTGGGTCCACATTTATCTTCATCCAGCTGTGGTATCAATTTCTGGACACATATACTGACACACAGTAAATAATAAGTAAGTGTATACACAATGTATTCATTTTCTTAAACTTCAAAAATATATTTATAAAAATAATTTGACAAGTAAGAAGTATTTTGTTCTCTTTCAAGTTAAATCACTTAGCAAACCAAAAGAACTACCTGATCTGATTTTTATTTTTATTTTATTTTATTTTTTACAGGGACAGAGAGAGAGTCAGAGAGAGGGATAGGTAGGGACAGACAGGAACAGAGAGAAATGAGAAGCATCAATCATTAGTTTTTCGTTGCTGTTGCGACACCATAGTTATTCATTGACTGCTTTCTTGCACGTGCCTTGACTGCGGGCCTTCAGCAGACTGAGTCACCCCTTGCTGGAGCCAAGGACCTTGGGTCCAAGCTGGCGAGCTTTTTGCTCAAGCCAGATGGGCCCGCTGGCGACCTCGAGGTCTCGAACTTGGGTCTTCCGCATCCCAGTCCAATGCTCTATCCACCGTGCCACCGCCTGGTCAGGCCTGATCTGATGTTTTATGACTCCATCCTATTTACTTTATTTTTATAAGAATAAGATATGCAAATGTAAGAACATTTTTGTTGGTGGAAAATTTTTTCAAAACAACTTCCTCTTTTTCTTTCTTTTCTCTCAGTTTTTGTTTCACCTAACACACTGTCCCATTGACTAAATGCTAGTTAACCTGGAGATTGCATTGAAACAGTATATGCAACATGTTTACGGGACCCTGAGAGCCTTATGAACAATTTTATTCTATGGGTTGAGAAAATAGCCTGAAGACTGTAAATGCTTAGTCAATTTCCTCAATTCCAAGAAAGTCAATATCTGCAGAGAGGGCATAAGTCATGAACTTTATTTTTAAAAAAAAGTCTCTAATAGGCTCTGATGTTGTATGACAAGTTTCCAATATTAATTTACCCCATTCTTGTTTCTTCAAAACAATGAACTCTTCCATCACTAGAAATATTCAAGCAGAGAACAGATAGTGATGGCAGAAATATAACCAAGCTCTTGAAATATGTGTAAAAACATTTTGAATCAGTCAAACATTAAGCAAAAGAGGTATTTAAGAAAGTGAGCTTAACTTCTTTGTACTATTTTACATACCCCAGCCCTTCCCCTAAGATTCAGTACTTGAGACTTTAGCCTTTTTCTTCTTAATATAGATAACTAAAAGTACTCTGTCCATAATGTTAGCCAACTCTACTTCCTAACTAGCTTTTATGTTTCATATATTAAAATATCAAAATATGTGTGTCAGATTCAATGAAAATACTTGAAATTTTAAGGAGATGTTGGAAGTCTTCTGAGATGTATAAATGAACAAGATGACTAGGTTTATTTGTAGCTTCCAATTTGGTCAAGTGCTTAGGCAAATTCAATTTCTATGTATGAAGTAAAATTCTGGAAGATGAATGTCTTCTTCCCAGTTTAATTATTTATAAAATTTCTTAATTTTTTAAATAGTAAGAGTAATAAATAAGAAAAACATTTAATAGAAGTTGAGACACTGTGATAATTAACACATAGTGAAAGCTTACTATTTGCAAAGTAATGTTCTTAAGGACTTAACAGGTCTTCATTAATTTCTACAGTGTACCTGTGAAATTATTAATTTGATTATCTCCATTTTATAGATGAGAACACTGAAGCACAGGGAATTGAAGCATCGCAGCTAAGGTCATGTAAAAATGGTGCAGTCAAGACTCAAATGCAGCCAATCATGATCTAGACTCTGTGCTTTTTACCACTATATCATGCTGTCTCCTTCATAATTTAAACTTAGAAAGACTTGAGTTCAAATCCTGGCTAGATTCTGCATTAACTGAGTCACCTACGTATTAATTTTGTCATCTGTAAGATGGGCATTATAATTTATTATAATTCCTATTCTAGTGGGTTGCTGTGAAGTTTAAATGAGAGAATCTATAGAAAGAAACAGCAAAGTGACTGGCACAAAGTACATAGCTAATAAATGCTAGATTCTTCCCCTCTTAATACATTGAATTTTTTAAAAAATTATTATAATAACCTGTCCAAGCCATGATGCAATGGATAAAGCATTAGCCTGGGATACTGAGGACCCAGGTTCAAAACCCTGAGGTCACCAGCTTGAGCTTGGGCTCATCTGGTTTGAGCTCACTAGCTTAGCACAGGGTTGCCTGCTTGAGCATGGGATCATAGACATAACCCTGTGATCACTGGCTTGAGCCCAAAGATCACTGCCTTGAAGCCCAAGGTTGCTGGCTTGAGTCCAAGGTTGCTGGCTTGAGCAAGGGGTCACTCTATCTGCTGGAACCCCCAGGTCAAGGCACATATAAGAAAGCAATCAATAAACAACTAAGGTGCCATAATGAAGAATTGATACTTTTCATTTCTCTCTCTTCCTGTCTGTCTGTCCATGTTTGTCCCCCCACATGCAAGAAAAGGTATGAAAATAACCCCTTTTCACCTTCCAAATATGATCTTCTTAAAACCTAATGAAATTATTTAATAGCAGGTAGTTTATTCATTTAAATTTATGATAAAGATAAAGAAAAGTTACCTGTAAGCATAGAAAAGTATTTAATATATAGTTTTTCTTTCCTTTTTCTTTGCTCACTTCTGCTTAATGATGATGTTTTTGTGATGGGGTCAGGTGGGTTTGCGGCTGAGGCAGAAATAGCTGAATTTGTGGTTTGTTTTGGATTTTAGTAAGTCCAAGAATGCTCCTTTTTTAAAATTTTGTTATGTATTCTTTGAAAAGATTTTTGTGGCTCTGGCTGGTTGGCTCAGTGGTAGAGCATCAGCATGGTATGTGGAAGTCCTGAGTTCAATTCCTGGCCAGGGCACACAGGAGAGTTGACCATCTGCTTCTTCCCCACCTTCTCTCTCTCTCTCTTGCTTCCCCTCTCACAGCAATGGTTTGGTTGGTCCCAGGACATTGGCCCTGGGCACTGAGGATAGTACCATGGAGCCTCCACCTCAAAATAGCTTGGTTGGAAGCATGGACCCAGATAGGCAGAGCATCGGCCCCAGATGGGGATTGCTGGGTGAATCCTGGTTAGGATGCATGTGGAAGTCTGTCTATCTCCATTTGTTAACTGACTCTTTTTTATTTCCTTTTCCACAAAGACAGAGAGAGAGTCAGAGAGAGGGATAGATAGAGACAGACAGACAGGAATGGAGAGAGATGAGAAGCATCAATTATCAGTTTTTCGTTGTGACACCTTAGTTGTTCATTGATTGCCTTCTCATATGTGCCTTGACCGCGGGCCTTCAGCAGACTGAGCAACCCCAGAGACCTTGGGTCCAAGCTGGTGAGCTTTTGCTCAAACCAGATGAGCCCACGCTCAAGCTGGCAACCTTGGGGTCTCAAATCTGGGTCCTCCACATCCCAGTTTGATGCTCCATCCACTGCGCCACTGCCTGGTCAGGCTGTTAACTGACTCTTAAACGAGGAATTATATAATAGACATTCCACAGCTTGTAATAAGCTAAACTCTTAGTAAAAATTAGTCTAAGAAGAGAATCATGTATACAGGATTTTGTGGTGAAACTGGCATATAGAGCAGGGATTTACCTCTTAGATAGATATCCCTCAAATATGCTCCTCCAGCACTAACTGGGTCTCTTTATTGAGATGAAGCGTTCCGGCATCTCTGATATCTCAATCTGAGGGCTGTGAGTAGGAAAAAGTACAATTAACCTAGCACACTTAAAACCACATTCCCACATCTGTTGTGTCCTTCAGTGTCAGGCTCTGAGGAAGCCAAGGTCATGCAGCGAAAGGAGCAAACAACAGATTATTGAAAAATGTGCCCTTCTCCTTCCACAGCGGTCCTTCAGAACAATTTAGCTCAAACATCTTTAACATATCATACACTTATCTGGAATCAGATACATGCAGAAAGTCAGCCTTCTGCTCTGTGGGTCACAGGCTGTGGTTTGGCAGGGCACATGCATGGGTTCCCAAGCCACTTACACCCACGTGAGTGATGGTATCCAAAGCCCTTTTTCATTTCCCGCTCCTACAAATGTCTGCAGAAGAAAAAGACTAAACAAAATATTCTTTTTTTATCCTAAATGAAAACAAATAGAAAATTGAGTGGGAGAAGGATCTGGTCAAATTTACTGTAAATGTCTCCAGAAAGAGGCCCTATCACAACAAGTGAGAAATACCGGTTCTGGTTTTTGAAATACATACCAGTACACTCAGTAAATTAGTGTGTCAGCTCTTCTCAATGGAAACAGAATTCTCACTGAATAACTCCCACCCTCCATTTGCTACAATAGCTGCTGTGGGGGCCTGGTCAACTGGTGTGTGAGGCCTTTTTCAAAGTCCTTGCAATTTTCTTTTAAATTATTTTAATTAAAATTTTATACTTGTTTTCTGGATAAACATAGCAGAAGTAACACAAGTGTTAGTATCTGCTCCCCTAAGAACACTACTGAAATAATAAGGAAGTAAAACAGAAGCTCAATGGGATAAAGAGACAGAGAGAGAGGAGATAACAGCATGTGAAAGATGTCAACAAGTCTTGCTTCAAATCCTAGAAATCAGACAGAGGATTTATAACTGATTCAAGTGAAAGGTCTACAGGAGGGTACCACAGGAAAGCAAGCTGAGCTCCTCCTACTGAACCCACAGGAGCTCAGAAGATACAGGCACCAAGTGCTGCGGAGTCTTGGGAATGAACAAAGGTGGGTCAATCGAAAATTTGCGTAGGAGGCAAATCCTGGGCCTTTGTTCCCTCTTGGATTGCTGGTGAGCACTCCTCTACTGGAGCAGGAGCCCGAAAATGTGTTTCTTTGGAGAATTTGTTAAGAGAAAAATTAAAATGGAATAAGCATTGCTAACAGAGTAATTTAAATTAGAGTCTGGAGGGCATTCGGGAGTAGGACCTATGCACATCTGTGCCTCAGTTCTCAGACTTGCTACTAAGTTTCTAAACATGTTGCTGAACTCAGCTCAAGGCCCAACCGGAAACATCCTGTAAGAATAACTGCTGCCTACATACATGTGGGTTTTACCTCCTCCTTTTAGTTTCTGCCTTCCTCGTTTGCATATAGAAACTAACCAATCTCTGTTAACCTAATCAGCAACCTTCGTTTGTGTGCAAGAATCACATTTCATGGTTTTTGCCATCATGGAACCTGACTTCCTTTGTTCTCTGCGTAAATCTGTCTCCCAGGCTACATACAGATCCTTTGTCTCAAATAATTGCTGTTTATTCTTTATTACAATATAAAATTAATTTTTGTTTACTCATTACAGCAGATTAGTTGTTGATTTAGAAAAACAGGGAACAGGAATGAACTGCTGGGCTGAAGAGTAAATTCTTATACAGGATAGTCAGCCTCTCTGCCCCCAATGCCCACCTCCCAGAATGCTGTCCTCAGGAATATACTTTCCAGCAGGAGATAGGGGAATCTTTCTTTGAAGAAACTGAAAGGACTTCTGCATTCTGATATTTGGAGGAACCTTGTCAGAAATCCATCTTGTTACCTCTTCACCCTCTGGTGAAGCCTTCCAACTGACAACTGTCTTCCTCCCTCTGCCCCTCCCATCACTCCTGTAGAGAACATCTAATCACCTTTGTTTAGCCTCACTCCTAAACATGAACCAAAACATATTGGTGCCTCCTTCACTGACTGGAGACTATAATAAACAAACAAATAATAAATAAAATAAGGGGAATAGAAAACACTTAAAAAAACCCACTGATAAAAATCCTCAGAGAAATAAAGTTCTCAGAGAGGTAAAGGTCACTGCATATATAACATAAAGATAAGATGCTATTAAGAGTAATATTGAGAGGAAAAAAATACTTTTGGGTATTAGAAGTGCCATACCAAATATTATAGAAGAAAATATTGAAGAATGTCTAAGAAAGCAGAATGACATAGAAAGATAGATAAGTTTCTTGGAGGGCAACATTCACTTAAAAGAAATTATAGATAGAGAACCGCAAAAATAGAATAAATTTCACAAGTTTCCAGGCTAAAGGCCTTGTCAAATATCCAGAAAAATAAAAAGGACTCACACAAGATTTATTAGGAAATAGAATATTTTGAAAACATCCAAGTTGATAAAATGTCATATTTTCCATCTAAGGCTAATAATGGCATCGATTACTCAAAAAAAAAAAAAAAAAAAAAAAAAGAAAGAAAGAAAGAAAGAAAAGATGAAAAACAGTGGAGAAATGTTTTCAAAATTGTGAGGAAAAATTAGCATCCCTAGAAATTATGGTATTAGTTTGTTCAAGGTCTTTAAAAATTGTCTATCCTGTGTCCTTTCTTAGAGAACCAGTGCAGAATGTAAGAAATAGGTATATGGGACCCAGGAAATTTAAGAGACAATGAATTCTCAGACTGGTGGCCAAGAAAAAACTGAGGGTGACAATTATTCTTGTAAACAATTACATACATAATCATAAGAATGTAAACATTGATTATTATTTTAACTATTAATTTGATATAATTATATTAGGAGAATAGGGAGAGGTGAATTAAGCTTATTATTGTGATATTGGGGTTGGTGGTTGTGATGTAAGAGAATAGAATCCTGATTTACCATAATAGAAAGCTGTTTTTAAAATTGATAAATCAAGAAATAGCAGTAGAAGCAAATTATTTAGTGTTATAGAGTTGACTACCATAAAATTTGCTGAAAGCGTAAAATTAGTTGCTTCTGGGGAATGGAACTGGTTTTGATAAAGATGAGGCAAGATTTCTTTTTTATAGCATTTTAGTGCTATTGGAATTTTTTTAAACTATGTACCTGCATGAAATAAAAATATAAATATAAGAAATTTAATGGTTTTTTATTATATCTATCAGGATAGTCTATTATGCTGCATTAACAAACAATTGCATAATATCAGCAGTTAGTCATGAGTAAGTCTGACATGATTCAGCAAAAGTGTCTGATTTCTGTCCTTCTGTAGTCACTTAAAAACCCTGAGATGGAGGCTTTGTGTCAACTGCATTTGCACAATCATTGTGGCTGTGGAAAGAAAATTCTGGAGTTTTCTAATTGGCAGTTGAGAGTATTGGCCCAGAAGTACCACACATTACTTCAGCTCATAATTTATTGGTCACATGCCTCCCTGCCCCCAACCACAAGAATTCCAGGAAATTTGTTTCATGTGCACAAAAGGTGAGGAGAACTAAGTATCAGTGAGCAGAATCAATGACACACATTTTTGCATTTTGCTTTGGTCTTTGTTCTTCTTTCTCCTTTCAGTTTTTTAACCCCAAATCAAAAATCAGTGTTAATCTAGTGAATGTCTTTCTATTCCTTGTTTCTATAAAAATACAGCCATTCTTTCTATTTATGTTACTTGCAATATTTTCTTACTTAGCAATATATGGTGAGTGTTCTCTAAGGTCAATCTATTTTGATCTAACTGTACAGAACATAGCATGAATGTACTATAATTCATTTAATGAATCTCTTACTGATACACACTGAGAAAGTTTATGAACTTTTGTCACAGAATAAAGAACAACAGTGACCATTCATGTACATATATCTTTCTATATTAGAATTTTATTTTTTAAAGGTGAGTCCCAGAGGTAGAATTCTTGTGTCAAAGCAGAAGTGTTTTTAAATATCAATAGTCATCACCACATTGCTTTTATTTAAGATTGTAGGGATTTATTTTTCACTAGCAAAAATCAGATTGTACACTTATCAGCATCTGCAATCAATGGGTTACAATATAAATAAGAAGATATGAAAAATGTACTTGAAATGACTGGTGATTAAGACATTATGTAAAAAAGAGAAAATTAGGTGTTAAAGCAGTAAGGGATTATCCAAGGGAAGACAGCTCCTAAACCATAAGTAAAGCAAAGAACATTCTAGAGGAAGAAAACAACACAGATAACTGCCCAGAGGAAGGGATTCCACTGCCAAGTGTGCTGAGCCACAAGACAAGCTTGTCTACCATGGAAAACACATGCTGGACAATGGGGAGAAATAACACCAGACTGGTAGGATGGGAAAGGATTGTGCTAGGTGTAGAGAATAACCCATTTAATCTGAACCCGGTATGACTTGGAATGGAGAACTTTAGTTAAAAACCCTGAGTGAATGTCTCTTGGATGCAAACTCAAGAAACTGTGTGAGTGTGTCAAGCCAGTAGCCACGGCCACCATCACAGCCGCCTGGCCCATGCAGGTTCGCAAATGATTCAGACAAATGGTAATGAAACAATAGAACCAAGAACTGGTGGGCCATTAGCTTTAATCCTAGCTTGCACCCAGTGGGCAAGAAATACACACAGTGGGAAAACACTTCCCATTCCATTCAGGGCTCCCCAAACCACTGACTTATCCGAGTTTCCTAGAATCAAAGGTTTCTAACCTCACTAGCCTTAGTGACCTCTGTTCCCCATCTCCTTCTCTGTGTACAAACTGCACAAACTGGCTTTTCCTTCAGCACTCCACCATCTTGGCTGCTTCTCTTCTCCTCCACGTGGCCTTTCTCTGCTCTCTTCTCACATAGGCTCCTCTGCCCCATTTTATAGGTAGAAATCAAAACTTTTAATCCAATATACAAACAAGGAAGTCTCAGATAGAAAAGTGACTTATCTAAGGCATAATGGGATTCCTCATGAGAGTGCACCACCCCACATCATGCAATAGTCAAGGGTGTGGGGAAAAGATTAGTCTTAAAACTAAGCCTTAGGCTGTAATGACTGTTGGGCAGATAAAATATATTATGCTCACTTTGTTAAAGATGGCACTGCCCACGTGGAAGCCCATCGCCCAGGTGATAATATTAGTTGCCCTTCTTGCTTGCGATGGGTGTGATTATATTAATATGTGCTGGGAGAGGGCTTTCACACCAAAAAGTTTTAAAAGGAGAGATCACATTATTTCTGGAAGAGTGATTACATTCTAGAAGGAGCCCGTGCTGGAGGAGAGCAGAGAAAGGAGAGCAGAGAAAGGCCACATGGAGGAGAGGAGAGGCAGCCAAGATGGCGAAGCACTGAGGGAGAAGCCAGTTTGTGCAGAGTTTGTGCAGAAAGAAGGAGATGAGGAACAGAGGTGAATAAGGCTGGTGAGCTAGAAACCTTTGATTCTAGGAAACTCGGATAAGTCAGTGGCTTTGGGAGCCCTGAATGGAAAGGGAAGTGTTTTCCCACTGTGTGTATTTCTCGCCCACCAGGTGCGAACAAGGTTAAAGAAAAGGCCTACCAGTTCTTGGCTTCGTTGTTTTATTATGGTCTGTCTGAATCAAATGTGAACCTTTATGGACCAGGCGGCTGTGATGATGGCCGTGGCTACTGGCCATACGACCCTGCCTGCTTACAGCCTGTCCCCCACACCCAATGCAAACTATAAGCAAGCAAACATATATATTTACAAACTTATTTGACCAACAGAGTGAGTGACCTTTGTGCAGACACAAAGGAATGCATGTGAATGTTGGAAGGCCAGTAGTCACAGCTGTCGCGGCCATTCACATGCAGGTTCTTATTGAATTTGGGCAGAAGGTAAAGAAACAGTGGAGCCAAAAAATGGTGGGCCATTCTTTTATTAAAGTCTTGCACTGGCCAATGAGTAATATACAGGGAAAACACTTCCCTTCCCTTTCACTCAGTGCTCCCAATGCCACTGACATATTCTCTGGTTCCACAACCAGGAGAATCTTCTCTGGTTCCTCCTAGAATCAAAGGCCCTACCAGTCTTAATAGAGCTTGCAAAACACCTCACCTCTGGTTTTTCATCTGCACACCTTCTCTTTTCCTGCCAACATGGCTTCTTTCTGCCTCTTCTTTTCAAAACTTTCTGGTGTGAAAACCTCTCCTCCAGCAAACATTAGCAAAACAATGGCCCTTCCCAAGCAGGAAGGTAATTTGCAATTTCAGACCACATATACCTGGCGCTGTCCAGCCCCCAGTGCAAACTTTAAGTAAGCAAACATAAAAATCATATTTTACAAACTTATTTGACCAACAAATGTGTTTTAAAAAATTAGCTTAGAGGTTCGAGATTGCCCCTTCTGTTGTGTTTGTTAATTAGCAAAAGAAAAAGAATGTATTGACCCAAATTATCCCTTTCTCCATGTCAGCAAATGGCCATTAGTCATTATTTCCCCTTATCACCTGGCCTCCCTCCCTTGTAATCCTATTACCTTTGTTCTGTTTTTGATCAATAAAAGCTGAGGGAGAAGAAAATTTAGGAGGTCTTCTTTGTTTCCCTTGGCAGGCCTCCTCCTCTTCCTCTTGACATAAGTTTGTGTCTTGAGTAGGTTTCTTCCACATGACACTGGTAGTTCCCAGTGGGCTGGAGTACTACAGCTAGGTATTAGGGTAAGGGAGAAAAATTTAGACCTAAATTGAGAGAAAAGAGTCTGCTAGGATGAATTTTCCCACAAGAAAGTGATCATATTAAAAGGAGTACTTATAAAACCATTTTGGCCTGACCTGTGGTGGTGCAGTGGATAAAGCGTCGACCTGGGAACACTGAAGTCGCCAGTTCAAAACCCTGCACTGGTCTGGTCAAGGCACATATGGGAGTTGATGCTTCCAGCTCCTCCCCCCTTTCTCTCTCTCACTCTCTCACTCTGTGTCTCCTCTCTAAAATGAATAAAAAAAAAAAAAAATAATAAAAAAAAACATTTTGGCAGAAGGCTGTAGGTAGATTGAGTGAAGAAGAGCTAGGAAGCTGTTGTAATGATACGGGCATTGAGAGGGTTTTAAATGTCTCAATCCTGTTTCCCTGCATTTAGTACACACGATTATGCTAAAAGAAAGAATATAGTAACATAAACTTTATTTTTGCCAGTTTGTTGTTTAAAATCCTTAAAATCTTACCAGAATGGGGAAAAAAAACAGAAATGTGAAGGAAACAGAGGTTATAAGTAGAAGAATAGGGAGAAGATTAATTCAGAACATGAGATATAAGGAGAAAGCAACTTTAAACAGCAAAATACAACAAAGAATTTGGCAAGAACATCTCTGTGTAAACACAGCTGTCAGTGAACAAGGCATCTCAAAGTAAAACTGTCTCCTAAGATGAATAATAGAAAGCACAGCTACTGTATGAAGGAAAACTATGATGTGGGTTAAATTTTTAATATACATTTGATCTATGAATACAATGCTATTGCAACTCCTTCATAATATGAATTATTTAGATTAGTCTTTTATTACATATCTATTATGACCTTTGTTTTAGACCATGAGGAAAATAAAAATGCTTTTTTTTTTTGAATGTGGAATAAGACTAGAAAAAACAAAATATAATCATCATATAAGTTAATAGGAAGAAGTAGAAATGTAGATGATACAAAGGATTTGTTTTTAAAGATGTATATTACACATACATAAATCCTTACTGTGCCAATGAAGTACAAGTCACTCACAAGCCAATAAAAGTGAAGCAAATTTAAAAACCAAACAATAACAACAACAAAAACAGGATTTTTTGTTTTTGTTTTAAATACTGAAACACAACTAATGCGTTTCTGAAAATTCTTTCGGTTTTCTGCATCGCTTTCTGCAACAGTACAGGAAGAAGCATTTTGGCCCTTAATCTTTTCATTTTTGAGGCACATTGAATTCTCAATTAAAATTGAGTACTGCACAATTAGCTTTTGTGGGTAGTTCTGAAGGGATGTCTGAGCATTTTGGAAGGGTAATATAACATTCGGGAGAACTTCTTCTGACTTTCCTTTCTCCAGACCATTTTTGCCTACCTGCTCTGGCTGATGGCTCCCTTTTCTCATGCTGTCAGATATTACCCATGTGTCGTGTTGCATGTCATCTCTTTTCTCTCAGAGTCCACCTCTGCATTGCACACTCCTTCAGCATGCAGCACTCACACTCGTAACTTATTTCTTCCTGCTGTATTAGAGTAACTTATGAAAGATTTAATAACTCTCATATGGGTGTAGTTATGTCAATCAACTCATAATCTTATTTCTTCCAATGGAATCAAAGGGCATTGTGCTCCACCCAAAAAGGGTTCCGTAGTCTAATATATTTGTGAAATTCTGCATGTTTAGAGACTCATAAGTCGTTATATTATTATGTTAAGGTCTCTGGGAAATCATGCATAAATAAACCTGTGAACTTTTATTTAATACTTCTTCATAGGGCTATCTGGTCACACAATGTTTTTCAGAAAAAGATAATAGCTAATAAAAATTAACATACATTCTATGCTTATTGTGTGTAGGCACTAATAAGATAGCTTATTTAATACAAAGATACCCTTGGTATCCTCATTTCACAAGGGAGGTTGGGGAAGTTGTTTAAGGTTACACAATCAGAGGTGGAGGGGTAGGATTCAGAACCAATTATTTGGTCTCTGGTGACCAAATGCTTAACCGTTTTATTATGTTTTTTTTTTTTTAAATTTATTTCCTGGGATCCAGCATTCCTGTAAGTACTTTAGGAAATGCTTGTTTTGAACATGATTTTGATCAGACCGTTGTGCTCACAGTGATTTGTACACACTGAGTTGTTCGCACAACTATATGCCATGCCACTCAGTCTCGTTTTTCTTCTTAAATTTTACGTCTTATTTAAGACCCTGGTCAAGCCATGTCCTCTTCCATGGAATGTTCCTAATAGTTGCAGCCATGGCAGTCTCACTTTCTCTAAATTCCTAGACATTTAACATCTGTTTCACCAACTTCACAGTTCATTATTAGACAGATGTCCTACTGAATTCTGGATGGGACATTCATGTAAATTTTGTTTTCTTAAATGGCATGTAGATCTTTAAAGATGGGAACCATTTTCTAAGAGCATAACAAATGTATAAAATGTATGTTGATTAGCATGTGTTCACTTAACTTCTAGAGCTAGTTCAAGTTTACTTGGTGTGATCCCCAAGTGGCTAACAGGAACAAATGAATTCCATTTGTAGGCCTAACAATAACCATGCAAATTGGAAATCACCACCTTTGTTCTTTCATGTAAATGAATGATTCACAAGTTCAACTAAAAATAACATTTTTGTAGTTGTAAATTATAGCAAAAGATTAAGCATGTGATCTTTAAACTTACAGCAAATAATATTAAATATATTCATAGAGAATGAAATGACAAAATATACTTATTAAAGTCATATTTCATTTGTTTTCTAGAGTGACTTATTTTCTAGCTGGATTAGAGGAGATCTGGTGACAAATGAAACTATTTGAAAATAGAATTATGAGACTTGAAAAAATCCTTGAAAAGTCATTTAGTTTCTTCTCTCCTACTTAGAAATATGCCACTATAAACTGCAGAGAGATTAGAATCCATGTTTTTGTAGAATTAGTAATGGCCCAAACAGGTGTAATCTTTTAAAGAAAGGGAACTACTCAAGCCTTTTCCTATTTCTTAATTCTATCTCAAAATATTTGCTGTTATTTTAACATTGTTCAAAAAATGTGTGTAAAGTAATGGAATTTTTATTAATAAATAACCTAAAATATTCTATACAATTAAAAGAAAATTACTGCAGAATTAGAAATGTAAAGCAATAAAAATTATTCTAGAGTACAGAGCATAGAAGTATGTTAAAAACTGTTGTACAAAGTGTTAGACTAGAACAGTGGTTCTTAACCTTTTTTGAGGTATCGAACCCACCAGTTTCATATGCGCTTCACTGAACCCTTCTTTACTGATAAATAAAATATGATTTTTTTTTCCAAATTCAAGACATAGGTATATGTTTTTTTACTGGTGCACAAAATGAGCCATACATGAACATCACTTTGCTCAAAGAACAAAACCAACAAAGTGCATGAACTCAAAACAAATTACGGTATTACTTTATTCTGGCCTCTGTGGCAGAGGCTTCTCCGAACTCCTGAGACTGACTCATGGAACCCCTAGGGTTTGATAGAACCCAGGTTAAGAACCACTGGACTAGAACAAACAGAACCAAATGAGTAAGTTGCTCTGAATTCTTGGTAATAGGATTTACAATGAAAACTCACTCTTGGGGTTACATTTGCCATGATCTGAATTTTTAATATGCTTCTAAGGCAAACCACTCATTTCTTTTGAGAAACATATGCTTGTCCTTGGAGCAGAATGCTATGCATGCCTCCTGCCTCATAGTCCAGCAAGGTGACCTCTATACTTCCCAGTCATCACATGACCTCCGGGCAGACGTCGGCATAACAGTATTTAACTCAGTTGCAGCCAAAACCAAGTTTTCACACTGCTCAGTGTTTGAGTATGATGTGTGGAGGGTTTGTATTTATGCTTCCAGTGCTAGATGCTGAAGATGTAGAGATAGACGGCGGTTGCTGCCTGATCAGGCTCACAGTCTGTCTGCAGAGAGACAGAAAGCATATGAAGAAGGCAATATAATGAGTGCTGCGATAGCATTGCAAGTTTCAGGGGAGCTGTGGGGAAAAGGTCAGAAAATACTGCAGAAAGGAGTTGCTAGCCTTTAAGGCAAAGAGCAAGTGGAGATGGATGGGTAGGGCCTTTCATGAGAAAACAGCACTTGCTAAGGCACCAAAACATGAAAAATATGAGCTTGAGAAAGGAGCAAGGTATAGATGGAAGGATAGATTGATGTACTAATCAAGAGATGAAGTTACAAATGAAGGTTTTGCTTTACCCATTTTTTAAAAATAGTATTCTCTCTCTCATAAATTAATGCAATGCTTGGAAAGGAGACATAGATTACTACTTCCTCTCTAATTCCTGTCAGTCAAGTATTGGTTTGATGCTGATGAGGCAGTGGATACAACATCATATTAAACCCTGACCATTTGACAGCAAGTTCCCTGAGGTGGGATTAGGTGAACCTCTATGTAACTACTGCCTTTCTTTTTATTAACTATTTTTTTTTACAGAAATATAGTTTAAGATATGAAGATTCTATTACTGTTTAAATAGTTTATATATACATAATTTAAAATACTTTTTTTGATAACATAATACCATGTGAATATTTTTTACATTTCTTTATTTATTTTAACAATACTCTTGATTTCCAAGACAGGAAATTTTTACAATCTTAGGGTATCTTTTGTTACTCACATCCATCATCCCAATACCTTTTATATAATTTGTAACAGTTTGGATGTGATAAAAGAGTGCTTTTCTTGGGCTATTTAAATATGATAGATGATGGAAGTGCAGTATGCTATATATATTTCAGAAATGTAGTAGGTATAGTCTCATTTTGATGTATCACAAGCTATTGTAAAAGCATAAGGGAACAAGATCTTTAACAGGTCACTAATTTGTTACTTGTGATGTGGATGTCAATTTTCATTTGACTTTTTTGTAAATCTAACTCTCAGCATGTCAGAGTTTCTGGCTTCTATTTAATCCAAGAGTCCTGTCTTTAATGCAAGGGAGGTTTCCAGCACTTCTGATAGGGAGTATGTGATTGCCAATGTAAATCAATGCCCACTGTGGAGTATGAAGCCAGGCAGGATAAAGGGATCAAGAGTATGAACTCCTACAATTCAGCTTAATAGCTAGCTAAATCTGACTTAATTAACGCATGTATTTATACTACCCTTTCACAAAATGGTAGCTGAAAGCCTGTAAGTAAAAATGGAACTACTTACTGCAAATCCATCTGGAGGTGGTTAAACATAACTCGCTAACTTTCCCATGTACATTCTTTCCTGTTCTCCTGCTCCCTTGGAAATATAAACTGTTGTGTATGGTCCCTGACACTCTTATCCCCATCAATCTCTCCTCTTCTGCAACCGATATTCTATTGCAGGATATTTTTTAAAACCTCACAATTGAAGATATATTTTTCAAAAATTCATCAGCATTATATGTTTACTAGCTGTATTGAATTTTTTGAAAGAGTTGGTCACTCACATAATTAATTCAAAGGCTGATGATGGTTTCATTTAATAAACTAAATGGACTCCAAACAGAAGAATCTCCCCTACCCCTGCCCATGAATGTGCATCCATATAAAGGCCCTTCTCTCATCATAATTTTTCTTTTCCTTTTGTGTGTGACAGAGACAGAGAGACAAAGAGAGGGACAGATGGGGACAGACAGACAGAAAGGGAGAGAGATGAGAAGCATCAATTCTTCATTGCGGCACCTTAGTTGTTCATTGATTGCTTTCTCATATGTGCCTTGACCAGGGGCTACAGCCGAACCAGTGACCCCTTATGCACCATAGTTTTTCTCAAACAAAAGTTTCATCCTTGTGTGCCAAGTCAATTCCAAAGTTTGGAACACTGTACGTACATTAAAGAAATTTATTTCACCGTGACATCTGTTGATTTGGATATGATCCTTTCTGGCAAGATACAATCTCCCAATGATGCTTTTAGCTTCTCAATAGACACTTTATATATATTTAGCCATTATGATTTTAAAAAGTGAATAGCAAAAAATAGGGATTCAGAGTAACAGAGTTCTTGGGTGATCCTAAAAATAATGCAGGTGCAGAACATTTTATATGAGACAAGGGTTTGGGAGTAGACTTTTTGAGAAGTCAGAAACAGCTTTGACTTCACAGATCTGCCAGTGAATTTTCAGCTAAGCTACTCTAAGATAGAACATAAGGGTGTATGTTTCAATCACTACTAAATAAATAAAAATGTTTCTATGAATTTGAGCCAGTTAGTACTACCTATTCCCAAATCAACTCCTTGGGATGATTACTACCCAAACTCTTACATTTAGATAATTTAGGATCAAGACCCTTCTTCTCTCTCACTTTCTCTGTTTCATCAAAGGCACTTATCTTTATCCTCTCTTTGAAAACCACACAAGCACCATTGTAGTTCAATTTTTATTTCATTAATCAGGTTAACATGATAACTTCTGAAATAACCTTTACATTTTTAGTCTTCTCTAACCATCTTGGAACAGTATTGCCAAATTTAGCAAATTTAGCTTCATCAAGTGTAACTTTGAGCATATACACTTTTTTTTTTTTTTTTTTTTACAGGGACAGAGAGAGAGTCAGAGAGAGGGATAGATAGGGACAGAGAGACAGGAATGGGTAAAGAGGTGAGAAGCATCAATCATTAGTTTTTTGTTGCCATCACAACACCTTAGTTGTTCATTGATTGCTTTCTCACATGTGCCTTGACCACGGGTCTTCAGCAGACCGAGCAATTCCTTGGGTCCAGCAACCTTGGGTCTAAGCTGACGAGCTTTTGCTCAAGCCAGACGAGCCTGCGCTCAAGCTGGCGACCTCAGGGTCTGTAATCTTGATCTTCCACATCCCGGTCTGATGCTCTATCCACTGCGCCACTGCCTGGTCAGGTGAGCATATACACTTTTGAAAAAACAAAAAACAAAATCAAAAGCCATCATAGGCTAGTCATTTTATACCCAAATATGATGTCATTTAAAGATATCTACATAGTTTTCCCTTCTGCTTGTCCTTTGATATTTCCCCCAAAATATTCTGTGTTCCATTAAACAAAATTACATGGGTTTTTCTTGCAAACTCACATGAATACAGAACCCAAGCAGGGGAGGATTTTTAGTAAAGCAGGTCTACACATTTTGTTTAAACAGTGTTATTCAGCTATAATTGATATAAAATAAACTTTAGATACTTGAAGTGTACAATTTGAGAAGTTTTTATACTCGAGACACCATTGCTACAATTAAAATATGAACATATTCATCACCCCAAATGTTTTTTTGTGCCATTTTATAATTCTTTCCTCTCGTTTCTTTTCACCCTATTTTCCAACCAATCACTGGTCTGCTTTATGTAACTATAGATTAGTTTGCTTTTGAAGTTTTATGTATATGGAATCATACAGTATGTACTTGTTTTTAGTCTGAAACTATTTTTCTTCATTTTGAAAGTTTGAAATTTTGCCTTCTTAGATATTAGATATTTTTGAATGTCTGCAAATATTCTTGAACTTTGTTCTGGGATGCAGTTAAAATACTTGAAAGTGTTTTCAGTCTTTTATGCCTTGGTTTTAAGGTTTGGTAATGGGACCAGTTGAGAGGTAATTATTTTCTCCCACCGAGGCAAGGGCTCTCTGATTACTCTATTCAAGGCCCCGTGAATTATGTGCTTTTCTATTTGCCTGGCCAGACTAAATACTGTTCCCAGCCCTGTGTCAGCACTGGCTGTGTTTCCCTAAATCCCTTCAGATGGCTCCTTCCTTGGCCTACAGTTGTTTTCTCGCATGCTTGTGTCATCAGCAGTCTGCTAAATACTCCTGCGGAAATCCCTCTGTTGCTCTCTGGAGTTCTTTTTCTGTGAGGCTCTCCCATTGTCAGCACTCTGTCCTGCCAACTCTAGCCACTTGGTTGGTCTACTGGACTCTCAATCTCAGTTCCATTTCTTCCTCTCACAGAATTTGCTGGGCTCCATTCAGGTTCCCTGTCTTCACTGCTGCCTAGAAACTCTCGCAAGGAAGTTGGCTCAGCAACTGGCCCACCTTGTTTATTTCCAACCTTTCTGTTTATTTATTGTCCTTTGTTACCCAACAGACACAGTTTTAAAAACTGTTGTTTCAGATATGTTGTTTGGGTATTTTGTTAATTTTTGGCAGGAGATGAAATCCAGTCCTTTTTACATTTTTTAAATATTTCAACCAGATAAGACCCCTGTAATTTTGGAATTTGCACAGCATCTTGAGTCTCTGGACACAGCTGTGTGTCATTCTTTATTGTAATTATGCATGCAATTTTTAAATTCTCTCCAGGAGATTTTAAGCTCCTTGAGAATAGAGACTACTGTAGTGCTTGTTTTTGTTTTCTCTCTTTCGTACAAGTGGTTGTTATCTATGATGTATCTAATAAATATATGTTGAATTTAGTTCATGTAAAAGATACTCTGAATTTATGGATGAGACCTTAGCCTATTGTAACTTCAGAAAATGACTTTTTATGTTTAAACTCAATAATCCCAAGCAAATGCTTGGATTTATCAGCACCTGAATTTCTTTTTATGTAAAATAGTGAGGTAGTGAAATATATTTATTATGTGTATAAAATTTTTTTTCCTATGTTAAATGATCTCTAGTGGTCAAGTTCTGGGCATTTTCTAAAACTGCTCTGGTTGTTAGAAATCAACCTGCTTAAAAAAAAAACATATTACAGATATATTTTCCATAGGGGCCTATGTGTTTGATAAGTATATTGACATTATCTTTCACTGATATACAAGAAAAGTGATCACGATTATGTTACACACAAATGGTTATATCACAAGGCTCAGTTTTTTGATATCTTTCATAATGCAATTTTTGGAAGTACTTGTCTGTCCTTTATTGAACTCTGTATGTGATTTTTTTCCACCTCTTTATGTATCTCTGTCTATTCCCCATGATGTTTATTATTATTATAAGAGAAGCTGGGGATGACAGAATAACCAAGATCTAGATAAATGTTCATTTTTAAAATTTTTATGTAGTAATGAAGGCACTTTGGAAAACTATATAAATTTGAATATGTGATTTTTATTGCTTTACTTAAAAAATAAGGAGAATAGAGTCTTCATAGGATTTTTAGAAAGGTCTAAGGAGAAAATATTTGTGAAAATGTTTTATAAACTATAAGGCATTAGACAAGTACTATTTTCTATTATTTTCTCAGGATTTATGTACCTTTTTTAGAGCTGAAGTAATGGGCTCTGTTTGCTACTCTGTCTGTGTATGTCAGGCCACTGGGAAGTGGGGAAGATATTTTTGAAACATGGTTTTAGCAACTGTCAAGTTTCTAAATTTAGAGTAAATTCTTGTATTTCAAAAATTCATTTATTCCAAAATATTTCTCACACAATAATTAATGATTCAGGCCCTGCTCTGGTGCTTAGGATAAATCAATAAATAAAGCAATAATACCTTCCTTTTTAGGGCTTACATTTTAGAGGGGAGGGAACAACAATAAATAATAAATATAAATTAGTAAATTACATAACTTCTTGGAAGTAACAGTTGTCATAAGAAAAGACAAAAGCATAGAGAATAAGGGAAAGAAGGAATCAGGAGTGTCAGGTAGGTTTGGTGTTTGAATTTTGAATAAGGCCTCATAGAGAAAGTGACAAGTAAGCAAAGGCATAGAGATGATGTCATGAATTTGTGGATCTTTGGGGAGAGTATGGCAGGCAGATAGAATGGCTGATAAAACTATGCTGAGGTGGGAGTATGCAGAATAAGGGGTGAGAAGTTAGGGAGTGTGGAAGAATGGGCAGATTTCACTGGACTGTAGCTGTTGCAAGGACTCTGGCTTTAACTCTGAGTAAGGAGGAACTCATGGAGGGTTCTGAGCAGAGGAGTGATGTGATGTTTAAAAGAAAGTTGCCTGGTTATATAAAGGCAAGATAAACAAATGGGACTACATCAAACTAAAAAGATTTTGCACAGCTAAAGACAATAAGAACAGAATAAAAAGACAAACTACACAATGGGAGAACATATTCGACAGCATGTCTGATAAGGGGTTAATAACCAAAATTTATAAAGAACTTATAAAACTCAACACCAGGAAGACAAACAACCCAATCAAAAAATGGGCAAAAGAAATGAATAGAAATTTTACCAAAGAAGACATACAGATGGCCAAAAGACATATGAAAAAATGCTCAACATCACTAATTATTAGAGAAATGCAAATTAAAACCACAATGAGATATCACCTCACACCAGTCAGAATGGCGCTCATCAGCAAAACAACACAGAACAAGTGCTGGCGAGGATGTGGAGAAAAGGGAACCCTTCTGCACTGCTGGTGGGAATGCAGACTGGTGCAGTCACTGTGGAAAACAGTTTGGAGATTTCTCAAAATATTAAAAGTCGAACTGCCTTTTGACCCAGCTATCCCACTTTTAGGAATATACCCTAAGAACACCATAACACTGTTCGAAAAGAAGAAATGCGCCCCCATGTTTGTGGCAGCATTGTTCACAATAGCGAAGAGCTGGAAACAGCCCAAGTGTCCGTCAGAAGATGAGTGGATTAAAAAGCTTTGGTATATATATACTATGGAACAATATTCAGCCATAAGAAATGATGACATCGGATCATTTATAACAAAATGGATGTACCTTGATAACATTATACGGAGTGAAATAAGTAAATCAGAAAAAAAGAAAAACTGAGAACAGCATGATTTCAAACATAGGTGGGACATTAAAATGAGAATACGAGACACGTACAAGAGTGTGGTGGTTACGGGATGGGGGGAGGGAGGGGAGGGTGGGATAGGGAGATGGGGAGGGACACAGGGAAAAACAGATAGAAGGTGACAGAGGACAATTTGACTTTGGGTAATGGGTATGCAGCACAATTGAATAGGAGATAATCTGGAGATGTTTTCATTGTACATATGTACCCTGATTTATTGGTGTCACCCCATTAAAGTTAATAAAAAAAATAAAAAAAGAAAGTTGCCTGACCAGGTGGTGGCACAGTGGATGGAGTCTCAGCCTGGAATACTGAGGACCCAAGTTCAAAGCCCCGAGGAAGCTGGCCTGAGCACAGGATCACTAGCTTGAGCATGGGATTGCCAACTTGAGCCTGGGATTATAGGTATGACCTCATGGTTGCTGGCTTGAGACCAAGGTCACTGGCTTGAGTAAGGGGTCATTGGCTGGCTGGAGCCCCCTGGTCCAGGCACATATGAGAAAATAATCAGTAAACAACTGAGGTGCTATGACTGTGATTTGATGCTTCTCATCTCTTTCCCTTCCTGTCTCTCTCTCTCTCTTTAAAAAGAAAGAAAAAAGTTCTTGCTTTGACTGCAATATCTATAGTAAGTGTATCAACGGCTTATGAAATTAAAACCACTTTGAAATTCTAATATAATAAATTTTAAATTGATTTGAGAGAGACAGAGACGGAGGAAAATATTGACTTGTTGTTCTACTTATTTATGCTTTCATTGGTTGATTCTTGTATATGCCCTGACTGGGGATTGAACACACAACCTTGGCTTATTGCAACAATATTCTAACCAACTGAGCTAACAGGCAAGAGCTGAAATTCTAACTTTTAACACAGCAGTTTGGTTAAATAATGTTAATTGATTTTTAGAGTTTTTCAAACTGAAGGTTGTTACATCTGTGTTTAACCATTTATCAGTGATGTCTTACAGGGAAACCCTTGTGATTGGCATCATTATTCTAGCCAGATATTAGGAATGGAGGCTGGCCTGGGGCTGAGTGCACCAAAAGATACTCAGAGTGTAGTGTCCCTTCCGTGTGGCAGATTTATCAACCTCTGACTCTGCCTAACAACTTAGGTATGAAATGGAGCCTTAGACAGAAACTGTCAAGAAAACGTACCCAGACATTTGGCTCTTTCTGACATTGGAAAAGCGAGATGTTTTTCTTTTACTTGCTCTCCTGCAAGAGTGTGAACTGCTTTCCTCTGCCAAAACAAACAAGCTTAAAGATGAAGATGTATATCATACCAACCACAGAAGGAGGGGGATGATCTGAGGCACAACAAATGGCTTTGGCATGGCCCTGGTTCTGCCTGGTGAACACACTTGATTAACTACAAAGATAGTCTTGCAAGCTATGGATCTCCTTTTCTCTCTCCCAGTCTGAATTTGGGCGTGGGCAAATTAATTGCAAATGGAAGACCCAAATAATGGGTCTGTATAAAGGGAGATTACAGGGACCTGCACTTACATGCAAAGCCCTGGGGTATGAAGAACCACCCTGTCTACTGCAGATGAAACACAAATCCTGCAGAGAGTGAGCCATAACTGATTTTGGCATGAATATCAGCCACATATCTTTCTAATGAATGTTAGTGATTCCCACTGACATCTTATTTTCTTCTAAAGACAATATATATAAACACATAACCCTATTTCACAATTTTAATCAGAAGATTATTATTTCTTATCCTATCCAATTGGGTGTAATCAAGATTAATAAATTTTATATTAAATGTTTTAAAAGGTTACAGTTTAGGTATTTTTGAAATATGAATATTTTGAGTAGGGTTGAATCTGATCTTGGAACAAGATGAAGTTGCTACTGGGACTTTTACTCTCTCACAGTTGTTTGAAGGAATGGCAAAGATCTAATAGTCTCAGACTATTCAGAGGCCACTCTCAAGCTTGATAACAAGGGGCCAACATAACAACACCACTTAAGGCTTTGCCAGGACCATTGTAAAGTAATTTGTAAAACTGTGAAGTGAGTAATGTATCATTGCAAATAACCACCATGCTGGTACTTCTAAAGTCAACTATTATTTTTAAATTAAAAAATTCTTTTCTTTTAATTTTTTATTTACAGTTTACATTCAATATTATTCTGTATTAGTTTTAGATGTACAGCAAACTGGTTAGAAAACCACATACTTTTACAGAATGGTTTCCCTGCTTCTTCAAGTACCCACCTGGTACCATACAGGGTGGGGCAATAGTTATAAGGAATAATACAAGAATAAACTCTGTTTTGCATTCTAACAAATATAAATCTACTTTTGCCCCACCTTGTATTTAGTTATCACAATATTACTGACTATATTTCCTATGCTGTAATCTACATCTCTGTGACTATTCAAGTAAACTTTTTGATTTACACACAACATACATAAATAAAGGTGCCCAGTTTATTAGAGTATAGCTGGAAGAATCTTCTTTTTCTTATTAAATTGATTGATTTTAAAGAGACATAGAGCGGAAGAGAGAGAGAATAAGAGAAAAAGAGAGAAGCATTTATTTGTTGTTCTGCTTAGTTGTGCATTCATTGATTGCTTCCCATATGTGCCCTGACTGGGGATCGAACCCATAACCTTTGCTTTTCTGGATGATGCTCCAACAGACTGAGCTAACCTACCAGGGCTAAGAATTTTCCCAAAGTACATGTATTCATATAACCAATTTCTGTATTAAAGTGTTGATCATAGCAATCTGTTTTTGCCAACTTCTAATATGTACTACCATTGATTAGTTTTACTTGTTTCAGAGTTGATACAAATGAAGACATGCAGTATGTGCTTTTTTATGTTTTAAAGATTCATCTAACCAATTGAGCCATGCACCAAGGCCCCAGTTGAATTATATTTAAGTTCTAGAATTTATATTCTATTTCTTTCTTAGAGATTTAAATGTTCATGGCTAAAATATCTATTTTTTAAAATGTATTAATTGTAGTTATTTTAAAGTTTTTGTTTGATAACTAAAAAATCTGCATCACCTGTGAATTATTTTAGTCCATTTATTCTCTTGTAATTGTTTCTTGAGAGCACTGGTGATTTTTGGTCGAATTCCAGACTATAATATTACAGAGGTTTGGTACATCTTCACAAGACGATTCACTCTAGCCTCTGAAAGGCAGTAAGAGTAGGAGCAAACCTCAGTGCAATCCAGGAGTGTTTTTTTTTTCTTTTTTAATTTATTGAGTTTAGAGAGAGAAGAAGGGAGAGAGAGAGAAACACATCATTTTGTTGTTCCATTTAATTATGCATTCATTGCTTGATTCTTGTATATGCTGTGACCAGGGATTGAACTGCAACTTTGGCAATTGGAGCAACACTCTAATGAACTGAGCTATCTGGCCAGGACTGGAGTCTGTTTTCTTGATTTTTGGGTCAATAAGCATAACAATGCATTTAGGAAATAGAAGTTGTTATTTTAAATATAGTAGGTTTTGGATTTTAAGATACAACCTAGAAAATGAATCTTTGAAGATTTTACTTCAATGTATGTGGTTGTACAAAAGTTAACACAATGCTTGATTAAGAAGGATCATTAGAGAACTTTGTTGTATTCGTTTTATGCCAATAGGATGCTAACTACTGGAATATTGCAGGGTATGTTGTTCATTGCTACTTGAAGAGATGGCACTTAGCAGACAGCTTATCATAGAGTAAATACTAACTAATGCTTGGTCATTAAGTTGAACATCAGAGATGCTTTCTATGAGGATAATAGTATCTAATTTTCAGGATTTTTGTAAGGACTAATTATGGGACCGGACACTGAATGCCTTATGAAAAATTCATTCTTTATTTTATGTTTATTACTATGTGTTAATTAATTTTAAAAAATTGGTTAGCATACTCTTCCCTTTCTCCATTTCCCCTTTTCTACCTTCCCAAATACATGCATACCATTATTAGCTAATGTCTGTTTCCTTTTTGTTTCCATGTTACTTTAAGCTTCAGGCATCAGTTATTACCTTTTTTTATTCAGTGAGAGGAGGGGAGGCAGAGACAGACTCCCGCATGTGCCCCAACTGGAATCTACCAAGCAAGGCCACTAGGGGTGATGAACTACCCATCTGGGGCCTTGCTCCATTGCTCAGTGACCAAGCTCTCCTTAGCACCAGAGGCAGAGGCCATGGAGCCATCCTCAGTGCCCAGGGCCAACTTGCTTCAACTGAGCTATGGTTGCAGGAGGAGAAGAGAGAGATAGAGAGAAGGGAGAAGGGGAGGGGTGAAGAAGCAGATGGTAGCTTCTCCTGTGTGCCCTGACCTGAAATTGAACCTAGAACATCCACATGCCAGACCAGCACTCTATGGCTGAACCAACTGGCCAGGGCCACAAGCCTATTTTCAAGGTTAAGCAGTGTTAATATTTTTAGATAAAAGCAATCTCTTTAAAATATGAATTCCTACCCCCCAAATTTCAGAATATTTATTTGCAAACATATATGCACAATTATGTTCATTGAAGCATTATTCACAGTGGTTAAGACACAGAAACAACTGATGTGTCCTTTGATAGAGGATTGGATAAAGAAGATGAGGCACATATGTACAATGAAATAATACTCAGCTATAAGATAAAATACTTCCGTTTGTGATCAAATGGATGGATCCTGAGACTATCATGCTAAGTGAAATAAATCAGAAAAAGTTAAGAATCATATAATTTTACTCATATGTGGGGTAGAAAACTGAAAACAACAAGTAAACAAACAGAAAAACTCATCCATACTAAACCTCATAGACACAGAGACAATATAGTATGATGGTTACAGAAGAAAGGGGAGTAGGGGTGAGTAGTAAAAGGTAAAAGGGGTCAAATAAATGGTGACAGAAGAAGATTTGACTTCAGGTGGTAGGTACACAATGTGATATACAGATCATAGAATTGTATACTTAAAACCTATATAATCTCATTAACCAATGTTAACCCAATAAATTTAATTTTAGAAAGTTCAAAAAAAGGTCTTACCAAGTCCTAGTCCATCACTCTATCCACTTGCCAGCCTGGTCAGGCTAAACAACCAATTTTAAAAAGGATCTCTACCTGACCAAGCGTTGTACTGGGACACGGAGAACTCAAGTTCAAAACCCGAGGTCGCCAGCTTGAGTGCGGGGGTTGCTGACTTGAGTGTGGTATCATGGACATGGTTGCTGGCTTGAGTCCATAGGCCATGGCTCGAAGCCCAAATTGCTGACTTGTACCCAAGGTAGCTGGCTTGAACAAGGGGTCATTCGCTCTACTCTGCTATAGCCTCCCAGTCTAGGCATATATGAGAAAGCAATCAATGAACAACTAAGGAGACTAAGGAGCCGCAACTAAGAATTGTTGCTTCTCATCTCTGTTCCTATTTGTCCCTTTCTCTCTCTGTCTCGGTTACACACACACACACACACACACACACACACACACACACACCCAAAAATAAAGAAAAGAAAAATAGTTGTTTACATCTTTTCCATATATAGATTGGAAATCACTGTGCTCAACATAATGCTTTGATACATGATACTTTTTGAGTAGTGTCCTCAACATGATCCTATTTCAGGGTGATTTGTTCTTAGCAAACCCACAATCAGGAAGATATCTAGGCCCACGCAGCATATTGCCAGCAAAAGAAGGTTTATTAGGAACCAAGAAGTCATTTTGAAAAATGGAATGACACCATCTGGAATCAGAGACTTGTATTTTGTACATATGGTTTGGAAATTAAGTATGGGGATAGATTTTGTCCCTGGGAAAGTAAAGTGGCAGAAACTATAGATTTAAAACAATAAAATGCCATTAATATCCTGAGGCACCAAAGCATACTCTAAAGCCAGTCACAAAAAATATTATTTTACTAGTACCAAAGTCAATAAATAGATCAAAGAACAGAATAGAAAATATAAAAGTAGACCTTAGTAAATAAAGGAATTTGTGTATTTTCCATAAAACGTCCTACAAATCAGTAGTAAAAAGCATTGACGGATTATAAGATAATATTATTCTGTGATGATTGGGTAGTATTTGGAAAACATAAGGTCAGCACTTTACCTCATTGAATATACCAAACTAAATTCCAGTTAGATTAAAGAATTAAATATAAAATATAAAATCATGATTTAAAAGAATAATATTAATATTCATCTTATTTAGATTAGTGGAAGATTTTTTAAGAATAAAAGCCATAAAGAAGTGCCTAATATTTAAACTACATTAACATTCTGATGTACAAAGTTAACCATACAAAATTTTAGTTATTTAAGGAGTGTAAAATACCATCAAAATTAAAAAACAGATAACTGTGCCGGTAGAATAAATATCCTTTTTACAAGGAAAGTTATTAAAATTATTAAGATAAACAAGACTTCAATAAAACAATAGTCAAACAACATAAAAAGAAATTATAAATGGGCTATAATGCACTCTAAAGTTATTCAAAGTCATTAGTAAGTGTAAAATTTTCATAACTCACATGTTGTATGGAAAATGAACCTAGGATTGCTGGCAAGGATAGGCAGGCACGAGGAGATTGGTCCGTTCCACGTCTGTTGTAGGAGTGTCACAATGAGCGCTTTCTGGCGAGGAGCACTGTAACACTAATCATTCTTAGAAATCTCTTCTTAAGAAACTGTCAGACTTAGTGTCAAAAGCTGATGAACAAGGAGATTTTTTTGAGCATTGTTTGTAGTGGCAAATAAACTGAAAAAGCTCCACATAAATATCCAAAGAAAATAAGATTATCAGATAAAGTGAATTGAATATTATATAGTTATTATAAATTATCTTTGCAAGGAATTTTTAAGGACATGGAGAAAAAGTCTATGGTATGATATTGAGTGAGAAATGGCAGGATAGAAAGTTATATTGAGTGTGCTATAAGTTTTGTAAGGATTTGTATGTTCATGTCTGTGTGTGCCCACACGTGTGTATAAAGAAATATTGTTGGATCTGTATTAAAGTGTCAGTAGTACTTTTTTCTAGTAGTAGTATTACAGATTTTAATTTTGTGTTGTATGCTTTGTATTTCTATAGTGTTTTCATAAAGTGTGATATATTTTTTCACTAAAAATATATTTTAAAGTTAAAATTTAGTATTTTATTTTTAGTAAAAGGACCAATTTACTTGGAATTTTTATATTTATAGTGTCTCATGATGAGCTATATAAAACTGACTAATGTCTTGATTAATATCTCTGACTCAGTCATTCCTTACAAGTCTAAGCAAGCAGGTGACATCCTTGGCTTCTTCGTTCCCCACATCTGTCTCTTCACCTTTAGATTGTGGTGAGAATAGTGTCACAATAGGTTTCTTCAAGGAAATGGAGCAATGCAAAATAAACAAATAACTAAAATGAAAACCAAACATTTCCCATAGGATTTGTCACCTTTTTAAAAAAAATTCTTGGCAAGATACTAGTGATAAGAAAATAGAGATGCTGGCAGCAAAGTAGTGAGTATTTCTTTCCTCCAGTAAAGACATTATCCCCTCAAAAGGGAAAATTAAACAACTGGTGTGATTAGGAGACTAAACCCAGGAGCGTTCTCCTTTCCCTGTAAATTCCATCGTACCTTTACCCTTCCATGGACGGTCAGGTGTCATGAGCTGCTCTGCACCTATGTCATCCTTTCCTCACCCCACACTCAGCCTTTTCACTTCCAGCTTTGTTATGTTGTGCCCATTCCACTGGAAGCACACACTCAAAATATTGGTGCTTAGATCTAAATTACCTAGCTTCAGTTTTGTGTCTTCTTGACTTCTCCAAAACATGCCAGACCAATTACCAGAATAGAGGGGATCCTTGACTTTCAAATACTCTTTTCCTTTGCCCCTGTGACACTGTATCACCCCTATTAATCATGGGTAATCTTTAGGTTTTCGTTGGCTCTATGTTCTTCTGTCTTTGTAACCTTTGGGATGGGGGAGTGCAATAGTACATTCTCCTATTTGAACTATTACTTCTAAAGAGGCTGTATATGAATTTCTTCTGCAAATAGCATATCCCATGTGCTGTGTGCTTAACTGGAAACTTGATATATGCAGGTGGTGGTGGTGATGATCATCATGATGATGGTGGTGGTGAAGAATACTGACTTTCAAAGTATCTTAGATGGGGCCTGACCTGTGGTGGTGCAGTGGATAAAGCGTCGACCTGGGAACACTGAGGTCGCCAGTTCAAAACCCTGCACTGGTCTGGTCAAGGCACATATGGGAGTTGATGCTTCCAGCTCCTCCCCCCTGTCTCTCTCTCTCTCTCTCTCTCTTTTTCTCTGTGTCTCCTCTCTAAAATGAATAAAATAAAAAGAAATAAAAAAAAGTATCTTAGATGGATTAACTAATTTTATTTCCCCCCAAATCCTATGCAGGAGATACTATTATTTTTCTCATTTTGCCAATGAGGAAAATGAGGCATAGTTTAAATAATTTGCCCAGTTGATGGAGTTAGTAAGAGACAGAGCTAAGATTAAATCCAAGAAATCTGTGCTCTCAATACTGATGTAATACTGTCCATGCCTTCAAATCAATCATACTTGAATGGGGGAGTCAGAAAACTAAGAAAAATTGCAACACAGACTGAGATTGTCATTACAAGATATAGAAAAGACCTGGAAGCAGCAAGGAATTCAGGGTATACAGGGGTAGCCTCCTAGACTTGAACTTGCAACATGAAGATGAGGAAAAGCCAGAGATGAGCACACCAGGCAGAGAGAACTGCATGTGCACATGATGTGAGAAGCAAGCATTGTATTTTTGAGGATCTGCATGTCATTTCTCCCTCTTTGTAATAGAGACTCCAGAGTGGCAGGATAAGAAATGATAGCTAGACCCTGGTCAGATAATACAAAACATGGAGGCAATACTTGAGATGTTGACTATTTTTCTGAAAGTGATGAGGTGCCAATGACAGATTTTAATGTGCGTGGGGACATGACCAGCTTTTTATTTTAAAAGGCCACCCTAGAAGCCATACAGAGAATAGAACAAATAGGTTGCAGATAGGATGAGTGAATAGTTCGAGTAAGAGGTCAGAGGACTACCACCAAGGTAGTACATTAATTTAGAATGGGGAGAGGGTCAGACATGCACTTAAGCAGGCAAAATCCACAGAAGAGGTATTTGATTATATACGAGGAATATTAACAGAAGAAGTAGGAGTCAAGGATGATTTATGCTCCAGGATAAAGTGGAAGGTGATCCCAAGTCCTAAAATGAAGAATAGAATAGGAGAAGCTGGCCTATGGATGAAGATGAGGAATTCATTTGTTGAAATGGAGATTTATAGTAGATTACTGAGCAAAAGAAAGCAGCAGATGCAGTGGTGGGATTCAGCCAGTTTGCACTGGTTTGGCAGAACCAATACCTAATTTTTTGTTGAGTTCAGTGGACCGGTTGTTAATGGCACTTGTTGTAAGCAGGGTTTTCTGTAAGGTGGCCACCTGGACAACTGCCCAATGTGGGAATCACAAATGTACATTTCTTACTCTTTTTTAATGTTCATCTGTGCAACAGCGTATTCTAAGTGTCTGTAGTAATATTCATTCCATCCATAGGTGAAAAAAATTGCAAGTGAAGATACTAATCAAGAAGCAATATGGAAATATCTTAAATAAGTTTTATTATTTTTTAAAATCAGGTATTGTTTAATATTTTTTCATTAATATTTTAAAAATCTTATAATCTAAATATGTATACCTCTTTTATTGTTATTTCTAAAGTATTAAATGCATGAAATAAAAAACTACCTTTTGGTATATCATTATTTTATACTTAAAACGGTCATTAGGGCAGAGAATCGGTTGTTAAGTTTTTGAATCCCACCACTGGTATAGGTGTGAGGTAATTGGTAAAGGGACTGTGAAAAGTATTGCTGGATGTTATAAAATGTACTTTTTTCATTATGGAACAGAAGTAAAAATTACATGCAATTCTTCAATATTTTAAATAGCCATATTGCCCCACTTCTGAGCTCCGTAAGTCTAGAACTTTATTAAACTTATAGTTGTAAACATTTTTATTTAAAATTGAGTACAAAAGGAAGGAGTGCTAAAAGTGGATAGTAGATAGTTTTCAATTTTTCCATACTTGATTTAATAATTTAGGAAGTTTTTTTATTACCAAAAGCATTTAACTGCCAAGCTAATCTCAAGAATAAAGTGCCTTTACCACTCAACAGTGGACCACTTTACCACTTTAAGATGAAAAACGACATATTGTGATTTAAAAATACTTTTAGTTTTTAAAAATAAAATTACTTAAAAATTCGTAATATATAGCCCTAGTGTTTATGCATGGTTGTTCACACACACTAAGATCACCGTAGTCACACTATTGGGTTACCTTCTTTTTTCATTTAGAAAAAGTAAATGAGCATTTTATCATTTCATTAAATAGTTTCCAAAAATATTATTTTGCATGGATGCATATAAATGTGTTCAAACCAATGTTGGTATTCAAATAATTTAACAACCAGTTCTCTGCCCTAGTGACTATTTTAAGTATAAAAAAACA
Organism: Rhynchonycteris naso; assembly: GCA_037038555.1. Taxonomy (NCBI): domain Eukaryota; kingdom Metazoa; phylum Chordata; class Mammalia; order Chiroptera; family Emballonuridae; genus Rhynchonycteris; species Rhynchonycteris naso. Next base: position 36,115,966 of record CM073000.1, on the reverse strand, counting down.
ATATTCCGAAAGGTAGTTTTTTAGTTCATGTATTTAATACTTAAATAAGAACAATAAAAAGGGTACACAAAACTAGATTATGTTATAAGAAAGAGTTTAAAAATATTAATGAAAAGATATTAAATAATACCTGACAAAAAACAATAAAATTGTTATTTAAGGTATTTCCATACTGCTTCTTGACTGGCATCCTCACTTGCAATTTATTTTTACCTACGAAATTAACATAACTATGGGCACTTATAATACACTGTTGTGCAGATGAACATTAAAAAAAGAGTAAGGAGCCTGCCTGACCTGGCGGTGGCGCAGTAGATAGAGTGTCAGATTGGGATGCTGAGGACCCAGGTTTGAGACCCCGAGGTCACCAGCTTGAGCGTGGGCTCATCTGGTTTGAGCAAAGCTCACCAGCTTGGACCCAAGGTCCCTGACTCGAGCAAGGGGTCACTTGGTCTGCTGTAGCCCCCGGTCAAGGCACATATGAGAAAGCAATCAATGAACAACTAAGGAGCTGCAATGAAGAACTGATGTTTCTCATCTCTCTGCCTTCCTGTCTGTCTGTCCCTATCTGTCCCTCTCTCTGACTCTCTCTGTCTCTGACACACACACACACACACACACACACACACACACACACACACACACACAGTAAGGAATGTAAATTTGTGATTTTCACATTGGGTGGTAGCCCAAGCACCCACCTTACAGAGAATGCTGATTCCAAGTGCCACTTTAACAACTGGTTCGCTGAACTCAATAAATTAGGTATCAGTCTGCCGAACTGGTGCTAACTGGCTGAATCCCACCACTGGTTTAAACCAACTTTTTAGGTCAACTATTTTATGTTTTCTCTCAAACCATCAAAATTTTGAATTGAGACATTAATTATTCAAGCACAGATATTTAAAAGTTCAAATGTTTTGTATCTTTCTGCCTTCTCTGACATTTTATAGATGCCATGTATTTTATTCATGATGTCTATTTCTTGTGATGTTAACTACAATTTATTTGATTATAAGAAAAACTAATTAATTTGGTATAAATTATAGGGTAAAAAAGCCCAAATTACTCATAAGAAAATTTTAATTGCATATTATTATTATTATTTTGTATTTTTCTGAAGTGAGAGGCAGAGAGGCAGAGAGACAGACTCCTGAATGTGGTTGACAAAGATCCACCCAGCCTACCCACTAGGGGGCAATTCTCTGTCCATCTGGGGCATTGCTCCATTGCAACTGGAGTCATTCTAGTGCCTGAGACAGAGGCCATAGAGCCATCCTCAGCGCCTGAACCAACTTTTCCTCCAGTGGAGCCTTGGCTGTGGGACAGGAAGAGAGAGAGAGAGAGAAAGGAGAGGGGGAGGGGTGGAGAAGCAGATAGGTACTTCTCCTGTGTGCCCTGGCTGGGAATCGAACCTGGGACTTCCATAAGCTGGGCCAACACTCTACCACTGAGCTAGCTGGCCAGGGCCTGAATTGTATATTATTAAAAAAGATATTTAGTTTATTTAAAATAACCATACCTAAGTAAATTAGAATAATACAAATGTACTTTGCAATTGTGAAAGAACCATGAGACAGAAAGAGTAAGGGGTGATATGGAAGTAATTCTGGCAAAGTCAGAGGGAGTGGAGAGACCCACATTCTGATGAGCGAGTCCCGAGGTCCAGTTTGGTGGTGTCAGTGCATGAGCTGGGCCCAGTGCTGTTTGCGCCGTCTTCACTGGAGTGTTTCTGTGCTATGATTTGAAGTATTGTTCCTGGCCCTGCAGCCACGGTAGAGAACCTATGAACAAAGTCCTTTCAATAAATTCCTTAAAAAACTTTTTTTGTCTTAGTAAGTTTTTGCTGCTTGCAATTATGAACATTTGCTGATTACATTGTAGAACCCTTTCATCAAATTAGAACTTACCTAGAATATGAAAAGTATAAAACCAGTAGGCCAGGCATGCTAATTAACTTACTGATGGACTTGCAGCTAGCTGATGTGAATTTTATGGTGATTTTAGGAAAGGAATGGGCTGGAATAATGGAAGCTAGCTGGATCTATTGAGCTATATTACTTTAGCCCTGAATAACCAAGGCAACTGTTACATCATTGAAGTGTTAGATATTACTTTTGCCTGCTTTTTAAGTTTGCTCAGGGAGGGCCTGTTAGCCAGTTGTGTAGACTTCACTAGGAAAATCTATAAGCTTTATGTATGGGTTCGTTCATTTGTGGAAGTGATGAGGCCTGGTCAGGACCTGATGCTGCACAGTTTATTATAGCTAGCTGACCCAACTAGGTCATACAAATAAGAAAACACAGCCTCATGTTTTTAAAGATAAAGGCTCTGGGCTAAAGCATTTAATAGTATAGTTCAGGTGCAGGCCAGTCTCAGTCTTTAAAAGGAGGTTACATATAGACTATGCCTTCTGCACAACAGATTACTGAATAATTACAATGTGTAATTGGTTGCACTCTCCACCACAGAGCAAGGGGATCTCTTTTTTTGCCAAATGTCCAGAAGGGTTCACCCGCAGTCATGACAGGTGTTTTTATTTCACTTGAAGACTTCTTTGAAAAAACCTTGGCATGAATAAATTCTTGGCATGTAAGCTTAACCTGAGGGGAGTTCCAAGTTGCAGAAAGCCCTTTCTTTGGCTAATAAAATTCCTCCACCTCTTTCATGACCAACCTCCTCCCTCTGTTTCCAGGAATTTCTTATTTTGAGAGGTCTCAAACTGGCTCACAGCAACATCTGCACCCTGCGAAAGCTTGATTCTGTACCTTTGAAGATTTTAACTGATGCCATATACTCTTTCTTCCTTCTTCCACATTGAACACGTGCCTTCCTCTCAGACTCAGTTCCTCCTTGCCCTTGGTTAGCCTGCAGCTACATTTCTGTGGAATACAGAAATTAAAAGGATTGTGTAACAGCTGAGCTTTTGGACATTTATTTAGAAGTATTTTTATGTCTTTTGCTCATCCATTTGACCACTGTTTCTTTACTGACCAGTGAATTCTATTGTTTCCTGCTTCCTCCTTTCTTTTTCTCCTCATTAATGACCATTCTTCAAGGTGGTGGGAGGGATTGGTATTCACTTTGTCCTCTTTTGTACTTTATAGTGTTTCCAGTTCCATGAAATAAAGCACAAACACAAAACTGAATTCCTTTTTCTAAATTTAATTTTAAAAATGTATCATCTCACAGTTGTTTCTGCTATTTTAAAAAAAGTCAAATGATTGAGCAATTAACAACACAAAACTGATAAATCTTAATTGACAGCACCTACTCTACAATACCATGCAGTTTTTAAAATAGTTATGACTTTCTTTTGCATTCAATATTATTTTGTATTAGTTTTAGGTGTATAGCATAGTGGCTAGACAATTATATATTTTACAAAGTGTTCTCCCAATATTTCCAGTACCCGCTTGTCACCATTCCAAGTTATTGCAATATTTTCTACTGTATTCTCATGCTGTACTTTACATCCCCAGGTCTCTTTGTAACTACCAATACGTACTTCTTAATCCCTTCACCGTTTTCACCCATTCCCCGACTCCACTCCCCTCTGGCAGCCATCAGTTTCTGTATTTATGAGTCTGTTTCAGTTCTGTTTATTTCACATGTAAGTGAAATTATATGACATTTGTCTTTCTCTGTTTGACTGATTTTATTTAGCATAATACCCTCTAAGTCCATTCATACTCTCGCAAATGGTAAGATTTTATTTTTTTTTGTGATGTAGTAATATTCTATTGTATATATGTGCTACCCCTTTTTAAAATTCACTTTATTGATGGGAACTTGGGTTGCTTCTTTATTTTGGGTATTGTAAATAATGTTGCAAAGAACATAGGCAACATACCCATAAGTGGAATTACTAGGTTATTTGGTGGTTCCTTTTCTAAGTTTTTGAGGAACTTCCAAACTGTTTAGCACAGTGGCTGTGCCAATCTGCATTCCCACCAACAGTGCATGAGGGTTCCCTTTTCTCCATATCCTTGTCAACACTTATTTGTGAATTTATTAATGATAACCATTCTGACAGGTGTGAGGTGTTACCTTATCATGGTTTTAATTTGCATTTCTCTGGTGATTAGTGGTGTTGAGTATTCTTTCCTATGTCTATTTTCCATCTATATGTCCTCTTTGAAAAAGTGTTTTTTCAGGCCCTTTGCCCATTTAAAAAATTGAATTGTTTGCTTTTTTTGGTGTTTAGTTGTATGTGTTCTTTTTTGTTTGTTTTTATTTTTGTTTTGTTATTATGTGAGAAGCAGGGAGCAGAGATAGACTTCTCCATGTGTCCTGACTGGAATCCGTCCACTTGGTCAGCCCACCAGGGGGTGATGCTTTGCTCATCTGGGGCATTGCTCTGTTGCTTGCAACTGAGTCATTTTAATGCCTGAGATAGAGGTCATGGAGCCATCCTCAGTGTCTTGGGCCAATTCACTCAAACTGACTTGAGCCAGGGCTGCAGGAAGGAAAGAGAGAGAGAAAGGGGGTGTGTGGAAGGATGGAGAAGCAGATGGTTGCTTCTCCTGTGTGTCTTGACCTAGAGTTGAACCTGGGACTTCCATATGCGGGCTGAGGCTCTATTGCTCAGCCAACCAGCAGGGCTGTATGTGTTCTTTATGAATTTTGGATATTAATCTCCTATTGGATATTTCGTTAACAAATATTTTCTCCCATTCAGTAAGTTGTTCTTTCAGTCTTTTCATTTTGTTGATGTTTTCCTGTGCTGTACAAAAATATTTTTGTTTGACGCAATCCCACTTGTTTATTTTTTTCTTTGGTTCCCTTGCCTGAGTAGATAGAGCAGAAAATATATTGCTAAGAGAAATGCCAGAGATTTTACTGCCTATATTTTTTTCTAGGTGTTTTATGCTATTGAGTCTTACATTTAAGTCATTAATCCAGTTTGAATTTATTTATATATATGGTATAGAAAAAGCTGTCTAGTTTCACATATCTGTCCAATTTTCCCATCATTATTTATTGAATAGACTGTCTTTATTTACCCTATTGTATATTCTTGCCTTCTTTGCCATACATTAATTAACCATATAGGTGCGAATTTATTTCTGGGTGCTTTATGCTGTTCCATTGATCTATGTGTCTGTTCTTATGCCAATATCATGCTGGTTTGATTACTATACACTTGTAGTACAGTTTGATATCAGGTAGCATGATACCTACAATTTTGTACTTCTTTCTAATAATTGTTGTGGGTATTTGCGGACTTTTGTGGTTCCATATAAATTTTTTAATTATTTGTTATAGTTCTATAATAAATGCCATTGGTATTTGATAAGAATTTCATGAATCTATAGATTGCTATGGACAGTATGGACTTTTTAGTGATGTTAATTCTTCTCATTCATTAGCATGGTACATACTTCTGTTTACTTGTATCTTCTTCAATTCCTTTCTTCAGTGTCTTATAATTTTCTAAATACAGGTCTTTTATCTTCTTGATTAAATTTATTCCTTGGTATTTTTTAAATGCAATTTAAAATGAGATCGCTTTCTTAATTTCCCGTTCTTTCTTTCTTTCTTTTTTTTTAGAGGGGGGGTCAGGGACAGACCAACAGGAAGGAAGTAAAGCAGAAAGGGAGAGATATGAGAAGCATCAACTCTTAATTGCGTCACTTTAGTTGTTCATTGATTGTTTCTCATACATGCCTTGACTGAAGGCTCCAGCTGAGCCAGTGACTCCTTGCTCAAGCCAACAACCTTGAGCTCAAGTCAGTGACCATGAGGTCATGTCTATGATTCCATACTTAAGCCAGCAACCCTATGCTCAAGTTGGTGGGCCTGCACTCAAGCCAAAAGAGCTCGCACTCAAGCCCAAAGAGCTTGCACTCAAGCCAGCAATCTTGGGGTTTTGAACCTGGGTCCTCAGTGTCCCAGGTGGATGCTCTATCCACTGTGCTGCCACCTGGTTAGGCAGTTTTGCTTTCTGATAGTTCATTATTAGTGTAAAAATGCTACTTATTTCTGAATATTTAATTTTTATCCTGCTACTTTACTGAATTAATTTATCAGTCCTAGTAGTATATTTTTTTTGGTGTGCAATCTTTAGTATTCTCTCTATATAATATCATATCATCTACAAATAATGATAGTCTTACTTCTTTTTCAATGTCTGATTGCAGTGGCTAACACATCCAGTATTATGTTGAATGAAAGTAATGAAAGTGAACATCCCTGTCATGTTCCTGATCTTAAGGGAAACACTTTTAGTTTTTCATTAGTGAGAATGATGTTAGCTGTGGGTTTGTCATAATGGCCTTTATGTTGACATATGTTCCCTCTGTTCCTAACTTAGCATCTATATTCATCAGGGATGCTAGCCTATAACGTTCCTTTTTCTGTAGTGTCTTTATCTGGTTTTGGAATTAGGATAATGCTGGCCTTATAAAATGAGTTTGGGAGTATTCCCTCCTCTTGAATTTTTTTGGAATAGCTTGAGAAGGATAGGAGTTAGTTCTTTGAAGGTTTGGTAAAATTCATCTGTGAAACCATCTGGTCCAGGACTTTTGTTTGTAGGAAATTTTTTGATTATTGCTTCAATTTTGTTGGTTGTAATTGCTCTGTTCAGATTTTTTTGTTTCCTCTTAATTTAGTGTTGGAAGATAGTATGTTTCTAAGATTTTATTAATTTCTTCAAGATTGTCCAATTTGTTTGTAATATCTTCTTATAATCCTTTGCATTTCTTTGGTGTCAGTTGTTACTTCTCTTTTCATTTCTAATTTTATTTATTTCGGTCCTCTCTCTTTTTTTGCTTTGTGATTCTGGTTAAAGGTTTGTTTGTCAATCTTGTTTATCTTTTCAAAGAACCAGCTCTTGGTTTTATAGATTTTTTGTATTATTCATTTTAAAGTTTATTTTACTTGTTTTCATTTTTATTTTTATTATTACTTTTCTTCTACTCACTTTGAGTTTTGTTCATTTTTGTTTTTCTAGTTTCTTTAGGTATAAGGTTAGATTGGTTCTTTGAGATTTTTCTTATTTCTTGAGGTAGGCCTGTAATGCTATTAATTTCTTTCATAGAACCACCTTTGCTGTTTCCCATGGATTTTGGTTGTTGTGCTCTCATTTTCATTTGTCTCAAGGTATCTTTTGATTTCTTTCTTGATCTTCTCAAACTATTCATTGTTTAGTAATATGTTATTTAGCCTTCATGGGTTTATGTGTTTTCCAGGTTTTATTTCTTGTATTTGATTTCAAGTTTCATACTACTATGCTTGATATGCTTTTAATCTTTTAAATTTATTGAGATTTCTTTTGTGTCCTAATATTGTTGTTTAGCCTGGAAAATGTTCTGTGTGCACTTGAAAAGAATGTATGTTCTGCTGGTTTGGGGTGAAATGCTCTAAAAATATTAGTTAATCTGTCAAGTCTAATGTGTCATTTAAGGCCTCTGTTTCTTTGTTGATTTTCTGTCTGGAAGATCTATATCAATGAGGTGTTAAAGTCCCCTACTATTACTGTATTACTGTGTACTTTTCCTTTATGATTATTAATATTTTCTGTATATATTTAGGTGCTCCTATGTTTGTTGTATAAATGTTTATGAGGGTTATATCCTCTTGTTGAATTGATCCTTTTATCATTATGCAATGCAACACATAATTATTATTTTTTATTTATTTATTTTTTAGGTGAGAGAGGAGAGATAGTGAGGCAAACTCCTGCATGCACCCTAATGAAGATCCACCTGGCAAACCATCAAGAGGCTGATGCTTGATTACTGAGCTATTTTTAGCACCTGAGGCTGATGTGCTCTAATGGAGCTACCCTCAGTGCCTGGGACTATGCTTAAATAAATTGAGTCACTGGCTTTGGGAGAGAAAGAGGAATAGAAGGGAAAGAAGGAGGTAGGAGAAGCAGATGGTTGCCTCTTCTGTGTATCCCGACTGGGAATCAAACCCAGGATGTCCATACACTGGGCTGATGCTCTATTCACTGAACCACTAGCCAGGGCCTGCAAGATAAAATTTTAATAGATATATTTATAACTGTGAGCAGCACAGTGATCTCAGTTCAACTTTTGTTCAATAGAAATTTACTGAGAAGTCATGAAGTATCTTGGGTGGAAGGTGACTTTTTTGAGGGCTATCCTATAACTCAAGGCAGATGCTTATCGACTTAATTCCACATAGATTCTTTGCCAAAGGGAAGTTTACAACTTCTCTTTTTATATCTTAATGATGCCTCTTAAGAAATTCTGCCTTCTGTTTAAATGCACATGAACTGATAGGGTGTCAGATCCCTTATTCTTAATTTCAATGGATAGTTTGACACTGAAATACAGTGGGAATTCCAAATTTAACATCCAGGTCATATTTCACTGGTTGGGTTGTTGAAAGTTTCTCATGCCTACTTTGAATAAACTCTGTTCTGAACCTTAATATCAAGCTGGCCTTAAAACTGGCCAAACTATAGAAGTTTTTATGCTGGGTGCAAAGACTGAGATTTAACTTGTATAATTTGGCCCCAGTAAATATCCCTAAAGCTGGGCTAGAATTTGAGTAAAGCCTGGGAATGGAAAAATACCTTCTTTTCTTTAAAATCATTTTGGTATTAGATTATCATAAAAATCCTTGTTCCCTTCTGTATTAGGGAAAAGAGAATAACTAGATATTAGTTTCCTTTTAATAGCTGTTGATATGCAGAGTAGGTGAAATCAAATTGAGAATATAAGTGATATGGAACTTTTATTGTCTATGAGTACAAAAATCATTACATATAGTGTCAAATCTAGGTAAATTCTGAGGAGGCATATGTATTTTTATTTTTTAAGTTGCCATATCTATGTCCTATTCTATGGAAATCAGTATTCTCTAATAATAATTCCCATACTCTGCATGTACCCAGCACTCTTATATGTTCTCTTTATTCTCCCTTTTAAATATTTGCACTCAGGAGGAGATGAAAAATGCATTCATACTGCGTTAACACCATAAGGACTATTCATACCAAGATTTTCTGACTAAAGTCAAATGTGAAACTTTATGTGGAATTTCAATCAATTGGTATGTGAAATAGAGTCCTATGTAGTGGACTCTACTCCATATAAATTATGCAATATAATAACTTGGACCATAGTTTATAACTAAAATTAATTATATTGAATAGCTCTTATGTGATGACAGAGCAGAACGTTTGAAATAAAGGTTGTTTTGGAAAAACCAAGTCAAAAGATTATAGTACACTATAAAAGTCACCCCTCGTATCTCATACATTCTTGTTTTGTATTAATTCTGAGTCTAAATCCTGACCTTCTTTGTTTTTTTTTTCTTTGTTTAGCTGTTAGTTAACCATGAATTTAGACTAATAATATCAGCTCTGGAAATAGGTCAAACATGAGTTACATTGATGAAAAAGCTAACACATTGTTACAAAATCTTAGAAAGTCACTTTTACTTGGGTAATATTTATAGGGTTTGTGTAAGTAGACTTCAGGATATAATTATTGAATTTATTTGAAAATTATTTCCAATAAATACAATAAAACCCCCGTTCATTGTGATTTTTCTTATGGGCTGCCTTCTGATGTGGAGGTGCGTGGGAAGGAAGAGGGGTGAAGTCCGTGTTCACATCTAGCCTGGAACAATAACAGCTTTTCTCCAGTGTTTATGTAAGTGACCATTTATAAAATCATTTTAGAAGAAATATGATAAATTAAGTCTGTTGAAATGTGACCTTTTCAAAACAAATTTTGAGGCAAGAATTCTTTTCCTAGATTGAAGAGTTGGGATTATTTTTTGACACATTCTGTTCTTGTCTAACATTTAACCCTGCTTTTTATTATGCAATTCTTTTTTCTTCCCAAGGGAAAAAAATCTATGTCCACATAAATGGTAAGTATATGATAACTATTCTTTTATAAGACTACTCTAATATACTGTCTTTGAGAATAAGAAAAACAAGTCTTCAGTGCCTTTCACAATAGTTGGCCCAGGCTAGTTACTCTGTAAATATTGGTTTAATGAACAGAAGAAAAAGCAAATGAATGGCCAAATTTGAATGATAGACAGAGATATCTTGCTTTGAAAAGGGGCAGAAAATTATGGTTGAAAATGATACCTACCTAAAAGCTCTTTATGGAATAACTTCCCACTTCTTCTAAAATAGTTTAAAAAATAAAAATGTAGTAAAAATCAAAATACAATCCAAATATAATTCTTAAAGACCACCTACCACAGATTCTTGGAGAAATCTCAAGACAACATAGATTGTCAATATCTGGACTGATAAGAACACAACTATGCATCTATCCTACTTGTATTTTGCCTCATGTAACAAATCAAACCCCACATACCTGAAATGACAAAAGACATCTCCCTTATCTATAGTCTCAGATTTTGACCCAGGTGGTGAACACTGTAGAAAACCAAGTAAGTGATTCTTCAACTCATGCTTTTAGAGGAGCATAATACTATTTTCTACTCCCATTTGCTCTTCATATTACAAAAAAATAAAAAAATAAAAAAAATAGAAGCTCATTACTTTGATGAGTGCCTGAAAGAGATGTCAAATCTCCAGAAGACTATCAAAAAGCCTCCTGACCAGTGAAAACTCTGTTTATTTGACCCAATACAATAAAGGAGACACTACCCTTATTGTCTAAGAGAATATCAGAAGAGGGAGGTCAGGGAAGAATATTTATAAGGTTTTACTATCTGGACTCAAATGGCTTAAACTGGTCTTTCAAAGAGGGGAACATATTAGGATTGAGCAAAGTTTGTGACGTAATAGTTAGGACTGGTCAATGCAATGGGGGGGTGTCTTGAGTGGGTTTTAGGATACCAGCTGTTTGCCTAGGTTTTTTTTTTCTTTTTAAAATAAGTCAGGTTTTTATAGTTTATTGAAGCAATCAGTAATATCATTTATTGATTTAAATCCTTATCTTCTAACATCCTGATTTCTCCATCCTGAATATTAAGCCCTGCAGATGCATATGGCCTCAGCTTTCATACGTTAGGAAGCAGGGAGAGAATGGTAAGTTATCATTGCATCCTGGTACATTAAAAACCAAGGTAGATGGATTAGAAATAGGAAATATCCTGGTTTTAGTAGATGCTGTGTACTACACATGCATACAGTCTGTTAGGAATATCAGACATCTAGGGCATGGGATTTGAAGATGATCTCATACAGGTTTAGCTGTACTACATGAAGGCCTCAAAGACCCTGGGAATTGGATTAGAAACTGCACATGTTAACCTGCTTCTCCACAGTGAGTTTCAGATGGAATTTTGACTGGCATCCAATTGCAGAATAAGCCAGGCCAAGGAACTGCTATTTCCCTCGTCTCTTGGAAACATCAGTTCTTTATAGGGATCTCCTTTTTGGAGGGTAAGTACACAGAACAAAACGTACAGAGGGCCAATGGAAATACAATAGGAGAGTGGAAAAAGAACACCATTTGTAGCATACGGCTCTAAATGATTTACCTTGGAAGTAGAGAAAAGTTTTATACGCTCTTTGGCAACCTTTGTAGGGTGCACATTGACCTGACCACTATGAAAAAGGAGAAGAAAATTATAGGTATTGAGTTCAGATAAAAGGAAAAAAAGTATAAATAAAGATACAAGAAGTTAAACAGGAGGAGAGGAGAGGAAAATAATTAAAATTAGTAGCTAATAATTTTTTTTACAAGTTGAATTTGTTAGAGAATAAATGAAGTTTTGAATCACAGGATTTGAGACTTTAGACGCAATTTTTATATGAAGCATGTCAAAGCAGAGATAAAGTGCTCTGTTTCAAACACTGCAGCTAGCTTAGTAGTGTACAACAAAACTAGTAGAAACAAAGATATAGCTTTGGGAAGGAAACCTAAAAATTACATTATTTTGTCACCAGTTTTTGAATTACCACAATCACATGAAAACCACATATTATGATTATCTATATTCATAAAAGCATTTAGAAGTTTACAAAGCAGATGTCTAAAAATAGACTTTATATTGAAGAATTTAATAGCAATAGAATTCTTATTTCTTTACATTGCATAGTAGAAAAACACAACAGAAAATAGTATTAGTGGGCCTGACCTGTGGTGGCGCAGTGGATAAAGTGTCGACCTGGGAACAGTGAGGTCGCCAGTTCAAAACCCTGCACTGGTCTGGTCAAGGCACATATGGGAGTTGATGCTTCCAGCTCCTCCCCCCTTTCTTTCTCTTTCTTTCTCTCTCTCTCTCTTTCACTCTGTGTCTCCTCTCTAAAATGAATAAAATAAAAAGAAATTAAAAAAAGAAAATAATATTAGTAACACTATAACATAATTACAAATTGGTCTTTGGGTGATAAGTATTCTGTTGCCTCTAGCTTTTCTCACCAGTATAGAGAAGATATATATGTATAACATATTACTGGAGTAAAAAAAAAATTCCCTCAGAAATAGGTAATTGGTTTCACAATATTTTAATTGTTTTTATTAATTTTAATGGGGTGACACCAATAAATCAGGGTACATATGTACAACGAAAACATCTCCAGGTTATCTTATCATTCAATTATGTTGCATACCCATCACCCAAAGTCAAATTGTTCTCTGTCACCTTCTGTCTGGCTGATTTGCTTTTAGAAAGGAGACTCACATTTTTTATTTAATGTCTTTTCTTTTTCAAAATGAGAGCTCTACAGCAGGAGTCCCCAAACTACATACGGCTCCCTGAGGCCATTTATCCGGCCCCTGCCTCACTTCTGCACTTCCAGAAGGGGCACCTCTTTCATCGGTGGTCAGTGAGAGGAGCACAGGATGCATCTGCACCCATAGTTCCCATTGAAATCTGGTCAGTTTGTTGATTTAAATTTACTTGTTTTTTATTTTAAATATTGTATTTGTTCCCCTTTTGTTTTTTTTTTTTACTTTAAAATAAGATATGTGCAGTGTGCATAGGGATTTATTCAGAGTATTTTTTATAGTCCTGCCCTCCAATGGTCTGAGGGACAGTGAATTGGCCCCCTGTGTAAAAAGTTTGGGAACCCCTGCTACAGCCTCCAATTTAGATAAGATTTTCAACTAGATTTCAGCAAAATTAATTGAGTTAGAAAGAACTAGTTAACATCAAGTTAAATATAAATAATTTCATAAGCATAAAATTCAGGAGATCATTACTGGATAAGAAATTGGGCTGTCTTGTGGGATCTCACTGCCCCAATTTATAATGAAATAAATAACAATAAGAAAGTGAAAACTAGGAAAAACACCCAAAGCAACAATCAGAAACAGAAAGGGAAAAAGTCAGACTTCAAAGAGTTACAGTTAAAGAAAGAAACATGATCCTGAAATGGCAGGATTTCTAAACCCATAACAGTCCTCAGGAGCCACTCTGACAAGTCCACAAAATTCTGAGAATTCTGTCTAATATTCCTCAGTCAGGAGAAAAGCAAACTGAGAAGGTCAGCTTAAAGTTTTAGTGATAAGCTTTAAAATGAAAAATAACAACCCAATTTTATTATGTTATATTTTATTGCTGATTTCTTTTTGTTGTGATTACTTATTCCTTGGAAAATAGCTTTTGTTTGGTACACCCTCAATACAAACAAGTAGAATATGCAGATTATAATTGTCTGTGATTATTATTATATAATAATCTGTTTTGAATGATAAAAAGCAAAAGGTTAATATTTCTTACATATAACTGAAGGAGCTAGTTCATACTGGGGTCTATGGTACTCTTATCTTCCTCTAGTTTGTTGATTTTCCTTAGGAGTGAGTGTCACTTCTGGAGATTAAAAAAATAGCTATCCTTTTCTTCCTTCTTTTATCTTTTCATTAACTGGAGTTGGGAACTCTACATATATAATATTTTTAAATTTCTACAAATGATTCTGATACGTATACCCTGTTAAACTCCTTTAATATGATATTGTTCTGTGCAAAAGTAGAGTCCACTATATAGATGCTTATGTCCAAAGAAGACATACAAATGGCCAACAAGTACATGAAAAGATGTTCAACTTGACCAATCATCAAGGAAATGTAAATGAAAACTTCAATGGTATATCACCTCATACGACTGTTATTAAAGACAAGAAATAACAAGTGTGGTTAAGGATGTGGAGGAAATAGATCCTTGTGCACAGTTGATGGAAATATAACTTGGTGCAGCCACTATGGAAACAGTACTGTGGTTCCTCAAAAAATTAAAAATAGAACTACTCTGTGACCCAGCAATCCCACTTCTGAGTATTTACCTGAAGAAAATGAAAACACTAACTCAGAGAGACAGCCGCACCCCCAAGAGCAGCATAATTATATTCTGAAGCATTATATTTAATAGCCAAGACATGTCTATTAATATATGAATAAATTTTTTGAGATATATCTGCCTATAATCTATCATCTATCTATCTATCTATCTATCTATCTATCTATCTATCTATCTATCTATCTATCCATCTGTATAACTATCATCTGCCATCTATTTATCATCATCTATCCACCCATCCAAGGAAATATTATTCAGCCAAATAGTGAGGGAGTCTTACCATTTGACAACAAGTATTGACCTTGAAGGCATTGTGCTAAGGAAAATAAGTCAGACGGAGAAAGACAAATTCTGTGTGATCTCACTTATATACGGTGTGTCCGTAAAGTCATGGTGCACTTTTGACTGGTCACAGGAAAGCAACAAAAGACGATAGAAATGTGAAATCTGCACCAAATAAAAGGAAAACTCTCCCAGTTTCATGTTTATTCAGTGCAGTTTGATGTGGGCTCCATTTGTTGCCCTACACACATCCAAACAATAATGAAGTTCTTGCCACACACGGGTAAGGATGTCTGGTATAACAGAGTGAATAACATCTGTGATTCCCTGTTTTAAGGGATTAATGTCATTGAAATGTTCAATGTACACATATTGCTTCACATAACCCCAAAAGTAAAAGTCTAAGGGCATCAGATCTGGGGATTGTGGTGGACATGGCTTGACAGAACCCCTGCCTGTCCACCACCGGGGGAATGTTCTATCCAGAAACTCACGAACAATGGTGGCGTAGTGTGGAGGAGCATCATCTTGTTGAAAGATGACACCTTCTGGAAATTGTGGCCTCTACAGACTTATCACTGACTGATAGCCTACCAGAATGGGGTTTCTCCAACAAACTGCCAGTTTTCTTCAACTGCTTATCCCGCCAAGTAATGTTACTCCTATGTGGTGGTCCTTCGTTATAAACACGCCAATATTCACATTGCACTTTGGTCACGGATTCGAATTTAGTGAGCCACAGAACACACTGAACTTTCCTCTGTACCATCCACATTTAGACTGGCATGGTCGTGGGCTGCTCTGCTGTATACACGGTGTTACATCATCATCTGTGCATGCGCACATGTTGCCACATCATCTACAGAAACTGGGAGGGTTTTCCTTTTATTAGGTGCAGATTTCACATTTCTATTGTCTTTTGTTGCTTTCCTGTGACAGGTCAAAAGTGCACCATGACTTTACGGACACACTGTGTGTGTGTGTGTGTGTGTGTGTGTGTGTATATATATATATACATACACACACATATATATATATACACACACACACACACACATATATATATATATATATGTATATATATATATATATATATATATATATATATATATATGAAATCTATAGAAACCAAAAAACAAAACAAAACAAAAAAATAAGCTGCAACAAAACCCCCCAAACTTGTAAAAAAAAAAAGAGATCAGATTTATAGTTACCAGAGGTGGAAGGTATAGGGAGGGAGAATTGAAAGAAGGTGATGAACAATACAAACTTTATTTAGCCAGTTATAAGATGTGTAAATACTAGGGATATAATGTACAACATGATGACTAGAGCTAACACTGCTACGTGATATATGAGAAAGTTATTAAGAGAGTACATTCTGAGTTTTCATTGCAAAGAGAAACATTTTTCTTTTTTTTATTGTATCTATATTAGAAGATGGGTGTGACCTGAACCTATTGTGGTAATCATTTCATAGTATATGTAAATCAAACCATTATGCCATATTCCTTAAACTTATACAGTGACATATCTCAATTATGTCTCAATAAAACTGAAAAAGTAAAATAATTGTTCCATGGTTAAAT
Organism: Rhynchonycteris naso; assembly: GCA_037038555.1. Taxonomy (NCBI): domain Eukaryota; kingdom Metazoa; phylum Chordata; class Mammalia; order Chiroptera; family Emballonuridae; genus Rhynchonycteris; species Rhynchonycteris naso. The sequence goes on along the minus strand of CM073000.1, from coordinate 36,099,881 downwards.
GTTTGGATTAAACAATGTAAAAAAGGTTTATTTTTTTCAAACTTATATACAAATTTTAATATACTAATGTGATTGTGATATTTCAAACAGGACCATCTTATAAGGAAAGTCTGGAAACAATGAACAAAGGGGCTTTGCTGGATTTTTTATGAAAAAGTATTTTAGTGCAGTCCAAACATTTTATCCTCAGGTTCAACAGGAAGATTGTAATCTATTAAAGCTGGCTACAATATGCCAGATCACATTACATCAGAGTAGCAAATGAATAGTTACTTCATGACTTTGCTAAAGAAAGGCTGAAAGGACATGTGCATTATTATTTTTAGTGCACATTTGTTTATTTCGTTCCCCAATATTCCTTTCCTTTTGTAGTAGATTGTGGGCAAAAACTATCATATGTAGCTCAATGTGAACTGATTCCCAGTTTTCCCCTCTTCCTATAGTAGCCGAAGGGGGTCATATTCTTCTGCTTGTCTTGGGTATATTCAGTGTGTCAACAAAGACCCACACTGTGCCAATGGCCACTGATTCCCCAGGACTTCAGAGGACATAGGGGACAGCTACAGTTCTGATTATCTCAGGGATATCTAAGCTCCTAAAAAGCTTATTGTTTAACCACTACCGTGGTAAAAATTTGAGTAAGAGTACTATTAGTAAAAATTTTCACAATTATTTTTCTGAGATGAAGAGGTGGTTTCTTATTGATGTCATGGATGCAGTGGGAAAAGTTGAGTGATTCCCATTAGTGTGTTTTGTTCTTCCTTCTTGTCTGTCCCGGTTTGAAAACTGAGTCAACATAATTAATGGTTGAAAGAGCACAAATTTAAGAACGTGTATAAAGAGAATATTAAAACACCGACCCTTTGCCAAAACTTTATTTAGTGCAACAAACATTTGTCCAGCACCTATATATATTCTGTGCTAGGCACTCACATAAATTATTTAAAACTAAAGGATTTTTTATTTTTAATTTTATTTATTTTTTCAAATTTATTGATTGACTTTAGGCACTCACATAAATTATTTAAAACTAAAGGATTTTTTATTTTTAATTTTATTTATTTTTTCAAATTTATTGATTGAAGAGAGAGAGAGAGAGACAGAAACATTGATCTGTTCCTGTATGTTCCATAACTGGGGATTGAACCTGCAACCTTTGTGTATTGGGGGTTGACGTTGTAACCAACCGAGCTATCCAGCTAAGGCAAGGATTTTTTTATTTTTATTTTTTAAAGCAATCTATCTGACTCATTTAATTACCAGGTAAGATATTGTACCACAAGAGATTAAATATTTTCTGTAAATTAGCAAAGCTAGTTAGTGAATAGCCAGAACTGAAACTCAGTCACACTGATGCCTGATTCAAGGCTGCTTCCTCTGTTCCCATTGAGCTTTCCCTGGAGGGTTGCTCTGACCAGGGTTTCTGTTCTCAGTGTGTTTTGGAAGCGAAGGAGAAGCAGGGACCAGACGGAAGAAAAGAAGGACTTGCCAATGAGGGCTATCATACATTCCTCTAAATTTTTAAATCTCTTCTTTGGGAGGCTTATGAATATACATCATGGTCCATCTCTTGGAATCTCTCTAGTTGTAGGTATCTGGTTTGGTTGTACCCAACTTGAGGAAACGAGAGCATTGATGTTGGACTTAATGAGTGCAAACCCTGCTATCTGACGTTAGGAAGTCCATGACCCTCACTGAATCGATTTGTAAAAGAAGCAGTTAAATCAAAATGCTGGAGGATGCTCGGGGGACATAAACTGTGTGGCTGGACTGCCTGAGTTCAAATTCAGATTCTGTCACTTAACTCTTTGTGCCTCAGTGCCTGTTGCAAAATGAGGATAATAAAAATGTCCAGCTTGTTTGATTTTTCTGAGAACTAATGACTAATGACCACTAAGCTATTAGTATAATATGAATGTTGGCTCTTATTATTATTTGATGCTTGCTAAAGTCTCTTTAAGCTAAAAGATGTTTATAATTCAGTGCTATACAAGCATGTTAGAAGTACTGGCTACTATATAAGAAAAAACAGAACAAATATACTGGCAAAGTGTATTGATTCAGCGTATGTAACGGCATCTTTCCTGAGTGTGCATTCTGTATCTGGGTTGACTCTAAATGGATTAGGGGTTTTGCCTAGAGTTGGTAAGAAAAGATTTGAGTAACATTGTCCTTTGAATAATGATGCTCACGCCCCCCCCCCTTCACTGTTAAAAAGGTTTGTGAAAAGACAGAAATATGAAAAATTAGATCTATGTTCTCAAATCCAAACTGAAATATCAGGAACGTGTTAGAGTCAAGGGAGAGATCAGTAACCTCTAGGGGAATCTGAGAAGGCTTCTCACGATAGGATGTCTTTCTTAGGCAAATTACCTTCTTTTCCCATGGAAAAAATGAGACAGATGCAGCTGCCTGACGCAGATGGGGTTTTAAAAACATGTAAATTGTCTTAGATAGCATAACGTAAACATAGATTCAGCCTCAATTCCATTCCCTAATCTGGATTAGAAATCAGTAAATGTTGAATAACATGATTTTCTCAGCTCTGTGCTAGTTAGTCTCTGCTGGCTGAGCTGGCACATTCATCCACATTGACGAAAATTAGTTATTGTACCCACTGATTGTGCCAGGGATGTGGAGTGATTTACTGGGATTACTGGAGACGGTTCTGTTTTGGACTAATAATGGGCTCCTGATTTATTGGGCTTTCTTTAAGTGAAAGCTTATATTGTTTTCAATTTTAGCTGTCATATTTTCTTTGTCCAGAACCAACTGTCCCTCCAAGATGTTTAGAATTTTTTTAAGTAACCTTGAAAGACTCAGACATAACACTTGAACTAAGCTTGAGTCACGAGACTGTGGTACCACCCTGCGCTAAGTTTTTGTTGCCCCTGAGGCTGTTGGCAGCACCAGTTCTGATATGAATACCATTTGTAGTTTGCCTATACTTTTATTGAAACCTTTTTTTTTGCTGAAATCAGCATTGTTCCTTCCAAGTTGCTGCTTGCCCAAGAAGTCAATGCCCATAAGTGCCACCATATGAGCAAATCTCTTGCAAAACTTCTGTCTCTGGTTGTGTTCACAGATGCTAATGAAGAGTTGTTCTCCCTAAAAACACAGGTTATTCAGGCTCAGCCACATTTTTACCCAAGTTGGAGCTTGTTTTAGAAAAAAAACATTTTAAAGGTACTTTCAGCAAATACTGGAAAATATGTTTATGTAAATAAAAATGGTGAGATAGTTTTATTTTAACAAAAAAATCAGATGCATTTTTCTTGAATAATATCTCTGCTTTCTTCTGTCCTGAAACAACACCACTACTATACACTGCTTAACACCAGGGATACGTTCTGAGAAATGCGATTTGTTACGCAAACATCATAGTATGTGTGCACGTAAAACCTAGATGGTATAGCCTACTAAATGCCAAGGCTACACAGTACAGCCTATGGCTTCTAGGCTTCAGACCTGTAGAGCATGTTACTGTACAAAATAGTATGAGATTAAATCAAAGCATAAGACAAATTGATGCATTAAAGAGGTGCAGTAAATGTGAAACATATGAGGCTGCTGCTGACATACCATGGCATACTGCTTTACAGAAAACTTTCTTTTTAATAAGTAGAAAAAAGTATATTCTAAAATAATACTTAAAAGTTTAGTATACTAAGCACACAAACCAATAACATAGTTGTTTATTATTATGATCAGGTATTGTGACTGTATACACGTACATGCTACACTTTTATAAGATTGCAAGTGCAGTAGGTTTGTTTACATTAGCATCACCACAAACGCATAAATTTATGATGGCTATGATATCATTATAAAATACAAATTTTCAGCTCCATTATAATCATATGGGACCACTGTTGGAATGGGGTACACCACTGACTGAAATGTTGTTATGTAGCACATGACTATACTGCAACATCATTACTTTTCTAGAAACACAGTCTTTAAAGCTGAGGGCAGATGCTGAACATGAGCTGGGAAGTAGGGATACTAGTCTATAAGAATGCTAACCTGCCCTGCTGTCAGTCCATGACTTCCTCATCTCTCTACCTCCCTCCATCCCTTTGCCTAGTGGAAGATAACAACTGCTTCTCGCTGGGAATCCTCTAGTTGAGTGTGTCAGTACAGAAATGCATGCTCTGTATTACTGGAGAAATGAGTAGGGCAGCATCGGTCCAAGTCCATCCATGTGATTGGGAAAGCAATTTCAGATAATGTTGACAACATTTTTGTTTACAAAATAAATGTTATTAACATCTCGGTGACAAGTCAGCTAAAGTGATGGTGATTTATTAAGATCCCTAAATTTGGTTTTCTTTTAAGCTTTTCCTTTTATTTTCAACGTGAAAAAGGTTATATTATTTATTAAAACTGTAAAATAATGTATGTAAGAAATCCCGACATTAGATAAAAATATTAAAAAGAAAAAGTCACCTAAATTCCAGTACCCAGAGATAACCATTCTTACCATTATGATGAATGTTTTTCAAATGGTTTTCCATGCTCGAGTTCTCAAATTATACTCCACTAAACCCTTGGTCGAATTATATGTTACTTTTTTTTTTTTTTTTTTACCGGGACAGAGAGAGAGTCAGAGAGAGGGATAGATAGGGACAGGGACAGACAGACAGGAATGGAGACAGGTGAGAAGCATCAATCATTAGTTTTCGTTGCCATTGCAACACCATAGTTGTTCATTGATTGCTTTCTCACATGTGCCTTGACCGCGGGCCTTCAGCAGACCGAGCAACCCCTTGCTCGAGCCAGTGACCTTGGGTCCAAGCTGGTGAGCTTTTGCTCAAGCCAGATGGGCTTGCCCTCAAGCTGGTGAGCTCGGGGTCTTGAACCTGGGTCCTCCATGTCCCAGTATGATGCTCTATCCACTGCGCCAACGCCTGGTCAGGCAATATATGTTACTTTTTAATGAGAAGAATTTAGTAACAAATGCTATGTTAAAGTTAAACATGTTTTTTTGTTGTTGTTGTTATACACCTTCTCAGAACCTTTACTATCTGAATTAGTTCATGAGAATCACTAAGAAACTGTTACTATGCAGCATTTCTCAATTTATGATACTGGAATTCCTTTGTGGAAAACAAATCCAAAATAATCTGGAGAATGCTATTCTTCGAGCACTTTCTCATAGGTTAATACATTTTGAAACAAAATAAAATACAGTCTTTATCCTGTCTTTTTTTTAAAATGCAAATTTATCTATGTGTAATGAACAAGTGCTCATATTCATAAATAAAAGGTTACATCATTTAAAAATGTATTGATTTTAGAGAGAGAGGAAGGGAGAGAGACAGAGTAACATTAATTTGTTATTCCACATATTTATGCATTAGTTCATTGACTCTTTAACAGGCTCTGACCAAGGATTGAACCTGCAATCTGGCATATCAGGATGATGCTTTAACCAACTGAGCTACCTGGCTAAAGCTATATTATCATTTCTATTTTATTTTATTATATAATTTTATTTTATTTAGAAAATTAAATTTAATAGGATGACATTGATCAGTAAGAGTCATAGGTTTCAGGTAAATGTTTAAATAGCATTTGAACTGTTGATTATGTTGTATACCCATCACCCAAAGTCAAATCATTTTCTGTCACCTTATATTTGTCCCTCTTTACATACTTCCCTTCTCCCTCCCCCATATTCTCTTCCCCTTGGTAACCACTTTTATCTGTGTCGATGAGTCTCAGTTTTATATCTCACCTATGTGTGAAATCATACAGTTCTTAGCTTTTTCTGATTTACTTATTTCACTTAGTATAATATAATCAAGGTCCATCCATGTTGTCATAAATGGCACTATGTCATCATTTCCTATGGCTGAGTAGTATTTTATATGTACCACATCTTCTTTACCCAATCCTCTATCAAAGGACACTTTGATTGTTTCCATGTCTTTGCCACTGTGCATAATGCTGTGATGAACATGGGGGTGCATGTGTCTTTACGTACCAGTGTTTTCAAGATTTTGGTGTAGACACCCAGTAGAGGGATTGTTGGGTCATATGGTAATTCTATTTTTAATTTTTTGAGGAAACATCATACTCTCTTCCATAATGTTTGTACTAATTTGCATTCCCACCAACAGTGAATAAGTGTTCCTTTTTCTCCACAACCTCTCCAACACTTGTTATTACCTATCTTATTGATAATAGCCTGTCTAACAGATGTGAGGAGATATCTCATTGTAGTTTTGAATTGCATTTCTCTAATAGCTAGTGAGGATGAGCATCTCTTCATATATCTGTTAGCCATTTGTATTTCCTCTTGGGAGAAATGTCTGTTCAGATTCTATCCCCATTTTCCAATTGGATTGTTTGCTTGTTTGTGTTGCTGAGCTTTGTGAGTTCTTTATATATTTTGGATATTAACCCCTTATTGAAGCTGTTGTTTGCAAATATTATCCCCCATTTAGTTGGCTGCCTATTTGTTTTGCTGTCAGTTTCTTTTACTGTGCAGAAACTTTTTAGTGTGATATTGTCCCATTCATCTATTTTTGCCTTTACTTCTCTTGCCTTTGGGATCAAATTCATAAATTGTTCTCTACAGCCAAGGTCCATGAGTTTAGTTCAGTCATCTCTTGCCATATTGTGGTTCACTTTTCATCGTCTCACTGTATTGTGGATTTTTAAGTTGCATATATCTAACTTTGTATCATAGTCTTTTTACTATATTATGGAATTTTTTGATATATAAGTATGTTATATATTCATTATTTTTATTATTTTTGTGGTAAAATAAGCAAAATAAATGTGGGAAAGGTTAATAACAGTGTGGAAAAGGTTTATAAGAGTATGGGGAGGGCTTATAAAGCCTTAAAAATATATATAAATAATAAAATAAATATACAGTCGCTGCTTTGTGAGTTTTCGCCTATCATGACTAGGGGGTTCTGGGACCTAACCCCCGCTATAGATGAGGGACCACTGTACCTATGTTTCCTTCTATGTAATTTATTGTTTCAGATCTTATATTTAGGTCTTTGATACATTTCAAATTAATTTTTGTGCAGGGGGAAAACTATAGACAGGTTTCATACTTTTGCATGTGGCTTTTCAATTTTCCTAGTACCATTTATTGAAGAGGCTTTCTTTTCTCCATTGTGTATTTATGGCTCCTTTGTTAAAGATGATTTGTCCATATATAGATAGTTTATTTCTGGAATCTCAATTCTGTTCCATGGGTCATTATTTCTGTTTTTCTGCCAATACCATGCTGTTTTGATTATCATAGCTCTGTATTATAATTTGAAGTCAGGTAGTATGATACCTCTGGCTTCATTCTTTTTCCTTAGAATTGTTTTGGCTATTCAGGGTTTTGTGTAAGTTCATACAAATCTGGTGATTTTTTTGTTCTATTTCTTTAAAAAATGACATTGGAATTTTGATGAAGATTGCATTAAGTTTGTATATTGCTTTGGCTAGTATGGCCATTTTAACTATGTTGATTCTTCCAATACATAAAAATGGAATATTTTTCTATTTCATTGTGTCTCTTTCAATTTCTTTCAATAATGCTTTGTAGGTTTTAGTATATAGTTTCTTCATGTCCTTTGTTAAGTTTATTCCTAGGTGTTTTATTTTTTTGTTTCAACTGTAAAAGGAATTGTTTTTGTTTGTTTGTTTTTTTTTTAGTTTATTTTCCAAAGTTTCATTGTTGGTGTATAGAAAAACAATAGACTTTTGTATATTGATTTTGTATCCTGCAACTTTACTATATTGGTTTACTGTTTCCAGCAGTTTCTTGGTGGAGTCTTTGGGGTTCTCTATATACAGGATCATGTCATCTGCAAAAGTGATACCTTTACTTCTTCTTTTTCAATATGGATGTCTTTTATTTATTTCTTTGGTCTAATTACTGTAGCTATAACTTCCATAACTATGTTACATAAAAATGGAGAGAATGGGCAGCCATGGCTTATTCCTGACTTTAGATGAAAAGCCTTCATATTTTCAACATTTAGTGTGGTATTAGCTAATGGGGTTTAGAACCTAGGTCCTCTGTGTCCCAATCCGATGCTCTAACCACTGAGCCACCACCTGGTCAGGCTGCATACCAAAATTTTAATATGTCATGTTGTCATTTTCATTTGTCTGTATATATCTTTTGATCTCTGATTTTATTTCTACTCTGACTCAGTCATTATTTAGAAGTATGTTGTTTAATTTCACATTTTTGTGGGTTTCTTTACTTTCCTTTTTCAATTACAGTTGAATTCTAATTTCAAAAAGCCTCATGGTCAGAAAATACTCTTGGTATAATTTCAATCTTCCTGAATTTGTTGATGTTTGTTTTGTGGCCCACCATATAAACTATCCTTGAGAATAATCAATGCATACTAGAGAAGAATGTATAATCTTAAGGCAGTGGTTCTCAAACTTTTTGAAGTCAGGCGCATTTAAAATCCTACAAATAATTGTAGGCGCACTATATACAAATTTCTGAGAAATATGTTGTAATAATTAAGTCAAATATTAATGAAAAAAATATAAAGTCCAAGCATAGTTTCATGGTAATTAAACAAAATAAATATGACAAAATTAAATTTATTCTGACATTAAAAAACATTTCTTTGTTACATTTTTTGAGTTATGCTTTTTAGAATTTGTAAAAAAGAAGGGTTAAAAAATAAAAAAATGTTATTTATTTTTATATATATAGATACATTCTTAGTAATATTTAGTAAATTTGCCAGGTCCTGGCACGAACGTGTTAAGTTTATTCATTCTTGTGTGTATGAGAAACATGAGCCTGATGTGTCCTAGCAATTTTTTCAATGTTTTGGCATATATTGGAAAGGCAAACTCTCATTTCCTTGTCAATAGATTGAAGAATTTCTCTCTTTTTACTCTTAATTGTGTTGAGTGCAGAAAACCCCCACCATGCATATCATCTTAACTATACACCAAACAAAGGATAGAAGAAACTTGCCTCCAGTCTTTCTGGGGAACATGGGAGGTAGTGTAAACAATCCAGCACCACAGCTTAACAGCCTTTTGCAACCTAATCAGGCAAGTGAGGTGGGTAGTTAGGCAGACTGTCAGCTTACAGCCAATTCTCCACACCTCTGTTCCCCAAAATCTAAACTCCAAAAACCCTGTTGATTTTTTGGTCCCCAACAGGCACATATTTCTCTGGAATACCATAGGGTACATGCACCTGGAAATCTTTTAGGGTGCACCAGTGTGCCCTGGTGCACACTTTGAGAACCACTGTCTTAAGATTTGGGATGAAACATCTTGTAAATGACTCTTCTGTCCATTTAATCTAGTGTGTTATTTAAGGCTGATATTTCTTTATTGATTTTCTGTTTGGATGATCTATTAACTTCATGCATGGTGTGTTGAGATTTGCAAGTATGATTGTGTTTTTGCCCATTTCTATTTTTAGATCAGTTAGTAGATGCCATATATTTTGCTGCTTTCGGGTTCAGTGCATATATATTAAGAAGAGTTATGCCTTCTTGATACAATGTCCCCTTTATCATTATGAAATGTCCATCTTTATTTCTGGTTACCTTTGTTGTTTTGAAGTTAGCGTTGTCAGATGTGAGTATGGCTACACCTGAGGTTTTTTTTTAATATATTATTTGCTTAGATTTATCTGTATGTCCAACCTTTCACTTTGAATCTATTTTTGTCCTTGCAGCTTTGATGTGTCTTTTGAAGGCAGCATACAGTTGGGTTTTGATTTTTGATCCAATGTGCTACTCTGTGCCTCTTTATTGGTGAGTTCAGACAATTTATATTTAGGGTAATAATTGACATTTGAGGATTTCCTCTGACTATTTTGTTTTGTTTTCTGGTAGCTCTGTGTCTGGTTTGGTGTTTCAGCCAGGTATTTTTTTTTGTTGTTGTTGTATTTTATACTTCTTTCCTCTGTTTATTCTTTATTTTAAGCTGTGTGTTTCAGTAGCATTTTTTTGTGTGTGTGGGTGATTATCACTAGGATATTACGAGAAAAATGTTCATATATACAAATGTCCTTTGTCTTATGCGTACTTCTGCATTCCATCCACCTTTGCTATTGCAGATCTTTATTCTCTCCCCTTTTATGTTATTATTGTCACAGATTATCCTTGTTTTTATTGAGACCTTGTGGGAGCTTTCACTTGTAGTTTTGATTTGTTTTGTTCTTTGTATCTGGTGGAATAACCTCTTGAGTATTTCTTGCAGTGGAGGTTTTCTGGTGATACATTCTCTAAGCTTCTGTATGTCTGCAAAAGTTTTTATTTGTCCTCCATATTTGAAAGATAACTTTGATGGATATAGTATTCTTTGCTGGTAATTCTTTTCATTCAGTACTATGAATGTTTGGGTCCACTCTCTTCTGGCTTGTAGGGTTTCTGCTGAGAAGTCTGATGACATCCTAATGGGCCTTCCTTTCTATGTTATATTCTTTTTCATAGCTGTCTTGAGGATTCTTTTTTTGTCATTGATTTTTGACAATTTTATAACCATGTGCCTTGGAGTAGGTTTGTTTGGGTTGAGGTAACTTGATTTTCTGTTTGCTTCTTGGATTTGAAGCTCTAACTCTTTCCATAGGCTTGGGAAATTTTCATCCAATATTTTTTTGAATAGGTTTTCCATTCCCTTCTCTCTCTTATTCCTCTTCTGATATACCCATTATTATTAAATTGCTCTTTCTGATAGAGTCAGACAATTCTTGTAGAGCTCTCTCTTTGTTTTTAATTAACAAGTCTCTCTTCTCTTCTTTTTGTAGCATCTCTAGTTGCCCGTCTTCAATGTCACTGATTCTTCCCTCTCTCTGGCTTGTTCTATTAGCTAAACTTACTACCTCAATTTTCAATTTCTGATTGAGTTGTTCATCTCTGTTTTTAAAGTTTCAATTTCCTTGGTGACGTGTTTGTTTTGTTTTTTGAGCTCATAAAGTTGCCTATTGGTGTTTTCTCTCATCTCATTGACTATTTTTAGAACTTCAAGTTTGAATTCTCTATTATTTAACTCCAAAGTTTCCATGAAGTTGAGATTTTTTTTCTGGAGATTTTAAATTTTCTTTCTGAATTACATCTCTGTCTTATGTAGCCATGGTACTCAATTTCTTCTTCCTTCCTTGATGGCATTTGAGAGTGGTATTGTTAAAAACTCTAACCAAAAAACCCCGTTAAAATATGAGAAATAAAAATTGAAAAATAGAATATAAATATAAAAAATTTAAAAATAATGACAAGTAAAAAGAAAAATCACAGAAAACAAAGATCAAAAATGAAAAAATTAAAAACAAATAATGCATCCATAACAATATAATAAAAATATAAAGTTAACAAAAATGAAATTCGAAAGAGAATAAAAGAAAAAAGAAGAAAAAAGGAACAAAATCTATTTCAATTTTGAGAGGTTACTGTATTCTTTCAGTTGTTGTCATTGTACCGCAGTTTTAGCTCTGTGAAGTTTCTGGGCTGTCCTTGTGAGATGTTGCTGTCACAATGATGTTGGCAGAGCTGTAGTCACATTGGTGGGTGGGGCTTGTTATGAGGGTTTTATGGTTTTTCAGCTTTAACAATGGTGATCTCAAGCCTACTGGTGCTCCTCCCCATGTCTCAACAGACTAGTAGAACAGACACAAGTACTTCTGCTCTTCATGGGAGAGAGTAAAGTTAGCTGTGGTGTCTGTCTCTGGCACTTTTTGTACCTGCTAGGTAAGAAAGGCAGTACCTGGGAGGCAAGGGAGCTGCACTTTGGTTTTCTCTCTCTGCTGAGTGCAGGCTGCAGGCAGACCATGGGAACACTGGCTGTGACCCTGCATTCTGTTGCCCCTTTGGCTTAGTGTCTCCCCCTTTGGCTCTCAGTCTATCTGGTGCTCCTGTCAGATGGAAACTCAGATTTCCCTCCTTGTATCTCAGCAGACAAAACTCAGACAGCCTAAGCCTCCCTCCTCCCTGTAGTCCAGCAGAGAAAACAAGCAAACAAACAAACACCCAGTCACTCTGGGTTTGTCTCCTCTCTGGAGCTGACTACAAGTGCATTTTACTTTCTGCACCTCCTTTTCAATCCATCCCATCTTTAGTCCACTCATTGCGTGAATCTTTCAGGCACAACTGTGAGCCCAGTTGGAGTCCCTTCACTGTGTTATGGTTGTTCAATCTGTTGAAATTTCAAGGGGAGAGATCAGGAGTATCTCTCATGCCACCATTACTCGGACATTAAGTTCTACATCATCATTTTTCATGGCTCTATAATATTCCATTTACACATGTATTTTCTTCTACTTAACCAAATTCTCTATTAATGAGCTTTGGGGCACAAAGCCAAAATAAAGATATATACACTATTTTTACAAAAATATTTGCAAGTAAACAAAAAGGTAAATATATTATTAAGAATATATACAAGAACACAGACAGTTTACAGAAAGAAAAACAATAGGTCAATATAGACATAAAATTATGTTCAGCTTCACATCTATGCCACACAAGTAAGGACACTAAATTATGTTTTATTGACTTGACTGCCAAAGAATGAAAACATTAACAAACTCAACATTAGTGTTTTAAAAAATGTATACTTTTTCTGTATTAGTAAAAAGTTTAAATTGGTGCCATCTTTCTTGGGGGTAGATTATCTATACTTTAAAATTTTTTTAATGAGAATATCCTTGGAACCATTAGGTCCCCTGTTTGGCTAATAAATCTCTATTGCCTTTTTTAAACAGTTCTTTATTTAGGTCTTGCTGTGGACTGCACGCTTTGTTAGATTTATGGGCATGAAGAATCTCTGTTCTTTACTTTTCCTCAAGAAGCTTGTGATAAACACACTTTTGAGTCAATCAGGTTTATAAAAAACCACAAGACTTTCCCCAAGACTTCTGAATACCCATTATAATAATACATTTGACTACAATCATAATTAGAATACTAAAATTAATCAAGCTTTTCCTAAACAGATATTTTTTCCACTTTCAGTAGGAATGAAAAGAAAGTTTAAATTGCCAGAAGTTCCTGGCAGGGCTAGCCTTTCCTCTTAGTTATGTGCTAGCATTATACCACTGGCAAGCCTTCTAGTGAGTGCTAATGAAAGGCAGCTTTCACAAATCAAGGTTTTGTATTCTGAGACATGCTGCATGTCTTTTCTATCTTGCACATTGTTTCTACTTCCATCATGTTCCCTACTTTAGTCACTGAACAGTAGTCAACTGGATAAATAATATAAAGAAGATAAACCAATTCAGCTGGAGGCTTCTTGAAGAAATGAGTTCTATTGTACCCAATGTGGTGACCCTAGTAACCAGGGCTTGTCGCCTAGCCCATTGGGTGGACTCAGTATTTGTTATGAAAGAACTTCATGAAAGGTAATGTTAAGAGCTTAGACCTTTGAAAGTGAGCTGTAGATAGAAAGTCTGGTCATGGATCCTCTCCACATCCATGTACTTTTCAACTGTAATTTCCTAGATATAAAATCACCAAGTGTAGAAACTTGATGGACAAATGGAAATTTAGCTAAATGAGAATTATGAAGATCAAGTATTTATAAATGCTCCTTTGTCAAAATCAGGCTGTGTATTAAGATGCAGTACCAATACACAGGTGATTTCATAAATATGAAAATAAAATGGAAGAAGGCAGAAAGGGATGACAACAAATATATGTTAAGTACCTTAGTATTTCTAGTGCCTTTACGCATCTATTGCACTTAATTCTCCCTACAATGCTGCAAGATTACTGATATTGTGCTTTTTTACACATGAGTTTCTAACACTTTAAATAAATTGCTGCAGACCACTGTTGCTCATAGAATAAATGGGAAATAGAACCCCCTGTTTCTTGTTACAAGAACAGACCTGCTGAAGATGGCTAATCAAAGGGGAAGCATCAGAATGATCAGTTTGATAAACTGGGACAGTAGTTCTCAAACTTTAATGTATACCAGAGTCATGTGAGAGCTTGTTATAACCAGCAATTTGGTCCCCAGCACCAGAGTTTCTGAGTCAATAGGTCTGGCAGGGGTCAGTCAATCTGCATTTCTAACTAGCTTCCAGGTGCTGTTGCTGCTGCCAGAAAGGGGACTGACTATACTTTAAGGAGCACTGGAAGTTGACTATTGTCATCTGTATTGATTTTTAAAAAACATTTGAAAATGCTTTTTTATAATATTCGTTTGGTTGAGATTTTTCCAGGATTAACCCAGATTTGATTCACTCAATGAACAGTTCATTCAACAAACTCTTCACCCAACAAGTAGAGTAATGAGGGAGACAGAACATGGAATGACAGATTGAAAGCTGCTCCCAACCAATGAAATGCGATTTAATGGGAATTAAAGACAAGTTCTGATCATAAAGTCAATATATGGTTAACAAGAAAGAGAACTTCTAAAAATTCATGAGGTTACTTCAGAACATATTAATATAGGTCTGACATTACAATTGTGAGAAGGAATCTATTGTACCTTAGGGTGCAGAGAATAGCTGGATTGAAGCGGTTTAATTCTAGATGCCACATCAGGGAGTAAAATACAGTCTGAGTGCGGAGAGTTTAGCTAAGCTACTCCATGCCATCGCTGCCCTGGCCTCTTCTTTTCTTTGGCAAAGTTGCCTACAGTGGCCTTAAACCAATACTAGTGATGTCCTCTACCCATGCAAACGCAGGCCCTAGGTAGCCCACAACGTCACAAGTAAATAAGTTCCTGATATAACTTTTCCAATGGCTTTGTGATAGTCTCCCCACCCCCACCCCAGGGACTTCCTCTTGTGTGCCCCTCAGATAAGACTCCCAAACAGCTTGCCAAAACCTTAAATGATCAATCAGTGAGACTCAGAAACCCCAGAGCACTCCTCTATGGACCCTAATAAAAACATTTGCTCAAGTCCTGTCATGTATTCTTGATCTACTTGAGTGGCCCCTTGAGTTGAGCCTGTACCTCCTCCAGGCCCTGTGAGTAATACACTTCACCGTTCCCATCTCCCTGTGGTCTTTTATTAACCAGCCTCACCATCTGACATAGCAGGACTCTACTTAGCAAATGTTTATCTAGCAAAGTCACAATGCTGAGGTAGTGAGAGGTCTAGAACTGCCATGTAAAATGCCAGACACAGATTTGATCACTGAAAATGTTGGGGATGGAATAGCAGTACTGCAATGGTGAGGAGTTATACTAAATAAACTCTATCTGCTTCTGACCTAAGATTTAGGATAAAATTATGACTAAAGACACATAAGCCATTGTTATGATATAAAACAGGAAGAGCCAATTGATGTCATAGGAATGATTAAAAATGTGCCTGGAGACAATAGCAAAGAGAAAATAGATAAGACCATCAAAATCTGGCAAGGTCTTACAATGATGTTTCATCTGACGTGGGTCATGGAAAAGAAAAGAATTTTCAAATGTAGAATTTAAGTTTGTTCAATTCAACCAACACTTGTGGGTCATTCATTGCACATGGAGCCAGGCACCTGGGATATGAAGACAAATCAAACACACTGTCTGCCTCTGGAGTGCCTGGAGGCTGGGAGTAGGATGATGAGAAGAAAATAAAGTGGGTTCCAAGTCTTAGGAGGTTCACATCGTAAAGGAGAGAAATTTGCAGTGTAGTGGGATAAAAATTTTGGAAAAGGGTGGTAAGGTCCTCTGGGGAAAGGCCATGAACCAAAACACAAGCATGGTCATGAGATGGAGGAGGCCTTCCTAGTGATGGAGTAATCTTGTGGTTGGCATTTATGGGAATAAAGATTGAATAGATGCAGTGGGAGTCTGTGTGGGAGAGTGATAATGAAAATGAATGAAGTAGACATGCCTGGTGAAGTTTGGGACTAACTATTGGAGTAACAAGATTTATAGAAAAAATATTGGAGAATGGAGGGTGATATGACCCAATTTGTGTTTTGGGTGGATAAATCTAATTAAGGGTAGATTTGAGAAGCAAAAAGTTGGATGTGGGGAATTAGGTGAGAGGTCACTGCTAGAGAACACATGAAAGATGAGTGCTTTTGTTTCATCATATTGAAAACTTCAAAGATGAACCCAGGTCAAATCATTTTAAAAGGAAAATATACACGGTGTATACTTAAAAATATTCGATAGTCATTGCTTTCTTCTCTCCCTTTCATGTCTATTTGTTTCTACCTATCCCACCCCTCTTTCCTGTCTCCCCCCCCCCACACTTGTACAAACTGTTTGGGAAGATTATTTCTAAGTCCAGGAAGATTCTTTTGTTAAAATCAATCAATGTAGAGTGTTTGGCTTAGAAATTCTAAAAGCCGTATTACTAAATTACATTTCTTATTTGTCAGTTGATAAAAACTGAATTTATATTTTTATGTCATTCACTATGATTTGGACCACAGGACAAGAGCATACATTACATATTTTTGTTATGTTTTTCTTTTTGGTTTGCTGCATGTTAAAATTACTTTTTTATGAAACCCTACTTTTAATGTATGTTATTCTGTGTTGAAGAAATTGTGTCACCCGGTGAGTGAATTTTCTAGACTACTTAACTGGTTGTGTGCTTATTTTATACTGGTGTACTATCCTTTGGTGTGGGAAGATGACAGGAAACAGGCTTTTAGGCTAAACAGTTTTAAAGCCAACAACATTCTTGATTTCAAACAAGGCAATAAGTTTCCTCTTAGAAGTAAATGTCAAATATTCTACCCAGTGAGTTTAAGGAGTTAAATAACAAAGGCATATAAAATAAAATAAAACTTACTTTAGCATTAAATTGCTCTAACACTTATTACCTAATTCTCTTATTTTGGCTATATTGCATCAATAAAAATAAAGAGAGGAAATTCTACCTAATTTCTTGATAATAAACATATATGATAGTGATTAAAATTTGTAATACTATTTGTTTTCATAGAGAGGGTACTTGATGTGGTTTTTGAGCCATTCTTTGAAGGGATTTTATTTATTGAAAAGCTATTTCCAATGGCTATGGATTGAGGTAGTATTTATTTGTACATAAGGTTGATTAAGTTACTTCTATTAATTTTAGCGCTTTTTTTTTTTTTTTTTTTGCAGGGACAGAGAGAGAGTCACAGAGTGGGATAGATAGGGACAGACAGACAGGAATGGAGACAGGTGAGAAACATCAATCATTAGTTTTTTGTTACTGTCCCAACACCTTTGTTTTTCATTGATTGCTTTCTCATATGTTCCTTGACTGAGGGTCTTCAGCGGACTGAGCAACCCCTTGCTGAAGTCAGCGACCTTGGGTCCAAGCTGGCGAGCTTTTGGTCAAGCCAGATGGGCCCGTGCTCAAGCTGGTGACCTCGGGGTTTCGAACCTGGGTCTTTTGCATTCCAGTCCGACGCTCGATCCACTGCGCACCGCCTGGTCAGGCTACTTCCATTAATTCTAAAATAGTAAGACAGATAATTATAT
Source organism: Rhynchonycteris naso (assembly GCA_037038555.1). Classification (NCBI taxonomy): domain Eukaryota; kingdom Metazoa; phylum Chordata; class Mammalia; order Chiroptera; family Emballonuridae; genus Rhynchonycteris; species Rhynchonycteris naso. The sequence goes on along the minus strand of CM073000.1, from coordinate 36,082,499 downwards.
TTCCTTCCTTCCTCCCTCCCTCCCTCCCTCCTTCCTTCCTTCCTTCCTTCCTTCCTTCCTTCCTTCCTTCCTTCCTTCCTTCCTTCCTTCCTTCCCTCCCTCCCTCCCTCCCTCCCTCCCTCCCTCCTTCCTTCCTTCCTTCCTTTCTTCCTTCCTTCCTTCCTTCCTTTCCTCTTTCCCTCTCTCCCTCCCTCCCTCCCTCCTTTTCTTTATTGGTGTAGATAAAGCTAATTTTATTTTCTTGGATAGTACTATTTCTGTTAGTTGTTATCAATAGAATAAGAGCATATGATAATTATTGAGGAACCACAGCTCTAACATTTAACAGTTCTTTTTCTTATTGAAGTTTTAAAAACTGAATTTATTAGGGTGATATTGGTTAATAAAATTATATACATTTTAGGTGTACAATTCTCTAATCCATCATTTGTATATTGCATTGTGTGTTCACCACCCCAAGTCAAGTCTCCCTTCATCACCATGACATTTTGCAACTGAAAAATAAGAATACATTTCACAGTTATGCAGCAATACTGGTGGTATTCTTGACTGTTTCTATAACTCTAGCTCTTGATGCCAGGACTAGAAGTGCTATTTTTGAGTAAAGAAATATATGAATTTGCAACTCTAAATAGATGAGTAAGAAATGAAATTCACTTAAATAATCTCAACTAAGACTCGTCTAGGAGTCTGCTCTTTATGAGTGAGCAGATATTAGTATATTCCATTTCAGTTGTTTTAGGGGACTTCTCCTTTTCCTAGGTCACATCAGAATCAGGAAAGCTTTGGGGAGCTGTGAGAGAGCCTCTAATCTCAGTCCTGAGAGGTTGCTGATATCTCATTTACGAGGCTGGCCTGAGCCATGTACATAGTCTGGGGTGCTGCTACTCCTGGACCAACCTCAGTATGAAGTCCTGGGTTAGGCTGAGAGCAACTGCTGTTGGGGCTCTCCCTTACTGCACAGTCTTACCCTCTGAAATATTTATTTAAAGTTCTGGCGCTGTATGGAAAGTGGCTCCCTAGTAGTCTTGGGACAGTGCAGACCTTATCTCCTTTCCAGCCTCTGGGAATTTCTTGTTTCTCTTCTTACAAGACAATTCTTTTTTCTCCCACTCTCCTTTTGGGATATGTAGGACAGTCTTTAGTAGTATAGACTTTTAGAGAAGACAAGAAGAGTCTATGAATTTAAGTCCCAGGGAAATATTAAAGGTCTTGCTGCTTGCTTGGAATGGGACAAAATGGCAAGGCATACAAACATAAAATAGTATGTTGGTGTGTCGTAAACTATCTTATGTGGCTCCCTTATTCTGGTAATACAGTGCAGGGTTTGCTAGTCTGGACTGTTTTTGTGGCTTTATGACTGTCCAGGCTGCTGTATTACATAGTTCAGGGCACTGATCCCATCAGAGTCTGCATGCATGGCACCCCCTGTAATTGAGCAGTGTAGAGGCAGCATGGCTGTGTACAGCCATGTATTTACTACTTCAGGGCTGGCAATGCAGGAAACCTTTGCAACGATTGTGGGTGACGAGGCTAATCCTAGATTTTGCCAAATCCATTCACTACTCCCCCATCCTCCTACACTACGGAACATGTAACTTTGGCTTATTTTCCTATATTTTCTTTTCTCCACTTCTGATTATTTATTTGACTCCATTCTTCTGATTTTCTAATCTTGAGTTCCCCATTGAAGCAACATGTCAAAAATTTAAACATATATGCAATGGATTAGTATTTTGAATGACATCTGAAATGTGTAGATGCAACACAGGCCAATATAGCTTCTTGAATAGCTGTTTCTTGAAGTAAGAATGACATCAGTTTCTTTAAAGCAGAGGGCTCTCTTCAGACATTTATTGAAGTTTCAATGTCTAATAGCATTATTTTTAATGTAAATGGAATACCTAAATTTTGTTTTAGACTATAATCTCAAACAAATGACACAGAAGATCTGTGAAATTCCTGGTATGATTTCCTAATATTGTGTTTATTGATTATATTTTAAGTAAATATAATTTTCAAATGAAAGCATACACATTAAATTTTAAGGAAATAAAATGAAATAATAAAAATTGGGTAAATGACTAAGAAGTACGTTTTTGAGACATGATACACCTAATACCATTTTAAGTGCCCAGGGACACACAAAAGAGATAGAAGAATTATTTCTGCCTATAGGCATCTTTAAATCTAGATGAAAAAAACTATACATAGGAAATAATTCAAGGACAGTGTAAAAAACAACAAATTCAATTTGATAGGTAAAAATATTAAGTACAGTACTAACCAGAATATAGTCTCATTGTAGGTTAAATTAGAAAAATGGAACCAACAGAAAAAAAAAGGAATAAATTTTCTACTTTGTAGATATATTTAGGTCTTGCTGGTGGTTTGAAAAAGGTACACTGATGCTGAACACGCTTTATTAGACTAATGGTATCATTGGTCATGCTGGGAGGTAGTAACTCCCAACTCAGGCCAAATAAACAGTAGAGAAAACATTGTCTTGGCAAGAAAACATGAAGAAAGATGAAACAATAAGGCACTTTTTAGGTTCAATAAAGATCTGTATAGACTGAAGAAGTCAGGGGAGAACAGACAGAATTATGAAAAGATCAGACAGAAAAGAATTGTGGACAAGTTTGTCTCTGTGAGTCACTTGAGAGTGAAATTGCTATCATGTGAGTCATTTTCTGAGGTCTTTAAACTCTACGTCCATCTCCCTCCGAAACCTGTGTTTCTACATCATTTATCTTTCTGTGAGTGACCCCTGAAGGTGTTGTTGGGAAGGTAACATAATGGAATTGCTTGAGGCTTTTCTAGAAGACAGAAAACTTGAGGGAACCCTGAGTAGAACAAAGAGATTCAAACTCCAATGGCTCAAAAAGTGCTATAGGTCTAGGAGACAACCTAGACCTTCACCATCTGTTGTTATAAGAGAGACATGAGCATTTCTGGTCTTCCAATGTTTTAAGGGGAGCCAAAAATCCAGTTGTTCATGTAAAAACATCTTGCACACTTAAAACAGTGGTATTCATTTGTTTTAAAGAATAAAATATTGTGTAAACTAGATAAGACATGTATCAACTGTATTTTTCGCTCCATAAGATGCTCCTGCCTGTAAGACGCAACTAAGGTTTTAAGGAGGAAAATAAGAAAAGAAATATTATGAATCAAATGGTGTGTTAAAATATTTAATAAAATATACCACAATAATATTTCAACAATGTAAACTCAACAGCAGTGTTAAACAGCCATTAGCACTGTTATTAACAAATGAGAAGAGACTTTAATGTTCAAATACTCTTCTAGTTGTCTGGGAACCTACAGCAGCTAAAAAAAATGAAAATTCGCTCCATAAGACGCACGGTCATTTTTCTCTCCCCTTTGGGGGAAGAAAAGTGCATCTTATGGAGCGAAAAGTACTGTAGTTAGTAATTGGTCTGTGGGTCAATAGGTGCAAACTCTGAGATGGTGTACCAAGCTGAACAGCCTTTATTACTTGAAGGTTTCTGCCTTTCTTTTACCAGAGAAAGCACTTAGGGAGAAAAGTTATTTCTCTTTGCACTTTTGACTTCTTAGAGAGAGAGTGGAGCAATTCAGGAGAAGGAGAATGGCTTAGAGACTGTATGGCTCTCAATCACAGAAGCCCCAAATAACCATTTGACCTTGTTGCTACCCTCCATACTTTATGTACCTTAGGACATCATTGTAACTAGTATAGGACTAGGCAGAAAGTGAGTGCTCAAGGAACATTCAAGTATTGACTCAGGTATTTAATGTAGACACTATCATAGGAAATGACCAATATATATATTTACATAAAAAAGTAATATTTATAGTATATTTTCAGATACTAATCCAGATAAACATGATTGGCTTTGGGTAGATTTTGTAAAATTATCAGAACTTATTTTAAAGGGAGTTTAACATAATAAACAAAAATATGGGCTATGGAATTAGATTGTCTACGTTTGAAAACTGGCTCTGCCATTTTGTAGCTGGTTTGCCTCAGTTTCCTCATATCTATGATGGGTCTAAAAGTAGAATCTACCTGCTGTTGACATTGTGAAGGTCAAAGGAGTTATTGCATATGATACTTAGAAGGGTCTGGGTACATATTAAGCTGTTAGGAAATGAGAGCTATTATTTCCACTTTCTCCATTTCTCATGATCTGATAACTTAGGAATCCTCTCCAGCTACACGTGACCTGGTCTAGCTTTCTCTTGACAGCACTTTAAAATGACCCCTATTCATCTTCTCCAAATTTTTTTCCCATCAATTCTAATCTAAGTTGTCACAAGAAGTGCAGTTGAATGAATTATGATTGACATAAGTTTAGTAAATGACCATTCCCAGTGACATTTGCATTTGAAATAAAACAAATGAAGAAGCAATTTTTTGTTTCCCAAACTTGTCTGGTGGTAAGAAACATCCACGACTGTTAAGCTTCCAGATCCTGTCCTTGAGATTTGAATTTAGTTGATCCAGAATGAATGCTGGGAATCTGTATTTTTAATAACTACCTCAGCAATTATTTTCAGGCAAGGTTGGAAAAACTGCTTTAAGCCCAATAACTCAATTTCTAATGTATGCATGGCATCCTCTATAATTGGCTTGTTTTATTATTATTTCTTAGAGGCGGAGGAATTTGTATATGTACTTCTAATGTCCCCTATATCACAAACATGTGCTACTCTCTTGTCTATTCACACTGATAACCTAAGATCTTAATTTCAGAATTAACTGTGAAACTCAAAAACCTTAAAGTTTCTTTTTTATAAATCTACAAGGAGAAACTCATGGTCATAAAAATACTCTTCAGACCACGGCTATTCAAAGTGGGGAGGAACAGTAGCACCTGGAAACTTGTCCGACATGCTCCAGCTCAGGCCCCACCTGGACTTTGTGAATCAGCTGCATTTCACAGCGTCTTGGGGTGATTCACGTGCATATTAAAGCTTGAGAGGCACAGACTCAGAACGTGAAGAGACCTTGCTGATACACTAAATAGACCTTATGTAACTTTCTTGGCAGTGAAAGAAAAATGTTTTCTCCTGTATTCTTGATGCTCTTTTATAAAATAAGGTAATTTTAGTGTTTTGTATTTTTTCAATATTGTTTTGATGAAAATGAAAACATTCTATTATATATTACTATCGGTGGAGAGCCTCTTCTATATCCAAACTTCCTCCATATGTGCAATATCTTAAAAATTGCCCTTTAATAAAAATGTAACCATGTAGATAACCATTTTGAACATTAGTTCAGCAAAAGTGCTACGAATGCCTTTCACGCACAGTTTTCTTGTAGAAAAACCACATTAGCATGAGCTGTATGGTCAAATCTGTGATTTCTTTGTAGACTGTGTCTTATCCACCTCACTAACTTTTTAATAAAAAGTTACAGAGAAAAACTAAACCTAATTCAGATTAATGACATTTATTTACTCAATAATATCCTCATTTGCATGTTTAGTAGAGAGAACAGTTTGCATTTAAAAAAAATCAGGCCAACTTAGATACATGTGATGAAAATTAATATTGTCTTTTTGTCTTCTTAATTTTTTTTTTACTTTTTTATTTTTTTATTTTATTCATTTTAGAGAGGAGACACAGAGTGAGAGAGAGAGAGAGAGAGAAAGAGAGAAAGGGGGGAGGAGCTGGAAGTTCAACTCCCATATGTGCCTTGACCAGACCAGTGCAGGATTTTGAACTGGCGACCTCAGTGTTCCCAGGTCGAGGCTTTATCCGCTGCACCACCACAGGTCAGGCTTGTCTTCTTAATTTTTGCCTCCCATTTTCCCACCTCCAGTCTCCAACCCTCTCATGTAGTGTATGTCCCACATGCAGTTATTGTTAATTTAATGTTTTTTGAATTGATATGCAGTTAAGTTTCATTCTCTCTGTATGCACTTGGTCCTATAATTAGTTTTTTTAATCATTCCTAAATAAACATATAATGTAGCATATTGTGTATAACAATGTATGTGGTCTGCACCATCTTTAAATGTGAAAGAGTGATTCAGCTCTATGTGGACACTTATTGGAGGTTATATTGCTTCTTCAGAGTATGTTTCTTTGAAGAGAAACATAAACAAGACATGTTTATATACATTTAGTTTCTTTTTAGTCTTTGTGGATGCTCATCAACCTCTAAGTGACTCAGATAAAATGTGAAATAAAAATTTCACATAGGAAAAAGAAGCTACTGACTTAATATCCAGGGCATGTGTTTTTACAGGAAAAGTAATTAGCCTTTTTGGAGAGTCAGCAGCACCTTTCAGTGGGACATATATTGAGAGAGGGGATGTCTGGTTATAATTTTACTTATTAGGAATCACAGGGTTTAAATAAGGGCAACCACAGATAACTGGTATTGCTGTCGTATTTGTGACAATGAGGGCCTCTTTTTCTACCCACATTTATAAGTCAGGTCTGTATAGTTTATTTAAAATAAGACTTTCGCTAATACAAACAACTTAGAAATAGAATTGTTACTGCTTCTTAGAATTGAAATTGATGTAGGACTATATCATCAGAATATTGTTGGTATGACTCTTATAAAAAGTTCAAAATATGGTGAGGTACAAAGCAAAGCATAGAGTCAGTGCAATTTGGAATGGTATATAACATGCTATCAAGTATTGTATTTATATTTAAGTATCATTTTATTTTATGAAAGCTATAAAATATTTCATAGTTTTTTATTGCCACACGTGTTAATGTTTTCAAAAACTATCTTCTCTTTTAAATTCAAACTCGTTTGAAATTTTAAATATCTAAGTGAAGGGTTCTCTTGAAAATTTATTCATTTCATAATACTTTATTGTATTTTCAGAATATCTTATATTTCAAAACCAAATTACCTATATATTCCAGCACAAAGAGAGGGGACTCAAGTTCATTATGCAGTGAAATGCCAAGACCAGCTGATTTACAATGATCTTGGGTATATAGGTTCTAGGGACATAAAAAGTATTAGAAAAAAACATGTTTCAACTGACAATTCTTTTTTTTTTTTTACAGGGACAGAGAGAGAGCCAGAGTCAGAGAGAGGGATAGATAGAGACAGACAGACAGGAACGGAGAGAGGTGAGAAGCATCAATCATTAGTTTTGTTGCTGTCACAACACCTTAGTTGTTCATTGATTGCTTTCTCACATGTGCCTTGACCGCGGGCCTTCAGCAGACCGAGTAATCACTTGCTGGAGCCAGCGACCTTGGGTCCAAGCTGGCGAGCGTTTGCTCAAGCCAGATGGGCCCGCACTCAAACTGGCAACCTCGGGGTCGGGTCTCGAACCTTGGTCTTCCGCATCCCAGTCCGATGCTGTATCCACTGCACCACTGCCTGGTCAGGTTCAACTGAAAATTCTTGTAAACAAAATTATTTCCATTTTTTTTCTAATTAAGAAGAAAATGAGATACATACATTATTATATTATTGTGCATTTTAAGCTTAATTTTTTAAAACATATATTTTTTATTTACTAATTTTAGTGAAAAGAGAAAGGCTGTGAGGGAGGAGTGGGAAGCATCAACTTGTACGTGTTGTTTCTTGTATGTCCTGACCAGGCAAACCCAGGTCTTTAAACTGGTGAGCTCAGTGTTCCAGGTCAACACTTTATCCCTTAAAAATTTTTTTTAAATTAATTAATTTATTTTTAGAGAGGAGAGAGGGAGAGAGAAAGAGAGAGAGAGAGAAAGCATCAACTCCCATATGTGCTTTGACTGGGCAAGCCCAGGATTTTGAACTGACAACCTCAGCATTCCAAGTCAAAGCTTTATCCACTGCGCCACCACAAACCAGGATTAACTTCTTCTTCTTCTTTTTTTTTTTTTAATGAAGGATGCTACACAGTGATGCAAGGCCGAGGCCCCCTTTAGAGTTACTTATTGGCACTATTACTTCTTCCGGATGAAGCTTAAGTCTGTGCTCCTAATGTAGTAGTCACTAGACAAAGGGGCACTGAGCAGTCAAAGAGTGACTACCTGGACTACAAAGACAAATTTTTAATTTTATTAAAATTAATTAATTAAAATTTAAATTTAAATAGTCACATGTGGCTAATGGTTGTAATCTTGGTAAGTACAACTCTATACAGTAAAAATGGAAGAGAATTCTAGTTCCTGGAGAACCATCTTTGGTTTTTCTTGTGACTGGAATTTTGTCAGTAGGTTGCCATATCTCAGAAATTGGGGTTTGTCTTTTAGATTTTTCTAGACTAAACAGCTAATTTAGATCAAATTTTAAATACAGTTTGTGAAGAGTAGTGGTAGGTGTATTTACTCAAGTATTTTACTACTAGGATTGCTAATATCATTATGCGGATGTCTCCCTTCCAAGTTTTCTGGTTTTTCAAGAAGCTCACCCCAAAATGTGCATGAAGGGGAACTATGTTAGTGTAAGCTTCTCACTCCTCTTGGCTCCATTCCACACACCACTTCTCCCACGTAACATGTCCCCCGAGTTACCCGTTTGGGAAAAGGGAGGAATGGCCAGGATTACGACCATATTCCACATCTTTTTATTCAGTTTCTAGAGATAGAAGGGCTATGCAAATGTGATTTTCATTCACACTGGCAGTGACAGAGAGGTGAAGTCCCAAGCACGTCTTGCAAAGTGTAAATGCTGAGGCCTCTTCTGATACAAGTCAGAGATGTAACAGCAGCCTGAAGAACCAACCAAGTTCTTGAATGAAATGTATGTACCAGTGCTGGAGAAAAGATGTTTAATGTTCTAACTTAAGTTAGAAGACATGAGGGTACAGAATGGGACCAAACTATTTCTGGATCAGTCAGATTTTACTGGTGCAAGGGATCTTATAAAGAACCATTTTCACACTTTAAGTAATAAAATTTGTCCAGGGAGGATAAACAACTCAGATCACATGTACATGGGAAGAGAATTCTGGTCTACAGTCTGAATCAGCTGCAAGGGTAGTGGTTTTAACTTGAGAACATGTTTCTTATCTAATACAGTGTGTCCGTAAAGTCATGGTGGACTGCTTTCCTGTGACCATTCAAAAGTGCACCATGACTTTACGGACACATTGTACTCTGTGGAGAAGGACATGTACTGTTCTGAGGTAGGTCTAAAGGCAACATTAGAGAGCCAACCTAAAGCAGGAATGTCTCTTCTCTTTCTTTTCCCAGAGCTACCCAGAAGAGAAATTCGTCAAACAAGTCTTCAAATATGAGCTTTTTAGCTACTCACAATAACCTATAATTTTAAGCCTTTTAAGGTCATTCTGGGAGAGAGGTTTAAGATGAGAGCGTTCTTTTTCCTTTTGAAAAAAGAAACCTCTGGTTTTCCAAACATTTCATAAACCTCTGGAACTCTTTGCAGTGAGCCAAAAGTGGAAAAAGTAACTGGAACTTCTTGGGAAAAATTAGTAGTAGCTGTTGAAAAGAGCATTTATCAGTAATCCAGACAGTGAGGAAGTTTGTACATTGCTGAACAAGCAGTGTGGCCAGAAATGACCAGACTTGGGACATTGCTGGTCAGGTAACTTGGTTTAGATGTGGTTGGGTTTGGATAATTTTCTAGGATTACTATAACAAAATACCACAAACTTAAAACAATGGAAATTTATTTTCTCTGAGATCTGGAGGCTACAAGTCGAAAACCAAAGCTTCTCTCTGAAGCCTCTAGGACAGAGTTTGTTCCACGCCTTTCTCTTACCTTCTGGTGTTGCAGGCAGTCTTGTTTCTTGGATTATATAATAGATGCCAAGACATGACAATTTCTACCTCTGTTGTCATAAGGAGTTCTATCCTGTGGTGTTTCTTTCTTCTTCAGCATGTGTCAGTATAATTCAGGTGTACTCCCCCACACAGTGACATTATTTGGTCTAGACACAGGCATCTGAATTGCCTTAACTGCTGAGATTCCCTGTTGGTTTGACTATCCTTTAATCTGGCCCTTTAGGCCTACGAGCTTCCAAAGAATTTCACTGACACTATAGAGCTAACAACATGAAACAAATGTTCAAGTCTATTAAAAGCTCTGCAAACCTGATATGTTTGTATGTTTTATCTCCCCTTTTTTTGAGAGCCAATAAAATTCTAGATGAGCCAAAAAGGAACAAGACATATAAAGTCTTTTCCTCCACATTCTTAATCGTTTTAAGCCATAAAAGGGGTAGACCCTCATCTAAAAGAAACTTTACAACTTTGGATATGATAGTTTGTTTTTATTATATGTTGCTCTTAAAAGGAAGACTGGAGATATGTTTTACTCAGTCTCCTCATTGACTTTTCCTACGCTCCCCTGCCCCTCTCCCATAGTTAATTTTGTTTTTAGCCCCTGAAAGAGGCAATTGTTTTATCCACAGTTGAGTTGATGGATCATGTTTATCTAGAGCTTCTGTATACATAATCACATCCTAAGGGAAAGCTTCTCGAGATGTTCAAGTGTGGTTTGGTTTAAATATTTATACTGAGGCATATAGAGAGCTGATATGAATGAGGGGCCACATGTTAAATTTTAAACACCAGGTGAATAACACCAAACCAAGCAGAAATGTTTGTTTCTTATGAATATAATCATTTGGTCAAATTTGAGTGTTAATATATTATCAGATTACTGTATAATGTTTCTGAAGAGGGCAAGAACTAAAGTGACTATTTGTTCGAAGATGAAAGTTCTTGCAAAAGAATTTATATGCTATCATTTCTATTTTCTTTCTAAAAACAGCTAAATTGGAATAGCCATAGCCAACTATTTTTATTTTTACTATATAAATTTTGTTATATAAGAACTTTCTTAGAACATGCATCATAAAATATAGGTTATTTTTTAAATGTCTAGCTCATCGTCCTGCCTCTTTCTGCATTCCCGAGGTAGAGCTATGTTCAGACCCAAACATCGTCTGGCTTCTTAGCCACGGGTGACCTGACATGGTGGATCTTTTTGGTGAGAATTGAGTTAGATTGTGTTTGGAATGGCACTAGCTGAGCCAGGCCTCCTCAACTGGGGCCCTGATGCCTTGTTTAATGCTTCCTCACATTTTCCCCCAAGGATTTTGAGTTTGTTCTATGAACCTTCAGTCAGGGTTGGGGTCCTGCTGTGAATGCATCTACCTCCCAGGACCAAGATGCTGCAAACTTTCCTTCCCTTGCTGGCTTGTGCCAATTGCTGCTGCTGTGTCACTGGCTAGTTTGGAATTCGTGTTACCGTCACTTCTGTGAGCCACACTTAAACGTGTTTTGACACTGCCATGAACTGACAGGTTGCTTTCCCCTCTCTGTTTCTCAGACTTTCGCAAGTGAGCCTCTCAGATACCAGAGCCATTCTCTAGCCCTGCAGAAATATCACCTGGGGGACCACTGGCTCTGCTCATGGTGGGGAAGGGCCTGCGGTCTGGCCACTGCAGACTTTGGGTAAGGAAATGAGGAGGGAAATCTCTTTGAAAGGGAAAGTCTGTGAGACGTGCTGTGAAGCTGCATTTGGAAACAGTCACACCCTTTCTTCAGATTGAACATGTGTTTGAGGTGGCTTTGGGAGAGGCTCAAGCAGATTCTGAGTAGTGGGGTTTAAGTCCTCCAGGGACATTGTGCTGTTACTAAAACAATATGTTTCTTTCTTGTTGTTTAGGAAATCATTCTTTAATCAATTTCAAGGCCTTGATAAATGGTAGAAAATAAATAACTGACCATTGTCTGTTTCTTTTTTTAAAACAATAGAATCATGTTAATACTTGACCAATGGCCCCAACTATCTTAATCTAAAGAAGTAATTAATTTCAATTACTTTAGGCATTATGCTATGTCAAAAAGGGGCAGTATGCTTAGTAATTCACAATACCTGCATTAAGATGTGGCTGGCTTCTCTAATTTTGTACACGAGGCCATCCAAATAACAGAAATAAAGTTCTTACTTATATGTCACTTTCCCCCTAAAATCCCAGGCATGGTATTTTGGTAATGAAGCTAGCAAACTTCCTCTTGAGTATGAATATTTACTTTGTTTCAATTTTCTCCATCAAAGCAAAGTCCTTATTATTAAAGTTTTTTATTGTTTGTTTGTTTTTTTATAAAATACCCATTCAAGTAATTTATTCTTCTTATTCTTTTCTTGACTGCTTTCTTATTTAGTCTTTCTCTCTCCTTCTTTCTATAAGTCACACTCCTGTTTGGCTACTTGCTGAGAAAATGGAATATGGGATAGAGAGAACTAGGAGACAGTTTTTATTTGGGGGGGAAAAACCCAAATCTAAAATTAAGATAATCTTAGGTAAAAATTTCCACTAAAAGCCTAAATATCACGATAGTAGTAGGAACTATTATTGAAGTAGTATTCTCATTTTTACTTTTAGTGCAGTCACTGATTAGTGGCCAAGATCCTCAGGCAAAGGCATTTTTCTCAGAAAGTGTGAAGTCACAGAAGTTTATAATGGGTTGAGAGTTAAATTTTGAACAAAAGAGTCAGGAACAAAGATGGCAGGTGCTAAGCTTTTTCAAATAAGTTGATATTGATCTGAATAATCTTCTTCACATTAGTTTTGAGTGATAGGACTAGAGATTCCAGATTTGCCTTCTATTCACTTCAAAATGGACACACATCTTCCAAGATTACTTTCTTAAGGAGCTGACAGTCTATAATATAGCTCATAGGAATATTACCCATATGGATAGCATTCCCTAGATCTGCACAGTGAAGAGCCTATGCAGCTGTGTGCTGAACTCTAGCATGAGGTGGACATTAGAACTGCAGTAATGTAAGTGGAGGTAGCTTTCTGACTGACCAATGGTCTTGGCCATAGAATTGGCTTGCTTCTTCTTTTCTTTACCTGGCATCACTTGTTTTTATCTCATTGTCTCTCTTTTGTGTTTTACTTTGTGTGGCTATCCTAACATAGCTGATGAGGATTACATTTTAAATAACAAAGACAGAGTAAACCTGCTTTTCTTAAGGGGTTGAAGTTATTTAATCCTTTCTTTTTTCTAACTCTAAAATCAGTGATATTTATTGAAATAACTGGTTACAGATATGGGATGTTGTCTTCAGCAGTAAGTATGGACTCAACCTGCAGGTGTGCACACGCCTCAAGAGTGGAGCACACAGCCCCAAGAGCCAGCTCTGTAAAGCATCAAGGTGCACTGTACTCTTACTTCTAAGTTACCTGAGAGAACTGAAGGAGTACCATTGTTCTAGGCAAGTGCCCTCGTGTAGTGACATCCTGACTTCTGTCACCATAACTGAAGACTGTTGATTCTCTTATTGTCATGTTATTTTATAAATTTCTCTAATATAATCTATATAATTTTTTTGTAGAGATACAGCTAAAAATGCAATATTACATGTGCAGTTTCACTTGAACCCCCTGAACCTTCACCGCCACATGTAGAATTCTTCTTATAGACCCGATGAACAGGGCTTATATAAGTCTTGGACACATTTAGAGGAATTCAATAGATTGGCAACCCAAAATGCAAATTGTTGAAATATAAAAAAAATTAGGACTTCATCTTTCCAATTTAGCATGTAAAAGTTTGCTGAAAATTAGTAGGACAAAACTCAAAAGTAACTAAAACGAGTGAAAAATACTGTTCAGATAAGGCATGCCACATGATGAGACCCTTTGTAAGGCTTTGGATACTGGTGATCTGCTCTGCGTTGACCGGTCAGGGTGCTAATTATGGGCCATTTTCCATCTTGCTGAAATTACTACACTCTCAACTCCAGGTTCAGGGGTAGACCTGCACTGTGACATTGCAACAGACTAGGGCTAGTGACTCTATAGTGCCTAGTTGCAGCTTGGCCAATGTCTAATGAGGTGGCTTGTCATAAAGTACTATCTAATTTGGGGAGCCGTTAAGGATATGGAATAAAAAGAACAATGAGAGTCAAAAAGAGGAATTAGCAAGCCACTAATACCAGTTTGATCGCAAGTATCCTCAGTGACAGTGAACTGAGTGAGCCTCTGTCACAGGCAGCCAATTAACACTTGACCCTACACGTTGCCACGATAGTCGCAGGGTTCTCAGAATAGAGGTCTGACTATTGAGGCTGGTTTTACCGCCCTTTGTAGGAAAGACAACACCTGCCTTCTTAAAAACCTTAACCAGCCAAACTAATGGGTAGTAAAGAGTGACTGTGGAAGCAGAAAAGATGGGGTTGTGAAAACCATGGGGGTATAGGTTCTCTCTCTCTGCATGCTCCTTCATCCTTTCTGAAGGCTTCTACCTTCATCCAAATTAAAACAAAGCCCTCGTTTGTACAAATGTCAACCACTCAATGCAAAAATGAATGACTGAGGTTGCTTGCAAACCAGGACCTGGATTTTAAGCACATAAACACTTTTAAATTCTGAATTACATGAACAAGCTCATTTTAAAGTTGAACAGACAGGCTGACAGCAGAAAATCTTGAGACATTAAGCAAGGGAGCTCCTGAAATTTGTTAGTACATCCATTTTAAGAAGGAGGGTGTGCCTGCGTGCATTTTTGGCAGCCATGGCTCTGTGGCTAGGTGAAAGCATTCAGACTAACCATGAATGGGAAAGAGCTGATAATTTAGGGCAGAACACAATACGCTCAATTCAGCACGCAGGGAGTAAGATGATATGATATAATGCCAACTGTTTCCCTGAGCTCTGATGGATCTACTCTATTAGTGAACTGGAAAAGTTATCTCCTCTGTTTGTATAAGCATGCCACTGATATTCCTCATCCCAAGATACATTCCAACTGTTTAGTTTCATGCTTCCTGGAAAACAAAATCTCAGACTGCCTGGAAGGCTTTGCTACTTTATGACATTACTGCCAGCATTTCATTAAAACCATATTTCGTCAAATACCTTTGAAAGAATTTTATATATATAAAAAAAAGACAAAAAAAGAGACTATGAACTAAATTTTACTATGTTGATATATTTTGATGAATAATTAACTTGAAAGAGAAGCAAAATTCTTTGATGGTTAACATTATTTGTTGACTCAGTATTTACCTATATAGCAAACTAAAATTAACGGTTACAAAAAAGGAATGATTGAATGTTTGGTTTACATGGTGCCACATGGACACATTCTGAAGGCTCAGACGCAACATGCAATCTGACTCCTCGTGCTGTCACGGGGCCACGCACTGGTGGTGGAGCTTTGGCCTCAGCGAAACCACTGTATATACATCAAATTCGTTGTTTAACAATAACAATGATTTGCAGTCTTAAGTTGGTTTTGTGGCTGTTAGTTCCTGGGTACCCTAAAAAATGAAGTCTTACAGATGCAAAAAGAAGAAAAATTTTACTTAGAATCAATCAATTGGTGGAAAGAAATTTGTCAAACCATTTGGCTGATCATAGTATACAGACTGAAGTATAGGTCAGTAAAGACATATTATCACAAGTAAGTACAAGGGTGAGCTCTGAATAGGACTCAAAACAGCAGAATTACATACTTACTTCAGATCTTCATGAGATAAAAAGAACTGTATTAGAATTTATTTTAAATATATTTATAAGAAATTCAAGCTTCCATGTCCTTACTAATTGCAGAACTAAACCTCTTTTATCAAGTTGGCTTAGTCATTAAAGTCAGGGAAAATAGTAACAAAGAGTTTGATCAGCTGCTGCTGATGAATAAAGGGTACACAATTTCATCAAATTTAGTATCTTTGATATATACAGTGTGTCTGTAAAGTCATGGTGCAGTTTTGACCGGTCACAGGAAAGCAACAAAAGACAATAGAAATGTGAAATCTGCACCAAATAAAAGAAAAACTCTCCCAGTTTCATACCTATTCAGTGCAGTTCGATGTGGGCTCCATTTGTTGCCCTACACACATCCAAATGATAGTGAAGTTCTTGCCACACACGGGTAAGGACATCTGGTGTATCAGAGTGAATAACATCTGTGATTCTCTGTTTTAAGTGATTAATGTGGTTGATACGTTCAATGCACACATGTTGCTTCACATAACCCCAAAAGTAAAAGTCTAAGGGCGTCAGATCCGGGGATCGTGGTGGCCATGGCTTGACAGAACCCCTGTCTATCCACCGCCAAGGGAATGTTCTATCCAGAAACTCATAAACAATGGTAGTGTAGTGTGGAGAAGCATCATCCTGTTGAAAGATGATACCTTCTGGAAATTGTGGCACTGCATACAATCCCAACATGTCAAGATAGGTGTTTGCCGTCAAAGACTGCTCTGCAAAAAAAAAAAAAAATGGGCCTATCACCTTATCATGCATCAGGCCACACCACACGTTCACTTTAGGGTTGTTATGTTTGTACTTAACGTAGGCATGAGGATGTTCAGCAGCCCATATTCGGACGTTATGGCGATGAACATGTCCACAGATATGGAAGGTTGCCTCATTGCTAAACACAATCTTCTGCAAAAATCTTGCATCATTGTTGATCTCATGAAAGCATATCTGTAGCAAACACTCATCGTATGGGTCTATCTGCTGGTTTGATAGTGTGCAACAGCCACAGTTTGTACCCTGTAAAACAGAGATGTTTCTTTAACACCTTATTAACTTGCTTACGTGTAATTGTCAAGCACATGCACCACAGATTTTTTAGGGCTCCTTGGGTAGCTATCCCGTATAGCCTCTACAGACTCGTCACTGACTGACGGCCTACCAGAACGGGGTTTCTCCACCAAACTGCTGGTTTCCTTCAACTGCTTATCCCACCGAGTAATGTTATTCCTATGTGGTGGCTCTTTGTTATAAATGCGCCGATATTCATGTTGCACTTTGGTCACGGATTCAAATTTAGCGAGCCACAGAACACACTGAACTTTCCTCTGTACCATCCACATCTGGACTGGCATGGCCATGGGCTGCTCCACTGTATACACGGTGTCACGTCATCTGCGCAAGCACACATGCTGCCACATCATGCTACAGAAACTAGGAGAGTTTTCTTTTTATTTGGTGCAGATTTCACATTTCTATCGTTTTCTGTTGCTTTCCTGTGACTGGCCAAAAGTGCACCATGACTTTGTGGACACACTGTAGAGAGAATAAGTTTTTTAATAAAAGAGTATTTGATTTATTAAATTAGATATACTTTATGCAATTTTATTAACAAGAAGTCCCTTTCATGGACAATTTTATGTAAATACTGCTTTGAACCAGGTTTCAAGGTTTATATACTTTACTATTATGAAGCTTAAATTAATAATATTTAAAACTATTGAGTACAAAACAAAACAAAGTCCAGGTTTATTTTTAATATTTTTAGATGCTTTTGAAAGAGAAGTGGATATCATAAAACTCATTGTATCATTAACATGTGCATAAGAGGTTCTATAATTTGGAAACATCCATAATTAATCTATATTTTGGGATTCATTTCTAAAATGAAATCTAATTTTGTCTTTCTGTAGTGTAGTATGCCACATTGACATGTAGAACGCTAAATATATATTCAGGGTTAGATTTTCCTCCTGTGACAGTTTGCAGTAATTTGCAACAGGCAAGATTCTTCCATGGTCTGCATTTGCACCTGTGCCCTGTACCAGACACCCACACAACCACATAGCATGGCTGCCTTTTCTTCTTGAATCTTCATCTCTTTCTACCTGTACATTCATAGATTTCCTTTCAGGATTTTGCTTCCTGCTCCTCCTCTTCTTCCCCTTTCTCTGCTCTTGTCCTCCCTCTTCTCCTTCTCCAATTGCTTCTTATCTTCCTCCTTTCCTTCCTCTCCTTTCACCCTCCTCCTCTTCTCTCTCTAGAAGAATTAAAGTATCTCAGAAAACCATTGGTATGTGGTGACAAAACAAGATAAAGAGGATACTGAAAGACAGGTGGGCCATTTAAGGAAGGAAGTATGTGGGGGAACATAAAAGTATTCCAGGCTCTTTTTAAACTGGAAAGGTGAGGAAGCAAGTAGGATTAGGACAGCGTGGTGGGGAAACAGAAATATAGTTAATATTTTGTTTTTAAAATGATCTGTAGTGACACATGTGTTTGATGAAGAGAGCAGGGAAAGTGACAGTTACTATTAAGAAAATGAAAAGATATATCAGAGCCTTTACACTAAAGTGGGGAAGCAGAAATGAGCAACAATTCAATCACACTAACAAAACTAAGGCAGAAACTAAGGAAATAACAATGTAAATAAGTAGTAAACAATGGAGTAAGGTGGAAGAAATAAAATCAACAGTAGACCTCTGGTAAATGGGAATGGACCAAATTTACCCATTAAAAGTCAGAAACTGCTACTTTGGGTTAAAAAACAAAATTCAAATACATGAATTTACAAAAAAGTATGTATTAACAGTCAAGAATAGCTTGAATTTGAAAATAAGGAACAAAATAAACCCAAATAAATTATGAAGAAGGAATTATCTGATATAACACCTAAATTTAATGACATAAAAAATTTATTAAAAAGATAAATAAGTCCAAAAGCGTGTTCTTGGAAAGAGAATTACATATTTTCATTAAGCTTCACCTAAATATCTGACAAAATCAAGCTCCCCCCCCCAAAAAAAAAAAGAAAAAAAAAAGAAATTGCTCAGTTAAATTTGGATAATTTCAGGAAGGTTTGAAAAAGATTCTGTTGGCTCTGGCTGATTGACTGGCACAGTGGATAGAGCATTGGCTGAGCATATGGATGCATATGGGTTGAAGTGGCAGGTTCAATTCCTGGTCAGAGCACACAAGAGAAGCAACAAGCTGCTTCTCTTTCCCTCACTCTCCTCTTTTTCTCCCTCTTCCCCTCCTGCAGCCAGTGGCTTGATTGGTTCGAGCATTCCCCCCCTTCTCTCCCCCCCAACCCCCACCCCCAGTACTGAGGATAGCTCTGGTGGGTCCAAGTGTCAGCCTTAGGCACTAAAAATCTAGCTTGATTTATTTGAGGTTTGGCCCCAGATGAGGGTTGCCAGGTGGATCCTGGTCGGGGCACATGTGGGAGTCTGTCTCTCTGTCTATGGTCCTCTCACTAAAAAAAAAAAGAAAAAGAAGAAAAAGATGCTTTTATTAGGACAAGGGCATGGTGTGGGAAAACAAAAAAGAGTAACACAGTGTCTTCAGGTAGTAATAGCACAATTGTTACTACCATTTGCTCCTGAAGGAATGAGGAGAGCAAGCTATAACCAGAACTTGGAAAGAGAGAGGTATTCAGAGAAGCTACCTTCTATGGCTTTCAACCAAGAGTCACTAAAAAATCTGAGGTGGACATTATAGGTAATAGCCAATAAACTATTGATTTAAGCCATAATATTGATGGGTTTTCTTTGTAGGAAAAGAAAATTGAACAATGTTTTGTTTCATAACCAAGTAGAGAAAGTTGTTAAAGTAAAATTATAATTATTGTCAAGAGCATAACTTGCTTAAAATTTTGAAATCATATAGAGATTTTAATTAAGAGAATTTCAAGAGCTTATTTAAGAAGTTTTGGTGTCTTAACTCTCCATGTTAATCAATAGCTAAGTGGCGCATATGCTATTCAGGGGAACTGAGGTTGAAATTTTATTTTGATCAAAGAAAAATTGTCCCCATCTGGTAAAGAGGGGAAGACAGCAGCTTTTATGGTGACTTGTATTTCACTTGTCAACTCATAGTACCAGCTTTGGCTACCATGTGGTTTTACAGTCACATTGATGTGGGACTGAAGAAAATCAAGTGTGAAGCATCAATCAGTACTCTAACCAATATTAATCAGCACTGTGGCTTGACATTTGAGGCTGCTGCAGACATTTCAGAATGGCTTCCTAACCCTTGCCAAAGAAATTCCATTTTTCTCAACTGTTGCAAGATAGTAGGTTTTTGAGCAGAACCGAATGAAAGAAAAAGAACAAACATGATATAGGTTTATCCCTCTTGCTCTTATTCATATGTGCACTCTATCCTCCTCTCTGATTTCATCGTGCCAAACAGGACTATATGAATGATTAATCCTAAAAACCTTGTGATTTCTAAGATTAGTGGATTGGGTAGCCACAGTACTGTTCAAACCTTTATATGTCAGTAATAATACGTGAGTCACCAGGATGTAAAGGATGCTTGGGCCTGTTCTATCCTTTTGATTTCCTGGCCTCATCCCTTTTTATAAGTCTTTGAAGTCTTCTAGACTTATATTCGTAGCTTTAGTAGTAACTTCACCTATGATGTCAAGTAATAGAATAATACAAAATAAAAGATAAGAGAAATCTCAGTGATAATCTAGTACAAAGTCTAATTTTAAGGATGAGAAAAATGAGATCCAGGGACTTATTAATTGGCTAGAAGACACAGTTGTTAGTGGCAAGAATGCTATTATAGAAGTCAATTCAAAATGCTATAGCATTGGGAACAAGCTAAAGCTAAGAAGCTATCTCTTGGTATCTAATAAATAGCTTTTTTCATTATTCCCTAATGACACACAAATAAAAAGTTTAACTTACAGAAAATCTTCATACCTACTTGAAAAATGTATATCTAGGAAACATTTAAATCAGTGGTTCTTAACCTGGGTTCTATCAAACCCTACGGGTTCGATGAGTCAGTCTCAGGGCTTCGGAGAAGCCTCTGCTGCGGAGGCCAGAATAAAGTAATACCGTAATTTGTTGTGAGTTCATGCACTTTGTTGGTTTTGTTCTTTGAGCAAGGTGATGTTCATGCATGGCTCATTTTGTGCACCAGTAAGAAAACATATACCTATGTCTTGAATTTGGAAAAAAAATCATATTTTATTTATCACTAAAGAAGGGATCGGTGAATGCCCATATGAAACTGGTGGGTTCGGTACCTCAAAAAAAGTTAAGAACCACTGATTTAAATAAAAGTCAAAAAAGATAAATAGGCCAGGACTATGCTGCTAAAATTGATATGTATTCTTACCTTCTACCTAATGTAACCTGTGATCATATGTAAGAAAAAGATGACATAAATTGTAATATTTTATTATAACTTCAAATTAAGGTACTTATTTCATTATGTAACCTAATGTTTGAAAGATAATAGATAGTATATTTCTTTCAAGATTTCTAAAAGATATTGAGAGTTAGGAAAGAAATTTATTTCAAATATATTTTCTTTTGTAAAGAATAGTTAAATATTTTGCTTTTAATAAAAGAACGGTTAGAGTCATGGAATCCCAGAATTGGAAGGGTATATAGAACTTTCTAGTCTAACTTTGTACCCAAAATAGGAATCCTTTCTGTCATGTCTCTGAGAAGCAGTCCTGCGGTCTCTGCTTGCATATTTCCAGTAATAAGAAACACATTATCTGTGAAGCAGCACTTTTTACCAAGATGTCATAAAATTCTTTCGTATTGAGCATGTCTGCCATCCCATCCTTATAATTTAAACTCAATAGTATTAATTCTTTCCTCTAAAGTAAGGGGAGTTTGTTCGCTTTTATTTGTTTATTTTTTGGTAGTCATCACACAAATATTTAGAGATTGTTATCCTGCCTATTCTAAGCGTTCTCTTCTTTTGCACCAACATTTCAAGTTTCTTTAGTTTTTCCATGGAAAGCATAACTTTGAGATGCCCGGCCATTTTAGTAGTTCCTCTGAATATAGTTGATTCCTCAGCGTACCCCTAGAAACTGATGTTCATGTAATGATTGTGGGTTCCCAACACTTTCTTGTATATTTTAGGTATTGCTTACCAGCTCAAGTATGATTGGCCATTTACATTCTTGGATTGGGGCATTGTGCTTTTAATACAGTCCTTGTTCACATTGAGCTTGGGGGTAAGTAAAATATCCCTGACCATGAACTTTGTTAAGTCATCTCCTGATCCTGGTGAAATTTGGTCAATGAAACTTAAATGCAGAACTCTACATTTTTATTTCTTCTAAATTTTTTTCATGGTTAGTTCCAGAATGCTAGCATTTTTGAGCTGACATAGTTATGGCTAATCCAGATCTTAGCCTAGGTAAGGATGGTCTTGGTATGGTATCTACTGACAACTCTGTAAATGAGCTTGCATGGAGGATATTCTAGCATTTAAAGAATCACACTGATAAGAATAAAAGGGTATCAAAAAAGGAGTGAGACAGATGGGTAAAAGTGAAAAGCTTCCTAAGACAAAGTCCATTAATTTGCAGTTTGGACTAGAGACGGCTAGGAATAAGGCACTTTTTCCCTTCTCTTTTTAGTGAGAGGAGGGGAGGTAGAGAGACAGACTCCTGCATTCACCCCAACTGGGATCCAATGGGCAATCCCCATCTGGGGTCGATGCTCTGCTTATCTGTGGCCATGCTCACGACTGAGCCATTTTTAGCACTTGAGGAGGAGGCTCCATGGAGCCATCTTCAGGACCAGGGGCTAATGCATTCAAATCATTTGAGCCATGGCTTTGAGAGGGAGTGAGAGAGAGAAACAGAAGGGGGAGGGAGAGGTGTGGAGAGGCAGATGGTTGCTTTTTCTGTGTGCCCTGACCAGGAATCGAACCTGGGACATCCACATGCCAGGCCAGTGCTCTACCACTGAGCCAACTGGGCTAGGCCAGGAATAGGGCATTTTAAAAAAGATAGATTAATATTTTATTATACAGAGCCCATTATTTATGCTATAAAGCACATATGGGTAAATTAGGGGTAAATTAATCAAAGAATCTCTATTAATTTAACTTAAATGTTTTTTAAAGCAGAGTTTTTTTAACCTCAGCTTTATTAACATTTCAGGTAAAAATATTTTTTTGTTATGGGAATCTGTCTATTGAATTATATATTGTTTAATAGGACACCTGACCCCTACCTACTTAGATGTCAGGAGCAGTCCTACCCCAGTTGTGACAACCAAAAATATATCAGATGTTGCCAAATGTCCTCTGGGAAGATAAATTTGTTCTCAGTTGAAAACAACTTGATCTATTTCAATAATTAATAAGTGATAGCTATCATGATAAAACATAAGCTGTTAAATTTGTCATTAAATGGCCAATAATAAACATTAATTTTAAGGAGAATGGCCAGTAATAACATGTCCATGCTCATTTTTGTGCATGGCCTATATATAGGATTGTTAATTTTTTACCCATTCTCTTTATACCATTAGAAGGACCTCATAAATCTTTCTTTACAAAATTCTTAAAATACTAATTCATTTATTGATTTCTTAAGTAAATATTTGCTGAGCTGAGAGTATGTTCCCAGTACAATTATACACACTGGGGTTACAGCAATAAATAAGTGTTGGGCAGGTAAAATAAATTATGCTCACTTTGTTAAAGATGGGACTGCCCAAAGGGAAGCCCATTGCCCAGGTGATATTGGTTGCCCTTATGTTTGGGATGGGTGTAATTATATTATTGTGTGTGTGGGACAGGCTGTGTACAAGCAAGGTCGTTATAGCCTAAGGCTTAGTTTTAAGAGTAAGCTTTTCTCCACACTCTTGACTGATTGGATGATGTGCGGTGGTGTGCTCTCCTGAGGAATCCCATTATGCCTCAGATAAGTGATTTTGTATCAGAGTCTTCCTTGTTTTTGGATTGGATTAAGGGTTTGCATTTCTACAGTATAAAGTGGGGTAGATAGGGAGCTTGCTCTCTTGGTTCCTGAGATTAGCATTAGAGAGCAGAGCAGATTAAGGCCACATGGAGGAGAGGAGAAGCAAACAAGATGGCGGAGTGCTGAGGAAGAAACCAGTTTGTGCAGAGTTTGTGCAGAGAGAAGGAGATGGGAAACAGAGGTGAATAAGTATGGTAAGCTAGAAACCTTTGATGCTAGAAAACTCGGATAAGTCAGTAGCTTTGTAAGCACTGAATGAGTGGGTTTTGGAGCCCAGTGTATGTTTTTACTTGCCCACCAGGTGCAAGCAAGAATTAAAGCTGAAGGCTCACCAGTTCTTGGCTCCGTTGTTTCATTACCGACTGTCCGAATTGAATGTGAACCTGCATTGGCCAGGTGGCTCTGATAATGGCCTTGGCCACTGGCTTTACATTTGCCGTAGTTGACAGGATTTGATACAGAGCGGTATGGAGCCACTGCCACCATTGAGCGGTGGAGTAGAGGACTGGCTGCTGTTATGGTTCCTCATGGCTGTCTTTTTGGAAACTGTAAGCTGGCTGAATTTTACAGCCTTGAGTGAGGAAACCAAGAGCTCTCTGGAGGAGGCTGCTCGGGACCTGCAAACTGAGCAGTGGAAGGAGCTGGAGGAAATGTGGGAGAAAAAGATGCCAAGCCTGGAGCTGGAGGAAGTGCTGGAGGAGGAGGTTTACCAGGTTTGTGAGATTCGCCTGGAAATGGAGCAGATGCTGGAGAAGGACTCACAGGTCCGTGAGTTGGAGATTGCCCTGGATGTTGTGGAGAGCCAGCAGCGGCATGAGGCAAGGTCTGAGGTTGGGGCTGGAGCTGCTGCTGGGGCTGGAGCTACAAAGCCCATGGAGCATAAGGCAGCGGAGGTCCAGGTCTCAAACCCAGCAGCACGAGCTGGAGTTCTCAGTTCCTCTTTGGAGGATGAGGAGAATTGGGCTTGAGTTGTGATTCGCAGTCTCCAGAAGGTAAACGGTGGCAGCTGCAGAGGGAGGATGAATGGATATTCCAGGAGCCAGGCATGCATTGCTGAGTGGCCACTGGAATGGCAGGGGGTACCTGCTAAGCTGCTGGTGGGTTTGCTGACATTTTGGGAGATAGGGGTGGATGCAATCATGCTCCCCAGAGCAGAGATGGAAATGCTGATTGCCATTGCCACATGCTTCTCTTTAGGACAGTGTGAGACTTGCCATGACGGCAGGAATGAGGGGGGAGGCTAACACCCCATGTGCGTGGACTGATTTCCTGGACTACGACCGGAGTGAGCACTGGCTCCTTTGTTGAATGAACTTATAGATTTTGGACAATGTGAAATACCCTGATGGGGGTAAGAGGCAGCCTTGCTGGAGGCCCTTCCCCTACCCTGGGAAGCCTTTCAAATGGCAAGAGAGAAGGCTGAGGACATTTTGTACTTTTGGCAAAGTGCTCAGAGACTGGTGAAGTGTATCTTTGTAATTGTTGAAATTGTATGATTTTGTTATTGTAAAGCCAGTAGCCGGGGCCACCATCACAGCAGCCCGACCCTCACAGGTTCACATTAGATTCGAACAGTTGGCAATGAAACACCGGAGCCAAAAACTGGTGAGCCATCAGCTTTAATTCCAGCTTGCACCCGGCGGGCAAGCAAAAACACACACTAGGCTCCAAAACCCACACATTCAGTGCTCACAAAGCTACTGACTTATCCGAGTTTCCTAGCATCAAAGCTTTCCAGCTCACCAGACTTATTCACCTCTGTTTCCCATCTCCTCGTGCACAAACTCTTAACAAACTGGCTTCTTCCTCAGCACTCTGCCATCTCGGCTGCTTCTCCTCCACATGGCCTTAATCTGCTCTCCTCTCTAATACTAACCTCAGGAACCCAGGAACCGAGAGAGAGTGAGCTAGCTACCGGTCCGCCCACTTTATAGCATAGATAATCCAAACCTTTAATCCAATTATACATTCAAGAAAGTCTCTGATACAAATCCACCCATCTGAGGCATAATGGGATTCCTCAAGAAAGTGCACCACCCTACATCATCCAATCAGTCAAGGGTGTGGAGAAGAACTTACTCTTAAACTAAGCCTTAGGCTGTAATGACCCGGCCTGCCCACAGCCTGTTCCAGAACACACATTAATATCAACGAACTTCCATGTGGGCAGCGCCATCTTTAACAAAGTGAGCATAATATATTCTATCTGCCGAACAGTTATGTATTTGTAATTTGTGTAATGTGCCTAATTTCCTTGTACAGATATGCCAGTGGTGTAGATTGTGGGTAGTAAAGTGAGCATAGGGGTGGATTGTTGAGCAGATAAAATATATTATGCTCACTTTTTTAAAGATGGTGCTGCCCACGTGCAAGTTTTAAGAGTAAGCTTTTCCCCACACCCTTGACTGATTGGATGATGAGGGTTGGTTCACTCTCATGAGGAATCCTCCCATTATGCCTCAGATAAGTGGCTTTGTATCAGAGACTTCTTTGTTTGTAGAATGGATTAAGGGTTTGGATTTCTACACTATAAAGTGGGGCAGACCGGGAGCTTGCTCTCTCTAGGTTCCTGAGGTTAGCATTAGAGAGGAGAGCAGAGAAAGGCCACGTGGAGGAGGCCAGGAGAAGCAGCCAAGATGGTGTAGTGCTGTTGGGCAGATGAAATATATTATACTCACTTTTATGGCGTTACCCATGTGCAAGTTTTAATAGTAAGCTTTTCCTCACACCCCTGACTGATTGGATGATGTGGGTGGTTCACTCTCATGAGGAATCCTCCCATTATGCCTCAGATAAGTAACTTGGTATCAGAGACTTCCTTGTTTGTTGATTGGATTAAGGGCTTTGAATCTATACTATAAAGTAGGGCAGACCTGGAGCTTGCTCTCTCGGTTCCTGAGATTAGTATCAGAGAGGAGAGCAGATGAAGGCCACGTGGAGGCCTGGAGAAGCAGCAAAGATGGTGGAGTGCTGAGTGAGAAGCCAGTTTGTGCAGAGTTTAGGCAGGAGAAGGAGATGGGGAACAGAGGTGAATGAGTGTTGTGAGCTAGAAACCTTTGATGCTAGGTGTTGGGCAGATAAAATATATTATGCTCACTTTGTTAAAGATGGCGCTGCAACATGGAAGTTCGTTGATATTAATGTGTGTTCTGGAACAGGCTGTGGGCAGGCCGGGTCATTATAGCCTAAGGCTTAGTTTAAGAGTAAGCTCTTCCCCACACCCTTGACTGATTGGATGATGTAGGGTGGTGCACTCTCTTGAGGAATCCCATTATGCCTCAGATGGGTGGCTTTGTATCAGAGACTTTCTTGAATGTATAATTGGATTAAAGGTTTGGATTATCTATGCTATAAAGTGGGCGGACCGGTAGCTAGATCTCTCTCTTTTGGTTCCTGAGTTCCTGAGGTTAGTATTAGAGAGGAGAGCAGATTAAGGCCACGTGGAGGAGAGAAGCAGCCAAGATGGCAGAGTGCTGATGAAGAAGCCAGTTTGTTAAGAGTTTGTGCTGGAGGAGATGGGAAACAGAGGTGAATAAGTCTGGTGAGCTAGAAACCTTTGATTCTAGGAAACTCGGATAAGTCAGTAGCTTTGTGAGCACTGAATGTGTGGGTTTTGGAGCCCAGTGTGTGTTTTTGCTTGCCTGCCGGGTGCAAGCTAGAATTAAAGCTGATGGCTCACCAGTTTGTGGCTCCTGTGTTTCGTTACCGACTGTTCGAATCCAATGCGAACCTGCGTGGGTCGGGCGGCTGTGATCCTGACCCCGACTACTGGCTTTACACTAGGGAACTCAGATAATTCAGTAGCTTTGTGAGCACTGAATGAGAGGGTTTTGGAGCCCAGTGTGTGTTTTTACTTGCCCGCTGGGTGCAAGCTAGAATTAAAGCTGGTGTCTCACCAGTTCTTGGCTCCGTTGTTTCATTACCGAGTCTCTGATTCTAATGTGAACCTGCACTGGCCAGGCGGCTCTTATGGTGGCCTTGGCCTTAGTCACTGGCCTTACAACCTCTGTTTCCCAACTCCTTCTTTCAGTACAAATTCTACACATACTGACTTCTCACTCAGCACTCCACCATCTTGGCTGCTTCTCCTCTCCTCCACACGGCCTTAATAAGCTCTCCTCTCTAATGCTAACCTCAGGAACTGAGAGAAAGCAAGCTCCTGGTCTGCCCCACTTTATTGTGTAGAAATCCAAATGTTTAATCCAATATACAAACAAGAAAGTCTCTGATACAAAGTCACTTATCTGAGGCATAATGGGAGGATTCCTCATGAGAGTGCACCACCCACATCATCCAATCAGTCAAGGGTGTGGGGAAAAGCTTACTCTTAAACTAAGCCTTAGGCTATAATGACCCAGCCTGCTTACAGCCTGTCCCCCACACCCAATACAAACTATAAGTGAGCAAACATATATATCATATTTACAAGCTTATTTGACCAACACAAGTCATATAGGTCTATAACGTTATTGAGGTATTATGAAGAAAACTAAAGCAGGGTAATGATTAGAATGCAGAGGGCATGTGTTTTGTTTGTGGAGGAACAGTATATAAAAATTATGAATTTGAACTCAATTGAACATGTGCCACCAGGATCACAAAAAATGGTTACAGGAATGACTGAGTCATTTACTCAGGGCGGGATAGAACCTCCTGCTGCAGTTTTCCCTGAAGCCAGGGAGGACATTCTTATCACTTGACTGCCAGCATAGTTAATTATTCCGAAATACGGTGACCTTTCTTTGTTCCTAGAGGCTATGCACAAAAGGCTGTTCTGTAATAGCCTCTAGACAAAAATTTCTCCTAAAATAGTTAAGGTCTCAGACCATCCCTGAAGCTCTAGAGAATTCTTTCTCATAGGTGAGCTCTTGAATAGCTTCCAGTCTTGTGATGTGTTCAGAGTTTGGTGAGATTTGTACATACTTATAATTCTCTTTTTCTTAGTCTATTGCTTTAACTAACTATAACTCTAGAGCAGTGGTTCTTAACCTGGGTTCTATCAAACCCAAGGGGTTCGATGAGTCTGTCTCAGGGGTTCGGAGAAGCCTCTGCCATGGAATCCAGAATAAAGTAATACCGTAATTTGTTGTGAGTTCATGCACTTTGTTGGTTTTGTTCTTTAAGCAAGGTGATGTTCATGCATGGCTCATTTTGTGCACCAATAAAAAAACATATACCTATGTCTTGAATTTGGAAAAGAAAAATCATATTTTATTTATCACTAAAGAAGGGATCGGTGAATGCCCATATGAAACTGGTGGGTTCGGTACCTCAAAAAAGGTTATGAACCACTGCTCTAGAGCTCAGGTTGATGTGTCTCCATTGGGTAATGTTGTGTAGCTTATTGTTGAGTTGATTCTTTTTTGTTGTTATTCTACTTTAGGTTACATAAGTTTCAAACCCCTTTTGATTTTGCCTTGATTATTTTTTTATTGTTATTAATCATAATAAACTTTCCCCTAAAAATCCATCCGAGAGTAATTGCATCTCTGTACTGTGCCTCCTGCACAGCACAATGTTGTAAATGCTGTAGAGGACAGCCTGTTTGACAAGATGACATTTGTGCAGAGAACTGAATGATATGAAAGATTGAACGATAAAAGTTCTGGGGAAAAAATATTTTAGGCAGAGGAAAGAACATTGTTATAGACTGAATTTTGTTCCCTCCTGTTTGGCAGATAAAATATAATATGCTCACTTTGTTGAGGATGGTGCTGCCCACATGGAAGCCCGTCACTCAGGTGATAATATTTGCCCTTATGCTGTGATGGCTGTGGGGGAAAAGTTGTAATGTAAGCAGGCCGGGTCGTTATAGCTTAAGGCTTTGTTTTAAGAGTAAGCTCTTCTCCACACCCTTGACTGATTGGATGATGTAGGGTGGTGATGTAGGGAGGAATCCCATTATGCCTCAGATGGGTGACTCTGTATCAGAGACTTCCTTGTTTGTATAATTGGAATAAAGGTTTTGAGTCTGCTATAAAATGGGAGAGAGCAGTAGCTTGATCTCTCTCTTGGTTCCTGGGTTCCTGAGATTAGTATTAGAGGGGAGAGCAGAGTAAGGCCACGTGAAGGCCAAGAGAAGTAGCCGAGATGGCAGAGTGCTGAGGAAGAAGCCAGTTTGTTAAGAGTTTGTGCAGGAGGAGATGGGAAACAGAGGTGAATAAGTCTGGTGAGCTGGAAAGCTTTGATACTAGGAAACTCGGATAAGTCAGTAGCTTTGTAAGCACTGAATGTGTGGGTTTTGGAGCCCAGTGTGTGTTTTTACTTGCCCGCCGGGTGCAAGCTAGAATTAAAGCTGATGGCTCACCAGTTCTTGGCTCCTGTGTTTCATTGCCATCTGTCCGAATCCAATGCGAACCTGCATGGGTCAGGCGGCTGTGATAGTAGCCTTGGCTACTGGCTTTACACCTCCCAATTCATATACAGAAGTTTTAAAACCCAGTATTTCAAAATGTGACTGAATTTTGAGATAGATCCTGTGGGTCAAATAAGTTTGCAAATATGATGTGTATGTTTGCTCGATTATTGTTTTCATTGGGTGTGGGGGACAGGCTGTAAGCAGGCAGGGTCATTATAGCCTAAGCCTTAGTTTTAAGACTAAGCCTTTCCCACCTGTAAAGCTAGTAGTCACGGCCACCATTATAGCCGCCTGGCCCATGCAGGTTCACATTTGACTCAGACAGTCGGTAATGAAACAAGAGAGCCAAGAACTGGTAGGCCATCATCTTTATCCTAACTTGCCCACCGCGGGTAAGAAGTACACACTGTGGGAAAACACTTCCCTTTCCATTCAGGGCTCCCAAAGCCACTGACTTATCCAAGTATCCTAGAATCAAAGTTTTCTACCTCACCAGCCTTATTCACCTCTGTTTCGCATCTCCTTCTCCCTGCTTCTTTTCTCCTCCACTTGGCCATTTTTCTGCTTTCCTATAGCATGGGCTCCTCCTAGAATGTAATCACTCTTCCCCAGGAACAACATGATCTCTCTTCTTTTTAAAACCTTTTGGCGCAAAAGCCCTCCCCCAACACACATTAATATAATCACGCCCATCTCAAGCAGGAAGGGCACCAATATTATCACCTGGGTGACGGGCTTCCACATGGGAAGCACCATCTTTAACAAAGTAAGCATAATATATTTTATCTGCCCAACAATCTACTCCTATGCTCACTTTACTACCCACAATCTACACCACCAGCATCCTTGTACAAGGAAATTAGGCACATTACACAAATTACAAATACATGACAAATCATACAATTTAAACAATTACAAAGGTTCATTTCACCAGACTCTGAGCACTTTGCCAAAAGTGCAAAATGTCCTCGGCCTTCTTTCTAGCCATGGGATAAGCTTCCTGGGGCAGGGGAGTGCTTTCAGCAAAGCCTCCCCCCATCCTATCAGGTTATTTCACATTCTCCAAAATTCGTAAGTCCATCCAACAAAGGAGCCAATGCCCACTCCGGTCATAGTCCAGGGATTAGTCCAAGCACATGGGGCCTCAGCCACCTCCCTCATCCATGTTGTCCTGGCAGATCTTACACTCTTCCAAAGAGGAGCACATGGCAATGGCAGTCAGCATTTTCATCTCTGCTCCAGAGAGCATGATCGCATCCACCACTATGTCTTAAAATTGCAGACCTACCAGGGGTGTAGTAGGTACTCCTTGCTGCTGGGCTCTCACCTTCTAGACACTTTGGATTACAAGTCCAGACCGATTATCCTCATTCTCCAAAGAGGAACTGAAAATATCAGCTCCTGCTGCTGAGCTTGAACCCCCGGTCTCCCACTGCTGCTGGCTCTCCACAAAGTCCAGGGCAATCTGCAACTCACGAACCTCTGATTTCTTCTCCAGCAGCTGCTCCATTTCCAAGCAAATCTCACGAACCTGGTTGGCCTCCTCCGGTGCTTGCTCCAGGTCCAGGGTTGGCATCTTTTTCTTTTATGTTTGCTCCAGCTCCTTCCACTGCTCCATTTGCAGGTCCTGGGCAGCCTCTTCCACAGAGCTCTTGGTTTCCTCATGCATGGCTGTAAAAATCAGCCAGCCTACAGTCCCCAAAAGGACAACCATGGGGAACCATAACAGCAGCAAGTCCTCTACTCCACCGCTCAAAGGCGGTGGTGGCTCCATACTGAACTGTATCAAATCCAGCCACAGACTATGCCAAATGTAAAGTCAGTAGCCATGCCACTATCACAGCTGCGTGGCCCATACAGGTTCATATTTGATTTGGACAGATGGTAATGGAACAACAAAGCCAAGAACTAGTGGGCTATCATTTTTATCCTAGCTTGTACCCCACGGGTAAGAAATACACACAGTGCAAAAACACTTCCCTTTCCATTCAGGGCTCCAAAAGCCACTGACTTATCCGAGTTTCCTAGAATCAAAGTTTTCTACCTCACAAGCCTTATTTACCTCTATTCCCCATCTCCTTCTCTCTGCACAAACTGGCTTCTCCTTTAGCACTCTAACATCTTGGCTGCTTCTTCTCTCCTCCACGTGGCCATATTTCTGCTCTCCTACAGCATGAGCTCTCCTAGAACGTAATCACTCTTCCTCAGGAACAACATGATCTCTCTTCCTTTTAAAATCTTTTGGAGCAAAAGCCCTCCCCCAACACATATTAACAGAAGCATGACCAACTTAAGCAAGAAGGGCAATTAATATTATCACCTGGGTGAAGGGCTTCTATTTGGGCAGTGCCATCTTTAACAAAGTGAGCATAATATATTTTATCTGCCCAACACCACCTTAAGTGACTTTGTATTAGAGACTTCCTTGTTTGTATATTGGATTAAAGGTTTTGATTTCTGCACTATAAAATTGGGCAGACCAGGAGCTTGCTCTCATGGTTCCTGAGATTGGTATTAGAGGGGAGAGCAGAGAAAGCTCACATGAAGATGAAAAGCAGCTGAGATGGCAGAGTGCTGAAGGAGAAGTCATTTTTTGCAGAGTTTGTGCAGAGAGAAAGAGATGGGGAAAAGAGGTGAATAAAGCTGGTGAGGTAGAAATTTTTGATTGTAGGAAACTCAGATAGGTCAGTGGCCTTGGGAGCCCTGAATGGAAAGGAAGTGTTTTTCCACTGTGTGTATTTCTTGCCCACCAGGTTCAAGCTAGGATTAAAGCTCATGGCCCACCAGTTGTTGGCTCCATTGTTTCATTACCGTTTGTCCGAATCAAATGCGAACCTGCATGGACCAGGCAGCTGTGATGGGGGCCGTGGCTACTGGCCATACAAATCCTTTAAAAAGATATTTAAGAAAAATGAGGTCAAAGAGGTGGTCTGTAATCCAATATGACTGTTGTCCTTAGAAGAAGAGGGGATTTGGACACAGACACAGTGTTAGTCAAATACGTTTGTAAATATGTTTGCTCACTTATAGTTTGCATTGGGTGTGAGAGACAAACTATAAGCTGGCAAGGTCCTTATAGCCTAAGGCTTAGTTTTAAGACTAAGCCTTTCCCATCCTTTTAATACTAAGATCTTTTCAACATCTTTCTAATACTAAGATCTTCTCAAAACTAAGCTTTTCCTCACACCCTTGACTATTGCATGATGTGGGGTGATACACTCTTATGAGGAATCCCATTTATGCTTCAGATAAGTGGCTTTGTATCAGAGACTTCCTTATTTGTATATTGGCTTAAAGGCTTTAATTTTCTACACTATAAAATGAAGCAGACCAGCGGGTCTTGCTTTCTCAAATTCTGCCACCATGATTGTAGAGGAGAGGCAGCCATGATGGCAGATAGCTGATGGTAAAACTAGTTTGTGCAGAGTTTGTGCAAAGAGGAAGAGATGGGGAACAGAGGTGAATAAGACTGGTGGGGCCTTTGATTCTAGGAAAACTTAGATGAGTCAGTAGCTTTGGGAGCCCTGAATGGAAAGAGAAGTGTTTTCCCACTGTGTGTATTTTCTCGCCTGCCAGGTGCA
Source organism: Rhynchonycteris naso (assembly GCA_037038555.1). NCBI lineage: Eukaryota > Metazoa > Chordata > Mammalia > Chiroptera > Emballonuridae > Rhynchonycteris > Rhynchonycteris naso. Next base: position 36,049,154 of record CM073000.1, on the reverse strand, counting down.
AGCTAGGATTAAAGGTAATGGCCCACCAGTTCTTGGCTCTGTTGTTTCAGTACCATCTGTCCGAATCAAATGCAGATCTGCATGGGCCAGGTGTCTGTGATGGTGGCTGTGGCTACTGGCTATATACACAGCCAGCCATATGAAGACATAGGGAAAAGCAACACCTGCAAGCCAAGGAGAGAGGCCTCAGAAGAAATTAAACCTGCTGATACCTTGGTTTTCTACCTTTAGCCTCCAGAACTGTAAGGAAACAAAATTCTATTTTAAGCCATTCAGACTGTAGTGTTTTGTTTTGGCAGCCTTACCAAATCAATACAAGTGTATCAACTGTAAGAGCTAGATAAGTTTGATAAGCAACCGGCAGGTCAGACGGATAAAGGAGGAGAGTGGTAAGAGGTGACCAACTTTTTTACAATGTAAAGGAGTACAAAAATAAGTAGAAGAAGACAGTATCATAAATAAAAGAAACATTTTATTTGTTGCAACAATAATACATTATAATATGATAAATGCATAATAAAAACACTTGTAATATTTTATATTGTAATTATGCTTACATGGCTATTAATTTTTAATACTAATTGTAAGAAAAAAGTGCTCATTTAGATACGAACACATCACATCACATGAAATGAATCAACCTGAATCAATCAAATACGGACATTTACAGATTAGTCTTCCAATATCAAAAAGGAGGACATGTAGGAGGACACTTTTTGAGGGAGAATGGAACTTACAAAAGAAGGCTGTCCTCCGTAAAATAGGATGGTTGGCCACCTTAGAGATTAGAAAGAAAGACAAGGTCCAGATCATATAGTAATAAGGAAGCTTGATTTTGTTCTTAGTAAATGTGAACAGGTTTTAGAGCAGGAGATTGACATGAGTGATCTATGTTGAAAAGGGCCCTATGACCGCAGTATGAAAAATGGACTCTGAAGAGCTAGACCAGAGCAGGAGATGGGTTAACAGGCATGTGCAGCTTGGACCTGGCTGCTGGTGGTGAAGGAGGTGAGAACCACCTGGATTCAGGGTATGTTTTGAGGGTAGAGTCAACAGGTCTTGCTAAAAGTACTGTGTAGAGAAAGGAGAAGAAATATGAATCCTGTGTTTTATACCTAAGTAAAAGGGCTGAAGATGGTTCTGCTTCCTGAAGCGGGCAAACTTGCAGGAGGAATTATCCTGACCTTTGAATGTAGGTTGCTATCTTTTTGTTATGTTGTGAGCACCAAGAGATATTATTATTTTATTTGAAAAACTTTAACAGTAATCTTTCTTGGAAAATGCAAACAATACATGAGGATTCCTTGAGTTACCTCACACTTCAGAGATAAGCACTGTGAACAGCTAATCGTGCGTCTTTTCAGACTTTCTAACAATATATTTGATCTTTCTCTTACTCCCACTCCACACACATTTCTTAGAAACTAATTTCTATCATAATAAAAAAGCGCCAGAAATCTAAAAAATGATAGAATTCAATGACACGTACATTTATATCCCCCTCCTCTTTTATTAATTTTAGGGGGCGCTTGTTAGACTAGTATGTAGCAGGCCAGATAGTGGGTGGTAAAACCACCACTTTGAGGTAAAGAGAGTGGCATTCTCAATGGCAGGAGTTGCTATTATTCTGGGCTCCAGATCCTGGGTCTTTGTTTTCAACTGGATTTAGTTTTTATTAAAATGAACTTTGTTCAATGAATTTAAGTCTTATTTGTCTGTAATTTTACAAGAGAATCTTTCTGGAGGCTGGGTAAAGAGTTATAAACACCAAATGGAGTAGTTTTAAATTTTTAAATTTGATTATTTATTATTACGTTAAAGTCTCTAGGTCTTTTTATGTAGTAATCTATCCTTTCTGACATTTTTATATGATTAAACCAAATGTGAACAAGGCAGTTCAAGAAACCAATTTTACTTGCTGAATTCATGAAGTCTCCAGATGGGAAAAACAGAAATGAACAGATTCCATATAAAACATGCAAAGGAAAGGACAAAATAAAGTTAAATTTTTCATCTGAAATAGTTTAACAGATTAAGTTTTTTAACCCTTAAAGTAACCATAAAATAAGATAAAATAAAAATTTATGTGTGTGGCCATGTTATGTATCACAGAAACATTATAATATCTTGTGTATAATTCCAGAACAGAGCTTTTTAATTACAGATCTACCGATTCTCCATAGCCCACCTGTCTTGTTCTCCTGGTTCTTCTTCTTCATCCTGGTACAAAAAGAAATATATTCTAGAACAAATGAGCTACACAGTGCAGTCAAAGAAAAGGAGTGAATTTAGAGGACCAACTATAGCTCTAGGAGAAGGAAATAAAGATGATATAACCTAAGTAGCCTTTGGAAAGAGAAAGGATGTATGTATGTGAGTCACTGTGATAAGCTTTTAGCACTGACATCTTATTTAGTCTTTCATCAACGCTGATAAATGTTATTACAGTACTCTTCCTTATCTGTGGTCTTGTTTTCCTAGGTAGTTTTGATTTAGTTAAACACGATCAACCATGGTCCAAAAATTTTAATGGAAAATTCCAGAAACAAACATTTTATAAATTTTAAATTGTGTGCTGTTCTGAACAGTATGATGAAATCTCATGCTGTCCTGTTCTGTCCCACATAGGATGTGAATCATCTCTTTGTCTTCCAAGTCTGTGCTATAAGGCTAGCCCAGTAACAGTAAAATTCATTCCTCTTCCTTGAGCTGCTAATGATTTATTTTGTAAATAGTTACAAATAGTGGCAATTTATTGCTGAACATGCATTTCTCTGTTTAAATGTTAAAGTTGACATATATTATAACAGAGTTTGAAAATATCTTTTATTTCTTTATAGTTAACTAATGGAGTTTATCTAGGATGCAACTTAAGGTATTTATGCAGGCTAATTGGAAGATGAAGATGGCTAAATTCCTAGTTGTGTGGTTTCATATTAAGTAATAAATAGCCTTTATACTAAATATTATTTCTAAATCCTGCAGAAGGAAGGACAAAAATCACATGATAATTTCAATAGATGCAGAAAAAGCATTTGATAAAATCCAGCACCCATTCATGATTAAAACTCTCAGTAAAGTGGGAATACAGGGAACATACCTTAACATGATAAAGGCCATCTATGACAAACCCACAGCCAACATCATATTAATAGGCAAAAATTAAAAGCAATCCCTTTAAGATCAGGAACCAGGCAGAGGTGCCCCCTTTCACTACTCTTATTCAACCTAGTTCTGGAAGTCTTAGCAACAGCAATCAGGCAAGAAAAAGAAATAAAAGGCATCCAAATTGGAAAAGAAGAAGTAAAACTGTCATTATTTGCAGATGATATGTATTGTATATAGAAAACCCTAAAGTCTCAGTCAAAAAACTACTGGACCTGATAAATGAATTCAGCAAGGTGGCAGGATATAAAATTAATACTCAGAAATCAGAGGCATTTTTATATACCAACAGTGAACTGTCAGCAAAAGGAATTAAGGAAACAATCCCCTTCACTATTGCAGCCAAAAAAATAAAGTACCTAGGAGTAAATTTAACCAAGGAGGTTAAGGACTTGTACTTGGAAAATTATAAAACATTGATAAAAGAAATCAAGGAAGATACAAACAAGTGGAAGCATATACCATGCTCATGGTAAGGAAGAATAAACATCATTAAAATGTCTATATTACCCAAAACAATTCATAAATTCAATGCAATACCAATTAAAATACTAATGACATACTTCAAAGATATAGAACACATATTCCAAAAATTTATATGGAACCAAAAAAGAACACAAATAGCCTCAGCAATCTTAAAAAGAAAAAATAAAGCAGGAGGTATCACTCTTCCAGATATCAAGGTATACTACAAGGCCATTGTACTCAAGACAGCCTGGTACTGGCATAAGAACAGGCACATAGATCAATGAAACAGAACAGAGGACCCAGAAATAAACCCACAGCTTTATGGACAACTGATATTTGACAAAGGAAGAAAGAGCATACAATGGAGTAAAGACAGCCTTTTTAACAAATGGTGTTGGGAAAATTGGACATCTACCTGCAAAAAAATGAAACTAGACCATCAACTTACACCATTCACAGAAACAAACTCAAAATGAATAAAAGACTTAAATGTAAGCCATGAAACCATAAGTACCTAGAAGAAAACATAGGCAGTAAGCTCTCCGACATCTGTAGCAGCAATATATTTGCCGATTTATGTCCACGGGCAAATGAAATAAAAGGCAGGATAAACAAATGGGACTATATCAAACTAAAAAGTTTTTGCACAGCTAAATACAATAAGAACAGAATAAAAAGACAAACCACATGGGAGAACATATTCGACAGCACATCTGATAAGGGGTTAATAACCAAAATTTATAAAGAACTTATAAACCTCAACACCAGAAAGAAAAACAATCCAATTAAAATATGGGCAAAAGAAATGAATAGACATTTCTCCAAAGAGGACATACAGTTGGCCAATAGGCATATGAAAAAATGCTCAACATAACTAATCATTAGAGAAATGCGAATTAAAACCACAATGAGATATCACCTCACACCAGTCAGAGTGGCGCTCATCAACAAAACAACACAGAGTAAGAGGATGTGGAGAAAAGGGAACCCTCCTGCACTGCTGGTGGGAATGCAGACTGGTGCAGCCACTGTGGAAAACAGTATAGAGATTCCTCAAAAAATTAAAAATCAAACTGCCTTTTGACCCAGCTATCTCACTTATAGGAATATACCCCAAGAACACCATAGCACTGTTCGAAAAGAAGAAATGCGCCCCTATGTTCGTGGCAGCATTGTTCACAATAGCGAAGATCTGGAAACAGCTCAAGTGTCCATCAGAGGACGAGTGGATTAAAAAGCTTTGGTACATATATACTATGGAATACTACTCAGCCATAAGAAATGATGACATCGGATCATTTACAACAAAATGGATGGATCTTGATAACATTATACGGAGTGAAATAAGTAAAATAAGAAAACTGAGAACAGCATAATTTCATACATAGGTGGGACATAAAAGCGAGACTATGAGACATGGACAAGAGGGTGGTAGTTACGGGGTGGGGGGAAGGAGGAGAGGGGAGAGGGGAGGGACACAAAGAAAACCAGATAGAAGGTGACAGAGGATAATTTAACTTTGGGTGATGGGTATGCAACATAATTGAATGATAAGATAACCTGGAGATGTTTTCTTTGAACATATGTACCCTGATTTATTAATGTCACCCCATTAAAATAATAAAAGAAAAGAAACTTTATTCCTGCATTTGTCATAGCACATTCATAGTGTTAGGAAAGTTGAGAGTGTTCTTTAAACACTTGTTGGTTATATATTTGATTGTAGTCTCTTTTTAAAGAGCAATTGCTCTTTAAATATTAATATTAATATTGCTAGACTATGATTAGCACTTTACATACATATTATATTTATCCCTCATACTTAAACTTGAAAAGTGTAACATCATTCCCATTTTATAGTTGAGAAAACTAATGCGTTAATGAGTTAATTTTTTTCAAGATCATGCAGCAAGTAAAATAAGATGGTTATATTTGTCAACCAAAAAACATCTGTGCATGAGCAAAGGCACTGAAAATCATTAAAGTTATACAATTTTGAAAATATTTACTTAATAACTAAAATTTGCTTTTATTATATTGTTAATTCTGTAAAATAGTTTCATTTAAAAATTATTTTCAAAATGATAATTTGTTTTTAAAAATAATTTTATTTTTTGATTACAGTTGGCATACAATATTATATTAGTTTCAGGTGTACAACATAATGATTAGACAGTGTATAAGTTACAGAGTAATCACCATGCCTGACCTGTGGTGGCACAGTGGATAATGTGTTGACCTGGAATGCTGTAGTTGCAGGTTTGAAACCATGGACTTACCTGGTCAAAGAACACATGGGAGTTGGTGCTTTCTGTTCCTCCCCTTCTCTCTTTCCTCTCTCTCTAAAAAGTAATAAATAAGCCGTGGTCGGTTGGCTCAGTGGTAGAGAGTTGGCCTGACGTGTGGAAGTCCTGGGTTCAATTCCTAGTCAGGACACACAGGAGAAGTAACCATCTGCTTCTCCACCCCTCTTCCTCTTCTCTCTATCTATCTTTCTCTCTCTCTCATCTTTCTACAGCAATAGCTTTAATGATTTGAGCAAGTTGATTCTAGGCACTGAGGATGGCTCCATGGCCTTGCCTCAGGTGCTGAAATAACTCCATTGCTGAGCAATGGAGCAGCGGCTCCAGATGGGCAGAACATTGCCCTGTAGGGGGTCTGCTAGGTGGACCCCAGTCAGGGTGCATGAGGGAATCTGTCTCTTTGCCTCCCCACCTCTCACTTAATTAAAAAAATAAAATAAAATAATTAAAGAAATTTTAATCTAAAGAATCAATCAATAAATAATAAAAATAAAAAGTGATCATTATGATTTTTAATTAAAAATAATGTATAAAACAAAATAGAAAAATATAATTAGCTAACATTAAAAATAAAAAGTTTACTAATCACTCTGATACATACTTTTATCTCCAAAATTATATTATATTATCTTTTAAAAATTTTTTTCATTATGGTCTTATTATCTTTAAGTTTTCATATAATTTCCTAAAATCATTAAAATTATATATTATAAGTAGATTTAAAATTTCAGCACTTACAATATAATTTTCTCTATAAAACAATATTTTTAATTAAAAACACTTTCTAAAAGTTTTTATGTACTTGGAAAACTAGGTCCTCTAAGTGCAAATATAGTGAGAAAGTTAAATGCTATTAAAGGGTATAAACCTACAAGGGGAATAAAATCTGCAAAAATGAAAAGTGGAGAGAAATAACAAATGTGTACACACTTAAAGAATGAATTGTCTGCCTGACCTGTGGTGGCACAGTGGATAATACATCAACCTGCAATGCTGAGGTTGCTGGTTCGTAAACTGGCTTGCCTGATCAAGACACACATGGGAGTTGATGCTTTCTGCTCCTCCCTCATTCTCTCTCTCTTCCCCCCTTGAGTTGTCTGAAAATGGGATACTGTGGACAATAAAGAACAAACTTTGCATGTGAGAGTAGTGTCATGACTACACAGGAACAATAATCCAAAAATCTAAATGTGACTTTGACAAGGACAGAGACCATGTCTGACTTTTCAGCCTTGTTCACCATGCCTGTCAAATGTTCTGTAAATATTTGTGAAAAGAGTTCATGATTCAACCAATTAACCAAAGACAAAAAAATCTATTTGGTCAAATAGAAAGATTTTCATGTATGTTTAGAATATCAGCATCAGTATTTCTTTCTTTCTTTCTTTCTTTCTTTCTTTCTTTCTTTCTTTCTTTCTTTCTTTCTTTCTTTCTTTCTTTCTTTCTTTCTTTCTTTCTTTCTTTCTTTCTTTTACAGGGACAGAGAGAGAGAGTCAGAGAGAGGGACAGACAGGGACAGACAGACAGGAACGGAGAGAGGTGAGAAGCATGAATCATCAGTCTTTCGTTGCCGTCGCAACACCCCAGTTGTTCATTGATTGCTCTCTCACATGTGCCCTGACCGCGGGCCCTCAGCAGACCGAGCAACCCCCTGCTGGAGCCAGCGACCTTGGGTCCAAGCTGACGAGCTTTTGCTCAAGCCAGATGGGCCTGCGCTCAAGCTGGTGAGCTCAGGGTCTCGAACCTGGGTCCTCTGCATCCCAGTCCAACAGTCCATCCACTGCGCCACTGCCTGGTCAGGCAGCATCAGTATTTCTTAAAGAGTGAAAGGGAAAACTAAAAATTGGAGCATGATGGAAGTGCTCCTAGACACAAATTATTACTACCCAGGAATAATTCAGTCCCTTCAAGATGGGTTTAATGTCGTCAGAAGAGGACAGTGTGTGAAAAGCAATACATGCTGATATACTATTTCTGCTAAAGAACTTCCTACCACATTAGAGGACGGGGTTACATGCCTCAATGTTGTCTCAACCTAGAAAAATGATTGATTTTTTTAAATACCTGAAAGAAAATGTTGCCATTATGAATTACAGGACTGCTGGCTTACAAATGAGCAAAGGAAATCTAGTTTCCTCACAAGTCTTCCTTACCTGATAGAAAAGAGAAATATATTAATTTTGCAGTTTAGTGCCTAAACATCTTCCAGTACAAAGAACTCTTCTGTTCCTCTTGTCCTTTTTGAATAAATGCTTAGTCATTCAACTTTTCTTCCCTCTCCATGAGAGGAAGATGGGTAAAAACTGGAGGAAAAAGAGGTGTGCATGACTTCATTGTGAAGAGGAACAGCAATCCAAACACATAGTCCATGCCTTGTTCTCTGGCTTTTGGGTCCTTTGCTTTCTATGTTGCTCACTAGTCAGTCTAGTCATTAGACCTCCAGGCAGCAGGTGTTGGCTTGTTTGCACATTTTGCTGACTCAGCCTTCCTTCAACTTTCATTTATACTGTGAGTCTTTTATGAGGTCTGCCTTTGACTTCTGTTTTGTCCCTGCCTCAACAAGTTTGCCTTCCTCTAGACCAGGGGTCGGGAAACTTTTTGGCTGAGAGAGCCATTAACACCACATATTTTAAAATGTATTTCTGTGAGAGCCATACAAAAACCTGTGTACATTAGGCATTATCCAATAAAAATTTGAAGTCCCGGAGGACAGCTGTGATTGGCTCCAGCCACCCGCAATCATGAACATGAGCGGTTGGAAATGAATGGATTGTAATACATGAGAATGTTTTATATTTTTAACGTTATTTTTTTATTAAAGATTTGTCTGTGAGCCAGATGCAGCCATCAAAAGAGCCACATCTGGCTCACGAGCCATAGGTTCCCAACCCCTGCTCTAGACATTGTGAAACATCCATTTGGCTCTATTACAATAAGGTCCTCTGTCAAGTTCACCAGTAAAACAAGTGAGAGGAGTTATACTTCCTCCTGAGAACATGTCAGAATTTCTGGGTCCCTTCTTACATGTCAGTGTCCAAATGAGCAGAACTCCCAGTCACGCTCATCTACCACTTCTGCACTAATGTGCACCACCGCTCTCCCCGTCATATTTTTTTTAATTCACACTCTGAAGCAGTGTAGATTTCCAAAAAAGAATGATTTAATATTTCTCTGCTTTTCATATTATCTGAAACTAAATAATACAATGTGTTCTCTGATATTTGAGGCTACAGTCAGAAGTCAACATATTTCATCTTCACTTTCCTTCCTGTGATCCTCTAGGACAGGGGTCCCCAAACTACGGCCCGCAGGCCACATGTGGCCCCCGGAGGCCATTTATACTGCCCCTGCTGCACTTCCGGAAGGGGCCCCTCTTTCACTGGTGGTCAGTGAGGGGAGCACAGGATGCATCTCTGAGTTCCCATTGAACTACTCGTCAGTTTGTTGATTTAAATTTACTTGTTCTTTATTTTAAATATTGTATTTGTTCCTGTTTTGTTTTTTTACTTTCAAATAAGATATGTGCAGTGTGCATAGGAATTTGTTCATAGTTTTTTTTATAGTCTGGCCCTCCAACAGTCTGAGGGACAGTGAACTGGCCCCCTGTGTAAAAAGTTTGAGGAGCCCTGCTCTAGGAGAAGCAGGTGGCTTCCTACTTCCTTTTCCTTCCTTCTACTAGTCCTGGGCTTTATTTGCTGTTATTTCTCTAGTTCTTTTAGATGGAGGGTCAGGTTGCTTTTTTGAGCTTTTTCTATCTTCTCATGGTATGCCTGTAGTGCTATGAACTTCCCTCTCAGTACTGCTTTTGCTGTGTCCCATAAATTTTGAGTTGATGTATGCTCATTATCATTTGTTTCTAGAAACCTTTTATATATATATTTTATTATTATTAATTCTAATGGGGTGACACCAATAAATCAGGGTACATATGTATAATGAAAACATCTCCAGGTTATTTTATCATTCAATTGTGTTGCATACCCATCACCAAAAGTCAAACTGTCCTCTGTCACCTTCAATCTGGTTTTCCCTGTGTCCCTCCCCTCCTCCCTATCCCACTCTTCCCTCCCTCCCCACATCCCATTACTACCACTCTCTTGTCCATGTCTCATATTCTCACTTTTATGTCCCACCTATATATGTAATCATGTTGTTCTCAGTTTTTCTTTTTTTTTTGATTTACTTATTTCACTCCGTATAATGTTATCAAGGTACATCCATTTTGTTATAAATGATCTGATGTCATCGTTTCTTATGGCTGAGTAGTATTCCATAGTATATATGTACTATAGCTTTTTAATCCACTCGTCTTCTGACGGACACTTGGGCTGTTTCCAGATCTTCGCTATTGTGAACAATGCTGCCACAAACATGGGGGCACATTTCTTCTTTTCGATGAGATATCACCTCACACCAGTCAGAATGGCACTCATCAGCAAAACAACACAGAATAAGTGCTGGCGAGGATGTGGAGAAAAGGGAACCCTTCTGCACTGCTGGTGGGAACGCAGACTGGTGCAGCCACTGTGGAAAACAGTTTGGAGATTCCTCAGAAAATTAAAAATCAAACTGCCTTTTGACACAGCTAACCCACTTATAGGAATATACCCTAAGAACACCATAGCACTGTTCGAATAGAAACCTTTTTATTTCTTCTTTGATCTCATTGTTAATCCATTCATTATTAAATAACATACTATTTAGTTTCCAAGTGTTTGAGTTTTTTCCAGTTTTTCCTTTGTGGTTAATTTCTAGTTTAATGCCATTGTGATCTGAGAAAATGCTTGATATGATTTCAATCTTCTTAAATTTGTTGAGACCACTTTTGTGTCCTAACATGTGGTCTATCCTAGAAAATGTACCATGAGCGCTTGAGAAGAATGTATATTCTACTGCTTTAGGGTGAAAAGTTCTGAAGATATCTATTAAATCAAGTTGATCTAGTGTATCCTTTAAGTCTGCTGTTTCTTTATTAATTTTCTTTCTTGAGGATCTATCCAGTGTTGTTAATGGGGTATTGAAATCCCCTACTCTTATAGTATTGCTGTTAATCTCACCCTTTATGTCCATCAAAGTCTGCTTTATGTATGTCGGGGCTCCTATGTTTGGTGCGTAGATATTTATAATGGTTATATCTTCCTGCTGAATTGTTCCCTTTATCATTATGTAGTGTCCTTTCTTATCTCTTAATACAGCCTTTGTTTTAAAGTCCATTTTGTCAGATATAAGTATTGTTACCCCTGCTTTTTTTCATTTCCATTTGCATGAAATATTTTTTTCCATCCTTTTTTGTACTGTCAGTCTATGTGCATCTTTTGTTTTAAGGTGTGTCTCTTGTAGACAGCATATGTATGAGTCCTGTTTCTTTATCCATGCAGCTACCCTATGTCTTTTGATTGGATCATTTAATCCATTTACATTTAAGGTTATTATTGAAATGTAGTTGTTTATTGCCATTTTATTGTTTAAAGCTGTATTCTTCTTTTGCTATATTCTTTTCCCCCTTTGAACTGTTCACAACAGGCCCCTTAGCATCTCTTGCAGAATTGGTTTGGTTTTTATAAATTCCTTGAGGCTTTTTTTGTCTGGGAAGCTCTTTATTCCTCCTTCAATTTTGAACATTAGCCTTGCTGGATAGAGTAGTCTTGGTTGTAGGTTCTTGTTCTGCATTACTTTGAATATATCTTGCCATTCCCTTCTGACCTCAAGTGCTGCTGTTGAGAAGTCCGATGTCATCCTTATGGGAGCTCCTTTGTAGATGATAGCCATATTTCTCTAGCATCTTTTAAAATTTTCTCTTTATCTATTAGCTTTGGTATTATAACTATGATGTGTCTTAGTGTAGATCTTTTTGGGTTTCTCTTTAATGGAGTTCTGTGTGCTTCTTGAACATGTGGAGTGTTTCCCAGCCTTAATTTAAGGAAGTTTTCTGCTATGATTTGATTGAACACAGTTTCCATTTCCTGTCCTCTCTCCTCTTCTTCAGGCACCCCTATGATGCGAATGTTGTTTCTCTTCAGGTTGTCACAGATCTCCCTTAGAGTTTCCTCACATTTTTTGAGTCTCTTTTCTTTTTTTCTGCTCTGCTTCTGTACCTTTGTTTATTTTGTCCTCTAACTTGCTGATTTGATCCTCAGCTTCATCCATTCTGCCTTTAATTCCTTGCATTGTGGTCTTCAGTTCTGATACTGTATTTGTCATTTCTGTCTGATTCTTTTTTATTATTTCAATGTCCTTTTTTATACTTGTTATCCCTTTATTTAGGTGTTTGTAATGACTATCTATTGTTGCTCTAAACTCTTTGAACATCCTAACTATCATTATTTTAAACTCTGCATTCGGTAATTTGGTTATATCTGGTTCATTCAGGTCCTTCTCTGGTAATTTCTCTTGATTCATTTGGGTTGCATTCCTCTGCCTGCCCATTTTGTTTGAGAAGGGTGTGGTCATTGGAGTCCAATGGGTGTTCCCTCTGTGTTCCCTGTTTGTGGTCTGTCTGAAGCCCCACAACTCCCTCTGCCGCTGCCTAGGGCGATTGTGATGGGCATTGCTGGCGCCGGCCCACTGCAGCTGTTGCTGTGATTTTCACCTCTCCTCCGCGGGAGGGGTTGTGTTCTCATTCCTGGCTCTACAAGTCTCAGCCTGTTGGGGCCTTAGCCTCGCCCCCACCGATGGGGTTGCACACCGCACTCAAGCCACAAGCCTCGGCACCAAGGGTATTGGTGAGCACCTTTGCTCAGCTGCGGACCCCACCTGTTCCCGGGCTTTAGTCCCGCCCCCGCGGTCAGGGTCGGCTTACACAGGGTCGCAAACCTCGGAGACCAGGTGATGCTGCATGCCCACAGGGCCCTGCTCAGCAGCATATCTCTGCCTGTTCCTGGCCTCCCACTTTTCCCCCACAGTTGGGGCTGCCGGCGGGCCCGTAGGTGCCGGACCGCTTTTGCGCATCCCCTCCGCCCCTATTGGGCTAGACCAAGCTCACGCGGGCTGGACCTCCACCCCCGCCGACAGAACCGCGTTTCCACATCCCACCACCACCATTACTCCAGCAAGCCCTCAGCAGTGTGGGTAGGGGCACTGTAGCTCAAACCCTAACACTCCATACTGTAGTCCTGGAAGCTCCCTCCATCTAAGCAGCTCTGCTCTAAGTGCCACAGGAGAGCTTGTTTGGCTGGTGTCCTGTCTCCCTTTGCTGGTATTGCTAGTTCCAGGGGAAATATTCATTTTTGATTTGGGAAGTGACTCAGCCCCGGGATTAGGTTGGCTCTCCCTCAGTGTATTTCTCCCTGTGTCTTCCAGTCCACACTCTCTTCCCGCTGCTCCAGCCCTCTCCTCTGTCCCCATCTCCCGGAGCTCTGGGTGAGTGGTTGTGAGAGAGGTTTTCTGCACTGTCCCTTTAAGAAGAATCCTGGGTCTGAGAAAACTGTCTCTTTCTCACAAGCAGTATCCTCACTTGTTTCCCTAGCTCAATACTGTCCAAAAGCCTCTTCTAGGCTCTGGGTCCGCAGGCTGGGGCTTTGTTGCTGGGACCCAGGTCCCTCCCTCTCCGCTAAACTTTCCTCCCGCCACGTGAGTCTCTCCAGGCTGCCGTTCACTCCAGGGAGCTGGACAGCCTCTCTGCATTTTTGCTTTTCCTACCAGTCTCAATGTGGCTTCTTCAGTGTTCCTTGGTTGAAGAGTCCACTTAGTTTAGTTCAAGGTTGTTTTATCCAGATGATGGTTCTTTAAATTAAGTTGAAATCCACTTTGGTTCTGGGAGTTGGAAGTTGGTACGTCCGCCTACTCCATCGCCATCTTGCCATCCTGGATTGAATGGTTTCTTATAACTTACAAAAGGAGATACCAGATACAAGCATGACAATATAAGAAAATGATTTATGTGGCAGGTTATAATTTTAAATGCTTATCTGTATGATTACAGAAGTAGAAAAAAAGTTAGAAACAGGAGAGGATACTGTGAACTGGTATTATCATTTAGTCATTTCAACATGTGTATTATTATGTAAGGAGCTAGAAATACAAGAAGAAAGAATTCTTATTCACTAGAAGCTCAGTATCTTCTGAATCAAGGGAAGCTTCATGTGTCCAGTGAGTGGCACTATTTTAAGCAGAAAAGTGGAGCTTTACATGGCAGGGAATAAGCATTTTAGGGTAAGTGAACTTAACTGATGTGGGTTATTGGCTTGGCTAGAGCAGAGGGAATGTTGGAGAGTGGTGGGAGTTCAGGCTGGGTTAGCAAAGAGAGACATTCTGCAATAAAAACACTTGGGATTGCTTTCTGAGCATGGCATCATGTTGCCTGGCATAAAAATATTTTCCTGATTCCTGTTAGGTTGCTAAGTATTTCTTTATTAGCTTTATAATTCTTACATTCCTCCTGTATTGCACTGAGAGCAACCAATATGGGCTTCAATCTTTTTAACACTTGTACCTCTGTCAACCAGTTCTCAATCATGTGGAATGGTGGAATTAGGAGCCACACTATGGTATGGAGTAATCATGTGCATAGATTTTTTCCAGGCATTTGACAGAGAAAGACATTCTATATCTCCATATCATATTAGACATCATTCCCTAATTCTATAAGAGGAAACCGAGGTATAAAGCAGTTGCCATAATGAGTGTGTGGAGAGCTGAGACACAAACTCTAGACTCTTATGCCCAGTGTTGACTTTTCCACTAGATCAGCATCCCAGGAATGGGCTTCTATGACACTCCTGCTGGAGGTGTTAATTAGGGCTCCTAGAACAAAGAGTTCTGGGGAGGAAAATACTCTTGGGAGTGCTGCATGTTAAATCCTTCTCTTGAAGGTCCAAATTTTATGGTAGCACATTAAAATGTGCAGGAGTTTGACAGTACAAATTGAAACTCATTTAGTAATGTCAAATTGTGAAAACGACCTATTTACAGTGGAATACTTTCCTTTGTACACGTCTTCTTCTGAGAGGAGGGAGGCAGGGAGGCAGAGACAGACTCCAGCATGCGCCCTGACCCTGATCCACCTGGCAAGCCCCCTACAGGGCAATGCTCTGCTCAGCTGGGGCTGCTGCTTCCTTGCTTGGTAACTGAGCTATTTCAGTGCCAGAGGTGAAGCCATGGAGCCATCCTCAGTGCCTGAGGCCATTGCTTGAACCATTCAAGCCATGGCTGTGGGAAGTGAGAGAGAGAGAGAGAGAGAGAGAGGGATAAAGAGAGAAAGGTGATGGGAGGGATGGAGAAGCAGATGGTCGTCTCTCCTGTGTGCCCTGATTGGGAATCGAATGTATACATTTCTTCTAGTAGGGAGTTATTTTCCCTTAACACCATTTAGCGATGATCTCACTAGCTTTCATCCTTATTCTCAAATTAGGGTAGCCAACAGGCTTTGCTGAGTACAGTTATGTTGAGGAGGACCAGAATTCTTCCTGAGAAGAAAAGTCAAAGAGCTTCACAGCAGGACTTCACCCTTGCAAGTACTGAAGGAATAACTGGAACTTTCATTTTGCTGAGTATCACCAAACTAATGAGGCATATAGGGCTAAAATATAAGAATCTTAGTTCTCATTTTCTGACAGCAGTAGGGCCAATTGGATTTCGTGCCAGCTAGGTTTGTGCTTGACTAGCTCTGCCATTTAGCAGTTCTGGGATCTTGGGGAAGTTATTTAAGCTCTTTGAGCCTCCATTTCCCCATCTGTAGAATGGGGACAATAATTCCTAAAGCTTGTAATTTTTGTAAGGATGAAATACTATAAAATAGAATCTATAGCATATCACACATAATGTATAATTGTTTAAGATTCTTAGCAGAATTCTTGACATCTTGTATGTGCTTGTGTTCAGTGTAGCTATGTAAGTACTAAGTGATAGCTGACACTGAGCGTATGTGACAGGCATGCACTCATTGCCCTTACACATCTAAACTACATGTACTACTATACTACAGACACATGTATATAAATGTGCTTGATATTTTGTAAATTCGTGATAATAGTTGTCATTTAGTAAAATTTCTTGTGTGCCAAGCATACAGGAAAGGCTTTTAATGAATACTCAGGACAGGTTGGTCCTGTCAGTATTTCCATTTTAGGAGAGACTGAGGCACAGAGAGGTGAACTTAGCCAGGGTTACACAGCTATGACAGTGGTGGAGCAAGGCTTTCCACCCAGCCACACATTATTTTCTACTTCTTTAGTGAAGATAAAAGTTTGTTTCATATTGAGTTCTAGGTTTTTATTTTTTGTGTTATTCATATAAACAAAGTATAATACAATTGATGTTCAGAAATTGTTTTTAAATTTATAAAACAATACTAAAATTGATCTAAATTTTGTTTAAAAACCCGTTCTACAGCCATCCAAACATAATTTTCACGTGACGTACTCCCTGCTAGCCTTTGACAACGTAGTGCTCCATAATTGTAGTTAGTGTTGGGCTATGATTAACTATGGTTTTAATGTTTCATTTTAGTTTTCATAGTTAACATTATTAACACCTGCATAATATTTCATCACGATAACATGATTTGGCTAATCATGACCTGCCCTTCACTTTCAACCCTTCAATTATCTGCACACATTAACAAAGGCTACTTTTAATGAAAACAAAGTAAAACAAAGCAAAACAAAACAACAACCCTGAATCATTCATATTATTTGTCAAATTTGAATTCATAATTTTTTTTAAGGAACTGCATTTGGGATTCCTGTCACAGGGTATTGCTATATTTTGGAGAGGTTACTTAATACTTTTATGAGTTTTTAAAGCCTAGGTGAGGTTTGCATATATAATGTAAGCCTTTCTTAGGGGACATGGCATAGCCTGCTCACTCAGGCATCCCCGGGGCATTATCTTCTCGCATTCTTTACCTTCAGAACTGGACCAGGGGAGAGACCAGACCTCACCAAGCCTCTGCTGCAGAGAAATACATTTTCTATGATAAGCACCCCTTGAAATAAGTTGCACAGTGTCAACCACTCTGCTAAAATGAACTTCTACATGTTGTCTGCTGATTTCCTTCTCTGGCTACCCTTCCCATTTTGCTCTGAGTGTTGCTATTAATAAAAGAATACTCTTACATTTTCACTCAAAAGATACCTATTAGGCCTCTGCAATTTCTAGATTCTCCAAACCATTCCCCCCCTAATTGAATCCACCTGCATTATAATTACAAGTTTCATTCTTACTGCCTTTATTATTATAGTTTTCGACAGAAAATGTGATACTCATACTCATTTTAGTCACTGGACTTTCTGATTTGCGGTTTTGGAATACATATAGAAATGGCTTGGCTACAGTACAATTTGCCATCTCACTTTTAACTACCAAACAATGTCACGTTATCTACTTTTGGATCATAGTCATATTAGAAATAAAAGTTTACTGAGGTTTAAAAACCCTTTTTTTCCCCTCAGCATGAGACATACACTAAATTCAGTACCATAATTTATCCCAACAGTGCAGAGTCTGCTTAGGAAATGGTTCATTTTTCCAGAGTATTCCGAGAGGTTAAACTTTGTGTATCTTTCTTGAAGGGCCAAGTACTGCTTGCCTATATTTGCACCCCTACAGGAAATGATCACTGCACAAACTGCGTATTTTAAAACGGAAAAGAAAAAAGCAATAACTCTCAAAAGACTCTTTTAAGAAAGGCTGAAATTATAAAACTTGAATATTTTCTTAAATGTTTGGCCCCATGATATATTTACATTAGGAACCCACTGTTTTCTTTGAGCCCTCCAACTTTTATTTTAAGACCTATATCATTATAAAGCTCTAAGTTAACTGCCGATGGAGGGAATTTTACAGGATGTGTTGTGGACAGGGTGCGGGTGGGGGAAAGCATATGTTTTCGCACTTTAAGTTGTTAGGGGAAGAGGGTATTGGAGCGTAAATTGGCATTAGAAGGCAGGAAGTCTTGGTTGGTCGGGAAAAAAAAACTGTCTGCTCTGTTGAACCACAACATTTGAGTCCTTCAAAAATTATGTACCATATATCTATTTCTTTTTTCATGTTTCACATTTGAAGCAAACTTGGAGGAAACGTTAGGAAGGAAGAGATCTTGTGACTCCAGATTGAAGCTGGATTTTTATGGCATTTTCATTTTCTGTGTGGTACCAGCTCTATAATACCCATTCTCCTCCCCAGCAGACATTTTGATTAAAAATCTTACTGCCATCTGAAACTTATTTAATGTTATTCTCATCTTTTTGCTGCTCCCTAACACTGTTCCCTGTCCTAAATTCCCTATGTTAATCTCATCATCATTTTCTCATTCCTCAAACATAAAAGCTTGAAATTAATTTTGACTCCTACCATCCATCCAAAAAGTCATCAATTCCTACTGATTTTACCTTTGTTCTAGCTTTCCCAGGTCTCTGACCCTTCTGGGACATCCCCTTACCCCTTATTATATTATGCCTTAGGAGCAGCACATATCTGATTCAGAATGGATCTTGGAGTTAGAAACCCTAGGGTCAAATCCAAACCATATTACTTACCGGTTTGGGTAACTAAAATAGGGCTGATCCAGCCACCTTATAGGATTGGGGTAACTGCAAAAAAATGTACATAATGTTTGATGCAAAGCAGACTTTGTAAATGAAAGTTAAAATTATTCACCACTTTCCTTCTTGATGCTATCCTTTCTTCCAACTTCACCACCATCAAATCAATCTTACTAAAACACCTCCAACATATTATCTCCACATCCTGGACTCCCCAAAGCCTGGCTCTGAGCTACCTGGTTAGTGTTCTCTTTCTCTGCATACTTGAGTACTACACTTTAGCCAATCAGAGTTTTTATAGTATCCAGAAACTGGTTTGCGTTTTCCCATCTTTCATGATCTCCTGCTTCGGCTCATACTGCCCTACTCACATGGAATCCTTTATACCTATTCACATCTTGTAAATTCTTCAAGATAAGGTCAAATTCAATTATCTTGGCTAAATCACCCCTAATCATGGCAGATGGGTGTTATTTTTTCACTTTTGAACTCCACTAGTTCTTGAAGTTAGTTACTAACTTGTTAGAAAGTTAACTACCTCACGTCTTATGACATGGTTTTCCATATTATTCTGAGTTTTTATTGAAATTTCTTATTTCTGTGTTGTTATCTGAGGACCCCCTGTACTGGGTCTAGCCTTTCCCTAGTTATACCTATCTTACAGAGAGTGGTCAAAGTGATGTTCTCAGAAGGCTGCAGAAGCTTTCTATTGTCTATCAGATACTTTAGTCAGGAGATGCTGATGCCAGTAGTCTAGAATACACATTGAGAATCATCACTACATTATAGGGTTCTAGTTGAATTCAGAAGAGGAAATTAAGCCATGAAATGTAGGAATCTGGTAGGGAGAAAATTGAATAGTAGATGGTAATTCCTGGAAAACCTAATAAATTTTTTTTTTCATTTACCTGGATGCTTGCCATCATATGACTAGAACTTGAGACTAAACATGCTCATCCCTATGCAAGGTTAATGTAAAGAAAACTGATCCACAGATTTTTGTATGTGCATTAAAATAATGTCTGAGGAATGGGGATCTGCATAGTGCTTGAAAATCATAGTGGAAGTGTGTGTCCTAATATTTTACTTTGTTGTGTAATGTTCTGAAGCTGTTTTTGAAGAATCTGGTTTTCCCAAACTGTCAGATATATGTTTTATTAACATAGTTTAATAACATATATTTACATAGTTAAATAGACACTAGTTGGTTTGAGTTCTTCCTTAATGTGAAACTGGGTAGACAAGACGGGGATAAGTTACATTTTGTATCTTCTCACATTCTTTGGTTTGTTTAGATTAAAGTTGAGAAAAACAATTGCTCCCAGAAACCAAACCCTCCTGTGCCAGGTGCTTAGCTGGCCTTCCATTGGGTGTGGCATGTGTGAGTGTGTAGGGATGTGTATCATCACTCTAAGATCAGGACTCTTGAACAACTCTAATTAGAGGACTAAATAAAGATAGAATGCTTTAAGAATTATTATCTCCACCATTTTTTCTTTCTTCAGTCTCTGTAGTAATCATTAATGTCGACAAATGGATTCTTTCCCTCTGATTTTATTTTTTATAACTCTGAATCTGACCATGCTTTTTAAATTAAGTGTTTGTCATGCTTGGCGGTTTATTCCATGTTTGGCCATTCCTAAGCTTCTGTAATTCTTTTGAGGGCTCGAAAAGGTCGTTGTGTGCCCTGACCGCCTGCTAGGTGAACAGCTTTTCTTTTTCTCTCTCCAGATGTTTTCCAGTTCAAACTTTTATAGCTGTAGTCTGTATACAAGTCATATATGAAAAGTGTCAGATATCATTGTCCAGCAGTAAAATTAGGACCCTTTCAAATTGGAGGGAAATGTTAACAAAATGCAACTGTGTCCTGCCAGGGTGTCTCCTGGCGAGCTGGCTCAGGGTGGCTGTTTTCTCTTTGGCCATCTGTGCTTCCATAAACAATCTGCCGTGGTTTCTTCTTCTAACTCAAATTCTAGCAGCTGGATTCCCATCTTAGCTCCTTTTGATGTTGTGACACCAGTAGCAGCATAGTCATGAATCTTGGTGCTTCTTTCTACTTTTAGGGATTATATCACCAAAAGCATTGAATAAGTAGCTCACGTGAGTCTTCCGCATGGTGATACTGCAATGCAGGTGCTAAAGTAGGCCAGTGAGGGCCTGCTGAGAAAATAAGATAGAGTATTTTAAGCCCCCACACCCAACTTCAAATATCCATATTTCTTCTCTATTTAAAAATAAATAAATTCTCCCATTTAACATTTAAAAATATTTTCTTTTACTTGTTGAGATCCTCCTGTTTTTATTCTACCCCTACTACCCATAAATGTTGCTGATTTCCAAAATCATGCACTTCAGCTCCTTGGGTTCAGTTCAGAAAAAGTGATTTCATAAATAAACACCTGGTTTTATTAGTTACTTGTCAATCTTACTCTTCCTAGTAAAAGTCTTTAGATGTACAATTAGTGTGTATATATATATATGTATATATATATATATATATACACACACACACACACACATACATATGCTCTCTCTCTATAAAAATATGTATATGTAATCTTTTCATAGAATACAATAACACTTTTTGTTCCTGTTTAAATTTATCTATTGACACAAATACTTTGCTTTTCAATTAAATCAACAGTCAAAATTATGGAAAATTTCAGAATATATTATATTTGCCCTTTTACAATTTAAGGGTTAAAACCAAATCTCTGATAGTGGTTTTTTTTTACTACTATTTCTTGCAAAAAGTTGTGTTACAAAGTCTATATTATAAGTTTTCTTTAAAGAAAAGGCAAATGTCATAAAGTTAGATATCATATAAACAAAAAAGAAATTTAAAAATACCTCCCAGAGAGCTTTGTGAGCAATTGAATTAGAAACCTGATAGTTGAGCCTGACCTGTGGTGGCACAGTGGATCAAGCCAGTATCAACCTGGAAATGCTGAGGTCGCCAGTTCAAAACCCTGGGCTGCCTGGTCAAGGCACATATGGGAGTTGATGCTTCCTGCTCCTACCCGTTTCTCTCTTTCTCTCTCTCTCTCTCTCTCCTCTCTAAAATGAATAAATAAAAAATTTTTTTTAAAAAAGAAAGAAACCTGATAGTTGAATTCTGTAATCTTTTGAGGGTAAATGCCCAACAGTGAGCACAGAGATCTTACACACATTAAAAAAGTACCAGGTGCCTAACTAATATTAAAAATCTTCAAATAAACATGAAAACATTTGAACATTAAATAATTTTTTACTGTAATACCGGAGACTCAAATTTAACAAAACATTTAAGTGATTGGTCAATATTTTCCCTTTTCATTGACAAGCTTTGTTGACTTTGAAGATAAAGATATTAAAAGTGAGCTTGGCCCTCAGTCTTAAGTTCTTTAATGTTCAGATTCTTTTGCTTTCATGTAGAATTATATTGCTAAACTCAAGAAAAACATTCTTTTCCCTTGAGTAAACAGTTTCTTTTAAAGAAATAAACTGTTCTTACACACCTGTGAAATATCAATGAATTAATGAACTTATATAAATAAAGTTAGGTATCCAGTATTTTATCCCAGGAACCAATTTCCACTAACTAAAACCTCCATGGGGCCAGTGCCTATCTTGTTCTTTATTGTGGCCCCAATACCAACATGGTAGGCAGTCAATGAGTGAATGAAAAAAAATGAATAGGTGTTGGTTGATGTTTGAAATTCATTGCACTTAAGTGGTAATGTGGGAGATACATTAGACTAAGAGTCAGAGACTCTGGTTTTGCCACTTGGACAGTTGCATGATCTTGAGTGAGGCACCTGATACCTAATGATTTCCTTAGTCATAAAATGAAGACATTTGAGAAGATGGCTTTTAATTTTCCTTGCAGCATTATTCCAGTGCAATCTCTAGGAAGAGAAACATCATTTTATTTTTGCAATAAATATTTTATTGAATACTTTGATTACACCATGCTGAAGTGATTCGCCTCATGCTTCTGTAATTTACAGTGTAAGTTAGAGGAAAAGAGGTGAAAAGAGTATTACTGGGTGATAGTAAAGAGAATTGAAAGTCCAGAGGAACTGAAAGAAGACTTTATGTGGTAGGAGCATACTAGATGATGGAGAAATAGCATAGAGAAGAGCCAGAGGGGAAAAGGAGAGACAAATTAGGAGGCTGTTATAGTGGTCCAGAGGAGGGATGATGAAAGCTAGAACTAGGGTGGGATGGTGGGACTGGTGAAAGTGAATGTATTTAAATCTATTGCATGTGTAGAGCTGACAATAGTTAGAATGGTATTTCTTTTTCAAATAAAGAATAAATGATCAGGCATCATTGAGAATGATGCTCAGAATTCCTGCTTCAGCAAGTGGGTTCAGAAGGTGGCCTTGACTAAAGTAAAGAACATGAGAGGAGGAGACTTGTGCCTTTCAAAGTTGATTGGAAAATGGCAAGTGGAGGTACTAAGTAGGGAATTTGATGCATGGAGTTCAGAATTGAGTCTCGGATACAAATATAAATTTGAGTCATCACAATGTATAGACCATATTTAAATTATGGAACTGGGAATAATAACAGCAACTATACCGAAGCTTGAGAACTCCAATACTATTTGTTTCAAATGGTACTAATGTTATCTGACCCGTTAAAATGACTCTTTTAGTTTGAAATCATATATGAACTACATACTAATGACCAGATGTTTCAGTGGCAAAATTATCAAAATATTTGTGCCTTTTAATCCACATATTCCAAATATTGCAAAAATATATGTGTATGAAAGAAGCTTTTGATTAGAGACAGATTTCTCTAATATATGTATTTCGATTTAAATTTCCTCCATGAAACTCAGATAGGAAAAAGTTACATTTTTATCTTTTTTTGTCTTTAAGATATAACCTAGAAATTTTATGCTTTACTGGTTGGAAAATATATCCTTAGTTTTACTCTTCTTAGAGGGTTCTATTCTTCCAGAGGCCTTGGCAAAAGTTCCAAGGGGTTAACTGGTCAGAAATCTTGGGCGAGGACCCTCTGAATTCTTCACTTTCCCATGGTTCACTGCTCGAGGCAACAACTGCATCAAATAGTGAGAAGCTCACTTTGCCTTACAGGAAACCATATAAGATATAATTCTGAACAGAAGTTTGGGTTGATATTCCAATTTATAATATATTATTCATTTTCCCTCAGCCTCATACTCTCGAAATTTTTGCTAAGTAAGTCTGTCATGTTTTAATTCCCTTTCTATTTCTACTTAGCTCCCTGGGAGAGGAGGATCCCGGCTGTGAGCACTGTAGGCCCTTCTTGTGCCCATGTACTTGGTGCTGCCAGGTCACAGCAACTCCTTTGAACTGTGTGTTCAGCACCAGGAGTAAATTCAGGTTCTTTTCTCTTCTGTAACTGAATCAGTTTCTTGTGAGACCAAAGCAATCTCTCTTCCTAACTGGTTTGTGGTCTTCAAGATCCACCAGGTCCTCCTTTGTGTTCATGTAACTCTCATGCTTTTAATTTTATATTGTTGAGTGCAATCTGCCACAAAATGTCTACCTTCATGGCAAGCAATGCTAAATGTGGACAGTTGCACTTATTTCCATCTTCTAGTGTCTCTGAATCTGCCTGTTGTGGTTGTGTAGTATTGTTTTCAGCCTCACTATGGGCTCAGACCTCCTACAAATCCTTGTACCTTTGTTTGTTGCCCAATCAGTCACATGGCAGACAGGTGGATGGGCCTGCCCACTAGCAGGAAATAGTACTCTTATCTTGCCAGTGTATTCTGGAAGGGACCTCACTAAAGGTGTTTACCTTGAGCTTCTCTAAAGCTGATTAGCAGCTGATTAAACTTTCTGCTGCACTGATAATGTCTATTCTACCTGGTTAGGGAATGGGCTGATTCCCTTGAAGTCATCCATTTGACATCTGTTTCTCAAGTCTGGGATATGAGCCATCGCTGTCTTCCTCTGCTCTTATCTTTATTAATATCAGTAGTTGAAAGAAGATGAGAGAAGTGTCAAAGTTTAGTTAGGTTGATCTCAGAGCAAAGCAAGTTGCCAAAATTTCCCTGTCTCACTTTTCTAAAAAGACCTCTTTTTTTTTTGTAAAGAGACTCTCTGCATTTCTAAATCTTACGATACCTTGGCCAGAACCTTCTGATCATTCCATTACTTTAGTCTGTATGTTCACACCTTTTCAACCAACCTCCTGGTGTTTATCCAAAAAACTAACATGCTATTTTTTATTCAACACATCCAAGTCTGTTTTGATTAGTTGAGGCATTCACAGTCACTAAAGCACTAATAGGTGGGAATGCCACTCTTTTGGAAAGTAAATTAATTCAGTAACTGATGATTTACTTTTCCCATCAAAGGGAATACAGCCTTCTCCACTGTCTGCCCCTACACATTAGCCAATGTCTTGAGTGATGTGTTTAGGTGTGGAGATGAGACGTAGGAGCGTTTTCATACCCAGAACTCTGACATTTAGGTCTCCATCTACAGTTCTAATTTAAGAAGAGCTTTCCTGTTTGGAAATTTAGGGTCTGAGATAAGGACTTTAAAAATCAATTTACATGCTCCTCTTTATTTTTGGTATTTCTCTAATAATGACAGAGAAATTTATCTCTTGGCAGACTCTTCAGACTGTACTAATGTTTTTTTTTTTTTTTTTTTTTTTTGCCTCTTCTAAACTTTTTAGTTTTACTCTACACTTCCTTAGGAGATTTAAAGCATTCTCTATATGCTTTCAAACTCAGTCCTATCTCATCCATTAGTATTTCCCACATTTATCTTCACATTATAGTTCTACAACAAGGTCACAGCTGTAACTGGTCTCTTGGAGGGTCTGAACTCAGTGGGGAGTGAATATGAAACCATTCTGTTTTTCTCCAGTCACTGGAGAAACTAGAACCATGTTCAAATGAATTTCTCTTTTTGTAACATGGACGACATTTTGGACAGATTAAAAATGGGGTCCCTTTTGATGACTTGGAAATGACTTGATTTTCCTGATTGAAACCTTAACTCTTCTTCTCTCCCAGTAGATTTCAAATGAGGAGTATGAAGGGTTTGCTCTTTTATTTCTCTTTCACTTGTGGAAAGGGAGGCTGAGACCACAGTAAGTCTGGGGTAAATATTCTCCTTCTCTCATTAAAGGCAGACAATAATGGTCATTAGTGCTACTCCCAAGTGTTTCTATTCTCCTTGGCACATGAAGAAGTTATACTTCCCCACTCCCTCATATCCTTTCATAATGACAGATTGATGAAGAAGGGAATGTGGGGAATCCCACATTCTCAAAGCTGTCATCTGGAAGTGACTTATCTTACTTCCAGTTAGTTAGTTGGCCAAAGTGAACAGCTGGGTTCGCATTTGATTCAGACAGATGGTAATGAAACAATGGAGCCAAGAACTGGTGGGCTATTATCTTTAATCCTAGATTGCACTGGTGGGCAAGTAAACATACACAGTGGAAAAATACTTTCCTTTCTATTCAGGGCTCCCAAACCACTGACTCATCCAAGTATTCCTAGAATCAAAGATCCCACCAGCCTTATTCACCTCTGTTCCCCATCTCCTTTTCTCTGCACAAACTGGCTTCTCCTTCAGCACTCCACCATCTTGGCTGATTCTCTTCTGAAATGCTAATGGCAGGAACTGAGAGAGAGCCCCGGGTCTGCTTTATTTTATGGTGTAGAAAATTAAAGCCTGTAAGCCAATATACAAATAAGGAAGTCTCTCGTACAAAGCCACTTATCTGAGACATAAATGCAATCCTTCATAAGAGTGCACCACCCCCTATCATGCAATAGTCAAGGGTGTGGGGAAAAGCTTAGTTTTGAGAATATCTTAATATTCGAAGGATGTTGAGAAGATCTTAGTATTAAAAGGGTGCAAAAGCTTAGTCTTAAAACTAAGCTTTAGGCTACAATGACATTGCCAACTGTCTCCCACACCCAATGCAAACTATAAGCGAGCAACATATACATCATATTTACAAACTTATTTGACAACAGGCACGTTTAAGTTTTTCTTTTACAAGTTGAGAAAAAAGAAAATTAGTAGAAATTGAACCTTATTTGTAGATTTTAACTATTCCATTTTATTTGCTTTTACTTTTACCTGAAACTAGTCACATTTTTTTCTGAACACGTCTCTTTCTCATAAAACATTAATCCTCCTCTCTTATCTGTGGCTTCACTATCTCCTGTTTCAGTTACCTACAGTCAACCATGGTCAAAAAATATTAAATGAAAAATTCCATAAATGAATAATTCATAATATTTAAATTGCACCATTCTGAGAAGCATAATGAAAATTTTCCCTGTACCATTTCATTCCACCCAGGATATGAACACTGTTTGTCCAACTTATCTATGCCGTAAATGTTACCTTCCCATCAGTCACTCAGCAGCCATTTGGTTATCAGGTTGACTGTGCTATCACAATGCTTGTGTTCAAGTAACCATTATTTTACTTAATAATGACCACAAAGCTCAAGAGTAGTGATGCTGCAATTTGGATAAGCCAAAGAGAAGCTGTAAAGTTCTTGTTACATATTGTCAGAAGATTAATAACAGCCTAATGCTAAGTCACAATACCTACATCATTTACCTCACTTTACTTTATCACAAAGGTAGGCATTTTATCACTTCACATCATCACAATCGGATGAGTCAAGTACAATAAGATAATTTAAGAGAAAGAGACCACATTCACATAATTTTTATTACAGTATATTCTTAAAATTGTTTAATTGTTAACAGATAAAAGAGGCCTGTTGGCCATCATGTATCAATGTCCAGTAAGACACAAGTGCAAGTTTGCAGCAAACAAAGTAAGGGTTTTTCAGTTGAGGAAATGGCCCAAGCCCAGAGACATGGGAGCTAATTTGAAAGACCTGGCTCCCCAATGGTTTCCAATAGATAGGTTATATAGAGGAAAAAATCATTCATCACAGTGGCTAAGGGAGTTAAGGTCATGGTCAGGGTCATGGTCTCTACAGATTGGTTGGTGCTAGGGTAAGGGGTTGTTGATCAATGTACCTGATGTCAGCTGTGGTGTTACTTCATCTGGTTTCACTGCTTTTCTGGGCCTGGAGCTGAAACATAACTAAGGCCTAGATATTATTTCTAGTTTGACTGAAACTCTGTGTCTGGGGTCAACAGACCCAAGATTTTGTTCCTAAGATTATTTGATGTTGACCAGAACCTCGCTGACATGAGGGCTTAATAATTAAGGGTGCAAGGAAGAAGGAGGCAGGTGAGCCATGGTGCTGGATGAGGCCAGATTGAATTAAAAAAAAAAAAAAAGGAGAAAAGGTCATATATAAACAGATGAAGTTTCTACTCAGTTACACTATTTTATTATTAGTTATTTTTGTTCGTCTCTTACTATGCCTAAACAAAATCTTTATCATAGCTATATATGTGTAGAAAAAAAGAGTACATACATAGGGTTTGGTACTATCTACCCTTTCATGCATTCACTAGTGTCTTAAAACCTATTTTCCTTGGTTCAGGGGGACTACTGTGTCTTATCAAAATGAAGTCAACAATAATCAGGATACAGGTTTTTCATATACATATATTATCTTTCTTTCAAGTTATTTCAGGCAACAGCTTTAAGTGTCCTTGGTACATAGCATTAATACTCATCCTTCCATCTTCCAATAACAGTTTCTTTTTCTTTCTGCTCACCACCTGACTACTAAGCAATGCTATGTATTTATGGTTGTATATCGTGTAGCATGACATCTCACTTTGGGTACTGATTTCTATATTAGTAAGAATATGTTAGATAGTGCTTAACCCAAACAAGTTTAATTCTTGCTCCACTTACATGTCCAATACAGGAAAATAGGAGAGCTTTGATCCTTGTGGTTGCTCAGGGATTCAGGTTGATAAAGCCTTCAGTTGATGGGGGTTCCATGTAATTGGATTTCATCTACTATAACTAGTTACACGTAAGTTCAGACTGGATAGGGAAGTTTAATACAACTGGATACCTAAAAAAAGAACTAGAATGGCCTGACAAGGTGGTGGCACAGTGGATAGAGTGTTGGAATGGGACCCAGGGGACCCAGGTTTGAAACCCTGAGGTTGCTGGCTTGAGCGCAGGCTCACCAGCTTGAGCACAGGGTCGCTGGCTTGAGCATGGGATCAAAGACATGATCCCATGGTTGCTGGCTTGAGTAAGGGGTCACTCGCTCTGCTGTAGCTCCCCAGTCAAGGCACATATGAGAAAGCAATCAATGAACAACTAAGTTGCCGCAACAAAGAATTGATGCTTCTCATCTTTCTCCCTTTTTGTCTGTATGTTCTGTCTGTTCTTATCTGTCCTTCTCTCTGACTCTCTCTGTCTCTGTCAAAACAATGACAACAACAATAAAGAACATAGAGCTGCCTCATTTAATGCTGGAGTCGCACCAAGGAAGGACAGTTTCTCCACAGAGGACAAGGCTGCAGGACTCAATTCTTGTTCCTAACACCCTCTACAGCAGTGTGTGCCTCCTGGCAGGACTGGAGACATTGATTTATTTTACTCTCTGTCACCTGAGTTCTACATCACTTTTAAAAGGAAAGGCTACAAGTTAATGCAATACTTCCTCTTGGGAGACTGGAAGGAGGAAGAAGACATTTAAAGCAAATGAACAAGGATGCTTCACTGTGTGGTTGGGCATAATGCTTTTAGATTCTTGACATCGTCTACCTACTCCCTGTTCTTCTCTTCTGCCTCTAATTCATCCAGGGTATCCTACGGAGGCCTCTTGTACTTCCCAGAGTGCCCACATTTTCCCCAGGCATAGAAATTGAAAGAACTTTCTGTTAGGTAGGATGGTGTTTTAAGGGTTGCCAGTAAAAGTATATGTGGAGAGACAGATGTGTGGGGGCAGTAACACTGTCTCAGAAATCTTGCCTTGAGGTCCAGAACATAAAACCTAAACTACCAGTAGGAGATGTAAGTCCTTCATTCATTTCAGTGAAAGGATTGTAGCACGCCCTCTCCAGCTCACAAGGAAGTCAACAGAAAAACACTTATTTTGTCTAACCTTGTAAAACTGCTCCAAAAGCAGATTGATTAAAGGGGACAGAAATGTTGGGAAAGCAGAAGTCTCTGTTCTCACAGGCAGTCCTCTGCAGGATGGAACTATGCATCCACACAAAAATGCTTTTATGGTCTGGCCCCATTTCTTTGGCTTGGATAACCGGATTCAAGGGCTTTCTTCAGGGGCTTCTGCTTGTGATTTCAGTTACCCTGGGCCCTGATTCACTAGTTACATTTTTCTGTCTCTTGATAATGGTGATTTGTAAACAGTCTCAGCCTCTCTGTTGCTACTCAGATGTGAGTTATACACTGTGATGCAAAGAGAATTAAAAAAAAATTGGTCCAGTATGTTCTTTGTGACATTTAGAATTCCTTTGAGAGGAATTTTCCAACTTAAAGGTCTTCCTCCCCCCATAAGTATTTTATAAGTCTTGCAGGAATGATTAATCATTTTTCTAAATAAAACATTTACTACTGAATGTCTAAATAAGGTGTTTGAAATGCAAAGAGGTTTTCCTTTGGCTTGTCTTGAAACAAAACTTTCCTAAAAATTTCTTAGATGAAAGAATATGGACATTTTTAGGTTTAAGTGTTTCAGAAAATTTGAGAAGATGGTGATGGAATTTACCTGGTGACCTGGCTGTGTGACTACTCTGCATTTGTATTTGGTTAAATGATTTATAGGTTGAGCCTGGGAGGCCTTAGCACTGTTCCAAGGCATGCCATTATGTTTTCATTGCTAATGTAATTACACACATGGACAGAATAGCAAGTGTATATAAAAGTGAATCAGTCTATTTCTGAAGGCTTAATGGGCTTCGTGAAAGAAAAGGAAAGAGAAGAAAAGGATTGTGCCTATTAAGAAGGACTTTTCCACTCCCTCCTCTCAGTTTCCAGTATAGCTACTATTCCTTCTTTATTTCTTTCTCATGTTCAAGTTTAGTCAGTCAACAAACTTTCTGATTGCCTCTCTTTACAACCATGGCATATGCTTAACAGTTTTCTCTTTGTGCAAGAAAAGAAGGCATAGATATTGCTAAATTTAATCACAGCAATAATAGAGAAGTACAAAGTGTGAATCTTATTCAGAGGTTAGAAAATTATGATTCTAGTGTTCCCTAATTGAAATATTAATATGGTTTTGATAGGTGGGAAAAATACTCAGGATGAGACTAAGACATAAAACAGGCACATGGACCTTTTAATTACTGCCTTCTGTGTGTTCTTGAAAAATTAAAAGTTGGGGTAATTTTGTTAGCTATGCTAACAATTTTACCAGTAGTCCTCAAGTCCTCAGCTGTGTTTTTTGTTTCGAAAGTCCCCCTCTCCCCAAATGATATTTCCAGTGTCTGTAGACATTTTCTTTTTTCCTCTTTTTTTTTTTTTTTGGTTGTTGCAGATGGAGGGAAGAATGCTGCTGGTATCTAGTGGGCAGAAGTCAGGGATGGTGATGAGCATCCTACAGCACACTGGATAGTCCCACAGCAAGCATTATCTGACCCAACATTTTAATATTTCTGATTTTGAGAAACCTTGGCTTAATATAATTTATTACAATTTAATGATGAAAACTCAAATTGAGCAAACAAACCTAAAAAATAACTGAGCCATATATAAACTTCAGCTATTCTTCTTTATTTTTATTTTCATTTTTTTTAAAAGGTTTGCTCTCCTCTCCTGAAACTATTCACTTTGAACTTCAAGCTGAATTAGTGTCTTTTCTGGGTTCCCAGCTCATTCTGACTGTATTCCTTCTATAGCCATTTCTTCACAGCCTTGTCAGTGTGTATCTTCCTTATTAAACAGTGAGCCCTTCAATAAAGAAGAATGCAAGGCATGTCTTTCTATTCTTCTATTTCTTATTATAGAGCCCGATAGAGAAAAGTCAGTAAACACAGAGCCTTTTGTGTAGGAAGTTTTCAGTAAACATGTATTTAATTAAACTGAATCTCAGATGAGAAGTCTATGGGCATGCATCTGGAAGGGGCGTGGCTATAACACATTCAGATTATCTTTCATGTATCGATGTAAGTTAGAGGGAGTAAAACTCAAGTCATCTCCACGAAGTGCGAGGACCTAGTTTCTTGGCTTGTCTGCCCTATTAGACTTTGCTAGTCTTCATTTCCTACGGTTGCGATTTAACTACTCAAGCTCATAAAAATTCCATTCAGTTACGTCACTGAATAGAATTTAGTTTGGCCTTTAGAATGCACTCCTAACTCTTTCCAGCCACTAGGTTATCATTTAGTCAGAGCACTGTGGTAAAGAGTCGCTGGAGAATGAATATGGAAGTGATGGTGGTCAGGAAGCACATAAATTACTGGCGCAATACCCGAGTGTACAACAGGAGGGAAAGGATAGCGGGTGTTCCGTGAGGTCCAACAATGAGATAATTCAAGTCTAGTTTCCAGGTTTCAGCCACTGAAAGGATTTTAAAGACTTAAAAATAGATATAATATGTTCCCTGTCATATTCCCAGACATGGAAGGGCTCCTCTGTCACATTCTCAGACTTTGTGGGCACTACAAGACATATAAAATAGTGAAAGATGTTTAAATCTCAGCAAAATTGAGGAATGAACTAATGTTCCACATTCCAAAAAGAAAAAAAGAAACACCTCGAAACAAAATCCCATCACTCTACATTCTTGCACACATAGCTAAGTTTAATATAAAAATTGTCACAGCAATTTCATTCTATTTTATTCTTTTCTTTCCGAGAAGTGAAATAGTGGAGAAAGGGGAAAAAATGAAGTTTAGGAAGGTATACACATGACTTATAATTTATATTTTATAGAAAAATATAGAATGTAGGAACCTTTCTAGAAAAAATATTTATATTTATAAAAATGGAAGTCAAATAATGAAAAGCATTTATCAGGGATGTTAAATGTGATGATGATTAGGAGTTTTCTCAGGGAGATTTTTTAAAAAAGTAAACATACATTGGTTTATTTTCCATACTCAATCGAATTATTTCTTAGATCCAAACTGCACAAACTATTAGAACTCATTTGGAAAAAAAAAGAAACTACAGATCTTTTATGTGCTATTTTGTTGATAAAGTTTTAAACTTCAAATATTGAATATTTTATTTGGTTTCCTTTTTCTCATTTTAAATTTGTTACTAAACAAAATGAATAGTATCACTAGAGATACCAGTTATTTATCAAGAAAACTATGCATCTTATTAATAATTATTTGATAAAAAGGATGTTAACAAGTTTTGTTGAAGAAATATTGGAAAAGGAATTCCTTTCTGCTGGTTTTGAAAAATGTGTGGAAGTCAGACACAAAACTTATAGAGTGAAGGTGTTATTTTGGTTTACTTTAAATGGGTTTAAGAAAAATGAAACGGAGAAAATTTCTATAACAATAATAAAAACTTGATAGACAAATCCACTAGCTGCTTTGGGCTTTGGTTGCCTCACCTATAAAGTGAGGTTAGATTTTCTGGCCTTCAAAATTCAATTATTATGTTATCTTCTTCTTCTTCTTCTTTTTTTTTTTTACAGGGACAGAGAGAGAGAGTCAGAGAGAGGGATAGATAGGGAAAGACAGACAGGAAAGGAGAGAGGTGAGAAACATCAATCATTAGTTTTTTGTTGCCGTCGCAACACCTTAGTTGTTCATTGATTGCTTTCCCCCATGTGCCTTGACCGCGGGCCTTCAGCAGACCAAGCAACCCCTTGCTGGAGCTAGCAACCTTGGGTCCAAGCTGACAAGCTTTTTCTGCTCAAGCCAGATGGTCCGGCGCTCAAGCTGGTGAGCTCGGGGTCTGGAACCTTGGTCTTCCACATCCCAGTCCGATGCTCTATCCACTGTGCCACAGCCTGGTCAGGCTGTTATCTTCTTAATTGCCTAAAATAAAGTTGATTAAAAAAAACTATGCAGTAGTCCTATGTGATTGTGCTTTTCAAAAATAAAAATTATGAAATATCGAGTTTTTATATTCATTTTTTCTTGATATATAGTCCAGGTAATTTTTATAAATGGAGTAATGATATTACAGATCAGACCATTTAAGGAGGTAACAAAATACATTTTGCCTAAATGATAGAAGTTTGGGTAAAATCAATATCTGTTTAAGCTAAGGCTAATGATCACCATCATAGAATGAGCCTCTGGGACAACAGGAAATCTAAAATTTTATCCAAAAGTTTAATTATTATAATTTTTTTCTTGATAAGTGTTTGTAGTAAATATTTAAAGGTATTAAATAATACGGGGACAAGAATCTCTCAGCACCATCAACCACAAATGGCTCTTGATATCCTGTAAAACATATTTGTGTTGCCAAATAGACATTATGAACTGATGTTGGTGGAGGAGCCTCACATCATTTTTTTCCTTCATGTTCTTTAATATTTCTGGCTAGAAGACAACTTTCATGGATGTTGTCAACACGATTTTGAAAAATTCTTTTCCCACCCAAACCAGTTAACTCAGTTTGTTAGAGCATTGTCCTGATAAGCCAAGGTTGGTTGGATGTGCTATGTTGTCAGGGCACATACAAGAATCAATGAATGTACAAATAAGTGGAAAAACAAATTGGTGTTTCTCTCTTTTTCTAAAATCAATCAATAAAATTTTCTTTAAAAAAGAAAAAAATTTCCCCCAATACATGGCAATCTTAAGATGTTAAATTAATATTCAACTCAAACTCATGACGACAAGATATAAAAATTACAAACTGATACTATTTCTTTAAAAATTTATGACTTAAAATGTAAAAAAATAAAAAAAATACAGTTTCTAATGATAGATATCCATGAAAAATCACCAAAATACTAATCTTCTTCCTAAATATTATAACTGTTGTACAATCATTTATTTACAAATACAAAACCCAAAAAGGTTTAAAAATGTGTGTGTGTGTGTGTGTGTGTGTGTGTGTGTGTGTAAATATGTAACAAATGATTTAGGTGGCAAAACATGATCTAAACTGATATAAATCTCTTTGTAATGTTTATTTACTTAAAATTAGAATGACTTACACTGGAAAGATATGAACTACTGGGGATTTTATGTGAGAAGCATTACATTTATAGTGCTATCTTTCTAGAACGTGAAAAATTCTGACTTTTGAAATTCAACCCCAAAGATTTCAGATAAAGTTTTTTATATTCTTAGGGGCATGTTGTGGAAGATTGTGTTTTAGCAAGATGTCTTCAACAAAAGTTTTCATTCCACATGTTCTTTTAGAACCTTACCATTCTCTAACTAAGAAGCAGGGTCTAATTCCTTTCTCTTGAATTTTGGCATGCTTGTGCCTTGCTTACAACAAACAGACTGTAACATTAATGATGCTAGGTGATTTCTGAGTTTAAACTTTAAAATGCCATAAAATTCCCTTGTTCATATGGGACTCTTGTTCTTTGAATTCAGACACTTTATTGTGAGGAATCCAAGAAGCCCATGAAAAGGACCACATGAGGTTCCCTGTTCCTTAGTCATAGTTAAATTTTCAGCTAATAGCTAGTGCCAATATGTCAGCCGTATGAGTAAGCCATCTTGAAAATGAACTCTCCAGTCTCTAAATAGCTTTAGCTGATATTGTGATTTATCCTACACAAATTTCAGATTCCTGATATTTAAAATAATTTTTGTTGCTTTAAGTCACTAAGCTTTAAGATAGTTTATTATGCAAAAATAGAGCTAGAGCCCTACCTAAACTGCCATATAAGCACTTCAGTTGCCTTAAGAGTATCATGAATCAAGGACACCCAAACTGTCCCATGTGGAGAGAACTAACTCATGGAGAAGCTCTGAGACTACTTTACAAAATAAATACCAGCCATTCACCTGCTGCAGCTGTAGCCAGTCATGGGAGACTCTGAGTCAGAACTTCTCCCATACAAGCTCTTCCAGAACTCCTGACCTACAGAAACCAAAAAGGAAGAACTATAAACTTTAAGAAATGGAAGAGGTAACAGTGTAAAACCGATTTGTAAAGAAGATCAAACTGCTCCTGACTGATCCCTCTTGTTACAATTCTGAGGTTTTTCACTCTGATCACTTTCAAAAATACCAGACCTGCACAAAATATGTACCAGCATGCATGCATGTGTACAGATAGGAGTATACAGAGCAAACAGTACATAAAGGAATATAGAGAGAACAGTGGTTTATCTACTGTGGGGCAGTTGTAAACACTTTGTAGAACAAATAACATTTAAACTGGTTCTTGGTGCATGGTTAGGAGTTTTTTTTACAGATTATAAAGTGTATTTGAACATGTGGCTCTGTGGCCAGAGAGAAAGAGGAAAAATGAGAGAAACAAGTATAAGGATAACTACCGGTACTTAGGTTTTTTTTACTAATTACTTAGTGGCTTAGTTCTTAGTTTCTACCCATTTTGTTTCCCGAATAAACTTTGAAAAAATTTCCTTGAGCTAATTCCACTCAAGATAGTATTTGTTTGTTTGGAAACTTGCCATGAAAAGAGCCTTGACTAAGACAATTCTTTTGTTTAGTGACTAAGTAGGTGCTATGATATCATGTTGTATGTGTCAATTTGATTCTGATAAGTGCCTTTTTTTTTCATCCAACAGATAATTATATTTTTATATATTTATTAATTTTTTGTTGTTCCAGTTATTTTTTATTGATTTTACTTTATTGTGTTTACATAGATTCTAGTGTTGCCCCAAATGCATCTCCCCTCCCCTATATTCCCCTCAACATCTCCTTTGCCTCCCTCCCCACAGCATCCTCCTCCCTTCTCTTCTGCTTTATCCCATCCTATCATCCCCTTTCCCTCTGTCTTCTTTTCCTCTGGTCTCTTTGATCTCTCCTCTGTCTCAACTCTGTTCCTCAGTTCACCTTGTTCATTGGATTCCTCAAATGAGTGAGATCATATGATATTTTTCATTTTCTGCCTGGCTTATTTCACTTAACATAATAGTTTCCAGGTCCATCGATGTTGTTGCAAAAGGTAATATTTCCTTCTTTTTCATGGCCCCATAGTATTTCATTGTATATATGTACCATTGCTTTTTTTTTTTTAGATTAGTCTGTTTTTTTTTAAAAAAAAAAAAATTTATTTTTTTCATTTTAGAGAGGAGACACAGAGTGAGAGAGAGAGATAGAGAAAGAGAGAAAGGGGGGAGGAGCTGGAAGCATCAACTCCCATATGTGCCTTGACCAGACCAGTGCAGAGTTTTGAACTGGCGACCTCAGTATTCCCAGGTCGACGCTTTATCCACTGCGCCACCACAGGTCAGACTGTACCATTGCTTTTTATCCACTCGTCCACTGATGGACACTTGGGCTGTTTCCAGATCTTCGCTATTGTGAACAATGCTGCCATAAACATGGGGGTGCATTTCTCCTTTCGAAACAGTGCTATGGTATTCTTGGGGTATATTCCTAAAAGTGGGGTAGCTGGGTCAAAAGGCAGTTCAATTTTTAATTTTTTGAGGAATCTCTGTACTGTTTTCCACAGTGCTTGCACCAGTCTGCATTCCCACCAGCAGTGAAGAAGAGTTCCGTTTTCTCCACATCCTCGCCAGCACTTGTTCTGTGTTGTTTTCTTGATGAGCACCATTCTGACTGATGTGAGGTGATATCTCATTGTGGTTTTAATTTGCATTTCTCTAATGATTAGTGATGTTGAGCATTTTTTCATATGCCTATTGGCCATCTGTATGTCCTTTTTGGAGAAGTGTCTATTTATTTCTTTTGCCCATTTTTTGATTGGATTGTTTATCTTCCTGGTGTTGAGTTTTACCAGTTCTTTATAAATTTTGATTATTAACCCCTTATCAGATGTATTGTCTAATATGTTTTCCCATTGTGTAGTTTGTCTTTTTATTCTGTTCTTATTGTCTTTAGCTGTGCAAAAGCTTTTTAGATTGATATAGTCCCATTTGTTTATCTTGCCTTTTATTTCACTTGCCTGTGGAGATAAATCAGCAAATATATTGCTGTGAAAGAGGTCGGAGAGCTTGCTGCCTATGTTTTCTTCTAAATATGTGAATGGTGTAAGTTGGTGTTCTAGTTTCATTTTTTTGCAGGTGGCTGTCCAATTTTCTCAACTCCATTTGTTGAAGAGGCTGTCTTTACTCCATTGTATGCTCTTACCTCCTTTGTCAAATATCAGTTGTCCATAAAGGTGTGGGTTTATTTCTGGGTTCTCTGTTCTGTTCCATTGGTCTATATGCCTGTTCTTATGCCAGTACCAGGCTGTCTTGAGTACAATGGCATTGTAGTATAATTTGGTATCAGTAACTGTGATGCCTCCCACTTTATTCTTTCTTTCCAAGATTGCTGAGACTATTCGTGTTCTTTTTTGGTTCCATATAAATTTGTGGAATATGGTTTCTATATCTTTGAAGTATGTCATTGGTATTTTAAGTGGAATTGCATTGAATTTATAAATTGCTTCGGGCAATATAGACATTTTAATGACGTTTATTCTTCCTAAGCATGAGCACGGTATATGCTTCCACTTGCTTGTGTCTTCCTTGATTTCTTTTATCGATGTTTTATAATTTTCCGAGTACAAATTTTTAATCTCCTTGGTTAAATTTACTCCTCGGTACTTTATTTTTTTGGTTGTAATAGTGAAGAGAATTGTTTCTTTAATTTCTATTTCTGACAGATCATTGTTGGTGTATAAAAATGCCTCTGATTTCTGAATATTAATTTTATATTCTGCCACCTTGCTGAATTCATTTATCAGGTCCAGTAGTTTTTTGACTGAGACTTTAGAGTTTTCTATGTAGAATATCATATCATCTGCAAATAATGATAGTTTTACTTCTTCTTTTCCAATTTGGATGCCTTTTATTTCTTCTTCTTGTCTGATTTTTGTGGCTAGGACTTCTAGGACTATGTTGAATAAGAGTGGTGAAAGGGGGCACCTTGCATTGTTCCTGATCTTAAGGGGATTGCTTTTAATTTTTGCCCATTGAGTATGATCTTGGCTGTGGGTTTGTTATAGGTGGCCTTTAATATGTTGAGTTATGTTCTCTGTATTCCCACTGTGCTGAGAGTTTTGATCATGAATGGGTGTTGGATTTTATCAAATGCCTTTTCTGCAT
Source organism: Rhynchonycteris naso (assembly GCA_037038555.1). Taxonomy (NCBI): domain Eukaryota; kingdom Metazoa; phylum Chordata; class Mammalia; order Chiroptera; family Emballonuridae; genus Rhynchonycteris; species Rhynchonycteris naso. The sequence continues at coordinate 36,010,672 of CM073000.1, read as the reverse complement.
CTATTGAAATTATCATGTGGTTTTTCTCCTTCCTTTTGTTTATGTGATGAATCACATTGATTGATTTGCAAATATTGTACAAGCCTTGTCTCCCCAGAATAAATCCCATTTGATCATGGGGTATAATTTTTTTTTCATATATTGCTGGATCTGGTTGGCTAATATTTTGTTGAGGATTTTAGCATCTAGATTCGTCAAGGATATTGGCCTATAATTTTCTTTTTTGTGTGTTGTCTTTGCCTGGTTTTGAAATCAGAATTATGCTTGCCTCATTAAAGGAGCTTGGAAATCTTCCTCTTAAATTTTTTGAAATAGCTTGAGAAGAATAGGACTTAGTTCTTTGAATATTTGGTAGAATTCATTTGTGAAGCCATTGGGTCCTGGGCTTTTGTTTGTTGGGAGTTTTTTGATAACTGTTTTGATCTCATTTGTTGTAATTGATCTGTTTAGATTTTCTGATTCTTCCCAAATGATTTTTAAAATATTATATGTTTCAAAAAATTTGTCCATTTTATCTAGTTTGTCTAATTTTTTGGCATAGAGTTCTTCATAGTATTTTCTTACAATCCTTTGTATTACTGTTGTGTCAGTTGTTATTTCTCCACTCTCATTTCTAATTTTATTTATATAAGTCTTCTCTCTTTTTTTCTTGGTGAATCAGGTTAAAGGTTCATTGATCTTGTTTACCTTTTCAAAGAACCAGCTCCTTGTTTCATTGATTCTCTGTATTGTTTCTTTAGCCACTATGTCATTTATTTCTGCTCTGATCTTTATTATTTCCTTCCTTCTCTTACCTCTGGGCTTTACTTGCTGTTCTTTCTCTAGTTCTTTTAGATGCAGTGTTAAGTTGTTTATTTGAGCTTTTTCTAGCTTCTTAAGGTATGCTTGAAATCCTATGAACTTCCTTCTCATGACTGCTTTTGTTGTGTCTCTTAAATTTTGAAGTGTTGTATGTTCATTATCATTCATTTCTAGGATTTTTTTTTGTTTCTCTTTGATCTCATTGTTAACTTATTCATTATTTAATAACATGCTATTAGTTTCCAAGTGTTTGAGTATTTTTCAGTTTTTCTGTTGTGGTTGATTTCTAGTTTCATGCCATTGTGATCAGACAAAATGCTTGATATGGTTTCACTCTTCTTAAATATGTTGCGACTGCTTTTGTGCCATAACATATGGTCTATTCTAGAGATTGTACCACAGGCATTTGAAAAAAAATGTATATTCTGCTGCTTTAGGGTGAAAGATTCTGAATATTTCTATTAAATCAAGTTGATCCAGTGGGTCCTTTAAGTCAACTGTTTCTTTGGTAATTTTTTTTCTTGAGGATCTATCCAGTGATGTTAGTGGAGTACTGAAATACCCTACTGTTATAGTGTTGCTGTTGATATTGCCCTTTATATCCATCAAAGTCTGCTTTATATATTTAGGTGCTCTTATATTAGGTCCATAGATATTTATGATCTTCCTGTTGGATTGCTCCTTTTATCATTATGTAGTGACCTTCTTTATCTCTTACTATAACCTTTGTATGTTTTCTTTTGTTTTTGACAGAGAGAGAGAGTCAGAGAGAGGGATAGATAGGGACAGACAGACAGGAATGGAGAGAGGTTAGAAGCATCAATCATCAATTTCTCGTTGCCCTTGCGACACCATAGTTGTTCATTGATTGCTTTCTCACATGTGCCTTGACTGCAGGCCTTCAGCAGACCAAGCAACCCCTTGCTGGAGCCAGTGACCTTGGGTCCAAGCTGATGAGCTTTTGCTCAAGCCAGATGGGCCTGTGCTCAAGCTGGCAACCTCGGGGTCTGGGACTTTGGTCTTCCGCATCCCAGTCCGACGTTCTATCCACTGCGCCACTCCCTGGTCAGGGACTATAGCCTTTGTTTTAAAGTCTATTTTGTCTGATATAAGTATTGCTACCTCAGCTTTTTTTTCATTTCCATTTGCCTGAAATATTTTTTCCATCCTTTTACGTTCAGTTTATGTGCATCTTTTGATTTAAGGTGTGTCTCTTGTAGACAGCATATGTATGAGTTCTGTTTTCTTATTCACACAGCTACCCTATGTCGTTTGATAGGATCATTTAATCCATTTACATTTAAGGTTATTATTGATATGTAGTTGTTTATTGCCATATTATTCTTTAAAGCTGTATTCCTGTTTTGCTACATTCTTTTCCCCCTTTGATCTGTTTACAACAGGTTCCTTAGCATTTCTTGTAGCATTGGTTTGGTTGTAGTAAATTTCTTGAGTTGTTTTTTTTTTTTGTCTGGGAAGCTTTTTATTTCTTCTTCAATTTTATTTATTTATTTATTATTATTATTATTTTTACACAGGGACAGAGAGAGAGTCAGACAGAGGGATAGATAGGGACAGACAGACAGGAATGGAGAGAGGTGAGAAGTATCAATCATTAGTTTTTCATTGCCATTATGACACCTTAGTTGTTCATTGATTGCTTTCTCACATGTGCCTTGACTGTGGACCTTCCTTCAGCAGATCGAGCAACCCCTTGCTGGATCCAGCGGCCTTGGGTCCAAACCGGTGAGCTTTTTGCTCATGCCAGATGGGCCCGCGCTCAAACTGGTGAGCTCAGGTTCTTGAACCTGGGTCTTCTGCATCCCAGTCTGATGCTCTATCCACTGCACCACCGCCTGGTCAGGCTCTCCTTCAATTTTAAATGATAGCCTTGCTTGATAAAGTAGTCTTGGTTGTAGGTTCTTGTTCTGTATTACTTTGAATATTTCTTGCCATTCCCTTCTAGCCTCAAGTGTTTCTGTTGTAAAGTCGGATGTCATCCTTATGGGGTCTCTTTTGTAGGTGATAGCCTTTTTTTCTAGCAGCTTTTAATATTTTCTCTTTATCGCTTAGCTTTGGTATTTTAATTATGATGTGTCTTGGTGTAGATTTCTTTGGGTTTCTCTTTAATGGAATTCTCTGTGCTTCTTGAACTTGTGTGACTTTTTCCTCATCTATTTAGGGAAGTTTTCAGCTATGATTTGATTGAACAAAGTTTCTATCCCTTGTTTTTTCTCTTCTTCTTCAGGAACCCCTATGATGTGATGTTATTTCTCTTCATGTTGTCACAGAGCTCCCTTAGAGTTTCCTCAGATTTTTTTAGTCTCTTTTCTTTTTTCTGCTCTGCTTTTTTGCCTTTGTTTATCTCATTCTCTGACTCGCTGAATCGATCCTCAGCTTCATCCATCCTGCTTTTAATTCCTTCCATTGTGGTCCTCATTTCTGATATTGTATTTTTCATTTCTGACTGATTATTTTTTTATTATTTCAATGTCCTTTTTTACACTTGCTATCTCTTTATTTAGTTGTTCATTATGATCATCTAATGTTGTTCTAAGATCTTTGAGCATGCTAACAATTATTATTTTAAACTCTGCATCCCATAATTTTGTTATATCTGACTCATTCAAGTCCTTTTCTGGGGATTTCTCTTGATTCGATAGGGTTGTATATCTCTGCCTTCTCATTTTGTCTGTGTATAAGAATGGTGTGGCCACTGGAATCCAATGGGTGTGGCCTCTGTGTTCCCTAGGTGTGGTCTATTTGCAGGCCAGCCATCACCTCTGCCACCGGGTATTTGTGTATGGGTGTTGCCAGTGCCCGTTGGCTGTGGCTCTCACTGTTGTTTCTACTTCTCCTCCATAGGAGGGGCTGTTTTTACATCCCAGGTATACATGCCTTGCCCTTTGGCTTACCCCAGTGGGTGGGGCTGCGCACTGTACTCCGGCTGCAAGCCTTGGCACCACGGGAAGGGGTGGGCACCTTTGCTCATCCACTGGTCTCCGCCTGTTTTCAGGCTTTTGCCCCACCCACGCTGGCCGAGTTGTACTCACGTATCAGGCCAGAAGCTCCGACTCTGTGGGTCAGGCAGGGTTTGCACGTCTGTGCTCAGCCGTGGGGTCTCCGTCTATTCCTGGGCTTTTGCCTTGCCCCTAGGGGCAGAGCTGTGCTCAAGGGTTTGACTGCAAGCCCCACCTCTGTGGGCAGGTGGGGTTGCATGCCACCACTTAGCCATGGGTCTCTTCAGTTCCCAGGCTTTTGCCTTCCCCCTGCAGGCGGGACTGCAGGCAAGCCTGCAGCTGGCCAGACCGCTTTTGTGTGGCCCTTCTGCCCCCGCCAGGTGAGGCTGAGCTCACGCCAGGCCTCAGTCATTGCTGGCCTGGCTTCTGCCCCCGCCAATGGGACTGTGCTTCCACATCCTGCTGTTGCCTGCCCATTTGCGAGCCCTCAGTAGTGTGCATGGGGGATCTGCAGCTCAGACCTTAGCCTCAATACTGTATTCCTTAAGGCTTCCTCCTTCTAAGCAACTCTGCTCTGAGTGTCGCAGAAGAGTTGTTTGGCTGGTGTCCTGCTTCCTTTTGCTGGTACTGCTGGTTCCAGGGAAATGATTCACTTCTGATTTGGGGAATAACTCAGCCCAGGGGTTAGGGTGGCTGTTTCTCAAAGTGTTTCTGCCTGTGCCTCCTAGATTACACTCTCTTCCTGCTACTCCGATCCTCTTCTCCCCCCCCCCCCCCCCCCCCCCCCCCCCCCCCCGTCGTCCCCTGGAGCCCCAGGTGAGTGGTTATGAAAGAGGTATTCTGCGTGGTCCCTTTAAGAAGAAACTTGGGTCTGAGAAATATGTCTTTCTCACAAACCTTATCCTGACTTTTTTGCAGCTAAATACTGTCCATACACTTCTAGGCTCTGGGGCTGCAAGCTGGGGCTTTGTTTCTGGGGCTCAGGACCCTCCCCTTTCTGCTAAACTCACTTCCTGCCATGTGAGTCTCTCTGGGCTGCGTTCACTCCTGGAGCTAGCTGGGCAGCCCTCTCCATGTTTTTGCTTTTCCTGCCAGTCTCTGTGTGGCTTCTTCAGTGTTATTTGGTTAAAGAGTCCTCTTAGTTTAGTCCAAAATTGGTTTTTCCAGATGATGGTTCTTAAAATTAAGTTGTAATCCACTTTGGTTCTGGGAGGTGGAAGTTGGTAAATCTGCCTACTCCATCACCATCTTGCTGCCCCCTGATAAATGCCTTTTGAATTAGATACCATTAGTCTCATTTCAGAATAAGGAAGTTGAGAGTAACTTGTTAACGTCACAAAGTGAAAAAGTGACAGAGGCTGTATTCAAAGTTTACACTTTAACCTTTCACTGTACAATGGCTCTAGTGTTCAATCTTATTATCTTTATAGCTCATCTAGTATTTATATATATGTAGTGTCCATATTTTTTATATGTGAATCTGCTCTATCTTCACAATTTTGAGTAAGGCAGAATTTGTATTTTTTATTTTCTTATATTTTGGAGTTAGCATTTTGCTTTGTCTAGACTAGATGCTCTATTAATATTTAATTGAATCAATTAGTAAATATAATAGAGAAAAACTAGAGCAGATAAAAATTTTAAATGATGATTAAGACTTCACTGAAAATGAAAAAAAGATATATTTCTTCTGTTTCTTTCCTTAGGAGGGAGGAAACAAGGCTACTACCTTTGGGTGTGTTGAACTTTGCTGGTTCTCTGTACTAAGCTGGAGGTCAGGAAGGCCGTGTTGGAAGAATTATATATCTTTGTTTTTCAGTTATTTTCTAAGACAAATCAGGCATTCAAAAACAGTTTGAATTCTTTGCAGATTAGTGGATTCAGTATTATTTTCTTTAAAGGACTCTAGCTTTGATAAAGCTAGATTACCCTTAAATATTAGAACATTTTGTGTTTCTGCAGTATATTGTTTATATATTATTATTTAATTTTTTTATTTGCCTCACTTACTTTTGTTCCTTTTTTGAAATATAATAAAGGTGACAACAACAAATCTGATATTTAATTGACAAACATCTTTTGGAATATGGAGAAATTAGATCAATCTATATTCTATTCTCTCTCTCTATATATATATTATTGAGAGTAGGGGAGATGTAGAGACAGACTCCCACAGATGCTCTGACCAGGATCCACCCAGCAACTCCCATCTAGGGCTGATGTTTGCAACCGAGCTCTTTTTAGCACCTGAGGCTGAGGCTAAAAGCAACCATCTTCAGTGACTGGGGCTAATGTGCTAGAACCAATGGAGCCATGGCTGCAGGAGGGGGAGAGAGAGAAAAAACGGGGGAGAGGAAGGGGTGGAGAAGCCAATGGTCACCTTTCTTTTGTGCCCTGACCAGGAATCAAACCTGGTACTTATATATGCTGGGCAGATGCTCTACTGCTGAGCCAACTGGCCAGGACACTATTATATAATTTCAATTGAGCTTTTCTTAAATCTTTCATCATCATAATATCTTTCAAATTAGCCTAACATTACATAAATATTCTCAATGAATCATAGAATGATAGATTTTAGTATTTGAAGAGGAAAAAAAAAGTATGCAGAGTGTGGTCGGCGCATTAAAAAGAGAAACCATAAAAACCTTACCTGATGACTCCTGCTGCCTAGGCAGGGTTGAGAAACCAGCATCCAATCTTTTTATTTTATGGGTGAAATGATTGAGTCAGAGAAAATATTGGTAAAATTTCATTTGGGTTTGCCGAAGGAATGTATAAAACTAAAAATAAATTTGAAAACTCACCTAATAGAAATAATTAATTTTTGTAATATATTTAGTAATAACACTTTTGTTTGCAAATGACTGAAGTGAACTGAAAACAACACATGAATAAAAGCAAATGGGTTGGCTTAAAAAATTTGAATACCAAACCATGAAAAGGGCAAGTATGCAATTGGACATTAGACACATTCCACATCAGGTACTCAAATGCTACCATTCCTGTCTGTTGTTAAACTTTATTCTCTTCCACTGAAGAGTCAACTTATCCACATTGCAGAACATGTGGTTGCCAATGATTTCCAAATTTTGCACCTCATCATTAAGACACCAAGAAGAGAATGACCTCAATCTTTCCCTAGAGCCGAATAAAAATATTCTACCAGATTTGTGGTGAGAGTACTACTAGATTTATAAAATATGTTAATTACTCAACAGTATTGTGTCTCATCTCTTAATTGTATAGCAACCCATACCTTGTAATAATGAACTACTATAAGAAAAAATCCTGGAAAAGGAATTCAAATTGAGTTGGGCACAAATTCTCTCTCAAATTGGACATGAATTTATGTCCACATAAATTATGTTGATGGGAGAAGAGGCAGCTTTTAGACAAGGGTACTTAGCAAACCAGTTCAGGTACTTACTAAATAATCAATTATTCAATTTGAAGAAATATATGAAAATATTTATAATCTTTTCTTTGAAACATTTTTATACGAAGTACAAGAGAATTTTATTGGAGGGACCATTTACTTTCTCTAGAGTAGAACCTTTCAACCGTCTGGGCAGTGAGATGGCCTGAGAAGTCCATAGCTCAATAGGCAGACTTTTACCTGCTTTCCTTGCATTTAGTTTTGAGCCTCAGTTCTGTGCCACATGAGTTCTGTATCCTAGTTTAAAACATCCTGATTTATTTTCTCCAGGGAATATGTCTCTTTCATATGGCAAAGGAGTGGAAGAAAATTAAACCCTTTTGTAAAGTTGGGATCGTACTTTGCAGAAGTTAACACAACAAGCAGGATTCAAGCTACTTTTTTCTTTTTTTTTTAAATTACAAGGCTGGCCCTTGGCTGGCATCTGGTAACTTGGCTTTCAAAATATTCCCTTTGTTACTAACCAATAAGATTATTTTGCTATGCATAGGTTGTTTGCACAAATGCTGTGGTTTATGATGAATATTTGCTATCCTTCTGGTAGTTTGGAATTTTTACAGTTGCTAGACAAAGGGTGCTACCAGCAAAAACCCTAAACCATTCATCTCAAATAAGATTCTCTGGGCAGAAATATCACGGTGTGTTACTGCCTTTTTTCCCTGAAGGAAGGAAGGTGTGCTTTATGTAATGGGACTAAGAGAAGATAGGAGGCCTGCACACTGATTCCTCGTGGCTCCACCTGTGTCTTCTCCCTTACTGATCCCACCTGCATATCACTGTAATAAATCTTCTTTATGAGTACCATTATATCCTGAGTCTTATGATTCCTTCTAGCGGCTCTTTGAAAGTATGGGTGGTCTTGGAACACTTGAAATAAGAACCTTCTTTTCTGGGTTCATGGTTTGCTCAAATTCTCAACCTCTTTTCAATATCTTTCTTCAGTATAACTGTCCATGGCCTTACACTGTAATATATAATCTTGTCTTCTTTCAAAACTGTTGGAATCTTTTCTCATGGTGTCCCCTTTCAAATTATTTTTGTCCATGTGAACTAGTACAATTTTTCATTACTGTATATTAATGTCATTTAAGTATTGGCTTGTATAAGGGAGGATAAATCAAATGGGACTAACCTGTCATATTTACCATATTTCCCCATGTATGAGATGCTCCCATGTATAAAACGCACCTTAATTTTGGGGCCTGAAATTTGAAAAAAAATATATTACATAAAATTATTGAACTCAAGTTTTATTCATTATAAAATTCATACAATTCCTCATCACTGTCAAAACTCCCACTCATTAGCTTGTCCTCATCTGTGTCTGATGATGAATCACTGTCTTCAACAATGAGCACAAAACAAGTGTGAAAAAGTGGCAAATGCAAGTAAAAAAATCTACAACCATTGTGTAAGATGCACACAGTTTTTAGACCCCAATTTTTTTAATAAAAGATGTGTATTATAAATGGAGAAATATGATATGTGGAAGCTCTCTATTATATCTGTGAGGTTTTTTTTTCAATTTATCCTAGTCACTTTTTGAAGAACATCAGTTCTTCATATTTTGGCTTCCTGATATTTGTCCTCATATTTCTCTCCAATCATTTCTATCTCTTGATGCATGTTTTCATTTTGTGTAATTTTTCTGGTTACTTTTCCATAACACTATAGAGTCTTCTGTATATTAATGGGTCTTATTTATAAATAATTCATTGGTATTACTTTTTCCATAAATTTTTATTTTACTTATTTGATTTTTAACATAAAATATCATCTTAATGCCTCATTATCTCATATTTCATCATGTTTTATAGAATTATTGTCTTCTCAACATTCCTTAAAAGAACCGCCACATGTTTAATGTTTTTATGTTATATATAATAGTATTAAGAAATTGTCTTTCCTTTATGACATCTCTTTTCTTTTTTCTCTGCAATCTTTTTGCCAAAGTTTTAGTATATGATATTTTTCTTTCTATTCATCTTGGAAGGGAGGGTTATTTCTTCACCTGTTATTTTCTCTAGAGTAGTGTAATAATTTCCCTGACTTCGTTGTTTGTTTATTTGTACACTGTATAAACATTTCCTTTGGAGCTTGACAGTGAGATATTGAGAGTTCATATTTTCTTTATAGTCAAGTGTTACTGTGACATCACAGTCAGCTATAATCTAATTTTTTTTTATCTGTTTATTCTTCCTTTTGTTTGCCTGTTTTCTCTCTAAATTTGTTGGAATTCTTGTGCTGAAATACAATGTCAACAAATTGTGACACTTGAATTTTGTTTCTGGGTAATCCAGCAGGTTGGTGAGAATACAGTTTTAAAAAAAGTTTAATTGGCATTTTTCTATCTTAGTTCAGCACATATTTCTTTTTTCTTGAGTTATCTTTGTTCTGCAATTAGAGTTGGGTTTAGGGATTTCTTTATTTTTTTAAAGATTTTATTTATTGATTTTAGAAAGCAGGAGAGAAAGAGAGGATGAGAGAGGGGGGAGGAGCGGGAAGAATAAACTTGTAGTAGTTGTTTCTCATAAGTGCTCTGTCAGAGCAAACCTGGGGTTTTGAATAGATAACCTCACCATTCTGGGTTGATGCTTTATCCACTGCGCCACCACAGGCCAGGCAAGGGATATTCTTCTCTATCTCACACAATCCACCTTCATCTTCATACCTACTACTTCTAAATTTAAAAATGATTAGAGAATAAATAATGGTAATGTGGAGGCTGTTGGTTTTTTCTCTAATCTCACTTCCAAAGATGATCTGTGGACATGGGAAATGTGTTCTCATTTAGAGATTTCCCATATTTTCCTGTCTGTATAATCTCTAGGGCTTAAGTTATGTGCTGGCAAATATTAGTGGGGCATTTATTTATTTACTTTCCATCATCCTCTACCATATTTTCAAGATTCTCTTTCAATTTGAACCAAATAAAATCTTTCTCATATTTTTTATTTATTTTATTTTATTCATTTTAGAGAGGAGACACAGAGAGAGAGAAAGAGAGAAAGGGGGGAGGAGCTGGAAGCATCAACTCCCATATGTGCCTTGACCAGACCAGTGCAGGGTTCTGAACTGGCGACCTCAGTGTTCCCAGGTCGACGCTTTATCCACTGCGCCACCACAGGTCAGGCTCTTTCTCATATCTTTTGATGTATCTCACATGAGTTGTGAGTTGTTTCTGTTTGAGTATAGATGACCTTTCCCCTCTATTATTTATTTCTTATTATTTTGAAAAAAAATTCAATGTACATCAATATTATCATTTATTCTAGAAATCTTTTAAACAAATAAAACCCTCTCAGATTGATAATGTATGAACTTCCTAACTTTAATAGAAACTTTCCATAGGTTTAACAACAAGGAAAAAATACCTCAAAGATGAGGTTCCTTCCTTATCACATACAGTGATTTAGAAAAGTATCTGTCTTCACTGACAAACTAGAAAACAATTTCCCCTCTCAGTTGATAAAACACAAGTCAAAGAGCAATAATTGGTGAATGAAGCAGAGGATTTTGGTTGTCACTCAGGCTTCTTGGCATAAACTTCACAAGCATAAAAAGCTCTCCTACATAAAACCATGCTCGGTATCTAGTAAAATCAGTCATGTTTAGTTTCTAAGCAAAATAAATCAATTGGAGGCCACAGCTAACATTATACTCAATGATGAAAACTGAATCCTTATCCTCTTAGGTCCAGAAAAAGATAAGGATGCCCAACATAGCATTGAAAGTCCACACGTTTCTTGTTGGAGTAGTTTTCTAGTTTTAGTTATATGTATATTTAACTATATTTCATTATTGTCTCATTGCCATTTTAATGCTCTATAGGTAATATGGGAAAGTACATTCCAATGACTGTCCTTTCTCATTTTTAGTTTATAGAAGGTAAAACTTGTTGAGTTATAAGACTGTGATGATATTTTAGTATAATTTCATACATATAAGTTTAAAACTTTATAAATATTAATATTTGATAAATGAAAACTTAATTGCAAATTACTTTAGCCTGTTATTAATCCAGTAAAGTAATGTAAATCCAAGGATTTAAAATCTGTATTTTAATATGGTAATATATATAAGGAAAATTAAAAATATTTTCTGTACATCTTCACTCTGTGAATTTAGTTGTCTGAATAGCCAACAGTCACTTTTGATTGTTGTTAGCTTCTTTTAATGCAAGTAGTATGTGGAATAACTGTGACCTTTCTTTGGAGAGCAGAACGGATATTCTGGGTGGATAAAATAAGAGTAAAGTACTTTAAAAAAAACCCTAAATCTGTTGAGCAAAGATATTTCCTGCTAGTACCAGGAGCAACAGATGGTCTCATTACCCAATGCATCTACAATACATATGGGATCATGAAGTTGCATTTGTAAAGCTCTGATGATGTTCTCTGGTTGCTACCATTTATAATATTTTAAGATTTTCTTTTTACTTCATTATATGTACATATTTCACATTTTGGCTGGAATAAAAGAAGAGAAATGAAAAGTTGTCATGACTGCATAGATAGAAGATAAACTTTGCAATTTAATTAAAAAAAAACCTTAGTTGAAAGTAATATTGAATCATTATACAGCTATTTCTTTTGATATCTCTAGCTCTAAGCCCCATGAATATTAAAATATACACTAAAAATAAGCATAGATAATTTTATTACTTTGGTTACAGTTTAAAGACACTTGTTATATGAAAAGATAAACATATACAATAAAATGGATTATATTTATATTATGTATATTTAGGATATTAAAAGGTAATAATAAATATGAAATTGAGTGAACTATTGCATATCTAGAATTAGTGTGGCTTCGCCATTCAGCAATCCATTAAGCTTCCTTCAGTTTTGACAATTTGACACTACAAATATATTAACTTAAAAAAAATTCATATATTTAGTTCATGGATCTTGTTAACTTTCTCTTTTTAGTATGGCATAGATAAATTTCGTCTAGAAGGATCTAAAATACATCAACATATTTATTTTGACACCGACTATTATATAATGTCCTTTTTTCATGAATGGTTTGGGAAAATATGTGATTCTATGACTTGAGAAGTGAAAAATTTCATATTCTAATTTAGATTTTCAGACTTTCTATGGAGACTTAGAATATCACATATCTATTTTTAGAAAACAACATTGTTCAATCCACACAAACTTTATTAATACATTTTGCTCAAAGTATGGGTAGGCCATTCCTGCACATACATTTGCCTCATTGCTGGGCATCATTAACCCATCTGGTCACTCTAGTTGGAATCAGTGGTAAACCTACAACAAGACAGAAAGTGTTATGAAAACACATCATAATGAAAAATAAGAAATGTACTCCTCTGTGAATTATCAAAACATAGACAAATAGCTCAGAAGATAGAATGGTATTAACATCATTAGCGGGAGAAGTTATTGGACTCTGAAACTTTCTTATAAAATGAAAGAATTTGTCAGGTAAACAAAGACCCTGGGTTAGCACCCTTTGTCAGACAAAACTCAGAAGAAAGAGCAACAACTGGTCTAGAAACTCTAATAGTTAAAAATAATACTTTGATTGATCTTATCAGTTTATATAATTTAAAAATATCCTAAGATACCTTCTAGACAGAAGTGAAGGAGATAAGATCCTGGTTATTACCCAAATGGTGCTATAATATGTCTAATAGTTATTCATTAATCAATGAGAAGGGGTACACTACTTTCTTAATGAAACAACCCTGATGTGACTGTTTAATGATCTGATTTGGGGGATTTTTACGAGTTGGAGAAATTAAGGGATTTATTCAAGTATTAGCCAACTTAATGTAACTGAATAACATGTTGCTCAGTCTTAAATGTTTATCAACTTTTGGTGATATTGAAAGTTAAAGCAAACACAATTAGCTTTACAAAATATTTTTAAAAATTTAAATTTGCTGCCATTAAATGTATTTATAGATTTTTTATAAAGCTCTCTTTTAGCTCTGAGTAATTTAGACAAATGTTTTGGCATTGGGGAAATGTAACTTCAGCTTTAAAGTTACTAAAGTAACCTTAGCAGACAATTAATATAAGTCCTTAATAAATCATATAGTGCTAAGACAACAGGTAGTTTTGAAATGTTCAGTAGGAGCAGCTTAGATTCTTGTATATTTCAGTTGTGACTTTTGCTTAAATCATTTAGTATTTGTCTATCAATCATGTGATCAGTTGGAATAACAGGCATTTAAAGACTCTAAAAACCATTCTGCCTGTGGACACATAAGGATTGGCTTAATGCTCCTTAGTTGTTGAAAATAATGATGTCATTGTAGGTGTGGTTATAGGTTAATAGACAATATAAGAAATATAAAGGTAGGTTGTTTCTTTTTTCTTGTATGATTAAATTTTAAGTTACCAACACACTTTTCCACCATGTATTTCTACAAATTTTTAGAGAGAAACTTGCCAAAGAAGAAGGACACTGGCCTATGATGGTACAGTGAACAGAGCGTCAACCTGGAATACTGAGGTCACTGATTTGAAACCCTGGGTTTGCCAGGTGAAGGCATATATGACAGGCAACCAATGAACAACTAAAGTGAAGAAGAAGAACACAAATAGAAGTACATGTGCACACAAGGTTAAAATGTGAGTTTTTAAAAAGACAATGATACATTTAAAAGAAGAAAAACAAATATCTGAAATATAATTGCTCTGACAGCATAAATTCTGATAACAGTCCACTAAAGTGAAAAAAAAAGACATTTTTAAGTTATATAATTTTCATAATTAGAGAAAGAAAAGTAAACTGGCTATTGAGAAAGACAATTATATTCCTAATTACTGAACTCAGAAAAACTGGCAATAGTAGTTTTATAGAATATCTAGAATCAACTCAAAGGCATGTTTTCAATTTTCACCCTGATAAATGCCAAGGATTAAAGTTAAAATGTGAGTCTGTGACCAGCACCCAGAAAAGAATTAATATAAAAAACATCAAGGTATTGGGTTGGGTTGGTTTAGGGTACTCTCTGGTAGATCTTCAATGACTCATTTGTTTCAAGAGTAAACTTAGAATCCTTAAATGAATTTGACAAATCATATTTTTAAAATTATCTTCTGTTTTTATCACTTATTAACCAACAATTCATTAACTCTGGGAAGCCAGAGAAGCAGATGCTATGATTCATTTATGCTACTAAACACCAAGAAGGTTGCCAGTTTGCTGCCCTGCACAGAAAGACCCTCTGCATCCACAAAAGTTGGAAAGATGACCTACAAGTAAGTGTACCTTCCTCTTAGTAATATATGTTTCAACAGTTGCACTCATGACTACTGAGATTTATGGTGGTTATGAGTTGAGTTGTTCCTTCTCTCCCAATTCATATGATGATGTCCTAGCACCTAGTACATCAGTATCTGACCCTATTTGGAGACAGGGTCTTTGCCAAGTTGAAATGAGGCAATTAGTGTGGGTCCTAATCCAATATGACTGATATCCTTATAAAAAGACATCTGGGACTAGACTTATATACAGGAAGAATTCCATGTGTATATAAAGATGGTTATCTGTAAGCCAAGGAGAGAAGCCTGGAATATAGTCTTCCCTCATAGACCTCGAAAGAAAGCAACCCTGCCCACACCTTGATCTTGGACTTCTAGACTCTAGAACTGTGAGACAATAAATGTCTGTTTAAGTCACCCTGTTTGTGGGTGTAGCAACTCTAGGAAATTAATCCCATGACAATGAGATAGCACCTAGATTTAAGACTTTTAGTTATGTACCAGAATAAATCCAAAAATTAAAATAAACTGGGGCAAAAACATAAATTGTAAACAAATGTTTATTTCTAAGCTGTTAACCAGATACAAATTCTTATATTTTAAAGAATTAACAGATATCCTCAGGAAATTATGTATAAACATAATTGTTGATAAGTCTTTTCTAAGTAAAAATAACCTGATTTTTATTCTAAAATTTTATTATGAATGTCTATAAACATAATTTTCAAGCTATTACTTATGCTTTTGAATCTCTACTTCTTTATTATTGAAAAATATCCTTTACCAAAATATTTTGAATGGTGGATATTTTATACTGTCATGTGATCACAGCCTTTACTCTTGATTTATTTGGAATTTTCCCAACACTAAAGGTTTATAAAGTTATAGTAGGTGTTTGTAATTCAATAAATTTACTGACATCTGATAAGAAAAATATTCAAATTTGAATTCAGAACCTTCTTATAAACACCAAAAAATATTCCTAGACTGAATAAAAAATATACAATAAGTTTAAGGTTAGCTTTAATATATCTATTATAAAATAATTATTGAAAGTTGAAGCATCAGATTCTTATTGAAATTAGTGTTTATACCAAAGTATAATCTGAAATTCTGAACCAAGATTAATTTGCTTAAATAACACCCCCCCGCCCCCCTCATTTTTTAGCTCAATAAAGCTGTTGCCATTTGGTAGCTTATGCCTCTGAACTTTGGATAGATCCCATAAACTGAATTTATATTGTAAGCTAAATACTGTGTCTCCTTTAGCTTCTGCATCCAGTAAAAATCAGACTCCAACAAATTTGAGAAATCTTCTATATATGTTTCTTTACATAGAAGATAAAAAGTGTGTTTTCCCTTTGCCATCTCCTGCTCCACTCCTGATGCCTGTCCTCTGGTCTGGGTAATATTGTTATCATCACATCTCCTTTTTAAAATTCAGATCTTGGCCTAATGTGACAGTTAGTTGTAAACTTTACTTTTCTAATCGTTATTTAAATGATTATTATTATTTTTTAGTTGGTTTTAATGCTTATTATTATTGTTTGTTTTTCTTTCTTTTTCTTTTTTTAGTTTTTTAAAATTTAATCGTATTATGGTGACACTGGTTAACAAAATTACACAGGTTTCAGGTGCACAGTTCTACAACACATCTTTTGTATTATTTTTATATTTAGAATTTTATTTGCCAAAAGGAAGACACATAAAATAATTAGTATGTATCCTTCTTTGACTTAATCCTCCTTTGCAACTTCTGGGTTTTTAGTGTGCTTATAATCTTTTTGTCATTAAAGTGAAAACTGAGTGATTTTACCAAATGATGCTTTTAGGTTCACGTGGTTGGATGATACAGCTATTAGTGCTAACCGTAACTGAAACCAAGCATGTGCAGGTCAGCATACTATTTTAAACTGTCTGGATTTTTACCCCCTTAATTTATATACACTTTATGGTTTGTCATCTACTGAGAGACTTGTTTTCTTAGGCAGCAATAGTCTTGTTCACTATGTAGCACAAGGAAACTCTTCTAATAGTGAAAAAATATTGGACAAATGAGATTGTTGGTTGTTACAAGAATTCATTGGCCATAAAAGGAGAGTCAGCGACCTAGGAAAAGACCTGGTTAAGACCAAAGATTAAGCAATCTCTTACATGTCTCACTCCCAATGAGACATTCCTAAGGCAAACATTCTTAAAGTAACACTCCTTAAATTGATACTCTCACTTTGATTAGCGATATAATCATAGATTATTAGAATCTTGGTTCTAATATTTCAGCCACTTAAAGTGAAATCTCAAATATAACTTCAAATTTATCATAAAAATCACTTGAGAAGAATAATATTGTCCAAGATATCAAAAACAACTCAATGTAAAAATTGTGTGCAAATTATTTATGTAAACTTTTTAAACCATTAATTTAGCTGTGTCAGAGATGATTAGCTGCATATTGAACATGTACTTCTCCTTTCTTGGTACAGAATTATCTTTGGGAAGCAGCTGTCCATCCAGTGACCAAGTTTGCCAGTGCTGCCTCCCACCAACATATCTTAGTTTTACCAATGGGATGTGGACAGAAATGAGGGGGCATCTCTTCTGAGCCAAAATTCTCCATATATCTTTCTCCCCATGATTGCTTTAACTCTTTACTAGTAACTCAATGTAATTCACCAGTCCATGGCTATAATGATTTCTAAAGTGCTTGTAATGAAAGCACAGCCTTGATGCTTGGATGAAACTTCTGAATGTACACATCCTGCACTGAATTTCTGAAGCTAAATGTGACTTCTGGAATTTCATTATTTTCAGTATATTCTACCTCTTCCTCTTGAAATCTTAAACAAAAATAATGCTTTGTCCTGAATGATTTTGCCTTGCTCAGTTATCTGAAAGGCAATAGAGCTATTCACACTTGGAGTCAGGCACTCTAGACTTCATTGTTTCACAAGTGCTGGCATGAATTCTTCCCTTTTTTGGCTTCTGTCACCAGTTCTTCACAATAGATGTGGCCAGACACACATGTCTTTTTTTACCATGACTCAGAATGACTTTGGATTCTTCATAACATGGACAAACTGTAAATTTAAAAGATGATAATAACTTAGGTTAAAGCAGGAAAAAAGGTAGTTTTCCACCCAGAATGTCTATCTTTTGTAGCCAGTACTTATTTCACACTCAGCCATACCACACATGTGTTGTTACGTATGTGGCCATTGTGCTTCTAACCTATGGTGTACACTGATTTCAAACTTCTTATAAAACTCCTTTTTTAAAAACTAAGTTAAAAAATTAATCTCTGACAGAGATTATAGTAAACTCCACTTTATGTTTCACTCAAACATGCAGCATCTGTAACAATTAAATAAATCTAATAATATTTGCTTCACTGTATGAAGTCAAAGTGCAAATGCCTTTAGGCACTTCATGTCATATTCCAGGGAAAGTAAAATTGAAAAAAACTTAGGAATAAGTAGAGTCCAGGACAATGACATTGCTTTCTTCAATATAGAAGATGGTCCAAAAAAAAAATCAGCTTAATGGGGGTAAAATGAGGAAACAGCAAGTTATTATTCTCAAATATTTAACATTTCTGTGATAAGTGAGTGCTTCTCCAGTGTAATAGTGAATCCAGCCAAACTGAAGAGAACTGGTTTAAACATCATTGTTCCTAAGAGGAAGAAAGGATCATGAATTTGCTTTTTAATTTCTTTTTATTTTATTCACTTTAGAGAAGAGACACACACACAGAGAGAGAGAGAGAGAGAGAGAAAGAGAGAGAGAGAGAGAGAAAGAGGGGAGGAGCTGGAAGCATCAACTCCCATATGTGCCTTGACCAGACCAGTGCAGGGTTTTGAACTGGCGACCTCAGTGTTCCCAGGTCGACGCTTTTATCCACTGTGCCACCACAGGTCAGGCTATGAATTTGCTTTTTTAAAGCCAGTGGAAATAACGTGATAAATAAGGCCTTACATTTGTGTTCCTTTCTTCTCTGCTTTTCACAGCAGCCTTTTCCATAAGGTTTGATTTCACATTGTTTGATTCTGGATTAGAAGTAGGAGACTTTCACTTAGGTTTTGATTTATGCAAATTCTCAGAGCTGAAACTAGGGTAAAGTCTCTTTTTTATAGGAGTCCCTGCTTCATATATGATGATACTCTGCAAATTAGGCAGGTCTGGAATGTAGTGTGGGGTGATGGTTGTTCTTTGCAGGTAGACAAACCTCTGAGAATATGGTTCATTGGCTTCACATTGGCTTATTTTGTCTACTGTGGAGTTGTAAAATCTGTCAAAGGATATTCAGAATTTTGATATTACTATAAAGTAAAACCAAGTATGTGTACACACACTTATGTGTATATTATCTGAGATAATATAGTCTTAAAATTTAAGCTCAACATTTGTTATAACAGTAAAGTCAAGGGAGACATTCGGACAGTTTAAGCACCTTTTATGGCACAGACACTAGCCATTCAACCCAGGGCACTGGCCAATCTGAATGGAAGTTAATCATACATAGTGAGTGTGTCGCAGTTGACCATCAGCTCTGACACTGAAGTATTCACAGGTTGAGATCCCAGAGGGCAGAGATGACATTGGCTTGCTCCTGCTCTGTCCCAGCACCATGCATGGGGCCAGACACTATGTAGGCTCTTAATGGAGATTTTTAAATGAGTAAGTCCATACACACTGAATTTTATAATTTTTCTGAAATTATGGGATAACTTATTTTCATGATAAAAACTCAATGCATTTATGATGAAGGAGGAAAAACAGATTTACAGGGACTGACAAAAAAATCTGTGTTTCTGTACAGGCTCTTATTTTTCAAAGTTAATAGTTCAGAGTTTCACAAAATATTTTACTCATCAAAACATGATCATATATTAAACATCACATACTGATGTTCAGACTCTCCTATGAAATTGCGAAGGCATTGGATCTCCCTCCTGGGCATTCTGAATAACACCAGTCTGTTACTGGGCGACTAGAAAATCAGGAGCAGACACCACTGTACCCTGTTCTTGCCATATTTCCTTTGAATCCCCCAGCCACCCTCTAGACTCCTGATCTCTACTGTGAACGATTCTATATGTGGCATAGTGTGAGGCAGCTGTGTTAGGCTTGCTCGCGGGTTACCAGCTGCAAGCACTTTGCCTGATTGGTGGTGCGTGGGTGCGTAGCAGCACAGTGTGTGTGGCCTAGGCTGTATAAGACTATGGGGTGCTTGCACTCTAGAGAAATTGGGGATTGCAGATGTGGGGATTGCCTGCCTGCCACTGTGAGGGGACATTTTGCGGTTTGTTTGCCTGAGAGGTGGTTTCCCCTGCCTGTGGGCTTGTCCATCATTGTGAGACTTTATTAAAGGGAATGGCTCAACCCTTTCTGGCTCCGCAGTTTTTCTACCATCTTCCGGAATCCAGTGTGGACCTGCCTGGCCTTGGCCACCGGCATTACACAAGTATTTTATAGTTAGGTGATATAATTATTTTATAAGCCTTTTACATAATTTCAAAAGAAACATTTTCCCATAATGTTTCTAGACCTAATTCTGTTTAAAAATATGTTGAAACCTAAGGACATATCTGTTCCATAAAAATAAGTGCAGAGAACAGTATAAGCATTATTTTTAAAAAATTAGTACGACAACAACAAAAATAGGAAAGTATGTTCGTAAACTGATGCAGATTTTAAAAAAATTCACAGCCATGTAAATAGTTGAGATAATTCCACTAAGTTAGTCAATAAATATTTTCTTTGAAAATTGTGGAAAATGTAAGTTCAGTTTGAAAATTTTCTGGAAAAATTTTAGGGGAAGTTATTTGCATAATTTCCAATAACATAACAAATTCTTAGGGGAAGTATAGTTACTGTTGACATTTTCTTTAACTTTTGCACATTCAGAGAACAATTAATCTCTGGTGAGATCATGCAGTCTTCAGGTACAAATGATTTTCTGACCTATTTTTATGGGACTTTTAGATAATGGATTGCAGCAGATAGGCATAGCCCCTCTTAAAAGAGGCATTTGCTAAGTATAATGCAATTTCCAGATTTCCAGGGCTGGTTCTCCTGTCTCGGAATAACGTGTCTCCTTTTTAAACTGATTTTCTTATTTCCAATTGAAATTGAGTAAAAACTGAATCTTTGTGTCTTTGTTTAACTTCTGCTTTCAACCTTATGGATCGGCATTAAATATACTTTTTAATATACTACCAACATGTGTAGCCACTGGATATTTAGTGAGGTGAATTTTATTTATGATGAACCGAATCGTGTCCCCACCTCTACTCTTACGTTGAAGTTCTAATCCTCAATGTGTCTGTATTTGTAGATAAGGTCTTTAAGGAGGTGAGTAAAGTTAAGTGAGGTAATAAAGGTGGGGTTTTATTTCCACAGGATTTGTGTCCTCATAAGAGGAAGAGACACAGAGATGGCTCTCTCCCTGAGCATGCAGAGGAAAGGCTACAAGGTCTATGGCCTTGTACAGCAAAGATGTACCACATTGAAAAACTGGCTGTGGCCATCAGTTAAAACATATGCTCTGATTCTCCTGTGGATCTCAAAATAAATTTTGGAGACTGTTGTTCACACATGGTTTGAAAAGCTACAAGAACACTGATGTGCAGCCGATCCAGACCACAGGTATTTGGTCATCACTAAGAACAGATTTCCAGAGGGAATTTCCCAATTTCTTTCTTTTTTTTCAAAGCATCTGTTTGCTTTCTTGTGCTCAGTAACATTCAGTTTTGCTTACTAATTTGTCCTTTTGGATAGATCACTGTGGTAGCCACCATGCAGAATTAGTATAAAAAAACTCAGACTTCCAGACGTTGTAATTGATGAGACACATATTTTTCTCAAAACATCCCAAAAGCATCGCCTGAATTTGAATGTAGAAGGGCAGAAAAGGTGTGAACTTGTAATATGAATAGGAGCAAATGACAAAAGGTATCAGTTAAATGTGGGGGAGTGGGGGGTCTGGATAGGGAACTTTGAGTCCAGGTATTGCTATTTTTTTAAAATAAGCATTTAGGACTGTACTGCTGGTGGCTGAGGCCAGGCAGGTCCAAACTGGATCCATGCAGATGGTAGAGAAACTGCAGAGCCCCAAAACATTGGGCCATTACCCGTTTAAAGTCTCACAGTGGTGGACGAGCAAACAGGCAGGGAAAACTGCTTCTCAGGCAAAGAAACAGCAAAATGGCCCGCCACAGTGGTGGGCAGGCAATTTGCCATCTGCAGTCCCTAAGCACAAGCACCCATAGCCTTATATAGGCCATATACACATGGTGCAGCCACATGCTTATGCACCAATCAGGCAAAGTGCTTGCAGTCGGTAAACCAATGAGCGAGCCTAACACTGCAGCTTCCCCACAGGACTATTTGAGGTTTGGTAGTTAGAAATAGGTGTATTATTTTGATAAGGTGTTAATTAAAAATTTTAATAGTTTTTATTGATTGATTGATTGACTTTAGAGAGACAGTGGTGGGTGGAAGGGAAGCATTCATTGTTGTGCCACTTAGTTGTGCTTTCATTGCTCGCTTCCTGCATGTGCCCTGACCTGGGGTTCAACCCGCAACCTTGCTGTTTCGAGACAATGTTCTAACCAATTGAGCTAACTGGCCAGGGCCTAAAAATTTTAAGAATAAAGAAATTATAGGCCCTGGCCAGTTGGCTCAGTGGTAGAGTGTCAATCTGGCATGTGGAAGTCCCAGGTTTGATTCCCAGTCAGGGCACACAGGAGAAGTGACCATCTGCTTCTTTATGCTCTTCTCTCTCTCTCTCTCTCTTTCTCTCTCTCTCTCTCTCTTTCTCTCTCTCTCTCTCTCTCTTTCCTTCTCTTGCAGCCATGGCTCAATTGATTAGAGTGTGATTAGAGTCACCCTGGGCACTGCGGGTGACTCAGTTGTGAGCATCGGCCCCAGATGTGGGTTGCCTGACGGTCAGGTCACCTGTGGGAGTCTGTCTTACTATCACCTCTCCTATCACTTAAAGAAGAAAGGAAAGAAATTATGGGGACACACTTTGCCTTCACAGAGAATTAATAAACACAAAATATTTAATTCCTTAGTAGCGCATTTCTTAAGTTGTGAGAATCTGATTAGATACCATCTAAAGGCAGTCACTTTTTCACTGAATCTACTTATGTTAAAGTTGTGCCTTCCAGTAAGTTATCAGAGCCCAAATCTTGCCACTGCTACCATACTTTGTCTAGAACAACTTCACGCCTATAAAAGCTTCACTGGTTCTGAGACCTTCCTGCCTCTCTTGCAAACTCCCATAGTGGACTTAGCCAACTTAGTGTGGCTCTTCTGTGGCTGAATCTCCAGGGACTTGAAATGATGACCGTCACAGAAACAGAGGCACTGTTCCTACTGTGGGCGCACGGGGGGCGGGGGGGTATCCCTGCTCCTACTCTCTTGCTATATGCAGTCCTGGCAACATTTCTCAAAGAGGCAATTGTCACAGGTTAAAAGTTAGAGTCACAACTCATATTTCTTGAAATATAACTAACTTTCCCAAGAGTGTTTATTTTTGCTCTGTGGAAAACATTATTGCCACTTCTAAGTAACACTGGTTCAATATAGTTGCTTTTAATTAAGCATATTAATCCAGTATACAAAAACACTTTTTGTTAAAATTTGAGGTGATCTTCCCTTGTCTAGGAGCTTGCAAGGGGAAGTTTATGTGTCAGACTGTTCAGGGACCTCAGTTATCTGCACACATGACCCTCCACTTAGTTCCTACTAGGACTGAAGGTCTTTTGAGTCTTGACTATGTCTTTCATACTTTCCCTGGAATACCTAGCTCCTCCATATATGGTTGCCAGGTACTGCAAATAAAACTGCAGAGTAGCTGGACCATATTTGGCACTGTCACTCCAGCAGTGTTTAGTGAAGTGCACAGGTCCCCTCTATACTCTGGAACATAGCCATAAGATCTGGGGAACATACTATGTGAAACTCTGGACTTAATAACTCTAAAGTTCTTGGTACTGGAATAGCACCAGAAACATACTGAAAGTGATCAATCAAGTGCTCTACTGGGAGTCCACAGTCACTGATTACTGGAAGCTGGTCTGGTGACCTTGAACCTGCCATCCCTGAATACACCAAGACTTCATGGGACTCACATCCTTGCATTAGGTAGTGGCTCCTTAGATATAAAAACTAAAACACAAGCAACCAAAGAGAAAGTATGTTCAGAGCTCTTACAACCCAGTAATAAAAACACAAGTATAGTTGACCCTTGAACAACACAGATTTGAACTATATAAATTTATTTCAATAAATACCTATACTGTTTTTGACCTGCAATGGAGAGTCTATTGATGCTGAGGGTTGATTGGATGCATTGATCTGTGCAACTTTATATAGGGAACTTGAGCATCCTTGGATTGGTATTTATGGGGGACTTGGAACTGATCCCTCCACAGATGCTAAGGTACAACTTAAATGTTTGGGTAGTCAAAAATTATATACCAATTTTTGAATGTGTGTGGAGGGGGTTAGAGTCCCTAAACCCCACATATTCAAGGGTCAACTGTAATTAAATTTAAAAATGAGTAGAGTAATAAACATTTCTCTAAAGAAGATATACAAATGGCAAATAAATACATGAGAAGATAATCAATATCATCAACCACCAGGTAACTGCAAATTAGAACCACAACAAGCTACTTCACAACATACTTCATGCCCCCTCAAACAGCTCTAATAAAACTGGTTGATGATAATGAGTGCTGGCAAGGATGTGCAGGAATCAGAACCCTTATACATTGCTGGTGAGAATGTAAAATGGCGCAACTGCTGTAGAAAAGTTTGGCAGTTCCTCATAAAATTGAGTTACTATATTGCACAGTTATTTCACTTCAGTGTATATTTGCAAGAGAAATGAAAACATCTTCACACAAAACTTGTATACAAATGTTAATAGCAGCATTCTTCATATTGCCCCCAAATAGAAACAATCCAAATATCTATCACTTGATGAATGGGTAAGGAATAGTGGTATATCCATACAATGGAATTTTATTTCACCATAGAAAGAAATAAAGTTCTGATAAATTTTATAATATGGATGAAACTGAGTCACATGCTTCATGAAAGAAGACTATACAAAAAGTGACATGTTGTAAAATTTTGTTTCTATAAAAATGTCTAGGACCTGCCCAGTGGTGATGCAGTGTATAGAGTATATAGACCTGGGAAGTTGAGGTCCCAGGTTCGAAACATGGAGGTCACTGGCTTGACTGTGGGCTCATGTGGCTTGAGCCAGGGGTCACCAGCTTCAGCATGGGATCATCAAAATGATTCCACGGTTGCTGGCTTGAGTCCAAGGTCACTGGCTTGAGCCCAAGATTGCTAGCTGAATAAGGGGTCACTGGCTCAACTGGAGTCCCCCAGTCAAGGCATCTATAAGAAGCAATCAATGAACAACTAAAGTGACACAACTATGAGTTGATGCTTCTGATCTCTCTCCTTTACTCTATAAAAGAAATTCCACAGGGAATAATAATGTCTGAACTAGGAAAATACTGAGATAGAAGTTAGATTAGTAGTTCCTAGAGAATGAGAGGTAGAAGGGAAATGGAAATGACTATAAACCAGTACAAGGTATTTTATTTTTAATTTTTGAGTGATATTTTGGAATTAGATAATGCTGATGGTCACACAACTTTGTGAATATATGAAATATTTTGTGAATATATGAAATACACTGAGTTGTACATGTTAAAATGGTGAATTTCATGGTTGATCAAAAATATCAATAAAAATTTTTTTTAAATAAAGGAGGAGTTTAGTCACAAATGGAAGCCTTTATCACATTAATTCAGGTAACTAAATGTGTGGGAATTTGAAGGACTCTCATGCCAATTTATACTCAGTTTGAAATTACGTATATTTATAAATTTATTTTGACAGAGAGTACAAGGCACACCACATTTATTTATTTCATCCCCCTTTCTTTTTTTGGGTGGTAGCAAATAAGAAAGTTGTGTCCTGTTCTACTGTATCCTTCAGAGAAAAGCCTCATTCCATTCTGGTTGCTGCTGACGTAGTCTTTCTTAACTTTGTATGTGGGTAGCTTGAGTGCATTCATGTAGACCTTGGTTTGGACATATTTTCCTATGACCTCCAAGGTTCAGTTCTTAATTCGAGAAACTTTACATATATTTCTTAACTTCCTCAATAGAAGTGTCATAACTTGTGGTATGTCTGCAATATAACAGCATCTGAGGTATGATGTGGTTAACTTCTTGGGCTAAAGAAAAAAAAATACTTGGAGTTAAGAGAACAAAGCACTCAACTAATTATCTTGCCATATAAGCAGAGGGGAAAAAGGCCTGGAATAATTTATAAAAAATTCATCAAGTAGTTTTTTTTGAGTAGTGGGAATAATAATAATTTTATACTTCTTTCATAGACTTTTTGGAGCAAAAATACGTTATTTAATAATTTTTAAAACCCTTCTTAGAGAATCCAGCTTACCCAGCAAACTAGACTAATGACCAACTGCAGCCATATATATGGTAGCTATTAGATGCCAAGTAATTTGCAAAGTAATAGAAAATGTGATCCAATTGATAATGTACAATAATAGGGGATGACAAGAAATGACCCTAAGATAGTTACTTTATTGCTTTCAAATGGGAACTTGCAATAACTTCTCACCTCAGTAGCAAAAGGTAATAAGAATACAGTGGTGGCTTCTTTAAAGCTATGATTCCCTTTGATAGTCATCAATAAATATTTATTTCAGTATGGTTCAGGTCATGGGTTCTGGAGGCAGACTGCGTGAGTTTAAATCTCAGCTCTGTAATTTATTAGCTGTGTTACCATGGATGAGTTATTTAATCTCCTTAGGACTCAATTTAATTCACAGCACTTCTCTTATAGGTTTGTTTGTATAATTATCACATAGAGAGCATTTAGTACAATGTCAGGCAGTTAGTAAACATAAAATAAATGTTACCATAACCATTTAGCTTAAGTAATCTGCATAGACATTATGTACTATTAAAAAAATTTGGCCTTTCCATATATATACCACAAGCTTAGAAAATCCAAAAGCAAAGGTTGTATGATAGATAAGTTGATTTTGTGTGTGTATGTATATGTATATATATATATTACAGGAACAGAGAGAGACAGAGAGAGAGATAGATAGGGACAGACAGGCAGGAACAGAGAGATGAGAAGCATCAATCATCAGTTTTTAATTGCGACACCTTAGTTGTTCATTGTTTGTTTTCTCACATGTGCCTTGACCACGGGCCTTCAGCAGACCGAGTAACCCCTTGCTCGAGCCAGCGACCTTGGGTCCAAGCTGGTGAGCTTTTGCTCAAGCCAGATGGGCCCACGTTTAAGCTGGTGACCTGGGGGTTTCGAACCTGGGTTCTCCGCATCCCAGTCAGACGCTCTATCCACTGCGCCACTGCCTGATCAGGCATGTAAGTTGATTTTAGAAAACACTTCTAATGCTAAACCTCTTAATTAAATATACAATAACTTCTACTATGAGACACAGTGCTAATGGTACTTGAACAATAAGAAAGCTGCTATTGTAAATTCTACTCAGAGTGAGGTTTTTAAATTCTAATGATTAAATTTAGATCTAAGATTTCAATAATCAAAATAAATATGTTTTGAAGAAGCATATCCCAGTATAATCTTGGAACAAAGTATTAGCAATTGTGTTAGTGTTCATAAATGTACTAGCCATATGTGGTTAAGTCTATAGCCTGAAATTTTATCACTTTACTCAACTTAATGCTTGTTGGGTTGAGACCGTAAGGTATGAAGTCCTTTTCTGTTCTGACTGCATAATGCCATTTGGTTGCTATGTGTGCATCCTTGTCTACTTCCAGAATCACTAGACGAGGAAAGGCATGCCAAGTTCCATCTGTCCATGTGTAGCTTGGGGCCAAAGCTGTTTTTCCTTAATGCTCAATTTCCTTATAAAGACAACCTTGGCTTCCAAAAATTCCCAGGCAATTTTCTTTGTGAAAAATTAAATTAAAAAAATTATGTAGTCTATTTTGCAGCTCACCTGGGGCTCATTTTCATTGTTAGAGTTTTTGAGTTGTTTACACTGCAGAAATAACATGTTTACCTCTTTCCAAATAAGCACAAAATACTTCAATAGATAGATAAATAGAGCTTATAATTTGGTATCAGGTTTCAAGAATATGAAAATTAATGCTAATTTATTTTCATTTTTGAACTGGCAAGATTTATCCAAAAACATACACTTAGAAAAAAAATAAGTGGAAAATGGAGATAGTATCTTTGTATACTTATGACTAAATGAATAAATACCTTATGGGTATAATAAAGAATAAATTTTTATTTTTTTAAATAATCCAAAAGGTGGTTCCATTTTGAAAATTAATGTCTGTTCCACTGAAACTTACTACACTGAACACTGCAGAACATTTTTCTACTTTATTAGAAAGAAAAGGATTATTATTATTTTTAATGGACAGTATGAAGATTCCCCAAGAACAATATTCCTATTAAATCTCGGGACAAACTGAAGAAACTGTGGCTTAATATCTGAGTTTCCATTGGCTGACTTAATAAAGCTAAATTTGACACTTTATTAATTTCACATTAAGCCATTGTGAAATCTATTCTAAATTTTTTAAATTTTGATTTAGAAGTAATTTGAGATATGTAGAGTAGTTGCAGAGATAATGCAGACGGTTCCCATGTACTCTACTTTGTTTTCCATAGTGTTAATATCTGTGATAAATTGAATGTATCCCTTGAAAATTCATTATGTTGAAATACTAACTTCCAGTATGATGGTATTAGACGGGAGGCCTTTGGGAGGTGATTAGGTTATGAGGATAAAGCCCTCATGAATGGGATTAGTGCCATTATAAAACAGACCCTAAAGAGTTCCTTCACCCTTCTACCATGTGAGGACTCTGTGAGAAGGCTACAGTCTATGAACCAGAAGTGGGCTCTCACCAGTCATAGAATTTGCTGGCACTTGGATCTTGGACTACCCAACCTCCAGAACTGTTATGTACAAAATTTTATTGTTTACAGAATACCTATTTTATGGTTTTCTGTTATAGAGCTCAAACACCTTATACAACATGGTGCTTTTTTTTCAGACTAAGAAATTAACACCAGCACATTACTGTTAAGCGATTTTTTAATCAGTCATCCACTAATATCCAGAATCTAGTTCAGGATAATACATTTCATTTAGTTGTGATGTTTCCTTAGTTTTCTCCAGTCTGTGACAGTTTTTCAGTCTTCCTTTATTTTCCATAATCTTGACACATTTGAAGAGTACTAGTCAGGTATTTTGTAGAACGTTTCATTTTGAGTTTCTTTAATGCTTTACCATAATTAAGCTCAGTTTGTGGATTTTGGCCAAACATCACAGAAGAGAAGTACCTTTCTCATTATATATGTGCTTATAATATATATATATATATATATATATATATATATATATATATATATATATATGTATATGTATGTGTGTATGTATGCACACACACACATATATATATTTAAACACACACACACATATTGGGTAGTATATAATATTAATAACGCTGACTATGCCAACCAGATAGCTAGTTGGCTAGAGCATCATCCTGAAGCACAGAGGATATTGGTTTGATCTCCAATCAGTGTACATACAGGAACAAATCAATGTTCTTGTCTCTGTCTTTCTGCTTTCTTCTCTCTCTCTAAAATTAATAAAATAAAAGAAATCATGCTAATTTTTGTCACTTGGTTAAAGTAGTGTTTTCCAGTTTTCTCTGGGTTCCTTCAATTTGAAGTTACTATTTTTCCCTTTCTGTGTTCTTTAGAAGTGAGTTACTAAGTCTATTTCACACTGAAGGGAGGATGTATTAAGATTCACTCCTGGAGAGAGTAATATCAACATGCGGTATTGTAAATATTTCCTAAGAATTTGTTCAGATTGGCTTTTGAATCCATTTGACATGATCCATCTTTTCTTTCTTATTTTTAAACTTCCTTCCTCTTGGCACTACCAGATACTCCAGTCTCATCTTACATTTTCACTGTCCCAGTTCTAGAATCAGCTGTGTTTAAGTAACTGTCATATCCTATAATAGAATAAGTTACTTAAACAACAAGTTCAAGAATATGAAAAAAAGCAGAAAAAGTAGGAAATATAAAAGTAAAAATAAATAAATTAAAAAATAGAAAAATAGTAGAAGCAATAAATAAATCTAAATGTTAGTTAAGATATCTTTGTAAAAATTATTGGAAGAAAATTATCTTTGGACACTATCAACAAAATAAGCAAATTACTAGCTAGCCTATCAACATAAAAATAAGAAGAAAAAATATACAAAATTAGAAATAACAAAAGGAAAATAACCATCAAAAAGGAGAAAAAAATTTAAATGAGACTAATTTGCACATCTATGCAAATAAATTTAAAAATCTACATGAAATGAATAATTTCTTAGACAAATACAAGTTCTCCAAATTGATCTTGGTAGAAACAGAAAATTTAAACAGATAAATTACCGTAGAAAATATAGAGAAAGAAAATATCACCCACCTAGTAAACATTTAACATGTATTAGCTCTAGATAGTTTCACAGGGAAGTTCTAGTAATTTGTAATGATCAGATACTTTCAATACACTTTAAAAAAAATTAGTAGATTTTATTTTTTAGAGAAGCTTAGATTTACAGAAAAATGAGCAGAAAGTCAAAAGAGCTTTTATACATCTTTTCCTTCCCCCTGTGGCCCCTTATTAATGCCTTGCATTAGTGTGACACATTTGTTATTACATTGATAAGCCAGTATTGATATATTATTATTAACTAAAGTCCATAGTTTATATTAGGGATCATTCTTTATTTTGTAATGACATATCCAACATTACAGTATCACATAGAATAGTTTTTGCTGCCCTAAAAATCCTCTGTGCTCTGCCTACTCATCCTTTCCTCCCTCCTTTTCCCTGAATTCCTGGCAACCATTGATCTTTAAAAAACTTTTTTCTTAATTTATTAATTTTAGCGGGGGGGAGGGAGAATGAAGAGAGAAACATCAGTTTGTTGTTCCACCTATTTATGCACTTATTGGTTGATTCTTGTATGTGCCCTGACTTTGTTATAGGGATCAAACCCTCAACCTTGGCATGTTGGGAAGACACTCTAACCAAATGAGCTACCCTGTCAGGGCAACCAATGATATTTTACAGTCTCTGAATCCAATACTCTTTAAGTAATTTCAAGTAAAAAAAAAAACAACAACAAAAGAACATCCAAATTCATGTAAAAAAAAACAAGCTCAAAACACCTGAGATAGATCATGAGCGTTATGCACATTTTGTTGCAACTTCTGTTTTTGACGTAACAATGATTTTTGGATATCCCATAGGTTAGCACTAAATTATTTTTCTAATGTCCAGTTCATAGTTATAGATATATAATAATTTATTTAATTATTTCCACATTGAGAAATATTAAAGTTGTTTTCAGGTTTTTTTTGGCTCCTGCAAATAATGCTATATTAAACAGTCTTGTACTCATATTTTTGGGGTCAGAGCTTCTGTTTTTGTAGGACTAAGAGGTAGATCAAGGTGATGAAAAGTAGAAATTATTTTAGAAAATAAGTATAACACAAAACTGAATTCAACCCACATTCGTGGTCAATTCCTAGAAAATCAGTTATACATAAATGCTGTTGAAAATATGGAAATCATTGACAAAGTGAAAAGATAACCCACTGAATGGGAGAACATATTCACTGATACATCTGATAAATGATTACTATCCAAAATTTGTGAAGAACATATAAAACTTAACATCAAAATAAACAAAAAATTCAATTTCAAATGGGCAAAAGACTTAAATAGAAACTTCTTCAAAGAGCCTATACAGATAGCCAATTGACATATAAAAAGATGCTCTAAATCACTAATTATCAGAAAAATATATATGAAAACCACAATGAGATATCACCTCATACCTGTCAGAATGGCTATTGTCAATAAATCCACAAACGTGTTGGAGAGGGTATGGAAAATAGGGAACCCTCATGCGCTTTTGGTGGGAATGCTGATTGGTACAACCACTATGGAAAGCAGTATGGAATAACCTCAAAAATTAAAAATGGGCCTGACCTGTGGTGGCACAGTGGATACAGCATTGACCTGGGAACACTGAGGTCGCCAGTTCAAAACCCTGTACTGGTCTGGTCAAGGCACATATGGGAGTTGATGCTTCCAGCTCCTTCTCCCTTTCTCTCTCTCTATTTTTCTCTCTCTCTCTTTCTCTCTCACTCTGTGTCTCTTCTCTAAAATGAATAAATAAAAGGAAATTTAAAAAAATTAAAAATGGAACTGCCTCATGACCTAGTGATTCCACTTCTGGGAATTTATTTGAAGAAACGCAAAACACTAAATCGAAAGAATATATGCACCCCTGTGTTCATTGCAGCATTACATACAATAGCCAAGATTTAGAATCAGCCCAAGTGCCCATTAGTAGATGAGTGGATAAAAAGGTTGTGGTACATCTACACCAGCGGTCCCCAAACTTTTTACACAGGGGAGCAGTTCACTCTCCCTCAGACCATTGGAGGGCTGGACTATAAAAAAAAAAACTATGAACAAATATCTATGCACACTGCACATATCTTATTTTAAAGTAAAAAAAAAGGGAACAAATACAATATTTAAAATAAAGAACAAGTAAATTTAAATCAACAAACTGACCAGTATTTCACTGGTAACTATGGGTGCAGATCAATCCTGTGCTCCTCTCACTGACCACCAATGAAAGACGTGCCCCTTCCGGAAGTGCGGCGGGGGCCAGATAAATGGCCTCAGAAGACCGCATGCGGCCTGCGAGCCTAGTTTGGGGACCCCTGATCTACACAATGTTATACTATGCAGCCATATAGAAGAAAGAAGTCTTACCTTTTGTAATAGAATGGATGTACATGGAAAGCATTTTGCTAAGTGAAATAAACTAATCATAGAAAGACACAACATATGATTTCACTCGTGTGGGGAATCTAATAAACAAAATGAACTAACAAGCAAAATAGAGACAGGCTCAGATACCAGGCTGACAGCTGTTAGGGAGAGGGGTTGGGTTAAGGTGATGAAGGGATTAAGCACAAAAGTACAGAAAAGATGAGAGAGAGAGAGAGAGAGAGAGAGAGAGAGCAAGAAACCTAATAGACACAGATAATAGTATGGTGATTGCCAGGGTCAGAGGAGGTGGAGAAAGGTGTAGGCTGAAAAGATGTGCTGTAGATTCTAATTAGGCACCTGAAACCTGTATAATTTTGTTCACCAGTGTCACCCCAATAAATTCAGTTCAAAAAAGAAAGTAGTTGATATAAGTAACTGAATATAATGAATATTTATCTAAAACATTTTTTGTGAGAAAATCCATTAAGTTCAATAATGTAATCAATTTGCTTCTTTAATCACATTAAAAATTATTTTGACTTTTATTGATTATATATATATATATATATATATATATATAGAGAGAGAGAGAGAGAGAGAGAGAGAGAGAGAGGAACATTGATCTGTTGCTGTATGTGCCCTGACCAGGGAAAGAAAAGAAACATCTTGAGGCTATATTCTAAAATGGGGTTTAATCTGAAATATCATAAGCATTTTATTTCATAATCATTAGAGTAGTATTTCATTTCAAATATAAAATACCCTCTTTTGTTATTATTTGGAGTAAGTGTTCAGCCCATTTCAATTTTATGGTATTAAGAAGTTGCTTTCTTGCCTGACCAGGTTGTGGTGCAGTGCATAGAGCATCATGCTGGGATGCGAAGGGCCCAGGTTCGAGCCCTGAGGTCTCCAGCTTGAGTGTGGGCTCATCTGGTTTGAGCAAAAAAGCTCACCAGCTTGGACCCAAGGTCACTGGCTTGAGCAAGGGGTTACTCAGTCTGCTGTAGCCCCACGGTCAAGGCACATATGAAAAAGCAATCAATGAACAACTAAGGTGTCGCAACAAAAAACTGATGATTGATGCTTCTCATCTCTTCATTTCTGTCTGTCTCTCCCTATATAACCCTCTCTTTGATTCTCTCTGTTTCCGTAATAAAAAAAAAGTTACTTTCTTGTGGTATATTCATGTTAATAATAAAAATCATACCTATTCCTTATATGGAAAATTGTATGACTGACAAATTAAATATCCTGTTACACTGAATACATTATAGTTTACTAATTTATATCTATACACACACATCCACATATATGGGCATGTTTGTTAACTTCAATTCAGACATGCAGAGGAAAATGAGCTATATTATTTGATTTAGAGCCAATCTTTGCTTTACCAGACCTCACACACTTGTTGGAAAAAGAAAAGCAAACTCATTGTATATTCTGGTTTTAAATCTAATCTGAGTTGATATTCTCAATAGTCACGTTGGTAGTATTTTGCCTTTTAATTTCAATCTCCTTTTCTCTTCCCCTTTCCTGAAGAGTTTTGTAAACAGGGGATTGTGATTTAAGCACCCTAGTGGTAGAGAAGGAAATGGTGTAGTGGTTTCTTGTTTTTGAGCTAAACCTTGTAAGTATGCTGCCTGGGGTGCTGTCTGGAATACAGCCCTTATCCACTAGCACAGGGGTCGGGAACCTATGGCTCATGAGCCAGATGTGGCTCTTTTGATGGCTGCATCTGGCTCGCAGACAAATCTTTAATAAAAAAAATAATAACGTTAAAAATAGAAAACATTCTCATGTATTACAATCCATTCATTTCCTACCACTCATGTTCATGGCTGCGGGTGTCTGGAGCCAATCACAGCTGTCCTCCGGGACAACACCAAATTTTTATTGGATAATGCATAACTTACACAGTTCATTGTGAGGTCAGGAAGTAAATCCCTCCTTTTAACCAAGTAGTCAGCTAGCTAATTGCAGAAACCCTTTCTTTTTTTTTTAATATATATTTTATTATTATTAATTCTAATGGGGTGACACCAATAAATCAGGGTACATATGTACAATGAAAACATCTCCAGGTTATCTTATCATTCAATTGTGTTGCATACCCATCACCAAAAGTCAAATTGTCCTCTGTCACCTTCAATCTGGTTTTCCCTGTGTCCCTCCCCTCCTCCCTATCCCACTCTTCCCTCCCTCCCCCATCCCATAACCACCACTCTCTTGTCCATGTCTCACATTCTCACTTTTATGTCCCACCTATGTATGAAATCATGCTGTTCTCAGTTTTTCTTATTTTCTGATTTACTTATTTCACTCCGTATAATGTTATCAAGGTACATCCATTTTGTTATAAATGATCCGATGTCATCGTTTCTTATGGCTGAGTAGTATTCCATAGTATATATGTACCATAGCTTTTTAATTCACTCGTCTTCTGACGGACACTTGGGCTGGTTCCAGATCTTCGCTATTGTGAACAATGCTGCCACGAACATGGGGGCGCATTTCTTCTTTTCGAACAGTGCTATGGTGTTCTTAGGGTATATTCCTAAAAGTGGGATAGCTGGGTCAAAAGGCAGTTCTATTTTTAATTTTCTGAGGAATCTCCAAACTGTTTTCCACAGTGGCTGCACCAGTCTGCATTCCCACCAGCAGTGCAGAAGGGTTCCCTTTTCTCCACATCCTCGCCAGCACTTATTCTGTGTTGTTTTGCTGATAAGTGCCATTCTGACTGGTGTGAGGTGATATCTCATTGTGGTTTTAATTTGCATTTCTCTAATGATTAGTGATGTTGAGCATTTTTTCATATGCCTATTGGCCATCTGTATGTCCTCTTTGGAGAAATTTCTATTCATTTCTTTTGCCCATTTTTTGATTGGGTTGTTTGTCTTCCTGGTGTTGCATTTTATAAGTTCTTTATAAATTTTAGTTATTAACCCCTTATCAGATGTGCTATCGAATATGTTCTCCCAATGTGTGGTTTGTCTTTTTATTCTGTTCCTATTGTCTTTAGCTGTGCAAAAACTTTTTAGTTTGATATAGTCCCATTTGTTTATCTTGCCTTTTATTTCATTTGCCCGTGGAGATAAATTGGCAAATATACCGCTGCTACAGATGTCTGAGAGCTTGCTGCCTATGTTTTCTTCTAAGATGCTTATGGTTTCACGGCTTACATTTAAGTCTTTTATCCATTTTGAGTTTGTTTTTGTGAATGGTGTAAGTTGATGGTCTAGTTTCATTTTTTTGCAGGTAGATGTCCAATTTTCCCAACACCATTTGTTAAAGAGGCTGTCTTTACTCCATTGTATGTTCTTTCCTCCTTTGTCAAATATCAGTTGTCCATAAAGCTGTGGGTTTATTTCTGTGTTCTCTGTTCTGTTCCATTGATCTATGTGCCTGTTCTTATGCCAGTACCAGGCTGTCTTGAGTATAATGGCCTTATAGTAAACCTTGATATCTGGAAGAGTGATACCTCCTGCTTTATTTTTTCTTTTTAAGATTGCTGAGGCTATTCATGTTCTTTTTTGGTTCCATATAAATTTTTGGAATATGTGTTCTATATCTTTGAAGTATGTCATTGGTATTTTAATTGGTATTGCATTGAATTTATAAATTGCTTTGGGTAATATAGACATTTTAATGATGTTTATTCTTCCTAGCCATGAGCACGGTATATGCTTCCACTTGTTTGTATCTTCCTTGATTTCTTTTATCAATGTTCTATAATTTTCCAAGTACAAGTCCTTAACCTCCTTGGTTAAATTTACTCCTAGGTACTTTATTTTTTTGGCTGCAATAGTGAAGGGGATTGTTTCCTTAATTTCTTTTGCTGATATTTCATTGTTGGTGTATAGAAATGCCTCTAATTTCTGAGTATTCATTTTATATCCTGCCACCTTGCTGAAATCATTTATAAGGTCCAGTAGTTTTTTGACTGAGACTTTAGGGTTTTCAATATACAATATCATATCATCTGCAAATAATGACAGTTTTACTTCTTCTTTTCCAATTTGTATGCCTTTTATTTCTTCTTCTTGTCTGATTGCTGTAGCTAGGACTTCCAGAACTATGTTGCATAAGAGTGGTGAAAGTGGGCAACCCTGCCTGGTTCCTGATCTTAAGGGGATTGCTTTTAATCTTTGTCCATTTAGTATGATGTTTGCTGTCGGTTTATCGTAGATGGCCTTTATCATGTTAAGGAATGATCCCTGTATTCCCACTTTACTGAAAGTTTTGAGCATGAATGGGTGCTGGATTTTATCAAATGCCTTTTCTGCATCTATTGAAATTATCATGTGATTTTTGTCCTTCCTTTTGTTTATGTGGTGAATCACATTGATTGATTTGCGAATATTGAACCAGCCTTGCCTCTCCAGAATAAATCCCACTTGATCATGGTGTATGATTTTTTTCATATATTGCTGGATCCGGTTGGCTAATATTTTGTTGAGAATTTTAGCGTCTAAATTCATAATTGATATAGGCCTATAATTTTCTTTCTTTGTGTTGTCTTTGCCCGGTTTTGGGATCAGAATTATGCTCACCTCATAAAAGGAGTTTGGAAGTCTTCCTTCCTCTTGAATTTTTTGAAATAGCTTGAGGAGAATAGGAGTTAGTTCTTCTTTGAATTTTTGATAGAATTCACTTGTGAAGCCATCAGGCCCAGGACTTTTCTTTTTGGGGAGTTTTTTGATAACTGTTTCGATCTCATTTGCTGTAATTGGTCTGTTTAGGTGTTCTGATTCTTCCAGATTGTTTTTTGGAAGGTTATATGATTCAAGAAATTTGTCCATTTCACCCAGATTGTCTAATTTTTTGGTATATAGTTCTTCATAGTATTTTCTTACAATGCTTTGTATTTCTGTTGTGTCAGTTGTTATTTCTCCACTGTCCTTTCTAATTTTATTTATTTGAGTCTTCTCTCTTTTTTTCTTGGTGAGTCTAGTTAAAGGTTCATCAATCTTGTTTACCTTTTCAAAGAACCAGCTTCTGGTTTCATTGATCCTCTGTATTGTTTTCTTAGCCTCTATGGCATTTATTTCTGCTCTGACCTTTATTATTTCCTTCCTTCTACTTGTCTTGGGTTTTATTTGTTGTTGTTTTTCTAGTTCTTTTAGATGCAGGGTTAGGTTGCTTATTTGAGCTTTATCTAGCTTCTTATGATATTCCTGTAGTGCAATAAACTTCCCTTTCAGAACTGCTTTTGCTGTGTCCCATAAATTTTGAGTTGATGTATGCTCATTATCATTTGTTTCTAGAAACTTTTTTATTTCTTCTTTGATCTCATTGTTAATCCATTCATTATTTAATAACATGCTATTTAGTTTCCAAGTGTTTGAGTATTTTTCTTTTGTGGTTAATTTCTAGTTTCATGGCATTGTGATCAGAGAAAATGCTTGATATGATTTCAATATTCTTAAATTTATTGAGACCATTTTTGTGTCTTAACATGTGGTCTATCCTAGAAAACGTACCATGAGCGCTTGAGAAGAATGTATATTCTACTGCTTTAGGGTGAAAAGTTCTGAAGATACCTATTAAATCAAGTTGATCTAGTGTATCCTTTAAGTCTGCTGTTTCTTTATTAATTTTCTTTCTTGAGGATCTATCCAGTGTTGTTAATGGGGTATTGAAATCCCCTACTCTTATAGTATTGCTGTTAATCTCGCCCTTTATATCCATCAAAGTCTGCTTTATGTATGTCGGGGCTCCTATATTTGGTGCATAGATATTTACAATAGTTATATCTTCCTGTTGAATTGTTCCCTTTATCATTATGTAGTGTCCTCCTTTATCTCTTTCTATAGCCTTTGTTTTAAAGTCCATTATGTCTGATATAAGTATTGCTACCCCTGCTCTTTTTTCATTTCCATTTGCATGAAATATTTTTTTCCATCCTTTACCTTCAGTCTATGAGCATCTTTTGTTTTAAGGTGTGTCTCTTGTAGACAGCATATGTATGGGTCCTGTTTCTTTATCCATGCAGCTACCCTATGTCTTTTGATTGGATCATTTAATCCATTTACATTTAAGGTTATTATTGATATGTAGTTGTTTATTGCCATTTTATTCTTTAAAGCTATATTCTTCTTTTGCTCTATTCATTCCTCCCTTTAAACTGTTCACAAGAGGCCCCTTAGTATCTCTTGCAGAATTGGTTTGGTTTTTATGAATTCCTTGAGGCTTTCTTTTTCTGGGAAGCTCTTTATTTCTCCTTCAATTTTAAACGTTAGTCTTGCTGGATAAAGTAGTCTTGGTTGTAGGTTCTTGTTCTGCATTACTTTGATTATTTCTTGCCATTCCCTTCTGGCCTCAAGTGTTTCTGTTGAGAAGTCCGATGTCATCCTTATGGGGGCTCCTTTGTAGGTGATAGTCTTTTTTTCTCTAGCAGCTTTTAAAATTTTTTCTTTATCCATTAGCTTTGGTATTTTAACTATGATGTGTCTTGGTGTAGATCTTTTTGGGTTTTTCTTTAATGGAGTTCTGTGTGCTTCTTGAATGTGTGGAGTGTTTCCCAGCCTTAATTTAGGAAAGTTTTCTGCTATGAATTGATTGAACAAAGTTTCCATTTCCTGTCCTCTCTCCTATTCTTCAGGCACCCCTATGATGAGAATGTTGTTTCTCTTCATGTTGTCACAAAGCTCCCTTAGAGTTTCCTCACATTTTTTAAGTCTCTTTTCCTTTTTCTTCTCCGCTTCTGTGCCTTTGTTTATTGTGTCCTCTAACTCGCTTATTCGATCCTCCGCGTCATCCATCCTGCTTTTATTTCCTTCCATTGTGGTCTTCAGTTCTGATACTATATTTGTCATTTCTGTCTGATTCTTTTTTATTATTTTAATTTCATTTTTTATACTTGTTATCTCTTTGTTTAGGTGTTCATAATGACTATCCATTGTTACTCTAATTTCTTTGAACATCCTAACTATCATTATTCTAAATCCTGCTTCTGGTAATTTGGTTATGTCTGGTTCATTCAGGTCCTTCTCTGGGGATTTCTCTTGATTCATTTGGTTTGCATTCCTCTGCCTGCCCATTTTTTCTGTGTATAAGCAAGTTGTGGCCACTGGAGTCCAGTAGGTGTTGCCTTTGTGTTCTCTAGATGTGGTCTATCTGCAGGCACCCCACACCCTCTGCCGGTTCCTAGGGTGGTTGGGTATGAGCGTTGCCAGCGCCAGCCCACCGTGGCTTTTGCTGTGATTTCTGCCTCTCCTCCGTGGGAGGGGCTGTCACTGAAGCCACAAGATCAGCACCAAGGGTAGAGGTGAGCACCTTTGCTCAGCTGCGGACCCAGCCTATTTCCAGACTTCCGCCCAGAACCAGCAGTCGGAGCCTGCTCGCTACAGTTCTGCGGGTTAGGCGGGGCTTTTGACATGCTCTCAGCTGTAAGCTTTTGCCCGTCCGGAGCTTTAGCCCCGCCCTCGAGGCCAGGGCCCTTCTGCACAGGGTCGGAAACCAAGGTTTATTGGGGCGGGCGTGTTTGCTGGCTTCTGCTCAGCTGCGTACTTCCGCTCATCCCGGACTCTACCCCGCCCCCGCATTCAGAGCCCGCTCGTGCACGTATGAATGCAATCCGCGGTTTCTCCGGCCGGGTGGCGATAGTAGCGTGGGCTCAGCTGAGAGCCTCCACTTGTCTCGGGGTCCACCTTGTTCCCACGCTCGGAGCCCGCTCGCACACGTATACTGGCCAACTGCGTTTTCTCCGGCGGCGGGGGGGGGGGTGACTAATAGCGTCAGCTCAGCCGCGAGCCCCTGCCCGTCCCTGGTCCTAGCCCGGTCCCTGCGGTCAGGGCCGGCTTGCGTAGGGCCTGCCCGTTCCTGGCCTCCTGCTTTGTCCCCGTAAGTGGGATTAAAGGCGGGCCCGCAGCTTCCGGACCGCTCTCGCGCGTCCCCTCCAACCTTCTGGGCTAGACCGATCTCCCACCGGCTTGGCCTCTGCCCACGCCGACAGAACCGCCTTTCAGCGTCCTGCCGCCCCAAAACCTTAAGCAGCCCTCAGCAGAGTAGGAAGGGACCTAATACTCCACACTGTAGGCCTGGGAGCTCCCTCACTTGTTTCTTAGCTCAAAACTGTCCAAACGCCTCTTCTAGGCTCTAGGATTGCAGGCTGGGGCTTGGTTCCTGGGACCCAGGTCCCTACCTCTCCGCCAAACTCTCCTCCCGCCACACGGGTCTCTCCGGGCTGCCGTTTGCTCCGGGGAGCTGGGCAGCCCTCTTCGCGTTTTCGCTATTCCTACCAGTCTCAATGTGGCTTCTTCTGTGTTCCTTGTTTGAAGAGTCCACTTAGTTTTGTTCAAAGTTGGTTTATCCAGGTGATGGTTCTTAAAATTGAGTTATAATCCACTTTGGTTCTGGGTGTTGGAAGTTGGTACGTCTGCCTACTCCGTCGCCATCTTGCTCCCCCCCCCCCCGCAGAAACCCTTTTGACGAAGAAAAAAGCTAAAAGAAAAAAAGATGAGGAGTATTGTGCTTTTCAGCAGGAATGGATAAAGCAATTTGCCTTTGTGGAGAGAGCAGGTTCTGAAGTGTGTCTAATATGCAATGATAAAATTGCATCAAATGAAACAGTCAAATATAAAGCAGCACTTAGACACACACATAGTACATTTGCATCGAAATATCCAGCAGGGGACAGCAGGAAGAAAGCATGTTGAGCTACTGTGCAGAGTGCAAGCTAGTCAGCAGCAACTCCGTGTTTGGACCCAACAAGGTGACTGGAATTTCGCTAGCTTTGCTGGTGAGAAATGGAAAGCTATTCACAGATAGGGAGTATGCCAAAACATTCATGCTTGATGTTGCCAATGAACTCTTTTGACGAGTTTTTGGATTAAGACAAGATAATCAAACGAATAAAAGACATGCCTCTGTCGGCAAGAGCTGTTCACAATCGTACCATCATGATGGCAAATCAAATTGAGGCAACACAGTGAAGGACATAAATGCAGCACCATTCTTTTCTCTCACTTTGGATGAGTCAACAGATGTAAGCCATTTACCCAGTTCAGCGTGATTGCAAGGTATGCAGTCAGTGACACACTATGTGAGAAAAAAGTCTTGTTGTTTAGCCTATGAAAGAGACAAGAGGGGAGGATTTATTCAAGTCTTTCACTGAGTTAGCTAAAGAAAAATAATCTACCAATGGATAAACTTATTTTGGTGTGTACTGATGGTGCTCCGTGCATGGTGGGGAAAAACAAAGAATTCGTAGCACTTCTTTGTGAACATGAAAGAGACCCATCCTAAATTTTCACTGCATCCTACATCAGGAGGCTCTTTGTGCCCAGACGTGTGGTGAGCAGCTTGATGAGGTGATGTTGCTGGTCATTCAGGTGGTCAACTTTATTGTTGCCCAAGCTTTAAATGATCACCAGTTTAAAACACTGCTGGATGAATTTGGGAATAATTATCCTGGCCTGCTTCTGCACAGCAATGTGAGTTGGTTGTCAAGAGGGAAGGTGCTCAGCCATTTTGCGGCTTGTCTGAGCAAAATCTGGACTTTTCTTGAAACAAAAAATGTCGAGCATCCTGAGTTAGCTAACATTGAGTGGCTCCTGAAATTCTACTATCTCATGGACATGACTGAACATCTGAACCGGCTCAATGTGGAAATGCAATGAGTTGAAAATACAGTCTTATTCCTTCAACAAGCATCTTCCTGGCAAATTCTTTGTCACATATGAGGGTTCGAATTTGAGGTCCATCGAATACACCTGCTTTTTATCTTCTCGAAAGACAAGGCAGGAAAAGCAAAAATAATATGTTGAAAGCGTTCACTATCTCTATTCAAAGCATGAACAAACTGTTTCATTAAGCCAAGTTTGATGTGAAGTGGGGGGAATAATGATCCTGTCTCAATTAACTACAGGTTCATTCACAATATTTTGCATCCTTACTTCCAGAGCTTCATGTTTCTTCCACTCCTTCTGTGTCCAGTGTTTCTCCCGAACTCAGTTGTCCCACAAACACAGAAAGCAAGAATACTTCGTGAAACCTCTCTGTTGTCCTAGCAGGAAATTTACCATTTTAAGATCCACACAAATGATCCACTTATGCTCCTCATACTTCAGAAGGTCGAAGACAATTTTTATGTCATTATAATCTTCTTGCAGATAAGTTGAATAGCCAATTGGAACCGCTGCATAAACATTACTGTTGTCTAATGTTTAAACATTACAGACTCCATTTAGAGCTGTCAAGAAATAGCTGCCATTCTGTTGGACTGTAAGTGGTAACACCTAGCTGGCTGAGAAGACTACTGATATCATGACAGTAAACAAAGTGTTTTGTTTGTCTTAGAAGAAAAGCCCACAAAAATTTGTTAACACTTCCTGAAATGGGATACTTTAGCTGACCAGTGAAATACATTCTTTTCTTGAAGCCCGAAGGCTAGTAACTCAGCTGCTTTGTTTGATAGGCCCAAAACTCTTGCTAAGTTGTTCCATTCAGGTTGGCTAAACTGCTGAGGGCTCAATGACTGCTTGGCATCAGAAGAAGACCCTTCAGATTCTACAACCATTTCCTCATGCATCTTATCAAAATACACTTGATCACCATGTTCACTTTTCTCGTCCTTAGAAGAAAGAAAACCATTAAAAACTGGAACTGGGAGTGTATCATCATGTGGGATAGGTCGTATGTCGTATTGCTGAAGGAATATTAGGATATGTGATCATATGCCATTTTTTCTTGCTAATGCACTTTGTATGGATCAGACAGAAATAACAGTCACTGCTGTGGTCCTTAGGTTTACGTCAAACCATAGGAATACCAAAAGGCATTCCTTTGTGTTTTGCTTTGTCCACTCATGAAGCATTTTCTCACAATTATGACACACACTGTGAGGAGCCCAATTCTTGTCTTGATCACCAAGGGGAACTTGAATATAGGCAATACATGTATGTGTCATAAATGATGAAATATTGCGCCTTTGACGTTGAAGTGTGTAACAGTCACATATATAACAGAAGGTGTCAGGACTATTCTTACATTTACGCCTACTTGAAGAAGCTATGATTCAATTTTAAAACAAAATCAGAGTGTGTTTTTATCAAATAATAATTTTTTACATTTC
This sequence comes from Rhynchonycteris naso, assembly GCA_037038555.1. Taxonomy (NCBI): domain Eukaryota; kingdom Metazoa; phylum Chordata; class Mammalia; order Chiroptera; family Emballonuridae; genus Rhynchonycteris; species Rhynchonycteris naso. The sequence goes on along the minus strand of CM073000.1, from coordinate 35,967,204 downwards.
AAAACAACTACAATATGTAAAAGTGATGTTTGTAAAACATTAATTGGCTTGTGGTTATGTTCAATCCAAGAGTCATTGCCCTTTAACTCCAATTTAAAAACCAATGCATGCCATTAACTGTAACAAAAAGAAATTAAAATAGCATAAAAACGAGAGCATGCACCAAATGAATAGATTTCATATTTGGAATCAGCAATGCAGAGATATATAGAAACAGTTCTAAAACCTCATGCAACAGAAAATGAAAAAAATATTGGTCCCCTGTATTATTTTACCTCTTCATGCTCCTTTACTGCCTACATTTATAATACATATAAGTGCTAAGTAGTTTTGGGCTGTTGGCAGTCAGATTATCTCCACTCTTTAAAAGAGGAGCTTTTAATCATTGGTAATATGGTAACAACTTTTTTTTTAAACCTAGTGTCATTTTGATTTTATAAGCTTCCTTTTCCCATCCAAAAATGAAGAGTTAAACTACATTATCTCTGAGTTTTCTCATGTGTTCAAATCCTATGACTTTATCTGATAATCTGTGAACAGAAGAAAATTTCCAGTGTTTCAATGTGAAAATGACAGAGAAAGGAAGAGATGAGTGAAAAAGTATAAAAGGAGCATGTACTTCCCTTCTTATAATTTACATATCACACAGGTCTTGAAGGAGCTGATAATAGAGATAATCACATTTCCATTTGGAGGAAAAAAGACCTTCAGAAAACATCAAAAAGGAATTTTTTTGTTCTTAAAATAGTCAAAACATAGGTTAAGGCACAGAAGTTCTTGGTAAGCTTCCATGTTAGCCTCTCAGCATTCTGGTTTTCCTGGGGAAAGGGATATTATTTATTGAGTCCTTCCAAGATCTCCTTCCCTTAGCAAGTAGAAACAAGTATGTACAGTCAGACAAACAAATCACATGTATAATCTCACTAAGCTCAGATGAAAAACCTAAAGGGCTTCTAATTTCATTTCAGAGTTGTGTCATGCTGGAAGGGGCATAATTTTCATTCAACAACAACAAAGGCAACAAACCCAGACGAAATGCAAATTAATTTTTCTTGTACCCAACAGAAAGCTAACATTTCAGGGAAGACAACTTACCTGAAATTTGGAGAGAGACAGGCACCTGAAGGGGGAAACAGGACCCATCCATTTGCTTGCCTCAGATAGAATGTCATTCAATTTAGTAGGAAGATTAAAGGAGAAACTTTTAATGAACCACTAAAGGTTTTTAGGCTAATGTAAGAGCATGCAAATACTAACAAAAAGGAAGTCTGAGTAGCATTATTTTTTATTTATTTTTTAATGTTTATTCTATTGATTTTGGAGAGGGAGGGAGAAGGAGAGGAAGAGAAAGAGAGAGAGAGAGAGAAAGAGAGAAGAACATTGAGCTGCTCCTGTATGTGCCCTGACTGGGGATTGAACCAGCAACCTCTGCACTTCAAAACAATGCTCCAACCAACCAAGCTATCCAGCCAGGCTGAGTTGCATTATTAGTTTAGACAAAGTAGATTATAGAACAAGAAGGATCGTCATGGATAAAGAGAATATGATAAAAGGATCAATTCTCAAAGAAGGCATGGCAATTCTAAATGTGTATATACCTAAAAATAGAACTCCAAAATGAAGTACAAACTGATTATCTGAAGGGACAAATAGGTAAGTCCATAGTTATAATTGGAGACTTCAACACTTTCTCATTCTATAATTGATAGAATAAGTAGGCAGGAAATCTGTGAGAGTATGGATAATGTAATCTATAAATATATAACTAATCAACCATACATAGAATCAATCAATATACTTGATATGATTATTTTTTATTTATTTCTTTATTTTTTTAAGTTTTTTTATTAATTTTAATGGGGTGACAATAATAAATCAGGGTACATATGTTCAGAGGAGACATCTTCAGGTTATTTTTACATTTAATTATGTTGCATACCCATCACCCAAAGTCAAATTGTCCTCATCACCTTCTATCTGGTTTTCTTTGTGCCCATCCCCTCCCCCAACCCCTTTCTCTTCTCCTCCTTCCACCCCTCTGGCAGCCACCACACTCTTGTAACTGTCTCTGAGTCTCATTTTTATGTTTCTCCTATGTATGGAATCATACAGTTCTTGTTTTTTTCTAATTTACTTATTTCACTCAGTATAATGTTATCAAGGTACATCCATGTTGTTGTAAATGATCCCATGTCATCTTTTCTTATGGCTGAGTAGTATTCCATAGTATATATGTACCACATCTTCTTTATCCAGTCATCTATTGAAGGGCTTTTTGGTTGTTTCCATGTCTTGGCCACTGTGAACATGCTGCAATGAACATGGGGCTACATGTGTCTTTACATACCAATGTTTTTGAGTTTTGGGGGTATACACCCAGTAGAGGGATTGCTGGGTCATATGGTAATTCTATTTTTAGTTTTTTGAGGAACCACCATACTTTCTTCCATAATGGTTGTACTACTTTACATTCCCACCAACAGTGGATGAGGGTTCCTTTTTCTCCACAGCCTCTCCAACACCTGTTATTACCTGTCTTGTTGATAATAGCTAATCTAACAGGCGTGAGGTGGTATCTCATTGTAGTTTTGATTTGCATTTCTCTAATAGCTAGTGAAGATGAGCATCTTTTCATATATCTGTTGTCCATTTGTATTTCTTCCTGGGAGACATGTCTGTTCATGTCCTCTTTCCATTTTCTTATTGGATTGTTTGTTTGTTTGTTGTTGAGTTTTATGAGTTCTTTGTATATTTTGGATATTAGGACCTTATCTGAGATGTTGTTTGAAAATATCATCTACCAATTAGTTGGCTGTCTGTTTGTTTTGTTGTCAGTTTCTTTTGCTGTGCAAAAGCTTCTTAGTCTGATGTAGTCCCATTCATTTATTTTTGCCTTCACTTCTCTTGCCTTTGGAGTCAAGTTCATAAAGTGCTCTTTGTAACCAAGGTCCATGCGTTTAGTACCTATGTTTTCTTCTATGTACTTTATTGTTTCAGGTCTTATATTTAGGTCTTTGATCCATTTTGAATTAATTTTAGTACAAGGGGACAAACTGTAGTCGAGTTTCATTCTTTTGCATGTGGCTTTCCAGTTTTCCCAGCACCATTTGTTGAAGAGGCTTTCTTTTCTCCGTTGTATGTTCTTAGCCCCTTTATCAAAAAATATTTGACCATATACATGTGGTTTTATTTCTGGGCTTTCTATTCTGTTCCTTGGTCTGAGTGTCTATTTTTCTGCCAATACCATGCTGTTTTGATTGTCGTGGCTCTAATATAATTTGAAGTCAGGTATTGTGATGCCCCCAGCTTCATTCTCTTTCCTTAGGATTGCTTTGACTATTCAGGGTTTTTTATAGTTCCATATAAATCTGATGATTTTTTGTTTCATATTTTTAAAGAATGCCATTGAAATTTTGATGGGAATTGAATTGAATTTCTATATTGCTTTGGGTAATATGGTCATTTTGACTATATTTATTCTTCCTATCCAAGAACAAGAAATACTTTTCCATTTCATTGTATCTTTTTTTATTTCCCTTAACAAAACTTTGTAGTTTTCACTATATAGGTCCTTTACATTCTTTGTTATGTTTATTCCTAGGTATTTTATTTTTTGTTGTTGCAACTGTGAAGGGTATTATTTTTTTGAGTTCATTTTCTGATGTTTTATTGAGGCATATAGAAAAGCAATGAACTTTTGTATATTAATTTTGTATCCTGCAACCTTACTGTATTGGTTTATTGTTTCTACTAGTCTTCTTATGGAGTCTTTAGGGTTTTCGATGTATAGGATTATATCATCTGCGAAAAGTGACACCTTTACTTCTTTTCCAATATGAATGCCTTTTATTTCTTTTTCTTGTCTGATTTCTCTGGTTAGGATTTCCAACACCACTTTAAATAAGAGTAGAGAGAGTGGACAACCCTGTCTTGTTCCTGATTTAAGGGAAAAAATCCTCAGTTTTATGCCATTTAATATGATGTTAGGTGATGGTTTATAATAAATGGCCTTTATTATGTTGAGGTATTTTCCTTCTATACCCATTTTGTTGAGTGTTTTAAACAAAATTATGTTGTATTTTATTGAATGCCTTTTCTGCATCTATTGATAAGATCATGTGGGTTTTTGTTCTTTGTTTTGTTGATATGGTGTATTACGTTAACCGTTTTACGTATGTTGAACTATCCTTGTAATTCTGGGATGAATCCCACTTGATCATGATGTATTATTTTTTAATATGTTGTTGTATTTGATTTGCTAATATTTTGATTAGTATTTTAGCATCTGTATTCATTAGAGATATTGATCTGTAGTTTTCTTTTTTTGTGTTGTTTTTGCCAGGTTTCAGTGTGAGGGTTATGTTGGCCTCATAAAATGTGTTTGAAAGTATTTCTTTTTCTTTAATTTTTTGGAAGACTTTGAGTAAAATACGAACCAAGTCTTATTTGAATGTTTGATAGAATTCACTAGTATCGCCATCTGGCCCTGAACTTTTACTTTTGGGGAGGTTTTTAATAGTTTTTTTTTATTTCCTCCCTGCTTTTGAGTCTGTTTAGGCTTTCTGCTTCTTCATGACTCAGTCTAGGAAGATTGTATTGTTCTAGGAATTTATCCATTTCTTCTTGATTGTTGAATTTGGTGGCATATAGTTTTCCATAGTATTCTACAATAATTCTTTGTATATCTGTGATATCTGTGGTGATTTCTCCTCTTTTATTTTGAATTTTGTTTATATGAGTCCTTTCTCTTTTTTTAATGAGTCTTGCCAAAGGTTTGTCAATTTTGTTGATATTTTCAAAGAACCAGCTCCTTGTTTTATTAATTTTTTCTATAGTTTTTCTGTTCTCTATTTCATTTATTTCTGCTCTGATTTTTATTATTTTCTTTCTTTGGCTGGTTTTGGGTTGTCTTTGTTCTTCTTTTTCTAGTTCCTTCAGATGTGCAGTTAAGTGGTTTACTTGGGCTCTCTCTTGTTTGTTCATATAGGCCTGTAGTGATATGAACTTCCCTCTTAATACTGCTTTTGCCACATAACAGAGATTCTGATATTTTGTATTGTTATTTTCATTTGTCTGTATGTATCTTTTGATATCTGTGCTTATTTCTTCTTTGACCCACTCATTTTTTTAAGTATGTTGTTTAGTTTCCACATTTTTTGGGTTTTCTTTACCTCTTTTTTGCAGTTGAATTCTAGTTTCAAGGCTTTATGATCAGAAAAATGCTTAGTATGATTTCAATTTTTCTGAATTTGCTGATGTAATTTTTGTGGCCCAACATATGGTCAATTTTTGAAAATGTTCCATATACACTAGAGAAAAATGTATACTCTGGTACTTTGGAGTGAAATGTCCTGTAGATGTCTATCATATCCAATTGTCCTAGTGTTTCACTTAAGGCCAATATTTTTTTATTAATTTTCTGTTTGGATGAACGATCTAGAGCCGTCAGTGGTGTATTGAGGTCTCCAAGTATGATTGTATTTTTGTCAGTTTATGTTTTCAGGTCAGTCAGTAGCTGCCTTATATATTTTTGTGCTCCTTGGTTTGGTGCATATGTATTAAGAAGTGTTATGTCTTCTTGATTCAGTGCCCCTTAATCATTATGAAATGGCCGTTTTTGTCTCTAATTACCTTTGTTGTCTTGTAGTCAGCATTGTTAGTTATGAGTATTACTACACCTGCTTTTTTTGGATACTATTAGCTTGGAGTATTGTTTTGCAGGCTTTCACTTTGAATTTGTTTTTATCCTTATAGCTTAGATGTGTTTCTTATAGGCAGCATACAGTTGGATTTTTTTAAATCCATTCTGCTACTCCATGTCTTTTTATTGGTGAGTTCAATCCATTTATATTTAGTGTAATTTTTGACACTTGAGGGTTTCCTATTGCCATTTTATATATTGGTTTCTGTTAGTTTTGCATCTTGTTTGATTCTTCTCTTTTGTTTTTTTATCATTTGTTTTTGTTTGGTTGTAATACATATTTCTTTTCTCTGTTAGTTGTATTTTCAATTCATGTGCTTCTGTGGTGGTTTTTTCAGGGGTGGTTACCATTAAGTAATAGAAATGATACCTACCATGTTCCTTGTAGTACACTATCTCATGGATGCTTCTGCACTTCATCATCCTTTGCTACTGTTAATCTTTGTCCTCTCCCCATTTTGTTTTTGTTGTCACAGTTTAAATTTGATTTTATTGTGTTCTTGGTGGAGCTTTTACTTGTGGTTTTGTTTTGTTTTTTGCATCTGGTCAGAAAACCCCCTTTAGTATTTCCTGAAGTGAGGGTTTTCTGGTCATAAATTTCCTCATCTTTTCTGTATCTGTGAATGTTTTTATTTCTCCTTCATATTTGAAGGATAGCTTTGATGGGTATAGTATTCTTGGCTGAAAGTTCCTCTCTTTCAGAACTTTAAATATTGGGGTCCACTCTCTTCTAGCTTGTAGAGTTTCTTCTGAGAAATCTGATGATAATCTAATGGGCCTTCCTTTATATGTTGTATTCTTTTCCCTGGCTGCCTTGAGAATTTTTTCTTTGTCATTGACTTGTGCCAATTTTATTATGATGTGCCTTGGAGTAGGTTTGTTAGGGTTAAGATAACTCGGTGTTCTGTTTGCTTCTTGAATTAGAGGCTTTAGTTCTTTCCATAGGCTTGGGAAGTTCTCGTCTATTATTTGTTTGAATATATTCTTTATTCCATTTTCTCTGTCTTCTTCTTCTGATATACCTATTATTCTTATGTTGCTCTTTTTGATGGAGTCAGACAATTCCTGTAGCTTTCTCATTTTATTTAATTCGTGAGATTCTCTCCTCTTCTCTCTGTTGTGCCTCTAGTTGCCTGTCTTCTATATCACTAATTCTCTCTTCTATTTGGCCTTTTATACTACCTAAGCTTGTTACCTTGTTTTTCAGTTCATGAATTGAGTTTTTCATCTTTGTTTGATTCATTTTCATAGTTTCAATTTTCTTGGTAATATATTCTTTCTGTTCGTTGAGTTGATTTCTGAGCTCCCTAAATTGCCTTTCTGTGCTTTTTTGTATATCTCTAAATAGTTTTAGAATTTCTATTTTAAATTCTCTGTCATTTAACTCCAAGTTTGCAATCAATTAAAATTTTTTTCTATGGATATTTCCTCATCTATCTGTGTTGCATCTCTGTCTTTTGTATCCATGATGTTCGATTTCCTTTCTCTTAATGGCATCTGAGGGTAGTTTTGTTAATAACACTAATAAGAATTGATAAAGAACAAAAATATTTTTAAAATTAAAAAAATTATTAAATAAATTAAAAATAAAATAATAAAATAATAAAATAATAAATAATAAAAAAAAATTATTATTATTTTTGAGAAAATACCATGAAAAATTAAGAATTATATTGTGCTAAATTGAACAAAAACTACTTAGAACAGAGGGCCTAAGTTGAGTAGCAGTGACAAAGGAGCAAAAAATGAGGTAAGGACACACAAAGTGCTATGAGGAAAAAATTTGGATCAAGAATAAAATAATCTGCTTCTAAATGATGGTCAAATGAGAAATCTAGTGAAAGAGAAAAAGTAAAATAAGAAAAAGAAAACAAAAACGAAAAAAATACTATTATATTAAGTGGAGCAAAAACTACATGAAATGGAAAGCTGGGGTTGGGGGGAATGCTAATGAGTTAAAAAGCGAAGTAAAAAGTACACAAAATGCCACAAAGAAAAAATTTGAATCCAAAATAAAATAATTTGTGAGAATTGAATGAGAGAAAAGTAGAAAAGAAGAAACCAGAAGAGAGGAAGAAAAAAGAAAAAAAAAGGGAAAGAAAGAAAAAGAGAGAGAGAGAGTTAAGGTTTTTGGAATGTGACCTTCATAGAGAGAAAGAGAGAAGAAGAAAGGAAAAAAAAAAGGGAAATGTAACACCTACAGGTAATGAGTTAAAGGTGAAAAGAAAAGAATAAAATGAAAAGAGGATTAAAAAAATCAAGGTGGAAGAAAAAAGAGTAAATATTAAAAAAATGAGAGAAAAAAGTGAAAAAAGTTATAAAGACTGTGGATTATTCTTGATTTTGAGAGGTTATCTTCTTCCTTTTTCCCTCTTCTTTCTCTTTTTGGTTGGTGAAACTGTACCCCAGGCTCTGCCCCTGTGGTACACTTAGGTAGAGATTTGCAGTTGATGTGCCGCTATGGCGATGACATATACTAGGCCTTAGTCTCGTTGGTAGCTGGAGCTTGTTAGTGTTTGCAGGCTCCAGCAATGGAAGAGTCTGTTTTCCCGGAGCCTCTCTCCAAGTCTCTTCTTCCTGAACCAGCAGCCTGTTGACTGAGCTGTGAAGTTGCCTCTGCCACTGTCTGGATAGTAAGAGGCCCTAAGAGCTGCCAAATCCCTATTCTATCTCCACTCGACGCAGGGCTCTGGGTAAGGCTTTGTCAGCCAGAGCCGACAGCATAATCAGGCAGGGCTAGGAGCCAATTTCTCTCAAGGTGTCTTTCTATGAGCCTCCAGGTATGTTTAGTATGCCTCAGCACTCTGTGGGACCACTCTCCCCAGGCTTTTTGCACTTTGTAACCTATATTGGCTGGCAGGAAGATGCCCTAGTCACTTCCTGCAGAGCAGGAGGTTTTAAAAGCTGTCGCATCCCTCCTCCATGTCCTTTCAGAGCACAGCCCTAAGAATGAAGGCTCTGCTGACCAGAGCCACTAACTTAAGCAGGCAGGGGGGCGAGTTGACTTCTGTTCAGGTTCCTTTCTAAGGTTCCCCGGGTATGACTAGTTAAATTTGCCTTAGTGTTCTGTGGGACTGCTCTCTGCAGGCTTCTCCCTTATTAAGAAACCAACAGCCTAGCCTGCCCAACTTTTGCAGTGTTCTCTGAGGTCTGTTCAGTAGGAATGTGTGTGTGTATTTTTTTTTTTTTTTACAGGGACAGAGAAAGAGTCAGAGAGAGGGATAGATAGGGACAGAAAGACAGGAACGGAGAGAGATGAGAAGCATCAGTCATTAGTTTTGCATTGCTGTTGCGACACCTTAGTTGTTCATTGATTGCTTTCTCACATGTGCCTTGACCGTGGGCCTTCAGCAGACCGAGTAACCCCTTGCTGGAGCCAGTGACCTTAGGTCCAAGCTGGTGAGCTTTTGCTCAAGCCAGATGGGCCCACGCTCAGGCTGGTGACCTCGGGGTCTCAAACCTGGGTCTTCCGCATTCCAGTTCAAAGCTCTATCCACTGCCCCACCACCCGGTCAGGCAGGAATGTGTATTTTAATCTGTATTGGATGGCGGGAAGTTGCCCCAGCCACTGTGTGCAGAGCAAGAGACCCTAAAAAATATCACGTTTCTCCATTGGGTTTTCTTAGATTGCAGACCTGAGAAAGAAGACCTTGTCAGCCAGATCCACTGCCAGCGTAAGCCAGCTGGGCAGTGAGCAGACTGTGGGCTAAGCTAATTTCAGCGATTGGATCCAGGGGTCTGCTGCAGAGACTGTCTGCAAGCTGCCTGCACACCCTTCCCCCTCCTAGCACTTTTGTATTTTTCTTTCTGGGTAATGTTCTTTGTTATGGCTGGCGGAGTTGCCCCGCCTGGAGAGGTCCCGGAGCAGGAAAGCCAGCTTTGGCCACTCCCCATGCGCTGTTGTTTGGGAAGCAGGGATCACACTGAGACTCTGGCCTCAGCCCATGCAGAAGGCTACTGCTGACAGTCTTTGACCCTGCCCCACTGTCCAGAAACGCAACAACAGGCGCCCACACCCAGGACATTAGGAGGAACCTCTTGCACACTGCCCGCACTCCAGAGTTGGATATCGGGAGAAAACAAGGCAACATCTCGCTCTCCTCTGCTGGGCTCTTGCCGCTGGTGTTAGCTCCGCACTCTGTCTGGATTGAGCTGCGGAAATACTCTTTCCTTGGCTTGAACTTCTCCACCCAAACCTAGCTGTTTTACTGTGCCCCTAGCTCTCACTTTTTCTCAGTTCTAAGTGAAAGCAGCCCTTGCTCAAGTCAGTGAGGAAGGTGGAGTACTCCATTCTCCATCTTATTTCCTTCAGAATGGACCATATATTTAGCCACCGCTTTGCCTAATCATACCTCTGTTTGGTGTATGTATATTTCAGATACTCCTGGGATTGTTCTTCTGTCTCTAGTTGTTGAATTTGTTGATATTTCGGGAAGAGGTATCAGAAGCCCTCCTCACGGCGCCATTTCTCTGATGTCACTCTGTTATGATTATTTAATACTATAAAATAGTCCCTGAAAATATTTTATCTGTATCCAATAGATTCTGATGCAGCAGGTTATCGTTATCTTTTCTTTTTTTTTAAAGAAAGTTTGCAATTTTTTGTTTGTATATTCTCTTTCAGGAGACAGGTTTTTACTTGTGCGTGTTTTGCTTTTTTTTTTTTATTGAGGGAAAAGAATTATTGCTTTTTATGTTGTTTTTACAATTTACATTTGAAAGTATGTTAGATTAACTAGTGACATAAAAACATAATAGTTTATTTGTAAATGTTTCATGTATACTTAAGAAGAAGATATATTCTCTAATATCAAGGTTAAGAATTACTTTTCAGGTTATGTTATTAGGTGTTTTATTAATATTTTGTTGAATTCATCACACAAGGCTAGTGAACTAAGACAGCAGAGTTTTGTGACTTAGGGGCTCCTGTTTATTGTGATAAGGAATCTTACACATCTGGCCCATTAGATCTCTTGTTTCCTGGGCTTTCTCTTTCCTTTGCTTTCTGGTGTTTGTGTCTTTCTCTATTTGGATCATACTTTCAGCAGTTTCTCCTCAATGCAGGATTATTTTCTTCCTAGAATGACTTTGCAGTTGGTTAGGTTGAACAGATTATAGGGGCCAATCAATCAACACATTCTGAACTCCATAGGTCCCTTGCTTACCTGCAAAAGGCTGCTTTTGTTTCAACTGCTGTTCTTAAATTGGTCTGATTTTGGTATTCTCCAGCTGTCAGAGCCTCCAGAAGTCTTAGTCCTCCCTCACTTCCTTCTGCATAGTGAATACAGGCTATAGGGCTTCCTGTTCTCTGTGGTTTGTCCCCACTCACTTGTATATTGGAGTTAGTGGGATTATTTGGTCACCTAGTTTTTCTGTAGATATTGCTTGTGTGTTTTCAGTTTTACTATTCTAGTTGTTTGATAGGTTGTGAGAGTGGGGTAAGCTAATAACATAAGTCTTGGTCTGACTCTGAAGGCTTGAGAACCAGGAACACCAATATCCAAGGATAGGACAAGATGAATGTCTCATTTCAAGTAGAGAGAGCAAATTTGCCCCTGTACCTTTTTGTTCTGCTCAGGGCATCAACACATTAAATGATGCCCACCAGCATTGATGAGGGCAATTTTCTTTACTTAGACTGCTGTGTCAAATGTTAATCTCTTCTGGACACACTCTCATAGACATACCTAGAAATAATCTTTTGCCAGCTTTCTGGGCATTTAGCCCAGCCAAGTTGATACATAAAAGTAACCATCACAACATTTGACAATATGCCATCTTCCTAGAAACCTTTCTTTACTATTTCTTCCTTAAGATTTTGCTTCAATTAACTAATTACTTTCATCAGTAAGAATCTTAAATGAGTAATATAAACTCCTTTCCATTCCTTGGTTTCTCTGCAACTCTTCCATTTCCACTTTTTTAAAAAATTTTTCTGTGAGGTCAGTAGTTATGCTTCCACTTCCATTCTTCATATAAGTAATTTGAATCTTTATTTCCTTTGTGAGTCTAGCTAAAGGCTTGTCAATTTTATTATTCTTTTAAAACCCACCTTTTTTTAGTTTCATTGATTTTTCTCAATTATTTAATTTGCTATTTAAAATTTTTTTTTCTAGTCTTTATTATTTTTTCACTTTGTTTTTTTTTCAAAATGTCTTAAAAGTAGACATTATGTTACTGATTTGAGATTTTTTATCTATTTAAAATACAGGTTTTATGGCTATAAAACCTTTCCTAAGCACTGCTTGAACTGCATCCCCTAAGTTTTGGTAGGCTGTGTCTTTTTTATTTTTATTGATTTCAAAGTATTTTAAAATTTCTCTAGCCTGACCTATGGTGGCACAGTGGATAAAGCCGTCAACCTGGGAACACTGAAGTTGCCAGTTCAAAACCCTGCACTGGTTCGGTCAAGGCACATATGGGGAGTTGATGCTTCCAGCTCCTCCCCCCTTTCTCTCTCTCTCTCTCTCTCTCTCTCTCTCACTCTGTGTCTCCTCTCTAAAATGAATAAAATAAAATTAAAAAAACATTAAAATTTCTCTTGTAATTACTTATTTTACTTATTCTTTATTCAGAAGTATGTTGCATAATTTTCACATACTTGTGATTTTCCAAAATTTCTTTTTATTATTTACTTATAATTTCATTCCACTGTGGTCAGAAAACGTACTTTGTAGATTTTAATTGTTTAGATTTGTTTGAACTTGGTTTATAGATGAGCATATGGTCTATATTCCTATGTGCACTTGAGAAGACTATATAGCCTGTTGGGTAAGGTGTTCTAACATGCCTATTTAATTTAGTTAGTATATAATGTTTCTCTAGTTTCTTATTTTCTTCCTGATCTTCTATCTAGTTATTCTATCCTTTATTGAAAATATGATATGAAATCCTCCAGTTATTATTGTTGAACTTTTCTATTTCTCTCTTCAATTCTGTTAGTTTTGTTTCATTTATTTTGGGGCTTTGATATTAGGTGCATATATGTTTGTAATTGTTATATCTTTCTTGATAGATTGACACTTATTATTATAATGTATCCTTATTTGTCTCTAATAACAGACTTTGTTTCAAGTCTTTTGTCTGATGTTTTTACAGCCATACCATCTGTCTTTTGGTTACTCTTTGCATGGTATATCTTTTCCATCCTTTTTCTTTCAACCTATTTATGTCTTTGAATCTAAAGTTTGTCTCTTCTGTAAAGCACATAGTTGAGTTATGTTTGCTATCCATTCTGCCACTCTCTGCCATTTAATCCATTTACTTTCAAAGTAATTACTGAAAAATTTGATTTGTGTCTGCTATTTTGCTGCATGTTTTGTGTATGGCTTATATCTTTTTTGCTCTTTTTTTCAACAATTACTGCTACCTTTGTGTTAGATATTTTTATTGTACCATTTTAGTCCTATCGTTTTTTTAAACATATATAATTACTATATATATAATTATTATATATATATAATTACTATATATATATAATTATTTAAGCATTGCAATCAACATTTTAATTTGTACCTATAGTTTGGCTTAATAATAACTTAATTTCAATATTATTAAAAAATACTGTTAGTTCAATTTTCCTACCCTCTTAAGCTGTTATTATCACAAGTTATATATTTAAACATTGTGTGCTTTTTTACTTACTTTTATAATTTCATCATGTTATTCTTTTTAAAGTAGATAAAAAAGTAAATCACAATTAGAAATTCTTTTACATTGTCTTTTTTATTACAATATAATTTACATATAACGTTACATTACTTTTAGGTATATGACATAAGGATTTGATGTTTGTACATATTGAGAAATCATCACAATGATAAGTCTAGTTAACATCAGTAAGTATAGTGACAATTTTGAGAGGGGATTAAGGCTTTGAGAGAGCTCAAGATTTTTTCTGGTTGCTTACAGGCTGCTAGTTTTCACTGTGGATGTGGGTTGTTGTTTTTTAAGACCACTATGAAGCTGGAACTTGGGCAAGTTGAAATGTCACTAGACTCACTGTTCTTAACAAGATACAGCCTCATATCTCTTTTTTTATTTCATATATTTTTATTAAAATATTTAATTTATTGTGTTTATGGATTCAAGTGTCCCACTCAATATAACACCCTCCACCCCCAACAACATGCCCTGCATTACACCCCCTTTGCCACCTTCCCCCTAACTCCCACCCACTTTCCTCTGGGACATGCTGTCCTGCTATCTATGTTTCTGTGTTATTATATATAATTTCACTAATACCTTCACCCCTTCCCTTTGACAACTGTTCCTCTGCTCTCCACGACCCTGTCTCTGCTTCTATTCCATTCCTCAGTTGACCTTGTTCATTAGATTCCACATATAAGTGAGATCATATGATATTTGTCTTTCTCAGCCTGGCTTATTTCCCTTAGCATAATAATCTCCAGGTCCATCCATGCCATCACAAAAGGTAAGATTTCCTTTTTTTCCACAGTCACATAGTATTCCATTGTGTATATGCACCACAGCTTTTTTTTCCCAATTGTCCACTGTTGGACACTTGGGCTGTTTCCAGATCTTGGCTAGTGTAAGCAATCTGCAATAAACATAGAGGTACATACATATCTTCTTTTAAATTAGTGTTTTGGGATTAGTGTTTTGGGATTCTCTATTCCTTTTTCATCCTTAGTACATATTCCTAAAAATGGGATAACAGGGTCAAAAGGTAGTTCCATTTTTAATTTATTGAGGAAATGCCATACTGTTTTCCACAGTGGTTGCATAAGTCTGCATTCCCACCAGTAGTGCAGGAGGGTTTCCTTTTCTCCACACCCTCGTCAGCACCTGTTTGTTGATTTATTAATGAGAGGCACTCTGACAGGTATGAGGTGCTATCTCATTGTGGAATTAATTTGCATTTCTCTGATGATTAGTGACATTGAGAATTTTTTCATATACCTATTGACCATCTTTATGTCCTCTTTGGAGAAGTATCTATTTAATTTCTTTGCCTATTTTTTAATTGTATTGTTTACCTTCCTGATGTTGAGTAGTAGAAGTTTTTTATAAATTTTGGTTATTAACCCCTTATCACATTTATCAGCAAATATGTTCTTTCACTGTGTGTGTAGTCTCTTTATTTTGTTAATGGTGTCTTTTGTTTTGCAAAAGATTTTTAGTTTGATATAGTCCCATTTGTTTATTTTGTTCTTTATTTCACTTGCTCATGGAGATATATCAGTAAAATATTGCTACGAGAGATATCGGAGAGTTTACTGCCTATGTTTTCTTCCAAGGTGTTTATGGTTTCGTGACTTACATTTAAGTCTCTTATTCATTTTGAGTTTGTTTTTGTGAATGGTGTAAGGTGGTGATCTAGTTTCACTTTTTTGCATGTACCTGTCCAATTTTTCTTACACCATTTTTTAAAGAGACTGTCGTTACTCCACTGTATACTCTTGCTTCCTTTGTCAAATATCAATTGGCCATAAAGATGTGGGTATATTTCTGGGTTTTCTGATCTATTCTGTTGATCTGTATGCCTGTTCTTATGTCAATACCAAGCTGTTCTGATTACAATAGCCTTGTAGTATAACTTGATATCAGGAAGTGTGATACTTCCTACTTTGTTCTTCATTTTCAAGATTGCTGAGGCTAAGTTCTTTCTTGGTTCCATATAAAGTTTTGAAATATTTGTTCTAGATCTGTAAAGTATGTCATTGGTATTTTAATAGAAATTGCATTGAATCTATAGATTGCTTTGGGTAATATAGACATTTTAATGATGTAAATTCTTCCTATCCATAAACACTGAATATGCTTCCACTTGTTTGTATCTTCCTTGATTTTTTTTCATTGTCTTATACTTTTCCAAGTACAAGTCTTTTACTTCCTTGGTTAAATTAATTCTTAGTTACTTTATTTTTTTTTTGTTATTCTTGCAAGAGTGAAAAGATTGTTTCCCTAATTTCTTTTTTTGACAGTTTATTGTTGGTGTATAAAAACGCCATTGATTTCTGAATATTAATTTTATATCCTGCCACCTTGCCAAACTCATTTATCAGATCTCATAGTTTTTTGACTGAGACATTAGGGTTTTTTATGTACAGTCTGATGTCATCAGCAAATAATGACAGTTTTATTTATTTTCCAATTTGCATGTCTTTAATTTCTTCTTCTTGTCTGTTTGCTATGGCTAGGACTTCCAGAACTATGTTGAATGAGAGTGGTGAAAGGGGGCACCCCTGACTTGTTTCTGATCTTAAGGGGATTGCTTTTAAATTTTGCCCATTGAGTATGATGATAGCTGTTGGTATGTCATATATGGACTTTATTATGTTGAGGTATGTTCCCTGTATTTCCACTTTGTTTAGAGGTTTGATCATAATTGGTGTTGGATTTTGTCAAATGCTTTTTCTGCATTATTGATATAATCATGATTTTTCTCCTTCCTTTTGTTAATGTGATGAATCACCTTTATATATTTACAAATATTATACCAGCCTTGTCTCTGTGAAATTAATCCCACTTGATCATGATGTGTGATCTTTTTAATGTATTACTAGATCCAGTTTGCTAAAATCTTGTTGAGGATTTTAGCATCTATATTTATCAGGGAAATTGGCCTATAGTTTTCTTTCTTTGTAATATCTTTACCTGATTTTGGAATAAGGATAATGCTTGCCTTATAAAATGAGTTTGGAAGTCTTCCCTCCTCTTGAATTTTTGGAATAACTTGAGAAGGATAGGTGTTAGTTCTTTGAATGGTTGGTAAAATTCACCTATGAAGCTATCTGGTCCAGGACTTTTGTTTGCTGGAATTTTGTTTCAATTTCATTTGTTGTAATCTGTCTGTTTAGAGTTTCTGATTTTTCCAGATTGAGTTTTGGAAGATTGTATGTTTGTGGAAATTTCTGTATTTTGGCTAGGTTGTCTAATTTCTTGGTATGTAGATAATCATAGTATTTTTTAAAATCCTTTGTATTTCTGTGGTGTCCGTTGTTACTTCTCTACTTTCCTTTCTAATTTTATTTATTTGGGTCCTCTCTCCATTTTTTCTTGATGAGTCTGATTAGACATTCGTCAATCTTGTCTACCTTTTTAAAGAACCAGCTCTTGGTTTCATCAATCTTTTTTTTTTTTTAATCTTCTATGCAATTTATTTCTGCTCTGATCTTTATTATTTCCTTCCTTCTACTTCCTCTGAGCTTCATTTGTTTTTTTCCAAGTTCTTTTAGGTACAGGGTTAGATTGTTTACTGAGCTATTTCTTGTTTTTTAAGTTATGCTTGTAATGCTATGAACATCAATCTCAGGACTGCTTGTGCTGTGTCCCTTCATTTTTGGGTTGTTGTATGTTCATTTTTGTTTCAAGAAAATTCTTTATTTCATTCTTGACCTCACTGTTAACCTATTTGTTAGTTAATAACATGCTATTTAGTCTCTGAGTGTTTTAATGTTTTTCAGTTCTTCTATTTTAGGTGATTTCTAGTTTCATGCCATTGTGACCAGAGAAGATGCTTGATATGATTTCAATCTTTTAAAATTTATTTAGACTTGTTTTGTGTCCTAACGTGTTCTAGTCTAAAAAATGTATCGTGAGCACTGAAAAGAATGCATATTCTACTTCTTTGGGGTGACATGTTCTGAAGATATCAATTAAATCCAGTTGATCTAGTGTGTCATTTAAGGCTGCTGTTTCTATGTTAATTTTCTTTCCAGAAGATCCATCCATTGATGTTAGTTGGTTATTAAAATTTCCTACTATTATAGTATTGCTGTCAATCTTGTCTTTTATGTCCATCAAAATCTGCTTTATATATTTAAGTGTTCCTATATTGGGTACATACATATTTACAATGGTTCTATCCTCTTGTTGGATTGTTTCCTTCATCATTATGTAATGATCTTCTTTGTCCCTTTCTATATAGCCTTTGTTTTAAAGGAATTTTGTCAGTTATTAAGTATTGCTACCCCAGCTTTTTTCACTTTCATTTACATGAAATATTTTTTTCCATCCCTTTCAGTCTATGTATATCTTTTGTTCTGAGGTGGGTCTCTTGTAGATTGCATATACATGGGTCCTTTTTCTTGTTCATGCAGCTACCCTATGTCTATTGATTAAAGCATTTAGTCAATTTATATTTAAGTTTATTATTGATATGTACTTATTCATTGTCATTTTATTCTTTAAAGTTACAGACCTCTTTCTCTTGATTTTTTTTGTTTGTTTGTTTGCTTTTTTCCTAGGCCTTTTACCACTTTTTGCAGTACTGATTGTTGGATAGAGAGTAGTCTTGGTTGTAGGTTCTTGTTTTGCATCACTTTAATATTTCTTGCCAAACACTTCTGGTCTTAAGTATTTCTGTTGAGAAGTCAGATGTCATCCTTATGGGGGCTCCTCTGTAGAAAATTAACTGCTTTTCTCTTGCATCTTTTAGTATTCTTTCTTTGTTTCTTAACTTTGGCATTTTAATTATGATGTGTCTTGTTATTGGCCTCCTTGGGTTCATCTTTAATGGGACTCTCGGTGCTTCTTGAACTTGTATGGCTTTTTTCTTTAATAGTTTAGGGAAATTTTTAGCTAAACATTCTCCAAACAGGTTCTCTATCTTTTGTTTGTTCTCTTCTGTTTCAAGAACCCCTTTGATGCAGAAGTTGTTTCTCTTCATGTTGTCACAGCAATCTCTTAGAAGTTTCCTCAGTTTTTTTGAGCCTCTTCTCTTTTTGCTGCTCTGCTTCTGTGTTTACATTTATCTTGTGCTCTAAATTGCTGATTTGATTCTCTACTTCATCCAGCCTGCTGTTGATTTCTTCTAATTCAGTCTTCATTTCTGATGCTGTATTTGTCATTTTTGACTGTTTTTCTCTAATGACTTTAATGTCCTTTTTGATGATTGCCATCTCTTTGTTTAAGTTCTCATTGTGATCATCTATTGTTGCTCTAAAATCCTTGAGCATCCTAATAATCATTATTTTAAACTCTGCCTCTGGTAGTTTGGCTACTCCCATTTTATTTACTATTTTTCTTGGGATTTCTTTGTTGATTTATTTGGTTCACAATTCTTTGCCCATTCTTTTCTGTGTATTAGGCAGCTCTGCTCTGACTTTGAACTTTTTTGTGATGTCTTTATGAGGAAGATGGGCTCAGTGGCACGGACCTGTATGTTACCTGAGTTCCTTGCTCTAGGAATGCTTCTTGAGGGTAGTATTTACCCTCTTATTGTATGTGAGTATTGAATACAATTGGTCCTTTCATGGGTGTGATTATCACTTTAGGCTGGCTCACTCTAAGGGTCAACCTTGATCATGTGTATTAGACACTGTGCAGTTTTTGTCTTGTTAAGCACATTTATTCTCTGCTGTGTCTGGTGCCTGCTGGACTCCTCCTTTGGACGTGCTGCTTGTGTAGCTAGCAGAATCTAGCATTGGTGCTATCTGCCACCCAGTACTGGTTGTGTTGGTTTTTGGTCTTCTTGGCTTGGCATCAGCTATTGTTTCTAACCTGCCATGGGCTAGATGTCTGGAGCTATTGCTCTGTTCACTGTTTGTGTTTGCATTTTCTGACCTGGGTAGTGTGGGAGAGGCCAACCTATGTATAAGGATCAGCTTCTTCCTGCTTGAAGTTGATAGCAGGTCTGTAAAAGCCCCAAGCTCCATAAGATTTGCCTCTTCTTTTGAGCTGCTCCACTTCCTCTTGCAGCTGCCTGGTCTTCCCACACAATCATCTGTATAAAGACTATAGTGTGGGCTCAAACTGGCCTTACCTCATCAATCCCTCTATAGGTTACAAGTTTGGCAGATCAGGGTTGATGGGGTTGGGAATACAACATTAGTGGGATCCCTGCTCAGGAGTCTCTTGGTTAGGAGCTCATTATGGGGAAAGTGGCCCCTCCTCCAGAGCCTGATTTCTCAGACACTACTGGATACTTCAATTCTATTTCTCCCTAGAGAGGTGAGCAGTAGGTTCATAGTGGGTCCTCTCTGCAGAAGTTCTTTGAGCTGGTGAGCCCCTGGTCTCAAGGAGGAAAACAGAGAGAGTATTCTCCTGGGGCTGACAGTGCACCCCCAGAAAGTGGCTAAGCCCCTTGACTGGACCCAACAATAGGCTAGTGGACATCTACCCTTTGAATGTCTGTTCTCCAAGCCTCTTTCTTTTTTCCCTGTGAACTAGCCTAGCAGGACAGGATATCCAGGACCCTAATTGTTTGCTTTTCTGCCACTATAAGACTCTATTAAATGGGAATGGTCCATTGCTTTCTGGCTCTGCAGTTTCTCTACTGTCTGCCTGAATCCAATGTGGACCTGCCTGGCCTTAGCCACTGGCATTACAGTTGGTTTTTCAAGATGATTGTTCTTTAGTTGTATTTCAATTTGGTCCTGGGAGATGATGGTTGGAATGTTTGCCTACTCTATTGCCATCTTGGAATCAATCATCTCTCTTTCTTTTTCCTTTCTGTGTTAATTTTCAATGAATGCTTCTTGGGTTGCTACATTACTGTGGTGAATTTCATGAGTTCTGAAAAAGTTAAGCATGCCATTTTTCTCATTGCTTCTAGGGAGGAGAAAATTTTCAGAAGTTATTTTTTTCCTTCATTTTTCTTAAGTGGGAGGCAGGGAAGCAGAGAGGCAGACTCCTGCATGCTCTCCTATCAGGATCCACCCAGCAAGACCCTATGGTGGGTGCTTTGCCCATCTGGGGCTGCTCCTCCATTGCTTGGCAACTGAGCTACAGGTATTAATCGACTTACGACCTATGCAACTTATGACCATTCGACTTTACAACCACAATCGCTAGCCAAGACTGCTCCGTGTCTGGCAGCGCAAATGTTGCCCAGCTGGGTGCACGACAGTGCAGACCAGCTTCCGGCAGCAATTTGCAATTGGGAAAATGTTTTCTATGGTATTTTTTACACCTATATCTTGTATTTTTGTATGCACCTGTATTTTGTAATTTTCTATGTTTTGCAAATATTAAACCAGTTGTACTGGTAATGCAGTGTTTTACTTAAACCTGACAAATGTAAAAATAAGAAACAAAATTGTGTAGTGATGATACAAATGGCATAAAATGAACTAAGAAAATTATGATATATAACAATAATGAGAGAAAATTATGATAAAATATGACTTAAAGATTTTTATAACATCATTTCACAGTATTGTGCATAAAGCCTACTCAACTTACAACCAAATTTTGTTAGGACAGGTCTGTCAGAAGCAATTATGGTTGTAAGTCGAGCCCTAGCTGTATTTTAGTGCTTCAGGTGAGGCCATAGAGCCACCTGCCCAGGGCCAGATTGCTTTCCGAGCCATGGCAGTGGGGAGGGAAGAGAGAGAGATAAAAAGAGAAGGGAAATGGGGAGGGGTGGAGAAGCAAGGTTTCACTTTTCCTGTATGCCCTGATTGGGAATCAAACCCAGGACCTCCACACACCAGGCCAGTGCTCTACCACTGAACCGATCGGGCAGGGCCAGAAGTTTTTATTCTTCCATTTTTACTGACATCTAAAGCTACTGGTAAGAAACCCTGTGAACTTGTCCAATGAGTTTACTGGAAGTGATCCAGGTGAATCAACACCAGAGAGGTTTCCCTTAATTATTGCTCTGCTTTAGACTCTAGATCTTCCCACATGTATGGGACAGGTTTGCAAAGAGATGCTCAGTGAGTGGTGGGAGTCAGCTGGTTTTCACAGGTTGGGCAGAACCAATATCTAATTTTTTTTATTGAGTTTGGCAAACCAGTTGTTAAAATGTCAATTGTGATGAGAGTTCTCTCTAAGGTGGGCACCTTGGCAGCTGCCCAATATGGAAATCACGAATTTACATTCCTTACTCTTTTTTTTTAATATATATATATATATATATATATATATATATATATATATATATATATATATTATATATATATATATTACAGGGACAGAGAGAGAGTCAGAGAGAGGGATAGATAGGGACAGACAGACAGGAACGGAGACAAGTGAGAAGCATTAATCATTAGTTTTTCATTGCCATCGCAACACCTTAGTTGTTCATTGATTGCTTTCTCACATGTGCCTTGACTGCGGGCTTTCAGCAGACCGAGCAACCCCTTGCTGGAGCCAGTGACCTTGGGTCCAAGCTGAAGAGCTTTTGCTCAAGCCAGATGAGCCTGTGCTCAAGCTGGCGAGCTCGAGGTCTCGAACCTGGGTCTTCCGCATCCTAGTCCGATGGTCTATCCATTGCACCACTGCCTGGTCAGGCTCCTTACTCTTTTTTAACATTCATCTGTGCAACAGTGTAGTCTAAGTGCCTGTAGTGATTGATCTTCATTCTGTCTATAGGTAAAAAGAATTGCAAGTGAGGATGCCAACAAGAAGCAATATGGAAATATCTTAAATAACAGTTTTATTGTTTTTGTCAGGTATTATTTAATATTTTTTCATTCATATTTTAAAACTCTTTCTTATAATCTAGTTTTGTGTGTCTCTTTTATTGTTCTTATTTAAGTATTAAATGCATGAAATAATAAACTACCTTTCAGTATATCATTTTTTTATTCTTAAAACAGTCTTTAGGGCAGAGAGCCAGTTATTAAGTTATTTGAATCCCACCCAGTGTGCTCAATGATAATTGAGATTGAATTTACTACTAGATTGATACTCAAGAGACCTCAAGTCAGATTTAATTAATAATTCAAAGAAATTGAAATCACTTGACATTTCTTGAACATTTAATTTTGAAATGCAAATTAATATCTGTTGCATTAGCAAGAGCTGGTTTCCTTATATCCTGCTCTCTTCCCTTCCAATTCCTTTCACATCTTAATGACTCGTTAGTTAATCCTCTAAAAAAACCCTATCATCCTAACAACTTTTTGTGATTTTCCCGTTACTTTCAACAATACCTTCTTCTAATGGAGAGCTGAGACCTTCAGGTGTTCCAAGTGTCATCTATAGACACACACATATACACACAATTAATTACACATGAACTATGTAAACAGAGCTTGAACTAGTTTTACATACTGAATTTTAACATAATGTTGACTGCTAAAAAAAAGTTAAAAAATTATAACTCTGTGGTATTTATTTGCTCTCAAGTGAGAATTAACTGGAAAACTTGATATATAGCCAAACTCCCTTGCTTCTGCTTCAGAGAAGTTCATATGGTCCCGGTTACTGTTTATGAAACTAGTTGGTTCTTATGAAGCAGGTGGTCTTCATACAATCATTTGGAAAAAGCAAAAGCTATTTTACAAGAGGATCAAAAACTTGGCATTCAAAATGCCTCACAAGTTAGCCAACTTTACCTTTGCAACCTTGAAAATATCAGCTTTCCCCAGGCTGTCTGTTGAATGTGCTCTGCTCATGCTGAGTGTTGGCTGGTTTTGTTACCTCCATCTGACATGCATTACTCTTCCTTTTATGCATGACTTTATCTACCCTTTCCTAATCCCAGCTCACATTTCACCTTCTCCATTTTACTGACACTTATCTAATTCAGCTTATAACAACCAAGAGAATAAATTGGACTAGATGCTACTGTTTTCCTAAATAATAACAATAATTGCTTAGTTTTAAATGTTCTGATTTCATTGCCTTAGTGAAGGGTGTGACTGTGAGTGCTTTTCCCTCCCTAAATAGCTGGGAACTTGAGTTGGGCCTGTCAGTTTAACTTGGCCTGAGACAGCAGTGCATGAAGACAGTTGGGATCCAAAGATGTTTGGGCAATACAGAGATCACGAGGCAGGTGAACAGTCCCTCTCAGGTGGCAACCCGATGGAGAGGAGAGGCAAAATTCAAGCAGAGAGTAACTAGACGAAAAGCAGGAGTCTCAGAGGAGAATAAATTAGTTCTGAGTAAAAGGAAGAAAACATGCCTGCATCTGGATTTTAAGCCCATTTTTGCAGGGCTGGCAGGATGGGTACAGATAGAGGTACCTTTAGAGGCATAGCAAGAGAAAGACAAAATTATAAGTGATAAATCACATTTTTTGTGTTTATTAAAAAGGCTAAGAAAATCTAAAAACAATGCCACAACTTGCTATTATTAGCTTAATCCTATAGAGACCATTTTTTACCTCAGTTTTGGTTCTCTGGTGTCTTCAGTCTAATCTTCTGAGTTCCTCAATGTAGGAGAGGATAGTAGAAAAAATAAGAAGCAATCTTGTGATGTGTTGATGGTTACAATCAAGGTCAACATTAATGTTTATCACTTCCATTGTAGATTTTAATTCCTAACCACACAGAGTGTCCCCAATTATATTGTACTAACTCAGCATTACAATATATTTAATAATAATCTTTCTAGTTAATATACAGAACATCTGTATGTCAGAAAAGATGCTGATTTGTTTTCTTTCTCCTACAAGATACTTTTGATGTCATCTAGACAAGTACAGACAAAAACATGTTAAAACCCTTGTTAGATATGAAAAGTTTTAGTATATTTTTCTTAAACGACTTGACTCCATTTGATTATCACTTTTATATAATTTTCATAAGTCAGTATACATGTATATGTATGTATGCATAATTTTATGTTTAATCATCTGAAAGTTTAAGCATTATGAGACAAAATAGCAACATTACTGTGTATGTTCCTTTTCTCTCGTACTCTACATTTCAACCTTTGCTTTTAATCATATTCTTCTTTAATTTCCAGTATTGGAACAATGTTTATATTTTCTTTAATGTCAGGAGCACATTAAATGATTTTTAAAAAATGGCATGTAAAACATATAGTTAAATATGGTTTTAAAGTAAGAGATGCATGAATGAAGTAGATGAAGATATTTTCGTGGTTAAATATGGTTTTAAAATAAGAGACATATGAATGAAGTAGATGAAGATACTTTTGTGGTTAGGAACATTAAATATAAATAAATGTATATAGAAAAATCTTATCACAGACATGTTTCACTTAAAATTAAAAGCCATTGTTGTATAAACACACACATGTACACACATGGACATACATACACATCATTTCAGGGTGATAGCTCCTCATACTTTCAAGAAGTATTTTTAGGTTGAGATTGACAGAAAAGTTGTTTGATTTTTCTACTTCTTTTTATGTACGTATTTATTTTGTTGAGCACATACTAAGTGCTGAGTAAACAATGTAAATGAAGTCCCTATTCTCATAAGTCTGCTCTTCTCCCCGGGGAAGGCAGCATGGGAACAAGTAGACTAATGTTAAACATGGTAACATTTCAAATGGCTTTCAGGTTTATAAATAAATTTACAGTGGGTAGTAGAAAATAGAGAGAATGACTGGAAATATAGAATTTTAAGTAAAGCACTGGGAAGTTGTCCTTGAAGAGGTTATCTGCTCCAAAATATGGCCAGCAGTTAGGCATATGAAAATATGAAAGAGCTTGTTCCAAGCAGAGGGACCTCAGCTTGGATAAGGGAAGGGACAAGACTGAGCATTTGAGGAAGTGGAAGAAAACCAACTAGCTGGGTTCTAGTGAAACAGGTTGTAAGAAATGATATAGGAAATGTAGGCAGGGGCCAGATGGTTAATGGTTAATGGGTTTTGGAAACATATTTTATTGTATTCTAAAAGTCGCAAGAAGTAATAGGAAGGTTTTAGGCAGGAGAGTAAAATAACCTGATGGTGAGTCTGGTGGGCTAGAGAACAGTGGGGATCATCTGTTTTGGTTTTAAGGGGTATATTAGATCAGCTGTTTTCAGTTCTTTCTCTGTGTCTTATTTTAATTGCAGTCAGAGCCAAGCAAGGACTGTGGACAGGAACCATATTTTGTTTTTTTGGGTTTTTTTGAAGAACATAGTTTAAAGAAATCTGTTTCTTTTGGAGAGTATTGCAGATCATAAAATGTTTGACTATTGGTAGATTGCCCATGAAAGAATGATTGCCAAAGAGATTTTAAAATGCATATCAAGAACAAAATGTTCCCTTACCCATGGAATGAACAGTAGAAAAGTGTAATATCTCTCTATTTTATTACAACTTTGTACATTCTCTCTTTTTTAAGTTAGTGTATTGTTTAATCAATAGAATTTGCATCATTGCTGAAAAAGACATTTAATAGTACACACCAAATGAAAAAACTAAACTGTTATATGTTTATTTCTTTTTAAAATATTTATCTTTCAATTTATTTTTTTTTCAATGATCCTTCAATAATAATAAAAGTTTCAAAAAGAGGCCTCTCACAGGGCAGAAGATCAGTTTTACTTATTTAGAAAAAGATATCATTTAGATTAAAGTGTTATTTATTACTGTATTGTTACTGTTCTTTAGCATCAAACATATCAGTGATAAGATGACTATATAATCATATTTGTATATTCCCAAATAATTAAGTAATGTTTTGAGAAAGTCATCAATTAAATAACATTAGAAATAGTAAAAATGTTTGCGAAACACTTTACCTAAATATACAGCATTTGGCTTTTAAAAGCTGTATTTTACCTGGTTGCCTACAAAATCTTAACAACCAAAATCTCCAACTACCTCCTGATTGTTCTCAAAAAAATTATGCTCATATATTTTATTTCTTAGATTGATGGTTTTAGTATTTTATGAAAATTATATATGCCTGAGATAAAGATTTAATAAACACCTAAAATAGTAAGATTTTAAAAAATCTCTCTATATTTCATTAATTAAAATAAAAATGGAAGATATGTGATTTCATCTCTGTCCCACCATCTCTCATCATATGTATACAAGCAAATCTCAGAGCTATTCTGGGTTTAGTTATAGATTACTACAATAAAGTAAATATTGCAGTAAAGCAAGTCACACAAATTTTTGGTTTCCTGGTGCATATAAAACATTTGCTTATACTATACTATAATTTATTGTTTATATTTTTATTTTCTAAAAAACAAATATATATACCTTAATTAAAAATGCCTTATTGCTAAAAGATGTTAACCATGATCTGAGTCTTCAGTGAATCATAGTCCTTTTGTTGAAGATTTGTTGTGTCTCAATGTTGATGGCTGCTGACCGATCGCACACACCATGACAGATATAACAATAATGTAAAAGTTTGAAATATTGTGAGAATTACCAAAATGTGACAGAGATATGAGGTGAGCAAATGCTGTTGGAAAAATGGTGCAGATAGACTGGTTCCTTCAATTGATAAAAACAATAACTGTGAGGCACAATAAAGTGAAGCACAAGGAACAAGGCATGCTTGTATTATATTATTATAGTATATAGTGTGTGTACACAAGCACATGCAGTACAAGAAATAATAACCCCTCTAAAATATAATGTATATTTTAAGGAAAACAGAATCACACAATACATTCTGTTTTGCTAAAAATAATATTACATTTAAAACTTTTTTCCAAAGAAAAATTAATAAAATAATTGTAAAAACATTAAATATTTTTTCTTCTGACAAAAGTTAATGAATCTCAGAAGATTTTTCTAAAGCTAATTGAAAAGATTATTCAAAATTTAAAAGTTGGTGGCACTTTTAAAATCTTTACTATTTCAATGGTTAACAGAACCAATTGACTACATTACTAAAAAGATGAGAAAATACTCTGTTTAAACTTACCCAATTTCCCTTCTCCAAACTTCCTATTTTCTCTGAGTTTGATATATTTAAAATTTTACATTCTCTTATGGAATCATAAATTCCACACTTGTTCGGGTTTGTGCTAGTCTAAAATACATCATGAATCCAGTTTGCTAAGTATTCTCCATTTTAGATTTTCTTACTAGATTTATATTTTTTGGTTTTCTTTTATTATGAATTTTATTTGTTTACTTTAATGTTCCAAAAAGGTGCTTCTTTTCCTGAGTTTTTGAATGTTTCTGAATGTTTTTCCTGTTTTGTCACAATTGAAGGGAACAGCATAGATAATGCTCCTGCTCTTGTGAAGTTCATAATTAGATGTGGATAGAAAGGACACATACGTGAATTTTATTGATATATTGTGATTTTTGTGGAGAGAAAAGCAGGATAATGGGATAAGGTGACTGAGCCACTTCAAGGGTGTTGTTATGTAGTAGTCTTTTCTTGGAGAGAAAATTTGAGTTGGCATAGTAATGACAAAAGGAACCAGCCATGTGAAATGGATTGGGGAGCATTCCAGGCAAAAGAAACAGAAGTAAGTGCACAGAGCCTCTGATAGAAAAAATATGCTTTCTGAAGACTTGGAAAGACAGAAATAAGGTCATTTTATGGCCCTGGCCAGCTAGCTGCTCAGTGGTAGAGTGTCAACCTGACATGTTACAGTTTCAGGTTAGATCCCAGTCAGTGTGAACGGCAGAAGTGACAATCTACTTTTCTTCCCCTCTCCATTCCCCTTCTCTCTCTCTTCCCCTTCCCGTAGCCAAGGCTCACTTGATTCAAGCATGTTGGCCTGGGCACTGAGGATAGCTCCATGGAGCCTCCACCTAAGGTGTGAAAAATAGCTTGGTTGTGAGTCATCATCAGCCCCAGATGGGCAGAGCGTCAGCCCCAGATGGGGGTTGCTGGGTGGATCTTGGTCAGGGTGCATGAGGAGTCTGTTTATCTCCCTTCCTTTCACTTAAAATAAGAAAAAGGTTTTTTCTTTTTTTATGCTGAAAAGTAGTAAATAGGGCTGAAAGCAGGTGTTAGGAGATGGCTTAGAGAGGTAGGGAGGGTAGACCACATAGGCCTGGTAGGCCACCATAAGAGATTAGGGATGTTTCTAATTGCATGGGAAGTCTTCTTTTTACTCTAGATACTTCTCCTTTGTGCCTCATCAGGGCAAACTTCTTGAAAGGACTGTTCCTAATTTCTTACTTAATGTTATATATTTCATTTTTCAGGCTTACTTCATTACTGCTCTAAGAACTCATTGACAAAGTTATCATTCCTATGTGAAATCTAAAAAATAGAGTAGAATAATGATTACTAGGGGCTGGAGGATAGGGAAGATGGGGAGATATTGCTCAAAAGGAACTAATTTTCAGTTAGAGGTTGAATAAGTTCTGAAAACCTAATGCACATCATTGTGACTATTGTTAACAATACTGCATTATATACCTGAGAGTTGCTAAGAAACTAGATCTAAATGTTATTACCACAAAAAATGATAATTATGTGATGTGCTGTAAATGTTAGCTAATGTTACAGTGGTAGTTAAATTAGAATACATGTATATCAAATCAACACTTTGTACACCTTGAATTTACACAATACTATATGTCAATTATATCCCAATTAAAACAGAAAGAAGAAACCATGCAGTCAACTTATGAAAACAAAACAAAACAAAGGTGGAAATGACAATAAGATTGCTTCATTTAATGGTTATTTTCCTGCTCTTAGTTTTCTTGTCCATTTAGTAGTTGTGAGAAAAAAAAAAGATAAGGCCATAGACTAAACTTGACAAGCCAGGGGAGCCATGCACGATGGCTTTGCCAACTCAGAGGCCTAAACTAACCACTCAGGATGGTCTAAAATGAAAACCTTCTAAATAAAAGCAGTTTATGGTGGGTAGTCATGTCCTAGGGTGGTATTTTTTCTCTAATAAAGTCAGTGCTTACTGTAATCAAGGCTGTCTGTTCTCTTTTGCATCTACAATAAAGTACTGGATAACATGTCTGAAATGTAAGGCTCATCTTCTCTTCCTGCCACACTCAGGGCAGACATCCCATCAGAGCGGAAACCAACAAACACCCTCAGTATCATTATCATCATGTTAATTAACTATTAACTATTGTATTCCTGCCTATGTAAAAAAAGTTTCAACATATACATTTTTACTTTTTATCCAATCCCAGAGATTTTTCCGCTTTGCTTTCTCCTGCCTCCCCAATCTATTACTAATCAATTTCATGTAACCCCCTTATGTCTTCCCCTTTGATTCTAATGTATAAAATAAGTGACAAAACTGCCATTTTCTGAAACATTTTCTCAATTTGTTCAGACTTTGTTTCCCACAATTGTCAGCAGTTTGGCTCAAAAAAACTCATAAAAAAATCACAGGTTTGGGAGTTTCTTATGTTGACATAGTATTTGGTGAAGTAAACACTTCCTCTTTTCCCATTGGCATATATAATACAATTTATTCTAGTATTCTTTTAATCTTACTGAGGAGTCCTTTATTGACTCCTTTTGTGTATTTATACAATTTCAATGTGATTTCACACAGTTCTATAACTTTGATATCATGTACATAATTGTCCTTGCCTTTTTTAGAACTCCAGTTTTATGTATCAACTGTTCACTTGACATCTCTCCTTGGATATTAATGTATATCTCATGTGTAACATGGCCAAAATCAAACTATTGTTTGCCCATTTGAAATTAGTGATTTGATGGACTTTCCCATTGCATTAAGTGTACCCTAATCCACTCAACTGATCAAATAAAACATTTTGGCATTCTTGAGAATTCCCTTATACTCTGATGCAATCAATCCTTCAGGAAGAACTGTCACTTCAGGTTTAAAATACCCAATCAGAAAAATTTTCTCTAGGATGAGCAGCCTCAATTTTATTTTCATGTACAGATCAGAAATTATATAAATTAAATAATTCTAAACAATTCTTGGAGCAAGAGAAAAGCTGGAAAATAAATGTTATTAGCTATTTGGAATTGCATTTAATTACTTGTAACTACAGTAACTAACAATTTAGGAGCTCATTCTCTTGTGGAAAAAAAAATCTAAAAGTAGACTAGACTCTTCATGGTTCCATGAAATCATCAATGTCCTTCAGATTTTTACCTTGACATTCTTTAACGTGTTTCATTCTTCAGGTTGCATTATGAGTACCAGAAGAAGGCTAGAACTCCAGCCATCTTCTTCAATTTCCAGGAAGAAAGTAGAAAAAGACTAAAGCACAAAAAGCTTCTTCAACTAGTGTAGAGTAAGCATCTGAAATTTTCCTTTCTTCCTTCTTTTCATCTTTTCTTCTTTCCTACTTTTCTTCTTTCCTTCCTTCCTTCCTTCCTTCCTTCCTTCCTTCCTTCCTTCCTTCCTTCCTTCCTTCCTTCCTTCCTTCCTTCCTTCCTTCCTACTTTTTTTTAAGAAAGGCGCAAGGAGAGAGAGAGAAACAGGAACATAGAACTGTTCCTGTGTGTACCGTGACCAGGAATTGAACTGGCAATCTTGTTGTTTTCGGACAACACTCTAACCAACTAAGCTAACCATCCAGGGCCTGAAATTTCTTTAATTTCAAAAGACTTACCTAGTGGCTTCCAGCCTTGCTATTCTCAATCACAAATAATTTCATGGGAGCTCACAGCCACCTTGAATAAAAACATGTTTGTGTTGAAAAGGATGATAAGAAGAGTGGATATTGGTTAAGCTAATAATGGTCTCTGCCAGTTTTTTTTCCCTTCTCTTTCCCCAAAGCATATCTTTTCCCACATTTAATATCTAAAAACATTTTAGGAGAATTATTTTAAAACAAAAAATATTGCTTTAAAATTTAAAAATCACTGTACATTAATCATTTAATTTCAGTTGTTTGGTAATTAATGTTATGATATCATAAAATTTTAACTCTGAAAGGAACATAAAAAATTACTATTCTAATGTGAGCTTTTCAAAGTGTGATGAGTATTAGTACCAGTTCATGGACAGGATTTTGTCAATTAAATAAAAATTAAGAGTAAGTGTTCAAAAACTTTTAGAGCAATTTGATAGCTTAATTAAAAGCTCAATCATTTGCCTGACCAAGCAGTGATGCAGTGGATAGAGTGTTGGATTGGGATGCAGAGGACCCAGGTTCAAAACCCTGAGGTCACAGGTTTGAACACGGGTTCATCCGGCTTGAGCATGGGTTTACCAGCTTAAGCAAGGTTGCTGGCTTGAGCGTGGGATCACAGACATGACCCCAAGGTCGCTGATTTGAACAAAGGGTGACTGGTTCAGTTGAAGCCCTTCCCCCACCCCAGGTCAAAGCACATATCAGAAAGCAATTAATGAACAACTAGGTATCTCAACTATGAGTTGATGCTTCTCATCTCTCTCCATTCCTGTCTGTCTATCTGTCTCTTTCACATTTTGCCAGGATGGCATAAAGGAACTTGGGCTAGGTAATTTTGCTCCAAAATTCTTGCACAAAAAATTATAATTAACTTATAAAGTCTAGAATAAGTGGTTAATTTGTTCCAAAGTAATACTAACCTATAAGAGAAAAAATAGTTTTTCCAGTTATTCATTGTCTTCTTAAATTTTTATT
This sequence comes from Rhynchonycteris naso, assembly GCA_037038555.1. Classification (NCBI taxonomy): domain Eukaryota; kingdom Metazoa; phylum Chordata; class Mammalia; order Chiroptera; family Emballonuridae; genus Rhynchonycteris; species Rhynchonycteris naso. Next base: position 35,935,403 of record CM073000.1, on the reverse strand, counting down.
GAAGTCAGCTAATATGGACCTAGAAAGTCTTAGAAAAATAAAGAGTAATAACTTAGAACCAACCTTTAAGAGGTTTATAACATAATTATAAATAAAAATTGTTTCACTGTTTCAAGTTTAAAATATAATATTCTAGGAATGGAAATGGAACTATTAATTCTGTAATATATCCAATTTATTTTAAAATTATTGTATGAACCCAGTAATATCTTTTAATTCTTCTATCTCCTCTATTCTAATGCTTCTAAATTGGTAGCATGTTGGGGCCAGACACATTATTTATCACAAAAACTTCTGTTTGAGTTTGGGGTTGTTTGTGCTCTGACACTAATAAACAAGACAACCCTTCCCACCAGCTTTTTAGTTTGATGCACAACATTTGTTGACCTGTCAACAGAAGCTCAGTGTCCTTGGTAAGTCTGGGAACCATGTTTCTCAGAAATCATAAAACAAGAACAGCCTAGACATGCTTTGTGCAATATGATCAGAAAAACACAGAGGGTATGGAACAGAAGAAGGAAGCCAGCCTAGACTCAGAGATGAAGTAGATTAACTGTACAAAGACACAGACACTATCCATTACTTAGCATGCTTAGAATTATAGTAGAGCCTCACTTATCTCTGTTGAAATGAATTAGAATGTGAAAAGTCAAGGACAGAATTCAGGCAGGAGTGGTAAAAGAAAGGTCAATAATAGAAACTAAGAAAAAAAGTAATTTTACTTACTGTACTACAAATTGACTGAAGTCAAAGATTACTTTATATTTACTTTCATAAACCTACCACCTAGAGGCATCAACAGTGTGTGAAATAAATGAATAAATGATCTATAGTGGCTTCAGTAAAAGTAGATGCAGAGACACAGTATAGTCAAATCAGATTGATGGATTTATAAAGAAAATGGGAATGAGGACTGGGATATAATTTCAACAAATGAGGACATAAAAAGGAACAGAGAATAAGAATACCAGGAAAAGATGTGAATATAGAGGGGTCTGCGTGCATGTGTCTAGGACTGTTTTGTGTACTGATGGTAAAGAGTGATGGGAGAAGAAAGATGAAGAACATAAGTGGGATAGAGTAACTAAAAGGATAAGGACAATAAATTTTACAACTTGAATAAAGAAATTTGTAATTAAAAAACAGTAAAAAACTTCTAGCTTGACCAGGTAGTGGCACAGTGGATAGAGCATTGGACTGGGATGCAGAGAACCCAGGTTCAAAACCCCAAGGTCACCAGCTTGAGTTTGAGCTCATCTGGCTTGAGCATGGGCTCATCAGCTTGAGTGCGGGCTTGTTGACTTGAGTATGGGATCATAGACATGACCCCATGGTTGCTGGCTTGAGCCCAAAGTCCCTGACTTGAGCAAAGGGTCACTCATTCTGCTGTAGCCTCCCAATCAAGACACATATGAGAAAACAATCAATGAACAGCTAAGATGCTGCAACAAAGAATTAATGCTTCTCATCTCTCTTCCTTCCTGTCTGTCTGTTCCTATCTGTCCTTCTCTCTGTCTCTCCTCCTGTTTCTGTCACAAAATAAAACAAAACAAAACAGTAAAAAACTTCAAGTTGTATTATCCAATTGTATTCAGATATGATTAAAATGCATAGCTCCCAATTTGAAGACTACTTGATGTTGTTCTAACAGATAATTTTGTAATAAGAAGAGGAAGTGAGATGTTTTATATAAGAAGAACACTTATTTGTGAAAAGTTAAACTAACCAATAATCAAGTCTTTCTCAGTTTTCCAACAAAACTCTATGGAATTATGGACGACAATTTGCTATTAGGTTATCAGAATACCTTGTATATAAGAATGTCTCTGTGTCATTAAATACAATTGTATGCAACTGAATTTTCTTACTTTCTATTTTCACTAATGAGACAGGGATAGAGTGGTTAGAGTTTGTATTTTTGCCTGATAAATCATTTTAAGAATGAAAGTAGATACACTTTAACCTCAGATATAAATGTGGACTTCTTAGTGTTAAGCCTGTTTTAGCACTTAAGAAAGTTTCCCATTTTGTCTCATCTAAGGTGTTCTTTGAATAGTCATTACTGCTTGATGACGATCTACTCTCTCCTTTTACTCATCTACCTACAAGATATCAAACTGCCACCAAGGCAGCCCTGTGTCTCAGCAGATCAAATTTACCAACACCCAAGGACTTAACTGCTGATATGCACAATCTAAGATAACTCCAAGTTAGTGCCCTACTTAGAGTGTGCTCTATAACTTGCACAGCTGACACTTACTTTTGTAACCAATGACTTTTTTTTGTCACTAATAGTTTTCCTCATTTTCTTCTCACATCTCAAACAATCCAATCTATATTTAACCTAATTTTTCCAAGATTTAGACCATAATAATTCTGTGTAGCTTCCTAAGTCACCTTTTTCTCTAAGTCTTTTCTAAGACTCTTAATGTGTCCCGAAACAAGAAAATAGCCAATGATGTTTTATCTAGTCTTCACTCAATCACTACTATGATGACTACTACTGTTACTAGTATTAGTTGCTACCACTACCAGCACTACCTACTGCTACTAACTACTTCCTGCTACTGCTGCCACTGCCCCCGTGGCTACTCATTTATCAAATCTCTATAGTGAGCCAGGCATGATGCTAAACACTGTTCTCATGACAAACCTGTAAAGGCAGGCATTTATGTTTTATATTTTACAGATGCGATATTATCAAAGCTAAAATGAATTTATGTGATCTGCTAGCAAATGTCAGAATCTGGATTGAAACACATGTTTTCTAAACTTGGGTTGTTTCTATTTCACCAAGAACAGAGGGACCAGATTTACTTAGGAAATTATCAAAAGACCAAGATTTGTTAATAAAGAATCTGGAAAAATCCTAAGTGTACATGCTGAGATTCACTGAGATAGTTGGAAGGCAGGAATGAGTCTTTCTTGGTACAGGATAGTCTGTCCTTCCTAACACTAGTTTACCTGTGGGTTATTGGGATGAGAAATTCAGGTTGAGGACTAGGCATTAGGTACACACAGTTCTCTAACTAGATGTCAAGAGGTGAAAGATTTCACTGAGGCTCACTAAGACTCATCACAATCTCTAGAGAATTAGCTTCATTTAACAACAATAGGCTCTATTGACATTGCAAAAGACATTCAGTTTATGAAAAGAGTTTACTCACTTTGTCTGCTTTGTTTAATTCCATCAAATTGTAAGCATTTGAAATTCATTCTATTTATATTATATATAAACCCATGAAGCCTGCATTATAAAAAATACCTCCTATTATGGTTTGAGAATCATAGAGTTAGCAGGAAAGAGATAGACTAGAACCTCATATTTTAAACCTTAGCCAGTACTGTCCTTCCTGGTAAAGAAAAGGAAGGGAACAGCAAAATTAGAAAGTCTACTGTGAAAGACTAGAAAAGATACTTCTTTCTGACTTAAAATGAAATAAAATCAAATGACATGAGCACCTATTTTTAGACAAATACTATATTTAGCAGGAACATAATAAATATTTAGTAAATAATTTTAATTGGCAGACATTTTAGCTTTCTGAGAAAATGACAAAGTCTTTGTTAACATTGTTAGAACTCTAATATTCAACTGATTTTTAAAATATAGTTTATAAGTTTAAAATTCACCATGTGGAAATTTTTCAAAAGCTTTTGGGATAATTTATTGGATGCAAATACTTTTATTATTGTTGTTTAGGAATTGATTGTTCAGAGACATGAATTAGATTCTTAAACTTTAAATAAAATATTTTAGTACAACACAAATAATATTTGCAAAAAGTAGAAATAACTTTTTAAAATAAGGAATCTAACTAAAATTTATCTTTATAAAGCTTTATGAAAAATCTTTGTTTCAATCTCATAGATCACATCACCATGTAACTCAATAAGAAAGTAAATGGACACTTTAAAAATAAGCAAAAAGAAAAGAAAGTTAAACACATAAATAAATGTATTAATTAATGTATACTTTCCTATATTTTCGACAAACCACAATAATCTTGGGTGTCATATTCCAGAAATGTTATATGAATGTGATTACAAATATAGTTATTTCTTTTGGAGAAGTGTTTTCTCTTTACTGAAAATAAGGTCACTATATCCTCTTCGCTCCTTTTCCTGACCTACCCCAATGCCTTTCAAATTGCTGTTCAGTGCCTGCTATTCCTGCCATTGGTGACTCTGTGGAAAATACTTCAGACTTTTAGAGAATTTGAGGGCTCTAAATGTTAGATAAATAGAACCTCTGAAAAGCTGCAGCAATATTAGAAAACTCATACTTGGCAGTCTCCTTGGCACCACCAGTGGGCCTGAATGGTGCCAGCTTGCCATGTCATAGTGTGTTTCTTCTTAAAGCCTCAATAGATTTCTTCAATTTATATCATTGCTTAATAATTTGAGTTACAAATACAAATATTTCTTGGAAAAGTATAAATGTATGGGGTGTTGGAGAAATTGGCTCAATCAGATTGGTATTTTTGCTAGGAGCTGAAATCAGATGGGCTCAGGGAGTGGGAGTTTGTATAGAAAGTAATTATGGAGCATAGCTGGAGGGCTCAGGTGGTGTTTTGCAGGGTCTGGTCCATGGAGTACCAGAAAGGAATGTTTTCAGACTCCACAGGAAGGAAAGTGAATGGGAATCTATGGGAAGTTTTAAAGGGGTCTATCATGATGCAAGGAAAGGAGTGGCAGAAGCAGAGGCCCTGTTGTTAGTTTATGGAAGAATAAGAATAGAGGCTACTAGGACACCAGTGATGTCCAGGCATTTGTAAAGAAAGAAAATCAATTGCAATGTAGCTGAAAAGGATGGTGGAATCAAACTCTTCCCTCTTATTCCTAAATTGCTCACTCCATGCTTTCAAGAATTAAACATAATGTAATGACATTCTTATTGTATTTCATCTCCTTTAATGGTCCTTTATTGAGGAGACTAGGAACTTAACCATTATTGTGTGTGCATTATAAATTGCAAAAAACAAACTCTTTAGAGTTCTCAACAGAAAATGCCCTAGAATGGCAAATAAGGTACTTCATTGTCTATCCTTAAATTAAGATAAATTGGCATTCTCTCATTATTGTTAATCAGTTTGAATGTTTGTACTGCTGGGAACATGTAGGGAAGTATAATGCACTTGGGCATCTGCTCACAGCCTCCACCCGCTGCCCTCTCTTCCACCCATCCCCTCAGTACAGTTTGGGACGAATTTCCTAGATGAGGTGATTGGGAAACGTTGGCTCATTTTTAAAGACAGCAGTTCATATTTCAGCTTTTTATGACTCCCCTTGGAAGAACTGGCTATTATCTCCATCACAGTTCTAGATATCCTGTTTCTTCTCTGTGGTATCTAAACTATGTCCTTGTTTCCATTATCTTTCTCCCCCTATTAGCACGTAAACCTCTTAGAACCATGAACTGTGGTGTGTTTGTCTTGTATTCTGAGGGCCGATCAAAGTAAGTTCTCTTTCCAGAATGGATGAATGAGTGAATGATTACATGGACCCATAAATGAATGAAGCAGATGGCCTATGATTCCCCTTCAGAATGTAATCTATTTATCAACTGGCACTCCCTATCAGGATTGTTCAGGACTGTGGCTTTGGCTGTCTGTGCTGCTTTCCTTTACTGATAGATCAAGATAATTTCAAATAGCCAGATGTGACAATTGCATGCCATCTAAGTAGGAAATTAAATCTTTTATTTTTGAATTTTTTGTGATGATTCAAATAATTCCAGCTACTTTATAAACATTCATTACCTAATTTCTGGGCTGGCAAATAATAAAAACAAACCCTGTTTATGCTTGCTATACAACTACAGGTAGGGTGGAGTTTCTAGCCAGGGTAACACTTAGAGATAAATAAAATGATTCACTTTCAATAAGCTGATAGAGATTTTAAAATAAAATAAAAATTAAATCTTGCTTCTGGATTCTCTGGATGATTTGAAAAATTCCATTGAAAAGCAACTGAGAGTTTATGCAGTGCACTCTTTCTCTTCAAAACTGTTGTTTTTGTAAAAGTAGCAGAGAAATTTGACCTTGACTGCATTCCTGGAGGCCATGCCTGATCTAATTTATTCCCAGTGAAGCTGCACAAGGAAGAGTTTGTGGAGTCCGCTGGCCAGGTCTGCCACCACAGTAATTTCTTCAGAAAGTTTTAGCATCTGGAAAATGTATGATTCTGCTTTACTGACACAAGTATATCATATGTAGGAAATAGAAGAACAATGATATTAACTGAACAAGCTTCAAAATAAATACAGAATATTTATATAGGAATGCCATCCAGTTGCTGAAGAGTGAGTAGGTATAAATGTCTCTCATCTTGATGGTCTGGACACTCCATTACAGGGTGTTTTTATTTTTGGAGTAAAATTTTCTAATATTTCAATAAGGACTATATATATATGTACGTATATAAAACTAGGTATATGCAGATTGTACATTCTACAAGACTAGGTATATGTAAAATGTAAAGAACATATCCAGAGGAAGGGTCCTTGAAATTTTAGAATTGGAAGATTAATTTTTTTATGAGGAATATTACCCAAAAACAGTGATAATAAGGTTCTGTTTTCAGTGTTAGTGCTAAGAATAAAAATGCTTAACTTGTATGGGATCAGCAAGTTGTAGCAGCACTATTAATTCCTGAAAAGTTGGGCATATCAGGTTTGGAACTAAACGTTTTATCAGAGGACACCTCAGGAAATTGTTTTTCATGTTCATTTTGCATAGATCTTTTAGCTCCTCCATAAATGCAACATTAGGCATGTGTCGATATACATAAACACACACAAGAATGCATCTCCCAGCTAATATTTATTATCTTCATGATCACCGTCATCATCGTCATCATTGTCATCATAATAATGGTAAGAAGATCTATTGAATATTGTTAAAATTTATCTATTTTAAACTATACATTTTTTTCATATTTTAACATCTCTGATGTCAGAATGTGTTTCAATCAATATTGTTTCAGACAATTGTTATCAGTCATTTGATAGATGTGACATAGTTGTTTGTCTTACCTGACATTTTTGGAAATATTTAAATAGGGCCAGCATGAAAATATGTACAATGAGAATCATCAACTTGATCTCACACGCTAGAGACAATGGTGGAGTGTTTTAAGAAATGCTTTTTAACCCATGGCCATGAAGGCATTGAAAAATATATTTGTGGAATATATCAAGATCAATGAATTTTCTTTTAAAAGTCATGAGAATGTTCTGACTATTATAACCAAATTATTTTATTTGTACTTTTCTTTTTATTTCTGTATAAAGTGATATATAATAAAAATAAAGAATTTGCCCACATGATTACGGAGGTCAAGAATTCCGAAGGTGTGAAGTCAGTAAGTTAAACAGTAACCTGGGAGGGTTTGGTAGTGGGAATCACCATCCCTGTACCCTTCAGGTCCCTGATAGTGGCACTGATTTCTGTAGTTTCTCCAGAAATGTGGAATTGACTTTGGTTTACTGTTTTTCCTGATAGAGGCAGTTGGAGTAGCTTCCATTTGGTCTTTCCTATACCATGATAGCCACAGGTAAGAGAGAATCAATATGGGGATTCTGCTAGCTGCTGAGCATATTGATGCCAAATATTCTGGAACTGGAGGAGTATCCACTGGACGGGTTCAGGAACCCACTAGGTTCACTGTGACATAAACTTGAGCTAAAACTCCATGGATCACTTGAATTCTATACGCCTCTACTGTGACTGATGGACCACAGTGATATTTGGGTCTCCTGGAATCAGCATCAGGTCTGAGTCAGTGTCCAGTGGTCTCTCAAATGTCTGCTTATTGCCTTTTCCCCAAAGCAGTCATTCTGGTAAAATGCCATTTGTCCTTTGGTAGGAAACTGGGATGAAATTAACAATATATAATTTTAATAGTGTACTGGAATCCTTCTTCAAAGGGACCCTATCACCTGGAAACCCTCTGGAATCTCAGAATTGATTGAGGGGCCATGATTTTGTATTTTTATGATTCAGTTTAGACAATCACTCACTTTATTTAGAACTGTTCTGCCTATACAGGTTAAGTAAAGATTTAATAGACTTCCTGTCTCTTTCACTTCTAGGAAAAGCATGTTTAACTAGCCAACTCTATAGGTTTGTTTGTGTCAGACTATTCTGATTGCTACTTTAACTCTACTGCCCATTATAGTAACTATACCCATCTTGCCTTTGGCTGTTGAATGCCCCAACTTGGTCATTACTATCCTGGAATCCAATTACTCCTTTGCATTTAAGTCTCCTTATTCAGCGACTATAGTCCATACAGTGGGTCTGATCAACAGAGAAGAACAATCATAGAAAATTTATTTGTTCCTTTGACAAATTAATTTCTCACAGTTGTTTTAAAAGATATGTCTCCTTACCCTTTCTGGTGTGTATGAATAGGTCTTATATGACAAGTTTATACCAATGTTCATTTATTCTAAGCATTTGAGTCCTTCCCTCTACATTAAATTAAGGCAGACTTGGCATTTCCAATTTGCTCACTGTGCAACTCCTCTTGGTCCCATTTCAGCTGACCAACCGTATCAGAACCCTTTCTGATTCTTCTAACTGCAACATTAAATGCAGAATCTCTGTTTAGTGAGTCTATATAATAAATTGGGCTGACCCAATTCTGTTATTTTAAAATTCCACAGATAATATATAATATGGTAAGTGCTTTAAGAGAGTTACATATAGGACTTTATTTTTTAAGTGAGAGGAAAAGAGATACTGACAGACTACCTGCACCTTGACTGGGATCCACCCGGCAATCTGGTCTGGGGCTGATGCTTGAATCAACTGAACTATCCTTAGTGCCTGAAACCAACACTGGGACCAGCTGAGCCACTGTCTGCAAGAGGGAAAGGGAAAAGAAGGGGGAAAGGGAAGAGAAGCAGATGGTCACTTCTCATGTGTGCCCTGACCAGGGATGAAACATGGGATGTTTGCATGCTAGCTGACACTCTACCCACTTAACCAACTGGCCAGGGCACCTATAGGATTTTATACTTTGTGAGGTTTCAGGTGATGCTAAGGTTTCATTAAACAGAGAAATGAAATGGCGGGGAGCAGGGGGGATTTCCTTCAAGCAGAGGAGAAACAAAAGTATAGTATTCATGGTCTGTTATCAGCAAATGAATATGAAAAGTCTGAAAAATTTAAGTCTGGGGCTGAGAGTAAAGTTTGATGAAACCTGTGTAAGGAAAATAAAGCTGGAAATAAAATATGAGGACCAGTCATTAAGAGTCTGTTATGAAAAGATAAATAATTCTGATTTTAGTTATGAGATGCATGGTAGATTTCCACATTTAACAATGGAGAAAGATGAAAACTGGAGAGAATTAAAGTAATTGACTTCAGCCACAGACTTGTTGTGTCACAATCACATGAAAAAAAGAGACATTCATGTCTCAGCCAGACTGAGAATACATTAAAATAGGAATACTAAGGAAGTTCATTTCAATGATCTACCCTCTCCATAAAGCGAGAAGAAAAATTCCTGGTAATTAGAATGGAATGTAAGAAGGAGAGGAGCTGGAAATGTAAGAATGGGGGGAGGGATTCTATAAAAGAGAGGTTTTCAAGGAGACAAAAATATAAAACAAGCAGCAATGAGGGCATAAGGTGAAACTGAGGCGACAAATACTTTAAATGGGACAGTTGCTCATCACTTTGGACTCTATAATATTTTTCCAACAGCAACAGTTTTTCTCACAACTTCTTGAAGAGCTTCTGAAAATTCAGACATCAGGACCTCGGACTCTATATTTTTCCAACAGTAACAGTTTTTTTCACAGCTTCTTGAAGAGCTTCTGAAAATTCAGACATCAGGACCTCCTTCCTTAGAGACTCACATTTGGCACATTTGGGTGGGGTCCAGGAATCTCAGTTTTGAATAAGTTATGCAGGTCTTTCTAATGTTAAACTTTTATAAACACTGGTTAAACAATTAAACAATTATATCCTAAATTAACACAAAAAAGCTCTTTGGAACCAGGTTTATGGTGTTGTTTCCCCAGATATAGAGGGCATTCACAATCTACCCTAACTTGTAAAACTGCAATGATTAAAATAACCAATATAAATATTTACTAAATAGTTTTAGTTAAATAATTGTGATACACAAATTAGAGTAACAATTCAAGAAACTAAATTTCTGGTGATGCTATTTAACTGCTTAATGTAAATTACACATCAGCTTCTCTCCTTCCCAATCCCCATCCCAGTAAAATCTTCCAATGCAACCTCTAGCCTCCAACCATCATGCTTGTGAGTCTGCCCTAAAACTCATGTTTGGGCACTTGTTGCTCATTCTTCCAGCTTCATTCTGAGCACTTAGATAAAATTACTCCTTTAGAAAGCATCTGTCCATGGTGAAAAAATTAAGGAATAGTTGATCAAGAATTTGAACCCAAGCATGAGTGAACTGAATCAATTCAACTGGATCTGGTTCTGCCACAACTCTAAATCAACATAAACTTTTGCAATGGTAGGCAGAGAGCATGTGAAGGTCTAGGACTAGACCTAGTAAAAATAAACACAGAGGAGTTTTGGAGGAGGGGCTGTCAACCTTCTGCATCACTTTAATTCAATAGTTCTTAACCTTTTTTTGAGGTACCTCACCCACCAGTTTCATATGCACATTCACCGAACCCTTCTTTAGTGACAAATAAAATATGATTTTTTTTTTCCAAATTCAAGACATAGGTATATGTTTTTTTTACTGGTGCACAAAATGAGCCGTGCATGAATATCACCTTGCTCAAAGAACAAAACCAACAAAGTGCATGAACTCACAACAAATTACGGTATTACTTTATTCTGGCCTCCGTGGCAGAGGCTTCTCCGAACCCCTGAGACCGACTCATCGAACCCCTAGGGTTCGATAGAACCCAGGTTAAGAATCGCTGCTCTAATTATTCTTTTCTAAAGAGATTTCTTACTGCAAGTGGCCACTGCCACTATGGCCTAAAGGCAAATGGAGGGTTCCTTCTCCCAAATTGTCCTATGTAGCTAGAGGTAATTAAAAACACATGTTCACCTAAGTGTGTTAGTCGTTTAATGCTGTAAAATAAATTAACCCAAAATTTCATGGCTTAAAGCAAAATCGGTTAACTGTTTCTCACAGTGTCTGTGGGTTAAAAATTTGGACGGAGCTTAGCTGGGAGTTTCAGATTGAGGTCTATCAAACAATTGCAGTTGGATGGGATGCTGAGTGGAACTGGAACAAGGTGGGGTAAAGTCAGAAGCTCACCAGACATCTCTCTGTCTGTTCATCTGTTCTTTCATATCCACTAGCTTGGAGTCCCTCACAGCATGACTGCTTTGGGATAGTCTGCCAGCTGATGTGGTAGCTGGCTTTGCTGTAAGTGAATACCTTAAGACAACCAGGTAGAAGCTCCATCTCCTTTTATGACATGACTGCTGAAGTCACATAGCACCACTTCTGCCATCTCTACTGGTTTAAACAATCACAAAACTACAGTTCTTGCTGGTGGAAAGAGTTTTGAAACTTCTATGGACATTTATTTATTTATTTTTATTTTTTTTTACAGGGGCAGAGAGAGAGTCAGAGAGAGGGATAGATAGGGACAGACAGACAGGAATGGAAGAGATGAGGAGCATCAATCATTAGTTTTTTGTTGCCTTTGCAACACCATAGTTGTTCATTGATTGCTTTCTCACATGTGCCTTGACCGCGGGCCTTCAGCAGATTGAGCCACCCCTTGCTGGAGCCGGCGACCTTGGGTCCAAGTTGGTGAGCTTTTGCTCAAGCCAGATGGGCCCGCACTCAAGCTGGCAGGCTCGGGGTCTTGAACATGGGTCTTCCACATACCAGTCCGATGCTCTATTCACTGCTCCACCGGCTGGTCAGGCTATGGACATTTTTTTAAATCAACACATTGAGCCACTGATAATGTCTTCTGGTTTGGAGCTTCTATGACTGCCCAAAGCTAAAAAATGGAAAAGGACAATAAAATATATGCATACATAATATACAGTTACTTAGTATGTAAATGCACCAAAAAAATGTCATGAATTAAAAGGATTTGAATACTTAAATCTAAAACTTTATATGGAATTGCCTCCAAAATACTGAGCGTCTCAGGATAACCATATGTATTATGACTGCATTATTATGACTGCATAAGTGTCTTGTTTGAGTGATGAAACCACTCTACATTTCTATTTAAAGTCATTTCCCATGTTGTTTTATTTAAGGACTTGAAAATATTAAAAGAGAAAAGGCATGGTCTCTAAAAATTAAAAGCAGATCTTTGGTAGATGCTAAATTTTTAAATGGCAAAATAAATAAAGAAATGCATTTGATTAGTAGGCATTGCTTATGAAGAAGGGTGGGACTGAGTGAGTGAAGTAAGTCTGCTGCCAGGAAAATTCTTTCCTGATTAGAAAGAAAATTTTATATGTTTTCATACAGATTCCATCCTGCTTGTGTATGGCATTTTAGGAGACACATTTACTTCTTCCAGATTAAATTAAGCTTTATGTAAGTGAAAAATTTTGGAGGTGGACTTGATATGTCCAAGAAAAGTTATGGAAAAAAGTAGAAGTGTGAAGAAGCTGCCTGAGGCCATGCTATAAGTGTTTGTAAATACACTAAAGGCTGGAGGGAAGGTTTCCACTAACAAGTTTATTCCCAAACATCTCAGAGGAAAAGCTGCAAGTTTGAAACAGAGCATGTGCTCAATAGTTCCAAGGCAGTGTTCAGTATGCATAAGATTTTTTCTACCCCACATGGTTCCCTGGGTTGCCAGAATATTTACCATCATGAAGCATCTTCTTAGAAAAATCCTCTGAGTGCTGTCTGGGGTAAGGTAACCAATTACCCAAGCAACAACCATGGCTTGGTTTCATGGCAGCATCTCACCCAAACCGTCTGTAACCAGGTATTCTCAATTTCTTACTTCTTAGGGAACAAGTAAATCATACAATCTGGGATGCCATTCTCTATGTCCTCATGTAGAAATAAGAAAGTGGGTTTAAGCTCTCTTCTCACTGCTTTTCAAAGCAATTGTCTCCATGACAGTCAGCATATGAACTAATTTTGATTTCAGTAAGATTAATAAAGGTACTGCATTAGGCTGGAATATCTGCCATAATTTAGCGAGATTTCACATTTCAAAGTACATTCTACTAGTTCTTTTCTTTTTACACTTAGACTCTCGAAAAAGCCTTCTCATCAAATTTAAAATGCTTGTAACTGTCATGATTTGTCTGTTATTTTTCCCTCTTAATACAGGTTTTCTAGTCTTCTGAATGTTCTGCATTGTATTATTTGAGTCCTATTCTCGTGATTTTACCTGGTGTACTACTGAGATGTCTATTCTCATTGTGCAATCTTGTTCTCTAAAATTTCTGTCCAGAAATTAGAATGTGCATTTTAGTAAATTGTTGTCCTTTCTTATTTTGCTCACAATTTCCTAGTGACAATTCAGATGGCTTTACCCCAAGTATCTTTAATCACAATCCATAGAGAGGAATGAGAATTTCTCTATCTGACAAGCACTTCTATAAATAACAAGTATTAAGATCTGGTAGTTTGGGAAATACTAGTAGGCAATTTTTTTTTGTAAAAGGTCCAATAGTAACATTGTTGGCTTTGGGAGCTATGTGGTCTTTGTTACAACTAATTAGCTCTACTGCCATCATAGTAGCCATGGACAATATATAGCAAGTAATCATGGCTGTATACCAATAAAACTTTATTTACAAAAATAGATGAGCCTGGCTTTATCCATAGACTGTAATTTGCTGACTTCTGGTTTCAGAGACTACAACTCACTTTTTTAGGTCTTACTGTTACTAATGCTCTATATAAATTATTTCCACTATTCTTTATGATATTTGGTGATGAAGATATCATTATTTCCATTTTTGAGAAAAGGAAATCAGAATTTGACATGTAGTTTTGGAACATAGTATCTGGAAAAAGTAGTAAAATAAATGTTTGGAGTATATATGAAGAGTGGGTAGGACAGATAAAATTTTGGATATATATTATAACAAGATATAAAACTTTAAATTTTTATTAATTAAACCTATATTTGTTAAAGATTTACTCCATTTAATATTTTATAAATAATTATCTGAAGGCATTATTGGTAAAGACATAAGTGTGGATGAGATTATCTTGGAAACAGAATAATAGAAGCTGGACAACAAAATTTGGAGAGAATTAACATATAATGGCACCTTACCAAAGCAAAAACTCTAAACTGACATCAATTTAGTTTGAGATTTTTCAATCAAGCTTCATGAAACATTAATTTTAGAGTGGAAAATTCAGTTAATTAAAATTTTCAAAATATTTTTTTAAAGTAGCATACCCCGAGAATGTAGTGGTCTCAACTTTGACTTAATTTACTAACATAACTATATCCAAACTCTTAATAACAAAAAGAGTTAGTTATGAAAAGAAGACATTTTTGAAAAATAAACATTGAGAGTCATTACTAGAATTAAAAATAAGGTGTTTTGAGTAAGACCAAAGCACTGCTAGAGGGAGAAGAAAAGAGTAAATCTTCGGGGTATTTTAATGAGATATATATTAATGTATTGAAAATATACTTTAAAATTGTAATGTATAAAGTACATTTAATAATAAGCAAACAAGCCAAATAATTTAACCCCTAGATACATCATATTTTAGAATTAATTGGAAAATAAATATGTTAATCCATCTTCAAAACCAAATAAATCACTCAAAGAATTCTATCTTGTCTTGGATCATCTTGACTTGGGGGGAGTGAACACACAATACTGTGTATAGAGATATGTTTTAGAATTGAACAACTGGAGCCTATATCATTTTGTTAATGAGTGTCACCCTAATAAATTAAATTTAAAAAATCCTAAGGCAGATTTTCCCACAGTTTTCTTTGTGCTGCAATTTCAACTTTTGTAAAACATAGAAAATAATTTCCCATGTCTTACAAAATTGTAAAAGTTAAATATATTAATATACATAAAGGTTTTGGAGTAGTGCCCTGCACATAACACAAGCTTAGTATATATTTTCTATTAAAAATGTTTAGCTTATGGCACCTAAGTCTTTGACATACTCCATGAAGAAAACTTCTTCCATAAAAAAATAATAATTTAAAAGGCAGATCACTGAGAAACCTCAGATTCATAAATTTATCAACATATTACATATTTAAAAATTGTTGAGTAAAAAAATCGATTTCACTTTGTTTAATTATTTCTTATAATAGCCTGAACATTAAAATGGGGGGTTTACAACCATTATCATTATTTATGTATTCTAAGGAACCCAGGTGGGGTATTGCTGCTCTGAAGGACTTCTATAACTCAACAGGAATAGCAATTACATACAGATCAGAAGCATGGAGAATATAGTAAGTTCTATTGGCCAGCTACAACTTCAGGTCTTCTAAATCTTATCTGATCTATAGACATCGCTATAGTAACTTATATGCACAAATTTCAACCTACTTTGTGCAAAGAGAGTATCACTTCAATCATGCAGTGATTTCTCTTATTTTCTGCCCCAGACATTTGTTTTCTCTTCCTTTCTTTTTCCTATTATAGACAGATAATTCTGTGCTGTATCTAATATGTTCCTGCTTTAAAGGTCCCAGCAGAATTAAGCACCTTTTCACACATAGTGGTGATCGACTAGAACTTATTATTGTGTTGATTATCTCCCTCTTTCTCTCATTCTCACAGGGCCTTCACTGCCACAAATGGGATCACTTCTCAAATGACATGCCTACACCTTGTCTCAGGCTCTGATTTCTGGTGAACCTAAAGAAAAAGGGGACTGATATATAGACTGATATAAGATGAGGACATATATACTATATACTACATGTTCTCTATAAAATGTAATGTAGAAAATAGATCTTGTGCTTTCTACCTTTTGAACTCAGTCTATTAACTTTAAAGAATAATTTTTTATACAATATTAACATTCTACATTTGATAAAGGTGGAGAAAATAAAGAAGTTTTATTTTTTCCACCAAATATCTTATTCTAAGGTTTATGTGAGTTGGAGTTATAAGTAAAATTATAGCTATCATTCTTATTTTGACTAGTAAATTCTTCAATGATAGTGACCTTTGATAAACAAGGTATAAATTTAACAGCCAAAACATAATTGCATGAGTAACAAGAATTGTAGTCATTGATAATTTTTTCTTTTTATTTACAGAGACAGAGAGGGAGAGAGAATAAGAGAGAGGGATAGATAGGGACAGACAGACAGGAACAGAGTGAGATGAGAAGCATCAATCATTTCTTTTTGTTTTTGACACCTTAGTTGTTCATTGATTGCTTTCTCATATGTACCTTGACTGCGGGCCTTCAGCAGACTGAGTAACCCCTTGTTTGAGGCAGCGATCTTGGACTCAAGCTGGTGAGCTTTTGCTCAAACTTGATGAGCCCGCGCTCAAGCTGGCGACCTCGGGGTCTCGAACCTGGGCCTCTCCACATCCCAGTCCGATGCTCTATCCTCTGCGCCACCGCCTGGTCAGGCTGTAGTCATTGATAATTGATAACAGAATTGTTTGTCTATGTGGTCTATAAATCTTGTTTTTTCTTAAACTCATTGTGTTGTTTTTTAAGTATGTTTATTGAGATATGTGGACCTTATATTATTTTAATTTGTTAAATGATTTAAATAATTTTTAAGACTGGAGGGGAAAATTTACACCATGAAAGAAAAATATAAGGCATTCAATAATTCAATAAAAGTCTTTACTATTAGAAAAAAGAAATTTGAAATGAATAAAATTTAGTAAGTAAAATTCTCTTCCATCAGGATGGGGGAGGAAAATTAGGCAGAAGTAATCTAGTTTCCATAATGAAACAGCTTTCAACTTTAATTCACATTCACATTTGAATCATTTTAAGACTAGGATAAATGAAGGCTTTTTTGCTTTTAATGTTGACCTTGAAATATTATATCAAATTTAAATATTGTCCCCCATGATTAAATGGGAAAACCAACACCTCGGGTCGTGGAATATCCTCATGTTTGGCAGAGCCCTGAGAGACAGCCCCCAGATTCACTTCAGCTGGGATGGCACAAGTGGATCACCGGGTGATTCATTTCCAGATGGAAACATGTACTGAAAGAACTACAGTTCTACTATGAAGCAATCGTGGAGAACATTTTTCTGAAACTGAAGAAGGTCATGGTGTCTGGTTTGAAGTAAAACCATCATAGAGCAAGGTCATTTGGCAAAAATAAATCAAAACCATCTTAGTGGTTATCATCCTCTATAAATATCTCACCTGCTTTCAATGACTAAAGGCAAAGGGGTCTTCTTATGAAACTGAGAAGTAATGGCAATGTCTCGTAAGCAATTTTTTTTTTAATTTTAGGGGAGAGCGCGAACGCAGTCCCCCACTACCACAAATTATGCAGTCGAGTTTCCCACATTTGGGGAAATCGCAGGGGTCAGCACACTCGGAGTGCAATGAGTAAGCCTCGCCCTGGGGAAACCACCTTCGTGATCATGGTATCTCCCCTGCCAGGTAAGTATTCGTAAGCAATTTCACCTTAATTTTTTTCAGTAGAGAAAATTCAGCACCTCCAGTGTCAAACTGTTAGAGAATATAAACAATCACTTTCCTTTGAACAAATAGCAGATTGCTTCCCACATACATAAATGTTGAAGGCCACAGTATACATTATAAACATATAAAGAAAAAGCACTTGGAAAAAGTTGAAGTAAGTTGTTAGAGAAGAAAAGAAAGATAAAAACACATTCCCTTGACTCAAACCAATACATGTTCTGCTCTGCGTGGTCATTATTTGTATAGATACCATATTTCTGAACCATAACAAGAAGAGCAGGCGAAATATTTATTGTCGTCTACATAGTCTCCTCTAGAGTACATTCTCAAACATTTTGGTTAAAATAAATATAACTTTATAAATTCAAAACTGTTTGAAGAAAATACTATGATCCTATGGTTATTTGGGAAAAATGTGTTCTGATGTGGGAAAGTCATGCTTACAAATCTGTCACTCAAGCAATAATAATATAAGAAGCAGAATAAAGATGAGAGACTGATTCGAATTCTTTCATCAAATCTGGCATTATATCATGTGATGTATGGACTCACACATACTGTGAGATGTGATACACCAGAAGGGAACCTATACTCAGATGTATGTGTACTCTTAAGTAAAAACTCAAGGTACAATGTTTGCAGTCTTTTAGAATCCAAGCTCAGCCTAAAGTATCTGGGTTCTAATCCTCATTCAAAGAAAGATCATAGAGATCTTCTTCTCATTAAAGCCAATTACACACTTTTTCTTGGTCATCTGTATAGTATATAATCTATGATAAAAAATAAAATTCATCAAGAATTTCATAGAACTTTTTCTCATTCTTTTTAAAATGCATTGTTAAATTGTCTTTCCATATAATATAATTAAATGTTTTTTAGAGGAACAAGGAGGAAAAACCCTGGAATAAACAACTATATTTTGCCAAGGAGACTTCAAAATAGGACTCTCAACCAAGCATAAACATGTGGTATTAACTCACCACTGGCATTAGCTAATGAATACTGCAGGACAGAGTTCATATAAAAAATCAGCAAAGTCAATCTTTGGGGTACTTCAGTGAGGAACTGAATAATAGTACATCTTGAATCTGCTATGTTTGGCAGGGTTAGTGTTTGTCCTGGGGTAACTTTAAATCTTGAACTCTGTTTTGTCAGAATGAATGTGACCATATTCATTATGAAAAAAATTATTTTGCATCTTAAAAAAGTATCTGAGTGTAGTTGCATTAAAATTGATAGGAATCTTTAAAAACAAAACAAAACAAAACTCACTGAACACCTTTTACTAAGTCAATATTTTTCCTTCTTTTTTCTTTCATCGGTGTTTTTCTGAAAAGTTCATGTCTTGATGGATTGGAACAGAGAACATTCTGACAGGCTTTTAAAATTAAAGAAGGGGAGCCTGGCTTATGGTGGTGCAGTGGATGAAGTGTCGACCTGGAGCGCTAAGGTCGCTGGTTCAGAACCATAGGCTTGCCTGGTAAAAGCACACATGGCAGGCAATCAATCAACAAACAGCTAAAGTGAAGCAAGCAACTCTGAGTTGATACTTCTCACTTCCTGTTCCTCTGTCTCCTCTCTCTGTAAAATCAATAAATAAAATCTTTAAAAAGGAAAAAAATGAAGAAGGGGAAAATTTCCAGGGAATCTTATCTCATTAAAATTCTTCTGACCCTGTAAACAGAAGTGTCACTGCTATCCACATGCTTCTGTGCAACCTTGTTAGGCAAACAAAATTGCAAAAATAAAGCACATATATTCTTTTCCAAATGCTATTAATTTTCATATAAACAAAGTCAAGACTATTTTTGTGTGATTAACTGAATATACACTATTATTAAAGAACTTAGGTGTTCCAGTTATATGTGAACTAACATTGAACTTCAAACAGAAAACACATGTATTTGCAGGCTATGTCAGAAAAGGGCATATTGGTTAAGGATTGGGTGGGGTCCAATCCAAATGAGGCTGACATTGCAGGTCCACTGAACTGTAAAGGCAGCATGAAAGGCCGGTGCTCCAAATACACTTTACCTCCCACAGTATTCCATCACTGGGTAAGAGCTTAGTTTATCTACTTCTCAGTTTGAACACCTATGAAATGGGAAAGAATATATCCACCTTATATGTTTAGCCTTATATATGAAGTCTTCAGAACTTCACAAAATAAACATTGCATGAATGTATCTAGCCCAACATGACAAATGTAACTGCCTGCCATTTTACCTTAAAACTCAGTCTTAATTTTAGGGGGAATTCTCAATACAAATTGTTGAACACTAGTTTAAATGTGGTATTTATTAAGTTATATTTGTTGAGTACATGATTTCTCTTGCTATGAGCTCTGCTTCCCTTGGTTCTTGGCACTTATAATCATAATACTGTGAGCACAGTTGTATATGCAATCGGATACTTAGAAAATCTTAAATGTATCCATAAGTCAGTGCAAAATAAAAATGCCACTCACCATGCTAACAATAATAACATTTATATACCACTCTATTAGGTACTAATCATCATTACAGACATGATTTTGTTTTATTATTGCAATAATGCCTTGCATTTGGAAAACCAGATGCAACATATGCTAATTATACTGATGAGGAAAGTGAGACTCAAAGAGGTTTTTGATTTGTCCAAGGACACAGAACTAGTAAATGGGAGAACCAAAATTTGAGCATGTCTTCTTTTGTGTATATAATTTTCCAAGTTATTTAAATTAGCCTAGGTTTAAGGTCTTAGAAATGTTACATTAAACAAAAATGAATCATAATGTAGGAAATCAGACATTAAATTTTTTATTAAGTCTATTTGGTTGGCCTTTGTAGTTTTTAAAAAATGTTTTTATGTGCAACTTGATTGTATTATTGATAACAATGACAAAGACACAATGATGAAATAAATTCTTTAAATCCAATTTACTATTGAGTTTATAGCATACTGGAATTTATCTGAAGAGTTTCTGTAAGAGCAAATGTCTGATTATCTGGGATGAAAATTTGTCCTCGACTTTGGTGGTTCAAGTGCTGGGAAGTTCTTATGAAGGGACTCAGAAGAGCATAACAAATCTTAGAGGATGGCTCTATTTCAGTTTATCTATTAGTGATGGTGGTGTTGGGGGAAGCAACTCCCTTCTCACAGATGGGATTGAATATGTAGCAAAGTTAGGGAAGAGTAAGACTAAGAAAGAATCAAAGGAAAAACAATTATTGGGACCTCGTTTTTATCTTTGGTATACATAGGAACACACATTTGAAACATAGAAAATACCTGTATTGTGTTATGTCAGAATGCTCAGAAATCTTGTCCAGAGTGTCTAATAACTGGTACATTCTTAACTAGAGGTAGTAGTTTTTCTCATAGACTTGGAAGTTTTATCAAAGTCAAACATTAAGTTGTTTTTTTTTTTTTTGTCAAATGTTTGCACCACTTGTTTACATTCTGTTTCATTTTTTTCATATTTTAATTATTAGCAGATTCAGAAAGTTACTTAAACAGAAGACATTTCTACAGATTTTTCTAAAGTTTCCAAATAACTTGTGTTTGAGAAAAGGCCATTCAGGTAGTTTTGTTTAAATGGAATAATGTTCTAAGTCTTGCATATAACCCATTAACCATTCATTATCTTCATTAATCTTTGACTGTTTAGACATTTCTTATAAAAAGAAATATTTTATTGTCATCCAATATTATTGTTGGATGAATAAGATCAGAATAATTCATTCTTTTTATGATGTAAAATATCTGTTCAGAGTAGCTAATGGCCTAATTTTTAGGACATTAAGTATTTTTTTCTATAATAAAAATAATTTTATTATTAAAGGCATTTTCTAATGTTTAAAATATTCTCCCATTAGAAAACTTAAAACTTGATTAAAATGAAAATTAATCATTATAATTTATAATTCAGTTGTTTTGATTTCTGAGTCCCTAATTTTTCTTGTTTTGCTTTAAAATTTTGATATATTAGCACTTAAGATAGAAATTTTATCCATAGTTCAGAAGTTTGTCAATATTTTATATATAGACCTTATTTTGGAAAAAACGTCTTCTAAAAATTTTAATGAGTTTTCTATTTTTTTGACAAAGATATAATGATGCTTTTAAACTTCACTATACTCTTTAGCCCCACATCCATGCTTCCCAATCCTTCTTTCCTCACACCCCAGGTAATGTTATACCTCTATAGTTAACCTTTCTCCAATGGAGCTTTGTCTTGACATCAGCTCTGATTACCATATATATCATTTTTATAAACACCAGTGCCCAGATTCTCACTCCCATCAATTATCAGAATCCCTAGGTGGGACCAAGACATCCTTTTGTTTAGAAACATCTTTAATGGGCAACCAGGTTTGACAACCCATAGCTCAACATTCTCTCACAGTTTAGCAGTGATGAAATTTTCTCCACCACTCCACTCCATCCAGGCAATTGTCAATTCAATTTCCCAGATGCACCTGACATTTGGCTCATTTCCCTTCCTTTTACTTTCTTATATGTTTGCTGCTTTGGATGGCACCTCTCACCTAAGATTGCAGTGACCCCTTAACTAGTCTCCCCAACTTCCATCCTACACCTTTCAGCCTAAATGAGTGTGTTTCTCTCATTGAAGTTTTAGGAGCGTAGAGCTCAGTGGCATCTTCTCAAGAAACATGGAGCGGACAAGTGAAGGGCTGTGGGAGAAAGAGCTCCAGCCCCATAAAGTCAAATTCCACCAGAGTAGCTCCATTTGGATCTATTTTATTTAGTGGCTTTCTACATGAGATGTCATATAATTAAAGAATTCTATTGAAGAATAAATGCATAAAAGTCACTGATATAAGTTATTATGACAGCAAAAACTTGTGTTTTTTCTTCTCTAGGCACATAATTCACTGCAAAAACACATTTTAATTTATTTATATCATTAGTTCTAGTATTGGCTTTAGAA
Organism: Rhynchonycteris naso; assembly: GCA_037038555.1. Lineage (NCBI taxonomy): Eukaryota > Metazoa > Chordata > Mammalia > Chiroptera > Emballonuridae > Rhynchonycteris > Rhynchonycteris naso. Next base: position 35,912,887 of record CM073000.1, on the reverse strand, counting down.
GTAGTATTTGGATATTAAAAATAGTTTGACCCCATTAAAATTAATAAAAAAGTATAGTACCTACAAAAATAAAAGAGTTTGACACTCAATACCTGTACTAAAATAAAAGGTCAACTTTAAAAAGTAATATAATTTTTTAAATTTATTTTTTAATTACAATTCAGGTGAATAACATAGTGATTAAACATTTGTATAACTTATAGACAAGTAGATTTATATTTTAGATATAGATCAAGTACATAACAAATGTAGCACTATAAAGGGTTTTAAGAAATCAATGAAGCTAAATTAATACCAGGAAGAGACTAATTGAGAAAGATAGCTTATTAAAAATGCTGTTATAGAATATGTAAGATTTACCTCATTGCAACTATAATAAAAATGAATGGGACCAACAGTAGTCTGGAATTTCTGTGGATACCAGTCTCTTTCATTTGTACATTGTTTCCCAAAATAGCAGAAGCTATTTGCCTTCTTGCTGTTTTTAATTTAACAAATATAATGACATTCTTATAAACATAGTTGTTTATCAGAGTCATCCAAATTTCTGAAAAATATTAAGATTTATAGTTAAAATAATGAGAACAAAAACAAGTGGTTCCTTAGCATTTTTATTGTTGTTGTTGGGCATTTCAAAATGCCACATGAGAGCATTTGGTATTTGAAATTTATTTGGTGCTTTGTATTCTGCACAACTTGGGTTCCTGTGATTCTACATGAATCATCAGTATTTATAGTGGTGAAAGCATGTATTTGTTATTCATGTTTTTAAAAGTAAATTTTCAATAAAATTAATAAGGAAGTGAGATAACCACTGGTGCACATTGACTCTCTATTTCAACTTGCTTCCTGGGAGTGAAAAAATCTACTTGCAACTTCTAGCAATCTTGCTCTATACAATGTTAACATATTAGTCTGCCTCACATATTTATAATCATTTTGTTTGTGGATCAAACATTGCCAAGCCAGACCAAGTTGATGCTTTTAGATATTATAAAATCAAGACAGCACAGGATGTAAATACTTCTATTAACTTCAAGTAGACCAGTCACATATTCTCATGAAAAACCAGTAAGGCTAGTCCCTTAATTAAATTTCTTTGATAAAACAAAACAAAAGTAAAATTAGTTATCTGAAGACTATTTAAAGATTAGTTTACTATGCATACCTCATTTTTTTTTTTACAGGGACAGAGAGAGAGAGTCAGAGAGAGGAATAGATAGGGACAGACAGACAGGAACGAAGAGAGGTGAGAAGCATCAATCATTAATTTTTTGTTGTGGTTGCAACACCTTAGTTGTTCATTGATTGCTTTCTCACACGTGCCTTGACCACGGGCCTTCAGCAGACCGAAAAACCCCTTGCTGGAGCCAGCAAACTTGGGTACAAGCTGGCGAGCTTTTTGCTCAAGCCAGACGGGCCCGCGCTCAAGCTGGCGAGTTTGGGGTCTCGAACCTGGGTCTTCCGCATCTCAGTCCAACGCTCTATCCACTCTGCCACTGCCTGGTCAGCATACCTCAAATTTTTTATAGGGTTTATTGTGTGCTAGATATAGTACTAGGCCTGAAGATTAAAACAATATAATTTATCCCTTAAAGAAATCATAATTATGTAAACAAATGGTGTCAGAACAGTGTGGTAACTGCAGTAATGGACTTGGATGTAGGGTACATTGATGGAGGGCATAAAAAGGAACTGATTCATTTATTCTGGAGAATAACCACGGCGGTTATACAAAGGAGGAGAACTGAGCTAGGTGTTAAATAATAGAAAAGAAGACAGAAGAAACAAAAAGTAAGGGAAAAAAAGGAGGTGAAGCATTTGAGACAAAAGGAAAAGAGACACAAAACACTGAGAATGAAATGTTTGAAGAAAATGTAAATATGTCACAATTATAAAGACTATAAATGACAAGAATCAGTCACATATGTAGGGAGGTTCTTGCATGCCACGTATATCATTACTTTAAATACAAATCCACAAATTCTTAGATTTACACACACAATTTGTTTGAAAAATACTTTAAATATATGTATTTTTATTTATATAATTATGCATTAACTCATAAGGGCTGTTCTTTTTAAAATTTTATTATGAAAAAACTAAATTTAACAGGGTGACATTGATCAATAAGAGTCATAGGTTTCAGGTAAATATTTTTATAATATTTGAACTATTGATTATGTTATATACCCATCACCCAAAATAGAATCATTTTGCTCAAACCAGATGGACCCACGCTCAAGCTGGCGACCTCGGGGTCTCGAACCCGGGTCTTCCGATTCCCAGTCCGACGCTCTATCCACTGCGCCACCGCCTGGTCAGGCAAATTCCTATTATTTATTTTCAGAAAATTTTAGTTTCTTCTCCTGTGGCTATTGTTATTATTATTGTTATTTTGCTTTCTGACTCAACTAATTTAATATTTATTCAGAGAGCACAAAACCAAGACTACCAGCTTAGTAAAATTGTATCAAAAATAAGCCAAACACTTTCTTAGTTGAGGCCTGAGGGATATTCTTTTAAGTAAATTTAATATGTGACTTAATATGTTGACTTGATGAGCTCTACATTTTTCGGAGGCTTTTTTTTTTTTTAACTTATTTTTTAGGTGTGACGTATCTTCTAGATAAAGTTAAATGCCAGATCCCTAAGTTTTAGACAGAGAAAGCATGGCTCTACTTGTTACACTTGGTGTTTTGATGATTGCCTTTTGTAAAGACTGTTAATAAATATTTTTCATTTATTAGGATTCCGGCATACTTTTAAACTTGCTGAATAAAACTCTAGAGAGACTTGAGTCGATCAGAACAGAGAAAACAGGCCCTGACATGCGCATAGAAGACTGCTGCAAAGGAAGACAAAGAGGGAGCCAAGAAAGAGGCAGTGCAGAAGGTGAATATGTACGAAATCCAGAACTTATTCTGAATGGGAGACCCTCATAACTAAAAGTCAGTCCTCCATGAAGTCATCATTTACACGAATAAGGGAAAATAGCTAGGTTGATGAGCAAATAAAGGCCAAATTAGTCTTAGTTGTTACGTCAGATAAAGAGGACATAGCCACTGTCTGTGGCACAGTGACGTTCTCTTGGCAGTGTATACAGCTGGGCCACCAGTGCTCACGGGGATCTGAAGAGAATTCATTCTCAAATAAATCAACTTAATATAAATAAAATGGACTCTTCCATATGTTATTGAGTGCCTGGGGAATCAAGATTTTATTTATTCTACTGACTATAACTCTATTCATCTATATTTTATAAAAATGTTCATAAATATAGTAATGTCCTAAGAGGAGAACAAATACAAGCACATTCAAAATTAATGCATATTAGTGTGTTATTTTCTTAAGACTTTTGCTAACGGAATAAAGTGTTACGGTTTAACTTCTTTTTGAATGCTTCCCAAGCCTCAAAATTGAGAAACCGAACTTTTTGCTAATAAGGGCAATTTGGAGTTTGAGAAATTAACTGGAAAAAATGAATTGATATAATTGAATTTTCATTTCGAATTCTAGGGTGTACTGCAAAGAAGAAAAAGAGAAGTAAGACTGATTTCTTTTCATACAGATATGTTTTTCTTTTTTTACCATGTAATAGTGCTTTAAATGTCTCTTTGGATATTCATTAGCTTTGCATGATGGAGAGCAGTACATTTGTCTTGGCACATGCATTATGGGTAAGGAGTTTCTAAAGTCACACTGAGTGGATTCACATAGTTTTAATACCTGACAAGGGAGTGCCCTTGAAAGGATTAAAACATCCTAGCTGCTGTTCTCTTTTACTAAGGAAACACAGAGTGCCAGGTGCAGATATTTTGGAAGCAAAGTTTGCTTGCAGACAAATTACTCTTTTCCCATATTATATTTTCTCTTCGGTCAGTCAGAAGACAGAATTGTCACAGGTTGAGTTCTCAGGCAGCAAACATGAAGATGGAGGTTTGTGCAGCAGGTTTGTTGAACGATGCCTGGGGAACACTCTTTTAAGGGAATGAGGGAGGTAGGTGTTTGAGTAGAAAGAGGAATACACGGTGATGCAACTACAGAAGAGGCCTCAGCTGATCCCATTGGGTCCTGGGAGCAGGGACGGTCCTTCACAATTGTCCTTGTTTGAGGAAAGACATAAAAAGGGCTGCAATTGAGAGGGGTAATAGTGTTAAGTTAGCCAGTTCTTCGTGGTCTAGGGCAATTTCTGGAGAGTTGTGTACCATCAGCAGGCAACATTACTAGTATCTGTGCAATGAGGGCTTCAGGGCTGGAAAGGAATCGGGGCAACTTGCCATGTCTGTGCCCAACCTAGGCACGCAGCATATAGAAGCTAGACCAGGGCAGATGTAACAGCACACATGTTATTAATAGTCACATAGCCCTTTCATTGCATCAGGACAACTATCCAAACTAATGCAATTTAGTTGCTTTCCATAGAAATATTTTAATTTTTATAGTAAAAAATTTTAAACTATATGAATATTTTTATTACTTTTACTTTAATTGATTAAATTATTCAAGGATCTATTTAAGAAGTATTTCAAAGGGGATGTGCAAAGGTAAAAAAAAAATCATGCTCACTTCCTGGAAAGAATCAATAATAAAATTTGACAGGTTAAATAAACAAATATTAAATATACTTAGGGAACAATTATATAACCATGCCTATGGAAACAGATAATAATGTCCTATAAATAAAAATGCTAATAAAATTTATGTTGAATAAGTTTTCTAAATGAACTGGTGTTTGTATTGGTGGAAGGAAACATCATAAACAAAAGTATCAGTTGAACATTTTTTTACATTTCTCCAAAGATACTGTGTTAGCAGGCAAATAAATGGTAGTTATTACCACATTATATACTTTCTTTCTTTTATAAGTACCTAGGTTATCAAAAGTTATAAAAAGAAAAGTGAAACAAATAGATAAATTATATCTTTAAAAAACTTTAGACTAATAAAACTTTACTTAAAGGACTTGGTAATACTAAGACTTTGGTAACAATCTAGATCAAGTAATTGCCCTGTGTAGTCCTCTCTTTACCTACAATGGAAAAGACATAAAACACAACTATAATTCTTGTGTTTATAAGAACAGAGTGCAGTCCTGTTCCACCAGAACTTAGTATTTTGGTAAAAATACATGGGCTATGTTATTTACCATATCTAGCAATTGTCCAGACATTATTCTCATTATATGATGGCCTGGGATGCTAACCATTCCTTAAATTTAGAATGAAAGCGATTCAATTTAAAAGTGCTAAACTTATAGTTCTATAAGATTTAAAAAAATAAGTTTGATTATTAAGGTACATATTGATTAATTTATTACAATTACATGACTTATGATTGAAATGTCTGAATACAAGTATTATATGGTATAAGCAGGACACAGGAAAATATAAATTTTGTTGTTAAAGTTTCTTTTAAAAGTTACAGGTTTGAAGTTCACAAAAAATGTACCCATTAAGAACAAATATTCATAAAATAAAGTTATAAATGAGAGTCCACAGCTGTCTAACAGAATACTATCTTTTCACATGCAAATTTGTGCCAACTTTGAGAAGTTGAGGTCTCTAGAAGTGACGCAGAAATCTGGTGGCAAGGGAGGGGCCAAGGGCAAGAGAGATAAGGGAGAAGATTCTTGGTTACCCAGAGTCTCACTGTGGGGAGGAGTTCTACAGTGAGGAGAAGGAGTGGTGAGTAGTAAAGAAGGTATGTCTGTTGAATTAATTAATACTGTTTTGATCTACGGGTTGAATTTTCACATGTTTGGGATTGTTTTGGATGGTATTTCATGATAATGGTTGAAATAAATAATTCAATTTGATATTTTCTCACATGTCCATGGCAGTTTTACAACATTTCTTTTTTTTATTATTAATTTTAACGGGGTGACACCAATAAATCAGGGTTCATATGTTCAAAGAAAATATCTCCAGGTTATCTTATCATTCAATTATGTTGCATACCCATCACCCAAAGTCAAATTGTCCTCTGTCACCTTCTATCTGGTTTTCCCTGTGCCCCTCCCCTCCTCCCTATCCTACCCTCTCCTCCCTCCCCCCCACCCCATAACCACCACACTCTTGTCCATGTCTCATAGTCTCACTTTTATGTCCCACCTATGTATGAAATCAGGCTGTTCTCAGTTTTTTTCTGTTTTACTTATTTCACTCCGTATAATGTTATCAAGGTCCATCCATTTTGTTGTAAATGATCTGATGTCATCATTTCTTATGGCTGAGTAGTATTCCATAGTATATATGTACCATAGCTTTTTAATCCACTCGTCTTCTGACGGACACTTGGGCTGTTTCCAGATCTTCGCTATTGTAAACAATGCTGCCACAAACATGGGGGTGCATTTCTTCTTTTCAAACAGTGCTATGGTGTTCTTAGGGTATATTCCTATAAGTGGGATAGCTGGGTCAAAAGGCAGTTTGATTTTTAATTTTCTGAGGAATCTCCAAACTGTTTTCCACAGTGGCTGCACCAGTCTGCATTCCCACCAGCAGTGCAGAAGGGTTCCCTTTTCTCCACATCCTCGCCAGCACTTGTTCTGTGTTGTTTTGCTGATAAGCGCCATTCTGACTGGTGTGGTGATATCTCATTGTGGTTTTAATTTGCATTTCTCTAATGATTAGTGATGTTGAGCATCTTTTCATATGCCTATTGGCCATCTATATGTCCTCTTTGGAGAAATTTCTATTCATTTCTTTTGCCCATTTTTTGATTGGATTGTTTGTCTTCCTGGTGTTGAGTTTTATAAGTTCTTTATAAATTTTGGTTATTAACCCCTTATCAGACGTGCTGTCGAATATGTTCTCCCACTGTGTGGTTTGTCTTTTTATTCTGTTCTTATTGTCTTTAGCTGTGCAAAAACTTTTTAGTTTGATATAGTCCCATTTGTTTATCTTGCCTTTTATTTCATTTGCCCGTGGAGATAAATCGGCAAATATATTGCTGTTACAGATGTCAGAGAGCTTGCTGCCTATGTGTTCTTCTAAGATGCTTATGGTTTCATGGCTTACGTTTAAGTCTTTTATCCATTTTGAGTTTGTTTTTGTGAATGGTGTAAGTTGATGGTCTAGTTTCATTTATTTTAATTTTTATTTGTGCCTTTTTCTTGTCTCATTTATTTTTTGAGCAAATCATAGCAACAATAAGGAATATGAAATAAGAAAAAAATTGACTTACAATGTCTTCATGCTGACATATTAACTATTTTTATTTTTCCCCCATTTTTTTGTCTAGTTTTTCCATATATAAACATTATTGTAACCAGTGCAGAGATATTTTTGTGTCTTTTCACTTGACATTGTACATATTTTATAATTCTTCATTCTTTTCCTTTACCAATCCAAATAAAGAGAAATGCCTTGTGTTCTTGAGTTCATTTTTGATGCTCAGTCTTGCAAACCTCTGGCTTAGGCATCAAATTCCATGAAGCTTCTTTAGAAATGAGGTGGTTCATTGATAAGAAGAAATAACATCATTAAGTGTCCATAACACTCAAAATAATGTATATATTTAACACAATTCCTATCAAGATACCAATGGTGTATTTCACAGAACTAGAACAAATATCCCCAAAATTTATATGGAACCATAAAAGACTCTGAAATAGTAACTTTGACCTTGACTTGAAAAAGAAGAAAGAAGTTGGAGGAATCATGCTACCTGTCAAACTATACTATAAGACTATTAGTAATCAAAACATTGTGGTATTATCATAAAGATAGATATATAGTTCAATGTAACAGATTAGGGAGCCCAGAAACCAACCCTTGCCTTTATAGTCAATTAATATATGACAGCCTGACCAGGCAGTGGCGCAGTGGATAGAGCGTGGGACTGGGATGCGGAAGACCCAGGTTCGAGACCCCGAGCTTGCCAGCTTGAGTGCGGGCCCATCTGGCTTAAGCAAAAGCTCGCCAGCTTGGACCCAAGGTCGCTGGCTCCAGAAAGGGGTTACTCAGTCTGCTGAAGGCCCGCGGACAAGGCACATTTGAGAAAGCAATCAATGAACAACTAAGGTATCGCAAGGCAATGAAAACTAATGATTGATGCTTCTCACCTCTCTCCGTTCCTGTCTGTCTGTCCCTATCTGTCCCTCTCTCTGACACCCTCTCTGTCCCTGTAAAAAAAGAAATATATGTATATATATTATTCCAGTGGTTTTAAACATTTTTACACTTGGGAAACAATGAAAATAGAAGCATTATTTCAGGGACCACCAAGGCAGAAATCAGCCTGATCCTATGTGAATTCAACTAAGATCATTGGGTCTTTAATCTTTATACAGCAGCAAGGTGGTTAACTCTTTTGCAGACTTGCATAAAATTTCTGGCAGAATAGTCCATGGACAAGTTGTTGAGAAACACTGATTTATTTAATAAATGGTGTTGGGGAAATTGGACAGATACATGGAAAATAAATGAACCTGGGCCGTATTTTAACACCATGCAAAACATGTATTCTAAAGAACCATGCTATTCATTGTTCTACTGGCTTTATAGAAGTTTTTACTTTTTTAAACTTCACAATAATACTGTGATACTAGTAATGATACTCCAGATAGAAAGACTCAGAAAACTTCGTAAATTTGTTCAAGATCACTCAATTAATAAAGAGATGTTGGAGCTAAGATTTGGACGCTGTCCCTCAGATACCGAAGTCTGTGTTTATGTAATATCTACAGTCTGCCTGTCAGTTTCCGACAGCAAAAAGATCTAAATACTATGAAAAGAAAGTTTCTTGGTGTCCCATTAAATTTAATGAGTGTGTGTTATGACATGCGGTGTCAGCAACAGTGATTTGCAGCAGGTAGGTTGCTGATTACGTCTTATAGGCTGACACTACTTAAAAATAAGATTGCTGAATTAGATGGTAGGTGTGGATTTGAACTTTTGGGGATCTACAGTCATTTAAAAGTGTTCATGCCTGGTACAGGTTACCTCATTTCTCAGAAAAACACAGAGAAGATGATAGTTCTATACCATTCTTGTAGATGAAGTAGCAAAATGGACTTTGTGTGTACTGCCATAAGAATCCTAAAAATGACAAGTTTAAAAAACATTACCAGTCAAAAGAAAATAATGTGATAGCAATTATTACAACTTTTTTTTTTACAAATGTCTTTTTTTTTTAATTTTATTCATTTTAGAGAAGAGACATAGAGTCAGAGAGAGAGAGAGAAAGAGAGAGAGAGAAAGGAGGGAGGAGCTGGAAGCTCAACTCCCATATGTGCCTTGACCAGACCAGTGCAGGGTTTTGAACTGGCGACCTCAGTGTTCCCAGGTTGACACTTTATCCACTGCACCACCACAGGCCAGGCCATTACAACTTTTTAAAGAAAGTAAATTATGAGAGATCCAATGTTATTCTTGATTATATTTATAAATATTTTTTTTAAAAATGTTTACCTCTGACTTTCACTCATTTGCTTATAAATTCTGAGTAAATATCTAATGTTTTATGGAATTCTGTGAATGTATTTTACTTTCATTCATTTTAAATTGATTATAATATTACATTTACAATTATATAATATTACATTTACAGTTAAGCATTATTTACATATCAACCAAAAAAATCTTAAATAAAAATAAATATTTCTCATCATTTTAATTTTTGGAAAATCCTGGCTGTTGGTAGTTACAATTTCATCTTTGTAACATTAGAACTAGTAATAATGATGAAAGGTTTTTTCAGCAATATTTGGATATCAACATTTACTAGGTAACTGTAACCTTGTACAAATTACTAGGTTATTAAAAAAAGTTAGCTAAGCATCCCAAAAAATACTCTTGAGAAATATTCTACTTCATAGATAAAGTCTGTCAAAATCATTAAATGTCTGGACATTATAGCAACATTCTATTTTAGAGTCAGACATCAATTTTAGAAAATATGATCTTATATTCAAAAAGTGATATGATAATTACAGGGGATAGAAATGTTCTGGAAAGATGAAACCATAGTGCCAAAATGAGACAATATAAATAAAGACAAGCTTGACTAGGCGGTGGGGTGGTGGATAGATCATTGGCCTGGGATGCTGAGGACCTAGGTTTGAAGCTTAACGTAGGCTTAAGTGCTGGCTTACGTGCGAGATCTCCGGCTTGAGTGTGGGATCATAGACATGACCATTGACCTGGTCATTGGCTTGAGCCCAAGGTTACAGGCTTGAGCAAGGGGTCATTGGTTCTGCTGTAGCCCCTTCTCCCCCCCCCCCCCATCAAGGCACATATGAGAAAGCAATCAATGAACAACTAGGTGTAATATGAGTTGATGCTACTCATCTCTTTTCTTTCCTGTCTGTCCATCCCTGTTTGTCTCTCTCTCTCTCTCTCTCTCAAATAAATAAATAAATAAATACAAATGGAATGTTTCTTTCAATAACAAAAGCAGTTTATTTTATGTCATTCAAAATACTTATATTTTAGAATGAGGCAAGAATGATATAAACCAGTAAAATAGAATTAAAATTTTTATTTCTATTTTTATAATGCATATCTTATGAATTATGCTTCTAACCTGCAAATATCTCTTAAGACTTTCACTAGTAAAGTTATAGAAATTTAGAATATAAATTTACAGATTTAAAACTGTGACTACACTAAAAATAGGATGTTTCATTTAAAAATATTATTAATCTGCAATAGTAACTATGTCATGGCTAATGATTACAATGAAGACAGAGAATTGCTAATTGACAAATCCTTATTCTACAGCCCTACATTTTCTCCTAAATATTTAGGAGAATCTAAATGTTAGTATTTAAATAGCATTTCTTAGAGTTATTAGTTTTTCTTAATGTTTGTGTTCAAATGAAAATGTGTTTGAGGCTTATATCAATCTATCAGAAATCAGATTTCTCATTCACATTTTCAAAAATAGTAGTTCATTTAATTTTAATCACAAGTTTTTAAATGACACTTAACTAAATGAAGAATTATTTTACAGAAGTAAAAAACATTTTGGAGAGCATTGGCAATCAGCCAAGCACTCATGAGGTCTTTAGATGCCTCATCTGAATTAATCTTTAAATAGCCTCTGAGATAAACAATTATTACCCCCACTTTACAGATGAAAAACTGAGGTTTAGAAATTGAATTGATAGAATTTCCATAGAATTATAGACAATTTAATTTTCAAATATACTCTTTCTTCATTGCTATGTCTCAGGTATAAAGTTTCCATGCCATAATATAGAACTAACACATAATATACATTTTATATATATATATATATATATATATATATATATATATATATATATATATATATATATATATATATATATATATATAATTATGTAAGAGGTGGGGATGCAGAGAGATAGACTCCTGCATGTACCCTGACCAGGATCCACCTGGCAAAGCCCCCTACGGGGTGATACTCTGCCCATCTGGGGCCATTAGTCTGTTGCTTGACAACTGAGCTATTTTAGCACCAAAGGTGAGGTCATGCCACCCTCAGTATCCGTGGCCAAATTTGCTCAAATGAGCCATGGCTGTGGGAGGGGGTAGAGAGAGAGAGAGAGAAATAAAAAAAGAGAAGGAGGTGGGGGTAGGGGTCAAGAAGCAGATGATCACTCCTCCTGTGTGCTCTGACTGGGAATCAAACAAGAGACTTCCACATGTTGGGCTGATGCTCTACCACTGACCCAACTGACCAGGACCCAGAACTAATATAATTTAACATAAGATCTAAGATTTTCTATTTTAGGGTTTTCAAATGATGTCTTCCAGATATACTTTATTACCTTCCTTAAATAATTTGTTTTTTACTAACAACTTTAAAAAATGTATTCCTGGACTTTTGAAAACTCACCAACTCTGTCTTCCAGGTTAAGTTAAGATATAAAACAAACTCATCAAGATCTACCATTTACTGTATGTATGCATAATTAGTGAATAGGAATTAACCATATGGTAATTTTTCTTTTGTATTTTACCATAATGTAAAAAAAGTCCAACATAATATTATAAAATATACAGCAATTTAATAGAATAAGTATACAACTAAAGGTAAACTGATAAGCACAGATAGGTGTGAGTCAAAGTGAATAATGATCAGAAGAATAAATAAGTGAATAAACTTAGCAGAAAGACCATGTATTTTAATTTCTCTTGGGTAAACATCTAAGACTGAACATGCTGAATTGCATCGTAAGTACATGTTTAACTCTTTATTTTTATTTTTATTTTTTTTTTACAGGGACAGAGAGAGAGTCAGAGAGAGGGATAGATAGGGACAGATAGACAGGAATGGAGAGAGGTGAGAAGCATCAATCATTAGTTTCTCGTTGCCATTGCGACACCATAGTTGTTCATTGATTGCTTTCTCACATGTGCCTTGACCACGGGCCTTCAGCAGACCGAGCAACCCCTTGCTGGAGCCAGCGACCTTGGGTCCAAGCTGGTGAGCTTTTGCTCAAGCCAGATGGGCCCACGCTCAAGCTGGCAAGCTTGGGGTCTCGAACCTGGGTCTTCCGCATCCCAGTCCGACGCTCTATCCACTGCGCCACCGCCTGGTCAGGCTACATGTTTAACTCTTTAAAAGAAACTGTTAAATTGTTTTCTGAAGCCGTGATATACCATTTTCCATTCCCATCAGCAATTTATGAGTTCTAGTTCCTCCATATCCTTGCTAACACTTGGAATGTTAGTCATTCCAATAGGTGTGTTGTGTTACCTAATTGTGGTTGTATATTCTTTTTCTTTTTTGAAATTATATTTATTGTTGTGACATTGGTTAATTAAGTTATATAAATTTCAAGTGTACAGTTTTATGATACATCATCTGTATAATGCATTGTATGCCCACCACCTAAAGTAAAAACTTCTCTGTTACCATATATTTGACTCCCTTTACTTTTACTACTCCTATTGCGCTTCCCTCTGATAACCACTATGACTATACTATTGTCTATGTCTGTGAGTTTTTATTTTATTTGTTGCTTTCAGTTTTATATGCCACATATGAGTGAAATCATATTGTTCTTGACTTTTTCTGTTTGATTTATTTCACTTTAACATGATATTCTCAAGATCTATTCATGTTGTCGAAAATGGCAGTATTTTATCTTTCTTATGGCTGAGTAGTGTTCCATTGTTAAATGTACCACATCTTCTTTATCCAATTATCTATTGAAGTTTCCATGAGTTAGCCACCATAAATAATGCTGCAATGAATATCAGTGTACATATCTTTGGGAATAAAGGTTTTCAAAACTTTTAGGTAGATGCTCAAAAGAGGGGTTGCTGTGTTATATGGTAACTACATTCTTAAACTTACAGACTTTGATCTTACAGAGGATTTTATGACTTTGACTCCAAAGTCAGGGAGGAAAAGGCAAAAATAAACGAATGGCAGTATAGTAAACTGAAAAGGTTCCTCACAGCAAAGGAAACCACCAATGAAAAAAAACAACTGAATGGGAAACAATATTTGCAAACAAAAACTTTAACAAGGGGCTAATACCCCCAAAATATAATGAACTCAAACCAAGCAAACAAAAAATTCAATTAAAAAGTGGGTAGAGGACCCCAAAGGATACTCCTCCCAAGAAGACATGCAAATACCCAACATATAAGAAAAGATGCTCAATTTCACAGCTATCAAGGAAAGTCAAATCAAAACTACAGTGAGATGCCCTGGCCAGGTAGCTCAGTTGGTTAAAGTGTCATCCTGATACACCAAGGTTGTGGGTTTGATTCCCAGTCAGGGCACATACAAGAAACAACCAATGAATGCATGAATTAGTGGAACAACAAATTAATGTCCTCTCTCTCTCTGTGTGTGTGTCTTTCTTATTTATCTCTAAAATAAAAATTTAAAAACAAACTATAATGAGATGATCACCTCATACCTGTTAATAACAAGTATTGGACAAGTAGAGAAAAAAGACCCCTCATTTACTGCTGGAGGGAATGTAAACTGGTGCAGCCACTACAGAAAACAGTAGGGAGACTCCTCAAAAAATTAAAAAAAAGACTTATAATATGATACAGTAACCCTCTTCTGGGCATCTACCTGAAAAATTTGATAACATTTATTCCTAATTATAGTTTTAATTTGAATTTCTTCATGACTAATAATGTTGAGTATCTTTTTCTGTTTATTTCCTATCTTCATATTTTCTTTGATCAAGTCCTTGTTAAAATATTTTTTCCCAATGTTTTAATTGGTATGTCTGCTTTCTTGAGTTTTGCAAGCTCATAATATACTCAGGGTTCAAGTTCTTCAACCGATAGATGATTTGCAAATGTCCTCTCCAAGTATATGTCTTGTCTTTTCATTTTCTTAATAGGGTATTTTAAAGATTTGGACAAAAATGTTCATAGAAGCTTTATTTATAATAACTAAAATATAGACACAATCCAAATAAACATCTGCAGATAGAGGATAAACTATTGTGGTATCCAAACACCAGACACTATTCAGCAATAAGAAAGAATGAAATGTTGATCTATGTATCAACACAAATGAGCCTCAAAAATAGCTATGCTGAGTGAAAAAATCCAGAAAAAAATAGTACATGATATGTGATTTTATTTATACAAAACATTAGGAAATAAAAACTAACCTGAAAGAAAATAGATAAGTAGTTTTCTGTAAATAGAGGGATAGGAGGTGGAAAGGCTTACATTAGGGCACAAGAAAATTTTTGAAGGTGATGAATACATTAATTATCTTGCTTATAGTGATGATTTCATGGGCTTATATCTATGCCCAAACTTAGCAAACTATCCACTTTAAATATGTGTAGAATATTGTATGTCAGTTATAAATCATAAAACTATCTTAAAAATACAGCTGAAAATTTACATTATATTCATTTTATTTACACTCTTAGTTGAATTATTCAAAGGGAGAGGGCGGAACCAAACTCATGGAATACATAGCATTCCATGACAAGTTACACTGCATTTCTTTTATATTGTTACACCATTTAGCTCATTTTAAGTCCAAACATTACCAGTGTTAAGAGACAAAACCTTACCTTTTTCTTTTAAACTTCAAGATCAATAGAATTCCATTCTCAAAAATTCAGTTTATACAATAGTGTATCATAAAATTCTCAATATTTATACTAAATATAATGACATATTATGAAAACAATAGCTTTAATAAAAAACATAATAAATTCTGCCCTTGGTGAAGCATGTCATTAAAAACTTAAAAATACCACCACCAGCCATAAATTTCATGTAATAGGAAATAATAAATTTACTTTTTTAGTTGGTTGATTAAAATGGAAAGATATTAATAAAGGATAGCACAATGTAAAGAAGTTCAGCAGGATCACTTGGGAAAAGTTATAAATTTCACTTAATATAATTGGCACATTTTCTGGTTTTCCTCTTTTATTCCCTTGAAGTACACAGTACAATTCTTATTACTGAGCTAAATATGATGAATTCCTGCAGAGGGTGGAATGTGATCTTTTTACTGTTGCCAGTTTTTTTTTTTTTTTAGAATGTCATATAGTTGGAATCATGAACTATGTGTGTAGCTTTTTTGAATTAAAGTCTTTACTTAGTAAGATCCATTTAAGTTTCTCCATGTCTTTTTATGGCTCAGTAATTCATTATTTCTTTTTCTTCCAATTGTATTGAGAAATAATTGACACACATCACTGTATAAATTACAGAGTAGTGTATGATAGATTAATTTACAATACAAATGACCTTTGAACAATACAGGTTGGAACTACACAGGTCCACTTATATGCAGATTGTTTTCAATTGACCCATACAGTTCAGGTCAAATGCTTTATTCAATGCGCCACCACAGGTCTGACCCATGCAGTTCAAATCTGTGTTATTTAATGGTCAATTGGTTAGGAATATAAACATACTAAGCACCAACTTATACAAGAATCTTCAACTGCAAAAGTAGTCAGTTCACTTCACCCCCACATTGTTCAAGGGTCAACTGTATTGTGAAATAATTACCACAATAGTTTCAGCTAATATCTGTCTCCACAGTTTATTCCTTTCTTACATTAAATTATATTCTATTATTTATCCACTTATCTCCTGAAAGACATCTTGGTTGCTTCAAAGTTTTGGAAAAAATAAATAAAGCTGGTATAAACATGTATGTGCAAGTTTTTGTGTGATTATAAGTTTTCAACTCCTTGGGACACATTCCTAAGAGCATTACTGCTGGATCATATGGTAAAATATGTGTAGTTTTGGAATAACTCCCCCCCCCAAAAAAATATCTTACAAGGTGGCTGTTGTATTCTTTATTCCTTTGAGTAATGAATGGAAGTTACAGTTGTTCTACATTCTTGTCAGCATTTTCCAGTGTTCCAGATTTTGGCCACACTAAAAGGCATGCATGCAGTCATGCAGTTTTTGAGTAGATGTAGTTTGCAAATCAGTTGAGTAAATACCTAAGGGCGTAATTGCTGTGTCCTATAAAAAGTCTATGTTTAGCTTTACAACAAAGTGCCAAACTGTTTATCAGAGTGGCTGTACCATTTTCATTCTTAATAGCAATTGATAAGAGTTTGCATTGCTGTGCATCTTTGCCATGTTATCAGTGTTTTACCTTTTACCTTTTGTAATAGATGTGCAATATCTCATTATTGTTTTCACTGCATTTCCCAAATAAAATTTATTCAGTTAGTTATGTATTTATCTATTATTTATTTGTTCTCTTTTTAATGCAAATTTGGATTACTTTTATTTATTTGTTATTATGAACAATACTGTTTACAAAGAAGTCATGAAAATACTCCCTTTTGGTTTTTGAACATGTTCTGTGAAGTTCTTTCAGAGTATAGCAATAAGAGAAATTGCTGGGTCAAAAGACAATTACATCTTACCTTCATTATGTATTGCTAACTTGCTACCCAAAGTAATTGTTTTAATTTTGCAAAAACAATGTAAGGAAATTTTTATCCCTATATATTCTCAACAGCATTCTACATTGTCAAATTTATTGATTTTTTATAAATTTTGTGCTTTTAAAATAGTAGTTTACTGTAACTTTAAATAATATTTTCCTGCACATCATTTTTATAAGTCTAATGACATTCCAGACTGCCTTAATTTTGTCCATGGTGTCTTTTGGTATTCTAAAGTTTTAATTTTAGTGTAATTTAGTGCAAAATTTATTTAACTTTTATTAATGCTTTGCACTTGGTATATGTATGTGCAGTTTTTTTTTTGTGACAGAGACAGAGAGGGACAGATAGGGACAGACAGACAGGAAGAAAGAGCAATGAGAAGCATCAATTCTTCATTGCAACACCTTAGTTGTTCATTGATTGCTTCCTCATATGTGCTTTGACGGGGACCTACAGCAGACTGAGTGACCCCTTGCTCAAGTCAGCGACCTTGGGCTCAAGCTGGTGAGACTTGCTCAAGCCAGATGGGCCCGCGCTCAAGCTGGCAACCTCAGGGCCTTGAATCTGGGTCCTCCACATCCCAATCTGATGCTCTATTCACTGCGCCACCGCCTGGTCAGGTTATGTGTGCTGTTTTATTTTCTTAATTCTTCTCTACCTCCAAATTAGCATTTTGAAATTTAAAAAATTATTTAGAGTTTGTCTTTTATATTTATGTCTTTTAAAATATGGAACAAGAAATCACAAATTTTGTAGGGAACCATAAAAGACCCTGAATAGCCAAAGAAATCCTGAGGAAAATAAATGAAACCAGAGGTATCAAATGACCTGATTTCAAATTATACTATAGAGCCATGATAATCAAAACAGCATGGTATTGACAGAATAATGGAACAGAATTGAGAGCCCAGAAATAAAACCACATATATGTGGACAAATAATATTTGATAAAGGAGCCAAAATGCATGCACTGGAGAGAAAAAAAGCCTTTTCAATAAATGGTGCTGGGAAAATTGGAAAGCTACATGCAAAAGAATGACACTTGACTACAATTTGTCCTTCTTCACAATAATGAATTCAAAATGGATCAAAGACCTAAATATAAGATCCCAAACAATAAATTACATAGAAGAAAACATAGGTACTAAGCTTATGAATCTTGCTCAAGAGAACATTTTATGAAATTGACCCCAAAGGCTAAGGAAAAAAAGGCAAAAATAAACTAAAAAGTTTCTGCACAGCAAAAAACCCCCACAAAACAAAAAACCAACAACAGGATAAAAAGAAACAGCCAACCAAATGAGAGTTGATATTCACAAACAACTCTGACAAGGGATTAATATATAAAATATATAAAGAACTCACAAATCTCTGCAACAAACAAGCAAACAATTCAATTAAAAAATGGGAAGTGGAACTAAACAGATATTTTTCTCATGAAGACATAAAAACAATAAATAGATATATGAAAAGGTGCTCATCTGTGTTAGCTATTCAAGAAATTTAAATCAGCCTGACCAGGTGGTGGCGCAGTGCATAGAGGGTCACACTGGGACGCAGAGGACACAAGTTTGAAGCCCTGAGGTCTCCAGCTTGAGTGTGGGCTCATCTAGTTTGAGCAAGGCTCACCAGCTTGAGCTCAAGGTCACTGGCTTGAGCGAGGGGTCTCTGGGTCTGCTGTAGCTCCCCAGTCAAGGCACATATGAGAAAGCAATCAATGAACAACTAAAGTGCCACAACAAAGTATCGATGCTTCTTATCTCTCTCCCTTCCTGTCTGTTTGTCCCTATATATCCCTCTTTCTGTCTCTCTCTGTCTCTGTCACAAAAAAAGAAATGCAAATTAAAATTACAATGAGATATCAGCTCATACCTGTTAGATTGACTATTATCAATAAGACAGGTAGTCACAAGTGTTGAAGAGGCCGGGGAGAAAAGGAACCCTCATTTATTGCTTGTGGGAATGTAAACTGGTATAACCATTATGGAAGAAAGTATGGTGGTTCCTCAAAACTAAGAATAGAGCTACCGTATGACCCAGCAATCCCTCTACTTGGTATCTACCCCCAAAACTCAAAAACATTTGTATGTTAAGACACGTGTACCCCCTTGTTCATCACAGCACTATTCACAGTGGCCAAGACATGGAAACCATCAAAGTGTACCTTGACAGAGGATTTGCTAAAGAAGATGTATTATGTATATACAATGGAATACTAGTCAGTTATAAGAAATGATGACATATTACCATTTACAACAACATGGATGGACCTTGAGTGAAATAAGTAAATCAGATAAAAGCTAAGAACTATATGATTTCACACATAGGTGGGATGTAAAACTAATACTCATGGACATAGATAAAAGTAAAGTGGTTACCGGGGGGCTTGGGGAAAGAAGAAGGGAAAGGGGAGTAAAAAAGGACAAATATATGATGGAAAATGATTTGACTTTGGGTAATAGACACACAACACAATGAACAGTTCAAATGCTGTAGAAATGTTTAACTGAAATCTATGTACTCTTATTTATCTATGTCACCCCATTACATTAAATTTCTAAATAAAAAAGTGAAAAAAATTAAATATCCCTTTTAAATGTGTAGAATTAGAGAAGCTTTCATAATGAGAATTTTATTATGGATAATATTCATATTTAAAGTTACTATTGACAATTACTTTAGAGTTCTTATTGGGGGCATAAATAAAAAAACAAAAGGAAATTTATACTTGAAGAGGGTAAGAAATGAATTCATCATAGGGTGTAGTTAAAGATTCTAATCTTTCATGTCCTATCTATCTTATCTATTTTGTACTGGGATTAATGCATATTTTGGACTCATAAGCTCAACCTTTGGAAGTCTAATTCAATCGGTCTCTTCTATCATATATGGTAAGGAAAACTTAATGGAGCATTAAGAACACTTTTACTTCTTGAATGAAAACTTACCTAAAAACACTTTTTGGTGGGCAACTCAAGCAGGCCTTTCTCAAACCAATTTATTTGGTAGAGTTCTGTAACAACTCTCAAGCAAATATATTAAGGCACCAAAAAGATTAAGTAAAAGAATATATAAAAGAAGAATGATTGTGGAGAAAAATTTAATGGAACTAATGGAGAAAAGTCAGAATGAAGCCAGGTACTGTTTATTAATTGCAGTGAACTCACTTTTAGATGCTAAACAAGATGAACTTGACTAAGATGGCTCATAAAATAGTAACAATTGCATATAAAAATTATAACTTCCAAAGTTTATCAATTAAATATTTCTGGAAAGAAGTGGGTATTAAAAACAAATGCCTAGGATAGAAATCTACTGCAATACAAATAACAGTTCTGAAAATGCTACATTGAGAAATTCAACAAGCAGGTGGGCACTTTAAAATCTACCCCAGAAGTAGTTTTATAAATAATTTGGAAAAATATATTATATAATTAAAACATTGTTGTTCCATATTGATATTATTTACAATTCACCACATTATTTTGTAACTGAGATTTGTGACTTAACCCAAAAGTGAAATGAGAGAATTTCCATTTCTAGCTTCACATGGAATAACAGAAATCAGGTTTACCTAGTGTTATAATCAAGTAGAAAACTAGACCCCAAACACCTTTGAAAGGAAACATCACTCTTCAGCATTGGACTATAGACATCCTAGAATGGAAAACTAGTAAGATAAGTGCAATAATTGCACAGCTTACTGGCTAGAAGCTATGCTTAGGCTGCAGTGAGCTGAGAAGAAACCCAAAGAATTCCCAGAAATTGAATTAAGTTATGGAGACAGATGGGGGATTGGGGAAGCCATGACAACTAAAATATGTGGCAGAGAGAGGAGGAAGTTACATAGAATAAGAACTTTGGAGATCTACAAAGGCAGCCTCTCAAGTCTTTGACTACTTATTTGTGGCATGTACCTACTAGATGAAGTTACTCAAGTCTAGGGAGAAAACACTAGAAATAAGTAATCCAAACAAATATAAAAATATTTTTGATCCCTCAAACAAGAATAGAAATACATCATAATATCTGGGGCATTAAGTTGAATTCTCATATGGATATTTCCTAAGTAATAAAGTCAAATTAACCATACCTTAAGACAATGGTTCTTAACCTTTTTTGAGATACTGAACCCACCAGTTTCATATGCGCATTCACCAAACCCTTCTTTAGTGATAAATAAAATATGATTTCTTTTTCCAAATTCAAGACATAGGTATATGTTTTTTTACTGGTGCACAAAATGAGCCGTGCATGAACATCACCTTGCTCAAAGAACAAAACCAACAAAGTGCATGAACTCAAAATAAATTACGGTATTACTTTATTCTGGCCTCTGCAGAAGAGGCTTCTCTGAACCCCTGAGATAGACTCATGGAACCCCTAGGGTTTGATAGAACCCAGGTTAAGAACCACTGCCCTAAGACTTAAAAAAAATCAGTTTCCAAGTAGGTTAGCTACATTCACAAACTCTAATACTCTTTGAGTGAATACAACAAAATCTAACAAGTAAACAAAGTGAATTCACATTGACACCATCCAACTATAAATTATGAAGCCATCTAAAGGAGAAGAAAAATATAACCAATAACCAAGACAAGAAACAATCAATAAAAAGAGATTCAGAAATGGCAGGTTTTTAAAAATATATATTATTAATTGACAGATGTTTCTTCTTATAAGAACTCTACTCAGTGTAACTTATTTCCAAACTTGTTAGTGTAATTCTCATACATTGCTGGTGGGAATGAAAAATACTATAGACAATTTGTAAAACATTTTAGAGGTGTTTTATAAGGTTACATGTACACTAGAGAAACCTAAATATATTTTCCTAAATTTTTACCCAAGAGAAATTGAAAGCTATGTTCACACATGTATTTGTATATGATTATTCATAATAGATAAAACATTGATAGTTCCCCAAAGTCTATCCACATGTAAACAGGTAAACAAATTTTGATATAACCATATAAAAAGGAATACTACTCACTAATAAAAAAACAACAAACTACTAACACACACAACATGAGTAAATCTCAAAGTTGTTATATTAAGAAGAAAGAGCCACGTATAGATATTTCTAGAACATTACTCAGAAAGGCAAAGTTTTAGTGACTGAAAGCAAATCTGAGTTGGCCAGGGGCTTAAACTAGAGGAAGAAAATTCACTACAAAGTAGCATAAGGAAATATGTACTTATGGATATATATTTTCTCACATGTATCAAATTGTACACTTAAAATTAGTGATTTTTATTCTGTATAAATTTTACTTCAATAAACTGAGTGAAAATAAGTGAACTGAATCTGGGGTAGGGCTAGTTTATAAGACTTGAAACAGATTGACCAAATTCTAAGTTCACTGTTTTTAAGAGACAAACAATTTGGTAGTAAAAATCAATAGTAAATAACCATTATGATATATAAAGCTTCTTGAATTAATGTCAAACAAGGAAAAGTCTGTTCACATTCAGATGAAGCTTTGAAATAGTGCTAAGTAAACTAACATGCAGTAAAACTGGCAAATCAAAATAAACACTACATCAATGTATTCGAAAGTTAAGGTCTTTACAAGATTAAAGTAAGTTTAAAAATTAAATATATGGTTTTGAGTCCATTACCAGAATATTTAGGTTTTTTTTCTCCTTTGATTTATATAGTATTGTACACATATAATGAAAATAAAATTTCAAGGAGAAGAATTGTGTAAAGCCAATGACAACTCCTAGGTCTTCTCAGAGTTGGCACACTCCTTGTGGAAAAAGGCAGTCAGTCATCATTCTCATTTAAAACATTCAGGTGGGCAGGTCTTCCCCTTGCTGGACAATTAAGTTATTTGTCTAGAAAATTTTCTTAAGAGTTGTTTATTGTTTTTACACAGCAACTGATGCATTTAAGAAAATATGTTATTGTCAAAAATAATCATTCTTTACGCTGATTACACCTTTATTAAATTGAAAAATTTGTATCAACAATTTCGCCCACAATCAAATGTCTGTCCCTTCACTTGAGATATATTCATTCATCCATTCTTTTTTCTTTAACTAATTTATTCAAGATCTATTGAGTGTCTTCTTTGTATCAGATATTCTGGTAGGTATCAAGAACACAATAATTAAGATACTATAGAAAGCTCTTAACAGATTGTTCAGCCTAGTGAAAGAGACAAACTTTCAATTAAAAGGTCACAAAAAATGTTATTTTTGTATAGGGTGATTTTAAAAAATATATTAGAGCCAGAGAAGCTTAGAGAACATGGAATTCAAGTAAAAAATATATCCAAAGAAATCTGGATAAAAATGTGAAAATGACAAATATCAGTGCATTTAAGATACAACAAAAAGTTAGATATTAGTCATTGAGGCTTGACAAAATACATTTTATTTTAAGAAGGAAAATCAAAGTGACAAAAGCCTTTCATAAAAATCTATTTCTCTTTAAACCATAGTATTTACAGTTTTCTTCCCAAGGAGGAGAGGATCACATTCATCTGAAGAAAATAAGAATACTTAAACATATCATCGTAAGATATGTTTTGCTTGTGTGTGTGTGTGTGTTTAAATGAAGTCTGTTACATTGTTTTCCGATGAAAATATTTCTCACCTTTCCCCTTAATAGCTACTATTTTGCTCTCCTTCTTTCTTTCTATTCAGACACTTTTATGAAATCCTTTCTGTGCCATGGACAGGGGGTATATTGTACACTGCATCACTCCAGGGAGCCCTATTCTCATCATGGTACGTCTGAGACAGTTGGTTCTTGGCAAGCGGGATAATCCCCATTTCTCCCATGTTCCATCATATTGTGTGATCTCTTCTAGTCTCCGTTTTCAGGACACTTTCACTGTGAGCTCTGGCATAGTTAGTTATTTACAGCAGATCTCCCTGTGGCCATTTCACAGACACCTTAAACAGTATATTTCCAATTGGATTTAATTATGGACAAAAGAAAATGAAACATGGGGCCACAGCCTAAACCTGACAAGCTCAGGTGAGTCCTGCAAGATGGACTTGCAAACTCAGAGATCTAAAATAACCACACAGAATGATGGTCTAAAATTAAAACTTTCTAACTAAAAGCAGTCAGTTCATGGTGGGTAGTCACGTCCTAGTGTGATATCTTTCTCTAAACAGAAGGTCAATGTTTACCTTAATGGAGCCTGTCTGTTGTTTTTGCACCTACAATAAATAATGTACCTGATAACATGTCTGAAATGTAAGGGCCATCTTCTCTTCCTGCCCCCTCCAGGACAGACATCCCATCAGAGCAGAAACCAACAAACCCCCTCAATGTCATTATCACCATGTATGTTAACTATTAATTGTTTTATTCCTGCCTACGTGAAAGAAGTTTCAATATATACATTTTTACTTTTTATCCAATCCCAGAGATTTCCCCACTTTACTGCCCCCCTTCCATAATCTGTCACCATTTAATGTAATCCCTTTATGTCTTCCCGTTTGATTCTGATTATAAAATAAGTGGTAAAACTGCCATTTTCCGGAGCATTTTCTCAATTCTTTGAGATTTTATTTCCCGACAATTATAGACAGTTTGGCTCAAATAAACTAAAGAATTCTTACAGGTTTGGACATTTCTTATGTTGACTTATCTTCTTTAAAGGTCTTCAGATATCATTTGAGGACAATTCAGAAAAGATCCCCTCAACAAGTATAGAAAGCAGTCTTCAAGGCACTGTAAAACACCATGATGGCAAGAACAAGAGATTCCTGGCCTGAAGGAGCTCCTCAGTAAATACCTGATGTGATTTTTTTTTCTATCTTCTTTTTCAGTTATACCCTGCAATGCTAGCCTATTTCCACCAGCATTAGATTGGTATCACACATGTACAACAGATGTGGGAAATCACTCTAAGGATGACAACAGTCACTGGAATTCTTAGTTACCAAATGAGTAAAAAATTCTAAAAGATATATTTTTAATATGGCTTATTTGATATAAATCATACTTAAATGTTCTTATGTGGAACCATGAATACTAACATCGTGATAGATACTTTCTTTTTTCTTTGACTTTTCATCAAATGTTATTCTCTGTATTAATCATGTCATTTTTTTCCCATATTTCTGAGGCTTCGGTGTCTGCTATCTTGATGACTCTGGAGAGATTGCCTCTCCCAACAGCAGCTAATTCCTAGAAATAGTAAAATAACGCTTCATAGAGGATACCTTTCATATGCAAAGCAATCAATCCAGAACCCATATCCCCACCAGCTCCTCTATTGGGCTTGCACACTCAGGATCATTATTTCCTTGCCCTAATCACTTCAGGGACAGATACCAGAAAACTAGACATAACCCCTGTACCTCTCAGTCAACTGAAATTACAGCGTGTCCGTAAAGTCATGGTGCACTTTTGACCGGTCACACTGTATTCAAATTAGTCAGTCTTAAACTTGCTTACCTGCTTTGCCTGTTTCTGCCCACAGAAACAACAATAACGGCTCTTGCTCATATGTTTTTATCACTCCTCAGCATCCTGATTAGCTCCGGTGCTTTCCTGTATGGCCCTGTGTGATATGCCATTCTGCCCTTCTCCTGGGAACTGTAACAAACTGTCTTTATAAAGCTAATCATCACCTGATCTATTGGCTTCACCAGACCTGAGAAATAATAAAATACATGTTAAAACCATTTCAACCTTTCAAAGAAGAATTGGATTTCATGGCTTATGAAGGTTGATGTTGCTTTGACATCTTACCGAACTAACTTGACCAATTGTCTTTCCCCTTTCCAAAGCATATACTATTGTTATGCAAGTTTATCGATTCCAATGGTTCTGGGTATTTTTTGTTTGTTTTTGTTTTGTTTTGTTTTTGTAACAGACACAGATACAGAGAGAGAGACAGATAGGGACAGACAGACAGGAAAGGAGAGAGATGAGAAGCATCAATTCTTCATTGTGGCACCTTAGTTGTTCATTGATTGCTTTTTCATATGTGCCTTGACTTGGGGGGGGGGAGGCTACAGCAGACCGAGTGACCCCTCGCTCAAGCCAGTGACCTTGGGCACAAGCTGGTGAGCCTTGCTCAAATCAGATGATCCCGTGCTCAAGCCGGCAACCTCAGGGTTTTGAACCTGGGTCCTCCGCATCCCAGTCTAACACTTTATTCACTGCACCACCGCCTGGTCAGGTTGATTCCAATGGTTCTGATAACCTCTTTGTCACTCAGAAAAATAACTAAAATGTCTTCATTCTTTGGTCTGTGAGGAAATGTCCTGTATTCTATGGACCCTACAATAAAATACATTTCATATTGGTAAGTTACTTTATGGTTGATAAATGTTTCCAAAAATATTTGTTAATTAGAAGCTACACACACATACATACATACAATAAAGACCAGTTGTCATAAATTATTCCTATCTTGAAGATGAAGTAATTGTGTTTCCAAGAACTTACATGGTTTTCCCAGCTTCACACTACTAATAGATGGTGGAGGTGTTTCTTAGTCTATTACCCAAGATAATTGGTGTTCATTCATCAACATGGGAATGAGTAAACAAATCTTACTCAAACAAATTAATGCATGATTTCTGGTGTCCAAAAATCTTGTACACTAATAAAATAAAAATTCTTATGGAAACTTGATCTTAGAAAAGGCAATAAATTGAAATTAACCCTGTATCAGGAAAGGGACAGATTTACAGTTAGAAAGGGACAGATTAAGCCCATTTCTCCCTTCCACTTTGCATGAAGTTGCAGTGCATCTTCTGGGAATGTATTGGGGAAAACTATTTTCTCTGACTGCTTGCCAATGTACATATATATCATAGAATTAAGCTGATTCTGTGTTAATTTCTTTAAAGTTTTGTATTCATTCATTATTATATATTTATATTATTTATTTAATCTATCTATCATCTATTTATTTTTGCAGAAGCTATAATTTAAATAATTCTAATTGAACTTTTCAAACAGAAAGCCACCAAGGCTGTAGTAATACTCTTATACTGCTACTGTTAAGAAAAGATAAAAGTTTAGAACTGGAATTAATTTTAGAGATTATGTTGTTGAAATATTTCTCACCCCAGATGGATACCATGATTGGTTAGAAGGTCATCCTGAGCCACAGAGGTTGCTGGTTCCATCTCCAGTCAGAGCACATACAGAAACAACTTGATGTTCCTGTCTCTCTCTCTCTCTCTCTCTTGTTTTTCTCTCACTGAAATTAATAAATAAAAACATTTTTAAAAAAGAAATATTTTATCAAAAAAAGCCCAATAATATCAGGTAATTTGCTCAAGATATAACAATATTCATTCAGAAATTTGTCATTTTAGCAGCAAAGTTCTAGATAACATTTCATATACCCTTGAGGATGTTTCCGCTCAGAACTTCTGTGTTCTAATGTATATTGAGGAGTTCAAATCCCTAGGATATGTGAGGAAGAAAAATTTCCCAAGTCATAGTTTTTTAGGAAAATAATCATGTTCTCTCCTGTAGGAGTTAGACTATTTGAGGTTGGCAGTGGGAAGGAAGAGATGTGATCCAAAGAGTCAAAGTTTGAAGGTAAAAACTTAACGAGAACTTCAGGGACCAGTTATTCTGTACAATCTGTGGAATCTGGTGGGTTTTAAATACTAATCTGACCAAAATGAGGGCACCATCTCAATCTCACATCGTATTTCTATTTAACACAGTTTCTGCAGGAAGGAAGGTCTCCCAATATCTTTCCTTGATCCCAGAATATTGGCCCTGAGAAGCCAAAATCTTCTCCAAATCTATGAAAATAATTTTAAAACCCTACAGACCATTTGGGCCTTTTAAAATAAAAACTCAAAGGTCTCTGATGTTTTTAAAAGATTCCTTTTATTTATCACTGAAGGCTGGAATTAGTTAAAGCAAATCTGCTTCATTTTTCTTGAATGGAAGGCTCCCAAAAGTCACAGAAGTTCTGAGAAATCAAGCACTGAAATTTTCTTCAGCTTCTGGGCTATTTAAACTGGATTAAATTATGTTTATTAAATCCATATTTATGTTTTTGGCAATTAGTTTTTCACAACTTGATTTTAAAAATCTGGGAATTATTGGTATGTCAAACTTTCAAAATATAAAAATATACTTTTTCATAAACCAATATGCCTAATTACTAGTATTATTTTTTGAAATGTTTCTATTCCTCATCATCCTAGAATTCCTACATGGCAATTGCATTTACAATATCATTTATCATCTGTACCCCTCCTTTCAAGCCTTTGGGCAAATGTTTTCATAAACAATTGGCCCTTGAAGGTCTCCTTGGAGCCAGGTAGCTCATGTTTTATTGGACCAAGAGAAGAAGCACGTTCCAGAGTTGAGGATCCTCTGAGGACAAAACTGTAAGTCAAAGTCACCACATCATATCATTAACAGCTTGATTTAAATTATATCATAAATCCAAGGTAAAAAAGAACTGTTGTTTTTACCTCCAAATATCCAGTTACAGTTTCTGGCGTGTCTTGTAAAATTATTTTTTTCTAAGTTTTAAAATTGAAGCAATTATGAACTATAAAATTTGAAAACAGACAGAATAAATGCAGTTTAGTGCTTAATCAACAAAGGATAGATTGAAATATATCTGACTATGCTGAACAATCTATACAATTATGATTACAAGACATAAAACATAGTCATAAAGAGTAATAATGATTGGTGACATGTACACAGCTGATTTGAGCATTTTTAAGTGTCACTTGGAAAGGTGATTGGTAGAGTTGGCTAAAAAGAAAATTGTTCAAAGTTTCTACTCAAGATATTGTAACAAAAACCACCTGACGTGCAAGTTAAAAACATCATCATCCCAGTAGGAATGCAAGATAAAATGCACAAAACCAGTTAAATCTGAATTTCATATAAATGATGAATAATTGTGTTTCTATTCCTATAGTTTATCTCAGATAAACAATCAATAATTATATTTTTTACATTTTTTGATTTGCTAATGCTGGTAATACCCAGAAAACAAATCTGAACTTTAAAATCCTGGCCTTATCACTGAAAACAGTGTCACATTGGTAAATTATTTAACCTTTCTGAACCTTGGTGTCTTCTCTGTAAATTGAAAGTGATGGTTGGTGTGAGGATTAAATTACCTAGTAAGTAAGAGATAACAAAAAAAAATGTCTGTAATCAAGTAGGCATTCAATGAATTTATTTATTTTCTTTTTTTTTCTTCTTACTAATTTTCTATGGTTGCCATAACAAATTATCACAAACTGGGTAACTTAAAACAACCAGAAGATTACTGCCTCACTGTTCTGGAGGCTAGAAAACCAAAGGTGTCACAAGACTAGGCTCCCTGTGAAGGAAGACTCGAGGAAAAAAACCTTGCTAGCATCTGGTGGTTTTCCATAATTCTTGGCTTTCTTTGGTTGTAGCTGTATCACTCTAATCTCAACCTCCCCTGTCTTTGTATGACTACCTTCTCTTTGTACCTGAGTGTCTCTAAATTGTTTTTTCCATATAAGGGCACCAGTCACTGGACACCCATCTTAATCTAGTAGCGCCTCATCTAAACTTGAATACATTTGCAAAGACCTTATGTGTAAATAAGATTTTCTATGCAGGTACCAAGAATTAGGAGCTCAATATATCGCTTTGGAAAATGCAGTTTCAACCTTAATAGCATTTTATTATAACTTGACTAACTCGATCATGTTTTCTTTCCCCCCAAAATAAAGCTACTAACATCTCTGTCACAGTGGTTGTGAAACTTAAGTGAAATATTTCATGTGGCAAAGCCTGCCATGGGCCTGAAACATCCAACACAGAAAGTTGAGTGGAATTTTCCTTTCAGTTTAGTCATAACCAGTCATTCCACTTTTCAATTTTTATACATTATCTAAATTCAAAAGCCAACTTTCCCACAACTTAAGAAATAGTATAGAGTTTTTCCAGTTTAGAAGGTCGAGTGTATGTGGAGCATCTGGGTAAACCCAGTCCCTATCACTTACATTCACAGATTAAATTTGATTGAGTGGATGACTAAAGTGCTCACCAAACCCTTTCCTTTAGCTCATGGGGCCTGTTTGTATTTTCCGTTAGGGAGGGAGAAAGGGAATTCAGGCAAACAGTCATACTATTCTTTGCCTGAGTGACCTACATAAGTGACTTCCTTGGAAAGATGTGGTTAGTTAGTTTTCCCTACACACAGAAAGAAAGTAAGTGTTTCTGGGCTGGACCAAGAGATAGTTTCTGAAATTTGGAGAGGAGGACAGGAGTAGTAAACACTATTGTGAAATAGAACTACTTAAATTTCTAAAGCAATTTGAGCCTTGCCCCTGGGGAAGGAATGACAACAGAAAAGATAAGTCTGGGATTCAAAGAATGCTGTTGCCTTTTTTCCAGGTGCAACCCAAAGTCCATCGTCCTGGCAAAGACGCCTCACATCCAGAATGATACACACTTGGGGGCAGCAAGGGCAGAAGATTTCTGCTGTTAGGGCCTAAAGGAAGTGTCAGGATGCCAGAAAGGAATGAAAGAAGAAAGCCAAAGACTACACGTGTCTTTAAGATTCTGGTAGAGCAGAGAGCTCTGTGAACTTGGACATCAGAAATCATAGTGAACCCAGGGACCTCAGCAGCAACACTAACGAGCACATGTCGACCATGACCAAATAAGAAACATAGCTCAGCCTGACCAGGCGGTGGCACAGTGGATAGAGCATCAGACTGGGATGCGGAAGACCCAGGTTCGAGACCCCGAGCTCACCAGCTTGAGCGCGGGCCCATCTGGCTTGAGCAAAAGCTTGCCAGCTTGGACCCAAGGTCGCTACTCCAGCAAGGGGTGGCTCGGTCTGCTGAAGGCCCGCGGTCAAGGCACATGTGAGAAAGCAATCAATGAACAACTAAGGTGTCCTAACGGCAATGAAAAACTAATGATTGATGCTTCTTACCTCTCTCTGTTCCTGTCTGTCTGTCCCTATCTAGCCCTCTCTCTGACTCTCTTTCTCTGTCCGTGTAAAAAAAGAAAAGAAAAGAAAAGAAACATAGCTCAGTGGAAACTGTTGTGAACAGTTGATCAAAAATGAGATGCCCTTTGCCACCAATGCCATGAACTACTACTGCAGCTTCTCCAGAACCTCAGAAGTGGGAAGGAGAAAACTCTTAATTATGACTCTTTAACTCATTGGTTTAAAATCTACAATTGATAACATTTTAAGCCTGAATAGGTCAAGTGATTATTGCTGAGTTTACTAGGTAAATGAGTAGATGGTATTTTCTAATATCAATAAAACGGAGAGACTGAGATAGAAATTGCACTTAACACTTTGAGTAGTACAAACGTTTATGTACGTCCTCGTGCCTCCTGACCATCCAGAGTATGATCGTACATGTGTAAGGCAACATTAAAAAAGGCAAATGTATGTTCTTCTTGTTTCCATATGTTGGTTATCAAACAAACATGATTTTAAGTTAATAAAACTGTAATTGGAACTAATTTCATTTTTTGAAATAAAACTCACTCTTGGGGGTCAGCAAGCATGAAAATAAAACACTACTCAAAGGGTTAATTAAGGAAGAATGACAAAAATCACATTGACTTTTATTTGGAAAATTATTTTTTATTTTTTACAGGGACATAGAGAGAGTCAGTGAGAGAGATAGATAGGGACAGACAGACAGGAGCGGAGAGAGGTGAGAAGCATCAATCATTAGTTTTTCGTTGCCATCGCAACACCTTAGTTGTTCATTGATTGCTTTCTCACATGTGCCTTGACCGCG
The DNA here is from genome assembly GCA_037038555.1 of Rhynchonycteris naso. Lineage (NCBI taxonomy): Eukaryota > Metazoa > Chordata > Mammalia > Chiroptera > Emballonuridae > Rhynchonycteris > Rhynchonycteris naso. The sequence continues at coordinate 35,881,296 of CM073000.1, read as the reverse complement.
GGCCTTCAGCAGACCGAGAACCCCCTTGCTGGAGCCAGCGACCTTGGGGCCAAGCTGACGAGCTTTTGCTCAAGCCAGATGGGCCTGTGCTCAAGCTGGCGAGCTCGGGGACTCAAACCTGGGTCTTCTGCATCCCAGTCCGATGCTCTATCCACTGAACCACTTCCTGGTCAGGCTTCTTTGGAAAATTATAATCAGTCAAATGCAAATAAGACTTAATTCATCTGAAGCACTTGAACTTTTTTCTGTTCCTTCTGAACTTCTGTTTTTTTTTTCTTAAGTAAACCAATTTTCTTTGCTGTCTTCACACATAAGTCAAACAGGGATGCATCAGAATAACGCTGTCCATCCCTGGATGTACTTCTCAATGTATGTGACAGCAGAGATGGGTTATTATCTCCAAATATTAGAGCTCTCTAAAGAATCTGACTGTTTCACTGGAAATTTTGTCCACTGTTTTAAATTAAATCTCATTGTTAAAGTATTAGAATTGGGGTCATGTAATACTAACCTAGTTTTATACCCCCAGAAGAGATCAAGAAAGAAGAAAGGGAAAAGAAGAGAGAAGAGAAGCTAAATATTTGAGGCAATAGAATAAAATAACTACATTTATAGACACTTTGATTGACATTATTTTCTACAGTCAACATGAAGGTTAGAAAAGCATCATTAGGGAATAGGAAGTCATTTGGAAATACATAAAAATCTAATTTTTCAACTCAGCAGTAGATCCTAAATTTGTCACAACAAAGCAATCATCAAAAGCATAATTTTCTTGAAGTATATGTCATATCCATAAACATTTATTGATCAACTTCTATGATCCAGGCAGAGTAAGTGCAAGGTGATGGATATTGGCATTGAAGACATGGCCCATGCCCTTGATTCTAGTGAGGGAAATTTCAACAAGAAAGCATAATCTTCTTTTTATTCTCATACAGTTCCCTTAAAATGTAATTTACCAGGAATGTACAGGGTGTTTTGACTTACATATACTTGACTCTTCAGTCAGAGAAAGGCTTTGATGTAGCACCCCACACTTCAAGGATGGTTAGGCTAGCTTTCAGAGTAGACCCATGTAGAGATTAGCACTGAACACCTGTTTCATGTTCAACCTTTATTCTTTTATTAGAAAGTCAAAATATCCATGTAAGGTAATTATTAAAATATCTTTTTCACAAGTAAGAAAACCAAGGCCCAGAAAAAAGTTGAAAACTGGTCTTTATTCGGGATTAGTAGGTGACAGAGCCAGAATTCAAGTTAAGCCTGTCTTAACACTGAACTCTTTCCACAACATCACTGTCTTTCCAGGAAGGCCTCCCATACCTTGCTGAGTGTTGTCTGAAGTCCCACTATTACAGATTTATTCCTATGGCTTACCTCTTTTCCTCTGTTAAATGCAGATGTATTTGCAATAACTCTCTTTGCAATGTCATCGCTCTTTTGGACACAGAGTTAAAGACGTATTTATATTTGGAAAATTTACACTTTTATTTTATATCATAATTTGTGTTCTCTGGAACATTCTCAGAATCAATAAGTTATCTTTTTTTTTCCAAAAAATCTTTGAGCTTGACATAGAATGTGAACAAAAAAAAGCTCTTTTTGTAATGTCTGGTAAGAGAAAGAATATAGGACTCCTCCTCCTATAAGAACTGCACCTTGCCTGACCAGGCGGTGGCGCAGTGGATAGAGCGTCGGACTGGGATGCGGAAGACACAGGTTCGAGACCCCGAGCTCGCCAGCTTGAGTGCAAGCCCATCTGGCTTGAGCAAAAGCTTGCCAGCTTGGACCCAAGGTCACTGGCTCCAGCAAGGGGTGGCTTGGTCTGCTGAAGGGCTGCGGTCAAGGCACATGTGAGAAAGCAATCAATGAACAACTAAGGTGTCCTAACGGCAATGAAAAACTAATGATTGATGCTTCTCACCTCTCTCCGTTCCTATCTGTCCCTATCTATCCCTCTGTCTGACTCTCTCTCTGTCCCTGGGGGAGAGGGGGAAGAACTGCTCCTTGCTCAACGGCCATGGAGAAAGTGTTCTGCAGCAAAAGAAAGTCAACTGGGTCACACTCTTTAATTTCATAGTACTTTAGTTTTGTATCTTCTCTGCCTTTTCTGAAATACCAGTTTAGATGTGAGATTGTCTAAGATACTTATTACAGACTCTTGTATGTTTCCAAATGTGACTAGTAAAAATTAGAATTCGTTGTGTTAGTTGTAAAATTACATCCACTTTTAACATAATTAGTTAAAAAATTAGCAAGATAGTTCGGAGTATTCTAAGATGCATACAAATTTTGCTATCTTCTGTTCCTAATTTTACTCTCAGGAAAATTAGCTGTGGTAAGTTGATTCATATTTTCTTAATTATATAAACATAATTTTCTCATCCAAGAACTATGCATGTGATAAAATGTAAAAATGGATGAAAGAGAAAAGAAAAATGAATTAAATACAAAAGAAGGAAATGCCATGAATATGTGGTTACCACATGGTACATATTTCTAGGAATAATTTTTTCATGCTTGGAAATGGCTATCTCATATGAATCACTTATTATTCTAAGAACATTTGGCATAATTGAAAAGAAAAGTGAAGTTCGTATGAGTTATACATATTTGCAAATAAAAATTAATGGTTTTGTTTATGAACACATCAATTAAATTTAAAACAAACTGAGAACACCATCCCAGAACCAAATTTATATTTTTCCACTGTTAATATTTTATATGTATTCTAAGTAATATTATTCTAATTTCATAAGAGAAAAATGAATAAATATAACACTTGGGCTATAAAAATATCTAAAATTAACTTCTATGTATGTATGTAAATTTAAACAATTTGTCAGTTAAGAAGTTTATTTCCAAAGTCTTAATGTTAATAATAGATAGATATTGACAGGTACAAAAGGCTTAAAAGTATTAAGTTTGAAAAATCTTTGAAGGAAACTGAAATAAACTTTCAAACTGTTAATTATTCTGTAACTAACTTCATTAAAAGTCCAATTTGACTAACAGAAACAAAGGGAAGGAGAATATAGGTCATCATTATCCCCTTATACATTTTAGAAAAGTTGCCCATGCAGCTACCACCTCCTCCCAACAAAGGAATTACTTAATATAATGTTGAAAAATACATTTCAAATAAAATCTTTAAAATAGGCAAAATCATGTCTGGTTTCTTGCAGTTTTAGGGGCTTAAAAATTCCAGGACTTTCAAATTTCCTTCTAGATTAGTTTTATGATCTCTGGATCAGTTTTTAATAAGGGAATTTAAGAAATTCTTGATTTTACTTACAGGTTAAACTGTTCTCTGCAGAAATCAGTTAGGAAATAATGTATTTCAGTAGTATGGTATTTCTAGAGTCCTTACTTCCTCTAACCATAGTCTTCAAAAATTAGATGATACACAACACAGAAATATAATTTGGTTAAGAGCCTGTAAGGAAATACATAGTCCCCCCCCCCTTTTTTTTTACTGTGGATAAAAATACCAATTCATGAGAAAAGTATGGTTTGAATTTACAGTTTAATTGAGGTGAGGGTGCAATGGGATGGCATGACATTTAGCCTTGGAGGGTCTGGAATTCTCATCTAAACTGAATAGTTCCTCAAGTCACAAGGTTCTCCCTGAGAAACTAGATTCATCTGTGTTTACAACTCTTGGACTAGCATTCCATTTCTAGTGTTCCTGGTCGTTTTAATGCTGGTACCTCTACCCTGATTTGTAGGAATTCAATAACTCTTGCTACTCCCTGAGGTCCTGGAGCCAACAATAAGGAGGTTCAGCTGAGCCCGCTCCCTCCTGGGAACACAAGTCTAATACAATCTGGTCCATCTTTTCCATTATATTCTCTTCCACCTTGTCGTTATGAACTCAGTTTGTGCAACATGGTAACAATTTCCCATCTAGTTTCCAGCGTTTCCTTAATTTTTCCTGTCTTTGCCCATAAGATAAATAATTCCATTATTTGGGGAGTCAGTTTTGATCCCGAAAAAAAAAAATTTTTTTTTTTTGTATTTTTCTGAACTGCAAAGCGGGGAGGCGGGCAGACACAGACTCCCGCATGCGCCTCACCGGGATCCAGCAAGCCCACTAGGGGGCGATACTCTGCTCATCTGGGTGTTGCTTCGCTGCAACTGAAGCCATAGTATTGCCTGAGGCAGAGGCCATGGAGCCATCCTCAGTGCCACGGACAACTTTGCTCCAATGGAGCCTTGGCTGTGGGAGAAGAAGACAGAGACAGCTAGGAAGGAGAGGGGGAGGGGTGTAAAGAAACAGATGGGCGCTTCTCCTCTATGTGCTATCTGGAAATTAAACTCGGGACATCCACACACTGGGCTGACGCTCTACCACTGAGCCAACAGGCCAGGGCAGTGATCCTGCAAGATTTTATTAGACTTGGTGAAACTTGGCTGTAATGTTTATATTTCTGCTAAACTCTAATTAAGACTATTAAATGATCAAGCCAGTTTAGGCTGGGCCAAAGTGACCCTTAAACAATGATAAGGACAGGTCATTTCAGTGATCCTAAAGCCCTGACGGGGACTGAGTAAGGATGCAGCTGCACAAGCAGCATATTTACAGGGCATCAGAGAACTTTGAGTACTGTGAGAGGAGAGGTTCTATTCAGGACCAGCTCTCGCCCACGGTCTTCCAAATTTTCAATCTCCAAGGTCTCAAAATGTGTCCATCTCCTGTCACACTTCGCCCTGTACCTTACGCTTTAGACTAATAAACTCTATTCATCACTCTTCTGCAAGATTTTATTTCTGTTTCATCATCGTATATTTTACCTTATCACATTCCTTCTTCTCTTATACCTCCAACATTCTGCCCATCTCCTCCCTTTCCCAGCAGTGTCTTAGATCAGGTCCTTGAGCGCTCACTTTGAGATGGGGATTTGCATGCAGGAGGTTTCTTAGACAGGCTTGTCTGGAACGACACGTACAAAGAAAGAAACAGGATTGAGCTGAGGGAGAAGTTGAATTTTAATGCAGTTGCAAGAGTGGTTCCAGCAATGTTACAGGGAGCTCTGGAGCGGGCACCGCCTTCGGTATTGTCCCACTGAAGCAAGAAGGTGTGTGTTGCCCGTTAAGCCCATCCCTTGCATGAGTGTGAGTGGCAGGATGGTTCCAACCCTTACCTTTGAGCAAGCAGCCTGCTTCCACCATGATCAATGCAGAGAAGGGGCTCAGCTTCCCATATACTACTTTTTAAAGATGAATTACTAAACATAACCCACACCTGAGATTACATTCCCCCTCTTGGAGGGGTGAGTATCTGCTTATATTACTTAGGATTCTTTCATATGAAAGATTTGTCCCTTTACTGTCATTACTTTATTTACTCAGTTATTTGTATCAGTGTGGACTCATGGATATTTATTTTATACTTTGGGATGTAATATTGTAATACTGTTTATTTGGTTGCTCAATGTCTTCCAGCTTTGGCCATTGAAGCTCTTTCCAGTTCCTGCATCCTCTTTTCCAGACTCCATTATTTTGGTTTTTTAGCACTTCCTTACTTTCAGGCACTATGAGATGATTCTTGTTTCTTCCCCCATCCCCTCTCTCTCCTTTTCTCCCTCCCTCCCTCCCTCCCTCCTTCCTTCCTCCCTCCCTTCCTCCCTCCTTTCTTTCTTTCTCTCTCTCTTTCTTCTTTCTCTCTCTCTCTCTCTTTCTTTTTTCTTAAGTGAGAAATGGGAAAACAGAAAGACAGACTCCCACAAGCTCCCCAGCTGGGATCCACCCAGCAACCTCTGTCTGGGTCTAATGCTCTGCCCATCTGGGGCCATGCTTGCAACCAAGCTATTTTTAGCACCTAAAGCAGAGACTTTGAGGGAAGCATCCTCAGCAACCAGGGCCAACATGCTAGAATCAACAGAGTCATAGGTGTGGGAGGGGAAGAGAGAGAGAGAGAGAAGAGGTAGGGGAGGGGAGGAGAAGCAGATGTTTGCTTCTCCTGTGTGCCCTGATCAGGATTCGAACCCAGGACATCTGCACACTGTGTGGACTCTCTACCACTAAAGCGGCCAGCTAAGGCTCTTGTTTCTTTCTAAATAGTACTTAGAAATCAAGGTCTAAGTGCTAAGTGCTTATTGCTAAGTGTACTTTTTCTTTTTGGGTTTTTATTATATTATTTATTATAATACTTCATTAACATGAAATAACTTAATTCAGAATAATATTTGTGTTTATATCATATTGAAACTGTGTTACTGACCCTCTCAGGCCAAAGATCAAACCAAGTTCCTTCTGTCCAGTGCCATTTGTGTCAATAAAACAAGACTGAGTTTAGTAAAGCAAGGTAGAAAGCTCATTATTTGATCAATGGAGAAGGGTGTGCTCACTCTCCAGTGACTCCTCTTCCATGACTGAGGAGGAGTCTTCTGTATTTATAGGCTGTGTATTAATTTTTAAAAAATTGTATATATTAAAATTCACTTGGGGGATGTTTAGCTCCTATAGGTGTTTAGCTCTGTAGTATCACCACGCTAAGCTTTTCAGTAGGCAGAGCAAGAAAATATATGTATGTATAACAACCTACGAGTACACACATATCTATACTTAATTTTTGTATCTATCTGTCTGCATATACATTAAGTCCTTGGATTCCAAATGTGTGGTAACCATAATTGCTACACTCTCAGAAAACCCTGGCAGCACCAGGAAACTGAAAAATAACTTAAATCAATTTGCCTCAATGCAAAGGAAACTAAAAGCAAATTTTTGGAAACATGAGAAAAAGAAAATAAATAATAATTATTACAGATATCAGATGTCTACCCCCCTCCTTAGAGGAAGGGGCAGGGTTATTGGGAAACAGAATGTTCAAGTAGAAATTGTGTTGTAAATAAAAATATCAGGAGAAGAATGGCTGTAAATAAAAATATGAGTAGAATGGCAGGAAAATAAGGGGGGTAATAAAGAAGAGAAAGCAGAGACCAATTTTATTTTCAGAACACTATTTTTAAAGTACATTGGCTTTATTGAGGAATTAAAAATTTTCTAGAGGTAATGAAGAACACCTTGAGATTTAATATCAGTAGGGAAAATAAAGACAAAGAAGACAATGACGTGAAACACTAACTTAAGTTTTCTGATTTTATTTCTGAAGAGCTGAAGGTTTTATACATTTTACACAAAGACTTTTATAATGAGTTATCCAATTAGTAGCTTCCTTTTATTGTCCTACCTTCACACAATAGCAGTCTTTGGCCTTGCACTTACATTCCATCACTCTCACATTCTGGAATGAATGAGCCACGTCAGTTCAAGCCTCATTGACTGAAAGTCTTTCATCCTTCAAAATAAAATAGGGCATAACTCTTAGTTCCTCATCATAAATCCAAGACTTCATTTTCTCTGGCAGTCACAAACATCAGTATTAATTGCTATGCCAAGAGCAAAAGTTTCCAGTAATAAGAATGAACCTACTAAATTTTGCTGCTCCTCTTAGTTCTTTAAATTTTTTTTAATGTCTCAAAAAGACTGGACAGGACTAAAGATCGATATGTTAATGAGATTTTCATATTTGTGTCATTCTACCAACAAGAAAAATAGATGCTAGAATATTTAATAGACATATATTTTATAAAAACATATTAGAAATATAAAAGAAATATAATATAAATATAAATTAAGTAAAGCTCAACTTTATGAATTGAATCTAAATTTTTGGAGTTTATGTGAATTTTGAGAGAAAGAACATATAAATTTTAAATATAGCAATGATAGGCATAAAATAAACATTCTGAGGATTTAGGTATACTAATCAATTTCTTTAAATTTCAAGTTATTTTGTTTGTTTTCTGTCAACCATAAATATTTTCTATCTTAAATATTTTAATAACTACAAATATCAGTATTAATTAAAGTGGGTCAAGTAACTCTAAACATATAAAATATTCTCCAGTTAATTGAATGAAGGTTTTGCATCCAGAAATTATAGGAGAGATTTCAAATGATGGCTAGATTTGCATCTTCCACTGATACTTTTTCTTCTTCTTCTTCTTCTCCTCTTCCTCCTTCTTCTTTTTCTTTCTTTCTCTCCCTCTTATATGATTATTATTATTAAGTGAGAGGTGGGGAGGCAGAGACAGACTCCTTCATGCACCCATAATGGGATACATCCATCAAGCCGCCTACCAGGCAATACTGTGTATGTCAGGGCCACTGCACTATTGCTCCGCAACTGAGCTATTTTAACTCCTGAGGTGAGGCCATGGAGTCATTCTCAGTGCCTGGGACTAGCTTTGCTCAAACCATTCTGTCCATGGCAGTGGCAGGGGTAGAGAGAAAAAGAGGGTGAGAGAGAGGTGGAGAAGCAGATTCTGGTCACTTTTCCTGTGTGCCCTGACTGGGAATCGAACTCGGGACTTCCACATGCCAGGCCAACACTCTACCACTGAGCTAACTAGCCAGGGTCAATACTTTCTCTTCAATGAAAATTTTAATTATTAGGGTCATAGGATTGTTTCACTACCACCTATCTGATTTTTGTATGTAAATATAAATTATCTCAAAGTTTCCCATTGTTTTAGTAAAGAGCTGACCAAATAAAAGGATAGAAATGTAATCTGAATAAAATCATGGATAAGTGAGGGCAAAGGGATTATGGCATCTGTTACATATGGATGATGGAGACTGGTTTGGCTAATAAAATTTACTAGGCAATTTATCCTTCTTCCCCCCTCTCTACAGATGTGTCCTTCTGAAATCTGAGCAGTTAAAGGGTATGAATCTTTCAGTAATAAAGGAGTCAGACTTCGGTCAGGGGAATAAAAGTAACTGGTACACTCTACTATAACTTCTACAAGAATCAATCTTCTGACTGCAATTTGTTATAAGCATAATTTAATTATGTTAATAGTTCTTACATATTTTAGAAGATTTGGGATTGATTAACTCTAAATTGAAGCTTCATTCTGAGTTTTAAAATTGATATGGTATTTTCTTTACATGTTTTTGTTTTCAAATAATTATCCTACTTAAAATATTTTTTCTTCAGCACATTCCAGTCATCTATTCTACTTCATGAAAAGAATATTTATATACAGATATAAACCAAACAGATAAACAGATGAAACATTATTATTTCATCTTAAATAACTTAGTTGTTTAGGACCTGAATAGAGGCAAGCATCCATTGCCAATTAAATTTTACTTTTTCCATTTGCTTATTAAAATAATACTGATTTTTTAGCAGGTTCTGCATTTTCCTGGAATAAAAAATATGCATTTCTCAGCATCACATGCAGTTAAGTGTCCAGTATAACTAGGATCTAGACCATGAGATGTAAAAGGAACAACTGGAAAAAAGAGCTCACTGAAATTATAATCATGCTAGCTGGATACACAAATTTCAATGGAGTTATAAGATGACAGTGTAAAAAATTTTCCAGAAAGAAAAAGAAAAAGAGAAAATAGAGAGAAAAGGTAAGGACCTAGAGGTTCAATTAAGAAGTTTTCATATCCATTTAGGAAATACCTCAATTAAGAGTCAAATGGAAGAGAAGATCTTATCAAAAAATGATACAACACAATTCCCAGAATCTATAAAGACCTGATTCTCAAGTTTTAAATTACTCACTGCATGTCTAACTGAACGAATGAATGCAAAAAAACTATATACAAACAAATAGCAACACTGCAGGTTAGACCAGTGGTTCCCAAATGTTAATGTACATACTAATCACCTAGAGACCTTGAAAAATGCAGATTCTAATTCAGTGGTTCTGAGGAGGGACCAGAGGTCTTCTGTTCTAACAAGCTCTTGGATGCTGCTGACACTGCTGCTTGTACTGACTACATTTGGAGTTACAACATGCTAGCAGGTGGCCTGACCAGATGGTGGCGCTGTGGATGGAGCATCAAACTGGAACACAGAGAACCCAGGTTCAATACCCCAAGGTCACCAGCTTGAGCCCAAGGTCCCTGGCTTGAGCAAGGGGTCACTCGGTTTGCTGTAGCCCCCAGTCAAGGCACATATGAGAATGCAATCAGTGAATAACTAAGGAGCTGTAATGAAGAATTGGTGCTTCTCCTCTCTCTCCCTTCCTGTCTGTCTGGCCCTGTCTGTTCCTCTCTCTGTCTCTCTGTCATAATAAATAAATAAATAAATAAATAAATAAATAAATAAATAAGAAAAACATGCTAGCAGATGGAACAATGGCTTCAAATTTTGAGAGAAAATGTCTTGAAAACCAGAATTCTATGCAAATTAAAACCACAATGATATATTACTTTATACCTGTCAGAATGGCTATCATCAATAAATCAGCAAGCAACCTGACCTGTGGTGGCGCAATGGATTAAGCATTGACCTGGATTACTGAGGTCATGGCTTTGAATCCCTGGACTTGCCTGGTCAAGGCACATACAGGAAGCAACTACTACAAGTAAATGCTTTCCAATTCTCCTTCTTTCTCGCTCTCACTCTCTTTCTCTCTCTTTTTCCTCTCTCCAAAAATCAAAAAATAAAATCTAAAAAAAAAATATGTTAAAGAAAAATAGATCAACAAACAAGTATTGCTAAGGTTATGAAGAAAAGAGAACATTCGTGCACTGCTGCTGGGAATGGAACTTATGCAGCCACTGTGGAAAGCAATATAGGATTACCTCAAAAAAATAAATGAAACCGCCTTATGACCCAGCAATTTCCTTTTTGGAAATTTATCTGAAGAAACCCAAACCACTAGTTCAAAAGAATGTGTGTACTCCTATGTTTATTCCAATGTTATTTACAATAGCCAAGATTTGGAAGCAGCCCAAGCGTCCATCAGTAGATAAGTGGATAAAAAAGCTGTGGTACATTTACACAGAAATATTACTGAGCCAGAAAAAGAAGAAAATGTTACCTTTTGTTATAGCATGGATGGTCCTGGAGAATGTCATGCTAGTGAAATAAACCAATCAGAGGAAGACAAGTACCAAGTGATTTCACTCAACTGTGGAGGCTACAGGGAGAGTAATCGTGATGAATGAATATTTGACTTGGTGGGGCAGTGTACTAGATGTGTCATAGAATTGGGCACCGGAAACCTGTATAAGTATTCCAACCAGTGTCACCCCAAGAAATTCAATTAAAAAAGAATTGAAAGTAAATATTTGTCATTAGAAAGATACAAAAAATAATTTCTAAAGTACTTTGTTTGCTTTTCATGAGTCATATAATTTCTCTAGTTGCTTAGACATTATATTTACTTTAGTACCTATTCTTTCAACCAAAATGTCCTACCTAAGATTATTTCCTAGAATATTAATATGTTATATATATGTATACCATCTATTTTTGAAAAGGGATATGCAAGAGCTCTTAAAGCAGGTATATATCACAAAGGAGATTTAGTAAGACATTTTACTTGAGATACTTTTAATGTACTCTTTTGATTTTTAAAATTTAAGTAATTTGCCACAGAAATTTATATGTATTTAAATGTTTGAGGTAATCAAAAAACAATTTTTTAAATAATGAAGGAAAATGTATGTTTACCTTTCTTATTGATCCAGTTAAGAAAGATTGAAAGACTATTGTTGTATTAATAAATATATCAGCAATAATATTAGCCTACATTTAAAGGATGTTGACTCTGATCCAGGTATTTTAATTGAAACTTTCTGTATATTGTCTCTTTAGTCTTTACAACAATGTTATGAGATACACATTATTCTCATTTAATAGATTAAATACAGAAGTATTAAATAGTTTGTTCTAAATTTCATAGCTAACAAATATTAATTAAACAGAGTATGGAATCCAAATCACTCTATTGAGCATAATACATTTAGGTTAAAAAAATCCAGGCTGGGAATCAAATTACTTAAATTAGTTGCTATGTTAAGTAAGTTAATCAAATTATACAATGTTCAATTAACAAACCATTTGAATGTATCATACTAAAATAAATATTAAAAATAGTAGGGAACAGTTTACCTGGAAGTGTTACAGCAGCCTCAGTTTCCCCTCACCCTAGAGAGTGACTGTCACATAGAAAATACTCAGTAAGTATATGTTGAATTAAAGCATTGGGCTGTAATAAATGTATAGGACACAGTGCTTGTGGTCAAGTAAAGAACTTGTCACATTACTGTATGACAAAAGTTTTGCTATCAGTTTGACCAAGCTGGGTAGGAGCCAAGATCTTCTCATGCTTTTACTACTGGTAAATATACCATGAGGCTCATTGACAGATGTGGTTTTGATAACTTTGCTACGTAAACAGCTCTTTCTTTTGAATAACTCTTACATGGCACACTTGTTTTTATATATTTAAACTGGGAAGTATTGAAAAATATTATTATATTGAGAAGTTATACTTCACAACCTATTACAATACTGTTCAAAATATTAGAAAACATTTTAAATAATAAACTTTAATTCAAAATAAAATTATGCCATAGTATTGACAAAAGTTGTATTGGTACTTCTGCAGGAGTATTTTCTCAATCTTCTTTACTTCCTTGTATTTTATAATTTTTTGTAATCATCATGTAAAAATGTTAGAATAGAAAACTCATAACAAATTGAGTTTAGTATGTGACCATTCCAAAATAAATGAAAATAAACCATTAGTGCAGAAATTCAAGAAGAGTTTAAACCTCACTTAAGTCACAGTTTCTAGGAAGTAAAAGAGTAGGATAAAAACATTCATATCCCCCAAAGTATTTTAACTTTTATTTAAAATATTTACTTGAGTAGCTAAAACATATGATTTATACATTTAATTAAAAAATTTTGGCCCCAGCCAGTGGCTCAGTGGATAGAGCATCAGCCCCGGCGTATGGACATCCTGGGTTTGATTCCTGGTCAGGGAACACAGGAGAAGTGACTATCTGCTTCTCCCCACCCCTACTCCCTTCTCTTTCTCTTTGCATCCCACAGCCAGTAGCTATATTAGTTTGAGTGTGACCCTGGGTGCTGAGGATAGCTCCACTAAAGCTCATCAGCCTCAGGTGCTAAAAATAGCTGGGTACTTGAGTATCAGCCCCAGGTGGGGTTACAAGGTTGATCCTGGTCAGGGCAAGTGTGGGAGTCTGCCACATTATCACACTATCTCTCCTCTTCTCACCTAAAAAAATTTGTTCTAACTATACAGTAGTAAAAGCTAAAATATTGAAACAATACAAATTAAAAATAATTTTTTTGGATACCATGCACTAGAAGGTATCTTATATTTACATGATTACTGCTTGAAAAAGAATATCTTTAATTTAGGATTCTCTTAGCATCAGTATTTCTTTATATTTTAGACATAGGGTTAGATGAGTATAATAAAATGCTACTGGAAATATCAAACCTCTTGAAAAGTTTAAATACTCATCTTCTTGATTTTTCTGTATGATGTGCTAAGAAAAAGTACATCAATGTGATCTGCATTATTTTTTTCCTACCAATTTTTATCCTACTGAAAAAGAAAACTGCCTTTTTATTGTGTTTTTTTTTAATCACAGCTTCTGAATTATAGTAATTAGCTTCACTATAAATGCCACAAGTCAGGAAATCTGTACAGTATCATTTGTTAGAGTAATAATAAAATGTTTACACAACACATATATTCAAGAATGTTACAGACATAACAATGAATATCAATTAGTTTCAAATAAACATATCTTCTCCATGTAACAACTCAGTTTCTTCATCCTAGATACTGAAATGGTGCTCACAGGAGATGATTTACCCTAAAAACATGTTTAGTATAAGTTACCAACTTCTGGAAGTCAGTGATATATTTTGGAGTAGAGGAGGAATTAATTCTAATTGTTAGACTAAAACAATGGGTTTGATCTTTCCTGAATAATTAATTTAAGCTTCAGGAAATTAAACAATAACAGGAAACATATACTGAGTGTCTACAAAGAGCCATGCTCTCAATCAAGCAATTCATATGCTATTTCATTTAATTATCACAGTTATAACTAACATTTTAAAATGAAAAAACAGTGGCTCAGAAAAGTTAAATATCATTCCCAGGACCACACTGCTATAAAGGTATAAAGAGTGACCCACAGTTGTCCTTGGGAAGAGGGTCTAACTTCAGCTTCTGCAGCAGTTTCAACTTTATCAACAGTGGTCATAATTGAGCATACACATTCAGATTGAGTTCACCTCTTTCCCTTCTTTCAGAGGTCAAGGGTGAATTGGACATATGGGGGAGGGGGTAAGGTGAGTGCCACAGAAACCTGCAGCCACATTCCTCAACACCTGCAGCCAAATCACCACTCTCTACCCTGAGTCCACTAGTCCACTGCACTGTTTCCTATTCTCAGTCTCATGATAAGCCCTAGCTCCCGAGGCTTCCATGTGCTGTTCACGTTCTTCTATCCTCTCTCTCCAGCTCTTTCTCTCTGTCCTCTGGATTTCTTATCTTAAGCAAGAGCCTTTATTTGGTCAACCTCTAGTCAGGTCTGGCTCTCTCCAGAGTATCCTGTCACCCCTAGAACTCTCTCACTTTATGGTTTATTTTTATTTGTCTGTTTTGTATTTCTTCTTTTAGCTCTTGCCCCACCAGGCTCAACTAAGTAGTTAAGGAAGTTTTCAACACTTCCTTAGCTACTCACTCCCATGGCAATTCCCTAGACCTTGTCATTACTGATAACTGAAACCCTGTATAATTTTAACTCTGCATCTCAATTACTGACAAATACTTCTGACCTTCTGAATTCATTCTCTCTAGAACTTTAGTGCCAACAATCCAGCACCTTAGACCTATAGGGACCTCTAACACATTGATTTTCTCAGGTCTCGCTGATCTTTACCTCACTGATGTTCTTTTGCCCTTATTAACCAGATTAAACCTTAGGCCCAGTTAGACTTTATATAGCTACTACCTAGCTGTAGCCTAAAACCAACTCTTTCTTTCTCCTTATATCTACTTATTAAATAAATTCTTACAAATAAGGGGATATCAATTAAAAACAGTGTATACGACACAAATATTAAAGTACTACTTTGGGTGTGGAGGGGAATATAAGGAAGTATCTGTTAAGGCTTAGGGTAAAGTTTGAGAGCCCAAATGCTGCTATAATTAATTCTACTACACTTTTGGGGTTTGCCATTAAGGGACAGTGGCACACAAAGAATACACGTCATGTATGAACCAACATGACAATTTTACCAATTCCTTGGAAAGTGTTTGATATGACAGGGAAGACTTGGCAAAGATTGAATTTTTGTGTGTGGCCCAGATATCATGCCAAATTTGGTCTTCCTCTTAAATACTCTGAATCTGAATATTAAAGACAACATGCTCACATATGCCTATGGAAAGAGAGAGTGATATGACTGTGATTATGAAGAAGATGCCAAATCTATCTAAACAGCCTCATGATTTAATGGCTGGATCAGAAAGAAAAGGAACAGATTTCTCCTTTCAAAAGAAGCCCAGTCCAGGTGGGAAGTGAAAAAAGAGAGACTGACATATTGATAACACAGGAGGAGAGACAGATGGTGTTACTCATAAGGTAGAGTAAACTGATACATCACTGAATATGAGCCCATTGTTTTATATTCTGAGTTATTGGATTAGTAACTTCTCTTCCCAGAGTTAGAGGGAAAGTGTTTGGGAGAAGAGAATTTGAATGGGGAGGCTTAGAAGTCGTTCAGTACATTAATTTAATACACTTTATGGTTGTTGGTACTGAAGATGCAATGATAAATTTGATCAAGTCCCTATTTTGGAGAGAAACACATTTTAAAGGAGGATGATGGGCTACTAACCATAGTAAACTGTGGGTATTACTAAGGCTATGTAAAATTACATGGGAACTGAAACAAATTAGAAGTCATTTTTTAAAGTGATAGAAAGGGGGATGAACTGTTGCCAGAAGTTTTTCAACATGGGCTTTGAGCTGGGAAGCATTCTGGCTTCCAATTTTTATTTTGAGATATTGGCTGTCTTTGGTTACTTTGTGGCTAATTGGTGTTTCCTCTCTTTATATATTTTTTACATTTATTTGTCTTTTGTTTTGCAATCTCACCATAAAATAAGTAGGTGTGAATTTATCTTATTTATATTGTTTAAAACATTGTCTTTTTAAATCTGAAAATATGTATCTTTTATCAATTTTGGAAAATTCTCTGTGATTATCTTTAAATTTCTCCATAAGTGTCTCTATTATCTCCTTTAGGAGTTTTGATTAAATGTATGTTAGAGCTTCTTACTTTATTTTTAATTTTTTTTCAAATTCTCTTCTGTTTCTCCTTTATGCATTTTGAGTGATTTTTTTCTTGTCTTCTAATTTGTTAAATATTTTGAGCAGTTTCCAATCTGCTCTCTTCCAATGAGTTCTTTTACATTTTAATTATTATACAGTATTTTACACTTATAGTAGTTTCTGTGCTATTTTTATTTTTACATTTGTCTAACCATTTGTGATAGCCTTTTGTTCCTTAAGCATATTTTTTTAATTATTTAAATTTATTTATTCATTTTAGAGAAGAGAGAGAGAAGGATAGAGAGAAAGAGAGAGAGAAGGGGGGAGGAGCAGAAAGCATCAACTCCCTTATGTGCCTTGACCAGGCAAGCCCAGAGTTTTGAACTGGTGACCTCAGCATTTCCAGGACGACATTTTATCCACTGCGCCACCACAGGTCAGGCCCTTAAGCATCTTTTAACCCATTTTTTTTTTTATTATTATTTCCATAAGCATGTGAAGCACACTAATTTTATAATTAAAGAACATTTCCAATATGCTGTGTGTTGGGCAGATAAGATATATTATTGTCACTTTGTTAAAGATGGTGCTGCCCACATGGAAGTTCATTGATATTGATGTGTCTTAGGGGACAGGCTATGGGCAGGCCAGGTAGTTATAGCCTAAGGCTTAGTTTTAAGAGTAAGCTTTTCCCCACACCCTTGACTGATTGGATGATGTGGGGTGGTGCACTCTCATGAGGAATCTTCTCATTATGCCTCAGATAAGAGACTTTGTATCAGAGACTTCCTTGTATGTAGATTGGATTAAAGGTTTTGAATCTACGCTATAAAGTGGGGCAGACCAGGAGCTTGCTCTCTCTCAGTTCCTGAGGTTAGTATTAGAAAGGAGAGCAGATTAAGGCCACGTGGAGGAAAGGAGGCAACCAAGATGGTGGAGTGCTGAGGAAGAAGCCAGTTTGTGCAGAGTTTGTGTAGAGAGAAGGAGATGGGAAACAGGGGTGAATAAGTCTGGTGAGCTAGAAACCTTTTGATTCTAGGAAACTCGGATAAGTCAGTAGCTCTGTGAGCACTGAATGAGTAGGGTTTTGGAGCCCAGTGTGTGTTTTTGCTTGCCCGTTGGGTGCAAGCTAGAATTAAAGCTGATGGCTCACCAGTTCTTGGCTTCGTTGTTTTATAACTGACTGTCCGAATCTAAGGCAAAGCTGCACGGGTCAGGTGGCTCTGATGGTGGCCTCGACTACTGGCTTTACACTGTCTTTGAAATTATTTTTCTCTTTAATGTTTCTGCTTACTTTTAATCTTGATCTTCTGGGGGTTTTTGTTTGTTTTGTTTTTGCATATTTTTGTGTGAATTAAAATATATTGACAATTTATGTATAAGAAATCAATGGGATCTGAGTTGAAGATGCTCTTCCTTTCTTTTTCTTTTTTCTTTAAGAGAATTACTTTTCTTTTGTTAGATGCTTAGGAATTGTGCCTAGATATCTATATATTAAGTTATCAGCTAAATATCTGTGGGCTTTTTTGGTACTCTGACGTTACTGTAAATTTTAGCCCAGTTTGTTAATGTCTTCCCAACCCTCACTCATTACCTAAGAGTCAACGCTTTGCTCAACCAACTTTCTTGTTGTTTCCACTTGTGGGACAATTTCTTCCCCAGTTGTCTCCATTTCCTCTGATGTAAAAGATCTCTGAGTGTAGTTCCCACTTTTAAGTCCTGGTCTCTTATTGCCTGTGTGCTTCATTAAGACCTGCAGCTCCCCTGGACATAAGCAAGTGTCCCCAGGGCAAGCTTCTGGCTTTGGACATCTTTATAACCACTGTGGATTGGCATTCTCCCTTTATTTTTGCCTCTTTTTAAAAATTAGTGATAGAGACAGAGAGAGAGATAGAGAGAGACAGAGAGGGACAGACAGGAAGGGAGAAAGATTAAAAACATCAGTTCTTTATTGCAGCTTCTTATTTGTTCATTGATTGCTTTCTCATATGTGCCTTGACTGGGGGCTACCGCTGAGCCAATGACCCCTTGCTCAAGCCAGTGACCATGGTCATGTCTGTGATCCCACACTCGAGCCAATGACCCTGTGCTCAAGCTGGTGAGCCCTTGTTCAAGCCGGTGATCTCGGGGCATTGAACCTGGGTCCTCTGCATCCCAGGCCGATGCTCTATCTACTATGCCACCTCCTGGCCAGACTATTTTTGCCTTTTGAAGATTCTCTTTACTTTCCTGTGAACTTGGTTATCCATTTAAAAAAGGGGCGGTTTAATATTTTGAAGATTTTATGAGGATAAAAATACCAGGGTTTATAGTCTATTATATTATCAAAAATAAAAGCCTGTATGTTTGTGCTAAATCATTTTAGAGCTATAATTATCAACTAATTATCATTATCTTATGAAATGAAGGCATTAAAATTTTTTCTAGAGATCATAATATAAGTTACTATGGAGGGCAAAGATGCTTTGGAATTATTTTAGAATACTTTTATTTTTCTTTTTACTTGGTAACCTCCTTCACCACTACTATTTTTATCCAATTTATTAAATAATGCAGTTACAGTCTGATGAAATCACCTTTTTTATCCTCTGGTCCTTAGTTGCTTCACAGAATTTTAATCAGATCACATTTTGGTACTCACTGCACATCACAAGTGCGTAGAAGAGAATCGTCATGGCATCACATTGTGCTCTGCAAATGGACATATAGAGAGCCTGAGGAAAGTGCTCAACATGTATAACTTTTAAGAAGATTCTAATATGCCCATATGTATCTTTTTTTTTTAGATTATTGCATACAAAAATCTTTAACATGATAATCGTAGGTCATGGTTTTTTAGGTGTTTGTTTTCACCTCTTTATCATATAAAAAGTTTTAGAGGTAAAGAACTTCAACCTGACCAAGCAATGGTGCAGTGGATAGTGTCTGACTGGGATGCAGAAGACCCAGGTTCAAAACCCCAAGGTCATCAGCTTGAGCGCAGGCTTATCTGGTTTGAGCAAAAGCTCACCAGCTTGGACCCAAGGTCGCTGGCTCGAGCAAGGGGTTACTCGGTCTGCTGAAGGCCCATGGTCAAGGCACATATGAGAAAGAAATCAATGAACAACTAAGGTGTCGCAATAAAAAACTGGTAATTGATGCTTCTCATCTCTCTCCGTTCCTGTCTGTCTGTTCCTATTTATCCCTCTCTCTGACTCTCTCTCTGTCTTTGTAAAAAAAAAAAAAAAAAGAGAGAACTTCAATTACTTCAAATCATTTATATCTTATAATAAGTACTTCAGGGTTTTAGAAAATTGGCATAGACTATAAAATAATAGCTTTCTAAAGCATTGACATAACTGTAGAAATATGCTTCTACATGTTTATATGGTAACAGTACAAGAAACACTTCGAACATTTCCTTGAGAGAAAGCTGGATGTGTTTGTCTATGTGTGCACGTGCATGCAGAATCATGTGTAGGTACACGACTCTCCATATTTTAAACAAGTTTCCACATTATGTTCTGGCCTCTTAGCATGTCATGACTCCATGTTAAGGAATCTATTATGGATTAACTTATTTTCTGAGAAAAACTTTCCGGTGAAGAGAGGATATTCAATCCAAGTCCCTCACAATCAAATATAAATTTTGTCTAGATTGCTTATTATCTATCTGATCTTAAATTTGTAATTTTCTAGGGTACATATTACCTTGAATGGCTAGGAGTTTAGTAAATATGATTTGAGTAAGATTTTCCTTTTGTTTTTGGTAAAGACTTTTTCTCAAAGTACAAAAAATTTAGAAAACTGATACGATGCACTTTATATTTGGCAGAATCCTAATACTTTTCACAGAGGTGTTAAAAAGACAGGACACAAAGAAGACACTGCAGAGAAGTGCTGTTCACCATTATCTTGAGATGTCTTATTAAGTGATATAAATCAGAGGTAACTCTGCTTCTTTACTTCTTTTTTTTTTTCACCTTGCTTATCTTCTTTCCTTCTTCAATTTTGTCCAGAACCTTAGTGTCTCTTCTTTTCTTATTATATTGGCATATTTCAGACTTACCTCAATAATGTCCCTCTCAGCTCCACTGCTTTCCGAAGGCATGGCCTGAGTTGATTTCCTAATCCTCTAGCATTGGTTTCATCCATAAAATGAGGATGGCAAGATAAACAGGAAGAGAGGGTGAAAGCACCTCATGTCTAGGTAATGCTAAGTGCATTGCTTGGAATATAGTTCATGTTTAAAATAAGTATTCTAAGTAAGTAATGTATAAATATTACTAATATATACAAGTATAAAAATAAATAATAAAATAATAGGTTTTATTAATTGCAAAGCTTTGGACTAGACATGTTGGATGTCATATCATAAAAAAGTATAGTCCACACTTGACCATTAGTAGTAAATAACACAGAGATTAAAAATAGATTTCATTGTTACTTTATTTATTTATTTATTTGAGAGAGAGAGAGAGAGAGAGAGAGAGAGAGAGACAAGGATAGACAGATAAGAAGGGAGCAAGATGAGAAGCATCAACTTGTTGTGGCACTTTAGTTGTTCATTGATAATTTTCTCATATGTGCCTTGACAAGGGGGTTCCAGCTGAGCCTGTGGCCCTTTGCTCAAGCCAGTGATATTGAGCTCAATCCACAAGCTGGCAATGTTGGGCTTCAAGCCAGAAACTTTTGGGCTCACACCAGAGACCATGAGATCACGTTCATGATCCCATGTTCAAGCCAGTGAACCTGCGCTCAAGCCAGTGACACTGCACTCAAGCTAATGAGCCCTTGCTCAAGCCAGTGACCTCGGGATTTCAAACCTGGGTCCTCAGCATCCCAGGGCAATGCTCTATTCACTGTGTCACCACCTGGTCAGAGTCTGTTGTTACTTTTAAATATAATTTATTCTATGTTTCACATTGCTTTCAGCATCTGGTAAATGATAAATCAGCTTGACACCAAAGCCTATAGAAGGAAAAATGTTTTCAAGGCCAGTCCTGAAGGATTACTGTGTTGAAAGTGAGAATAATCACAGCTGTGCTTTGCATTTCACTGAAATGCTTCTGCATCAATTGACTAAAATATAATTTAAGGGCCCTTTGAAGAAAGTCCTGTTAAAGCCTTCTCATTCTCAGTGGCCCAATAACATGTAAGGTTTCTACTAAACAAAGAGTTCGATTATGTAGCCAGTACTTGTACCTACTGCAATGTCTGAAAATAGATCTAACAAATCATTAGATTTTTCTCATTTATCTTTAAGTTTAATTTTTTTTTTGTCATTTTTATAATGGAATAGAATAGACAAATTCTACTTCCTGGTATCTAAGAGAAATAGATAAAATATTTTTCCTCATTAGATATGGAAACTTAAACTAAATTAATAAGATAATTTAGCAAAACTCAAATCATTACTTAACATTTTACCAAAAAAAAGACATATTGTTCAGTGGAATTTTATTATTATTATTCTCTTTTCTAGGACTTGTACTAGACTTATTCACTTCACTTCAATCCCTTAGTTCTCAAATATATCAGTGGCTGAGAGTTGATTGAGATCCTTGGAGAAAATGTAAATGTGTGGGCTCTACCTCCAGAGGCTGAGTCAGGTGCCTCCAGCTGCAATAAACTGTATAACAAGCCTCTTATAACAAGGGTCAGGGAACCAAGGCCTATATAGTTCATGGGAAAAATCTGTCCCATAGTATGTATGTCTTTGTAAAGTCTGGCTAAACATGGTATTTTACATATTTAAAGGGTTAAAGAAAGAAAAAAGAACAAATAAAATGTCTCACAAAGCCTGAAATATTTATCTATTTCCAGAAAACAAATTGCCAACCTCTGGTTATTCACTCTGCAAATATTTAATGACAGCTTACTCTGTGTTGGTCATGCTCCTTGGCCCCAGCGATAGGGGGCACAGAGACCTAAAAAAGCAGAAACCATGTCTAGTTTCATGTGGGTTGCATACCAGGTAGGACCAATACCAATTAACTTGTAATTATTATTGTGAACTCACAAATACATCCACTTGATAACTCTAAATGTGTTACAAAGAATATATAAAAAATAAATGGCTTCTTCAAGATAACATTTGAACTTAACCTTGCATACCCAGCTTGGCCGTAGCGTGAAGATGGGGGAGATCCCACCAGGCAGAAGGAAGAGCAAAGGCAAAGCTCAGAGTCAGGAATGAGCCTTGGGTATTCAGAATGGAGGGCAGGGAGAGAGCTAGAGGAGTTGCAGTCAAGTAACAAATTTTGCAAGCCTGGGCCATTTATTAGAAAAACTCTAATATTTTATTCTAAGTGCAATGGTACTCAGCTTGTAAACTCCATTTTTAGACACAAACCCTACAACTAAATGGACAATATATCACTATTCTAGATATACTAATTCAAATTAAAATGATTAGGTTAAAGGAGAAATATTTGAAAATAGTAATGTCCTTTTTGCAGATCAGATTTGGTATTTTTTCTTACTTTGTAATCTTAAGGAATACAAAATTCAGAATTAATTCTAAAGTAATATACTAAAATAACTATATTATAATTCAGTAGTTTAAAACATTTTAGCAGTATTTTATTTTTATGAAACTGTGTGCACAAATCTGAGTTTATTAAAAATAAGGTTATGTTTTTTTTAAATTTATGACACAAATATGTAATAATCCTTAGTCTCTGATAATGGGTTTTAAAACACATAAATTTATATGGCATTTAAGTCACTTTAAAAAGACTAATAATTTTTGGTTTTAGAAATTTAACATTCTCCATGGTAACTATGATATATTATGATGACTTAACCACAAAGGCAAGTGTGAGAACCCAATGAATAATTCATGCTGTCTGACCCTAACTTCATGCATTAATTCCATTAGACACCAGCTTAAGCTTTCAATGGAAAATCCATTTAAATACAAACTGAATAGCAATGAACACAAATAGCAAAAAAGGCTATAAAAGACCATATGGTAAATGGCAGCATTTATTATTTTAAAAAGTTAATTTTGTTTTGCCAAAGAAAAATATAAATAATGCTTAATATAAAATGTATTCATATGCTCCCAACACCCTTAAAAATAGAAACATTCAAAATACATTTTTAAAAAATCACATCCAGCTGGCATTGAACTTAATGTATCTAAGGGAACAGTTCTGAGACTAAGGATATGGTAGCATAAGTTGAGAAAATGCAGTCATTTCTAAGTTACCTGGCAAATCATTAATAATTGTTATGGCCTGCCCATATGTCTGTCTCCCAGACAAGACAGTAATCTCATGATGATAGAATTCACTATTCAGTACTTTATCTTCGTAAGCACTTGAGATGTTTATTAAAAGAATGAATTTTCTCTGGGTTCAAATACCTGATAAAATATTAATAATCCTAAGAGGAAAGACTGATCATAAAATACACAAGATAAATATCATAGAGTTGGTGTTGTTGTCTTTATGCATTTCTCTGGATGCCAGAGAGCAAATGAGCTTTGTTTATTTCCACAGGAATGGAAGGGAGTAGGGACTGAGCCTTCTCCAAGGTTTGGCTGGGCAGCATTGCAGGCAGCTCACTGGTTGGCTTTGTACTCTGATGAAGGAAGTCCTAAGTCAATGAAATGATTAACCTGAAATGACACCTTTGACCTGGAAACTTCTGGTCTAACTCTGCCCCTGACTTCTCTTGATTATTTATCTTCCCTTGTTCTTTTAGAAATATATATTTATGGAATAATGATGTTATTTTTTATGAAGATGTGTATGCTTATTATGTCATTATTATTGTTTTTATTATTTTATTTATTTCAGCTGATGGTATTTTTCATTTATATTATATAAACCTGGCACTATATAAATATTTATAATTAATAGAGCATCAGCCATGTAGTGACTTCCTCATAAATGTCTCTAGACTTTTAAAACATCTTTATAATGGTTTGTAAGAATGTTACTTATTTGTGAGCTCAAGAGAGAAAGGAATAGTGGCCACATGGAACATTATGAAGAATTGTTTTGGTTAACAACTAGCTTTACTCAATGACACTGGCTTTTCTCTGTGTGTGTATTCTCCAAACCTACTGTAACTAGGGAAAGCATGAGGTCTTTTGAGTTTTTTGACATGAAGTTAAGTGGTATTTATGCCCAATGATTCTGCTTATTTATTTTAGCACTCACCACTTATGATTTACTCAAATACATACACTGTATCAAATACTTTATTTTAAGCTTTCAGTTAACATCTTGCAGAGATGAGAGGATATCTACCAAAGTGAATGATTGGATACAACCAGGTATTTCATAATAGGGACTGCCTGAAATCCAGGAAAGGTATTGCTGGGAAGAGGCATTTTTAAACAGTAGTTCTCAGACTGGTTTATACCCACTACAACAAATCTGTCAGTTGATATCTTTGAGGTTTAAAGAGATAGGTATGAGAGCCTGAGCAGGCAGTGGCAAAGTGGATGGAGCTTCAGACTGGGACGTGGAGGACCCAGGTTCAAAACCCTGAGGTAACCAGCTTGAGCATGGGTTTATCTGGTATGAAAAAGGCTTGCTGGCTTAAACTCAAGGTCACTGGCTTGAGTCACTCAGTCTTCTGTAGCCCCCCGGTCAAGGTACATATTAGAAAGCAATCAATGAACAACTAAGGTGCTACAACGAAGAATTGATACTTCTCATTTTTCTCCACTACTGTCTGTCTCTCTCTCTGTGTCTCTCTGTCTCTGTCACACACAAAAAAAGAGAGACAGGTAGGAGTGATTTGTGATCATCAAAAGACATACCTAGTATTTACAAAATTTAGCATTCAAAATATCATTAATGTGAATTTAGTCAACTGTTTTTCTACAGAGAAGGTGAAAGCAGATATTAAAAGAAGAAAATTTTATTTCAGACAACTACCCAAGCATAAAACTCTAGAAAATAATATTTCTGAATTTACTGGCACTGATATATTTGCTCTAGTAAATCTCACTTTCTCCTAGTTATTAAAAAATTATAATTTTTTGACAAAGCTAACTGCCTTAATAGTTACAGGTACCATACAATGAGAAATCACTTTGGGTCAGCCACTATGTTAGGCATTTTACACTTTTTAAATATTTAATTATTAGAAGGGCTATATACATCATATTTCCATTTTATGAATGCAGAAATGCATGTACAGAGGGTTTAAGAAATTGGATAAGATCACAGGTATGCTAAGTCTAAAAGCCCAGGGTTTAAACTAGGACCATCTGACTCTAAAACACTAAGTCCTTGTTCTTCTGTCAGTCATTCAACAGACATGAACATTTATTGGGCATCTTTCACATACTGCATACTAATCCCAATGCTAGGGAGATGGAATTGAATAGCTGGACAAAAACCCTGTTCTTATGGTACTTAAATTATTGTGAGAACCTCAAAAAAAACTAATGAGTGATGCAGTTTCAGTGAGCTCTTGATAAATATATATTGAATGAATATGCAGTATGTAGATATATGAATGAATAGTTCCATTGGACACTGAAACAGACTCTAGTGTGGCCCAGTAAAAGTGTGACATTAACATTAAATACTAACTGGTAGAGAAAGATTATGAGTTTCATATAGAGAAAGAACCTTCTCGCCTGATCAGGCAGTGACGCAGTGGATAGAGCATCAGACTGGGATGCGGAGGACCCAGTTTCAATACCCCGAGGTCACCAGCTTGAGTGCGGGCTCATCTGGTTCGAGAAAAATAAAAAAAGCTCACCAGCTTGGACCCAAGGTCGCTGGCTTGAGCAAGGGGTTAATCAGTTCACTGTAGCCCCCTGTCAAGGCACATATGAGAAAGCAATCAATGAACAACTAAAGTGCCACAACAAAAAACTGATGATTGATGCTTCTCATCTCTCTTCATTCCTGTCTGTTTGTCCCTATCTATCCCTCTCTCTGACTCTCTCTCTGTCTCAGGAAAAAAAAGGGGGGGGGAGAGAGAGAAAGAAACTTCTCCAAATTAATAAGCATGTATTTTAATTTAAAAAATAGTATTTTAATTTAAAATTTATTTTTTAATTTGATTAACACACTAGCAGTAGTTTTTTAACTATTGTAAAATAGAAAACTGTTTGCAAAAACACAGAAGAGTAATAGAAGCAATTTTTACACAGTATGTTATCTAACATGACATAACTCACTTTCTTCCATTCTGTAGCCTATAAATTATTGCAAATCCCTAGAAACAAACATCTAAATAATAACTTTAAAACAAGTGAGATAAATCTACAACCCTAATAATAATAAAAATGCAAAGCTAAGGTTTTCTGTGATTAAATGTAGAGCCTTAAATAAGTAATAATTATATTTTCTACTAAAGAAGCTAAAAAGCAAAAAAAGTATCTTTTAGTACTTGACTAATTATAGACTAATATGTTTGATATTCATTATTTTTAATTTTTTCTGATAACTACATGCAGATATTTTTAAAAGGTAAGTGAAAACCTTAAATAAAAACTATGAAAATATTACATAAAAAGAAACAAACAGTCTTCCACTTTTTTATTATTT
The DNA here is from genome assembly GCA_037038555.1 of Rhynchonycteris naso. Classification (NCBI taxonomy): domain Eukaryota; kingdom Metazoa; phylum Chordata; class Mammalia; order Chiroptera; family Emballonuridae; genus Rhynchonycteris; species Rhynchonycteris naso. The sequence continues at coordinate 35,854,630 of CM073000.1, read as the reverse complement.
TAGATGTTCATGTGTTTTAATTAACTTTGTTATTTTTAAAAACTTACTTTTCAATTAGTTGACAATAATATTATTATATTAGTTGTAGGTGTACTACATATGGTTAACATTTATGTAACTTATGAAGTGATCCCATAATTAAGTTTAGAACCTACCTAGCACCATACGTAGTTATCACAATACTATTGACTGTATTCCCTTTACATCCCTGTGACTATTTTTATAACTGAAAATTTGTACTTTTTAATCTCTTTCACCTTTTTTATACACTCCCCAAGCCTTTTCCCATCTGGTGGCCATCACTTTTTTTTTTTGTATATATGAGTATATTTGTTTTGTTTTTTAGATTTTGCATATAAGTGAATTTATATGGTTTTTATCTTTCTCTGCATGGTTTCTTTCACTTAGCACAATACCATCTAGGTCCATCCATACTGTTGTAAATGTAAGAGTTTATTCTCTTTTAAGATCAAGTAACATTCCATTGTATATAATGCACAACATCTGTTTTATTCACTTGTCCATTGATGGACATTTAGATTGCTTTCCATATATTGGATATTGCAAATAGTGTTGCAATGAACTAGGGACACATGCATCTTTTAAAATTATTATTTTGGATTTCTTCGGACAAATACTCAGAGGTGGAACTGCTTGGTCATACCATAATTCTACTTTAAAATTTTTGAGGAACCTCTACTCTGCACTTGAACTTAAGAAGATATTGAAGCTCTAGCTGTAATAGCTATCTTGCCACAGACAGAAGCCTGAGAACAGAGTCTTGCTGTGGCAGTTTCAGGTACATGAACCAACAATACCTCCTTTAAATTCCAGCCACTTTGAATTAGACATTCACACTTACAATGAAAAGAATACTTGTCAGCTGATGTTAGGGGGATAAAATCACTGTATTTGAGTCAGGAGACCTCAGTTCCCATCCTAACTCTGCCTTTGACTAGCTGTGTGTTTTCAAGCCAATCAGTTTATTCCTCAGACCTGACTGCAAAAGGTAGAAGTTAGATGAGACATTCTCTCTGATACCTTTCAGTTCTATCATTCTGTGAATCAACTCATATGTAAACATGTGACTAAAAAGACCATGTCATGGCCTGAAGTTCTCCCACACTGGAACACATACATAAAGTCTGTCTTCTGTCAGCTGGTCATGCAGGAGGAGCCAGGACTCATTTGCACAAGTGCCTGTTTTAACTCTGCTCAAGGGTTGGTGCCTCCTGCTAAAACAATCATGAAGTGGCTCTGAGACATGTGCTAGAGCCTGCCCAGTTCTAATGCATGGTCCAGCCATGAGCCAAAATATGTCAGTTTGAGTGGAAACATGGCCATATGGATTGCTTAATTTCTATTCCTTGAAAATGTCACTTTTCTTTCCATTCTGAATTGCTATGAAATGGCTTTTAAAAAGAATTCTTAATAATGAATTAATTTAAACATACCATTTGAGAAATATAAACTGTGCTTTTTAAAAATAAACAAGTTTAAGAAATACATACTCTCATACATATTTATATTGCTATCGCAGTGAGGTTTTGTGTGGTACTTAATATCTGAGTATCAGGCTATAAAGTCAAGCCAGCCTTTTAAATTTAATTTATTATTATTATTATCATTTTTACATTCTGGCTCTACCCTTTACTAGCTGAGAAACTTGGGCAAGTTACTTAACTTTTCTAATCTTCAGTTGTCTCTTCTACACAACAATAATACTAATATTATATAAATCATCAGGTTCTTATGAGGACGAAATGAGAACATTAACCCATTTTTAAGTAGAGTGCCTGGCATGAAGGGATACTTATTAGCACACACAAGAAAGACACCTATTTATAAAATATACACATATACATATATACATACACACACACATATACACACATATATACAAATATATCACATTTGTCATGCATGCACATATTTTTATGTGCATTTATGTCATTTCTAGCAATGAACATTGAATGTGTCGCTCTTATATTTCTCATAGGTCACTTCTTTTATAGTTTGTAATGTAAATTCATCTAAATGTATTATAATAATGAGATAAATGCCAAATTTAACACTGCATAGTCTACCCTGAGGAAAAAAATAAAAATCTAGCTTATAGCATTGGAGTGTTCACATAACATCTGGCTGGAAGTCCCAAGGCTCATGGCAAATGTAAAAGCAAATGATATTTAAAATGCAACAACTCTGCCAACACCAGCAGAATATATGTTTCTCTAACTTAAGTTCATATCATAGAAGAGGAGTTTGTTTCCTTCTGGATCAACCAAATATATTATTTTCTTCCTTTGCTTCACTGTTGGGTTTGTTTATGTGAAAAAAAAGGGGGAGTAAACTGAATTTACAGAGAATTAGAGGAGAACTGCCAAATAATGTAATTTGGAGACAATAATAGGAATAATATTTTAAAAACAAAAAAGAGTAGGAAGACTTGCCTGGTCTGTGGTGGCTCAGTGGATAGAGCATGAACCTGGAATGCTGAGGTCACTGGTTTGAAATCCCAGGCTTGCTGGGTCAAGATACATACGTGAAACAACTACTATGAGATGATATTTTCTGTTTCTCTCTCTTTTCTCTCTCTCTCTCTCTCTCTCTCTCTCTCCTCTCTCTAAAATCAATAAGTAAAATATTTTTTTAAAAAAAGAAAGATTAGGATACTGTTTTAATAATAGAAGACAATAGAAATTTTAAGTTTAGCAAATTATATTTGTTTGTTACAAAATAAGAATTATGTTAAATATTTTACAATATAATATGTTATTACCATCAAATAACCTTTTTAGTTTAAGTCCAGAATGCAAAAGTTAAACATTAAATATGCCCTAAAAACTTCATTTATAAAGTTTGAATTGTATGAAAAATATCACACTTACTAAATTCATATACAAATTGACTGTATTTCCAAAAAGAAATTATGGTAACCCTAGACTTCCATGACAATGTGTTGACTGAGAGCACCAGAAATATATGTAAAATATAGTCATTTTCAGGATGTCTTCATGTTTGTGTGTGGATGAAAAAGATGGACTACCTTAACTTTGGTCTATTTCCACCAGTGTTGCTATAAATTTTCATGGAACCTAGTAGAGCCTTCTTCAAAGAAAAAATGAAAAAAATGTTGTTTTTCTTGTATTTTTTTCCCTACCTTTTCTGTTTAAATTTCATCTCCCTTTCTTTCACAGAGTTCTAATTGATTAGTTTCACACATGTATGGAGTAGTTTTTGAAAGTAAGCATTGGTTTCAGGTTCTAGATTTACAAAGAAAAATAAGCTTAACCTCAATTCCCATCCCCCTTCTATCAGAGAAAGAGTCATCCTTCAAGTTTTAACTAAAGGCTTCTCTTCTTCAAGAAGCGTTCTCAGATACCTCTGGCCTGTCTGGACCACGGAGCTGCTGTAAATGAACCTTTCTGGGCCATGCCACTAGAGAGCTGTCATGGGGCTTTGCCTCAAGCCTTAAAATCATGAGCCCCTTGGAGGCGCATCCTCAGGGACGTCGGCTCCTGTTCAGGGCTGTGAGTGCTAGGAGTGACGTTGGTGACGGCCTCGCGCAAGATGAAGAAACTGAGGCACCGAAAGGTTAAGTAATTCATTTTGAGGTCACATGACATTGAAGTTGCAGAGCTGGGAAACTTTAGGTGTTAAAGTAAAGTGGGGGGAGCAAGATGGCGACGGAGTAGGCGGACGTACCAACTTCCAACTCCCAGAACCAAAGTGGATTACAACTCAATTTTAAGAACTATCACCTGGATAAACCAACTTTGAACAAAACTAAGTGGACTCTTCAACCAAGGAACACAGAAGAAGCCACATTGAGACTGGTAGGAATAGCGAAAACGCGAAGAGGGCTGCCCAGCTCCCCGGAGCAAACGGCAGCCCGGAGAGACCCGTGTGGCAGAAGGAGAGTTTGGCGGAGAGGGAGGGACCTGGGTCCCAGGAACCAAGCCCCAGCCTGCAGTCCCAGAGCCTAGAAGAGGCGTTTGGACAGTTTTGAGCTGTGAAACAAGTGTGGGAGCTCCCAGGCCTACAGTGTGGAGTATTAGGTCCCTTCCTACTCTGCTGAGGGCTGCTTGAGGGTTTGGGGCGGCAGGACGCTGAAAGGCGGTTCTGTCAGCATGGGCAGAAGCCAAGCAGGTAGGAGATCAGTCTAGCCCAGAGGGTCAGAGGGGACGCGCGAGAGCGGTCCGGAAGCTGCTGGCCCGCCTTTAATCCCACTTACGGGGACAAAGCGGGAGGCCAGGAACGGGCAGGCCCTGCGCAAGCCGGCCCTGACCGCGGGGACCGGGCTAGGACCAGGGACGGGCAGGGGCTCGCGGCTGAGCTGACGCTACCAGCCCCCCCCCACCCCACCCCCCCCCCGGCCGGAGAAAACGCGGTTGGCCAGTATACGTGCGCGAGCGGGCTCCGAGTGCGGGGGCAGGGTAGACCAGGAGACAAGTTGAGGCTCGCAGCTGAGCCCACGCTACTGTCCCCATCCGGCCGGAGAAAGGGCGGATAGCATTCATACGTGCACGAGCGGGCTCCGAACGCGAGGGCGGGGTAGAGTCCGGGACGAGCGGAAGTATGCAGCCGAGCAGAAGCCAGCAAACACGCCCGCCCCAATAAACCTTGGTTTCCGACCCTGCACAGAAGGGCCCTGGCCTCGAGGGCGGGACTAAAGCTCCGGACGGGCAAAAGCTTACAGTTGAGAGCACGTCAAAAGCCCCGCCTAACCCGCGGAACTGTAGCGAGCAGGCTCCGACTGCTGGTTCTGGGCGGAAGTCCGGAAATAGGCTGGGTCCGCAGCTGAGCAAAGGTGCTCACCTCTACCCTTGGTGCTGACTTGTGGCTTCAGTGACAGCCCCTCCCACGGAGGAGAGGCAGAAATCACAGCAAAAGCCACAGTGGGCCGGCGCTGGCAACGCTCATACCCAACCACCCTAGGCGCCGGCAGAGGGGGTGGGGGGCCTGCAGATAGACCACACCTAGAGAACACAAAGGCAACACCTACTGGACTCCAGTGGCCACAACTTGCTTATACACAGAAAAAATGGGCAGGCAGAGGAATGCAAACCAAATGAATCAAGAGAAATCCCCAGAGAAGGACCTGAATGAACCAGATATAACCAAATTACCAGAAGCAGAATTTAGAATAATGATAGTTAGGATGTTCAAAGAAATTAGAGCAACAATGGATAGTCATTATGAACACCTAAATAAAGAGATAACAAGTATAAAAAATGAAATTGAAATAATAAAAAAGAATCAGACAGAAATGACAAATACAGTATCAGAACTGAAGACCACAATGGAAGGAATTAAAAGCAGGATGGATGACGCTGAGGATCGAATAAGCGAGTTAGAGGACACAATAAACAAAGGCACAGAAGCAGAGAAGAAAAAGGAAAAGAGACTTAAAAAAATGTGAGGAAACTCTAAGGGAGCTTTGTGACAACATGAAGAGAAACAACATTCGCATCATAGGGGTGCCTGAAGAAGAGGAGAGAGGACAGGAAATGGAAACTTTGTTTAATCAAATCATAGCAGAAAACTTTCCTAAATTAAGGCTGGGAAACACTCCACACATTCAAGAAGCACACAGAACTCCATTAAAGAGAAACCCAAAAAGATCTACACCAAGACACATCAGAGTTAAAATACCAAAGCTAATGGATAAAGAAAAAATTTTAAAAGCTGCTAGAGAAAAAAAGACTATCACCAACAAAGGAGCCCCCATAAGGATGACATCGGACTTCTCAACAGAAACACTTGAGGCCAGAAGGGAATGGCAAGAAATAATCAAAGTAATGCAGAACAAGAACCTACAACCAAGACTACTTTATCCAGCAAGGCTAACGTTTAAAATTGAAGGAGAAATAAAGAGCTTCCCAGAAAAAGAAAGCCTCAAGGAATTCATAAAAACCAAACCAATTCTGCAAGAGATACTAAGGGGCCTCTTGTGAACAGTTTAAAGGGAGGAATGAATAGAGCAAAAGAACAATACAGCTTTAAAGAAGAAAATGGCAATAAACAACTACATATCAATAATAACCTTAAATGTAAATGGATTAAATGATCCAATCAAAAGACATAGGGTAGCTGCATGGATAAAGAAACAGGACCCATACATATGCTGTCTACAAGAGACACACCTTAAAACAAAAGATGCTCATAGACTGAAGGTAAAAGGATGGAAAAAAATATTTCATGCAAATGGAAATGAAAAAAAAGCAGGGGTAGCAATACTTATATCTGACAAAATGGACTTTAAAACAAAGGCTGTAGTAAGAGATAAAGGAGGACACTACATAATGATAAAGGGAACAATTCAACAGGAATATATAACTATTGTAAATATCTATGCACCAAATATAGGAGACCCGACATACATAAAGCAGACTTTGATGGATATAAAGGGCGAGATTAACAGCAAAACTATCATAGTAGGGGATTTCAATACCCCTCTAACAACACTGGATAGATCCTCACTGCTGGTGGGAATGCAGACTGTTGCAGCCACTGTGGAAAACAGTTTGGAGATTCCTCAGAAAATTAAAAATCGAACTGCCTTTTGACCCAGCTATCCCACTTTTAGGAATATACCCTAAGAACACCATAGCACTGTTCGAAAAGAAGAAATGCACCCCCATGTTTGTGGCAGCATTGTTCACAATAGCGAAGATCTGGAACCAGCCCAAGTGTCCGTCAGAAGACGAGTGGATTAAAAAGCTATGGTACATATATACTATGGGATACTACTCAGCCATAAGAAACGATGACATCGGATCATTTATAACAAAATGGATGTACCTTGATAACATTATACGGAGTGAAATAAGTAAATCAGAAAAAAAGAAAAACTGAGAACAGCACGATTACATACATAGGTGGGACATGAAAGTGAGGGTATGAGACATGGACAAGAGAGTGGTGGTTATGGAATGGGGGGAGGGAGGGAAGAGCGGAATAGGGAGGAGGGGAGGGACACAGGGAAAACCAGATTGAAGGTGACAGAGGACAATTTGACTTTTGGTGATGGGTATGCAACACAATTGAATGATAAGATAACCTGGAGATGTTTTCATTGTACATATGTACCCGATTTATTGGTGTCACCCCATTGGAATTAATAATAATAAAATATATATAGAAAAAAAAAAAAGAAGAAGCGTTCTCAGAGATCACTAGGTAGCATTGATAGGGCTAAGGTTTCCCTGAATTCTTAATTCTGCGTAATAATACATGTATAGCACTTTAGGGGCCTACTTTTCTTTAATGCCTATATTTCCCTATTAGCCTTCCAGTGTGCAAATGATAGGAACCATATTTTATTTGACTTTGACCCTGCCACCTAGCATCATGTTTATCAAAAATACAGGTACATTATTTTTTAAAAAAACAAGATAGAGTGACTGCATTCACAGTCTAATTCTACATGGCAATGCTACTGCTACTAGAATGACTCCATCCTGCTGAGCTTTAAGTCTTCATCAATTTCAGAGGGAAAAAAATATATATTTAGTTCCTTCACTCTGAGCCTATTCACAAAAGTGAGTTAATTTATGAACATGTTGATAGATGCAAGTTTTTGTTTAAATCTTGTTATCTTGAACCAATTATAGATTCACAGGAAGTTGCAAAGATAATATAAAGAGATCTTGTGCACCTGTTCACTAAGTTTCCTCCAATGGTTATGTCTTATATAACAGTAGTGTGGTATCAGGACAAAGAAATTCCCATTTGTGCAATGAATGTGTATGGTTCTATGCCATTTTATCAAGTGTAGATTTGTTTTATTACTACTGCAATCAAGATACAGAATTATTTCATTACCACAAAAATCTTCCTCTGATACCTCTTCATTGTCACACCCACCCTTCCCCCTGCTGTCTACAATGCCTGTCAACCACTAATTTGCTCTTTATCTCTATAATTTTCTCATTTCAAAAAATATATAAATTGAATCATACATACCATTAGTGCATCATCATATTATTTGTATAGAACAAATCATAGTCAGTCATTAACGCTTCTTCAGTTAAAGTAACATATAGAAACCTTATCTCCTTTTACATTCCTTTACCCTCCCTCATTTATAATATAAATATTTTTAAACTGCCTCTATACACATTTAGAATCACATCTGACAATGCTTCAAATTGTCAAATATAATTTAGGAAACTTAAGAAGGAAAAGTTTACTATCTTTAGCCATATTCCTACTTTTTCTGTTGTTCTTTCTGGCTTCCTAATATTCAAAGATTTTTTTCTGTTATCATTTCTTTATGTTCAGCAAATTTTCTTTAGCCATTTCATTAGAATAGTTTAGCTCATAAATTATATGTCTTTCTTCATTAGAGAATATCTTGATTTTCCCTTCATTAGTACGTATAGGATGTTTTCACTGGATATAGAGTTTTGGATTGGCAGTTCTTTTCTTTCAGTACTTGAAAAATATTGTGTCACTTTCTTATTTAAGCATTTTTCTAAGTCCAAAAAATATGCTGCTTTTCTCTAAGCCTGTGTGAATTTATGGCTTAGATTTGTACTGATAGTATCCTCATTGCCTTTGATGCCAAGCTAATTAAAACTCTAATGTCCTTCTTCAAAAAGAAAAAGCCAATTCAAAACAATATGAGAAAATGGATTTCAGAATTGATTCTGTGTCATAACTGATGTGTTTTCTGAGGCATCTGACCAGACAGAATCACTAAAATGTTGAAGATTTTGATATAACACAGAGATATGGAATAGTTGATGCATGTAATTTCTTTTTTTCTCCCTGAGAAACACCATAACTGTTCTAAACACAGTTTCTTCAAATGAATAAATGCTAATTTATAAAACTTTCAAGGAGAGAAATATGACTATGTAGTAGAGAAATTGTTACATTAAGTTGACTTTTAACGATATAGCTATATATTTTATTTTTTGTGTGTTATTTTCAGAAAATGATTTTAGTGTTTACTCACTAAACAGAACAGAAATGTGTCGTAACTCAAGGACCCCTGGTACTTCCACATGAACATGAGCAATTGGTTTAACATACTGAAGACTTCCAAAGAAGATGAGTTAAAAGCTAAAGCATGTAACTTACTATAATTGTCATATAAGCCCCACTAAAGCAAGTCCTGCTCTGTTGGGCCAGCAAATCCTTCTCAATCGCTGCAGTCACAGCTAATTTTCACAGTCAGTCAGCCTCGGGGGTCAATCCCTTTCACAGACATGTTAACAGCAACCAAGGCTCAACTACAAGGGCACAATGCTTACAGCCCACACCAGGGGACACCTGGGGCATCCAGCTCAGGTGACTGAGGAGGCTGTGCCTCTGGGCCCTATAAGACACCTACTACACAGGCCATTCTACGAATTCTGGGAGACATAACAGCTCTACCAACTAGAGCTGTTTTAACAGCATAGAAACAAACACAGGGAAGCAACCAAAATGTGGAGATTAAAACATGTTGCGAATGAGAAAATAGGAGAAATTTCTGGAAAAAGAACTGAACAAAATGGAGACAAGCAAACTATCAGATACAGATTTCAAAATAATGGTTATAAGGATGCTCTAGGAACTTAGTGAGGACATAGAAACAATAAGAAAGAACCAGAAGAGCTTTCAGCTATTTGATGGTGATGGATAATGTGTATTTTGTCATATCCACATTCTCTCTATATCATATTTTAAAAGGTCATAATGTCATGGAACCTAAATTATGGTAATTACTAGCTCACTAGTCTTTCACATACAGCCATGTGATCCTAAAGACATTGATAACATATAAATAAAAAATTCATTGCTTGCACTTACATTTTGTAAATATTTGAATATTAGGAGAAGAAGAAGAGAAATAAGAGGAAAAAGAAGGAGGAGGAGGAGGAAGAAGGAGGAAGAAGAAGAAGAAGTATGAAGGAGAAGAAAAAGAAAAAGAGAAGAAGAAGAAAAAGAAGAAAATAAAAAAATTACCTGTTTTGTATTCACTGAGGTTTTTCACTAAGATGTAATGCCAATTTGAAAACAAAGAAGCAAGGAGTTGTAGGGTGTAGAGTTACAGTTTTTGTTTAATGGGTATAAATTTCTAGTTTTTCAAGATGAAAATAACTCTATAGATTTGTTGCACAATGAGGTAAATGTACTTATACTACTGAACTGTACACTTAAAATGTTATAATAGTAAATTTTATGTGTCTTTTACCACAAAAATGAAATAAAAACAAATATCAGCCACAGGTCAGATTGTTTTCCTGTAGCCTTCTCTACTGCCCTACTCTGGGCCTTCTTTTTACTACATAAACTCATCTTGTGAGAAAAGGAGAATCAAGTTTTCACAAAATTATTAGTAGTTCTAAGTAGTGTCCATGGCCCACCTGCTTATATCAAGTGGTGGAGATTTTCATAGTTACTGTAGATACTGCAAAATGATTTGCTTTAAAGCTAATGAATAGAAAAGAATCTCCTCTCACTCTGGCTTTACTTTTCTTACTAAAGATTTATCTACATTTCTTCTTATAATAGATTGGCTTAATCTTCACTCTTACTGGGAATTATTGTCATCTTCTTTTAACATAGGTACTAAAGAAGGAAAGACTTCAAATCTAATGCCTACTGCTTGGCACAGACCAAAGAAAGAAACTTGAACACAGTCCCTTTGTTTCATTAGGAGATGAGTTAGAACAGTTGTTTCTTGGTGAGTGCTTGAGCTATTTCTCACTAAGTGGCCATTCTCTAGCTAAGCACACTCTGCACCTTCTGGTCAGAAGCCAGTTTGGGCATGTCAAAGAATGAGTCACTTGATAAACCAATCTTCAGGCAGTTGACCATAGAGGATATGTGATAGTCTAGTCCCAAGAGCCCAGGCTACCCCTTTCTAACAAAGATTAAGACTAATGTAGAATTCCAAGCATATCAGTGTTTCTTGGAAAATGTACACTTTCCTATTTAATCAAAATCTAACTTTAATAAGATTCCTCCTACTGACCAATATTTCCTTTTGCTTTAATCAAAGAAAGGGTTGCCCAAAATAGGATCCTCATTCTACTAGAGTCAAACACAATTGTACTGTTGATCCTAGAGTTTGACCAGTTTCAGAGAGCCAGAGCTGGCAGTAAAGGATCAAGAAAAACCAACAGCTTTCTCAAGATACAGACTGGAACATATGTGCATCAGCAGAAGCTTTGCTGACCCAGCTTCTCCTTGGAGAATTTTGCTTGACTTGGAGGGGTCCGTTTTCAGTGAGGTGAATGAAGAATTGGCAGTCTGGCTCTTGCTTACTGTAATTGAGTCAGACAATTAAATTGCCTCCCAGTTACTGAAAATGTAAACCACATACACTGTATGTAGGTCATAGCATTCCAGTGGTGCGTGCTCGGTATAGTGACTTAATGCCTTGATATGGACAACTCTTTTGAGTCAAAGCAGCATTGCATGCTGGCTCAGCAGATGCACATGCACGCAACAAGGGCAACACCAAAGGTCTGCAGCTTTGGACTATATCCTAGAATCGGTACTCCGACACATGGTTTTATTTAGACAAAACAAGTTATCAGCTTATCACTGCACTGTAATTTTTGGATAACACTCCTTAAAAATCTTAAACCAAAGTGTATTTATTGAGTCCCCTTTATTACACATAACCCCTAAAAAAGCTCTGTGTGTTTCCCAAACTAAAGTTGTACTCAAGATGAAAAAATAACATACTCCTATACAGATAGAATACTTAAAGTAAAAGTGACAAATGTTTCAGCCTCAGTGTGTGATGTTTGACTTTGGAGAAAGTGGACTTAATGACATTATCAGAACTGGGGAAAAGGTTTGGATTTGGATTTGTTTAATTTGGCAATATGAATGTAAGTACAACCAATTTATTTTTATTATAACAAAGGTGGTCAAAGGAAGAAATAGATTTTATAATCAATATTATTTTCAGGTCAATGGCTGTTTTCACAGCATAAAGGATATCTTGTCTCCTAAATCAACTAGAAACAATAGACCATTATAAGTTTTACTTAAAAAAAAATTCCATGGTCTGTATTTGAATTTTCCATGGCAAATATTCAATCTTAATGTATCCTTTTCCAACTCCACATGCTTTTTGACATCTGGCTCTATCATCAAGTGTTGCATGTTTAAAGAATGCAATTTTTTTAGGTTAACAAAAGCAGAATTATCAAGATATGTATGGGGGGGGAGTGTTTGCATGTGTACACGCATGCATGTGAGCCAGGGATGTTGCTCATAAAAGCATCTTAAGGGATCCTTATTCCTATCCCTCTCTGCATACTTAGAAAACCATGCTTTTAGAATTATATTAATTGCTTACTGACGTTTGCTCTTGAGTAGCCCCATTTCTATTTGGGGAATTCTGGTTATGAGTTTATCTCTGGTAGCACCAATTTTTCTCAGATAGTCTTGGATTGAGAAGGAATGAACCTGTGTGACTGGCTATTTTTCTGTCACCAAGTTTTATTACTTCCATTTTGAGTGTCACAAAACAGTATAAAATTTCTCAGTGTTAGAGCAATATATTCATGCCAGTTCCTCCTCTTCAGAGCTTTCTCAAAGCAGCCTCCTCCCTGAGACTTCCCTCACTTGGCTTATGCAGCCAAGTACTTCATGGAAAGGATGCACGTGGAATTCTTTCCAAGTATATGTCTTGACACAATGATAGAAAAATGCAGAAGTAGTGTGAAAAAAAGTTTTCATTATTCCAAGTCCTATTTTTATTCTCATTTAATTTTTAATTTCTATTTTAAAGTATGCATAGTGTATAGGGTTAGTATGTAGTACTGGAGGAAGTGATGGAGTAATAAGGGTAATATGTGTATGTCTTATAATTTAGACTGGTGGGCAAATACACACACAAAACATATAAAATTTTAGAATACATCTTGTTAAAACCAATGTTCATATTTCCATAAAACTTTAACCAGGTTGTTATTCTGGCTATACAGAATTTCTTTTGTTATAAAAATATTCTTATATAGCTGACATAAACAACACATAGTCAGAGACAAAATTATTATATACATTATAATCTAGAAAATTAGTTCAAAGTGCTTTTATGATAAAGAATTCTAAAAGTGCCCCAGATGCCAAATAAATTTGTTCTCTCCAAAAATCCTCCATAGAACATACTATCTTATATATTACCTATACACACAATGACAGAAAGCTCTTAGTCACAGTAGCAATGAATATATAAATACCCAATCTTCTCTTTAATAATAAACACTGCCAAATTTTAAAAAGCTATGTTTAGTAGAACATTTACAAGAAAATTTGAATGATAAGAAATAAAATGTTTTTATTTGAAAAGAACATCAATAATTCTCTTCAAGTTATAAGATGATATAATACTAAGAAAATCCCAATGAAGTATTATAAGCAAAAATGACAAAACTATAAAATTCATCTGGAAGGACCAGATTTGCTCCATTCCTCAAGAGCATGTCCAGAACTGGCATTATAATAATGAATGGTCATGGAACTCCAGCTCATGGGCAAAGAAATATGACAGTTCAAAATGACCTTTTTGCTGATTTAAAAGAAAGAACATATTTTATCAATCCCAATAGAACCCTACCGGGAAAGAATTTATACCTGTATTTCTTTGGCTTATCACACAACAGTCTTTATCTTTCTTTTTTTAAAAAAAAAAAATTTATTTTATTCATTTTAGAGAGGAGACACAGAGTGAGAGAGAGAGAGAGAGAAAGAGAGAGAAAGGGGGGTAGGAGCTGGAAGCTCAACTCCCATATGTGCCTTGACCAGACCAGTGCAGGGTTTTGAACTGGCGACCTCAGTGTTCCCAGGTCGACACTTTATCTACTGCGCCACCACAGGTCAGGCAACAGTCTTTATCTTTCTTGAAAATAAGCAAGGAAGCTGAAAGGAAAAAGACTTATTTCCTGCTATTTGAGAAAGTCATTAGGTGGTCATTTCTATGAGTTTAAGGACTGTAAATTGTTAGATAAGAAGTCCTGCAAATAATTTTTAAAAATCTTTAATAAAGCATAACAGTGCTATGCATGATAATAACTATTTAAATGAATGAATGAATACATATTTTAATACTTTCCAGGTTTTGTAAATAATTGCATAATGGAAAATAAAAATTCAATTAAATATAAACTACATAAGTGAGGCTCAGCCTAACCAGGGTGCTTGGTTCATGGTAGAGGTGATTTTTAAAAACCTCATATAGGTTTGTTGGATTGATGAATGATCTTTCTGGTGAAGCTCACATTCCCATGAAGTGAAGAAAAGATAACTCCTGCTAGAGACTTTTTTCCTAATAATTTTTCATAAACATTTACAAAACTTCTTATTAAACAGTGTTGTTTTTGGACATAGATCAACAGTGGCATTTCAGCTTCTCTCCAAATTCCATAATTTTGATATCAAGAAACTGGGTAGCCTGACCAGGCTGTGGCGCAGTGGATGGAGCATCAGACTGGGATGCAGAGGACCCAGTTTGAGACCCCAAGGTTGCCAGCTTGAGTGCGGGCTCATCTGGTTTGAGCAAAAAGCTCACCAGCTTGGACCCAAGGTCGCTGGCTCGAACAAGAGGTTACTCAGTCTGCTGAAGGCCCACAGACAAGGCGCATATGAGAGAGCAATCAATGAACAACTATGGTGTCGCAACGAAAAACTGATGATTGATACTTCTCATCTCTCTCTGTTCCTGTCTGTCTGTCTCTATCTATCCCTCTCTCTGACTCTCTCTCTCTGTCTCTGTAAAAAAAAAAAAGAAGAAAAGAAGCTGCGTAAAAGTTTTACCTCTAACTTCATATTTCTTTTATTTTAGCTTATTATTATTTTTAAAAATTTATTGGATGACATGGTTCTCCAAACCATACAGGTCTCAACTGTACAGCTCAATACAACACCATCTACACACCATATCATGTACTCTCCGCCCCATGCAAAGCCTCTTTTTGCCTCCATGTTCTCCCCTTTGTCTTTTCTCCCCCTTCCTCCATCCCTTCTTTTCCTCTGACTATGGCTACCTTGTTTGTATCTCTGTGCTGCAATATATTTAGCCTAACTAAAAACATGGGTGCTTGGGTGAATCATTGGTAATATATGAGCTACTGTAAGTCCTACCACTTATTTAAAACATTTTATGTTATGCAGTAGTAAGGTCTGGCCTAGTTTGAAATGTTAAGACATTTTGACTTAAAGAGAACATTTCTTTTTCTTTTCTTTTCTTTTTTTTTTCTTGGTGTGAATGAATACAGACTTTTTCATTTTGTTCCAGAAAATGAGTAAAAGTCTACTAATGTACTTCCACTTCAGGAAGATTCCAATTTCGTAACCCAGCCAAGGGAGCAATTAAGATTCTCGAGATAAAAATTGCTTAATATGCAGAAGATGGACAATGGATGCCCCCGCTTCTGATACTGTGCTTTATCATCCTTTAATGATTATTTTCGTCAGAGAATTAACATCAACGTTTCAGTAATTTTTCCAGAAGAGGGTATTACTTACATATGGTGGCATGGTGAGGGGAGTGTTCATTATACAGCTACTAACACATGAAATAAAGATTTATTATAGTGGTTCCAAAACCTACTTTTGTGAATTATCACTAAAAATGTTTTAAAATTAAAATTTCTGGACTCTCCCGACAAGGATTCCAATTCTGGACTGTTGGAGAGAAACCCAGGAGAATTTATTTATAATAAGCTCCTTGGCTGATTCTTATCAAGCCAGTATGGCATTGGGTAAATGACAGGTCTTTAAAAATCACTGATAAGTCTGACCTGTGGTGGTGCAGTGGATAAAGCTTTGACCTGGAATGCTGAGGTTGCCGGTTCAGATTCCTAAGCTTGCCTGGTGAAGGCACATACAGGAAGCAACTACTACGAGTAGATGCTTCCCACTCTCCCCCTTCACTCTCATTCTCCTTCTCGTTTTCTCTCTCCCCCTTCTTTCCAAAAATTAATAAATTAAAAATCTAAGAAAAATAAATCACTGATTAATTCAACTGAAATATATAGCAGGTGTCTGCTCATGTGACTCTATATAGGATGACACAGTAGTAATATATGTTCCTTTTTCTGTATTGAGCAGATGCATTTATGACTGTTGTTCTCACATATAACAAAATTGTCCGTCCAGCATTCACTTTACAAAGATGTATGACCACCCTGTGCTGCATGGGGATTTGTGTTTCTCTCATATGAGGTGAATTTCTCAGTGACTCAAGGGTTTTACTTAGAAATAATTCTAAATCAAATGTAGCTCAGCTGTATTTCCTTTTATTGGTTGTTACTTTCTTCAGTACATGTTGCTTCATCAACAAATTTATGATTCTAAATAAGAAGGCCACATCCCCCAAAGAGCATAAGTTAATCTCATAGTTGTAGGGAGAGCACATGTATGTTTTGAAAGTCGTATTGAAGATTATACTTTAATTTTTAATTTGGTGAAAATTTTGTTGTTGTTGTTTTTTTGTATAATATAACCCATAAGGGAACAAAACCTTGTACAGTGGAAATACACAGAAAATGATAGATTCCTCAGGGAATCACCGCTAGAGTAATATATAAAAATCATTAGGGTTTGTGAAAGCATTCATGTCCTGAAGGTATCTGAAGGCACGATTTACAAAACATTGATCAGCCTTAGTTACATGTGATTATTGCTCACTCTATTCCTCTTAAAGCACCATGAGCTTTAGCATCTTTCCTTTTTTTCTTTTTCTTTTTTAACAGGAACAGATAGAGAGTCAGAGAGAGGGATAGACAGGGACAGACAGACAGGAATGGAGAGAGATGAGAAGCATCAATCATTAGTTTTCATTGCCTTGCGATACCTTAGTTGTTTATTGATTGCTTTCTCATATGTGCCTTAACCGTGGGTCTTCAGCAGACCGAGTAACCCCTTGCTGGAGCCAGGGACCTTGGGTCCAAGCTGGCGAGCTTTTGCTCAAGCCAGATGGGCCCGCGCTCAAGCTGGCGACCTCAGAGTCTCGAACCTGGGTCTTCTGCATACCAGTCCGATGCTCCATCCACTGTGCCACTGCCTGGTCAGGCTTTAGCATCTTTCAACAACTGTTCTCTGTGACTCACTTCTTTCTTTTTCCCCATGATTTCCCAAGCTCCTTTCTCTGTGTGCTACTTCCTCTCAGATGCTAATAATACTCTGCTCTGCCTGCAGTCTGAAATCCTCAGGATGGTTAAGATTATGACACTGCTGCCCAGGAGGTGTTGGCACTTGAGTTCTGCATTGAGTTTCAAATTAATGAGACAACTGTATAGCTCTCTATTTTATAGTCTCAAAATAGTCACAGACTGTGTGTTAAAGCCATTGACCCTGAAGCTTAATCTATATATTTGGAGTAAAAATGAGAAAAAGATCTCCTGAATTATTTGCAATGTCAAACACCTATATTACATGTGGCATTTGGAAAATGTTAAACCACTGTAAAATAATTAAATTTCACCTGCCAACCGTTTTTCTTACCAAAATCATTTGTTAGAAAACTACTTACAACCAGTCAGAAAATTTTAATGTTAAGAATGAAACACACACACACACACACACACACACACACACACACACAAAAACACGCACACACACACATTACATATATATTTGACTTTAAACTACCAAAACCTCCCTCCCTTTCTTCTTTTCCATTTCAGGAGCAAAGATAGAAGATTCAGAATTTATGTGTGAAAAATGGATGACATAGTTTCAAGTTGTCCTCCTTTGTGAATTGACTGATTAGAAATTTTATTTTTCTAGCAGGAAAGTGAGGTAAAGAGAAATTAAATTACTTGCTCCAAGTCACAAGACAGACAAGCAACACATCTAAAACTAGAAGCCAGACCCCATGTCATTCAGCAAATAAATGTGGTATCTCTTATGTGCCTGGCACAAATCTGAGTGTACCCACTCTCTGCCCTCCACTTAATTGTTATCTGCTTGAGGGAGTTGAATGACTAACAGGGTCACCTATTACCTGAGAGAGCTTCGAAACACACATAGGTTGTAGGGTTGAATAAAAAGGGGAACTTAGGGATAGCTTCCTGGAGGAGGTGCTACCTAATGTAACATCAGATACAAAGTCCATACAGAAAAGGAGGAGTAGGAAGATGTTTCAGGCATAAGGAGTATTTCCACAGGCTCTGAGGTGAGAAAGTACATGCTGTCCAGAGAACTTTAGGTGTTCCTTTCCACTGGAGCACAGGGTGGAGCTAGCAGGGAGCCACGAGAGGCAAAATTGGATAGGGGAGGGACCTTCCTAAAACCTTGTCAAATTTAGAAATTTAGACATTATTCTCAAGACAACTGAAGAGTCATCTTAGGGGTTTTGGCAAAGAAATAACTATTTAATTTGAATTTTGCCCTGGCTCAGCAGTAGAGCATCAGCCTGGCATGTGGATGTCCTGGGTTCGATTCCTGTCAGGGCACACAGGAGAAATTATCATCCAATTCTTCATCTATCCCCCTATCCCTTCTTTCTCTCTAACTCTCTCTTCCCTTCCTGCAGCTGTGGCTCGGTTGGAGCAAGTTGGCCCTGGGCACTGAGGATGAGCAACAGAGCTATAGCCCCAAATGGGTATGCAGGAGTCTGTCTCTCTGCCTCCCAGCTTCTTACTTAAAAAAAAAATTAAAACAAAACAAACATTATTTGTATTTTAAGAGCAATTATAAGACTAAAGTGTGGATATTGATTAGAGAAAGAGAGAAAGGAGGCTAATGTAATGTGTCTTCTGTCACTATACAAAGTGTCTTGGTGAGAATTTTAAAAAAAGTAGACTTTCCTGTTGGAAAAGACTTTCTTTATTGCTATTTGCCAGAAAATCATTGACACATATCAAGAAATCTATGTGATATGCTCTGACATCTTGTGCAGTGTACAGCCTGCTCAGCGGGCCCTGGTCACACTAGGAAACCCAAACAGGGGGCATGATCAATTTTGTAAAGCACTTGAACATGTACAATACACTTTCATAAAAAATATTATAATTTTTAAGAGTTTTATTTAGAAAATTAAATTGAATGGGGTGACGTTGATCAATGCGAGTACATAGGTTTCAGGTAAATGTTTCTATAGCATTAGAACTGTTGATTATGTTATGTGCCCATCACCCAAAGTCAAATCATTTTCTGTTGCTGTATATTTATTTGTCTCTCCTATTCTCCTCCTCCCATAAAAATTGTTTTATGCACTCTTTCTAATAAGCCTGTGAAGTTGTTAGAAATGGTAGCATTTTTAGTCTCACACTAAGTACATTAAAAATTGGGCTAGGAGAAATGTGGGTCACTATTTGCAATTTTCTTTATCCCTCAAAACTCCATTAGAGAAAAAAAGGAAAATACAAATGTACGTTCTTTTTCTATGGCCAAGTGCTGCTATCTTCTTTTCCTAACTAACCCCCCAAAAGAAAGAATACAGAATAGTTGAATTAAAATCCTTGTGGTTGCTCAAAATGTATACACAAGCAAGACTGTATAAATCATAATTGTGTGGCGGGGAAACTCTGGATTAAGAAAGCATCACTGTATTTACTCGTGTCTGAAAGTCTGATTATGTCTACTACAGCATTTCCAAGCTGATCTTGAATAATGACCATACATAGTGTAAAAAAATTCCTCAAAATACCCAATCAGTGTAGTCATTGTTTCCAGATGAAAGACATGAGACTACAGTCCAATGAACACTGCTTAAAATGTAAAGATAAAGATCAAGTCAACATATAGTAATTTAAGTGCACTTAATGGTTTGTGGGTTTACTTCCCTCACTAAAATGGGAGATTCTCAGAACCAAGAGCTATCTAATTTTTAAAATATATTTTTACTTAGAAATAAATAGGGAACAAATATTTTCCAATAAAATAATTACTTAGTAACATTCTTGTTATTTCAAAAGAGAAATAACTGTAGGGTTGCAACAGCCGAAATAGATTTCTCTGAGTCCTGGTAATTGAAGAACATTCAGTTGTGGACTTTCTACCATAATTTAAAACAGACTGGAAGATACTATAACTTTCCATAGATTGTCATTTAATTATTTGCACAAAAATAACATACTTCTTAGATTTCAAATACTTTAAATTTTGTAATACACGGTAGTTTTGCAATAAAATGTTTAGATAGAAGAAATTTCAAAATATTTCTGTCTGGGGTAAAAGGACAGGACATTTTTTTAGAGCTGAGTTGTAATGGTTAGACTTCTTTTGATTACAAGTGAACGAAAATCCAAACCAAACTGGTTTGAACCAAAATAAAACTTATTGCCTCACCTAACCCAAAAGTTCAGGAATAAATCTAGCTTTGGTCACAGCTTGACCAAAAAGTTCAGTGATATCATCAGGACATTTGTGTGTGTGTGTGTGTGTGTGTGTGTGTGTGTGTGTGTGTGTGTGTGTTTCTATAACTCTTGACTCTGCCTTCTACTTTCTATTGCAGAAAAATATTGTTCATATCACAGACTAAGTTGACTTCATAGTTATAAGTTGTCTGCCACTGCTCAGTTACTTCACACTTCCAGGTTCCAACCATGTAGGGAAGATAGTCAGTTTTTCTGATAGTTGAAATAGAAGACCCAGAATAAAGTCTCAGCAGCTATGATGGGTCCTGGATTCTATACTATCCTGGAACAACTGTTGTGACCAGAGGGAGGAAAGTACTCTCCCTTCTCCTGTGGGTCTGGGCTTAGATCAAATACAATGTTTCAAGGGATTGAGGAAAAGTTGGTTTTACCTAAAGCACACTCTTTATCAATTGCAAGGAGGTGGTTCTCCCAGGACAGGTGGAGGCCATTATCGCTTTCTATTTGATGTTCTCTCTGGGTAAGTTTTGAGCTACATGAAGGTAAGAACCTTATCAACCATAAAACTCCTAAATGAAAACATAGGTAGTAAATCCCTGACATTTCTCTTAGCAATATATTTTTCTGATGTGTCTTCTTGGGCAAGGAAGCAAAAGAAAAAAAAAACAAATGAGACTACTTTAAACTAAAATGTTTTTGCTCAGTAAAAGAAACCACCCCCAAAATGAAAAGACATCTTACTAAATGGAAGAAAATTTTCACCAATGGTTTACCCAGTATGGGGTTAATATTCAAAATTTATAAAGAACTACAATTCAACACCAAAAACAAACACACAAAAGAGAACCAATTAAAAAATGGGCAGAGGACTAGAATAAACACTTCTGCAAGGAGGACAAACAGAAAGCTAACAAACATATGAAAAGATACTCAATGTTACTGATCATCAAAGAACTATAAATCAAACCACAACGAGATACCACCTCACACCTGCTGGAATGACTAACATCAATAAATCAACAAACAACAAAGGTTGACAAGGATATGGAGAAAAGGGAACCCTTGTGTACTGTTGGAGGGAATGCTGATTGACACAACCACTATGAAAAACAGTATGGAGTTTTCTCAAAAAATTAAAAATGTAAGTGCCTTATGACCCAGAAAATCCACATATAGGTATGTACCTGAAGAGATCAAAACACTAATTCAAAATAATAAATACATTCTTATATTCATGGTAGATCAAAACACTAATTCAAAATAATAAATACATTTCTATATTCATTGTGATGTTATTTACAATAGCAAACATATAGAAGCAGTCCAAGTGCCTATCAATAAACAAGTGGATAAAAAAGGGGTGGTATATTTATACAGTGAAATAATACTCAGCCATAAAAAGAATGAAATCTCCCATTTGTGACAGTATGGATGGACCTAGAGGGTATTATACTGAGTAAAATAAGTCAGACAGAGAAAGACAAATACCATATGATTTCACTGATATCTGAAATCTAAAGGACAAGATAAACAAACAAAAAACAGACTCAGATACAGAGAACAGGCTAATGTTTGCCAGAGAAGAGAGTGTTTTGGGAATTTGGTAGAAGAAGTGAAGAGATTGAAAAGCACAAATTGGTAGTTATAAAGTTGTCAAGGGGATGTAAAATACAGCATGATGAATATAGTCAATAATATTGTGATAGCTATGTATTGTGCAGGGTAGGTACTAGAAATATCAGGGGGGGGCACTTTTAAAGTATATAACTGTCTAATCACTGTGCTGTACATATGAAACTAATACAAAATAATATTGAATGTAAACTGTAATTGAAAAATAAAATTTAAGTTAAAAAAATGAAAGTAAGAACTTTATCAATTTTGCTCATCATTATATCAATAGCACATAGCACAGTGTCTGGTATAGCAGCAATTCAATAAGTATTTACTGACTGGAGAAAGATAATAATGGCATTCTTTAATTTCCGCTTGATGAATAAAGATGGGCTATGGGAAGGATTCCATTAGCCTGTAGCATTTTACATTATGGATGCCCCCTTCTTTATGGAACCCATCCTTCCTTGGCTTAATTATACCCCATTCAGGGTCTGCTCCTGACAATTGTGCATAACCCAAGCATCTCCACTGATAGCTTCCAGCCTCCCATTCCCATTGCCACTGTGTGAGCCTTGATCTTACTGTTAACCTATAAAAGGTAATAGTCTCCTAACCAGTGCTTCTACCTCTAGTCCCTTTCTTCTCTTCATGTACATTGTTTTCAGAATAATTTGCTTAAAGAGCAGTTTGGATGTTGTCACTTACCTTCAGTTACCACTTATTTCCCCAAGTGAAGCTCAAATTCCTTAGTACTCAAGTATCATCCCTAACCTATCATTTACTTTCCTCTCTTGTTTGTTCTCCAAAGCAGTATAAATGTCTAAAGAGGAACCATTTATTTAATTCATTGTCTTATTTTATTTTATATAGTTATTTGCTTTGCTAAAACCTATAATGATGGTTTTGCACATAACTAAAAGTTCATGAGTAAATAAAATAAAAGACACATGCCACAATAAATGTACAATGTTATTTCTGGAATTTCATCTTTTGGAGGGTAAGGAATAGCAAAGAGCTATCCAGGGAAGGGAAGTTTCCTTTTTCTGTGTTTCACTGCAGTTGGTTCTGAAGAAAATTCACATTCTACTTCTTTGTTCCTTTCAGAGTACCCTAAATTAGCGTAATAATGCATAATACTTGTGCAAAAGGAAGAAGAAGGTATTTCCTTCTTGGTTTTGAAGGTGTTTTCCTTTTAGTTATAGCTTCATATCGCACATATAGCAAAGATTGCTGTCTAATATTTTTTGTTTCAGTTATAGTTTACATTATTTTGTATTAGTTTTAGATGCACAGCAAAGTGGTTAGACAGTCATCTACTTTACAGAGTCGTGGTCCTCCTATACTTCAAGTACCTACCTGGCCCCAGACCTGGCTATTATGATATTATTGACTGTATTCCTTACACTGGAATTTATATCTCTGTGACTCTTCTGTAACTGTCACCTTGTGCTTCTTAAGCCTTTCACCTTTTCCATCCAGCCCCATATTCTTTGTCAACTGTCAGTCTGTTTTCTGTATCTGTGAGTCTGATGTCTGATATATCTAAAGAAATCATTCCTGGGTAACTCACAGAAAAAAAGTCAGTCAATAAATATAAAATGCTCATCCTGAATAATTATGGTAAAATTCAAATTAAAACAACAAATTAGTATTTTTTAATTGATAAGATTAGCTAGAATTAAAAGTTTGTTACTAACCAGTTTGACAAAGATGTGAAAAAGCAAGCTTGCTCATAGCCTGTGGTAAAATGGCAATTTATCAGTAACTATTCAAATTATAAAATGCATATTTGTTTAACTCATCTATTTCAATTGTAGTAATTTATTCTACATATATTCTGAGATAATTGCACAAAAATATATGCACAAAGATGTTCATTTCATCATTACTTAAAGTTAACAGTTTAAAAAAAACTGTGTAATCCTATGATCTATCAGCTGGGAACTAGAAAATAATTATTGTTAAGTCACGCAGTAGACTACAATATAGACTCAATTTTAAAAGAATAAAAAGGTGTATCTGTGTAGAGGTGGTAATCTGGGTAAATGTGAAAAAATCTCCAAAGAATATCAAGTGAAATAAAACATGTGAAAAATGCTACATAAAAAAAGATCCATTTATTAAAATTGAACAGAATTTTAGTAGCAACCCTAGAGAATAAGAGATGGGAATGAATCCAGTAGGTAAGGGGAGAGACTTTTGTATCTATTTATTTGAATTTTCACCATACAAACCTAGATGGTTGAGAAAAGAAAGTAAAGTTTCTTAGTTTTGTACACAGTGCATATTTTCACATTTACTTATACATTAATTTGTTCAATAGCTATTTAATGAATGTTACTATGGCCAAATACCATGCAAGTTTCTTGTTACCTTACTCAAAAGGTATACACATTCTAAGAACTCAGAAGTCATTCTGCATATATGTCCCTGCCCACAAATACAAGATATTTTGCTTTTCATAATCATGTTAAAATACTATCTTAAATGGCTCCCATGTTGATATACTACCTGTTAGGATATTTCTACTTACATGTACAAAATACATGCTAAAGTAATTGGCCATTTCCAGCTTTGCACCCCAGGCTTGTGGCTTCCCTTTGGTTTGAATTAGCAATAAATTTCTTGGCACCAATTTAACACCAACAGGAACCTCCAATTTGGAGTAGGGTGAAGAGGAAAACTTGATTCAGTGCAAATAATGATATAACATGGTCGTGGAAGCAGCACTGCTGTGGAACAGCTCAATTGTGATGCAGTATGGCTATGAAATCTGCTCCACTCCACCAGCTATCCAGATATTTCAGCTTTAACAGGGGAATTTCAGCGCTAGCAAGGGAAACACAGTCTTTGGGGGGAAATGCCTTCCCAGAGCCAGAAGGAAGCTGGTTTATATATGGACAAAGTCCTCGACCCTGTGTTCTGATTGGTCAAACTCATGCAAATGAGCATGCCAAATCGTTGCAGTTTGGTAGGTCCAAAAGGCACCATTCTGATTGGTCAGAATAGAGTTGCTCTGATTGGTCAGAGCTTCACAGCCCTCATTAGATGGGAAAAGTCTCATTCCTGTTAGTTGAAATAAGACTCTAGAAATGGCTTTGTAAAGACTGGTTCAGATGGCAGAAACACTGTGCAGGCTGTCAGTTTAGTGCAGAGCCTTCTCCATGAAATGCAGTTTGCATGAGAGGCCCCTGTGCGGAAATGACAACTAGGCTCCTCTTATCTTTACTTTTGTATGAGGCCAGTTAGCACCAGGAACCCTTCTTAGGAGATACCTTCTTTTTATTATTTTCCTCAGGGTTCACAAGATGAAGGGAACTTTGTTTATCGTGAAACATGAAATAATTGAAAACAGATTTCTGAGCATAGGTTTAGCTTATAAACAATACCAATAGACTGAGAAATTAGAACAATGCAGCCCTCTGAACTGACGACACTTATATTGATTGTGCTTTGCCTAATGAGTACAGGAGGCAATTTCCTGCCATGCTGAGACATGCTGAAGAGAAAAGTCACCTGTTTGCATAGGACTTAGCTTTGAGAGCTCAACTGCACTCTTCTGGCAGTATAAACTCACCTGTACCTTCGAGGAACCTTGTCACACATATCACTATTCATCAAGGCAAGATGTTGTCATTTGTGGTCCAATATAAATTTTATTAGGATAGGTCTGCCAGAACTTAAGTAAAAATTTACTCTTTTCTTTAATAAATATGTTTTCAAGATGATGCTTTAATATAATACTGAGAGATGTATGTTTTATTCCTTAAAAGAACAAAACACTTAAAGTTTGAATCAGAAGCTAACTTAATCAGGTAAAATTTGAAATTCTCCTTACACAGTGTTCAAGATATTTTTGCCATAATGGAGGAACCAGTGGCACTGAGCCCAGACTATAGGTCAATGATGACTTTTGTAAAAACATGTACAATGAATGCTGTAAGCACTGTGGCCTTTAACAAAACCATGTTAAGACAAAGTTTTAAGTAATAATGTACATTTAATGTACCATATATATATTTATATATTATCACTAAGTAACCAGAAAACTTCTGAGAATTGCCCTACGCTGATGGCTTCCTCGAAGAGTAACTTCCCATAATCTCTCCCATTTCCTGGCTTTAAGTTTGTCTGTGGTTTACATATTTCCTTCACACTGGCAGAAGCAGACCAGTGTGGATAGTTAATACATGTTTCTAAGTTTTATGAACCAATCATGCATGGCAGCAATATGTGATCTAATGAAGAACAATTTGTACAAACTTCCGGTGCTGTGTTGTAGAATTTCAAGTAGCTTGTCTTCTTTAGACGCTTGATTCACAGATATTAAAAACTATTAATCATTTCAAATGCTTTTGCAATTTTGTATTTAAGAATGCAAGTTTTTAAAATCTATACTGTATATAGCCTGATATTGCTGTATATCTTGGTTTATATAAAAGTTTCAATACTCTGTCCTGTTTCCCCATAAATACATTTCTATTTTTTGTTATATCATGTGTACTAATTTTGTGCTCAGAAAATATTAATTAACCAAAAAAATGAATTATGGAAAATCTTAAATTCTTTTATTTTTCAGAAAAATCTGTTGAAGATATAGTCTCTAATTGCTGAAACCTGCAGAAACACTGTGTATCTACAATATATCTTTACTCCTATGACTTTGAAAAGCTAGGATTTTTTTTCTCTGTCCACTACTACTTATTTTTGCATAAAAAGTACTTGAAGTGCCTATTTTTTACATCTACTTTCACCCCTCAAATTTTAAAGATCTAAGTTGCTGATTCCAAACATACAGTAAGCCAATAATTTGGATACAAAGAATGTTCTTTATTTGAACTTGGTCTTCATCAGTCAGTGAAAGATTAAGCAGTTCTAAATACCTCAGCATATTCCCCTTGAACTGCTAGAATTTTCACTTGAGGAAATTAGAAAATATGCATAAAATATATTTAAATGCAACTTCCAGAGTGATGAGAAGAAAAATCTTTGGGTATAATGTTGTATTTAGTCCTTTATAGGTGTTTTAATTTTCCTTTGGTTGTGAAGCATGTTATTCTAAATAAAAGCATTCAAAAATATAAAGGAATAATATTATTTATGCCAACTATTACAGGATATTTAAATACCTGGGTAAATCCTTATGAGAAGGAAAAACGCTTTCAAATCATCAGCGTTTCAGAACAGAAGGAGTGTTGATTCTGGCGCTGAGTGTAAACCACCTACATATCGTTTTTCATGAGCTACCAAAAGATGAAACCAGAAGGCAAAAATGTATACCAAAATCCCTTATTGAGAAGATGGAAAGAAAGAGAAGAAAGCCAAAATTAATGGAAATATTGTGTGCCTATTTAATAATTCTAAACTGTGCCAACCCAGAAGTGAGAATTATAAACACAGGGTTATATTGGTTTCTTGTATTTCATTTATTATCTATTTTGAAACACACTTGGCAGTCTAGCCAACAGTGCATTCTTGTGATTGATAGTGTGGATTTCCCTAAGGTCAGCTCTGGTGAAATACATATTTATTTTAATCTAAATACTGTGTTCCTCTGGATCATATAACTAGAGAGAAGAAGAAAAAGATTGATGGCAAATCTCACTTTTTTTGTTTTTGAATATATATCTCTTTTAACTCCAAGACCATATTCTAAACATATTATAATTTGTTACTATATTAGTACAGATGAAAAACTTTGATCTTTTAATATTATATTTAATAAACTTCTGTAAATTTTGCTATATATTTCTAGGGAATATTGATCTTAGTCCTTGTGGAACGTTTTGTAAGTACTTCAAAATAATGAAATCTTTAGGTAGCATTTATTAATTTTTCATATAAAGTTTATAAATTTTGCCTTCATAAGGAATTCTCATCAATTTCTAGGTAAGTTTTTTATTTCATAATGGTTCAGTACTAAGAAAATTAGGTAAATCCACCAACAGAAATATTATGCAGTTATTAAAAACTATGCTTTTAAAGAATTTTTAATATTATAAAATGACACATTTTAAATAAATGTTTTTGTCAAAAAGCTATACTAAATCACTTAAAATACAATGTAAACTTTATGTATAAAATATATCAAAATAAAAACAAAAAAAATATTTCAAAATATAATGTTTTGTGCCTGACCTGTGGTGGTGCAGTGGATAAAGCGTCGACCTGGGAACACTGAGGTCGCCAGTTCAAAACCCTGCACTGGTCTGGTCAAGGCACATATGGGAGTTGATGCTTTCAGCTCCTCCCCCCCTTTCTCTCTCTCTCTCTCTCTCTCTCTCTCTCTCTCTCTCTGTTGTCTCCTCTCTAAAAATAAATAAATAAAAAGAAATTTAAAAAAATATATAATGTTTTGCTATTTATAAGGAACTATGACAAATTTCTTTCATCCTTTTTTTCCAGGTATCTTAAAATCTTCTCATTTTCTTCTATTATTATTTTTGTCTATTGCCCAGCTATCCAACTTTTCTTTTCTAGATAGAAGCATTCCTTTTCTCCCTCAATCATGTCAGATTCAATTACTTTACCCCAAGAACTTTACTTTCTAAATATTTCTTATATCTTGCTCTTTCTATGTCCATCCTTGCTATCACTGTTGTACATCAGGTTCTCTCTATCTCTTGTCTGGACTGTGCATCAGCCTCCTACCTTTTCTTCTCATCTCCAGTCTTGCCTCCTTTAGAACCACTCTCTGTGATATAATCTAAGAAATCTAGTTCAAGTAAAGATATTACCACATAACTTTCTAAAGTTGTTTTCTATTGCCTACAGAATCAAGTTCCTCACTTCAGCATAAAATAATCCCCCTGTAACCTAGCTCTGACCCCACCTCCTCAGTCTCATCTTCTTTCATGCCCTCATATTTTACTATATACTATAGAATGTATATATTATGGATTTTCATACTTTAAGGTTTTGTTCAGGCTATTTCTCCTGCCTAATATACCCTAGTGCTTTTTAGCTAACTGTAGTATATAATACTAAATTAATTTACTTAGGAATATATTTCTTCCAATAGACTACAAGCAGTTGGAGAGTAGAGGCTATAATTCCCAATTCGTTCACTTCAGTGCTTAGCCTGTATCTGGAATATAGCAGTCACTCAATAATTGTCTGAAGAGTCAAATATAATTTATAGTCACTTAAAATAAGTTTAGAGTTAATGTCTTGATCTAGAAAAGTAATGCTCAAGTCTATTAAGAACAAGTCAAATAGATGTGGAATATTGCAAGTTGGTAGTCATTACTAAATTTGCAAGAAACTAGTTAACCTGTTAATATGTCTGCCTCTTATTGCATCCCAGAGAAATTGTATATTGAAGTTCCTTAGAGATATGAGGGCAAAGAAAGTATTATTCTTCTTTTAAAGCTGCAGATTAAAACATAGGCAACAATATTGCACAAATTAAGTGGATACAAGGTCAAACATTGTCTCAGTTCTATGTAGTTTCTGAGGCTTGGAACTTCTTTTAGAGGCATCCTATTTTTTTCCTAGCCATTACCTAAGAGGACATACCTATGGTTTGGAAATCACTAGAGAATAATCCATTCCTGAGACATTTCCAGTACTTTGTGGTTCTGGTCAAGATGGTCAAAAGCACTGTGTTCTGTATCCTGTTGGTCTAGTCCTGGGCTTAGCAAAAGAAAAAGCCAGAGATCCAGGATCAAACACCAATTAACCACAGGCTGCAGGAAAAGCACATAAACATGTGGGTTTCCATTACCATCATTGTGACATGTCAGCATCAGTTCTGCTCAGTAGAGAAGAGGTCAGCTATCTCATAGAATATGGCCAGACTGTTGCTTTCACAGCGGTTTGGTCTCAGAAACTACCTGGCAAAAAGCAAGGTAAAAATACTCTACCTTTTAGCATGTTATCATTAGTTTTCTGAGATGCTTGTCGGAAATAAGACTCATCATTACGTTTTTTTTTAAAGAATGCATAATTTTGAGGTAAAGGTTCCAGTTCAGTTTAACATTATCCCCTGTTCTCTGTTATAAAAGTTATCAAGACCTGCAACTTTGTTTCTTTCATCTTCTGAAGAACAATGTTCTAACTTAGTTTTTTACTTTCCTCATAAACTAAATATAAGATGCCTGTTACTCACAGATGTTATTTAAATATATAGCTGCACTCAATATTAACAATTAAAAATGTGTCTTTGAAAGCTAATAAAAATTTTTGGATATTATTCAAAGAATTAGCTTAAACATAATACATTTCTCTTGGTCTCAAACGGTATTACTTCATGATCAAATATTATTTGTCAGAAATAAAAACCTAATAAAAATGGCTTAAATTATTTAACTTGCTGCAATGTTATCTGGAATTAAGAGAATTAAATGACATTTTAATTATGTCTTAAAGTAAGCATTTGTTTTTTGTTTGTTTGTTTGTTTTTTTACAGGGACAGAGAGAGAGTCAGAGAGAGGGATAGATAGGGACAGACAGACAGGAATGGAGAGAGGTGAGAAGCATCAATAATTAGTTTTTTGTTGCCGTTGTGACACCATAGTTGTTCATTGATTGCTTGCTCACATGTGCCTTGACCGCGGGCCTTCAGCAGACTGAGCACCCCTTGCTGGAGCCAGCGACCTTGGGTCCACGCTGGCAAGATTTGCTCAAGCCAGATTCGCCTGTGCTCAAGCTGGCAACCTCGGGGTCTCGAACCTGGGTCTTCCGCATCCCAGTCCTATGCTCTGTCCACTGCGCCACCTCCTGGTCAGGCTAAAGTAAGCATTTTAATGACGTGAAATTATGACATAAAGAAATATTGCAAATGACTGTGTGAGGAACATATTAAAATGGAAAATATTAGTTGGTTATATTTAGTCATTCATGTTTTGTGGAGATAAATATGGAACATGAGGAAATTTATTCTAAATAATATAATTAACTCCCATGGGTCTGTCATACATGGTGGCATTTCAATAAGTCCATAGTATAACTAGATAACTAATTAAGTACTAGAGCAAGCTACAGTACTCAAACTTTGCCATTTGGAGAATATATAAATTATGAATTCCTGATTATAGAAATTCTTAGAAATCTTAGGGGAGAAGAATTACTACAAAATAAAGCTGGTGGCCAAATTTATTTAAAATTATGTAACATAACCCCTGATAATTTTAGAAAATTAGGAAGCCAGTTTCTTATTAAATTTTATCATAGAATCAGCTTACTCAAGGCAATGGCTTGGGAAAGCTACTTAGCGGAATGAGTTTTTGTCCTTAAAATTAAAACACTCTAACCATAGATGCATAAATTGGGTCATGTTATGATGTTAAAAGAACTCGGTTTAAATTTACAGGGGTGCTATGCCTGTGGCTTACTAGAGATCTATCATCACCCCTTCCTATTTTGAATGTGAATTATGGTGTTTTTGTAAAGTGAGGTTGATGTGCTCTTTTATTTTATTTTATTTTTATTTTATTATTATTAATTCTAATGGGGTGACACCAATAAATCAGGGTACATATGTACAATGAAAACATCTCCAGGTTATCTTATCATTCAACTGTGTTGCATACCCGTCACCAAAAGTCAAATTGTCCTCTGTCACCTTCTATCTAGTTTTCCCTGTGTCCCTCCCCACCTCCCTATCCCACCCTTCCCTCCCTCCCCCACCCCGTAACCACCACTCTCTTGTCCATGTCTCATAGTCTCACTTTTATGTCCCACCTATGTATGAAATCATGCTGTTCTCAGTTTTTCTTTTTTTCTGATTTACTTATTTCACTCCATATAATGTTTTCAAGGTCCATCCATTTTGTTATAAATGATCCGATGTCATCATTTCTTATGGCTGAGTAGTATTCCATAGTATTTTGTATTTGTTATAAATGTATTTCATAATTTATTTCAAATATTTCAAATAATTTCAAATATTTCAAATAATATTCCATAGTATTTTGTATTTGTAATAAATGATCCGATGTCATCATTTCTTATGGCTGAGTAGTATTCCATAGTATTTCCATAGTAGTATTCCTTAGCTTTTTAATCCACTCGTCCTCTGATGGACACTTGGGCTGTTTCCAGATCTTCACTATTGTGAACATCGATGCCACAAACATGGGGGCGCATTTCTTCTTTTCAAACAATGCTATGGTGTTCTTAGGGTATATTCCTATAAGTGGGATAGCTGGGTCAAAAGGCAGTTCGATTTTTAATTTTTTGAGGAATCTCCATACTGTTTTCCACAGTGGCTGCACCAGTATGCATTCCCACCAGCAGTGCAGAAGGGTTCCCTTTTCTCCACATCCTCGCCAGCACTTATTCTGTGTTGTTTTGCTGATGAGTGCCATCCTGACTGGTGTGAGGTGATATCTCATTGTGGTTTTAATTTGCATTTCTCTAATGATTAATGATGTTGAGCATTTTTTCATATGCCTATTGGCCATCTGTATGTCCTCTTTGGAGAAATTTCCATTCATTTCTTTTACCCATTTTTTGATTTGATTGTTTGTCTTCCTGTTATTGAGTTTTATAAGTTCTTTATAAATTTTGGTTATTAACCCCTTATCAGATGTGCTGTCGAATATGTTCTCCCATTGTGTGGTTTGTCTTTTTATTCTGTTCTTATTGTCTTTAGCTGAGCAAAAACTTTTTAGTTTGATATAGTCCCATTTGTTTATCTTGCCTTTTATTTCATTTGCCCGTGGAGATAAATCGGCAAATATATTGCTGCTACAGATGTCGGAGAGCTTGCTGCCTATGTTTTCTTCTAAGATGCTTATGGTTTTACGGCTTACGTTTAAGTCTTTTATCCATTTTGAGTTTGTTTTTGTGAATGGTGTAAGTTGATGGTCTAGTTTCTTTTTTTTGCAGGTAGATGTCCAATTTTCCCAACACCATTTGTTAAAGAGGCTGTCTTTACTCCATTGTATGTTCTTTCCTCCTTTGTCAAATATCAGTTGTCCATAAAGATGTGGGTTTATTTCTGGGTCCTCTGTTCTGTTCCATTGATCTATGTGCCTATTTTTATGCCAGTACCAGGCTGTCTTGAGTATAATGGCCTTATAGTAAACCTTGATATCTGGAAGAGTGATACCTCCTGCTTTATTTTTTCTTTTTAAGATTGCTGAGGCTATTTGTGTTCTTTTTTGGTTCCATATAAATTTGTGGAATATGTGTTCTATATCTTTGAAGTATGTCATTGGTATTTTAATTGGTAATGCATTGATTTATAAATTGCTTTGGGTAATATAGACATTTTAATGATGTTTATTCTTCCTAGCCATGAGCACGGTATATGCTTCCAGTTGGTTGTATCTTCCTTGATTTCTTCTATCAATGTTTTATAATTTTCCGAGTACAAATCCTTAACCTCCATGGTTAAATTTACTCCTAGGTACTTTATTTTTTTGGCTGCAATAGTGAAGGGGATTGTTTCCATAATTTCTTTTGCTGACAGTTCATTGTTGGTATATAGAAATGCCTCTGATTTCTGAGTATTAATTTTATATCTTGCCATCTTGCTGAATTCATTTATAGGGTCCAGTAGTTTTTTGACTGAGACTTTAGGGTTTTCAATATACAATATCATATCATCTGCAAATAGTGACAGTTTTACTTCTTCTTTTCCAATTTGTATGCCTTTTATTTCTTCTTCTTGTCTGATTGCTGTAGCTAGGACTTCCAGAACTATGTTGAATAAGAGTGGTGAAAGGGGTACCCCTGCCTGGTTCCAGATTTTAAGGGGATTGCTTTTAACTTTTGTCCATTTAGTATGATGTTTGCTGTGGGTTTGTCGTAGATGGCCTTTATCATGTTAAGGAATGTTCCCTGTATTCCCACTTTACTTAGACTTTTGAGCATGAATGGGTGCTGAGTTTTATCAAATGCCTTTTCTGCATCTATTGAAATTATTATGTGATTTTTGTCCTTCCTTTTGTTTATGTGATGAATCACATTGATTGATTTGCCAATATTGAACCAGCCTTGCCTCTCCAGAATAAATCCCACTTGATCATGGTGTATGAATTTTTTCCTATATTGCTGGATCCAGTTGGCTAATATTTTGTTGAGAATTTTAGCGTCTAAATTCATCAGGAATATAGGCCTATAATTTTCTTTCTTTGTGTTGTCTCTGCCCGGTTTTGGGATCAGAATTATGCTCACCTCATAAAAGGAGTTTGGAAGTCTTCCGTCCTCTTGAATTTTTTTGAAATAGCTTGAGGAGGATAGGAGTTAGTTCTTCTTTGAATTTTTGATAGAATTCACTTGTGAAGCCATCAGGCCCAGGTTTTTCTTTTTTGGAAGTTTTTTGATAACTGTTTCGATCTCATTTGTTGTAATTGGTCTATTTAGGTGTTCTGATTCTTCCAAATTGATTTTTGGAAGGTTATGTAATTCAAGAAATTTGTCCATTTTACCTAGATTGTCTAATTTTTTGGCATATAGTTCTTCATAGAATTTTTTTACAATGCTTTGTATTTCTGTTGTGTCAGTTGTTATTACTCCAATGTCCTTTCTAATTTTATTTATTTGAGTCCTCTCTCTTTTTTTCTTGGTGAGTCTAGTTAAAGGTTCATCAATCTTGTTTACCTTTTCAAAGAACCAGCTTCCGGTTTCATTGATTCTCTGTATTACTTTCTTAGCCTCTATGCCATTTATTTCTGCTCTGATCTTTATTATTTCCTTCCTTCTACTTGTCTTGGGTTTTATTTGTTGTTGTTTTTTTAGTTCTTTTAGATGCACGGTCAGGTTGCTTTTTTGAGCTTTTTCTAGCTTTCTATGATATGCCTGTAGTGCAATGAACTTCCCTCTCAGAACAGCTTTTGCTGTGTCCCATAAATTTTGAGTTAATGTATGCTCATTATCATTTGTTTCTAAAAACTTTTTTATTTCTTCTTTGATCTCATTGTTAATCCATTCATTATTTAATATTATGCTATTTAGTTTCAAAGTGTTTGAGTATTTTTCAGTTTTTCTTTTGTGGTTAATTTCTAGTTTCATGGCATTGTGATCAGAGAAAATGCTTGATATGATTTCAATCTTCTTAAATTTATTGAGACCATTTTTGTGTCCTAACATGTGGTCTATCCTAGAAAACGTACCATGAGCGCGAGAAGAATATCTATTCTCCTGCTTTAGGGTGAAAAGTTCTGAAGATATCTATTAAATCAAGTTGATCTAGTGTATCCTTTAAGTCTGCTGTTTCTTTATTGAATTTCTTTCTTGAGGATCTATCCAGTATTGTTAGAGGGGTATTGAAATCCCCTACTATGATAGTATTGCTGTTAATCTCGCCCTTTATATCCATCAAAGTCTGCTTTATGTATGTCGGGGCTCCTATATTTGGTGCATAGATATTTATAATAGTTATATCTTCCTGTTGAATTGTTCCCTTTATCATTATGTAGTCCTTCTTTATCTCTTACTACAGACTTTGTTTTAAAGTCCATTTTGTCAGATATAAGTACTGCTACCCGGCTTTTGTTTTCATTTCCATTTGTAGGAAATATTTTTTTCCATCCTTTTACCTTCAGTCTATGTGCATCTATCTTTTGTTTTAAGGTGTGTCTCTTGTAGACAGCATATGTATGGGTCCTGTTTCTTTATCCATGCAGCTACCCTATGTCTTTTGATTGGATCATTTAATCCATTTATATTTAAGGTTATTATTGATATGTAGTTGTTTATTGCCTTTTTATTTTTTAAAGCTGTATTCTTCTTTTGCTATATTCTTTCCTTCCTTTAAACTGTTCACAACAGGCTCTTTAGTGTCTCTTGCAGAATTGGTTTGGTTTTAATGAATTCCTTGAGGCTTTCTTTTTCTGGGAAGCTCTTTATTTCTCCTTCAATTTCAAACGTTAGCCTTGCTGGATAAAGTAGTCTTGGTTGTAGTTTCTTGTTCTGTATTATTTGATTATATATTGCCATTCCCTTCTGGCCTCAAGTGTTTCTGTTGAGAAGTCCGATGTCATCCTTATGGGGGCTCCTTTGTAAGTGATAGCCATTTTTCCCTAGCAGCTTTTAAATTTTTTTCTTTATCCATTAGCTTTGGTATTTTAACTATGATGTGTCTTGGTGTAGATCTTTTTGGGTTTCTCTTTAATGGAGTTCTGTGTGCTTCTTGATCATGTGGTGTGTTTCCCAGCCTTTATTTAGGGAAGTTTTCTGCTATGATTTGATTGAACAAAGTTTCCATTTCCTGTCCTCTCTCCTCTTCTTCAGGCACCCCTATGATGCGAATGTTGTTTCTCTTCAGGTTGTCACAGAGCTCCCTTAGAGTTTCCTCACATTTTTTAAGTCTCTTTTCCTTTTTCTTATCTGCTTCTGTGCCTTTGTTTATTGTGTCCTCTAATTCGATGATTCGATCCTCAGCGTGATTCATCCTGCTTTTAATTCCTTCCATTGTGGTCTTCAGTTCTGATACTCTATTTGTCATTTCTGTCTGATTCTTTTTTATTATTTCAATTTTGTTTTTTATACTTGTTATCTCTTTATTTAGTTGTTCATAATGACTATCCATTGTTGCTCTAATTTCTTTGAACATCCTAACTATCATTATTCTAAATTCTGCTTCTGGGAATTTGGTTATATCTGGTTCATTCAGGTCCTTCTCTGGGGATTTCTCTTGATTCATTTGGTTTGCATTCCTCTGCCTGCCCATTTTGTCTGTGTATAAGCAAGTTGTGGCCACTGGAGTCCAGTAGGTGTTGCCTTTGTGTTCTGTAGGTGTGGTCTGTCTGCAGACCCATCACCCCCTCTGCTGCTGCCTAGGGTGTTTGGGTATGGGCGTTGCCAGCACCGGCCCACTGTGGCTTTTGCTGTGATTTCTGTCTCTTCTCTATGGGAGGGGCTGTCACTCAAGCCACAAGCCTCAGCACCAGGGATACGGGTGAGCACCTTTGCGCAGCTGCTGACCCAGCCTGTTTCCGCACTTCAGCCTAGAACCTGCTGTCAGAGTCTGCTCCCCACAGTTTCGTGGGTTAGGCGGGGCTTTTGAAGTGCTCTCAGCTGTGAGCCTTTGCCCGTCCGGAGCTTTAGCCTCGTCCTTGAGTCCAGGGCCCTTCTGCGTAGGGTCACAAATCAAGGTTTATTGGGCCAGGCATGTTTGCTGGCTTCCGCTCATCTGCGAGCTTCCGCTCGTCCAGGACTCTACCCCGCTCCCGCGTTCGGAGGCCACTTGTGCACGTAGGATGGCAAACCGCAGTTTCTCTGGCCGGGTGGGGATAGTAGCGTGGGCTCTGCTGCGAGCTTCTGCTCGTCTCGGCGTCTACCCCGCCCTCGCGCTCGGAGCCTGCTCGCGCACGTAGAATGGAAAACTGTGGTTTCTCCGGCCAAGGCCAAGCGGGGCTGGTAGCGTGAGCTCAGCCGCGGGTGCCCACCCGTCCCTGGTCCTAGCCCTGTCCCCGCAGTCAGGGCCGGCTTGCGCATGGTCACAGAGCAGATCTCTGCCCATTTCTGGCCTCTCGCTTTGTTCCCGTAAGTGGGATTACAGGCGGGCCCGCAGCTTCTGGACCGCTTTCGCGCATCCCCTCCGCCCCTGCTGGGCTAGACCGAGCCCACACCGGCTTGGCCTCCGCCCACGCCTACAGAACCGCAGTTCAGCATCCTGTCGCCACCATAACCTTCAGCAACCCTCAGCAGAGTAGGAAGGGACCTAATACTCCACACTGTAGGCCTGGGAGCTCCCTCACTTGTTTCACAGCTCAAAACTGTCCAAACGCCTCTTCTAGGCTCTGGGACTGTAGGCTGGGGCTTGGTTCCTGTGACCCAGGTCCCTCCCTCTCTGCCAAACTCTCCTCCCACCACGCGGTTCTCTCCGGGCTGCCATTTACTCTGGGAAGCTGGGCAGCCCTCTTCGCATTTTCGCTATTCCTGCCAGTTCCAATGTGGCTTCTTCTGTGTTCCTTGGTTGAAGAATCCACTTTGTTTAGTTCAAAGTTGGTTTATCCAGATGATGGTTCTTAAAATTGCGTTATAATCCACTTTGGTTCTGGAAGTTGGAAGTTGGTACGTCCGCCCTCTCCCTTGCCATCTTGCTCCGCCGATGTGCTCTTTTTTGTTTGTTTGTTTTTTCTTTATATCCAAGTGAAAGGAAGGGAGATGGAGGGTCAGACTCTTGTATGCACTCTGACTGGGATCCACCCAGCAACCCTTGTTTCTACCCTTCTGAGGCCATGCTCACATCTGAACTATTTTTACTGCCTGAAGCAGAGGCTCCACAGAGCCATCCTTAGTTCCTGGGGCTGATGCACTCCAATCAATTGAGCCATGGCTGCAGGAGGGAAGAGAGAGAGAGAGAGAGAGAGAGAGAGAGAGAGAGAGAAGGGAAGGAGTAGAGAAGGAGATAGTTGCTTCTCCTATGTGCCCTGACTGGGAATCAAACCCAGGACACCCACATGCTGGGCTGATGTTCCACCACTGAGCCAACAGGACAGGTCTGGTTGTGGCACTCTTGCTGGAGAAAAGATTCAGGTACAAGGATAGACAAGGGGATGGTATATTATATGGCTCATATTATACAATGAATAATGATTGGAAAAGATTAGAGAAGAGATACTATAGTACCTTTGATGAGGAAGTAACAAAATTCTCTGTAAAAGCCAGATAGTAAATATTTCTGACTTTGCAGGTCATAGTGGTCTTTGTTGTAACTACTCAATTCTGCTAGTGTAGCAAGAAAGCAGACAGAAAATATATTAATGAATAAACATGACTATATTCTAATATAGTCTTAACAGGCCCTGAAATGTAATATTCATATATTTTCATGTGTTATGAAATATTCTTCTGATTTGCTTTTAACTACTTAAAAAGTAAAATTATTCTTAGTTTTTGGACTGTACAAAAACAGGCAACAGGCCAAGCAGGTCTAATTCTGCCTTCCATACCCAGTTGCCAACTCCTGCCTCAGATGCATGGATGGCTGTCCAGATGGAAAAAGGCCAGGAACCAGAGTTGCTACCTGGGGAGCATCCACAGGCCACATCCCACACCTTTGGTAAATACAGCCAGAGCAGATCACACTCAGTTCTCTTTGACCAGCACCCAGGGCACCTTGGGTACAAGATAGCAGAAAGCAGTGGAAAAAAATGACTCTTTTGAACTATTCAATATAAAGACTGTTTTGGTTTTTAAGTCTCCATAGTTAATATCTGTCTGCTCCAAAAGCCTGGAACTCAGAGAAAGCAAAAACAGTGTCAATCATATTTGTTACCAATGCTTGTCACAGTTCTGGGCGCATGGCAATGATAGTTACGTGTTAGATGAACTGAACTGAACTGAAGAGAGCTCAAAAAACCCCTAAGTTTATTCCAAAATAATGAGATAATTAAATAGAATAGAATAGAATTCAGTGTATTCCAAATGAGTCAATTCAGTTACTTTATGATAAAGATTTTGATGTGGAAAGAAAAAATAAAATAGTATAAAATAAGAGCTATAGCAGGAACTCTTGTTTATTTAACTAGCTAAAAAGGCACATAACAGCTTTGAGTGAACTTGACAGCTAACCAAGAGGTCAAAAATACATTACTTAAATGCAGCTTTATGTACTTTTAACAGACGTTCATAAAGTTGCTGAGTCTATGCAAAGTTTTCTATAAACGTGAGCTGATATGTAAAGAACAACATCAGAAGGAGGTGTGATGAAGTGTGCCTGCTTCTGCTTGCTATCCCTCACAGAATCAAATCAGGAGCAGATGGCACTGGGACTAGATATAATTTCAAAGGGAAGAGATGCAGGACATTCCAAAGTGTGCACACTTTTTCCACAAAGACTAATGTCACTTATAAGGACATCGTAGTCACTGAATTTACACATGGCAACTGAATAACCTCAGAAGTAAAGCAATTCATTTTTACAGCCTGATTTCATTCAGTATCTGGGGAAAATGAATAACAATCAGCTACAGGTACATTTTTTGTCATGATTTTATACATTTTATCTTGTGTTCCACTTCTCTACACAAAAGAATAGTTCTTTTATATTTTGCTTTTCTTTATTCATCTTAAAATTTTAGTTTCAAGGGAATGTAATTAAGCCCGAAAAAAAAAAAAACCCAACATTCTGAGACATGTAAACAGTTAAGCTCACTTAAAATTTTCTGTAATAGATTCTATTTTTCCTTCTATACAACCCCAATACATTCTTTAAATGAGCAAATAGGATCTTAGTTATAGTGCTCTCAACTTTAGAATGTTCTGGAAACACACTTTTTCACTTTTAGAACCACAGCGTTTGAAAACTAACCCTATGTATCAGGAGGGCTTATGAAAGCAGCCACATGCAAAGGTATTATTGTTTTATTTATCTCCTATAGAAGCCCATCCCATGTTATGTTATTCTTTGGTGACTCTGATCACTGGTCATTGGCCACATCAATAAGATGACATCAGTTGCAGATAAATCACCCTGGATGGAAATCACTGAGAACTTCCATTTTTAAGGTGAAGCAGACTATCAGAAAAAGCTAGTCCAGACTGGAAAGTAGCCAGATTGTAATTATTTAGGAGACAGGTTAGATTAGGTTAAAAAAAAACAAAAATCATAACCAATTTTACTATCCTCATCATAAACTTTTAGTTGCTAATCTTAACACTGTAATCCAGCCAACTGGTTTACCTGTTTCTCAAGAAACACACCTTCTCCTTTCTTGTCTTGGTGCTTTTGTTCATGCCTTTCTGTTTTCTACCCTCTGAAACTCAATCTTTAAGACCTTAGAACCGAGGCTGTGATATCTCTCTCTTCCAGTGGTCCATAGCAGTTATTAGCTTAACACAGAAGTTATAAACTTAGCTGCATCCAGAGGTCAGGATCTTAATGAACAAGCTGGGTTGGGTATAACAAATAGCTCCTTACATGGAACCCCAATGTTGAGCAAATATTCCTTGTCTAAATACAGCTGCCTCTTTTCCAGCTCACTCACATGTCCCACATGGAAGTACGGCCCTGATGTTGCCATGAGTTCTGATTATTAAAAGAATTTTGCAATGTTGATGTTTAATTTATAAGTGTTAGCCCTTAAAGTTTCAAATGATCAAATATAAGCTTTGCACATCCTTGGCCTGAGGGGTATTAGACTGGAAGCTCTTTTTTAATATTCATTGATAAATTCACTTATAATTGATACTTTGAATATTTTACATTTATTATATGACATTAACTTTTATTTAACTAGGTTACAGTTTATAATACTTAGTTTTTCTTTGTCTAAATAGAATACAGACTCCTTTAGATTGAGATATATATTGTATACACTTTAACTTCAGAATCAACAAGGTGATTTATAAATAAAAGTGTTTAATAAATGGTAATTTAGTTGACAAGTTAATTAAATTTTAAAAAAGAAGTGAAATTAAGTTATTACAGAAGGTTGTACTGAGTAAAATTGAAATGGAATTTTACAGAAAATTTCATTAAAAATGTCTTAGTAGAGGCATCTGCTTTGTCCAAAAGCAGCCTTTGTTATGAGGGTCATGAGCTATAAGATCTGAAAACCCTTTGTAAATTGCAAAGGACTATGGAGATGCTAACTGGGCTATCGAGAAAAAAAACACATACAACAGCTTTTGTACTTCTGTAACAATGTAAAAACGCCTGCTATTTTATTTATTCATTCACTAATGGTTAATCATTGTGGCTATTTATTGTCTATAGTTTGTAGTTTAAGACAAAAAAATCTTTAAATTGTCTTTGTTCCTTTAGGGTTTCTCCCCTGTGTATTTATTTCCTTTCAAAACAATTCTGTTTTTTCATATATATTTGAGAAAGTCTGTACTTTGAGCAAGACAATAAAAATAAACTGATTATCCCTAAGAAGTTTCAAGGTAGAAATGTTTTATTTCTCCTTTAATTACTGTGGTAGTATAGCTTCCTTCAGACTACCACAGTAGTCTTTAAGTTTTTAAGCTGAGTTGTTGCCAATGAGTAACTTCTTAATAGAAATACATAATTGAGGTCATTTGAATTAAAAAAGTTTTATACTATCTCTAATAAATATTGGAATAATACAGAAAATGTGATTTCTTCTTATATCTTTATTAAGAACATATATATATATATACATATATATATACATCTATCCATCTATCTATCTATCTATCTATCTATCTATCTATCTATCTATATACATTTTAAAAAGAGGAAAGTGAAAATAAAATGTTATTATTTTTATTACAAGAAACAAGAACTTTTTCTGGCATGCTTTGGCTGTCAAAGAGTGAGTTCTGTTTGCGGTGAGAGGTAGGACATTTATAAGATCAACTTCCAGTACAGTTTTAAAGGACGTTATTATGCTCTAATATTTTCCCTTTCTCCCCAACAAGGGTCCTTCTTGTGTTTGGAAAGCATATGCTTCAAGTGACCTGAGGTTAACCTCAGTCTCTCTTTTCACACTCCTACATGGATTCCAAATGATAGGCTTGTCCTTAGCATGCAGGTGAGCCAAATCCTGATTGCCAAGTCTTAGAAATGGCAAGCCAATTAAAAGGAAAGTGGCATGTAACTCTTTCATTGGTAGCCAGGA
This sequence comes from Rhynchonycteris naso, assembly GCA_037038555.1. NCBI lineage: Eukaryota > Metazoa > Chordata > Mammalia > Chiroptera > Emballonuridae > Rhynchonycteris > Rhynchonycteris naso. Next base: position 35,812,242 of record CM073000.1, on the reverse strand, counting down.
GCAGAGTACACAGTGAAAGAAAGTGTGGTTAGAAGCAGGTCTGACTGGCAAGAAGGGAATGAGAGACTTACGACTTCTTTGATATGCGGTCAATCAGAAAGCTTCATCTGTGAATATTTCTCTCTTTATTCTTGAATAAAATCTTCTTTTCTTAACCTGTTTCTTTCACATCCAAAATGCAAGTAACCCAAACTGTTAAATAAGCTTGTGTATTGAAAGCAAAATATTGACATGAAACACCATTTTGCTTTTCATAAATACCTTTCACATTTTAAATCCACTGGAAAATGCTGAGAGAAAGAGAAAGATATTCACAGATGAAGCTGTGTGTTCACCAGCTCAAGCCAAGTCTTCATCGATCACCATTAATGCCCTCTTTACCCTCTTTTGACTCCCCACTTCCTGGCAATCACCATATAAATAAAATTATTCTTGGTCTTTTATATTAATAGTAAAATTTAAAACTATATCACTTAGTAAAAAGAAATAGTATATTTTTTTCATACAGGAAGGCAAAAATTAGTTTACTTCTTTCATAAACTAGCTTAACTTAATAAAAATAAGTCATAAAATTATTGGGAAAATTAATTGAAAACTAAATGTGACTTATTAATATGTTGACTACCTGAAAAGATAAATAAATTTCCTTAGTGCTGACTCATGTTTGATTTTCAGGGAAATTAGGTCAATTTATACATAGTTATAAAATTGGTAACTATGAGCCAACTATGAGGTAAGTGCTGCCAATTTCATAGTTTTACATGATATCATTATTTTCAGTTTATGCATTCTCCTACAATTTTGTGGTTTGGTCTATTTATTATAAAACACTTTAAGTCAGATAATGGTAATGCTTGAATAAATTTCAATTTAATTACATTAAATAAAAAGTTCATTTTTAATGACAACATTTTATAGAATTTAAAATGAGAGTTAATAAAATATTTGGAAGTAAGTGATGGGTTACATCAGAAATTTCATGAGGCCTGACCTGTGGTGGTGCAGTGGATAAAATGTCAATCTGGAACACTGAGGTTGCCGATTCCAAATTCTGGGCTTGCCTGTTCAAGGCGCATATGGGAGTTGGTGCTTCCTGCTCCTCCCTCCTTCTCTCTCTCTCTCTCTCTCTCTCTCTCTCTCTACTCCCTAAAATGAATAAACAAAATATAAAAAAATTCCATGAAAGAGTTCAATGTAAGAATGCTAAAGTAGATATATCTATATGAAAAAAAGCACAATGAAATAATAACTGCAGTATTGGAAAGCATAAAATTTTACAAGCCAAATTGAGAATATTTTGAGCTATATGGAACATGTTTGGTTAATGACAGCAATAGAATATGCTATAAAAGGTCCTTTTTAAAGCAGGATTTTCATAGCATAAAAGACAGGCAAGGGGAAAGTGTTATCATATATCATTTTTTAAAATTTATTGTTTGGAATCATGAATCATTTTTTAAATTTACTGTCATAAAACTTTTTAGGGCTCTTTGACGTGAAAATTTTGTTAGCAGTGGTATGTTTAATGGGCCAAAGGAAGCCAAATAGCTAAAAAATCGGGCATTTTATTTGTCCTTTTTGACATATAGTGTATATTATATGCATTCTATTCATTAAATTAATCTCTAGTCAAAGTCCCAGAGAAATCTCTTGGAGGCAGTACACAATATATTTGTTTCAATAAGCTCTCTTGTAATAAAAATAATTCCCATATTAAACAAGTAAACTCCAAGTGCCTACAGCAAAACAAGCAAAAAATTATAATTTTAAATATTTATAGTTTTTTTAAAAATATGGTATGAATTTGCCAAAGCAGGGCCTACTTGATGAGTTAAAAATTGCCAAGATTATTTACAAATCAGAAGACACTTTGTGAAATATCTTGAGCTATCACAATTGTCTTACATTTTAAAAGATAAGGTATGTTGATTTTTAGTTGTAAAATATGGCCTACCTCATCAGAAAAAAGAATTGGTTAAGGAAGAATTCTTGAAGGAAGCTGTTTTTCATGGCAGCCCACTCTGGGCAATGGAATGCTCACTTGATGGTGGTCGGGGTCTTGCTGGATTCAGAGATCACCCTACAACAATACCTAGAGATAGATATGTGGGGAGATGATGTTTAACTGAGGAGTCAGTGAAAGGATTAGTAGAGAATCAATGTATAACATAATTCATTAAACATGATATACATATGGATATATTCAGAGATATAATCACAAAACTCAAGTAGTAAGTAGTATAATGCGAGTACTAAACCAAAATTTCTGCTACTAAAAATTTGATGAAATTCTTAGTATTAGCTAAGAAAGCATGTTTTATCCCCATATTGGTACAGAACTTGATTCTATGCAATCTGTTGATGTTCATCTGTCTCCACACTGGTTCATCCATATCTACATTACAAGGCGTTCTTTCCTGTATTATGGTAAGAAATTCATTATACAGATTTCTGTGTTGATTTATAATTATGTAATGCTCATAATTTAAGTCTAAGGTTCTTCATTAATTTGTTTTGCTAGATCTAGTTGCTTGTCTTCCTAATTTGCTACTACACATAACTTTAAAATTTTGGCATTTAAGAATATTTACACTCTTTTAGTGAGCCCTGAAAAAATTCCCTTTGATTTCAAACAGCTTCTTTCTTGACATTATTGAGTGATACCTAACCACCTTAGTTGTCCAACGCAGTTCAATGTTCATTCTCTGTCTCTGTCTCCTCTCTCTTTCTTGGTCTAAGGACTTTCATTATCCCTTTCTTAGGGGCCCTAAGTATCCTTCTAAAAAAAACTAAGAGGCTACTCCAAAAACTCTAAAGTGACAAATGAGTATTATACTTGGGCTGCAGTGCTTTGAGCCTGGGCTGGTCTCAGAGCTGCTTTGGCCAGGGGTGCCAGAGCCTGGACCTATGGAAAGTCTACAGCTAAAGCCTGGATCAAGACAAGTGGCATTTCCCACTAAAGTATTAAGGAACTGGGAAGAAAAACAAAACAGGACAGGAGAGAAAATGGAAGGCAGAACATGTGAACCGCCTCTAAGGGGCTGTACCTACTAGGACAGGGGTGCCCACACTTTTTCAGCTTGCGAGCTACTTATAAGATGACCAAGTCAAAATGATCTACCTACAATAAAAATGCAAAACATAGATTTATTTCTTCTATATTATCATTATTTAAGTTACTATTATTACTATTTAATATTGTGTATTCTTCTTTCACCTTTCTCCTTCTCAGCTCTCTTTTCAGAGGAAAGTCAATGTCATAGTTTTTATGAACAGTCCGAAGAAGCCACTCCAGATTTCCCTTTTTTGGAATAGCAATGGCACACAGACAGATGAGGCAAACGGACTTAGAATATGACATAGTGAAAAAAAATCCCCTCCCATTCTGTATGAAAGTGGTAGGTTTTAGGCTTCCTACTCGGACCAGCTATGGCACTCATTTTTATACCCTTTGTTGTATTTAGTTTAAATAAATTGAAGGCTAACTATGCAGCAATGTAACTGAACAAGTTAACGTGGTTTAGCATGCATGCGTAGGGTGTCAAAAGTTCAGACATCTGATTGGCTACCCTGTATGCCAATCAAAAGACAAATGTTTTTTTTTTTAATGTCATGGGATCTACCCACACTTCCTTCGCGATTGACCAGTAGATCGCGATGGATGTATTGAGCACCCCTGCACTAGGACATTCTATAGGAGTACCCGCAGGCCTGCTCATTGATGACAGAAAGTCATTAAGGGAAGTGAGAACGCCTGGACACCAATTTTAAGTAAGAGATATCTGAAAAAATGTGGTTCCATGGAGCCAAAGTCACTGACTATATGTCACTTTTCTTTGTTCAACTATCAAACATCATTCATCCTTGTACTAATTTAGAAATTCCACACTGCACCATCAACAACTGGCTTTCCAGGATTCTCCCTCTGGGTGTTATTTTGTGTTTGTGCTTCTCCTATATCCCAGGGCTCCTGGTCTGTAATTGATGAGTGAGTTTCAGATATAGTTCAGTAAAATTGAGAAAAACTTTTAAAAGATCATTATTAATGAACCAAACTCAGGGTGGAGAAAACATTCAAAGCATGTTTAAATTCCATGTTTTAGATAATGCAAACAATTTATCAAATCTTTGGACATTTGTGAATTTTTATTTGGAAACTCAAAGTGCACATTAAAACTTCATTATTTTGCTATCTTCTAATATATTTGAGGCCACAAATGATTTAGCAATTCTTTAGCTGATTTCTAGTCAGCAGTTCTTTACTGAAAAGTGTGTTATTTTCATAAGACACTCACCCCTAAAATTTACATTCTATTTTGTAAAAAGAACTAAAGCCATTAAACATTTATTCAACAGATATTTGTTGAATACCAGCTGTGTGTCAGAATCTGTGCTAGGTGTTAGGATACAATGTTGGGATATACCAGTAAACAGGTACTCATAATAAATGTGACCCAGTCTTGGTTCATTATGGGGTCCACTTTGAGTGGACTTCTGGGAAAGACGACCTTCACTGACTAAATGCAAGGTGCTGCAAAAGTAAAGCTCTTCAAATTTCTTCCCATTATCCTTGTTTTGGACTCTATAGCTTGAATCCTGATGCTCATGAGGATAAAATGGGGCCATCTTGCAACCAGAGGGACAAGGTATCTGCTTGGCTTGCCCTCTCTTCTTTTCTTTAGAACTCTGTTGAAATTTTACCTTTTCAGGGAAGCTATCCCTTAACACTTTATGTACCGTATTTCCCCATGTATAAGACACACACTAATTTTGGGTCTTATAGTTGAAAAAAAAGACAACAAGAGTGAGACAGCAGGAAATGCAAGTAAAAAACTAAAACTACTGTATAAGATGCACCCAGTTTTTAGGTCCTAAATTTTTCAAAAAAGGGTGTGTCTTATACATGGGAAAATACGGTAAAACAGCAGCACCCAATGACCTCTCCTAAACTCTTTATCTCCTTTATCTTGTTATTTTTTTATAGAATGTGTCATTATTTTATAGGTTACCAGTTTATATTTGTTCATTGTCATTATTCCCCTGGGAAAGAATGCATCTGTCTGTTTTGCTTCATAATTTATCCTTTGTTCCTAGATAATTTATTTCACTGTATATCCCTAGAATTCCAATAGTTATCAGGAGGCTCAAAGAAAATATTTGTTGATACAATGGGTGAATGAGTAAAGATAACAAATCACCTAGACTTTTTTGTGTTGTAGTAAAGACACATTAATTACCTTAGCTTGCTTCCTCCCCCATACTTTCAAACTTAAGCAACTCTTCATTTATCCTTTTCTTCTGACAGAATTGTAGAGAGTGGTGGCATGAGGCTAAGGAGGTAGGCAAATTATGAAGTAGCTTATGGTTGTATAAAAGAATTTGGGTTTTATATTGCAAGTATTTATAGCAAGAGAGTAATGTTCATCAACTCAAATTTTTGAAAGATAACTTTCCTTCAGTGTAGAGAATAGCTTTTGAGTGGATAAGATTATTGGAAAAGAGACCCATAAGAAAACTATTGTAAGAATACAAGTGAAGGAGCAAGATGGCGACGGAGTAGGCGGATGTACCAACTTCCAACTCCCAGAACCAAAGTGGATTATAACTCATTTTTAAGAACCATCATCTGGATAAACCAACTTTGAACTAAACTAAGTGAACTCTTCAACCAAGGAACACAGAAGAAGCCACATTGAGACTGATAGGAATAGCAAAAACGCGAAGAGGGCTGCCCAGCTCCCCGGAGAGACCCGCGTGGCAGGAGGAGAGTTTGGCGGAGAGGGAGGGACCTGGGTCCTAGGAACTAAGCCCCAGCCTACATTCCCAGAGCTTAGAAGAGGCATTTGGACAGTTTTGAGCTGTGAAACAAGTGAGGGAGCTCCCAGGCCTACAGTGTAGAGTATTAGGTCCCTTCCTACTCTGCTGAGGGTTGCTGAAGGGTATGGTGGAAGCAGGGCGCTGAAACGTGGTTCTGTCGGGGTGGGTGGAGGCCAAGCCGGTGTGAGCTCGATCTAGCCCAGCAGGGTCGGAGGGGACGCATGAAAGTGGTCCGGAAACTGCGGGCCCGCCTGTAATCCCAGTTGAGGGACAAAGCAGCAGGCCAGGAATGGGCAGAGATCTGCTCTGTGACCCTGTGCAAGCTGGCCCTGACCACGGGGATGGGGCAAGGACCAGGGACAGACAGGGGGCTCCCAGCTGAGCTCACACTACTATCCTCGCCGGGCCAGAGAAACCGCGGTTTGCCATTCTATGTGCGCGAGCGGGCTCCGAATGCGGAGGCGGGGTAGAGTCCGGGATAAGTGGAAGTCTTCAGCTGAGCGGAAGCCAGCAAACACGCCTGGCCCAATAAACCTTGGTTTGCGACCCTGTGCAGAAGGGCCCCGGTCTCGAGGGCGGGGCTAAAGCTCCAGACGGGCAAAAGCTCACAGCTGAGAGCCCGTCAAAAGCCCCGCCCAACCTGTGAAACTGTGGCGAGCAGGCTCTGACTGTGGGTGCTGGGCAGAAGTCTGGAAACAGGCTGGGTCCACAGCTGAGCAAAGGTGCACACCTCTACCCTTGGTGCTGAGGCTTGTGGCTTGAATGACAGCCCCTTCCGCGGAGGAAAGGCAGAAATCACAGCAAAAGCCACAGTGGGCCAGTGCTGGCAATGCCCATACCCAACCGCCCTAGGCAGCGGCAGAGGAGGTGGCGGGCCAGCAGAAAGACCACACCTAGAGAACACAAAGGCAACACCTACTAGACTCCAGTAGCCACAAATTGCTTATACACAGACAAAATGGGTAGGCAGAGGAATGCAAATCAAATGAATCAAGAGAAATCCCCAGAGAAGGACCTGAATGAACCAGATATAACCAAATTACCAGAAGCAGAATAATGATAGTTAGGATGTTCAAAGAAATTAGAGCAACAATGGATAGTCATTATGAACACCTAAATAAAGAGATAACAAGTATAAAAAACAAAATTGAAATAATCAAAAGAATCAGACAGAAATGAAAAATACAGTATCAGAACTGAAGACCACAATGGAAGGAATTAAAAGCAGGATGAATCACGCTGAGGATCGAATAAGCGAGTTAGAGGACACAATAAACAAAGACACAGAATCAGAGAAGAAAAAGGAAAAGAGACTCAAAAAATGTGAGGAAACTCTAAGGGAGCTCTGTGACAACATGAAGAGAAATAACATTCGCATCATAGGGGTGCCTGAAGAAGAGGAGAGAGGACAGGAAATGGAAACTTTGTTCAATCAAATCATAGCAGAAAACTTTCCTAAATTAAGGCTGGGAAACACTCCACACATTCAAGAAGCACACAGAACTCCATTAAAGAGAAACCCAAAAAGATCTACACCAAGACACATCATAGTTAAAATACCAAAGCTAATGGATAAAGAAAAAATTTTAAAAGCTGCTAGAGAAAAAAAGGCTATCACCTACAAAGGAGCCCCCATAAGGATGACATCGGACTTCTCAACAGAAACACTTGAGGCCAGAAGGGAATGGCAAGATATAATCAAAGTAATGCAGAACAAGAACCTACAACCAAGACTACTTTATCCAGCAAGGCTAACGTTTAAAATTGAAGGAGAAATAAAGAGCTTCCCAGAAAAAGAAAGCCTCAAGGAATTCATAAAAACCAAACCAATTCTGCAAGAGATACTAAGGGGCCTCTTGTGAACAGTTTAAAGGGAGGAATGAATAGAGCAAAAGAAAATTACAGCTTTAAAGAATAAAATGGCAATAAACAACTACATATCAATAATAACCTTAAATGTAAATGGATTAAATGATCCAATCAAAAGACATAGGGTAGCTGTATGGATAAAGAAACAGGACCCATACATATGCTGTCTACAAGAGACACACCTTAAAACAAAAGATGCACATAGACTGAAGGTAAAAGGATGGAAAAAAATATTTCCTGCAAATGGAAATGAAAAAATGCCAGGGTAGCAGTACTTATAGCTGACAAAATGGACTTTAAAACAAAGGATGTAGTAAGAGATAAAGACACTACATAATGATAAAGGGAACAATTCAACAGGAAGATATAACTATTATAAATATCTATGCACCAAACATAGGAGCCCCAACATACATAAAGCAGATTTTGATGGATATAAAGGGTGAGCATAACAGCAATACTATCATAGTAGGGGATTTCAATAGCCCTCTAACAACACTGGATAGATCCACAAGAAAGAAAATTAATAAAGAAACAGCAGACTTAAAGGAGACACTAGATCAACTTGATTTAATAGATATCTTCAGAACTTTTCACCCTAAAGCAGTAGAATATACATTCTTCTCAAGCGCTCATGGTACGTTTTCTAGGATAGACCACATGTTAGGACACAAAAATGGTCTCAATAAATTTAAGAAGATTGAAATCATATCAAGCATTTTCTCTGATCACAATGCCATGAAACTAGAAATTAACCACAAAAGAAAAACTGAAAAATACTTAAACACTTGGAAACTAAATAGCATGATATTAAATAATAAATGGATTAACAATGAGATTAAAGAAGAAATAAAAAAGTTTCTAGAAACAAATGATAATGAGCATATATCAACTCAAAATTTATGAGACACAGCAAATCTGTTCTGAGAGGGAAGTTCATTGCACTACAGGCATATTATAAGAAGCTAGAAAATGGTCAAATAAACAACCTGACCCTGCATCTAAAAGAACTAGAAAAACAACAGCAAATAAAACCCAGGACAAGTAGAAGGAAGGAAATAATAAAGATCAGAGCAGAAATAAATGACATAGATATGAAGGAAACAATACAGAGGATCAATGAAACCAGAAACTGGGACTTTGAAAAGGTAAACAAGATTGATGAACCTTTAACTAGACTCACCAAGAAAAAAAGAGAGAGGATTCAAATAAATAAAATTAGAAAGGACATGGAGAAATAACATCTGACAGAACAGAAATACAAAGCATTGTAAGAAAATACTATGAAGAACTATATGCCAAAAAATTAGACAATCTTGGTGAAATGGACAAATTTCTTAAATAATATAACCTTCCAAAAATCAATCTGGAAGAATCAGAAGACCTAGACAGACCAATTACAACAAATGAGATCGAAACAGTTATCAAAAAACTTCCAAAAAAGAAAAACCTGGGCCTGATGGCTTCACAAGTGAATTCTATCAAAAATTCAAAGAAGAACTAACTCCTATCCTCCTCAAGCTATTTCAAAAAAATTCAAGAGGACGGAAGACTTCCAAACTCCTTTTATGAGGTGAGCATAATTCTGATCCCAAAACCGGGCAGAGACAACACAAAGAAAGAAAATTATAGGCCTATATTCCTGATGAATTTAGACGCTAAAATTCTCAACAAAATATTAGCCAACTGGATCCAGCAATATATGGAAAAAATTCATACACCATGATCAAGTGGGATTTATTCTGGAGAGGCAAGGCTGGTTCAATATTGGCAAATCAATCAATGTGATTCATCACATAAACAAAAGGAAGGACAAAAATCACATAATAATTTCAATAGATGCAGAAAAGGCATTTGATAAAACTCAGCACCCATTCATGCTCAAAAGTCTAAGTAAAGTGGGAATACAGGGAACATTCCTTAACATGATAAAGGCCATCTATGACAAACCCACAGCAAACATCATACTAAATGGACAAAAGTTAAAAGCAATCCCCTTAAAATCTGGAACCAGGCAGGGGTACCCCTTTCACCACTCTTATTCAACATAGTTCTGGAAGTCCTAGCTACAGCAATCAGACAAGAAGAAGAAATAAAAGGCATACAAATTGGAAAAGAAGAAGTAAAACTGTCACTATTTGCAGATGATATGATATTGTATATTGAAAACCCTAAAGTCTCAGTCAAAAAACTACTGGGCCTTATAAATAAATTCATCAAGGTGGCAGGATATAAAATTAATACTCAGAAATCAGAGGCATTTCTATATACCAACAATGAACTATCAGCAAAAGAAATTAAGGAAACAATCCCCTTCACTATTGCAGCCAAAAAAATTAAGTACCTACGAGTAAATTTAACCAAGGAGGTTAAGGACTTTACTCAGAAAATTATAAAACATTGATAAAAGAAATCTAGGAAGATACAAACAAGTGGAAGCATATACCGTGCTCATGGCTAGGAAGAATAAACATCATTAAAATGTCTATACTACCCAAAGCAATTTATAAATTCAATGCAATACCAATTGAAATACCAATGACATACTTCAAAGATATAGAACACATATTCCACAAATTTATATGGAACCAAAAAAGAACATGAATAATCTCAGCAATCTTAAAAAGAAAAAATAAAGCAGGAGGTATCACTCTTCCAGATATCAAGGTTTACTATAAGGCCATTATACTCAAGACAGCCTGGTACTGGCATTAGAACAGGCACATAGATCAATGGAACAAAACGGAGAACCCAGAAATAAACCCACAGCTTTATGGACAACTGATATTTGACAAAGGAGGAAAGAACATGCAATGGAGTAAAGACAGACTCTTTAACAAATGGTGTTGGGAAAATTGGACATCTACCTGCAAAAAAAAGAAACTAGACCATCAACTTACACCATTCACAAAAACAAACTCAAAGTGGATAAAGGACTTAAACATAAGCCGTGAAACCATAAGCATCTTAGAAGAAAACATAGGCAGCAAGCTCTCCGACATCTGTAGCAGCAGTATATTTGCCGATTTATCTCCACGGGCAAATGAAATAAAAGGCAAGATAAACAAATGGGACTATATCAAACTAAAAAGTTTTTGCACAGCTAAAGACAATAAGAACAGAATAAAAAGACAAACCACACAATGGGAGAACATATTCGACAGCACATCTGATAAGGGGTTAATAACTAAAATTTATAAAGAACTTATAAAACTCAACAACAGGAAGACAAACAATCCAATCAAAAAATGGACTAAAGAAATGAATAGACTCTTCTCCAAAGAGGACATACAGATGGCCAATAGGCATATGAAAAAATGCTCAACATCACTAATCATTAGAGAAATGCAAATTAAAACCACAATGAGATATCACCTCACACCAGTCAGAATGGCACTCATCAGCAAAACAACACAGAATTAGTGCTGGCGAGGATGTGTAGAAAAGGAAACCCTTCTGCACTGCTGGTGGGAATGCAGACTGGTGCAGCCACTATGGAAAACAGTTTGGAGATTCCTCAAAAAATTAAAAATCGAACTGCCTTTTGACCCAGCTATCCCACTTATAGGAATATACCCTAAGAACACCATAGCACTGTTTGAAAAGAAGAAATGCGCCCCCATGTTTGTGGCAGCATTGTTCACAATAGTGAAGATCTGGAACCAGCCCAAGTGTCCATCAGAAGACGAGTGGATTAAAAAGCTTTGGTACATATATACTATGGAATACTACTCAGCCATAAGAAATGATGACATCGGATCTTTTATAACAAAATGGATGGACCTTGATAACATTATACGGAGTGAAATAATTAAATCAGAAAAAAAGAAAAACTGAGAACAGCATGATTTCATACATAGGTGGGACATAAAAGTGAGACTATGAGACATGGACAAGAAAGTGGTGGTTACGAGGTGGGGGGATGGAGGGAAGTGTGGGGTAGGGAGGAGGGGAAGGACACAGGGAAAACCAGATAGAAGGTGACAGAGGACCATTTGACTTTGGGTGACGGGTATGCAACACAATTGAATGATAAGATAACCTGGAGATATTTTCATTATACATATGTACCCTGATATATTGGTGTCACCCCATTAAAATTAATAATAATAAAATATAAAAAAATCCAGAAAAAACAAAAAGAATACAAGTGAAAAATTAGTAGTCTTAACTAAAAATGTAACATCTGGAATTGAGAGAAGAATGTTGATTGAGACCCAATTGTAAGGGAAACTATTAAAAAATCTGGTTAAAAATTTAATGAGAGTTATAAAAGAGAGGACACAATCTGGAATACTTCCAGCTCTTGGTCCTTAAGACCTTGCTGGACAGTTCATAAGAAGGGGCAGGTGTTAAGAGGACATGAATTTCTAAGAGGTGAGCTCAGTATTGGACATTCTGAGTTTTGGCTGTATGCAGAGATTCCTAGGCAGTTAGATACTGATCTATATCTCACAGAGATCCAACCACTATGTAATAAGCATATAGAGGAAAAAGAGTTGCTAAGAGGTTAAGAGGACAGCTTCATAAAATGAGGATACAAAGCTGGGCAAAGTACTACACAGAAACCTAGCAGGATGAATACTGAAAAGATACTATTGTGTTTGACAACACTAAGAATTCTGATGACATCTGGAAGACCATTTCAACAGTCTGACTAAGACAAAAGCCAGATTCTACATGGTTGAAAAATAATAATAGTAATAGTTAACATTTTTTGCATATTTATTGAGTGCCAAGTGCTTCCTGCTCCTCCTCTCTTCTCTCTACCTTCTCTCCCTCTCTTTTCTAAAATAATGAATAAATAAAATCTAAAAAAAAATGTTTAACTCCACTCTTCCATAGAAGGAAGTAGAATTAGAAAGAGTAGCTCATGTTCCGGGGGCCCTCAACTTTATATAATGGCTACCAGAGGATGCAACATTCTCCCCTTTCTCCTCCCTGCTTCCTCTGTGAGGACTGGGTGGGAAAATTAATTCAGTCTAATGGTCTTTAGTGGACCAAACATTTCTGCGTCTCCTCAATTCTATGTAGATTGGACTTAAAAACTCAATGTAAATGCTTTGACAACTTTCTTTTAGTAGGAAGAGTATTGAATATTCTTTCTGTTGAAACTTTACTAAGTAGCCTCTTTTCAACCCCATATCCTTTAATATAAGCAAATGAACAAAGTAGAAAGTGTAGGAGCATTGTCTGCATTTCTGGCCCCCATCCATGTGAGTACATTTGATTGCTACTTGTTCCTGTTGCCCTCAATCACACAAGGGTCAACCAGAGGCGATAAAACCAGTAGGTAAAGTTGCCTCCCTTCCCCTGACCGGATCCCAAAGTATTCCAGGCAATGTGACCATTTAAACAGTTGCCCTGGAGATGATTCCAGACTTTTGTCTACTTTGTTGCAAGGTAATGTTCTTTTTATATAAAGCATATCCAATCTACAACTGGTGACATTCTAACTATGCTGTTCTTGTGAAATTCAAAATGTAGAAATCAAAAGGACAGAAAAAGTCAGAATAATATTCTTAAAAATCTTTTGGCCAGTATGTGCAATTTTGGGGTATCTTTTCGGGAGCATGGAACAGCTTGAGAGTATGCATCAGCTTTCTGGTCCTCACAGCATGCTTTCCCTTTTGTGCCCGGGCCATCATACAGCCCTGTACCATTAAAGTGATTGAGCAATTAGCTTAAATATATTTGCAACCTCTGTGTCTTTGTTTCTATTATGACAGACCTTTTAGGTTAGACTTCCTCTATTTAAGTAATGGTAGCTTTAATAGGTGAGAAAAAAGGCATTCTTGATTTTCCTTTAAAAACTAGGTTGGTATCTCCTAGTTTAACAAACAAAAAAATTGTGGCTGCCATCTTTACTGGGAGATTGTTTTGGAAAGTCAAATGGCATTTCTCTATAAAGCCCTTAAAAATATCAAAGTAAAACTTAAAATTGGAAGTTAATGTACGTATGCAAACGCAAACACACACACACACACACTGGACCAATCTGGTGTCATACATCTTCTTGGACTGTCCCATAATTGGACCCCGGTATAATGAAATAGAACACAGACCAACTTCAAGATCAAGACCTAAGTTTTTGTTCGTAATTTCTTTTCCTCAAATCTCTTTATCCTCCTTCCTGTGTTTCGCTTATTAGTTTGTCAGAATAATCTTACAAAAAAGCGGAAATTCCTTATTTCTAATCCTCAATAGCACTGATTCCCCCGCTCTTTGCCGCCCTCTCTTTTTTTCTGTTTCTCTTCTTCTCCCTGAAATAAGGCGTTTCCTCCCAAAGAACTGCTTCTGCTACTGTTTCGGTTACTCTCCCCCTCTCACCTTAGGAATGTATTGTGAAATGCCAGACAAGATGACTCAGGGAGAAGGGGAAAAAAGTTTGCAAGTCTCTCATCATGTATGTAATAGAACACTATTAAGGAGACTTCGCTTTGCTAAAGAAACCAGAATAATAAGCTGATAATATTTTCCACTATCAAATATAACACCATGAGGACACATAAATGATGAATATGCCCATAAAAATGTCCTTAATGGCTTAACTTGTGGAAGGAACATGCAAGTGGGGTGTCACAGTCTGGCCCAAAAAAATTATGTGAACTTAGTTTAAGAAATGGAACCAGAGGAGAATATATGTGCTTAAGCGACCTGAGCTTTTCATGTAGTGAAAATATGCTCCTTGAGTTCTGTCAATGTAACTTTAAATGTATCATTTAGTATTTGAAGGTTTGCCACTGTTGCAAAGAATCCTGGAGCATGGAAACTCAAAGATGCCAGAAATTCTTTGATCTCAGTTTTATTTTCATGTTTCAGAAACATTCCCTCTTCTGTGGAGGTACAAAGGGGACCAGGAACAGGGCGGGATAGCAAGGGTTGGGATTGGATGGGGGGGGGTCGGTGAAGAAAGATGAAATGATAAAAAAAAAAGAGTTTCCATAAACAGGCTTTGTGTTTAATAGGCTTTTCATTAGGAAGTGCTTTTTATTTTATTTTACATTATATATAGAAACTGACTTCATGGATAAAAATATTCAATCTTATGACTATGTCAAAATTGCGCATTTTAATTTTCTTTTTCTTAACTACTAAGATTCTATTTTGGGGAGAAGGGAGGAGTGGATTGTTGTAAATAATATCACCTCAGGTAATACAATGATTTTAACTCTTCGAATTTTATGATTGACAATCTTATCCTTTGTAAACTAGGAAGAAAATTAACTTGTATAATGTCAAAGCTTTAAAGGGGGCATCCTGGAGCCACTAGCAGGTCTATAGGATAGCCTGACTTTTTCCAAGGGGCATCCATGTATCGTGTTCCAAACGAGTGAAGGTAAAGCCAGGAACACCACAACTTACACTGCACCCTTCACTCGGTCACAGAATTAAGAAGTTGAATTAGATGTCTTCCAGGATTATTTTTTCTCCAAAATTCTGCAATTTTATTACTACAATGACTTGCGTCCTTACCCTTTCTCCTTCTCTTCCCCTCCAGAGCAAGGGGTATATCTTTCTGTGTGGCAATATCTAATTTCTGGAAGTTGCCAGAACAGATTTGAGCTGCTTTCTTCAGATACCACAGCCTGTAAATGCTTAACTATATCAAATTCTTCATAGGTAAATGTGGAATTAAAAAATAAACAATCAAGACACCCACTTAGCCAATTTATTATGAGCATAAAATACCTGGGTTAAAGCTGTAACCCTTGACCAGAAGTTATATGATGTCTAAATACTTTACTGACAATCTCCAGGGAGTACAGTATATGAAATTACTTAGAGAAAATATGAGGAATACCTGTTTCAAGAGAAAATAATAAAGAGCCCACAGTGGGTAGGTACCTATGATCAGTCTTTTGGAATCATTTTGCAGCAGAGTTTAGAAGCCAACACACAATATTGTGTACCAAAAGCCACAGTTGACCTGACTTTGTCTGTCTGATTTTAATGAGCATGTTCTTTTTTGGGGACATGCAGACAGGGTGTCAAAATGGCCAGAGGCTGCAGTCAAATGAACTGTGTTCATACCAGACAAATCACCTGGGCCTTCATGTCTTGGCGTGCATCTCACTCACGAGGGGAAATCAGCCATCTGACACTGAACACTGTGGACCCCACAGGGAGGAAGTTACTAAGGACACAGCATGGAGCATGCACACAAGTGTTCTAGTGATAACTGCTTCTTGTAGCTTTCTTTCCTCCTTAAAATATGAAGAGAAGGAAGCTCAGAAGTCGCATGAATGGTTTGCCAAAAGATGCTTACTAATTAATGACCAAATCGTGACTTCCGGACACAGACTGGTTGGAAAGCTTTCTTGCTTTTTTCTTTTTTTTAGGTGAAAGAAGGGGAGATAGTGAGGCAGACTCCACATGCACCCCAACTGGGATGCACCTGGCAACCCCATATTGAGCTGATGCTAGAGTACAAGCTATTTTTAGCACCTGAGGCTGATACACTCCAACTGAGCTATTATCAGGGCCCAGGGCCATGCTTGAACCCATAGAGCCACTGGCTGCAAGAGGGAAAGAGGGAAGAGAAGTGGGAGAGAGAGGAGTGAATAAGAAGATGGTCACTTTTCCTGTGTTCTCTGACTGAGAAGCTTTAAAACAGAAGGTGGCAGGACTAATAATCTGTATACTTAGACTGAACTCTTTACACTAAAGAAACAAAGTTATTTTTCCCCTCCGTTCTCTATTAGACTTGACTTCACATTAGTTGGCTAAGAGGCTTACCTTAAATCCATTGGCACCATTTCTCATAGGTTTAAATTATGCAGATACTTAGAAGAGAAAGACCATGGATTTATCAAAGAAGAAATGGATTAAAAAGAGGTGGGTTTGTGTCAAACTTGAGTCAATCTTGGCTCCACTCTTTACATGGGCAAGATCTTTCAACTTTCAAAGCCTCTCCTTTTCATACATTTAATGAAAATAATACTTTGTAGGACTGTAGAGAGATAAAGGAAATATAGGAAGGGTTTAGCTCAGTGCCTAGCAGATAATAAATGATAGGTGACACTCATTATGATAAGTGTTAAATCTACATAACAAATAATAAAGACAAAAACTGGGCTTGACAAACCATTTTTTAAAAAGGCCAAGATAGTATATATTTTAGGTTTTTCAGATCAAAGAGTTTCTGCCATAACTGCTCAATTTTGCTGCAGAACAAAAGTAGCCATAGAAAACAAAGAAATGAATATGTCTGTCTGACAATAAAACTTTATTTATTAACGTGGGAGATTTGTCCAATTAGTATTACTTGCCCAGCCTTCAGGTAAAGGAGCAAATAGATTAATTTTAAGAGAATAAAATTATAATATAAGTATGTGTCACAATCTTTAAATGAATTATATCCAGAATTAAAAGTGTAGTAGTTTGATCTCCACAGGTAATTTCCAACTGTCTGGTTTGGAAGGCAAACCTCATCAACTTCAAATCATTTCATTCACAAGTCATGTTTTGTGTGAGATTGCATTTACCATTTTATGTCTGTTAATCATTTTTGATTACTAAATTGCTCAGATGTTCAAATCATATTCTAGGGTATATAAGGAAAATCTGGGATTCAGAAGATCAGTTTATCTTGCCTTTTACAACAAAATGCAATCTAATACTTAAATGCCACACAAATTTTCCAGTGAGGGGAGTCTTTGGGGATTTGAAACTGTTCTGACTGACTGTAAAATTTGGCAGAGTCCATCTTAGTTAAAAACATGAAAGCCTGAGCTGTTTGAATGACAATGCAGTTAATAAAGTTATATTAATCTTTCTGATTTTTGTAAAAAGCTTTTCAGCAATTTGATTCTATTTTTTTTTTTTTTTGTAATCAGTTTATCGACCATTACTCTGGGGAGTACTTGTACTATCAATTATAATTTGATGTGATCACACCAAATTTTGTTCAAACTGTGGAGGAAAAAAGGTCAATCAAAACAAAATTCAATCTATTATGTATATGCAACCTAAAGGAACTACATAAAATGAAAAACACAATGGCTAAGATTCATCATTAATCACCTTAAATTAATAGTTTATTAAATTGGTGCCTTGTACTCATATCTAAACTTCATGGAATGGGAACTATGCCTTTAAGCCCTCAATGCGGTCTGTATCTAAGGAAACTTGGCTTCTGTACCCCAAGCTGGAATCTGACCCAGCTCTGCATTGCTGAGTTTTCTTTCTTTCTTTCTTTCTTTCTTTCTTTCTTTCTTTCTTTCTTTCTTTCTTTCTTTCTTTCTTTCTTTCTTTCTTCCTTCCTTCCTTCCTTCCTTCCTTCCTTCCTTCCTTCCTTCCTTCCTTCCTTCCTTTCTTTCTTTCTTTCTTTTACAGGGACAAAGAGAGGGTCAGAGAGGGATAGATAGGGACAGACAGACAGGAACGGAGAGAGGTGAGAAGCATCAATCATTAATTTTTCATTGCCATCACAACACCTTAGTTGTTCATTGATTGCTTTCTCACATGTGTCTTGACCATGGGCCTTCAGCAGACCGAGCAACCCCTTGCTGAAGCCAGCAACCTTGGATCCAAGCTGGCGAGCTTATTGCTCAAGCCAGATGGGCCCGCCTGCAAGCTGGCGAGCTCGGGGTCTCAAACCTGTGTCTTCTGCATCCCAGTCAGATGCTCTATCCACTGCACCACCGCCTGGTTAGGATGCATTGCTGAGTTTTCTTGCCAGAAAGTCATTCTCACATCAAGATAAATTAGATATTCCCTGTGATTACCTACAAACTAAACTGCTCATTTTGAAACTTTAATTTGATTTCTTATAAAAATCTTTCATTTTCTGCTTTACATGATAATCCTAAAGTTTTATTCATTTTCTTCATTATTACCTTCATGTTACATCAAGACTCCAGAGGCCTGGGATAGCTACAGTACTGTCCTTTCCTTTGGGCAAAATGCAAGTCACAATGAACCAAAAGGAGAAAACTTTTATTAATAGCTACTAGATTATAATGACTTGAACAATCACAATGTATTATTGTTTTGTCTACCCTACCCAGTGGCGCATAGAGAAAGAATTTGTGAGCAGCAAATTTTTAAATTTTTTTGAAGCATCAAGTAGTGCATTTGTCTTAAAGCTAAATTTGAGTAGCAAATGAACTTGTTTTCTTTGGTCCATCTCTCTGAGGTGGGTTGGCGGGGCAGATGGCTATCTGGGGACATCTGTGGTTCCTCGAGCTACCCCTCGTTTACACCACAACCAATTTCCCAAAGCTACCTATCTACCTATCTATCAGTCTTCTAACACAGAGATCACGTCAGTTATGCCATACCACGCCGGAAGAGTTGCCACTTCTCTGCATGCTGCTTATTTTCTGCATGCAGTGGAACTTTTATTACTTCAAGGTAATAAGGGGGAAAGGAGGAAATATCTACTTCACTCAGGAGGTAGCAGCTTATCTCTACTCAGATGCACACTTCAGTTATTGTATTAATAGCTGACCACACAATAGTACTATTCAGAAATATTTACTGAAAATAAGGAAGAGGTAATTCAGCATGTAGACCAGTTAAATAGTGTTTTGAATTTGATGTTTTTATTGTAACTGTTACTCTAGATTTTCTCCCAACTATTAAATAATATTCTGGAACTGAAATAGTCTAACAATAGACTTCTCTATAGACATCTTAACTCTTTTTCCCCCCTGGAATGCATAGTAATTAAGATATTTTAAAGAAAAATGCCTTTGTTTTTCTCAACTCTATTAGAATTTTCCACTCACAGAATTCTAGTCACTAAACATGGGGGTTGTGTTGTTATTTTTTCCCTACCCCATGTAATTCTGTGACACCTGTTGGGTGTCCTACAATTATAGTAATTTCTGACACCATCTACTTGAGATTATATCACAGGAATGCTCTCTCCTCTATTTAATATGACAATCAAAATTCCAGGTTATTATATCCCAACAGCTGTAAATCAAAGATTCTGAATACCTCTACTTGCATTTCATTAATTTTCTAGGGTAGCTAAAAGAAATCAGGAAAACAGTTTACTCACTAGATTACCCATTCATTGATTACATTGGAAAACAATTCCATTTTTATTTTATGTTGCTTAAGGTTTTAGAACTTCTGCTATATATGTATGCATTGCTGATTGCAAATATGAAATCTGTTTTTAGGTGCATGCTCTATATTTTATGCAATTTTAATTTCTTTTTGTTACAGTTAATGGCATGCATTGGTTATTAAATTAGAATTAAAGGGCAATGACTCTTGGATTGAACATAACCACAAGGCAGTTAATGTTTTAAATACATCAATTTTACATAATTGTAGTTGCTTTTCAATGTAAAAAATTATTATCTGATAAAAACACCCTCTTATTTTGTTTTAAGATTGAATCATGGCTTCTTCGAGTAGGTGTAAATATAAAAATAGTCCTGACACCTTCTATTATATATGTGGCTGTTATACATTCAACGTCAAAGGCGCAATATTCCATCATTTGTGACATGTGCATATATTGCCTATTTTCAAATTTCGTAATCAAGACAAGAATTGGGTTCCTCATATTGTGTGTCATAATTGTGAGGAAATGCTCTGTGACTGGACAAAAATAAATGCAAAGGAATGCGTTTTGGTATTCCCATGGTTTGGCATGAACCTAAGGACCACTGCAGTGACTGTTATTTCTGTCTGATCCATACAAAGGGCATTGGCAGGAAAAAACAGCATATGATCACATATCTTAATATTCCTTCAGAAATATGACCTATTCCATACTCTGAGACACTCCCAGTTCCAGTTTTCAATGGTTTTATTTCTTCTAAGGACAAAGAAAGTGAACATGGTGATCAAGTGTATTTTGATAAGATGCATGAAGAAATGGTTGTAGAATCTGAAGGGTCTTCTTCTGATGCCAAGCAGTCATTAACCCCTCGGCAGATAAGCCAACCTGAATTGAATGACTTAGTAAGAGATTTGGGCCATCAAAGAAAGCAGCTGAGTTATTAGCCTCCAGGCCTCAAGAAAAGAATGTACTTTACTGGTCAGCTAAAGTATCCCATTTCAGGAAGTGTGAACAAATTTTTGTGGACTTTTTTTTCAGAAAACAAACACATTGTTTACTGTTATGATATCAGTAGTCTTCTCAGCCAGCTAGGTATTATCACTTGCAGTTCAACAGAATAGTGGCTATTTCTTGACAGCTCTAAACGGAGTCTGAAATGTGTTCTCCTACACAATGGTAATGTTTATGCAGTAGTTCCAATTGGTTATTCAACTCATCTGTGAGAAGATTATAATGACATAATAATTGTCCTTGACTTACTGAAGTATGAGGACCATAACTGGATCATTTTTGTGGATCTTAAAATGGTCAATTTCCAGCTAGGACAACAGAAAAGTTTCACAAAGTATCCTTGCTTTCTGTGTTTCTGGGACAGTCGAGCTTGGGAGAAACACTGGACACAGAAGAGTGGCCGAAACATGAAGCTCTGGAAGTAGGGATGAAAATATTGTGAATGAATTAATTGAGACAGGAGTATTTTTTACCCACTTTACATCAAACTTGGCTTAATGAAGCAGTTTGTTCAGGCTTTGAATAAAGAAAGTGAATGCTTTCAACATATTATTTCTGATTTTCCTACCTTGATTTTTGAGAAGATCAAAGCAGATGTATTCGATGGACCTCAAATTTAAACCCTCAAACGTGACAAAGAATTTGCCAGGAAGATGAATAAGGAGGAGAAAGCAGCATGGCAGTCTTTTGTGGCAGTTACAAAGAACTTCCTTGGAAACAAAAGAGCAGAGAACTATGAACTTCTGGTTCAAAAGTTGCTGTTGGCTTTCTGTGAAATTGGATGTAACATGAGCATTAAGATTCACTTCCTGAACAGTCAGTCACCTCGATAAGTTTCCCAAAAATCTTGCAACTATTAGTGATGAGCAGGGTGAACACTTTCATCAAGATCTGAAGACAATGAAAGAGCATTATCAGGGGCAATGGAACAGAAATATGATAGCAGACTACTGCTGGAACATCAAACGATATTGTCCTCAACAAGTACACAAATGCAAGAGCTACAAATGCAAATTTTTGCCTGAATAGAATTTAAATAAGTTTTGAGAAAATTTTATGATAAAATAAGTGTTTTAATATGTTCTATTTCAAAATTGTATACAAATTCTGATGCAATCATATCTTTTAGTGTATTGGTGTATTTTGCAATCATATCTTTTAGTGTACTAGTGTATTTACTGCATTATATAAATTATTATATTTTCACAAAGATTATGCCCCAAAAGACAGTCTACTTCATTATGTTAAACTAAATGTTGAAAAGTTTACAATAAGATGAAATCTTGAATTGCAAAGAAATTGTAGCTTACAGAGAAAAACTAATGTTAGATTTGAGATCAGCACACTCGAGTTAAGTAATAACAAGTGTTTTTGTGAATGCAACAAAAATTTTGTTCCCTAGCGTTATAAAAAGATATTACTTAGAAACAGCCACATCGAAGATAAACACAGAGCAAGGACAATGGGAAGGAATGCAGAGCTTCTACAATTTTTTTAGGTGCCTACAATACCGGTTGCCAAGGCCAGGTAGGTCCACATTAGATTAGGCCAGACAGTAGAGAAACTGTGGAGCCAGAAAGCATTGGGCCATTCTTATTTAATAGAGTCTCACCACAGTGGACGACCAAACAGGCAGGGGAAAACCTCTTCTCAGGCAAACAAACAGCAAAATGGCTCTTCACAGTAGCAGGCAGGCAATCCACAATCTGCCATCTGTTCCCTGAGGACAAGTACCCATAGTCTTACATAGATGATACAAACATGGAGCTGCCACATGCTCACACACAAATCAAGCAAAGTGCTTTCAGCCGGTAAACCAGCAAGCAAGCCTAACACAGCTTTCTTTCCCACATTCCACCCCTTTAGGGGTGCTCACTTCACAATGTGTATGACAGGTATCTTCTGCGATGGTCCCTGTTAGAGGAGTGAGGTACATTACAGAAACAAACAGACTACAGCCACAGCACAAGTTACATAACAATTATAATAATTACAAAGGTATTCTTCACAATGTCTCCCTGAGTACTCTGTCCAGAGAGTTAACTGGAGGCCACCTCTAGCCCTCTACCCCATGGTAGGTGGGAGGTCTTGTAGAGTCCTGGGTATGTCCATTTAAGCTGTAAAGTGTCCTTGGTGCATCTCTGCAACTGGGTGGGAGCAGCTTTCTGGTGCAAGAGGGCCTCGACCAGTGCTATGCCCCCCCCCATTAAGGTCTCTCATAGTATTGTCCACAAGTGGCATGCCCATCCAGCAAAAGAGCCAGTACCCCCATCTGGTCACAGTCCAAGAGTCCATTACACTGCCTAAAGATCAGTCCATGATAGACAGCCCAGCTGTCTGTGCAAATCACTAAGGTAAAGGTCCATTACAGGCAAGTAGGCAAACAGGTCTTTATTAATGGACCCCAGTGCCTTTCCAAAAGTGCTCTGTCCATTACCGCAAGCCCCATCCAAACCTCTCAGAGGACCAAGCTCATAGGGCCTTGCAGAGTCAAACACATCTGAGGCCTGTGCTGCCCTGACAGTTTTCTTACTGCTGCTGCTGAAAAAAAAAAAAAAAAGCACTTATTATCTTCTAATGCCAACACCTGCTGCACAGTAGAAGGGGCCCAGTGGTTTCCAAATTTCACATGGGACCTTCGACCCCTGCCCTTCTCCATTGGACAGGTCCCTTAGCCTTCCCCCAGATAATGAATCTTCGGGGAATCCTCTTCTTCTACAACCATTTCCAACAAATAATCTTGCAATTATGCAACCCATACATCAGCCATTTTCTTGGCAGCTGCCAGGGACACCCACTTCCATCACTTTTTTAGTGGCTGGAACCTCTGTTCCAGTCCAAGCTGCTGCCAAATCTCTAACAGGACTTTATTAGACCTGCCATTCAATTTCTCTATATCTTCTCTGGCCACAATCAAATATACCTACATCTGTGTTCAGGTAGCCTTTGAAGGCCCATTTCTCTTGTTAGTTGGAGGGGGAAGCATGGGCAGTAGCCCTCATAGCCTTATGGTTCCATGCTGTTTCCAAATCTGCTACCATCTGTGTAACCATGTTGATGAGATGCCCCATATGGGGCCTCAAGATAGCCACTAATAACCCAAAAAAGGGATTACAAGGCACTACAGAGAATAAGATCCCTCATCCCTACCATAAATACTTCCTCATCTGGCCCACAGGACCTCGGGTTGAAAGCAGCATTCTTCATACCTAGTTCCTTAAGAACTTTTACTAACTCACTATATCATTGCCACCAACTCACTGCCCCCAGCAAATCTCCAGCATTCTGTCAGTCTGTATAAATGGCAGTCATCACCCATTCTAATAAGGTGTGATTTCCTGGGTTGTCATGGCAGTTTTGAAGATGCTGCCTCAAGGAGGAGTGTGTGGTCATGGTGGCCAATTTCTCTATCTCTGTTCTAGAGAGCATGATGCCATCCACCCCCTATGTCCCACAACCACAGCAACCAGGCTGCCAGAGGCTTGGTGGGTTTCTGCCTGAATTTTGCCCCTAACTCCATCAGCTATACCTGGGTGTAGGCCCAGACCATGGAGTGCTCCACTACCTGCAGAAGGGGTTGTGCCTGCCCATGAGGGACTCTTGGCTGCTGGGTTTTTACCTTCTGGGTGACCAGTGGCTGGGCTCTGAGTCTTTGGATGGCAGTTTCAGCCTGAACCTGCTCCTCAAAAGAGGAGGAGTTGGAAATGCCTGCTATCATGGACTCAGAACTACTCTGCTGGCACAGATGCTGCTCCTTCTTTGGTGACCATTTTGGCTCCTGTGGCTGCCAGCTCTTGGCCTAAAGCTGAGACTTGAGCTCTTGAACTCAAAGTTGTTTCTCTAACAACTGTTTCTGCCAACATACAACTTCTAGGGCAAATTGCAGCTCACAAGCCCATAATTTCTTCTCCAGAGATTGTTCCATTTACAGGTTCTATTGGTACTCAGCCTGCATCTCACACTGCAGCTCTTGAACACAGTCGGCGTCCTTCTCCAACACTAGTTCCAGTTCACAGCATCATTGGCACTCAGTCCCTCCTCACAGGGCTGTAAAAAACATCCAGCCATGGCCCCCAAAATGACAGCCATGGAGAACCATACACTGGAGAACAACGACCACTCCTCTAAACCACCTTCAAGGGTGTTGTGGCTTCATACCAATTTGCTCAGAATCCTACCCACTATGCCAGATGTAATGCTGGTAGTCAAGGCCAGGCAGGTCCACACTGGATTCGGACAGACAGTAGAGGAACTGTGGAGGTAGGAAGCTTTGGGCCATTACCATTTAGTAGAGAGTTGCATTGGCAGATGACCAAACAGGCAGGAAAAACTGCTTCTCGGGCAAAAAAACCCCAGCATAATCACCCCTCAAAGTGGCAGGCAGACAGTCCATAATTCACCATCTGCAGTCTGCCCTGAGTGTAAGCACCCATAGCCTTACATAGACTATCCACACGTGGTACTGACACATGCTCATGCAATAATCAAGCTAAGTGTTTGCAGCTGGTAATCCAGTGAGCAAGCCTAACACAGTTGCTTTGCCCACAGTGCCACCTTCCTAGCCCCTCCACCTCTCCATCAACCTGGAAGTTCTCCAAACTACATTGTTTAGGATTTTTATGGAGTCTTCATTATATAGGCATCATTAGATTAAACAACTGGCCATTGGTGATTGATTCAATCTCCAACTCCTCTTTCCTTCTCAAAAGTCAGGTGATGGGGGCCTGACCTGTGGTGGCGCAGTGGATAAAGCGTCCACCTGGGAACACTGAGGTCACCGGTTCAAAACCCTGCACTGGTCTGGTCAAGGCACATATGGGAGTTGATGCTTCCAGATCCTCCCCTCTCTCTCTCTCTCTCTCTCTTTCTCTCTCTCTCTCTCTCTCTGTCTCCTTTCTAAAATGAATTAAATAAAAATTAAAAAAAAATTAAATTAAAAAAAAAAAAGTCAGGTGATGGGGTTGAAAGTTCTAACCCTCTACTTACATAATTGGTTTCCCTGGCAACCCAGCCTCCATCTTTTAGTTATCCAGAAGCCTTCCCAAAAACCACCCAATTAATATAAACTCAGGAGTGGTTAAAAGAGGATTATTATGAGTATCAAGAGATATCCATTTGTTTTATTTTTTGCCATCTGGAGCTGTTTCAGCAACTGGGAACAAAGATTAAATATTATAACAAAAGACACCTCTGTGGCTTTTAGTACTTGAGAATTTACAAAGGATGTAAGAGCTCTAATCCAGGAACCATGGATGAAGACCAAGATATACATTTCTTATTCTAAATCACAATATCTCAGGTATTTTCCTATATTATAGTAAGAACATGTAAAATAGCTATCAAGACTTAAAACTCAGTAGATTGCACATAAACATCCTTATTTAATTCCTTCTTAGAAAAAGAAGATGTCAAACAATGATACTATGACCTTCTCCCTTGTTAATTTTAAGGGCATAAATTTGTTCCTTCAAGGGTGGGGGTTGGAGGAGGCAGTGGATACTAAGAATGTTTGACTTTTTGTGCTCAACTTATACTTCAAAAAAGGCAGAAAATAATTTTAGTCTTTGGGTAAAAATTTTATGGCACTTTGACAATTAATACTATAACCCCCCTTGATGTCATCAGTTTTCTATTGTAATTAGAGATAGGGGTTCTCTCTTTTTTCCTACAGACACAAGATTTGATGGCAGGCTTGTGTTTTTGGCATCAGCAGTGACAAGAAATTCCACCACAGCAAGCAGGACAATGTGGGTGTTAACCAGTGGCTGAAGTCACTGCTGGATGGCACATCCATGAGGTGCACTTCTAGATTCCCCAGATCGTTGGCGGTGAATGTGGGAATCTTTTTCGTTTCCAAAGAGAATTCTAAAAGAACTACTAATTAGTTATTTTGTTTTAATTTATAGGCTGATATAAGTTAAGAAATTGTGGTTAATTATATTAAATATTATATTATTTCTTATAACTGATAAAAAGGTTTCTTAAAGTCCTCTGAGCTGCAAAAGAAGTATCTGATGCTATAAATATGTTAACTATTATTATTGTCACTACTATTTTAGTATTATACTTACATTTTTAAATGAAGAGAGTATCTTGAAACTCCAGTACTCAATGTGATTTTAATACTCAGAATATTAACAAAAAATTACTACAACATAGACTTTAGAGACAAAATATTAAATTTTATAATAAAATATTTTAGTGCTTTTTGGGTAAAGACAATTTTAATTGTCTTTTGAGGTTTTTACAAAGAACAGTAGTGACTGCTTGAGATTACTCAATCAATGCTCATATTGTAATATATTTAAGAACAGACTTGCCAGCATCGTGCTTAGTAAGATAGAGATATCATCATAATAGGATGAAAGAATTTAATAGCATTTGAAAAGTTGGGAATGCCACTGTTATTACTTATGCAGTTTCTGCTCTTAGCACTCCAACACATTAAACAGACTGGCAGCTCACAGACAAGAACTGTCACATAGAATTTCCTTTTCAAACTTCCATCTTAGTCAGCTAAATAATATGAAAACTATTTGTCATGCCACATAGATCAAAAATGAACTGCTTGCAAAATAAATTACCTGTGAGGTCATTCATAGGCCAAATACAATCCTGGAAAAAATGTGTATATGGAAAGATAATGCAAGTCAGTGAAAGAAATGGCTGCTATCCAAAGTGAAGAACAAGTATTAAAAAATTTTCCAAGTTGGAAAAATGAATAACTAAAAATGCCTTTGCTTTTCATTTCCATTGACTGTCTTTTAAAGGCAAGAACTGTGTAGAAGTACCTTCACTTGAAGCTGCTGTTTCCTAGGCTAGGATCTGATTTTGATGCTCAAGTTTTGACAAATAAAAAAATGAAATCATTTTTCTGCTGAGGCCAGGTGTTTCTGTGATTGTATCTGGCCCTGAAGTTTCCTTAAAGAATAAAAAATTTTATAAGTGTCTCTACGTTTAAAGTTGTTGTAAATTATGCAATGTGTGTATGTGTAATTGTATATGAGTGTGGAGAAATTTATCCTGCAAACAGTATTTTTAAAGTTAAGGTTTTTGCTATGCCGATTTTATACAATTTATCCAGAAATGATTGCAATTTTTTGTGCATGTTTACTTGTGTAAGACAGAATGTTCCCTGAACACAAGAGCAATGTTTTCTCTGTTTTCAGATCTCAAGCTCATAATAGATATTTAATATATCTTCCTGATAAATAAATCCTATGGTCAGAAACTGCCAATGGGAAACCATATTATAAATGAATTGACTTCTACTTAAAAATGTTATATTAGAAATGTACTATTATAGAAAAATAGATTTGAAGTAAGAAGTAATGAAGAGATCTGGATTCCAGTACTGTTCTCATAAATTACTGCTGTACGGCCTAGAGATGAGCATTGCGTCATCAACGGAAAACAAGTGGGAGCAAGGCTGGTAGAGGAGTGAGGGAAGGTGAAAAAAATAACTACATGTGAAGAACAGAAGGTCACTGATTATAGGTAATATTTTTTCAGCCTTTCAAAAATATGTTTTAAGTTCTTACTATTTGTCAGACATTATTTATAGGTGATAGAACTATAAAAACAAAGTTTTCTGTTTTTAGGAAGTTTACATTCTAGT
Source organism: Rhynchonycteris naso (assembly GCA_037038555.1). NCBI lineage: Eukaryota > Metazoa > Chordata > Mammalia > Chiroptera > Emballonuridae > Rhynchonycteris > Rhynchonycteris naso. The sequence continues at coordinate 35,783,899 of CM073000.1, read as the reverse complement.
GAATTATATAATTTATATTATATTATATTATATTTATTATATTATACCTCAAATGATATACTCTTCCAGTTCATGCTATACAATATGTGGTATATTAGATAATACTGTGTTGATTTGTATCTTAGAAAATATACTAACACACACTATATTAAATAGTGACATATATAATATTACAACAAGCAGTATAAAGACAAAATAAATAATTGTAAAGTGATGGTGTTTCCATCTTAGACAAAGTTGTTGGGGAGGTGACATTTGAGCAGAACCTTGAATAAAGTATGACAGTAAATTGTAAAACAAATAAGGCTTGAAAATTCCAACCAGAGTGATTCTTAAATAAAAGGTCCCGTGGAAGTCTCAGCTTTATTTCTTCAAAAAAAGTCTTGTGTAATTAAGTGTGGAGAGTCAGAAAAGGAGCAGAAGAGGAGACAATATTGGAGAACTAGGCAGAAGCCAGATTATGGAAGAGCTTCTTCTGCCATGTTCAGGATGGGAAATCAGAGAACAGGCCAGTCTGGAGATTAGTTTACTTTAGTCATCAATACATATATATCAGTGAAAGTAAATAGAGAAGGACAGATTTCAATGACTGAATCCTGGAGAGCACCTAAAACTTGAATTTGAGATCTGGAGGAGTATATAGCTAAGGAGAATCAGTTATGGCTGGAGAGGGAGGAAGAGGATGAGGAGAATGTGTCCCTTGACTGAGCAAGGTATTTGAAGAAGGATGAGTCTACATTCTTGTCAAATGCCCCTGCAAGACTGAAGACGTTGAAAACTGAAAATCACTTGCTGTATTTGGTGCCCTTCACAGATCACTTTTATGTAGTGGAGATAAAAGCTGCCTAGCACTGATTCAAGAGATTCATTGATTCAATGAAATAAGAACATTGAGACTGAGAATAAAGGATTCTAATGAGAATGAGGAATGAAAAAATGGAGCTATTGAAGGATGATTATATGAGGTAAAGGGTGACTTTTTCTGCTAACATAGGGGACAGTATACTCTACTTGTAAGAAAGGCAGCCTGATTCGACAAACGGAGGTTGTGATGGAGAATGTTCCCAGGAGAGCAAACACAAGTGAGTGATGGTACAGGTGTGGTGTGTGTTGAGAGTGGAATGGAGAATAAGTCATATTCAGTGGTGGGATTCAGCTGAAGTGACACTAATTTTTTTATTGAGTTTGGCGAATCAGTTGTTAAAATGGTACTTGAAATCAGGGTTCTCTCTAAGGTAGGTGCCTGACAGCCACCCAAAGTGGAAATCACAACTTCACATTCTTTACTTTTTTTTAACGTTCATCTGCACAACAGCATATTCTAAATGTCCATAGTAACGTTCATTTTGTCCACAGGTGAAAAAATTGCAAGAGAGGATGCCAATCAAGAAGCAATATGGAAATATCTTAAATAAGAGTTTTATTGTTCTTTTTTGTCAGGTATTATTTAATATTTTCTCATTAATATTTTAAAATTTTCTTATAATATAGTTTTGTGCACCTATTTTATTGTTCTTATTTAAGTATTAAATGCATGACATAATAAATTACCTTTTGGGATATCATTCTTTTATAGTTAAAACAGTAATTAAGGCAGAGAGCCAGTTTTTAAATCATTTAAATCTGGGTGGTATGCCTGATTTTGTTCAATGAGCAATATTTCCTAACTCTTACTATATACCAAGGGTTTCCAAACTACGGCCCATGGACCACATGCGGCCCCCTGAGGCCATTTATCCGGCCCACCACACATCCGCACTTCCGGAAGGGGCACCTCTTTCATGGGTGGTGAGTGAGAGCAGTGCAGGATGAATCCACACCCATATCTCCCATTAAAATACTGGTCAGTTTGTTGATTTAAATTTACTTGTTCTTTATTTTAAATATTGTATTTGTTCCCATTTTGTTTTTTTACTTTAAAATATGTTCAGTGTGCATAGGGATTTGTTCATAGTTTTTTTTATAGTCCGGCTCTCCAACGGTCTGAGGAACAGTGAACTGGCCCCCTGTGTAAAAAGTTTGGGGACCCCTGATATATACCATTAAAATATTCTGATCTAATAAGAAAATTCTGTGCAATAGTTTATTAAATACTTCTTTGATAGTTTATTAAATGTAGCTTTAAATTATTTAACAACACATTTTAAAGAACTGAGTTGAAGTCACAAACTAACTTTAAGAGAATGGTATACCCATTTTTTTTTACCCATTTATGAGTATATATTACTCTACCTATTTGGGCAGTCCCCAAGTTACAAATAAGAACACTTCTGTTGGTTTGTTTCTAATTTGAATTTCTATGTAAATTGGAACCAGTACATTTATCAATTAAATGCATCTTAGCTGTTTGTCAATATATAGTGTTTATTTTTACCTTTGTGTGTATATAGATATTTAAAAACATTTTAAACCTATAAGACCTATCTTGTTTGTAACCTGGGGACTGCCAATACTTCTATTGTAATTTGAACTAAATGTATTGATGACACTGGGAAAAAAAATTTTGTTGCATCCACAAAAGCACTTGTTCTTACCTAATTCGAGTGTGCTGATCTCAAATCTGAAATTAGTTTTTCTCTGTAAGCTACAGCTTTCTGCAATTCAAGACTTTAGGTTTTCATATTATTGTAAAAATTTTCAACATTTAGTTTAACATAATGAAGTAGAATGTCTTCTTGGGCATCATCTTTGTGAAAATATAATTTTTATAATGCAGTAAATATGTTAATACACTAAATGATATAATTGCATCAGAATTTGTCTACAATTTGAAAATAGAACATATTAAAATACTTATTTTAATCATAAAATTTGCACAAACTTCTTTAAATTCTATTCAGGCAAAAATTAGTGTTTGTAGCTCTTGCGTTTGTGTACTTGTTAAGGACAATCTTGTTTGATGCTCCAGCAGTAGTCTGCTCATCACTAACAGTTCCAAGATTTTCGGGAAACTTATCAAGGTAACTATTCAGAAACTGAATCTTAACGCTCATGTTACATCCAATGTTATGGAAAGCTAACAGCATCCTTTGAACCAGAAGTTCATAGTTTTCTGCTCTTTTGTTGCCGAGGAAGTTCTTTGAAACTGCCACAAAAGACTGCAATGCTGCTTTCTCCTCCTTATTCATCTTCCTGGCAAATTCTTCGTCACATATGATGGTTCGAATTTAAGATCCATCGAATACAATTGCTTTTATCTTCTCAAAACACAAGGCAGGAAAAGCAGAAATAATATCTTGAAAGCATTCACTTCCTCTGTTCAAAGACTGTACAAACTGCTTCATTAAGCCAAGTTTGATGTGAAGTGCGGGAAAAATTTAAGATCCACACAAATAATGCAGTTATGCTCCTCATACTTCAGAAAGCCAAGGACAATTTTTATGTCATTATAATCTTCTCGCAGATGAGTTGAATAAACAATTGGAACCTCTGCATAAACATTACCGTGGTGTAGAACACATTTCAGACTCCATTTAGAGCTGCCAAGAAATAGCTGCTGCCTGACCAGGCGGTGGCGCAGTGGATAGAGCGTCAGACTGGGATGCGGAAGACCCAAGTTCGAGACCCTGAGGTCGCCAGCTTGAGCGTGGGCCCATCTGGCTTGAGCAAAGAGCTTACCAGCTAGGACCCAAGGTTGCTGGCTCCAGCAAGGGGTTGCTCAGTCTGCTGAAGGCCCGTGGTCAAGGCACATGTGAGAAAGCAATCAACGAACAACTAAGGTATAGCAATGGCAATGAACAACTAATGATTGATGCTTCTCACCTCTCTCCGTTCCTGTCTGTCTGTCCCTATCTATCCCTCTCTCTGACTCTCTCTCTGTCCCTTTAAAAAAAAAAAAGAAAAGAAAAGAAATAGCTGCCATTCTGTTGAACTGTAATTGGTAACACCTAGCTGGCTGAGAAGACTACTGATATCATGACAGTAAACAAAGTGTTTGTCTTTGGAGAAAAAGTCCATAAAAATTTGTTCACGCTTCCTGAAATGAAATATTTTAGCTGACTGGTCAAGTACATTCTTTTCTTGAAGCCTGGAGGCTAATAACTCAGCTGCTTTCTTGAATAAGCCCAAATTTCTTACTAAGTCACTCAATATGGATTGGCTAAACTGCTGAGGGGTTAATGACTGCTTAGCATCAGAAGAAGACCCTTCAGATTCTACAACCATTTCCTCATGCATCTTATCAAAATACACGTTATCACCATGTTCACTTTCTTCATCTTAGAAGAAATAAAACCATTGAAAACTGGAACTGGGAGTATCTCAGAGTGTGGGATAGGTCCTATTGCTGAAGGAATATTAGGATTTGTGGTCATATGCCGTTTTTTCTTGTCGATGCCCTGTGTATGGATCAGACAGAAATAACAGTCACTGCTGTGATCCTTAGGTTCACGCCAAACCATGGGAATACCAAAAGGCATTCTTTTCCATTTTCCTTTTGTCCAGTCACAAAACATTTCCTCACAATTATGACACACAATATGAGAAGCCCAATTCTTGTCTTGATCGTCAAGGGGAATTTGAAAATAGGCAATATATGCACGTGTCACAAATGCTGAAATATTGTGCCTTTGATGTTGAAGTGTGTAACAGCCACATATATAACAGAAGGTGTCAGGACTATTTTTTACATTTACGCCTACTCAAAGAAGCCATGATTCAATCTTAAAACAAAATAAGAAGGTGTTTTTATCAGATAATAATTTTTTACATTTGAAAACAACTACAATTATGTAAAATTGATGTTTGTAAAACATTAATTGCCTTGTGGCTTTGTTCAATTTAAGAGTCGTTGCTCTTTAACTCCAATTTAAAAACCAGTGCATGCCATTAACTGTAACAAAAAGAAATTAAAATTGCATAAAATCTAGAGCATGCACCAAAAAACAGATTTCAGATTTGGAATCAGCAATGCAGATATATACATAAAAGGTTCTAAAACCTCATGCAACAGAAAATTCAAAAGAAATTGTTTCCTTTCCTGACCAGGCAGCAGCACAGTGGATAGAGAGCATCGGATTGGGATGTGGAAGACCCAGGTTTGAGTCCCCAAGCTTGCCAGCTTGAGCGCGGCCCATCTGGCTTGAGCAAAAGCTTGTCAGCTTGGACCCAAGGTCGCTGGCTCCAGCAATGGGTTGCTAGGTCTGCTGAAGGCCCAGGGTCAAGGAACATGTGAGAAAGCAATCAATGAACAACTAAGGTGTTGCAATAGCAATGAAAAACTAATGATTGATGCTTCTCACCTCTCTTCATTCTTGTCTGTCTGTCCCTATCTATCTCTCTCTCTGACTCTCTCTGTCCCTGTAAAAAAAAAAAAAAAAAAAAAAAGAAAGAAAGAAATTGTTCCCAAGTGTGATGAAAGATGATAAAAATAACTAATAACATTGTTTCGGCAATATTTTGATATACTACCTCACCAAATGGTGTTTTGATTTTTATGCTCTTTTGCTTCCTACAGTTGCAGTTAACCAAGAGAACATTATTTTGTGTCATATTTTTTATAGCTAAATAATATAGAAAATGTGTAATGGAATATTATTAAGTAGCTTATATGTCCTACACAGCATACAACAATTATTCAGGAAACCCAATATTATTCTCATTGCAGATTAAGAAATGAAACTGGGAGGGTAAGCAGCTAGCCCAATTCAAATGTCTGGTTAGTAAGTGAAGGTGGGTTCCTGTGTAAAGTTCTCTGACATTTTGGCTCTAAATTCAGGTTCTAGTCACTGTACTAATCTGCCTCCTTCAAATACTATTTATCAAACTGAGCATGCTAGCCAGAGTAATGCTACCTGATAAGCAGTATATACTACCATCACTCTTGAATCAAAATTTCTCTGTGAATTTTAAGACCTATAAGTAGCACTTCAAATAACCTGGCAGTATGTAATTTGAAACCTTTGTACGCTGGCAACAATGGTGTTTGCTTACTACAGGGTTCTCCAAACTACGGTCCATGCGGCCCCTGATACCATTTATCCGGCCCGAAGAGGCACCTCTTTCATTGGTGGTCAGTGAGAGGAGCACAGGATGCATCTGCACCCATAGTTTCCATTGAAATACTGGTCAGTTTGTTGATTTAAATTTACTTGTTCTTTATTTTAAATATTGTATTTGTTCCCGTTTTGTTTTTTTACTTTAAAATAAGATATGTGCAATGTGCATTGGGATTTGTTCATAGTTTTTTTTTTATAGTCCGGCCCTCCAATGGCCTGAGGGACAGTGAGCTGGCCTCCCGTGTAAAAAGTTTGGGGACCCCTGGCTTACTATGACAATAGTAGTATGCTTACTACTGATTGAAAACGTTACATAGATTTATACAGTAGAAGGGACTAGATTATTCTAGATTATTTGTGCTTGTCAGAGAGAGTCCAAAGAATGTAAAAAATATACTTACCTAGGAAAAAAACTATATTCCTACACAGTTTGATATTAAAAGTTATTTAAAATAATACATATTTGCCTTCCTTCAGATATATTACTCTAATAATAAATTTAAACAAATATGTTTTTATTTGGCCTGATATCATCTAGTAACCATTTGTTGTCACAAAATTAAGACTAAATTGGATATAGAATGATTACAGTTAGCCCATTTTTACTTTAATTTTATAAACTAACCAAATAAACTATTATTTTGCATGATATTATTTGTATTTTGCTATGGTATTAAAATCTTTCTGCTTTTAACTTATTTTATTGAGAATGAGCTTATTCCTTTCTTTGAACAAATAATTCTACTTTTTCCACTTTGATGGTTATTCACATCTCTCATGATTATTTATGTATTTCTAAATAAAACACCAGAAAATCTTTGAATTGCAGTCTGAAGAACTAGTTAAAATATCAAGTACTATATGATAATATACATCACAGAAGGGGAAGAAAATCCTGCTGAATATGACTGCTCTTGAGAGATACCAAACAATGCCCACTTTTGAGTCTGCATGGAACAGATCCTTATGATATTAAAGGCCTAACTGTTCTTCCAATGATGCACATATGTAATTGCTTTTAGAGATACTAAAAATGAGGTCCTTAACAGGTTTCTGTGCTGATGTACTCCATTGTGCATACAGACAATGAGTTGGGGAAGAGAGCTAAGAAGAATTAAACCTTACACTTACCACTGTCAGATGGTTCCGATCAATGTTTAAGAGCTTGTTAAAACTTTACTTTTAGGAGATTGAGGGAAATAACAGATTTACCTAGGTTCTCCAAATTCTTTGTCTTTTTTTTTTTTAGATAAATGGGCAAACTTGCTTAGTTCCTTCTCCAAACTCATGCCAATAAAATTACATACTCTGATACTATAAAACACAGTCAAACTAGACACTGAAAAGATCTACAGAATTCCTATATTGGTACCTAACCGTTACTTTTTAAATTCAAATAATATGGGAACAATATTTTGTTCAGAGAATACATTTCCTTGATGAATAAAATGAGCAGAGACCAACAGAGCCCACTTGTTTCATCATTCTACATCTATAACGACCGCACTGCCCCCTAGTAAACACTGAAATTAGAAATAGTCTGATTCCAAATCTTTCTTTTTGTCTTTTTTCTTTTATTATTTTTATTATTAATTGTAATGGAGTGACATTAATAAATCAGGGTACATATGTTCAAAGAAAATATCTCCAGGTTATCTTGTCATTCAGTTATGTTGCATACCCATCACCCAAAGTCAAATTGTCCTCTGTCACCTTCTATCTGGTTTTCTTTGTGCCCCTCCCCTCTCCCCTCTCCCTCCCTCTCCTCTCTCCCCCCACCCTGTAACCACCACACTCTTGTCCATGTCTCATAGTCTCACTTTTATGACCCACCTATGTATGAAATCATGCTGTTCTCATTTTTTTTTTCTGTTTTACTTATTTCACTTCGTATAACGTTATCAAGGTCCATACATTTAGTTGTAAATGATCCGATGTCATCATTTCTTATGGCTGAGTAGTATTCCATAGTATATATGTACCATGGCTTTTTAATCCACTCGTCCTCTGACGGACACTTGGGCTGTTTCCAGATCTTCGCTATTGTGAACAATGCTGCCACAAACATGGGGGTGCATTTCTTCTTTTCAAACAGTGCTATGGTGTTCTTAGGGTATATTCCTAAAAGTGGGATAGCTGGGTCAAAAGGCAGTTCAATTTTTAATTTTTGAGGAATCTCCATACTGTTTTCCACAGTGGCTGCACCAGTCTGCATTCCCACCAGCAGTACAGGAGGGTTCCCTTTTCTCCGCATCCTTGCCAGCATTTATTCTGTGTTGTTTTGCTGATGAGCGCCATTCTGACTGGTGTGGTGATATCTCATTGTGGTTTTAATTTGCATTTCTCTAATGATTAGTGATGTTGAGCATTTTTTCATATGCCTATTGGCCATCTGTATGTCCTCTTTGGAGAAGAGTCTATTCATTTATTTAGCCCATTTTTTGATTAGATTGTTTGTCTTCCTGTTGTTGAGTTTTATAAGTTCTTTATAAATTTTGGTTATTAACCCCTTATCAGACGTATTGTCGAATATGTTCTCTCATTGTGTGGTTTGTCTTTTTATTCTGTTCTTATTGACTTTAGATGTGCAAAAACTTTTTAGTTTGAAACAGTCCCATTTGTTTATCTTGCCTTTTATTTCATTTGTCCGTGGAGAAAAATCAGCAAATATATTGCTGCGAGAGATGTCGGAGAGCTTACTGCCTATGTTTTCTTCTAAGATGCTTATGGTTTCACGGCTTACATTTTAAGTCTTTTATCCATTTTGAGTTTGTTTTTGTGAATGGTGTAAGTTGATGGTTTAGTTTCATTTTTTTGCAAGTAGATGTCCAATTTTCCTAACACCATTTGTTAAAGAGACTGTCTTTACTCCATTGTATGTTCTTTTTTCCTTTGTCAAATATCAGTTGTCCATAAAGGTGTGGGTTTATTTCTGGGTTCTCTGTTCTGTTCCCTTGATCTATGTGCCTGTTCTTATTCCAGTACCTAGCTGTCTTGTGTACAATGGCTTTGTAGTATATCTTGATAATCGGAAGAGTGATACCTCCTGCTTTATTTATTTATTTTTATGATTTCTGAGGGTATTCGTGTTCCTTTTTGGTTCCATATAAATTTTTGGAATATGTATTCTTTATCTTTAAAGTATGTCATTGGTATTTTAATTGGAATTGCATTGAACTTATGAATTGCTTTGGGTAATATAGACATTTTAATGATGTTTATTCTTCCTAACTATGAGCACGGTCTCTGCTTCAACTTGTTTGTATCTTCCTTGATTTCTTTTATCACTATATTATAATTTTTTGAGTCAAAGTCCTTAACCTCCTTGGTTAAATTTACTCTTAGGCACTTTATTTTTTTGTTGCAATAGTGAAGGGGATTGTTTCTTTAATTTCTTTTGCTGACAGTTCATTGTTGATATATAGAAATGCCTCTGATTTCTGAGTATTAATTTTATATCTTGCCACCTTGTCCAGTAGTTTTTAGACTGAGTCTTTAGGATTTTCTATATACAATATCATATCATCTGCAAATAATGACAGTTTTACTTCTTCTTTTCCAATTTGGATGCCTTTTATTTCTTCTTCTTTTTGTTTGCTGTACCTAGGACTTCCAGAACTATGTTGAATAAGAGTGGTGAAAGGGGGCACCCCTGCTTGGTTCCTAATCTAAAGGGAATTGCTTTTAACTTTTGTCCATTTAGTATGATGTTTGCTGTGGGTTTTTCATAGATGGCCTTTATCATGTTAAGGATTGTTCCCTGTATTCCCACTTTACTGAGAGTTTTGAGCATGAATGGGTGCTGGATTTTATCAAAAGCTTTTTCTGCATCTATTGAAATTATCATGTGATTTTTGTCCTTCCTTTTGTTTACGTGATGAATCACATTGATTGATTTGTGAATATTGAACCAGCCTTGCCTCTCCAGAATAAATCCCACTTGATCATGGTGTATGATTTTTTTCATATATTGCTGGATCTGATTGACTAATATTTTGTTGAGAATTTCAGCATCTAAATTCATCAGGGATATAGGCCTATAATTTTCTTTCTTTGTGTTGTCTTTGCCTGGTTCAGAATTATGCTCGCCTCATAAAAGGAGTTTGGAAGTCTTCCTTCCTCTTGAATTTTTTGAAATAGCTTGAGGAGGATAGGAGTTAGTTTTTCTTTGAATTTTTGGTAGAATTCATTTGTGAAGCCATCAGGCCCAGGACTTTTCTTTTTTGGTAGTTTTTTGATAACTGTTTAGATCTAATTTGATGTAATTGGTCTGTCTAGGTGTTCTGATTCTTCCAGATTGATTTTTGGAAGGTTATATGATTCAAGAAATTTGTCCATTTCACCAAGATTGTCTAATTTTTTGGCATAGAGTTCTTCATAGTATTTTCTTACAATGCTTTGTATTTCTGTTGTGTCAGTTGTTATTTCTCCACTCTCATTTCTAATTCTATTTATTTGAGTCTTTTTTTCTTGGTGAGTCTAGTTAAAGGTTCATCGATCTTGTTTACCTTTTCAAAGAACCTGCTCCTTGTTCCATTGATCCTCTGTATTGTTTCCTTAGCCTCTACGTCATTTATTTCTCTTCTGATCTTTATTATTTTCTCCTTCCTTCTACTAGTTCTTGGCTTTATTTGCTGTTTTTTTTCTAGTTCTTTTAGATGCAGGGTCAAGTTGCTTATTTGAGCTTTTTCTAGCTTCTCATGGTATGCCTGTAGTGCTATGAACTTCCCTCTCAGCACTGCTTTTGCTGTGTGCCATAAATTTTGAGTTGATGTATGCTCATTATCATTGGTTTCTAGAAACTTTTTTATTTCATCTTTGATCTCATTGTTAATCTTGGCCAGGCTCTATAAGCCTTAACTGGTTTTAGCCTTTGCCCCTTTTTCATGGGTGGGACTGCTCACCACACTTGGGCCACAAGCCTGGGCACCAAGGGCAAGGGTGAGCACTTTTGCTCGGCTGCGGGTCTCTGTCAGCCTTTTCCTCCATCTGGGAGGGGCTTCTGGTGCATGCTCAGCTGCGCTCCGGGCTTCCGCCCTGCCTCAGTCAACCTCAGCTCCTAGGCCGGACTGCTGCTACGCACTCTACCAGGAGCCAGGCTTCCACCCCACCTCCACTGGCAAAGCTGGTTTGTGCATGGCTTCAAGCCTCGGAGGCCGAGTGAGGCTGCATGCCTGCTCGCCCCTCCCAGCGGTGGATATCTGCTTGTTCCCACCTCCCTCTTTTCCCCCACAGTTGGGGTCGCAGGTTGGCCTGCAACCGCCAGACCACTTTTGCCCATTCCCTCCACCTCCACTGGGCTAGACTGAGCTCATGCCAGCCAGCTCGGCTTCTGCCCCCACCGAGGGAACCGTGCTTCTGCATCCTGCCACCACCCACCCTCCAGCAAGCCCTCAGTAGTGTGGGTGGGGGCGCTGCAGCTCAGAACCTAACACTCCATACTATAGTCCTGAAAGCTTCTTCCTTTTAAGGGACTGTGCTCTGATTGCCACAGGGGAGCCTGTTTGGCTGGTGTCCTGCTTCCTGTTGCTTGTTCCAGGGGAAATATTGTTTCAGGTTTGTGGAGTGACTCAGCTCGGGGTTTAGGATGGCTGTCCCTCAAAGCTTTTCTCCCTGTGCCTTCCAGACCACTCTCTCTTCCCGGTGTTCTGGTTTTCTCCTCTCTCCCTGTCCCCCTGAGTCCCGGGTGAGTGGTTGTGAGAGAAGTTTTCTCCGCTGTCCTTTAAGAAGATTCCTGGGTCTGAGACAACTGTCTCTTTCTCACAAACAGTATCCTAACCTGTTTCCCAGCTAAATACTGTCCATACACCTCTTCTAAGCTCTGGGGCTGCAGTCTGGGGCTTTGTTCCTGGGACCCAGGTCCCTACCCTTCCGCTAGCCTCTCTTCCCACCACACGAATCTCTCTGGGCTACCTTTCGCTCCAGGGAGCTGGGCGACCCTTTCCACATTTTTGCTTTTCCTACCAGTCTCAATGTTGCTTCTTCAGTGTTTCCTGGTTGAAAAGTCCTCTCAGTCCAGTTCAACATTGGTTTATCCAAATGATGGCTCTTAAAATCAAGTTATTATCCACTTTGGTTCTGGGAGTTGGAAGTTGGTACGTCTGCTTACTCCATCGCCATCTTGCCCTCTTCTCTTTTTTTCTTTTTTATTGAATTTATTGAGGTGACATTGGTTAATAAAATTATATAGGTTTCAAGGGTACAATTCTATAACACATCATATCCCTATATTGAAATGTGTGTTCACCACCCTAAGTCAAGTCTCCCTCTATCACCATGTATCCCTCTTTAACCTTCTTTTTTCTCCCTTCATCCCCTTCATCCTGGGCTAATCATTATACTATTCTTTGTGTCTATGCTCTAATTTTAATATTTCCTGCTGTCTTGGCTGCTTAACCCATTATTTCCTCCAGGCATCCATCCTCCGGGTCCTCAGAGACTTACCTGGCTATACTTTGCATTGGGCACCACAATTCATCTCCCTTTCTGTTTCTATGGGTAGAGTATTTATTAATCTCCTTTTCTTGCTATACCACCTTGCTGTGTGAAGCAGCAGATTCTTCTGTGAATTGTATTCCAGGTGTTGAACCTGTGTTCTCTCTACTCCAGTCCCAATATGCAGGGTCCAGCTTCAGTCTATTCTTTGGCCCTCACTATTTAGTGACTGAATGAACAAAGTGATTCTTAGACTTGGAGAACATTTATGAAGCTTGAATACTGTCTACCACTGTACTGGCACATGAGATAAATTGCTCCCAGTTTAAGGCAAGGTGAATTTTTTTTTTCTGTCAAAACTACGTGCATTTATCATGGTATCAAACTAACAAAAAGAAATAAATATTCTAATTGTTTAGTTTTTGCTTCCCAGTCCAGTCTTTAGCTTAAGCACTTAATAAAAATATCTTTACATTTTCATCATGATTAACCTTTCCACAACCAGGAGGTTTATTATTGCTTCTATCAAGCCCTGACAATCATCAAACCTTTACTTCACTCCTTTTTCCCCTTCCTTATTATTGTAAAATGGCCAAGCACTGGGGACAGTGGTGTAGCAGAGATATCTTGTCCCCAGTCCTTCCCTAGATGTTGTATTCTCTCAGGGAATGTAATTCTCTTTGCTTTCACTTTATGATTTACCCAAAGTAAACGTGTTGGCCCTGGACAATTGGCTCAGTGGATGGAGCATTAGCCCAGTGTGAGGACATCCTGGTTCAATACCTGTCCAGGGTACACAGGAGAAGCAACCATCTGCTTCTCTCCCTCTCCCTCTTCCCCTTCTCTCCCTTTTCCCCTTCTACAGCCACTGGCTCGATTGGTTCGAGCGTTGGCCTCGGGTACTGAGGATAGCTTGGTTGGTCTGAACGTCAGCCTCAGGCACTAATAGTTTGTTTTGAGCATCAAGCCTCAGACGTAGAGGTTGCCAGGTGGATATCAGTCAGGGTTCATGCAAGAGTCTGTCTCACTATCTCCTCTCCTGTCACTTAAAAAAAAAAGAAACAATACACATGTTCTAGCTGCTGGACACCCCCTCCTCGGCTTAATTCTATGGGTGGTTTATTTTCTAAGCCTGAGGAAAATGCTCAACTGCCTATAGTACTTTGGATTGGGACCTGGAAATTCTACAAAAATTCTTTGTTTTTAGAGAAATCAATTCCTCTAAGATGTTTACTAGCAAGAGTTTCAAACATATTTCTAAGAATGTGGTTAGGCATAGAGTAAAAGGTAACAAAAGGTAAGTCACAATGTGAAAAGTTGGCATTTGTATATGAGGCTGCTTAAATTGGGCAGGGTTGGGCTGCCAAAAATAGTTTTTTTATTCAACATAATATATATTCTGGTTCTACCAATATGCCATATTATTTTTATTTGAATTTTTCTTTTGAAATTGAGAGTCTCAAAAAGGAAATTTTGAGTGAACTATTCTACCAACAGAAATCTTGCATTTGGCTTTGATCCCAAAGCATAAGCAGAAAGGGTATTGTTTGTTTGTAACTGTATTTGTGTTTTCTGTACATTAAAGTGTATTTTGTAAAATAATTTTAAGTTCTTTTTCTAACATCTTGTTAAATACTAGAGTTAGTGACAAATCAATATTTTTTAATACCTAAGAAAAATAGAACTCTGCTCATTGTTGTTACGTTTGAGAATTTTAATTTGGTAACTATAATGATTCTAAGCTTCTCAATGTCTTATTTGATAAATTTTTTTCATTTACTAATTTTTCTAATAAATGATTTGATTTTTTCAATGTGCTTTAAAATTGGAAGAAAGACTTTATAATAATATATATGGAAGCAACATATATATTATTGTAAGATAATTCCAATTTATGTGTAGTTATTCCTCGGATAAAAGATTTTAAAAATTGTTACTTTTTATATATAATTAAACTTTGCATTTGTATATAATTTTATATCTATGCTAGCTTTTTACATAATTAGCTTATTTGATCCTTTTAACAAATTTATGGGGTGGATATATGGAATTAAATATTTTTAAATCCAGTTGCAGCTGAAGAAAATAAAACTAGAGAGGCTATCATCTTAAGAGTAAGGTTTTATAAATCATGTTCACTGGCACTATTCATTCATTCAACAGATAGTTATGTTCTTATTATGTTCATGTCACTCTGTTAAACAATGCATATATGGAAATAACAAGAGAGACAATGTTTCTAATCCTATGTCTCCTAACTCTTATCCAGAGCTTTATCAACTAGACCACATCGACACCTTAATTTGGAAAAATAATTTTAAAAAATTTAAATTTAAATTATGGTATCCAAATTTTATTCTAGGCTTTATTGGATTTTTATAGAGAATTGATAAAAAGAAGAAAAACATAGTGATGATGGGCATTTTACCCTGCTCTAAATCATCTAGATATAACCCAATATCATATCAGAAGCATAAAAATAAACAAGAAAAGAATCTTAGCATGCTTAAATATTATTATAGTAATATTTATTGACAGAAAAATGACAAGTTACTTCCAACACACTAAACTACTTTATTGGGGCTGTAGTGATACATCCAAATCATATATGTTCCCCCTTCACGTTACTGACGTGGTCAATTGGGTAAATCATGTGAAGACCACTGAATGCTAAGACAGCTCAGATAGCCAGAAACACTGTTCAGTGGTTCATATCCACTCTTTTAAGATAAAGATCTGTTCAATGGAACATTGAGAGATAATATTGCTATGTGTCAGGTAATGAGTACCAAAGCTAAACAATTATGCAAGCCTTGGATACCTTATTAGTACAGTGATCATATAATTTATTGTCTAACATGGGACACTGGGTTATGAAATAGAGAGCTATTAATACTTGTGCTGTTTTAAGAGGCATAAACTGGGGACTATCATAAGTCAACTAGATCTAATGGTCACCTTTCTTATGAGATAGTCCCTTGATAAGAAGACTGTTAGACTATACCATCCTTATTTTTAAATGTTCCAGTAAAATCATTATTTAAAAGTTCTGAGCTTCCTTTTCAAAATCTTCAACTAGGTAATCACATAGAGTTTGGCAAAAATAGATTTACAATTAGGACTATGTGAAACACAGAGTTTATTCTTATATTATTATTTATTCATTATTGTATTATTTTCCATATAAACCAATGTAAACCTACTTTTGCCTCACCCTGTGTTTTAGGGATTTCTGTACACATTACTCTCCTCTTTCAATTAACAAAATATTGCCAGACTAACTCAAATAGGAAACTTTTGGTTGCAAGAAACAGAAAGTTCACTTCCAATTAGTTTATTAAAGAAATGGAATTTAATATTTTTTATTCTTAAAAGGTCCAAAGATAAAGCTGGCATAGATAGAAGATTTAAGCTATAGTCCAACAACGACACCAGGACCTGGTGTCTCTTTATTCCACACCTGGTGAAAGCCTCATGACAGACAAATATTCCTGTGATCCCCAAATGACTTTCATCATCTGTAAATTCTGCATGCATTTGCATTACATTAGCATCAAGTAGGTACAAGTATTGTTTTAACATTCACAGAAAGAGTCTATAAAGTTACAGTGTTTATACTAGTTAAGGTTATATGACATCTCTGAACCAGTCTCTGCATACTAGAGAATGAAAGATGCTGACTTGCTTAGCCTGTTATGTGCTTCATTTTTAAAATCAAGGTTGGGGCCAGATTCTCTGTAATTCAAATGAAAAGAGAGAGCTATTGGGAAGGATTGGCCAGGTATTAGGTGGGGGTGGGTGAAAAGTTGTGGCGGGAGAGATGGGATAAATATGAAAGCTGAGAAGGCCATAGAAAATGACTACTGGCCCTGGCGAGTTGGCTCAGTGGCAGAGCATTGGCCCGGCTTGTAGATGTCCCGGGTTTGATTCTGGGTCAGGGCACACAGGAGAAGCAAACCTTCCCCCTTCTTTCTCTCTCTCTCTTCTCCTCCTGCAGCTATGGATTGGTTGGTCCGAGTGAGTTGGCCTCGAGCTGAGCCCTCCAGCTCCTCCTCAAGCACTAAAGTAAATTGTTTGGTTGCTGAGCAATGGAACAACAACCTCAGATGGGCAGAGCATCGCCCCTTAGTGGGCTTGCCAGGTGGCTCCCCATTGGGGCACATGTGGAAGTCTGTCTCTCTGCCTCACTTCCTCTCACTAAAATAAAAAATATTAATAAAAATTAAAAAAAAATGATTACTATCCACACATCAAGAAATTTCTCTGGCCCTGGCCAGTAGGCTCAGTGATAGAGTGTTGACCTAGTGTGTGGAAGTCCTGGGTTCAATTCCCAATCAGGGTATACAGGAGAGGTGACCATATGCTTCTTCACCCCTCCCCCTCCTCTCTCTCTCTCTTCAATCAAGACTCGATTGGTTCGAGTGCATTGGCCCTGCATGCTGAAATTGGCTCCATGGAGCCTCCACCTCAGGTGCTAAAAATAGCTCGTTGAGAGTATGGACTTAAATGGGCAGAGCATCGGCCCAAGACAGGTTACCGGGTGGATCCTGTTTAGGGTGCATGCAGTTTATCTATTTCCCCTCCTCTCACTTGGAAAAGAAAAAAAGAAATCTCTTTAGGATACTGGTGGGAATAGTGAGTATGGACAGATATGAGCAGTAGTAAAGAAACTGAAGCTGCATTAAATGGATTCATTCAGAGTTTAAGTGAGAGATTAGCATCTGGAATATTTCTAGTATTTCTGGTTTGGGTGACTGACAGGATGGTGCTGTTATGGAGAAGGAACCACAGCAAAAGGGGGGATAGGAGAAGAGGAAACTGGGCTTGGGACAGGTTGAGCTTGAATTGACCTTATACTATTTAAGTAGGGTACCCTTAGGTTCTTGTTTGTTTGTTTCATTTTTCTATTACAGTCTACTAATTGCTACCTCAAAGTCTACTCTCCATTCTCCTCTATAATATCAAGGTCACCGATGTACCTGGTTAGAAATATAAATTTCCCAACCTCAGTTGTAGGTTGTTGTGACCAATAAGTTGTAAGAAGAATCTGCTGGGATCTGGAAAATTTCTTTATAGGGCTGGGCCTAGCTGCAAATGTACTTTTGGGTTTTTTCCTTTATTCCTTAATCTCTTAGATAATAAGCTGAATGGTGCACATCTGAACATAAATCAGGAGCTTAGGGAAACATCTGAGGTATAAATTCTTCACATTTCAGTACAAGTTAATGCATACATACTAAATGATACCTGCAATATCAGTATGATGCAGTCTGAAGGGTATAGAATGATGCTTTTCAACTGGTCATTGTGGGAAAGGAAGGGCATTCCAAATGGAAGAAACAGATTAACATACAAAGATGTAAGAAAATAATCAATTATTCATTTTATCCATAAGGAAAATTCTCACATTTAAAAATTCAGAACTGTTGAAAACATTAGGAAACTATGAGTATATGGGACTAAAAATGTCCTTTTGATTGAAATACAGTTAAAATGGTTAAACATCCTTATGTACTAAACTAATTAATTCTTTATTTTTATTTTTATTTTTGGCCCACGTTGTTACCATATCTATTTTGGCATCACCTGGGTACATTATCTTTTTTTTCTTCTTTTAACTCACTGATGACCTCAACTCAAAGTTTGTAAGATCAGTAACATTACTCTCCACCTAACGTGTTTAATGCTTGTCTATGAGCTGGTTTCTCAATCTGTTCAATATGAAGCTCTGTATTTCTCAGTTACATGTGGTATATTGTTTGTGTAAATGTCAGTTCTGAAAGTCTAGAAAAAGAAATTTCATATTCTATGTCTCAATATTAGTATATTGTAAAAGAATTTCTACAAAGAAAATTATGGCTAAAACAAACTGAGACAGAATTGTAAAGTTAGTGGTAAGCCATTTGACACCATTATGAGAAGTTGAAACATAAATATTTTCTCCTAATTTTAGTCTAATCCTTCATTTAGAATCTGAACAAGCGGTGCCAGACCAGAGCAGAAAGTAATTCCCTCCAGTGGAACACTGGATGAGACAGGAATGTAAAGACTGGATGTTCTGTGACCACAGTTTCAAGGCTAAAAAATGTACTTTTTATACCAGTTATTTAGATTTATTGCCATATTTGGCTATGCAACTTTTGTACATATGTATAGATATAGATATACATATACCTATATTGAGATATATACATAGATACATTTTATTTTCAACTTTTTTACATTAGAAAAATGAAATAGATAAGTATTAACTGAATTGAAATAGGTTGTCTTGTTATCTTCAGAAAAGTTAAAATTTATAAACATTTTTAGGACCCAGAAAGTTGAAAATTTTTTATTAAGAGTAAATAATGGATAAAAAAATCCAAGAGGGAAAACATAATTTACACACACCCAAGCTAAAAGTACGTAAATATTTTCATGTGAGTTCACCCTTTCAAGAACTAGAACCACACGATCTTTTGTTGTTTCCCACAACTTTTGTCAAAATGGTCATTCATTCAAGAAATATTTAAAAAAGTCAATATAACTCAGAGCATGATGATTATCAGTTGAGAATAGTTACTTGCATTCATATAATATTCCCTAGTACTTTAACATTCAGTCTTTCATTTGATTCTGATCATGGCCCTGTGATTTAGATATGATAGCTACTGTATTGTCTTTTTATATAGGCGCACATTGATTTGGAGAAGATGAGTAACTGCTCCCCAGCTGCAGAGAATGCAGGCCAGTTTCTGACACTTCTTTGAAAAATCTTTCTACTATAACATAATAGTTGCCTTTTATTGCTATGAATACTTCATTTTAAAGCCCTCTAAAGCACCAGATGTTGGCAAACAGGAAATCAAACAAATGAAAATCTTGTGGGCACAACTCAGTTAAAAGGTTGATTCTCCTCAGGGAATTATAATAATTACCTTATTTTTCATGATTAAAATGTGCCTCTAAAATTTCTCCTAGACCCTCCTCTATGAGAACCAATAATATACCTGAATGTCAATAACCCTTAAATGCCAGGTTTATCTTTTAAATGCAAGATAGAATATAAAAGCAGATGGGATGCCGTGTACTCAAGATAACTTGATCCATTTTTCCAAATCAGCAGCCCTCAAAATGTCTCATTACCAACCTCTTTGCTAAGTTCCCCCAGACAGAACAATAACTCAGGAAACCCCAAACCCCAATCAACTTGGATGAGATTTCTAGATCAAACACCTAGTCCTTTTCTTATATTCTCTCTGCCTTCACAAAGAACACAAAAAAAAGTCTGGGTCTTTTTACAATATGAGCATAGAACCATTTCCAACCTACCCCAAATGCCATTCCACTTGGTAACTTGAGTATAGTAGAAGACATGGCAGAGAGATTATTCATGGCTCAAACAGAGAAGTAAAGACTGTCTACCCTGCAATTTGGGCTTTACTTAAGGTCCTACAGAAAGAGCTGCATTTGGGAGCTTGGGTGGTCCATTATTGGCAGGGACTAGAGGAAAAGTGAAGCAATGCATGAGACACAGAAGACGAGCCTAGAACTAAATGCAACTGTGACACCAACACGTCAGCCAATACCCACCCCTTTCTGTTGTAATGCATGATCTTTTAAATTTAGTGATTTGTTTTTTACCAAAATGCCACAAAGTATGTTCTTTCATTCTTGTTTTCCATTCAGAACACTGTGTTCTAAAAGAGAGAATTTTCTACCATGAAAAGTAATTGTTTTGACCATGTAAACAAGAGAAAAGTTATTTAAACCTCTTGTCTCCTACTCATACACTGATTGTTCAAATATATAACATAAAATAGTAACAGTACAAGAACAGACAGTATACAATAAAGAAATGCAAACAGCCACTTATATTAATAGCCAAGGAAATGCAACTCAAACCAATAATCAAATGGTGTTTTCACCTGTTATGTGGGCAAAGAATTTAAGTGAAATAAGCCAGTCAGAGTAAGGAATCTAATAAACAAAATAAATGGATGAACAAAATAGAAACAGGCATGGATGCATAGAACAGACTGATAATTCTCCAGGGGTGGGGGTTGGAAGGCCTGGATGAAAGAAGGTGAGGGATTAGAAAAAAAAAAAATATATATATATATATATATATACACACACACACACACACACACACACACAAAACACATAGACACAAACAACAGGGTGGTTGGTGATAGCCAGTGGGAAAGGGGGGTGGTAGAGGCTGGGTGGAGGTGGGCAAAAGGGGGAGGATGGGGATGAAAGAGACATTGCTTGAGGCAATGAGCACATGCTGCAGTGTGCTGTTGTTGTTTTACTGAGTTGTACACTTGAAACCTGTATGGTCTTGTGAACCGATGTCATCCCAATAAATTCAATTAATAAAGAAAAATATATATCCAGCATTGTTTCGGATGTGCAGGACCAGATTCTCATTAACTGCTGATAAAACTGTAACTTGACAATAATAAAGAAAAATACATATCTAGTATTTTTTAGGATGTGAGGGACCATATTCTTATTAACTGCTAATAAAAGTGTAACTTGACAAAAACTTGTCTGGAAGGCAATTTGGAAATTTATCTAAAATATTTAATACACATGTGGAGGAACTTCTGTGTCAAAGAATATGATCTATTGGGCCTGACCAGGTGGTGGCGCAGTGGATGGAGCTTCGGACTGGGATGCGGAAGACCCAGGTTCAAGACCCAGAGGTCGCCAGCTTGAGCGTGGGGTCATCTGGTTTGAGCAAAAAAAAAAAAGCTCACCAGCTTGGACCCAAGGTCGCCGGCTCCAGCAAGGGGTTACTCAGTCTGCTGAAGGCCCACGGTCAAGGCACATGTGAGAAAGCAATCAATGAACAACTAAGATGTTGCAACAGTAACGAGAATATGATCTATTGGGACATATTAATCACCAGAATGTTTGTAAGAGTTTGTCCCAGTTAGAACAGAGCTGATTGGTTGGATTTCTATTTTCATTGGATAGTAACATGGTAT
Source organism: Rhynchonycteris naso (assembly GCA_037038555.1). Classification (NCBI taxonomy): domain Eukaryota; kingdom Metazoa; phylum Chordata; class Mammalia; order Chiroptera; family Emballonuridae; genus Rhynchonycteris; species Rhynchonycteris naso. The sequence goes on along the minus strand of CM073000.1, from coordinate 35,762,487 downwards.
ATTAGTTTAAATATTTTGATTATCACTCCTGACAGTACCAGCGCTCACTTGGATGTATCTCCCATGCTAGATATGAGTGTACTTTTTAAAAAGTAATAATCTGCTAATAGGTAAATGGTATTTCTCAATTAAATTTATATTTATGTAATTGTTAGTAAGTTTGAACATGTTTTTATGTTTACTCAACACTGTTGTTTTTCTTTTGTAAATTACCTATTTATATAATTTGATTTCATTTTTCTATTAAATTGTTTCTCGGTTATTCATTAGAACTATATATTAAAGATAGTACATTTCTTATAGCTAATTTTCCCCATTGGTCTTCATATGTTATACTTTTGTTTTCTTTTATTAAGTGAGTGGCAGAGATGCAGGAAGGCAGAGACAGACTTCTGCATATGTCTTGGGTGGAATCTACCTCGCAAGCTACCTAAGGGCCATGCTCTGCCCATCTGGGGCCTCTGTCTTATTGCTTGGCAACTAAGCTCTTTCAGTACCTGAGGTGAGCCCATGGAGCCATACTCAGTGCCCGGGGCCAAATTGCTTGAACCATTCGAGCCATGGCTACAGGAAGGGAGTGGAGAAGAGAGAGAGCAAGAGAGAGAAAGGGGAGGGGTGGAGAAGCAGATGGTTGCTTCTCCTGTGTGTCCTGACTGAGAATCAAACCCAGGACTTTCACATGCTTGGCCAACATTCTACCGCTGAGCCAACTGGCTAGGGCCCATATTTTATACTTCATAATACATACAAATTTTGAAAATTTTCTCTAAGATAATGCTAATTTTTCTTCATAACTACATATATAAAATATTTAAAGTTTTCAGTGAAACATAGCTATTCCTTCATTATGTTTGTTTTTGAGTACATACAGAATTTTAAAGTTTTCCTTGTAGTCAAATTAGCTATTTCTTCCCTTTTAAAGTCTTAGAATTACTCAGAGAATTCTTCTTTATGCTAAATAAAATAATTACTTCGGTTTAATTTTAAATATTTATCTCTGTAATACAAGTACAGTTTATTTTGATGTATGTATGAAGTGAAGACTTCTTAACAAAATATAATTTGATTCATGATTTGTGATTTTGTATTTGGCTTAAAACATTGATGTACATCCTAGGGTTTGTTTCCTGATTATTTATTCTGTTCCTTTCTTCAGCTTTTGTTTTTAATGTTCTCATAATTGTGATTATTTAACCTTGTTTGTCATGTAGTATCTGAAAAGACATATCCCATTCTTTCATTTTCCAGATTTTTGTTTATAACATTTTTAATACCTTCTATATTGTATTAAATACCAATAATAATAATAAAATAATCATTGATTTAAGTTGAGAAGAAGAAACATATTTATCATTGTTAGGCCTTTTATCCAGGTTTATGATATGAAACTTCATATACTAAAGTCCTTTTAAATCTTTCTAAAAAAACTGTAGATTTTTTATATTAATCTTGGCTAGATTATTCATAGGTGGATTTAATTTTATGATTTTTAGTTTTGGGGGGTTTTTTTTTTGCCTTATGGTCATTTAGATTATTTTAAATTATATATTTTTATTCTTGTTTAATACTTATTACAATTTACATTGCATATAACCAGGTTTCTGAACTTAGAAATTTTTTAAAATTTTGTGTATTTCTCATGGCTTACTTTAAAATTCTGGATAGTCAATCATATCTGAAATGACAATACTTTATTTACTGATTTCCAATACTTAAGTTTCATATTTCTGATTAATATATTGTCATTATCTAGAACTTATTGGAAAATATTAAATAATGATATTTGATAGTCTATTTATTTTATGCCTGAGTTTAATGAGAAGTTCTGTAGTGTTTTATCATTAAGCAAAAAACTGGCTTATAATTGAAAAAGAATATTCTTGCACAGGTTAAAAAATTATTCATCTGTTTAAATTTTTTTAGATTTTAAATCGTGAGTAGATATGGAACTTTATTAAGTGAATTTATTTTTTGCTTTTTATTCATAAGGTCCTGTAGTCTTTCTCTTGCAACTTATTATTCCTTAGGTAAGAAGTGGAGAGACAGAGTGATAGACTCCTGCATGCACCCCAACTGGAATCCACCTGGTAAGCGTCCTATCAGGCAATACTCTGCCCATCAGAGCCATTGCTCTGTTGCTCAGCAACCAAGCTGTTTTAGCTCCTGAGGTGAGGCCATGGAGCCATTCTCAGCACCTGGGGCCAGCTTGCTCCAACCAAGCCATGACTGCAGGAGAGAAAGAGAGAAACAGAGAGGGAGAGAAAGAAGGGAAAGGGTGGAAGGGTAGAGAAGCAGATGGTTGCTTCTCCTGTGTGCCCTGTCTGGGAATCGAACCCAGAACATCCACATGCCAGGCTGACACTCTACAACTGAGTGTCAACCAGCCAGGGCTGAGAATTTATTTTTATATCGACCATTTTTTGTTAGAGATAGTGTTGCAGCTATAACTTGTAGGTTTCAAGAAAGGTATGACAATATTTTATTCTTTGGATGTGACAAACTGGTGAATTCAATAAAGAACTGTACTAATGAAGTACTTACTATCTTCCCAAATAAAGGATAGTTATGGTTTTAGATATTGAAAAATTCCAAATGCCTTTAGTATTTGGTTTTATTGTACATGTTTTTAAAGCAGAAGATTTTTCTTCAAATTATTGTTTGCTAGACTCAAGTGAACAGAGGTCTGGAACTACTGAACACATTTCAGCTAACTTGGGAAGCAGAAGTTGGCCCAGGACTATGCAGGGAGAAACCACAACAGGAAGGTAAAATTCACCCCAGTTAATTTACAAAACTAAAAATGTCCACGTGGAAGTATAAGTGTCATCTTTTCATTCTGCAACTTCAGTCTTTCACGTAAATGGCAGGATAAGGACTCTTATACTTCAATATTGACAGATCTCATAGCTGAAGATAGACAAATGACCAGATGAAAATTTCACATCGTAATACTCCTTGTCAACTAATCATTAAAAATTAATTCATGGCAAATTCATATCAGATGTCTGGAATAAAACTGCTTAAGTTTTTTTTAAGCATCCTTGAGAACAAGTTTCTGGCATGAACAAGAAAATAAGTTAGAGAATATTAATAAATGTATAAAAAATTGCATGGGAAAATGTTTTTGTTCTGGAAAACAGCTTGAAGTGCTTGTCTCTTGAAACTGCATAGATGGTTTCCATACTCAGATCTATATATGTGTTGCCAGAAAACGATGAAAGGGAGGAAGAAAAGGAATGTCCATTGCTGGGGAGGAACAGGAGAGCCTGATGTGCTTCAGGGATTCAGGTTGTACATCAAACATATTTAAGATGCTAACTCACACCACAGATAGAGCACCAATCCTCCTTTTAATTACACACACACACACACACACACACACACACACACTATTGCGGAAATACTTGAAGGATTACATTTAGGATTTTTTTTTTTTTAGTATTTCTTCAGTATATTTGACAAATCCACAAATGATGTAGAACTTCAGTTGGAAAGACTTCTAAAATAAATGTCATATTTTCCATCTATTCACTGATTTCTAGTTACTTAGACTTGAGCCTTTATTTTATAATAATAGTTCAAACAACAAAGACCACAATACCTTACAATGGAAATAATGATTTGAGAGTCAAAAACTGCTAAAGAGAAGAACTGACTTATATGTTTATTTAAAGACTTTCCACAGAACAATGATTTTTAAAGTAAGTTCTTATCTCCACTATTATAAGATTTTCATGGGAAAATTGCAGTTGGGCAAGTGAGTTCCTTCTCATGATTAAACTCAGTTCTTCACTGTGGCATGTTGCCATTATTAAGGCTTGTAAAAATCTCTTTTGCAGATTTTTAAGGAAGGTAAATTTCATTACCCCCATCAGAGTTTATGTGTCTACAGACAAAAGATAAACTCACTGAACTCATACAAATGCAGAGTTCAATGGAATAAGGTTATTGAACTACTATTGCAACCAATAGCATAAACAATGCAATCTATTTACAATATTACATTAAAAGCAAGGCTAGAAAAAACTTTCAGATAATCATCTATGTAAACAAAATTATCTTTTTAAAATTAATAGAAAAATGTTTTTTTCTTATTAAGATCCATATTTCAAATATAAACTACTTTGATAAAGTCTATGTCTATGAAAGGAAATAAAAGTATTATTATACATTTAAATGTTATCTTTAGCTTTTATAATAATTCACATGTGAATTATTGAACAAACTTTTTATTTTTATTCCAAATAGTTGTATAAGGTAGTCACAGTATAAATATTGATTATTAGTTATTAGCACATTGGAGAATAAGGAAGAAAAGATTTTGAGCCTGTCCAGGCAGGGACCAAGTGGATAGGCCATCAGACTGGGAGGGAGAGGATCCAGGTTCAAAACCCTGAGGTTGCCATCTTGAGCATGGGCTCATCTGGCTTGAGCACGGGCTCACCAGCTTGAGCACGGGCTCACCAGCTTGAGCACTGGGTAGCTAGTTTGAGCGTGAAATCATAGACATGACCCCATGGTCACTGGCTTGAGTCCAAAGGTTGCTGACTGAAGCCCAAGGTTGTTGGCTTAAGCAAGGAGTCACTCACTTTTCTGTAGCCCCCAGTCAAGGCATATATGAGAAAGCAATCAATGAACAAGTAATGTGCTCCAATGAAAAATTGATGCTTCTCATCTCTCTCCCTTTCTGTCTCTTTGTCCTTATCTGTCTCTGTCAAAAAAAAAAAAAAAAAGAAATGAAAATATTTTGAAAAACAGCCCTGGCTGGTTGGCTCAGTGGTGGAGTGTCAGTCTGGTATATGAATGTCCTGGGTCCAGTTCTCCTAATCAGGGCACACAGGAGAAGCACCCATCTGCTTTTCCACCCCTCCTCCTCTCACTTCTCTCTCTCTCCTCTTCTCCCCTTCTACAGCCATGGTTCAATTAGAGTGAGTTGGCCCCAGGCGCTGAGAATGGCTCCAACGCCTCTACCTCAGGCACTAAAATAAATGGCTCTGGTTGCAACAGAGCAAGGACTCTAGATGGGTAGAGCATTGCCCCTAGTGGGCTTACTAAATGGATCCTGGTTCAGGCACATGTGGGAGTCTATCTCTGCCTCCCTTTCTCTCACTAAATTAAAAAAGATAATTTAAAAAATAAAAATAAATCAATTTTTGCAATTTAAATGTTGCATAAATTATTTAACTCTTTTAGAACTTCCTGCATTTATTCATTTCTATTCCTTTGCCACAAAAGAGATAAGAAGATACACAGAGTTTAAGATAACTAAATTGCGAAAGAAAAATTGAAAATTGATTAAGAGAAAAAGATACTAAAAATGCTAACCAATTTTTTAAACAAGACATAAGACATACATTAAAACCTGATTCTTATCCTCAAGTGTAGCAAAAACCAACTATTATTTTCTTTCCTCCTAAACACATAGCTGGAATATATTTTTCACTCACTCTAGCTCTCAGAGAAGTCATGTGACAGTACTAACCAATAAAATTTATGCCACAGACCTGTGCAACACTTCTCTGCCTGGCTTTTCTCCATCTGTCAGTTGAATGGCACCGCTCCAGGACTTAAGGGAGGATGGATAAGCAAACTAGAAGGAGCTTAGGTTTTCTTTATTTTTCCTTTAACATTTATTTATTTATTTATTTTAAAGATGGGTTGGGGAGAGAGAGAGAGAAGAAGGGGAGAAGCAAGAAGCATCAACTTCCATATTTGCCTTGACTGGGCAAGCCAGGAGTTTCAAACCATTGACCTCAGCATTTCTATACTTTATCTATACTTTATCCATTGTGCCACCACAGGTGAGGCAAGCCTGGGTTTTCAAATAACCACATGGAAGGTGATACACAGACAGAAATGCCCATATTAGCTTTTGCATGAGTGAGAAATAATTCTTACTGTCTTAGGCCAATAAGATGTGGGAGTATTTTTTAGCACAAAAGCTAGCATTACTTGACATAACTAATTCAGTAAGACAAATTTTAAAAAGTAAAGAATTTTACTTCAATACACACACTTACTTGAGTAAATGGAGAAGTCTGAGTAAGTTCTCAGGATTTTACCAATGGGAACTTCTTAATGTCCTTATCATACTATAGTTAAACAAGATATTAGCTTTGGGGGATGCTAGGAAAAGAGTGTAGTAATAAATATTCCTGTGAGGTTATTTGCAATTTCCTGTATATCTATAATTATTTTAAAACAAAAATAAGTTAAAATTTCTTCTTTGATTGAAGAATAAACATTATATAAAATATTTAAGAAAAAAAGTATTATTCTTAATTATTCACAATATATCTAAAAATGTATTTATGTCATGAAAAGGTATGTATAACATAGGAAATGCCAAAATGAAAATCACATCGAATCCTTACAGTAACTTCATAAAAGCTAGAAAATAATAAAAGTTAAAGCATTATTTGGAAAAGATTTGATGATGATCTAGTATGAGATGGTCCAAAGTATAAAACTCTATTTGGTCAGCTTCATGAAGACTACTAGATTTTAAACAAATAAAAGAAGGCTGATGATAGGCCAGCAATTTTCAAAAATTTTTTGTTTTGTTCCATACAAGATAACGCTCACAGGCAGGACACCCTTCCATATGTATCTACTACTCAAGAAAGATAATGGAATGCAAGAGCATAAGAACAACATTTCTTAGGTCAGTCTTGATTTTGCTCTGATTTACTTTCAACATAAATTATTTGTCAACTTCAAGATTTTCTTATTGTTAAAAAATTAGTAGTAACACACAGTGGAGGAACTCTTCTTTTGCTGTGGGTTAGAAAAAATCTGCTAGAATGAGCTGCCTGGTTTATCAAAAAAACCCAAAACCCAGTATAATAAGGCTTTTTGCACAAATAAGCAAATTAACATCATGCTGCTTTTAAAGCTAAATGTCTCTGCCATCTTTTCACTAGAGTGAGTCCACATGACATCTGCTTCACTGCCCAGAGATGTAATGTCCCTGAATCTGGGAAGGCCTTTTAGCCTTGTACTCCAGCAAAACAAGAACTCACAAGATAAGCAATTTCTTAATATAGGAAAAGGATTCAAAGGGTGGGGAAGCCAAAATGAGTGACAAATATCTGTTATCTAGAACATGGATAGATTTAACATAAAAATGAGAGATCTTAACTTTGCATAGAGGATCCTGGCAAACACTGCATCGGCCAGGTGATAGCGGTCAAGCTCACCACGGTGATAAGTCATGCTGACAGCATGTATCCCCAACATGTATCTATATGGTGAGATTAGGATGGAAGATTATCTCTTTGGTCATTTTCCCAAAATGCATAATCCCAGTCCTACCATCAGACAAATCATCAACAAACTCAATTTGAGAGACAAATACCCAGACAGCACTCATCAATATAGTCAAAATCATAAAAAAAACAAGAATCTAAGACTAAGAATCTGTAAGAAACAAGAATAAAAGACTAAGAATCTGTAATAAAACAGAGCAGGCTAAGGAGACATGGTGACTAAATATGATATCCTGGTTTAGATCCCGGAACATAAAAATTAGTGAAATCTGAATAAAATGTAGAGTTTAGTTAAAAGTAATGTATCAATGTTGGCTCCTTAGTTGTGACAAATGAACCATAGTAATGTAACGTGTTGATAATAGGGATAAAACAGAAAGTTAAGTATAAAAAACTAATTGAAGTAAAAATATTCTTCAGTTTTCTCTCTCTCCTTTACATAAAACATTAATGACTGGTACAGTACTTTGATACAAATATTTTATGCTTACGTTTTTGTTAGATACCATTGTCACTTATGGCTTTGTTTTATTGAATCCAAGATTGAGTCAAAGTATTTAAGGTTTATAGTTGTCTATTTCTACAGCACCTCACAAATAATCACAAGCAACCACTACTAACAATGTTATTAAATTATCACACCTGAAAAAATTTTTTTTTGCTAAGATTATATCTGGACAGTAGTGATTCAAATTTACATTTTCTGGTAGGGACTGGGGCTGGGAATGTCCTTAACTATGCAAAGAAGAGATTTAGTATGGAATTATGAAGAATCCAAGGCTTACTCAGTTATTCTCAGTGAAGGGAAGGCATCTCTTCTTTATATGGAGGTGAGCTGTGGATGATTTACCTCAGGAATTTAATAAACCTCTGTAAAATTTGTTCTGAACATTTAAAAAATAAGTTATTTATTAAACGATGTGTGACCAAAATATGTTAGGCCCAACCCTTTAATTAAAGTCAAATTCATACTCAAGAACATACCTCTTTGTCTGAATTCTCAGCCACTGAGAAACAACCTTATTAAAAAGTGCTATTGAAACCTAGCTGACTCCACTGAATTTAAAAAGGGAAGGAACTGCAAATTATTTGGGCAGGATATGGGTTTCACAGAAAGGTTTTCAGTGATCCTGTGTTCATAAGCATTCAGTAAACACTGTCTACCCAGAATTTTATAGTATCTCTCTGCCAAAATTCAAATGCTAGTTTAGATGTTTACAATAAATAAAAGGTATTTAGTTATAACATCTAGTGATTCAAGGCTATACCTTAAAGGATTCTCACCAAAGATATTTTAATTAAAAAAAAAAAGCAGCAGTGATAAGTTTTATGAGAATATACACTTATATGACATAGTAGGAGAGGTATTTTTATATCTTAATAATAAAATAATATTTAAGGAATGTACTTCTTTAAATTATATTGATAAAAATAATTTGATTTATTTGAAGTAGGTCTCTGCCAATGGTTCTTTCTTTCTTTTCAGTGAGAGGAGGGAAGGCAGAGACAGACTCCCATATGCACCCTCACCAGGATCCACCCAGCAAGCTCATTAAGGAGCAATGCTCTGCCTATCTGGGGCATTGCTCTATTGCTCAGCAACCAAGCTCTTCTTAACTCCAGAAGCGGAGGCCATGGAGCCATTCTCAGCACCCCATGCCAACTCACTCCATTTGAGCCATGGCTGTAGGAGGGGAGAAGGGAGGGGAGGAGAAGCAGATGGGAGCTGCTTCTGTATGCCTTGACTAGGAATTGAACCCTGGAATTCCACACACCACGTTGGTGTTCTACCACTGAGCCAACCAGCCAGGGTTCCAATGGTTCTTTTAAATGGAAGCTGATGAACAGCCTAACCATGCAATGGCACAATGGACAGAGCACTGGCCTGGGATACTGAGGATCCAGGTTTGAAATCTTAAGGTTGCTGGCTTGAGCAAGGGATCATCTGGCTTGAGTGTGAGCTTGCCAACTTGAGTATGGGGTTGCTGGCTTGAGTGTAGGATCATAGACATGACTGCATGATCACTGACATGAACCAAAAGGTGGCTGGCTTCAAGCCAGGTCACTGGCTTGAAACTCAAGGTTGCTGGCTTGAGCCCAAGGTTGCTAGCTTCAGCAAGGAGTAACTGGCTTGGCTGGAGGCAACCCAACCAAAGCATATATGAGAAAACAATGAAGAACTAAGGTGCTGCACCTAGGAGTTGATGCTTCTCATCTCTCTCTTCTCCTGTGTGTTCATCTGTTTCTAACTTGCTAAAATAATAATAATAATAATAATAATAATAATAATAATAAAGAAAAGAAAGTTGATGAACAGATTCTTAGAAACTTGAATAAAGATTTTTAGAGCCATGACCAGCTGGCTCAGAGGTAGAGTGTCAGTCCAGCATGTAGAAGTCCTGGGTTTGATTCCCGGCCAGGGCACACAGGAGAAGCGCTCCTCCCATCTGCTTCTCCACCCTTTCCTCTCTTCTTCCTCTCTAACTCTCTCTTTCTCTCCTACAGCCAGGGCTCCATTGGAGCAGAGTTGGCCCAGGCACTGAGGATGGCTCCATGACCTCCGCCTCAGGCCCTAGAATGGCTCATATTGCACCAGAGCAACGCCCCAGATGGGCCTAGCATCGCCCGCTGGTGGGTATGTCTGGTGGATCCCAGTAGAGCACATGTGGAAGTCTGTCTGTCTGCCTCCCCCCACCTCTCACTTTGGAAAAACTTTTTTTAAAGACCATGCTGCTGTTTAAAAAATGGACTTGGACAACTCTAGAACAGAACTTGATAAACAATATTTAGTATAAAAATTTTCAATGCCAAAACAGCTGATAAAAATATATCAATATTGTCTGAGTAGCTAAATATGCTCATTGTTTTTAATAGAAATTATTTTTAAACTGTTGATCATAGTTGGTTGATCACCTTATGATTTATGTCTTATCTTTCTGTCTCTTAGGTACCCCATTATTTTAAGTGAGATTTCTATGTTAAATATGTGTCTTGCTCTACTCATGTTTAAACATAGGGTTGTTTATGGGGTTGCTGGCTTGAGTGTAGGAGTAATTACCCCAGAGAATTACATATTTCATAGTATATAGGACTGAAAAGTAAAGTTATTTTAACCATCTCCACACTGTGCCATGGTGTGCCGACACATGAACATAAATGACACTGGGAAACAAAATTTTTGTTGACTCCACAAAAAAACTTGCTCTTACCTAACTCGAGTGTGCTGATCTCAAATCTGACATTAGTTTTTCTCTGTAATCTACAGTTTCTTTGCAATTCAAGATTTTAGGTTTTCATATTATTGTAAAATTTTCAACATTTAGTTTAACATAATGAAGTAGAATGTCTTTTTGGGCATCATCTTTAGAAAAATATAATAATTTATATAATGCAATAAATACACTAATACTCTAAAATATATAATTGCATCAGAATTTGTGTACAGTTTTGAAATAGAACATATTAAAACACTTATTTTAATCATAAAATTTGCTCAAACTTGTTTAAATTCTATTCAGGCAAAAATTTGCATTTGTAGCTCTTGCGTTTGTGTACTTGTTGAGGACAATTTTACTTGGTGCTCCAGCAGTAGTCTGCTCATCACTAACAGCTCCAAGATTTTCAGGAAACTTATCAAGGTGACTGTTCAGGAAGTGAATCATAACGCTCATGTTACATCCAATGATGCAGAAAGCAAGCAGCATCCTTTGAACAAGAACTTCATAGTTTTCTGCTCTTTTGTTGCCAAGGAAGTTCTTTGTAACTGCCACAAAAGACTGCCATGCTGCTTTCTCCTCCTTATTCATCTTCCTGGCAAATTCTTCATCACGTATTAGGGTTCAAATTTGAGGTTCATCAAATACACCTGCTTTTATCTTCTCGAAAGACAAGGCAGGAAAAGCAGAAATAATATCTTGAAAGCATTCACTTTCTCTATTCAAAGCCTGAACAATCTGCTTCATTAAGCCAAGTTTGATGTGAAGTGGGGGAAAAATGATCTTGTCTTGATTAACTACAGGTTTATTCACAATATTTTGCATCCCTACTTCCAGAGCTTCACATTTTGGCCACTTCTGTGTCCAGTGTTTCTCCTGTGCTTGGCTGTCCCACAAACACAGAAAGCAAGAATACTTTGTGAAACCTCTCTGTTGTCCTAGCAGGAAATTGACTATTTTAAGATCCACACAAATGATCGAGTTATGCTTCTCATACTTCAGAAACTCAAGAACAATTTTTATGTCATTATAATCTTTTCACAGATGAGTTGAATAACCAATTGGAACCACTGCATAAACATTGCCATTATGTAGAAGAACATACTTCAGACTCCGTTTAGAGCTGTCAAGAAATAGCCGCCATTTTGTTGGACTGTAAATGGTAACACCTAACTGGCTGAGAAGACTACTAATATCATGACAGTAAAGAGTGTGTTTATGGTTGGAAAAAAAGTCCACAAAAATTTGTTTACGCTTTCTGAAATTGGATACTTTAGCTGACCAGTGAAATACATTCTTTTCTTGAAGCCTGGAGGCTAATAACTCAGCTGCTTTTTTTTATAGGTCCAAATATTTTACTAAGGCATTCAATTCGGGTTGGCTAAACTGCTGAGGGCTTAATGACTGCTTGGCATCAGAAGAAGACCCTCCAGATTCTACAACCATTTCCTCATGCATCTTATCAAAATAACTTGATCACCATGTGCACTTTCTTTGTCCTTAGAAGAAATAAAACCATTGAAAACTGGAATCGGGAGTGTCTCAGAGTATGGGATAGGTCATATTGCTGAAGGAATATCAGGATATGTAATCATATGCCATTTTTTTCTTGCCGATGCCCTGTGTTTGGATCAGACAGAAATAACAGTCACTGCTGTGGTGCTTAGGTTCAAGCCAAACCATGGGAATACCAAAAGGCATTCCTTTGCGTTTTTTTTTTATCCAGTCACAAAGCATTTCCTCACAATTATGATGCACAATATGAGGAGCCCTGTTGTTGTCTTGATCGCCAAGCGAAACTTGAAAATAGGCAATATATGCACATGTCAGAAATGATTTAATAGTGCACCTTTGATGTTGAAGTGTGTAACAGCCACATATATAACAGAATGTGTTCTTACATTTATGCCTACTTAATGAAGCCATGATTCAACCTTGAAACAAAATAAGAGGGTATTTTTATCAGATAATATATTTTTACATTTAAAAACAACTACAATTATGTAAAAGTGATATTTGTAAAACATTAATTGCTTTGTGGTTATGTTCAATCCTAGAGTCATTGCCCTTTAACTCCAATTTAAAAACCAATGCATGACATTAATTGTAACAAAATGGAATTAAAATTGCATAAAAACTAGAGCATGCACCAAAAAACGAATTTCAGATTTGGAGTCTACAATGCAGAAATATATAGAAACAGTTCTAGAAACCTCATGCAACAGAATATGGGAAAAAAATTATTCCCCAGTGTTATTCATGTCCCTACTGGTATGGCTACAAAATAATTATAACCAGATTCGTGCTTTCTATATGACTGCAATAGAATAAAATCTTTCTATAAATCAACTGTTCTAAAATTGTGATTCCAAAATCATCCAATGCAATTTTTACATAATTAAAAGTAGAATATATATTTATTGATTTGATATATAATGAGGAAATTATTGCAGTTGCAGAATCTGGGTCATTTCTTCTACATTTCTTACCTTCTTAGTCAGGGTTGACTGTGCACACAGGCAAATGATGGCCAACTATGAAGCACAATTTAGGGTGCAAATATTATTTGAGAGAGAATAAAGTTTCAGGAATCCAGTTCTTTCTTATTAATCTAGCAGCATTAATTTTATAGAGATAAAAGCTGTTCAACTTTTAGCCACCTTAGAAAGAAATGATTTACTTCTTGAGTGAATGTGACATGTATCCAAATAGTTTTGGTGGAGAAATAGTGATAATGGGCAAGAAATATACTGAGAGTGATAGATTTTAAGAAAATAAGATTTAGGGTGTTTAGCAATGTCTAAATTGTAGACGGATCTTACACATATAAAAACAAAAACCTACAATGAGTTCTCTTGGGAGAAAAGCTGTCAAATTCATTATTTAAAGCTGATCATATTTATGATGCTATGACAAATATAAAATGACTTCTAGCAAATCTTTATAGCTATATTATGACTTAGAACTCTATCACATAAATACATTAGCTTTTGCTCTTTATTTACAGTCTCATCTCAAAAAAACAGTTGTAAAACATACTTAATAATTGCTATAATGGTGGATTTAGTGGTTTAAGTATCAGTAGTGTGGACCAACTGTTATCATGCTGCTCCACATGGCTTACTGTTCCAGGGCTCAGGCTAAATACACACAAAATTTGAGATAAAGTTTGTAAATTATATATTTGATAAAGGACTGATACTTAGAATATATAAAGAACTAAAACAATAATCATAATAGAAATGATCCTATTAAAAATGAGAGGATCTGGATAGATATTTATCCAAAGAAGAAAACAAATAACCAATAAGCAAATGAAAGCATGATCAACATCATTATCATCAGGGAAATGCAAATCAAAAGCATGATGAGGTAACATTTCACATCCACTAGATGGCTAAAATCGAAGAGACATATGAGAAATGTTGATGAGGATATAAAGAAATTAGAATCTTTATATATTGCTATGAAGAATAAAAAATGGTACAGTTTCTTTAGAAAATAGTCTGGTTACCTTTCAAAATGTTAAGCTTAGAGTTGTCATATGATCCAGCAATTTCACTTCTCAGTATATAGCCAAGAGAAATGAAAACACCACCCAGTAGCTTCTTAAATGTTGAGAGCAATTTTATTCATAATAGTAAAAAAGTAGAAACAACCCAAATGTTTATCAACTCATGAACAAATAAATAAAATGTGGTATAGTTATGTAATGGTATACTATTCAGAATAAAAATAAATGAACTCATCCATGCTAAAACATGAACTTTGAAAACATTATGCTAAATGAAAGAAGCAAGTACTAAGAACCACTTATTGTATGAGTCAATTTATATAAAAAATCCAGAATTGGCAAATACATAAAGATAGAAAGTAGATAGGTGTTTGCCCAGGGATATGTGCGAGGGGAGTTGGGTAGAGAGAAAGGAATGGCTGCTAATGAGTACAAAGTCTCTGTTTGGATGATAGAACTATTCCAAAGTTAATTTGGTTAATTTCACATTTATGTGAATATATTAATAATTATTGAATTGTACATTTTAAACAGGTATGCTTTGAAATTTGTATACTATATAAATTACATCTCAGTAAAGCTGTTACTAAAATATATAATAGGGCAATTTAACCCAAAATTTTAAATAATATATGAAAATTTTAAAGAACCATTGCAGAAGCTAGTCAAACCACAGCTTTATCAGTTAAAATTCATGTTGTCAGTGGACTATTATTAACCCATGCTTCTGATCGATCAGACAAGAAAATTAAATGGGATAACAAGATGACTTCAATAAAAGAGATTAAAGACTTATTTAAATATTTGAATAGCTGTCTGAAGAGAACTTGCTTCAGACTCAACACATAAAGAACATCCTACCAACATCAAAGTAGACCTAGAGAACATCATTTTTCATAGACTTTTATTCCATATCTACAAAGTGACCTCATGAGTTTAATAGTACATTTCTTACTATCAGAAACTTTGTTATAAAAGTAGACTAAAGGATTTGGGAATCTCATTTAGAACAAAAATTATAAAGAAAATGCGAATTCTCTATCTCGATAAAAAAAAAAGAGAAAGAAACAAAAATGTCTTTCAGGAGTATTTTATTGATTAAAACTCCCATCTCAATATCAACATGTTGCCACCTTACAGACATAATCTCCATACTGTCATGGATTGAGAAGACATGGTCAGACAGAGATGTGTGGATGTGTATAAAATTCCTTGAGAAATAACCTTGAAGGTCAGGGGCATTCCCTACCTCAAAAAGGCAGCTGTCTCATACTTCCCCAGAAATATCTACTTAGCATAATTTACTGTAACTATAAATTCCCAGTTTTGCAAGTTATGTGTGCATGTACACTTGTGTCTGTGAATGAAATCTCATAATTAGCTAATCTATTAAAAATAATTATTTCGGGAATTATATTTTTATATGGGATTTCTTAGCTTTCTTCCCTTAAGTTCTATTTGTGGAAATAACATTCCCAATTCACTTGACAATAGGCCTCAGATATTTTTAAATATTAAAATATAAATATTATTTGAAAGTCCTGTTAAGTATATATAAAGAAAACCATTCCATCTATTTATATATCTTGTCATAAGAACTTGCAGCAGAATTTTATCACCAATAGTAGATTGGCTAGTCAAAGATATAATTCATAGCCATGCCTGTTTAAAATACATTTTTGTGTTAAATAATGGATAAAACATAATGTGTCCCAGAAAGTGTCAAAAGACAGAAATCACTGAGGATGGGACTTTCTACTGAGGAAAAGGTAAATTCAGAGCTTATTCTTAAAGCTGTGTTCAAATTTCATCATCCCTCAAAGGCAATTGAATATATAGAACTGTGCACATATAATTAGTTGATCATCAGAGCAATTAAGTCATAGGCACAGAAACAGTTTAAGTAGTCTATGGCAGTTTATAATTCTGATGAAATACAGCAATTTCTGTAGTCTGTATTAGTATATTTTTCTTATGGAGTGAGAAACATATCCTGATCAGATTTCATGTTAGATTAGCAACATATTATTGATGATTACAAGGCTTTGCTTGTGGTTTGAGACTTGCTCTGGCATTATGAATCTACTATGGTATTAGTCTCTAAGTTTAGTTTAAATGACCTAATATGAATGGTTTACCTTATTAGGTAAAATGACTAAAAATGTATTCAACCACAGCATTCCAAATGAGTGAAGTTAGCCCATTAACTTACATATAGAAATAGTTTTCTTTAAAAGATGAATGACAGAGCACAATTCTCACTGAATACATGGTTTGAATCTTGTGTTAAGTCACTATCCCATAATGTTAATATTTAATTAATTCAGTGAGCACAGTATAAAGAAGAAAAGAGTACATAAGTTTTGAAATGTTGTTTAAGATAAGACTCCCTACTAAAGAGCAGGATTCAATGACAGTGATTCTATATGCTATAGTCTACAGAACTGAGGCAGGTACCAGTTAGCTGGAAACCTGGGTGACAATAGTATAAATCTTCAACTTCTGCATAAAAACTTAAAAATAAACTTGTAGAAAAGAATAGAACATATCCTTGTATAACTAATTAAACACTTTCAAATTGTTCTAGAACCACACTCATAATAATGTCAAGAATCAAATCAAATCCATTTGATAACAATATGAGAGTGTTTGTGGCTGAGCTAAGACATCAGTGAAAACAGTGCCCATGGTTGTAATAATCGATAGTGGAGTAAATATTTTGAACAAATAATTATAAGAACTTGGGCTGTGCAAGATAAAATATAACATAAGTAAACACAGATTTGAGAATCTAAAATATTACCTTCTTATAAATGTAATAAAAGAGAAAAATCAGCAATGTATACACATATAATCTACCTGTATCCAAGACAGAACTTTGATGTTAACCATGAAGTTTTATGATACTTCTGTTCTTGCTACTTGGAGTCTGACTGAAAAAAGAATCAGTTGATATCTTCTCCTACACACCAAAACATATACGCACACACATGCCCTTTTATAAGACAACAATATGTTGACATGGTTTTTATTGATGACTTTGAAAGACCCTAAGTATAAAGCAAGGTAATTTCTGGTGTTAAAAGCAAGTTTCTGATCCCCAGGGCCCAGTTGTAAAGAATAAACTTGAATAATAAACTTGAAGCAACTTCATAAGTAGCTACATAGAATGAAAGTGGTCTTTCACTGCAGACTACATCAGAGCATTTAAGTATATTTCACATAACCAACAGAATGAAAAATAAAATTGACATAAGCAAACAAAATCTGCCATGAACACATGGTATTTGAGAATATGATGAATGTCCCACATAGAAAAGAATGGTGAGATACAAATTATGCAAGTAGAAAAATCCATTAGGCACTCAATGAAATTAATTAAGAGATTTGCATGATTTTTGTGTGTGTGAAAGATTTGGAAGTAAATATAGATGCTCAATTATAATGCCTTTCGACAGTAAATTTTGCAAACTTTTCCCTCAAAAAACTAAAAACTTCAAATAACTGTAATTCTTACAAGTTCTAAGGTAAATCATTACATTAAGTTTAATTCTAAGTAGGTAGATAATTGCACCTTTGATAATTGCAGTAAAAGTTCTGGTTCCCAGAATAGGCAAAACTGGAAAGGGGTACCTCTAACAGAATAGCAATTTATTCAAGCTTATTTCTGACTAGAAATAAAGAGATCACTGGAATGATAATGAAATAATAGCAATTTTTATTAAATTTAGAGTAAGTGCCAGACACTGTTCTAAATGTTTTGTATTGACTAATTTGAGAAATAGCTCTCTGAGTTAGGGATCTTCAATTTATTGAAGATACTGAGACACAAAATAGTTACAGAAAAATTAAAAAGAGAATGCTAATGTAGTCTATAAATAAAGAAAAGTCTTTTTCTTAGAAAGTTCAGCTTCTAGTTTCCTATAATGGTTCAGGATAATGCTTAAAGTATTATTTGTATTTTAATATGTTAATACCTAGATAAGATGAATCAATTGCAATGCTGATGTGGCATTCTCAATTAGACAGAATATCTATTCTGTCTACTCATGTGATTGCCATAAGTTATTAAATAGGTAAGATTTTGATTATAAGATGTTAATATGTCAGCAATTAATTCTAGAGGTATTAAACTCTGATGAGAAAATGCAAATAAGTTTATAGCAATTTCAAATTCCAAAGCTAACCTTTAGTCCATCTCATACATTCCACGAGAACTCTTGCTTAGTGTCACTTAAAATATTTAACATATAATGTTATAATATAGTGTTTTTAAAGCATGAACAATTCATCAGAATCAGTCTGGGAGCATGTAACACCCAAGATAAAAGAAAAGTCAAAATATCTAAAAGAAAGACACCAGAAGTTTTTAATTTTTACAAGCTTCTTAGATAATTCTTAAAAGTCTTAGCTTTGTGGATCAACGACCATCTACTAGTTCTAGATTGACTTGGATGTCTGACATTAAATAAATCAAACTTTAGAAAGGCCCTTAAAAAGGCTATAAAGTAAAAATAAAATAAAATAAAAACTCCTGGAAGAACTGTTAATGAAGTAAGTTAACTTATAACTCTTTCAATTCAGTTTAGGCTGAATCAAAACTTTGAATACTGCAAAATAAAATATATGGTGTTCAGATGTGCAAAGTCACACATACAAAAGCATGTCAAGAAAACAGTCAGAGCATACTTATAAAGGACACTCAGAACTGGTTTTAAATCAACATTGATGAGACAGAAATTATTTAAGTGCCAAAATCATAGAGCTAACAGCTGGAACAAACTTTATGATTACAAGAGAACATAATGAAAGAGAACTTTTGCATATGTATATAGTTTCAAGACATTTCAAGTTTACTTGAAAAACTTATTTCTATCACAAGGGAGAATTATCTCTTAATTTTAATTAATCAAGAAGCCTGTTAGATGGTACACTATGTATTGTACACAAATATATTTATGCTATGAAAGAAAAAATGTATTTTTAAATAGTGAGAGTTTGCTAACTGCTTACAATTCTGTAGACAAAATATAATCCTCTAAATAGCATTAAAATATCTTTTAAATAAATAGCAATTTTTACAGGGTATGTTTCTCTCTCAAAAGAGGTCTAGGATCAAGGAAATCTGGGAATCTCCACTTGCTATTTTCCTTCTATTGGATATTCATAATGTCCATTAGTTTTTTTGTTTTGTTTTGTTTTGTTTTTTTTACAGGGTCAGAGAGAGAGTCAGAGAGAGGGATAGAGAGGGACAGATAGACATGAATGGAGAGAGATGAGAAACATCAATCATTAGTTTTTCATTGCCATTACGACACCTTAGTTGTTCATTCATTGCTTTCTCACATGTGCCTTGACCGCAGGCCTTCAGCAGACCGAGCAACCCCTTGCTGGAGCCAGCGACCTTGGATCCAAGCTGACGAGCTTTTGCTCAAGCCAGATGGGCCTGCCCTCAAGCTGATGAGCTCAGGGTCTCGAACCTGGGTCTTCCTCATCCCAGTGTGATGCTCTATCTACTGCTACCACCTGGTCAGGCTCCATTAGTTTTTGAAAACCTCTGAGCAGTCCTGCCATAATCTGTTTAATATTTACTTAGTATTTCCCAAATGTATTTCAATATAGACTTCTTTAAAATGTCTTTTTAAAATATCTATTTTCCACACAGAACAGGTTTTGGAAAACACTTCAATAAAAATATTTCAAAATATAGTTTTATGGGGAAATGCCTTTTACCAAGAAAACAACTTAAGAAACAGAAGAGAAGGAGTGGTCTTATACATGTTTGAGTATTATAATTGTTCAGATACATTAAGATAAAGATACTCAGTGTATTGTGCCTCATTAATGGGGGCAAATATTTTAGACTTATCTTTTCACTTTAGTAACTACTATTCCAATAAAACATGACATGACACTTTCTGTAATCACATTTTATTTTAATTCTTTTTAAAAAACAATCTTTAAATATGCTTCATATATATGCCCTCAGCCTAACTAGTCAATTTTTGAACAAAGCACCATGTAACAAGGGAGTTGAGTATTGTAGACTAAACAAATGGTTGTAATAGAATCTTCATTTTTTTTTGTTTTTTTTTTTTGTTTTTTTTGTTTTTTAATATATATATTTTATTATTGTTAATTCTAATTGGGTGACATCAATAAATCAGGGTACATATGTACAATGAAAACATCTCCAGGTTATCTTATCATTCAATTGTGTTGCATACCCATCACCAAAAGTCAAATTGTCCTCTGTCACCTTCAATCTGGTTTTCCCTGTGTCCCTCCCCTCCTCCCTATCCCACTCTTCCCTCCCTCCCCCATCCCATAACCACCACTCTCTTGTCCATGTCTCACATTCTCACTTTTATGTCCCACCTATGTATGTAATCGTGCTGTTCTCAGTTTTTCTTTTTTTCTGATTTACTTATTTCACTCCGTATAATGTTATCAAGGTACATCCATTTTGTTATAAATGATCCGATGTCATCGTTTCTTATGGCTGAGTAGTATTCCATAGTATATATGTACCATAGCTTTTTAATCCACTCGTCTTCTGACGGACACTTGGGCTGGTTCCAGATCTTCGCTATTGTGAACAATGCTGCCACGAACATGGGGGCGCATTTCTTCTTTTCGAACAGTGCTATGGTGTTCTTAGGGTATATTCCTAAAAGTGGGATAGCTGGGTCAAAAGGCAGTTCGATTTTTAATTTTCTGAGGAATCTCCAAACTGTTTTCCACAGTGGCTGCACCAGTCTGCATTCCCACCAGCAGTGCAGAAGGGTTCCCTTTTCTCCACATCCTCGCCAGCACTTATTCTGTGTTGTTTTGCTAATAAGTGCCATTCTGACTGGTGTGAGGTGATATCTCATTGTGGTTTTAATTTGCATTTCTCTAATGATTAGTGATGTTGAGCATTTTTTCATATGCCTATTGGCCATCTGTATGCCCTCTTTGGAGAAATTTCTATTCATTTCTTTTGCCCATTTTTTGATTGGGTTGTTTGTCTTCCTGGTGTTGCGTTTCATAAGTTCTTTATAAATTTTAGTTATTAACCCCTTATCAGATGTGCTGTCGAATATGTTCTCCCATTGTGTAGTTTGTCTTTTTATTCTGTTCCTATTGTCTTTAGCTGTGCAAAAACTTTTTAGTTTGACATAGTCCCATTTGTTTATCTTGCCTTTTATTTCAGTTGCCCATGAAGATAAATCGGCAAATATACCGCTGCTACAGATGTCGGAGAGCTTGCTGCCTATGTTTTCTTCTAAGATGCTTATGGTTTCACGGCTTACATTTAAGTCTTTTATCCATTTTGAGTTTGTTTTTGTGAATGGTGTAAGTTGATGGTCTAGTTTCATTTTTTTGCAGGTAGATGTCCAATTTTCCCAACACCATTTGTTAAAGAGGCTGTCTTTACTCCATTGTATGTTCTTTCCTCCTTTGTCAAATATCAGTTGTCCATAAAGCTGTGGGTTTATTTCTGGGTTCTCTGTTCTGTTCCATTGATCTATGTGCCTGTTCTTATGCCAGTACCAGGCTGTCTTGAGTATAATGGCCTTGTAGTAAACCTTGATATCAGGAAGAGTGATACCTCCTGCTTTATTGTTTCTTTTTAAGATTGCTGAGGCTATTCGTGTTCTTTTTTGGTTCCATATAAATTTTTGGAATATGTGTTCTATATCTTTGAAGTATGTCATTGGTATTTTAATTGGTATTGCATTGAATTTATAAATTGCTTTGGGTAATATAGACATTTTAATGATGTTTATTCTTCCTAGCCATGAGCACGGTATGTGCTTCCACTTGTTTGTATCTTCCTTGATTTCTTTTATCAATGTTCTATAATTTTCAGAGTACAAGTCCTTAACCTCCTTGGTTAAATTTACTCGTAGGTACTTAATTTTTTTGGCTGCAATAGTGAAGGGGATTGTTTCCTTAATTTCTTTTGCTGATATTTCATTGTTGGTGTATAGAAATGCCTCTGATTTCTGAGTATTAATTTTATATCCTGCCACCTTGCTGAAATCATTTATAAGGTCCAGTAGTTTTTTGACTGAGACTTTAGGGTTTTCAATATACAATATCATATCATCTGCAAATAATGACAGTTTTACTTCTTCTTTTCCAATTTGGATGCCTTTTATTTCTTCTTCTTGTCTGATTGCTGTAGCTAGGACTTCCAGAACTATGTTGAATAAGAGTGGTGAAAGTGGGCAACCCTGCCTGGTTCCTGATCTTAAGGGGATTGCTTTTAATCTTTGTCCATTTAGTATGATGTTTGCTGTCGGTTTATCGTAGATGGCCTTTATCATGTTAAGGAATGATCCCTGTATTCCCACTTTACTGAGAGTTTTGAGCATGAATGGGTGCTGGATTTTATCAAATGCCTTTTCTGCATCTATTGAAATTATCATGTGATTTTTGTCCTTCCTTTTGTTTATGTGGTGAATCACATTGATTGATTTGCGAATATTGAACCAGCCTTGCCTCTCCAGAATAAATCCCACTTGATCGTGGTGTATGATTTTTTTCATATATTCCTGGATCCGGTTGGCTAATATTTTGTTGAGAATTTTAGCGTCTAAATTCATCAGGGATATAGACCTATAATTTTCTTTCTTTGTGTTGTCTTTGCCCAGTTTTGGGATCAGAATTATGCTCGCCTCATAAAAGGAGTTTGGAAGTCTTCCTTCCTCTTGAATTTTTTGAAATAGCTTGAGGAGAATAAGAGTTAGTTCTTCTTTGAATTTTTGATAGAATTCACTTGTGAAGCCATCAGGCCTAGGACTTTTCTTTTTTGGGAGTTTTTTGATAACTGTTTCTATCTCATTTGCTGTAATTGGTCTGTTTAGGTGTTCTGATTCTTCCAGATTGATTTTTGGAAGGTTATATGATTCAAGAAATTTGTCCATTTCACCAAGATTGTCTAATTTTTTGGCATATAGTTCTTCATAGTATTTTCTTACAATGCTTTGAATTTCTGTTGTGTCAGTTGTTATTTCTCCAATGTCCTTTCTAATTTTATTTATTTGAGTCCTCTCTCTTTTTTTCTTGGTGAGTCTAGTTAAAGGTTCATCAATCTTGTTTA
Source organism: Rhynchonycteris naso (assembly GCA_037038555.1). Taxonomy (NCBI): domain Eukaryota; kingdom Metazoa; phylum Chordata; class Mammalia; order Chiroptera; family Emballonuridae; genus Rhynchonycteris; species Rhynchonycteris naso. The sequence continues at coordinate 35,739,399 of CM073000.1, read as the reverse complement.
CCTTTTCAAAGAACCAGCTTCTTGTTTCATTGATCCTCTGTATTGTTTCCTTAGCCTCTATGTCATTTATTTCTGCTCTGACCTTTATTATTTCCTTCCTTCTACTTGTCTTGGGTTTTATTTGTTGTTGTTTTTCTAGTTCTTTTAGATGCAGGGTCAGGTTGCTTATTTGAGCTTTTTCTAGCTTCTTATGATATGCCTGTAGTGCAATAAACTTCCCTCTCAGAACTGCTTTTGCTGTGTCCCATAAATTTTGAGTTGATGTATGCTCATTATCATTTCTTTCTAGAAACTCTTTTATTTCTTCTTTGATCTCATTGTTAATCCATTCATTATTTAATAACAAGCTATTTAGTTTCCAAGTGTTTGAGTATTTTTCAGTTTTTCTTTTGTGGTTAATTTCTAGTTTCATGGCAATGTGATCAGAGAAAATGCTTGATATGATTTCAATCTTCTTAAATTTATTGAGACCATTTTTGTTTCCTAACATGTGGTCTATCCTAGAAAACGTACCATGAGCGCTTGAGAAGAATGTATATTCTACTGCTTTAGGGTGAAAAGTTCTGAAGATATCTATTAAATCAAGTTGATCTAGTGTATCCTTTAAGTCTGCTGTTTCTTTATTAATTTTTTTTCTTGAGGATCTATCCAGTGTTGTTAGAGGGGTATTGAAATCCCCTACTATGATAGTATTGCTGCTAATCTCGCCCTTTATATCCATCAAAGTCTGCTTTATGTATGTCGGGGCTCCTATATTTGGTGCATAGATATTTACAATAGTTATATCTTCCTGTTGAATTGTTCCCTTTATCATTATGTAGTGTCCTCCTTTATCTTTTACTACAGCCTTTGTTTTAAAGTCCAATTTGTCTGATATAAGTATTGCTACCCCTGCTTTTTTTTCATTTCCATTTGCATGAAATATTTTTTTCCATCCTTTTACCTTCAGTCTATGAGCATCTTTTGTTTTAAGGTGTGTCTCTTGCAGACAGCATATGTATGGGTCCTGTTTCTTTATCCATGCAGCTACCCTATGTCTTTTGATTGGATCATTTAATCCATTTACATTTAAGGTTATTATTGATATGTAGTTGTTTATTGCCATTTTACTCTTTAAAGCTGTATTCTTCTTTTGCTCTATTCATTCCTCCCTTTAAACTGTTCACAAGAGGCCCCTTAGTATCTCTTGCAGAATTGGTTTGGTTTTTATGAATTCCTTGAGGCTTTCTTTTTCTGGGAAGCTCTTTATTTCTCCTTCAATTTTAAACGTTAGCCTTGCTGGATAAAGTAGTCTTGGTTGTAGGTTCTTGTTCTGCATTACTTTGATTATTTCTTGCCATTCCCTTCTGGCCTCAAGTGTTTCTGTTGAGAAGTCTGATGTCATCCTTATGGGGGCTCCTTTGTAGGTGATAGCCTTTTTTTCTCTAGCAGCTTTTAAAATTTTTTCTTTATCCATTAGCTTTGGTATTTTAACTATGATGTGTCTTGGTGTAGATCTTTTTGGGTTTCTCTTTAATGGAGTTCTGTGTGCTTCTTGAATGTGTGGAGTGTTTCCCAGCCTTAATTTAGGAAAGTTTTCTGCTATGATTTGATTGAACAAAGTTTCCATTTCCTGTCCTCTCTCCTCTTCTTCAGGCACCCCTATGATGCGAATGTTGTTTCTCTTCATGTTGTCACAAAGCTCCCTTAGAGTTTCCTCACATTTTTTAAGTCTCTTTTCCTTTTTCTTCTCTGCTTCTGTGCCTTTGTTTATTGTGTCCTCTAACTCGCTTATTCGATCCTCAGCGTCATCCATCCTGCTTTTAATTCCTTCCATTGTGGTCTTCAGTTCTGATACTGTATTTGTCATTTCTGTCTGATTCTTTTTTATTATTTCAATTTCATTTTTTATACTTGTTATCTCTTTATTTAGGTGTTCATAATGACTATCCATTGTTGCTCTAATTTCTTTGAACATCCTAACTATCATTATTCTAAATTCTGCTTCTGGTAATTTGGTTATATCTGGTTCATTCAGGTCCTTCTCTGGGGATTTCTCTTGATTCATTTGGTTTGCATTCCTCTGCCTGCCCATTTTTTCTGTGTATAAGCAAGTTGTGGCCACTGGAGTCTAGTAGGTGTTGCCTTTGTGTTCTCTAGGTGTGGTCTATCTGTAGGCCCCCCACCCCCTCTGCCGGTGCCTAGGGTGGTTGGGTATGAGTGTTGCCAGCGCGGGCCCACTGTGGCTTTTGCTGTGATTTCTGCCTCTCCTCTGTGGGAGGGGCTGTCACTGAAGCCACAAGATCAGCACCAAGGGTAGAGGTGAGCACCTTTCCTCAGCTGCGGACCCAGCCTATTTCCGGACTTCCGCCCAGAACCAGCAGTCGGAGCCTGCTCGCTACAGTTCCGCGGGTTAGGCGGGGCTTTTGACGTGCTCTCAGCTGTAAGCCTTTGCCCGGCCGGAGCTTTAGCCCCGCCCTCGAGGCCAGGGCCCTTTGCGCAGGGTCGGAAACCAAGGTTTATTGGGGCGGGCGTGTTTGCTGGCTTCCGCTTAGCTGCTGTACTTCTGCTCATCCCGGACTCTACCCCGCCCCCGTGTTCGGAGCCCGCTCGTGCACGTATGAATGCTATTCGCGTTTTCTCCGGCCGGATGGGGATAATAGCGTGGGCTCAGCTGCGAGCCTCCACCCGTCTGGGGTCCACCCGGTTCCCGTGCTCGGAGCCCGCTCGCGCACGTATACTGGCCAACCGCGGTTTCTCCGGCCGGGGGCGAGGGGACTGGTAGTGTCAGCTCAGCCGCGAGCCCCTGCCCGTCCCTGGTCCTAGCCCGGTCCCTGCGGTCAGGGTCGGCTTGCGCAGGGCCTGCCTGTTCCTGGCCTCCCGCTTTGTCCCCGTAAGTGGGATTAAAGGCGGGCCCGCAGCTTCCGGACCGCTCTCGCGCTTCCCCTCCTACCCTCTGGGCTAGACCGATCTCCCACCGGCTTGGCCTCTGCCCACGCCGACAGAACCGCCTTTCAGCGTCCTGCCGCCCCAAAATCCCAAGCAGCCCTCAGCAGAGTAGGAAGGGACCTAATACTCCACACTGTAGGCCTGGGAGCTCCCTCACTTGTTTCACAGCTCAAATCTGTCCAAACGCCTCTTCTAGGCTCTGGGACTGCAGGCTGAGGCTTGGTTCCTGGGACCCAGGTCCCTCCCTCTCTGCCAAACTTTCCTCCCGCCACACGGGTCTCTCCGGGCTGCCGTTTGCTCCGGGGAGCTGGGCAGCCCTTTTCGCGTTTTCGCTATTCCTACCAGTCTCAATGTGGCTTCTTCTGTGTTCCTTGGTTGAAGAGTCCACTTAGTTTTGTTCAAAGTTGGTTTATCCAGGTGATGGTTCTTAAAATTGAGTTGTAATCCACTTTGGTTCTGGGAGTTGGAAGTTGGTACGTCCGCCTACTCCGTCGCCATCTTGCTCCTAGAATCTTCATTTTTAACTACTACTTTTTGCATCATGTTGGACAAAAAAAAGCTAACAAAATCATAGGTTTTATTTCTACAATATGAATAAAAACTAACACTGTCATAATTTAAGATTCACTGAATTATGTTTACATTTCTATAAATAAAGTCTACATATTTTATTCAATTTTAGAAATGAAATGAATTATAGAGAATGTCTTAAACATCTCATATTACTCATAAGATAAAAATGGCCCAAAGTGATAAAGAATTTTTACCAAGGTCATACCAGGGCTAAAACCTTCGCTGGTAATATTTGCTTCTATTTTCTAATGCAATTCAGTTCATCTGACATTTATTGAGCTTAAATTTGAATCAGAATTATTCAATTCCAATTATAAATAACAGGCTGGTAAGACTGTAGGGTGTTATAATCCCTCATCAACCTTCTCCCAAAGAAAATAAGGAAGACTTAAGACAGAGGTCTGTCTAGAAACACCCAAATCACTGAAAAATATGATCATAAAGGATTTCCTTGAAAAAGAGGCATAACAATGCAAAATATATAAAAATTAAGGACAGTTTCTTTCCAGAAACAACAGATTTCACCAGAAGAGTCTCACCAGTAGTTCTCTGAAATGACAATATGTGGCTGGCCTCCGTGGAGTCTTTGGAGAGTCAAGGGTCACACTAATAACATGCTGTGAAACCTGACAATGAAGAAGGAAAGTTGTTTCTCTTTCCTTTCCTCCCTTAGTGAAGATGTTTCAGTAAAAAGCTATAAAAGATTACAAAATTTTGGGCTTGGGTCTTTGAAAGCTAAAATTATAGAGTTTTGCTAAACACTGTCCCTGTGAGGATACAAGGCCAAACATGCCACTCTGTCTGAGCCTGCTGTTTATGTAGCCAGTGTTTATATGAACTCTGATCTCCAAGGAGCTTGAGAATGTGCAGTGGTGCTGGCCCATGGGATGTAGACATTCACCCACATCCAGCTGGGTGTATTGTTTGACTCTAGGGAAACCCAAACACATGGCTATTACTCCCTTGGTTTCACTGCATGGGTGGTGGTGGAGAGTGGAACAAACTTTAAATCTTTGGCGTGTGAAATATTAAACATACATACTTAAAACACTCTCATTCTTTCCCATACTTAACAGCTTTTGTACCCCTTCTAGATATTTGATCTCCAAAATGTTCAATGCTTAGATTTTACTGAAGAATAAGCACTTTTTTTTTTCTAATGGTGATGAGCAAACATTTTACAGCTCATTGTCTGTTATTATTTAAAGATGTTCCTTCCTTCCAAACAATAGTTATATCCCAATGTTTGTATTCTGACAATACAGATGTGCAGTATTTATTTATTTTTGCTTATAAGAATATTTATTTTACTGCTTTAGTGCCTGTCACTGTATGACATTCATTTCTCTTTGCCTTGTAAGTTGAGAGTTATATCAAAAAAAGCACAGTTCTAGTCAAAACTGAGTCTCACTGGGGCTTTGCCATGTGTATAGTAGGCCTATGTCAAGTATGCCAAGATGGAACCCAAGGCCTCCATGTCTCATCAAGATGGGAGGCAGCTCAAACTTTTCTAAATGTCAAAACGTTAATAGTGACTAGAGCAACTGATAGAAATCATGTATGCAGGACTAGCACTTTGACTTTATTGTTCTTCTTATTTTGTGCAGCCAGAATTGGTTCTCCCCAAAAGCAAGCAAATGTGCAGAGTTAGAATAAATAATTAAGTTTTTAGCAAGGCCATAGTTAAAAATTTAATATAAAAAATCAGCACTGTTTCTATATACTAGTCATGAAAATTAATGTTTAAAAATAATATAATAGCATAAAATATGAAGTAATTATAGATAAATTTAATACAATATGTGGGAAATCTATATTCTGAATATGACAAAACAATTGCTGAGAAATTAAAGCAAACCTAAATAAATCAAGAGATATTTTATGCTCACGGATTGGAAAACTCTAACTTGTAAAATGTTGAGTTCCCCCAAATTGATTTATAGACTCACCCAAATCCTAATAAATATTCCAGGAGTGTTTTCTTGAAATTTACAAGCTGATTCTAAGAGTTTATATGGATATGCAAAGGACCTAGAATAGCTGAAACAATTTTGGAAAAGCAGAATGAAGTTCAAAGACAAATTACCCGACTTTAAGATTTATTATAGAGCTATGATAACGAAAACAATGTGGTATTAGTATAGGATTAGACATAGAAAAGAACTAAAACCCTAGAAATATTCTATTACTATATAGTCAATTGACTTTCAATAAAGCATATCTTGTGGTGATGTTCTGCATATCTTGTAAATCCTAACTAAATATAAGCAAACTACTATGGAAAGTCCAGCCACAAATTCCTTTTTCCTCCCTCATTGATATAAATTAGATTCTTTTAACCAAACCAAACTTGCAATGGGTACATATTTTATCTAGATTTGATTTTTTAAAATGACCCCATCAAAAATCCCTAAAGAGAGAGAGAGAGAGAGAGAGAGAGAGAGAGAGAGAGAAACCAAATACCACAAGAAACATTTTGCCTTCTCCCGAATTCACCCTAAGTGGAATTTTGAAATTAAACCATTTTGGTTAAAATTATATTGTAACTTTAAAAGTATAAGATAGTTCCATTTTGCTATTGAGATATATTGATATTCTTGAGCACAGTATAATATTAGTATTTAGCTCTATTGTCTTTAAAGAAAAATATTTTTCTTTAAAAAGCAATGTCATTAATCACTATGGAGTACAATTTGACAATATTTTCTATCTGTCTATCATCTATCTATCATCAATCATTTATATAACCTATCATAACTATACCTATTCTTTTATCTTAAAGTTCTATTTTTAGACATTTATTTTGCAAATGTATTTCAATAATTTTGCAAAGACTTATGAACAAAGATATTTACAGCAGTGTTTTTTATTATAGCAACATACAGAGAAGAGCTCAAATGTCCATAAGTATAGAGCTATTTAATAAATAGGAGTAAGTGAAGACAATGGAAAGCTAGGTAGAGGTGAAAAAGCACAAAGCACCTCTAGTTGTACTGATATGGAATACTCACTGAACACTATTATTTAAAAAGCTATATTTTACAATGGTATATAAAGTATACAATGTGTCTGCTTAAAGTTATAAATGCATATACAGTATATACACTTATAAACCCATGTAATATCTCTGAAAGAACATGTCAGAAGTTGCCATTACAGTTTACCTGAGATGAAATCAAATAGATCAACTAGTGTGCAGGGTGGGTGGAATACTTACCTTTCATTGAACTTCATTTTATGAGTTTTAAATATACATGTATTGTCTATTAAAATAATGATGTTAAAAGGTAATATGCATTTAAAATACTGTTTACACTGAGAATAATAAAGAAAGAACACTGCTGATGAAGAAAAAAGAGAATAAACATAATAAAGAAAATCAAGCTCAAAGAGCACAAAAAAATTTTAAGCTGCTAGTATTTAGTGTTAACATTTAAAAATATTACTGAGATTTCAACGTGGTAAGGTCACTATTTGAATAAATGTTGTTGTGGCAAAAGAATTGGAAAGGGAATATTTGTCAAGCAGCAATTACAAAAAATTAAAATATTCTTGGCCGATTGAATGCTTGCAAACCACAGAGTGGGTGGAGCCAAGGAGAACAAATTCCTAGAAAGAGGCTGAACTTCACTTACATGATTCAGAAGCACTGCCTTGTCTTCATCACTACCATATGCCCAAGACTAGAAACTAATATAAGTCAAGACCCAAAGGAAGAAGAGAACAAAATTTATCCAAGAATATTCCTGCAAACTAGTGATTAGATTGGGGTTCTAATATCTTTTAATTAGTGAAAGAATGAACTGTGATCAGAAGTTTTTCTTTAAAAGCTTATTTTCCCAGTTAGAAGGGAGTCTGCTGTTCACTCTCCTAGAACTATGAATCTGTGACATATCTAGCAAGTTTAACATTCTAGTTCAAATTGTACACTTTTGTGGCTGCTTCTTTTTTCCTCTCATTCACTGATGCCTTTCAAATATTTGAATCATTTTGATGAGATCAAATATTTATAAAGTTTGATGGAGTTCAGCAAGACCTTAAACAAATTCCCTCCATTCCCACCTCCTCCACAGTGGTTACAATAACTTCAGTTTCCATTGACAGATAACGGGGACATTGTATCTGTTGTAAAGAAAATAATCACTTTATTTTGACTATTGAAGACAAATATTTTAAGACCATACTTTCAGGGATCATCTCTATAGTTCGAAAACAAAATATTTTTAACTTTTTAATTTTTAAACCAGGAGGTATACCCAATGAGAGAAAAAACAATTCTTTTTTTTTTAAATTTTTGTTTTTATTTTATTCATTTTAGAGAGGAGACACAGAGTGAGAGAGAAAGAGAGGAGGAGCTGGAAGCATCAACTCCCATATGTGCCTTGACCAGACCAGTGCAGGGTTTTGAACTGGTGACCTCAGTGTTCCCAGGTCGATGCTTTATCCACTGTGCCACCACAGGTCAGTTTAGAAAAAACAATTCTTAAGTAGCAAATAGCTTGCCCAGGATAGTCTGGTCTATACTCATTGTTCTACGTAAGTATTAGTAGCACCTCTTTTATTCTCAAAAGTATTTCAAGTCATTCTGTTTATACCCTTTTGTTACCATTTTTCACTCAACACTATTTAAATATCCATGTAGTCACCCATAAATCAACATTTTAACAAACTAGCTACATTCTCTACATTTTTACATATTTTTGGATTTCTCAATCCATTAACCCCTCTTCCTACTCTCTTTCCCGCAAGATATTTTGTGTGACTGAATTTTTTGTTTGTCATATTTCTGTCAATTTCTCCTTTGATATATTTTAAAGTTATATTTAATTTTGTATTTTAACTGGCAAAATTAATTTCTTTCTCACGCATAATAATACTATTTAACTTTGATCAACATCTCTCACCCAATTTACTGCTTTCCAAAATTTTAGTTTCACTTTGTTTTTACCCTCCCCTGTTAGTTATTGTAGTTATTGATTTTCCATTCTGTGCTGTTTAAGTTTTCTGAGATATTTATAAATCTCTTTGCTCATAATTGTTTCTTACAATTCAAGTCTTCATAATGGATTCATTTCCTAAAGTGTATCTTATAGCAGATCTTTCAATATGGGTCTGCTATGGTCAACTCTCATATTTTGTTTGATTAAAAGTGTTTTTATATTGACTTTTAAAAATTAAGTTCATCTTAAAGTTTTAGGTTGCATTATTTATACTTCTGTCCTTCAGAAATATTACCTGTGGCACACTTTATCTTCCAAAACTTGACACAAAAATATCTCTCATATTACAAGTTCTTCTACAATATGACCTGGACAGCGTTGTGGCTTGTATTTAATAGACTGCAGCAAAAATGAGTCTACCTGACTTCCAATGCAAATTCAGAATGGATGATGAAACTTCTATCTTGTTCAATGACACTGTCACTTTTGGGCTCTGAGTGACTATTACAGAGGTAAAAGTATCCTGAGGCCACCTGAGGAAATATAAGGTACAAGGAGAGACCACATGCTCTGGCCACAGTCTCAAGTGAAGTTACAGTTAACAGCAAGAAATCACCCAATACACACATGAGTGAAAACACCTCTAAGTGACTTCAGTGCCCAGTTGTTGAGTAGCCCCAGCTGTATTCATATCCCAGTTAAGGATCCAGACATCTTGGAGGAGAAACAAGCCACTTTCTCTGTGCTCAGTCCCAACTCCTGGCCCACAGACTATGAGCACAACAAAGGCTTGTTTTAAAACATTAGGTTTTATGGTAATTGGTTATGCAACCAGAGTAACTGGAATATTAATGAATAGTCTTTTGATCTATTTTAGTGGTTAATCCTTTTTATATACTCTGTATCATCACTCTGGTTGCTTTAAAATTTTTCTTTTTGTCTTTCAAAAAATATCTTCAAAGATAAGGATAAGGTATACCACAGAAGTAAGTAAAGAAAAAGTTGTAAGTATTGTGTTGAAATAAAACACCACCTTTGTTTCTGTAATGGTACAACTGCTTCTATCAAATTAAACCTCCTGAGAATGACTTGACTCTCTTTCAATAAGAGTCAAGGTGGCAAGGTCAAAGGAAGAAGGGAAGTACAGAAATTAGCTCAATGTTCAGGAACACAGACATAGATTTATCTAAAGACATGCAAAAATACAGTAGCAATTTCTGTAATAAGAGAAACTGGAGTTTTTTTAAAAAATATGGTATATTCATATAGTTGAATGTTATAGACCAACAAAATTAATAAAACAAAGTTAATAAGCAACATGGCTTAATTTCTCAAATAATGTTAACCAAAAATCAAACATAAAAGTATATTTAAAATGATTTCATTATTAAAGTTCTAAAATAAGAAAAGTAGTCTATGGTTTTGGTTCAATGGTGTTAAAAGTGAAAATCATGTGGCCTCTGGAAAAAAACGAGAGTTTCCATGACACAGCATAATGGAGTCTTCTGAGATACTGGGCATTTATGACATATCAATCTGGGAAGAGGCAATCTGGATGTGTTCACGTGTAAAAATGCATTGAGCTGTCTCTTTACAAGTTATTTATTTAAGAAAAAATTAAAATAAACAACCTATCAGTTATTTTTATCTTTCTCAACATTAGAGAAATCTTACTAGGACAAATATTATGTTTTGCCGCTTTTTTCAGTGGGTTTTCTCTCATCTATTAATCTCTACTACATATAATTTCATTTGCTTAAGTGAAAATTATATTTCAGTACCTCTGTCTATCATATATTTTATATTTACAGATGTATCTTTCTATTAGTGTATATAGCACAAAAAGTTGAATTGGAAGATGAACACAAAATAACCCTTTATTGCTCAGCTATTTGTTGTATTCAGTATTGCTTTTAGTTTTATATTGAACACTATAATTTTTAATAAAAATAATAAAAGTTTTGCACTTAAAAGACATAATTCTATCTCTTAAGTGGTTTTTAATCAAACCTTTTAAATAAATTAAATATATTATTGGCACAAATTATGCTTGCTCACATTTATAACTCATGACTTTGTCAATTGTTTTATTCTTTCTTGATTTCACTATCCAAAGTAATTATGTACTAAAATGACTTCAAAAGAATGTTCAAATATTTTTAATTTCTTATTCAATTTTACATTTTTATCTAATTTCTTGCTACTTAAAACTACTCTTTTTTGTCTTTTAAAAATTTCTGCTGAGTCTCTTTTCAATTTTCATGGCTGGCCATTTAAGATCATTTGAAAGAGCGATGGTTTCATGTATTTATCCATATTCCTTCAAGCAAAGAAACAAAATCAAGATATACTTACATCTTTATTCTAACACAAAATAAACAAATAAAAATTTATATATATTATATACCTTTATATTCACTTTTGTTGCTTGCTACCAACTTATCAGTTGAGGTTGGAGTAGCACAATTTTCAAATTCATTTTGGAAAGTTCACAATCACAGCATTACTATGCCTGCCATATCTCTACATGATTCAGTTATTTTTTACTAATTTGTTTATTATACTGATTTCTGAAAAGTCTGGAACCTGGAAGGGGTCGCATCAACCACGCAGAGGCCAAAGTGTAGCAAAGAGGATTTATTGCAAACACCTGGGAGCAGGTGCGCTGAATCCCATTAGAGTCAGCCTTGAGCAGGGGTGAGAGGGTTAGTTTTATACTCTGCTGCCTCCTTCTGGCAATTTCTGTTGATGCTGGTTACCAGGCCTCTGGCCAGGGTTTGTGTTATTTCTTCTGTGTTGGTTCTTGCTTCCATGGGTAACGGGCCTGTTTGGTTCCTGTCTCCATTGGTAATGGGCTCCAATGGAGCCCATTTGGTCAAATTCAAGGTTAAGTACAGTTCTTCACATACTGATTGAGGAAGGGTTGGGAGGGGACAGTTCTGAGCCCTGAGGATACATTTTTCCCTAACAATTTCAAAATTACTATATATAAAGTCCTGTTTCTAGCTACTGAGCCACAGTTCCAATTGAAACCATAAATTTATAAAGACTACATCTTAATTGTTGACAGCTCATGAGTTTACTCGTGTTTGCACTTGCATTAGCTATTTCAATTTTTGAAACTCAGGGTAATATAGGATTATTGTATTTGTGACTCTTTGCCCTGAGGGTTGAAGTTCGAAAAACAGCACACAGTTCTATTAATATATTCCCATGCGGACTCCTTTTCTTCCCACTCCTCCAGGCTTGAGACCGCAAAATCGAAGGTACAGATAACAAAATCAATCACAGTGTCAAGCCATCTAAACTTGGACTATCCTCTCACCACTCGCAGTATGAGCATACATATAAAGGATATTGTAAACTATTTCTTCGTCGTGTTCAATCCAACTAGAATGTGTAAAGTGTATGTTTGAAAAGGAAAGCTTAGTAAAACCAGATATATTTGCAAAACATATTGCATACCATTACACGTAGGTGATTGTTATACAGTATACCACACCAAAAATTACTAGAATATATAATATGTATAAAATATAATATGTAGCAGATATGTACAAAGTTTCATTTAAATTCATTATGTATAAATAAAGTATATAGAAGTTTATTTAGATGTTTCATCTTTATACTCAATTATGAAAACATAGCTGGTGACATGAGATAACTTCTGTGTAAAATTGACGGTCAACAATGTGTTAAAACTATAAGTGGAAAGCACTTAAATACATTCAGAAAATACTCAGAATTTTTACTTATATCTATATCATAAGAAAACTTCTGGTCTTAAGTATACTTTAAACATGCTGATGAGGAAAATTGTGACTGGACACTGAAGTAATTTGTAGAAAAATAATGGGTTTGTATAATCAAAAGTAAAAAAAAAAAAAAATCTCTGATTTACTGAGTGACAAACTTGTTTTTCAGGAATGTGACTGTTTACTCTTCCCTGAACTACTACTCACTGCTATTGTCTGCTCTCATAGGCAATCTCATTTCATGAAAGTTTGATACTTCAAGAATTTTTTTTTAATGCAATGATAGATAGTTTGACCGTGGTAAACAAGTAGTAAACAAGTTGAGTCCTGGGGTAAAGCTATAAGTAGATTCCACAATAAAAAATAGTAAATCTTCTAATTGCTTGTTAAACATAAAATTAATTTATCTGAACATTTACAAATAAAGGTAAGATTGATCAGTATGAACTAGTTGAATTCTGCTGATTTTCCTTCTGTCTTCATAAGACTTTTTTAAGAAATCTTTTTTTTTTTACAGGGACAGAGAGAGGGATAGATAGGGACAGACAGACAGGATCGGAGAGAGGTGAGAAGCATCAATTATCAGTTTTTCGTTGCTACACCATAGTTGTTAATTGATTGCTTTCTCACATGTACCTTGACCGCGGGCCTTCAGCAGACCGAGCAACCCCTTGCTGGAGCCAGCGACCGTGGGTCCAAGCTGACGAGCTTTTGCTCAAGCCAGATGGGCCCGCACTCAAGCTGGCGAGCTCAGAGTCTCGAACCTGGGTCTTCTGCATCCCAGTCCGATGCTCTATCCACTGCGCCACTGCCTGCTCAGGCTTCATAAGACTTTTGAATAAAGTTAATGTTACATTTTAAATGTAAGGAAAGTTAGAACCTCTTTTTCTAAACTTTTGTGTTTCTTGAACAGAATTACACTTACTCAAGGAATTTATAAGTACCATAATTTTTGAGAAGTATAGATCTAGTAAAAAGGTGCAAACAAAACCACTTGGCTTTCAGCTTAATGGGCTAAATCTATTTTTCCTTTTTGAGACTCAAGCTTTATCTAGGGCATTTCACTGGAGTATTTGAGCCCAAAACACTTGATAACTAGGGTGTGCAGAGTGTTTTGGGTACTTATTTTAGAAATAAAAAGGTAACAAGATACATGCACTCAGAGACACTGAGTCTGTCCATCTCTAACATAAATAAACAACCAATAGTGTTTGATGGCAAAGAGAGACAATATATTAGTGATATATTAGTGTTTTACTGGAACAACTAAATCATTATAAGGGTAAATAAAAATATTTATAGTTTAGATACATTTTGCCTCTACCTACCACTACCCGTAACAGCAGTGACTTGCAATTAATGGAGTTTGCTTTGCCAGGAACAACATACACACACACACACACACACACACACACACACACACGCACACACTTTATTTACTTGGCTACTCAATATTATCTTTCAGATCTCAGTTTAACTGTCACATCTAAGACCAAATTAAGTTTCTTTAATTATACATCTTTATGGGACTTTGAAATTCTCCACAGTCACCTAAAATTTTATAGAGCCTACAACTGTCATAATACTGTTTTTTAATTTTTGTTTGGTGCATCATAATTTTAAAATACCTTCATATTCATTTTTCTCCTATGCCTGGAAATAGCACTTCATATTATTTGGAAGCAGCATCCAACACTTGGGCTTTGAAAACAGATGACCTGACTTGCCATGCCAACTCTGCCACTTGTTAGTTGTTATACCTGACAAGATACTTAATTTCTCTGCATCTCCATTTCTTGATCTGTCCATGGGAATAACAAAGGCACCTATATCACAGGGACTAAAATAGTGTCTGTCATTTTGTAATTACTCAGTAAAACTAGCATTTCTTATTTCCCTTTGTACTTTTTAGATGAAGCTAAGTGGTTTGGGCTAGATTAGACAAATAGTCTTTTATTCCTTTTACAAGTCGTTTTGGGGCTTTCTTCTCTAATGGAGATTCACTTTATTTAAATAATTATACATAATTTTAAAATTAGCATTTCATTCTAAGAGATTGTATAGGAAATTCTAATGGAGGTAAGTTCTGCCTGAAGACCTTGATTTTCACTTTCTAAATGAATGACTTTTTAAATTTATATTCAGGAGTAAATATTTTTTAGAGTCTAATTTTAGTCAAATGCAGTTATATTCCATAGAGATGACATGCTGTACCAATTGAAACCAGAAAAAAAAAGAAACAAAGGGCATGACATTTAACACTGAATGCCATGCTCTCTCATCATTAGCAGACAGAGCCTCTTTTTGTTAATTTTTGTAATCAGAAATCGTGGCCTTTGTCTCTTTATTCAATGATGACTTTACGCTTATTAGTCTGTGCAGTTTCTTTCTGAACACTTGTTTTTATATTTAAAAATTACTCTTATTTTGAAAGAAAAAATCTGTGTTCACTTTCTTTTTAATTGACAGTGATTAGCATGTGCAGAGCAACGAAAGAAGTTTCGTCACCCAACACACACTTGATCAACTGAGGTCAATCAAGGTGATCTTCTGCCTTCTTATTTAACAAATGTGTCCTTTCAGTCTATTTAACATTTTTCATATTATTGTAGTTGTTTATCTTTTTGGTTAGGAATTTTGCTATTTAAAATGACCCCAAGCATGTTACTGAAGTACTGTCTAGTGTTTCTAAGCACAAGATGTTTATGATGTACTGTAAGAAGAAAACACAGTCCATGAGCTATAATGTCATGAGCTATCTGTCCAATGTTAATGAATAAACTATATATGTATGTAAGGTGTCTTTAAAGAGAAACACACATAAAACAAGATTAGGTATTGATCAGTTGTCAAAAATGTTTTAATGACAGGTTCACAGGAACCTATCCCTGTATGTCCTCTAAGAGCCTTGGTTAAATATTCACTAACTTAGTGTTCAAGGTAGCTTTATAGAACATAACTACTGTGAATTGATTGTACTTCTTGTTAACTCTAAATCTTTGAAATCAAAATCTACCTGAACATAAGTTTAACTAAAATGTCTGTCAACATATTAATTTGGACAGTTTAATGAACTTTTATAAGTAGAATTGAGTGGTTTTTACCTATAATTGTTTTATGTAGATATGATGTCTAAATAGCCAATCAATTATGCTAACTCTGTATTTGTACTAAAAAGTCTCCAATGTTTCGAATGAGCTATTTGCCAATAAATACACTGAAATTAATCTTTTGTATTTTAATTAGTTTTTTTGATATGATAAATAGTTTTAGTGTACTTATTTACAGCATTGCACTAAAAGGTCCTTTCACAAAAATCCATTCACCAGTTCTAGAATTGGGAATATGCCTGAAAAAGAAAACTATGTTATAGAATTTATTAATAAAGATATTGAAAAAAATAAATTTAAATATATACAAAATGATTCATAGTTGCCAAGATTATGCATGTTGTTATCAGATTAAACAGCATTTGATATTATAAAACACACGACTGATTTATTCCATAAATATGTGATGAGAATGTACTATTGCAGACAGTGTTCTAGATACTGAAGTTACAGTTGTTAATCAACAGGCAATATTCCTACTGTCATTAAGAGACTATGGGATGGAGCCTTGCTAACTATTCCCAACCTGCAATAATGTGAGCAAAGACAACTCTTCCTCTTTTTCAGGTGCTGAGAAGCATGTGGGGGGTACAGCTCTCTTGAACACACTCACTCTACAGTACTGGGGCAGATGCCATATCCTTCCTTCTCCCCACTTGCCTTAGTGGAGACCATAAAGAGGATCACTGTCAGCCATACCTTTCTACACTAAGTGAACATTAGCAAATAGCTGGTAGATTACTACCTTTAAACTAGACAGCAGAAAAAACTACTAAGAAGAGAGAACTGAAGAAAAGGATGCTTTAAATTTGTGTATATAAATCCTGATAAGATTTCAAGCAGCCCTTGCATGAAACCAACCACATAGCAAATAATTTGAGAACTGAACTACAGTATGTAAAACCACTCAAGTGTCAAATTAGCCTCTGAATAGCACACAAACAAAGCATACACAGTAGCAAAGAAAAGCCTCAGTTTATTGGATTAACATTTGAACCACAGCCAATAGGGTAGGCCAGAAGGTGGATTCTGATCTTAAATTTGTTGACTACCTATTAAAATAGAAAATTTAAATAAGCACCATAGGCTTATAACATAATAATAAAAATGCCACAATATAATCCGAAATTAACCATTATACCAAACCCCTGAGAATCTCAACTAAAATGAAAAAGATAATCAAGAAACACAAACATTGAGATAGCACAGATATTATCTGACAATGATTTTGAAACAGCTCACATAAAAAATGTTCAAGTAAGCGATTATACTGTTGGAAAAATTGCAAAACAGAAAGTCTCAGCAAATAAATAGAAAATATAATTAATGAAAATAATAGAAATTAAAAAATAATTTTAAAAATTACTGAACAGACTCAACAGAATAAAAATAAAAGAAAGGTATTTTAATAGATATTATTCAATATGAACAACAAAAATAAATTGTAAAAAGAAATAACCAATATCTCAGTGACCTATAGGACAATAACATAACAAGAAAATTCCCAAATACTTAGAAATTAAGCAACATATTTCTAAAGAAGCTATGTGTCAAAGAGAAATAGTTGGAAAAATGTTCGTAGAATTTGTGTTATTTGGTTTTGCTCACTTTTAATTAAAAATGGTTCTCCCCATGTGGGATGGCCGATTACCTTATGCTTGGGAAGGGGTTTGGTTATGCTAATGTGTGTTGGGGAGGGGATTGTCCCACTGAAAAGTTTTAAAAGGAGAAGCTAGGAGGCCATTTTGGAGGAGAGGCCATGTTGTTGTAGGAGAGAAAGGCCACCTGATTGGAGGAAAGGAGCTAGCAAGATGGAAGCATGCAGAGGGGAAAAAAGAGGTGGCTGATAATAGTGGGCCTTTGATTCTAGAAAAAAACTGGAAAGATTCTCCTGGTTATGAAACAGAAGAAATGTGAATGGGTTTTGGTGCCCCATGTGTTTGTTTTTACTCATTGGCCAGTACGAGTCTAGAATAAAGGAAAATGGCCCACCATTTTTTGACTCCATTAATTCATTACCATCTGCCCGAATTAAATGGAATCCTGCACAGTCCAGGCAGCTGTAATGAAGGCCAAAGCTACTGGACCTACAGAAATGTACAAAGAAAATTAAATGTATTAAACTGAATAAAACTAAAAATAGTATAGAAATTTATGGAATAAAGCTAAATCAGGTAATTAAAAGATTTTAATTTCTTGCACTGCATGTTTACATTAGAAAGATGATGTTTTAAATACATAATCTAAGCTTTCACCTCATTGAGTTAAAAATGAAGAGCAAAATAAACAGCACACAAACAGAAAGAATACATCATATATATAAGAGCAAAATCAATTAAATTGAAAAAAAACGATAGGGAATATTAATAAACAAAAAGCTGTCATTTTAAAAATATTGTTTTTTATCTCTAGAAAAAATTAAATAAAAATAAGAAAGTAAAAGACACACTCACCAATATCAGGAAAGAAATAGGGATATTATTATAGACCTTACAGACATTTAAAGAAATAAAAAAATACTATAGATAAATTAAAATGAATCCATAAATTTAACAGCTTAGATAAGCAGATCAATTTCTAGAAAGATACAACTGTCAAAAGACACCACACTTAAAAATAAATAAGTAATCTTCATAGTCCTGTGTATATTAAATACCCTAACATTTGTAGTTAAATCCTTGAAAAGGAAATTTCAGGTCCATATAGTTTTAATGTTTAATGACCAGGGGTTGCCACCATTGTGGCCATTTATGTGTAGGTTCTCAATGAATACAGGCAGACAGTAAAGAAACAGTGGAGCTGGAAGATGGTGGGCCATTTTGTTTATTGGTGTCTCACCAGGGCAGGCAAGCCACAATAAAAACCAAGGGAAAAGTAGAAACCTGCTTTTTCCATGGAGGGCAAGGGATAAAGAAGAAAAAAGAAATTCTATGGCATCTCAGGGGTGGGGGCAGAATCTCTCTGCCATCCAACATTAGCAAGACAATGGCTCTTCCCAAGCAGGATGTTCATTTGCAATTTCACAGAGGACATATACCTGGCACTGCCCAGCCCTCAATGCAAACTATAAGTGAGCAAACATAAAAATCATATTTTACAAACTTAATTGACCTTATTTGACCAACACTGTTGAATTCTACAAACCATTAAAGAAAGAAAGAAAATCAATTCTACACAAAATTAGAATAGTAGAAAAAACTTCCCAACTCATTTTATGTGACTAACATTATGCTAATTCTTAATATAGACCAAAAGAAAAAGCAGATTGAACTATAAACAATATTTGTAACAAACTCATATAGAAAAATTTTAACAAAACACTAATAAATCATATTTTACCATAAATAAAATGAACAAATACATCATGACCAAGTGGGATTATTCCAGAAATACAAAACTTACTTGAAAACAAATCATTGTAATTATAATATAAATAGTCTAAAGAATAAAAGCCACAGAACTATGTCAATTGATGTAGGAAAAGCATTTAACAAAATTTAATACTCATTTATATAAAAATTTATAACAAACTAGGCATAAAAGAGCATCTATAAAATAACATATAGCTAATATCATACTGTATGACATAAAACTGAAAAAACATTTTAAAAAATATTTTAAAGAACAAGGATTCTACTCTGACTGCCTCATTTAATCATAGTAATAGATGTCCTGGTCCATACATTAAAGCAAGAAAATAAAATAGAAAACACACAAATTAGAAAGAAGGAAAACCATTTCTATTTACAGATGATATGATTACCTACACAGAAAACCCAAAGAATCTACCAAACTCAAAACAAAACAAATCAGAAAACCTTCTAAAAGTAAGAAGTGAGTGCAGCAAAGTCACAAAATACAAGGGTCAGTTTGTAAATATAAAGTGTATTTCTGTATACAAACAATGAATCATTGAAAGCCCAAATTTAAAATACAGTGCTGTTTAGAATACCTTAAAAATATTTAGTTGTAAACTTAATAAAACATCTCATAGTCTATATGCTGAAACTACAAAATTCTGCTGAAATAAATGTCTTAAGTAAATGCAGACACCACACTATGTTTATGGATTAGAAGATGCATTATAATTTTAAGAAGATTGAAATCAAGCATCTTCTCTGAACAGAATGGCATGAAACTAGAAATTAACTACAATTAAATAATTGAAAATCATTCAAACACCTGGAGGCTAAATAGCATGTTATTAAATAACAAATGGGTTAACAATGAGATCAAGGAAGAAATAAAAAATTTCCTTGAAACAAATAAATATGAATATACAACAACCCAAAAACAATGGGTCATAGCAAATCAGTATTGAGAGGGAAGTTCATAGTATTGCAGATATAACTTAAGAATCAAGGAAAAACTCAAATATACAACTTAGCCCTGCACCATAAAACTAGAAAAAGAACAACAAATAAAGTCCAGAGAAAGTAGAAAGAAGGAAATAATAAAAATCAGACCACAAATATATGACATAGAGGCTAAAAGAAAAATACAAAAGATTGATAAAACAAGAACTGATTCTTTGAAAAAGTAAATAGGATTTGGAACCTTTAACCAGATTCATCAAGAAAAAAAGAGAGAGGACCCAAATAAATTAGCAGGGTTAATAATTAAAATGGAAAAGTAACAACTGACAGCACAGAAATACAAAGGATTGTAAAAAAAATGCTATGAAACAAATGAAATTGAAATAGTTATCACAAATACTCCCAGCAAACAAAAGTCCTAGACCAGATGGCTTCACAGGTAAATATTACCAAAAATTCAAAGAAGAAGTAACACCCATCCTTGTTAAACTATTACCAAAAATCTAAGAGAAGGAAAGACTTCCAAGCTCATTTTATGAGACAAGCATTATCTTAATTCCAAAACCAGGCAAAGACACTACAAAGAAAGAAAACTATAGTCCAGTATCCCTGATGAACATAGGTGCTAAAATCCTCAACAAGGTATTAGCAAATTGGATCCAGCAATACATTAGAAATATCATACATATATCATGATCAAGTGGGATTTATTCTGGGGAGGCAGGCTACTACAATATTCACAAATCAATAAATGTGATTCATTACATAAACAAAATAAAGGATAAAAATCACATGATAACATAAATAGATTCAGAAAAAAAGCATTTGATAAGTCTAGCACCCATTTAGGATCAAAACTCTGATCAGAGTGGAAATACAGGGAACATACCTGAACATAATAAAGGTCATATATGAAATACCAACAGCCAACATCATACTCAATGGGAAAAATTTAAAAGCAATCCCCATAAGATCTGGAGAAGGACAGGGGTTTCCCCTTTTACCACTCGTATTCAACTTAGTAGTTCTGAAAGTCCTAGCCATAGCAATCAGACAAAAAGAAGAAATAAAAGGCATTCAAATTGAAAAAGGAGTAAAATTGTTATTATATACTAATGACATACTACTGTACATAGAAAACCCTAAAGTCTCAGTCAGAAAACTACTAGACCTGATAAATAAATTAGGCAAGGTAGCAGGATATAAAATTAATATTCAGAAATCAGTGACATTCTTATAAACCAACAATAAACTGCCTGAAAGAGAAATTAAGGGAAAAAAAACCTTCACTATTGCAACAACAAAAATATAAACTATGTAGGAATAAATTTAACCAAGGAGGTAAAAGATTTGTACTGTACTTGCAAATTTATAAGACATTAAAAAAAAATCAAGGGAAATACAAAAAGTGAAAGCATATACTGTGTTCATGGATAGGAAAAATTAACATAATTAAAATGTCCATTCTACCCAAAGCAATCTATAGATTCAATGCAATTCCTCAGCATTCTGCCATCTTGACTGCTTCTCCTGGCCTCCATGTGGCCTTAATCTGCTCTACTCTCTAATACCTCAGGAACCAAGCCAGAGATCAAGCTACTGGTCTCTCCCACTTTATACCATAGGATCAAAACCTTTAATTCAATTATACAAACAAGGACGTCTTTGTATAATGGAATTCCTCAGGATAGTGCACCACCCTACATCATCCAATCAGTCAAGGGTGTGGAGAAGAGCTTACTCTTAAAACTAAGCCTTAGGCTATAAAGACCTGACCTGCTTATATTACAACCTTTCCCCCACACCCATTCCAAGCATAAGGCCAAATAATATAACCTGGGTGACGGGCTTCCATGTGGGCAGCTCCATCTTTAACAAAGTTAGCATAATATATTTTATCTGCCCAACAGTAATGAAGTAGAATGTCTTCTTGGGCATCATCTTTGTGAAAATATAATAATTTATATAATGCAGTAAGTACACTAATACACTAAAAGATATGTGTATAGCCAGTAGCCAGGGCCACCATCACAGCCGCCTGACCCATGCAGGTTCACATTAGATTCGAACAGTCGGTAACGAAACAATGGAGCCAAAAACTGGTGTGCCATCAGCTTTAATTCTAGCTTGCACCCGGCGGGCAAGCAAAAACACACACTGGGCTCCAAAACCCACACATTCAGTGCTCACAAAGCTACTGACTTATCCGAGTTTCCTAGCATCAAAGCTTTCTAGCTCACCAGACTTATTCACCACTGTTTCCCATCTCCTCCAGCACAAACTCTTAACAAACTGGCTTCTTCCTCATCACTCTGCCATCTTGGCTGCTTCTCCTGGCCTCCATGTGGCCTTACTCTGCTCTACTCTCTAATACCTCAGGAACCAAGAGAGAGAGCTCAAGCTACTGGTCTCTCCCACTTTATACCATAGAATCAAAACCTTTAATCCAATTATACAAACAAGGAAGTCTCTGTATAATGGGATTCCTCAGGAGAGTGCACCACCCTACATCATCCAATCAGTCAAGGGTGTGGAGAAGAGCTTACTCTTAAAACCAAGCCTTAGGCTACAACGACCCGGCCTGCCCACAGCCTGTCCCAGAACACACAGTAATATCAACGATCTTCCATGTGGGCAGCACCATCTTTAACAAAGTGAGCATAATATATTTTATCTGCCCAACAATATGATTGCATCAGAATTTGTCTACAACTTCAAAATAAATGTATTAAAACACTGTATTCATAAAATTTACGCAAAAGTTATTTATATTTGTTGGGCAGATAAAATATATTATGCTCACTTTGTTAAAGATGGCGCTGCCCACATGGAAGTTCGTTGATATTAATGTGTGTTCTGGAACAGGCTGTGGGCAGGCCGGGTTGTTATAGCCTAAGGCTTAGTTTAAGAGTAAGCTCTTCCCCACACCTTTGACTGATTGAATGATGTAGGGTGGTGCACTCTCCTGAGGAATCCCATTATACAGAGACTTCCTTGTTTGTATAATTGGATTAAAGGTTTTGATTCTACGGTATAAAGTGGGAGAGACCAGTAGCTTGATCTCTGGCTTGGTTCCTGAGGTAGAAGAGAGGAGAGCAGATTAAGGCCACATGGAGACCAGGAGAAGCAGTCAAGACGGCAGAATGCTGAGGAAGAAGCCAGTTTGTTAAGAGTTTGTGCTAGAGGAGATGGGGAACAGAGGTGAATAAGTCTTGTGAGCTAGAAAGCTTTGATGCTAGGAAACTCGGATAAGTCAGTAGCTTTGTGAGCACTGAATGTGTGGGTTTTGGAGCCCAGTGTGTGTTTTTGCTTGCCCGCTGGGTGCAAGCTAGAATTAAAGCTGATGGCTCACCAGTTTTTGGCTCCTGTGTTTCGTTACCGACTGTTCGAATCTAATGTGAACCTGCACTGGCCAGGCGGCGTGATCCTGACCGTGACTACTGGCTTTACAATATTCTATTCAGGCAAAAATTTGCATTTGCGTTTGTGTACTTGTTGAGGACAATCTCATTTGATTCTCCAGCAGTAGTCTGCTCATCACTAACAGCTCCAAGATTTTCGGGAAATTTATCAAGGTGACCGTTCAGAAAGTGAACCTTAACACTCAAGTTCCGTCGAATGTCGCAGAAAGCCAACAGCATCCTTTGAACCAGAAGTTCATAGTTTTCTGCTCTTTTGTTGCCAAGAAAGTTCTTTGTAACTGCCACAAAAGACTGCCATGCTGCTTTCTTCTCTTTATTCATCTTCCTGGCAAATTCTTTATCACGTATGAGGATTCGAATTTGAGGTCCATCGAATACACCTGTTTTTATCTTCTCGAAAGACAAGGCAGAAAAATCAGAAACAATATGTTGAAAGCATTCACTTTCTCTATTCAAAGCCTGAACAAACTGCTTCAGTAAGCCAAGTTTGACATGAAGTGGGGAAAAAATGATCCTGTCTCGATTAACTACAGGATCATTCACAATAGTTTGCATCCCTATTTCCAGAGCTTCAAATTTTAAAAGAGGTTTTTTTTTATTTTATTACTTTATTTATTTATTCATTTTAGAGAGGAGACACAGAGTGAGAGAGAGAAAGAGAGAAAGGGGGGAGGAGCTGGAAGCATCAACTCCCATATGTGCCTTGACCAGACCAGTGCAGGGTTCCGAACTGGCGACCTCAGTATTCCCAGGTCGACACTTTATCCACTGCGCCACCACAGGTCAGGCCAGAGCTTCAAATTTTGGCCACACCTTCTGTATCCAGTGTTTCTCCCAAGTTTGGCTGTCCCACAAACACAAAAAGCAAGGATACTTTGTGAAACCTCTCTGTTGTCCTAGCAGGAAATTGACCATTTTAAGATCCACACTGTTCGGCAGATAAAATATAATATGCTCACTTTGTTAAAGATGGTGCTGCCCTCATGGAAGCCAGTCACCCAGGTGATATTATTTGCCCTTATGCTTGTGATGGCTGTGGGGGAAAAGTTGTAATGTGGGCAGGCCGGGTTGTTATAGCCTAAGGCTTAGTTTAAGAGTAAGCTCTTCTCCACACCCTTGACTTATTGGATGATGTAGGGTGGTGCACTCTCCTGAGGAATTCCATTATGCTTCAGATGGGTGGCTTTGTATCAGAGACTTTCTTGTATGTATAATTGGATTAAAGGTTTGGATTTTCTAGGCTATAAACTGGGGCAGTCTGGGAGCTTGATCTCTCACTCTCTTGGTTCCTGAGTTCCTGAAGTTAGTATTAGAGAGCAGAGCAGATTAAGGCCATGTGGAGGAGAAGTAGCCAAGATGGCAGAGTGCTGAGGAAGAAGCCAGTTTGTTAAGAGTTTGTGCAGGAGGAGATGGGAAACAGAGGTGAATAAGTCTGGTGAGCTAGAAACCTTTGATTCTAGGAAACTCGGATAAGTCAGTAGCTTTGTGAGCACTGAATGTGTGGGTTTTGGAGCCCAGTGTGTGTTTTTGCTTGCCTGCCGGGTGCAAGCTAGAATTAAAGCTGATGGCTCACCAGTTTTTGGCTCCTGTGTTTCATTGCCATCTGTCCGAATCCAATGCGAACCTGCGTGGGTCAGGTTGCTGTGATCCTGACCTCGACTATTGGCTTTACACACACAAATGATCCAGTTATGCTCCTCATACTTCAGAAAGTTGAGGACAATTTTTATGTCATTATAATCTTCTCACAGATGAGTTGAATAACCAATTGGAACTGCTGCAAAAACATTACCGTTGTGTAGGAGAACACATTTCAGACTCCGTATAGAGCTGTCAAGAAATAGCCGCCATTCTGTTGGACTCTAAGTGGTAACACCTAGCTGGCTGAGCAGAATACTGATATCATGACAGTAAACAAATTGTTTGTCTCTGTAAAAAAAGTCCACATAAATTTGTTAACGCTTCCCAAAACGGGATACCTTAGCTGACAGGTAAATTGCATTCTTTTCTTGAAGCTTGGAGACTAATAACTCAGCTGCTTTCTTTGATAGGCCCAAATCTCTTACTAACTCATTCAATTTGGGTTGGCTACACTGCTGAGGGGTTAATGACGGCTTGGCATCAGAAGAAGACCCTTTAGATTTTACAACCATTTCCTCATGCATCTTATCAAAATACACTTGATCACCGTGTTCATTTTCTTCATTCTTAGAAGAAATAAAACCACTGAAAACTGGAACCGGGAGTGTCTCAGAATGTTTGTCTCGTATTCCTAAAGGAATATTTGGATATGCGATCATATGCCGTTTTTTCTTGCCAACGCCCTGTGTATGGATCAGACAGAAATAACAGTCACTGCTGTGGTCCTTAGGTTCACGCCAAACCATGGAAATACCAAAAGGCATTTCATTGCATTTTCCTTTTGTCCAGTCACCAAGCATTTCCTCACAATTATGACACACAATATGAGGAGCTCAATTCTTCTCTTGATCGCCAAGGGGAACTTGAAAATAGGTAATATATGCACCTGTCACAAATGATGAAATATTGCGCCTTTGATGAAGTGTGTAACAGCCACATACATAACAGAAGGTGTCAGGACTATTCTTACATTTATGCCTACTTGAAGAAGCCATGATTCAATCTTAAAACAAAATAAGAGGGTGTTTTTATCAGATAATATTTTTTTACATTTAAAAACAACTATAATTATGTAAAAGTGATGTTTGTAAAACATTGATTGCCTTGTGGTTATGTTCAATCCAAGAGTTGTTGCCCTTTTACTCAACTTAAAAACCAATGCATGGCATTAACTGTAATAAAAAGAAATTGAAATTACATAAGAACTAGAGCATGTACCGAAAAAAGAATTTCAGATTTGGAATCAGCGATGCAGAGGTATATAAAAACAGTTCTTAAACCTCATGCAATAGAAAATGAAAAAACTTATTCCCCAGTGTAAAATAAAAGAAAATCTTTGTGACTAGGCATTAAGAGAAGAATTCTTAGACATGACTATGATTACATTTAAGACAACTAATTTACTACATATAACAAAAGAAAATTTTTATTTTATTAAAATTACAAAATTAAAATAACTTTTTCTGTATGAATTTCATGTAAAAATGATTTAACGACGAGCCACAGAGTGGAAGAGAATATTTAGAAGAAGTATATATGACAAAGACAGATCACAAAATATGAATAACTATTTAAATTCAATAGTAGGAAAATAATCTAATTAGAAAATGTCAGGAGACTTGAACAAACCTTTCATCAAAAAATATATACCAATAGCGAATAAGCACTTAAAAATATTTAATTTTTTTAGCTATTAGGGAATTGCAAATTAAAATTATTATGAGATACACCCCCAATGAGACTAGATAAAATATTAGCTATATCAAGTGTTTTGAAGAGCAATTGGATCTCTTAGGACTGCTGGTAAAAACATAAAATGATATAGTCCCTGTAGGAAACAATTGAACAGCTTCTTATGAAGTTAAATATATATGTACCATAAGAACCAGAAATTGAACTTCTAGATATTTATCTTAAAAAAGAAAAATCAAAACAACAACAACAAAACCTTAGGCTCACACACAAAAACATCTAATATAAATATGCATTTCAGCTTTTTCATAACTGCTAAGCACTGAAAACACCACAAATACATTTAAACAGATGAATGAATAACAAACTGTGAGATGATTATATGATAAAAAAGTATTGATTAATTAAAATTAATCAACTATTTATATACACAATTTGGATGGATCTCAAGAGCATATGCTAAATGAAAAAAAAAAAAGTCCAGTTTCAAAAGATTATATAAAGTGTGAATACATTTATATGACATCCTTGAAGAAATAAAAGTATGGTGTTAGAGAACAGATCAGTAGTCACCACTAGAGTAATATCTTACCCACAGACAATCCTAAAGAATCCACACACACACACAGGTGATAAATAAATTTATCAAAGTTGTGTAGTACAAGATTAACACCCAAAAGTCAGTTGTGTTTCTTAACTCCATCAATGTATAATCTGAAAAGAAAATTGAGGAAGCAATTGTATTTACAATAGTATCTAAAATCATCAAATATTTAGGAATAAATCTAACTATAGAGGTGAAAGTATTGTACACTATAAACCACAAAATATTGCTGAAAGAAATTCAAGAAGTTCTAAATAATTAAAAAGATATCTCATGTTCATGAATAGAAAACACCAAAAGAACATGCAACAAAATAAAAAATAGATAAATTGGACTTCATCAAAATTGTGATAGAGCCCAGCTGCAGAACAGCACATCTGTAAAACAGCTCAATGGAGGCAGCCTTGGTGTTACTGCTCCAGAGTTACAGCTCTTGTCTGGTTATACAGCTAGCTGTGCTCCACTCCCATAAGACGGCATTGATCTGCTCAGGCCAATGTTGCTGGTCCAGCTGGGGAGACATAATCTTGGATAGAAACTAAAGTTTGTTCCACCAAGAGAGAGGGGATTCTGAGTTATATACAGAAGAGTACCCATCTCTGTTCCCGGAGGGGTCTATTTCAATGCAAATGAGTATTCCAAATTTTCAGTTTGATTGGTCCAAATAGCACCATCCTGATTCAGAATGAAGCCACTCTAATTGATTGGTGAAGATGCAAATGATGATATAGCTGCACATCTCCTATTGGACAGGGTGAGTCTCAATCCCATTTGTTGAATTCCTATTTTAGGAGTTCTCTTATGAGGTTGGCTCAGAGGGAAAGAGTGCATGAGACCTGGCAGCCCAGTCTCTGGCTTCTTGAAATGCAGCATGCATGAGGGACAGGAATGGCTTCTAGACTCTGGTTTATAGACTTGAGCACAATTAACCACAAGGAATCCTTTTTGGCAGGTATATTCTCCTCGGTGTTGACAGGACTCAAAATAGGTATTTGTATAACAATGTTCATAGCAACACTATTTACAAAAGGCAAAGGTGGAAAAACCCATATATCCATCAACAGATGAAAGGATAAACAAAATGTCACAGACATATGCACACAAACACAGAGGAATAAAAGAATATGGATAGACCTTGAAACATTATGCTTAGTGAAATAAGCCAGACACAAAGGGACAAATATTCTATAATTCCATTTGTATGAGGTACCTAGAAGAGTCAAATTCATAGAGACAAAAAATAGCATAGAGGTCTCAGTGACTGGTGGGAAGGAGAAGGGAATTACTGTTCAATGAGTACAGAGGATTTTGTGGGGATGATGACAAAAGTTTAGGTATAGATAGTAATGATGATTATAAAACTTTGTGAACATATTTTATGCCACTGCATTAAATACTTACAAATGGTTAAAATAATAAATATTCTGTAATATATATTTTATGACAAAAAGTATAAAATAACTCCTTACATTGAAGATTTTTAAATTAATTTATTTCCCAAATAATCTTTCTTTACTATATTTATAGTACATATAAAAATTATGTATAAATATAATGGTGTGAAATTCCCTTTATCAAATCAGGTTACTGCTTCGTAGATTTTTATGAAATAAGGTTTAAATTTAAAGTCATGAAAGGACAAAACTAAAAAATTAGGCTGTTTTGACTGTTCTCTAAAATTTTTTAAATGTACTTGTTAATACTCATTCTATGATTATCCCATAGTCACTGCAGTTATGTGAACAATAATGTCTGTGTGTCATTTCTATTCATTTGTACTTTTTGTAAGCCATGTTGGCAAAGATAATTATTTTAAAGAATGGAAGCTGCATTTCGCCAAAGGGAATGGAATAAAATGGCAGAAAATTTGCATTTTCTTCAAAATGCCAAAATTATTAACTCTGGTTGGGCTCTAATTTTGGTTGCTACAGATTGCCAGCCCTTTTTAGATGAGACGTATGATTAGAATATATTTGAATCCTTTCTTAATGAAAATGTGGAGACCAACAGGTTTCCAATTTAAAATTCTAAGGTTTGTTTCTTGATGGTAAGAGTCACTAGCATTAATTTTGTAGCATCAGCAGTCCTATGCATGGTAATGACTTGTGCTGAAGGAATTCAAATGAGGTCTGGCTTCACAGCAAACATGACATATTTAAAGCACAAGCAGTTTAGCAAGTGAAATATCATTGAAATGGTATACTATCATTGAACCTAATTTCCTGTCAAACTGCAATATGTCATAGTGCTGAGTTGCATAGATTCCAGAACCGCACCACATGGGTTTAACTCCTAGCCTTTATCAACTATTAGCTA
The DNA here is from genome assembly GCA_037038555.1 of Rhynchonycteris naso. Lineage (NCBI taxonomy): Eukaryota > Metazoa > Chordata > Mammalia > Chiroptera > Emballonuridae > Rhynchonycteris > Rhynchonycteris naso. The sequence continues at coordinate 35,710,102 of CM073000.1, read as the reverse complement.
TGGAAGCCTGAGCAACATACTTAAGTTGTTTGTACCTCAGTTTTCTTTCCCGTAAAGTGGGGATGATAATAGCAAATAGCCAGTGGTGGGTTTCAAATAATTTAACAATTGGCTCTCTGCCCTAATGACTCTCATATGAGCCTTGACCAGGCAAGCCCAGGGTTTTAAACCGGCGACCTCAGCATTCCAGGTCCATTCTCGATCCACTGTGCCACCCCAGGTCACGCCCTTCTTCCATCTTCTTAATACTGTGATTCTGATCCGAGTAGGAATGGCTAAGAAGGTCGGAAGAAAAATGGCTCATATTCATCAGAAAGAATTTTAAAACTACAAACATACTGTTGACAATGAAGCAAAGAATTTCATACAGACCTCTACTCCATTCTCTTTTTTCCCATTCTCCTACAGAATACTACTTTTATGATTATCTATTTGGGGAGATAAAAAAAGGGAGAGCAAAATTGATATACCAAAAGGCAGTTTATTATTTCATGCATTTAATACTTAAATAAGAACAATAAAAGAGGTACACAAAAATAGATTGCTATAAGAAAGAGTTTTAGCCTGACCAGGCGGTGGCGCAGTGGATAGAGCATTGGACTGGAATGCGGAGGACCCAGGTTCGAGACCCCGAGGTCACCAGCTTGAGCACAGGCTCATCTGGTTTGAGCAAAGCTCACCAGCTTGGACCCAAGGTTTCTGGTTTGAGCAAGGGGTTACTCAGTCTGCTGTAGCCCCATGTTCAAGGCACATATAAGAAAGTAATCAATGAACAACTGAGGTGCCACAATGAAAAATTGATGTTTCTCATCTTTCTCCCTTCCTATCTGTCTATCCCTCTCTCTCTGCTCTGACTCTCTCTCTGCCAAAAAATAAAAAGTTTAAAAATATTAATAAAAAATATTACATAATACTTGACAAAAACAATAAAACTGTTATTTAAGGTATTTCTATATTGCTTCTTGATTAGTGTCCTCACTTGCAATTTGTTTTTACCTATGAATGGAATGAACATTACTATGGGCACTTAGAATACATGTTGCTCAGATGAATGTTAAAAACGAGTAAGGAATGTAAATTTGTAATTTCCACATTGGCCAGCTTCCCAGGCATCCACTTTAGAGAGAACTCTGATTACAAGTGTCTTTTTAACAACCAGTTCGCCAAACTCAACAAAAAATTAGGTATCGATTCTGCCGAACTGGTGCGAACTGGCTGTGTATAGTTCATTAAACTGTGATGAGGTCTAAATGCAAAGCATTGAAAATTAAACTTTCACCGAATAAACATGTAACTTGGTAGTACACTTTCTACAAGGTGCCCATCTGTCCCTTCAACATTCATATTTTAGATTATTAACACTTCATTCGTTTCTTGCACTTCATAAAGCTTTATCTCCTTTACTATCATTTTGAAAGATTGAAACACAGCAAACAAGTTCTTGGTTAAGTTTTTTCATTCTTTCTAAATCAAACCAGAGTTAATAATACCAAAGAATTCAAGCAGTATTGCTCTCCCTTTTTTTATCTCCCCAAATAGATAATCATAAAAGTAGTATTCTGTAGGAGAATGGGAGAAAAGAGAATGGAGTAGAGGTCTGTATGAAATTCTTTGCTTCATTGTCAACAGTATGTTTGTAGTTTTAAAATTCTTTCTGATGAATCTGAACCATTTTCTTTCCAACCTTCCTATCCATTCCTACTCGAATCAGAATCGCAGTATTAAGAAGAAGGAAGAAGGAACTGACCTGGGGTGGCACAGTGGATCGAGCGTCGACCTGGAATGCTGAGGTCACCAGTTAGAAACCTTGGACTTGCCTGGTCAAGGCGCATATGGGAGTTGATGCTTCCTGCTCCTTCCCCTTCTCTCTCTCTCTCTCCCTCTTTCCCTCTCCCTCTCTCCCTTCTCTCTAAAAAGTAAATAAATTAAAATTTTTTTAAAAAAAAATAAGAGGGAAGAAGACTTGACTTGGGGCGGCGGAGAGGTGAATATGCACTATGGTATACAGAAATGTGTTGTAGAATGGGCACGTGGAACCCGTAAAATTATGCTAACCAGTGTCTCCTTAATAAATTTAATTAAAAAATAATTAAACAGTAGATTTATTGTTTTTTCTATATTTGATAATGTACCATCTGTTCTTTTTGACATGGGACTACGACACTGGAGCTAAATAATAAAAGTCAGTCCGATGGTGGTGTAGGCAGAATAGCAGCCTCCAAAGATGCCTACATCCTAATCCCCAGTAATATGAATATGTTACCTTACATGGCGGAGAGGACTTCACAGATAAGGTTAAGGCTAAGGACATTGAGACAGGGAAATTATTCTGGATTATCTAGTATGCCTAATCAAATCACACAAATCCTTTATTTTATTTTATTTTGTTTTGTTTCGCCTTTTTTTTTGACAGAGAGAGTCAGAAAGAGAGACAGATAGGACAAATAGATAGAAAGGTAGAGAGATAAGAAGCATCAATTTTTTATTGGGGCACCTTAATTGTTCATTGATTGCTTTTTCATATGTGCCTTGCCAGGGAACTACAGCAGAACTAGTGACCCCTTGCTCAAGTCAGCAACCTTGGACTTCAAGCCAGTGACCTTTGGGTTTGAGTCAGTGACTATGAAGTCATCTCTATGATCCTATGCTCAAGCCAGCAACCCCACGCGCAAGCTGGTGAGCCCACGCTCAAGCCATATGAGCCCATGCTCAAGCTGGCAACCTCGGGGTTTCAAATCCGGGTCCTCCGCATCCCATTCTGATGCTCTATCCACTGTGCCACCGCCTGGTCAGGCTACACACAAGTCCTTTAAAGTGGAGACTCTTTTTGAGAGTGATCAGAAAGAGATATGATATGAGAAGGGTCAGATGCAAAGAGATGCAATGTTGCTGGCTTTGAAGATTGGGGAAGGGGTTCACAAGGAAGGAATGCAGGCAGCCTCTAGAAGCTGGGACATGTGAGACCTGGATTCTCCTTAAGGGCCTCAAGAAAGGAAATAGGTCCACTGACACCTAGATTTTAGTCCAGTCAGACCCATGCCACACTTCTGGTTTACAGAAGCATCAGAGAAGAAAGTTTATAGTATTTTGGTATAGCAGATGGTGGTGAAATATTGACTTTGACTACTCTTTTATTTAATTGATTAATTTAGAGAGACAGAAGAAGAGAGAGAGAAAGGGAGGGGGAGAGAGAGTGAGAAGCATTCATTTATTGTTAAACTTAGTTGTGCATTCATTGGCCATTTCTTGTATGTTCCCTGACCTGGGGTTGAACCCACAATATTGGTATTTCAGGATGATCTTCTAACCACTGGCCAGGTCCTTGACTACTCGTTTATAAGAAGTATCAGAGAGGGGCAAAACATGTATTTACTCAATTTGTGTATATTACAAATAAAAATTCTTTGTATGCCAATAGCACCCATTCTTTCATAATTATGAAGTTTAAATTTTCTCAAGGTGTTCAGTTAACAACTTCCAGTTTAGTCAAAATGTCCTTAATAAAACAAATATAATCACTTAACTACTTGCAAATAATGGAATACAAATGAGCAGATAGTCTCAACACTTTAATAGCCTCCAAAGCAAGATAAATATAATTTAGCATTTCTCCCAAAACACTCCAAAATTACATATAATATAGTAAGTATTCCAAAACAATGGACAAAGTAAAATTTTAAATAATATTTGCATACTAGTTTTTCACACTTTGAATATAATAATATTTCACAGTATTTAGTATAATAATCAATAAAGGTATGCTCAGGTTAGATAAAAAATACTTGAAAGTATTATGCAACTTACATTTTCTAAAGATAATAAATTAATTATGAACCATGACTAAAATGAGAATATATAAGTATACAAAAAGGTATAATATATTACTTTGGGGGGACTCCATATTTGGGGGCTATAGGAAATATGTACTTCTAAGCAAATGTGCAGTTTCTCTGTTGTGTGGTTTTCACAGGTATGTATGTCTGCGTGATGCCCAGGGGTCCATGAAGCAGTTAATGGGGTCAAGGAGGATGAACAAACATATACACATGAACATCAATGAACAAGCAGCATATTAGTGAAGGTATATTGTAGTAAAACTGGACAAAGGTAGAAGAAGCATGTGAAAAAATTTTAAAACACTTCAAAATGATTAATGAGAGGGTATTGTACTCATATAATTCTTTTCTTTGGAAAATAATTATTTTTTGACCACAGAAAAATGATATAAAAATATTTATAACTACCAAATGCATCTTAATAAACAATGAACCATTATAATGGTTAATTTTCTTGCTGCATATTTTTAATTTTTATTTATTTATTTATTCATTTTAGAGAGGAGACACAGAGTGAGAGAGAGAAAGAGAGAAAGGGGGGAGGAGCTGGAAGCATCAACTCCCATATGTGCCTTGACCAGACCAGTGCAGGGTTTTGAACTGGCGACCTCAGTGTTCCCAGGTCGATGCTTTATCCACTGCGCCACCACAGGTCAGGCTCTTGCTGCATATTTTTAATACTGTTTTTATAAATATAGAAATAAATAACTAAGAATTTCCTGGTGATCAGACCAATAAAATTTTGTGATGTGGGAATTGCCACCAATATTGTAGTTTATAGGTCATTCACTCATTATGTCAGTCAGGATCTAGTCAGGAGACAGAAACCATTTCAATTACTTGAAGAGAGAAAATTTAAAATTTGTTAATGTAAGGTTTTAGAGGGAGGAGAATTTGTAGAAAACGCATTCTAATTTACGTTCTTCCTGGATTGAGGCATAAGTACCACCAACACATTCATATTGCGCTACTTGCTGAGAGATTGTTGCTTTATTATATAAATTCCAAAAGGATGGGATGAGGAGAAAGTATTTGCAAAGTGTGTGAAAATCAAAATATGCCCAAAACACTAGACAACATTAAAACTAAAATACAAAGAGAGGAATACATAGAAATGAGGTATCATGTCACAGAATAACTCACTGGGAATATCAGGACTCATAAATTATAAATTATTGCTCCTATCTGCACTCATTCCTGCTTTTTTTAATGTTCCTTTTATGCTGATATTAAAAATATTGATATGTGTATGAATCCTCACAAAGAAAACAATTCATCTTTTCTAATTCATTAATTCAATAGATGTATATTAAATACCTAATGGTTGTCAGGACAGCATTAGGGACTGGCAAGGGAATTTTTAACACAAAACACTTGCCTTCACAAAATTTTTATTTTTCTTGTTTTCCAAGTAAGAGGAGGGGATATAGAGAGAAGGACTCTTGCATGTGCCCCAACCACCTCTGAACTATTTTTAGCAACTGAGGCTGAGGCTCCATGGAGCTATTCTTAGCACCCAGGGCCAATGTGTTTGAACCAATCTACCCAGGCTGCAGGAGAGGAAGAGAGAGAGAAAGAGAAGAGGGGGTGGGGAAGGGGTGGAGAAGGAGATGGTCACTTCTCCTGTGTCCCCTGACCAGTAATTGAATCTGGAACATCCAAACATTGGGTTGAAGCTCTACCACTGAGCCAACTGGCCAGGACTCACAAAGCTTTAAAACTGAAATAATATTTAATATTCAGGGTTTTTATAATATGTATTATATATTGTATGAAAATTAGAGCTAATAAAAATCTTGTCAAATGAAGATATGCTTCCCTGAAGATATGTACAAAGTCTGGAGGTGTGGAGCAGAGGGGCAAGCATCATTTATGTATATTATTTATTAGGAAGTAAACAGCATTGTAAAAAAATTGTGAAAAAGTTTTTCATGTTTCTCACATAGGAGATCGAGATAGAAAGGGAGTATACTTCTTAGCACATATCCATCACTTGGGAGTGTCACTAATTCTGAAATCCCAGGTGTGTATTAAAAATGAGAGTCAGTCTCTAGTGGTTTTGCCAATTTAAAGTTATTAAAATCTTCACGCAAACTTCCTATATTTTAAAAATGCATATTTTTCACATTTAGCATATCTAAAATTGAGATTTGCCTTAAAAGTGCTTGATATACTTACTATAATGTCAGTGATACATCTCTAGTAATTTTTTCCTAGATTATAAAAAAATATGGTACATGAGTGAGAACCAAGTAATTTTTTAAAGTACTGATTATTATTGAATACACATAACTTTCATTTAAAAATAATGACAAAAATATATTACACATCTATAGCCAGAGAAATAATTAAGCATTTTAAAATCTGAATCTTTAAATCTTTAATTATTGCAAATAAAGATTCTCAGTAAGAAGATTATAATAATATACATAACTTCATAGCTTATAAACAATATTGAAACAGATACATAACTGCATAATAAATAGTGAGTTTTGCAAAAAGCTTAATGAAACATATTTTATTGTTTTATTAACATATTGCAATGGAAAGTAAAACTAATTTGTATAAAACAAACAAGCAATTTTTTCTACATGAGTCAGTGATTTCATTACTAGGGACTAATTTGGCATTTAAATATTAGGATAAGGAATTGGCATCATTGTGAAAATGGAGTAATCCACAAGTAAAAATTAATATTGTGCTCTAAATGCCATTAGAAAACCAGAAAGCCCTTATCTTGATTTGTAAAAAGGGAATTCACACAACTGATTTGATTGTGCATACAGTTCACTATCTAAATTTAAAATATAACTTTGGTGGAAACTCTGAATCTTTATCTACATCTGGGGTCAATTCTAGGAAAAATAACAGTTGACTGACTCAGTCTTTGTGTCATTTCCAATTTTCTCTATGCATACTGTCTATGCTTACTTGTTTTTCTAGGAAGAATATGTATTACAAGAAAGAGAATGTTTTTTACAATCTAGAAAGACCCTAAAAATTCTGATTTGGGAGGGACTGATAGCTAACTAAACTTGGGAAAGTTACATCATGAAATAGCTCAGAAGAAAAAAGAAAGGAGAAGAGAAACAGAGCTTTCTATGGCTGATCTTTCTTCTTTTTTTTAAAGTAGATTGAAGAGCAGGTTTGATATCCACAAAAGTTCCCCATTCTTGGGAATGCCCAGCTAGGACTAAAGACCCTAAATCGTACTAAACTTGTGGACCATGGCTGTAGAGAACAATTTATAAATTTGACCCCCAAATCAAGGGAAGTAAAGGCAACAATAAGTAAATGGGACTATATCAAACTAAAAAGTTTCTGTATAGAAAAAGAAACTGACAACAAAACCAAAGGGCAGCCAAGGAAATGGAAGATGATTTTATAAACAACAGCTCCAATAAGGGGTTAATATCCAAAATATATAAAGAACTCCCAAAGCTCAGCAACAAACAAGTAAACAATTCAATAAAAATATGGGAGTGGACCTGAATAGACACTTCTCCCAAGAAGACATGCAAATGGCCAACAAATATATAAAAAACTCTTCATCTTTACTAGCTATTTAGAGAAATGCAAATCAAAATTACAATGAGATACCATCTCACAACTGTTAGACTGGCTATTATCAGCAAGGCAGGTAATAACAAGTTTTGGAGAGGCTGTGGACAAAAAGGAACCTCATTCTCTGCTGGTGGGAATGTAAAGTAGTACAACCATTATGGAAGAAAGTATGGTGGTTCCTCAAACAACTAAGAGTAGAACCACCATATGACTCAGCAATCCCTCTACTGGGTATCTACCCCCAAAACTTAAAACATTGGTATGTAAAGACATATGCACCCTCATGTCATTGCAGCATTATTCACAGTGGCCAAGACATGGAAATAATCAAAGTGTCCTTTGATGGAAGATTGGATAAAGAATATGTGGTACATACATATAATGGAATAGCATTCAGCCATAAAAAATGACATATTACCATTTATGACAACATGGTTGGACCTTGAGAATATTATACTGATTGAAATAAGTAAATCAGAAAAAGCTAAGAACTGTATGATTTCACACATAGGTGAGATATAAAACTGAGATGTGTGGACATAGATAAAAGTGAAGTGGTTAGCAGGGGGAAGGAGTGTGAGTGAGGGGTTGGGGATAAAGGAAGTAAAAAGGGACAAATATATGATGACGGAAAATGATTTAACTTTGGGTGGTGGGTATACTACATAATCAATAGTTCAAATGTTATAGAAATGTTTACCTGAAACCTAGGTATTCTTATTGATCAATGTCACCCCTTTAAATATAATTTTATAAGTAAAATTAAACAATAACAACAACCCTAACTCAGTGTTCCAGGCTTGAAGAATGGTTGGAGCAAGAGGAGGATGGAGAAAAGGGATGGATGTGTATATGTGATTTAACTTTTGGGCTAGTTCATTTAACTTTTGGGCTATTTCATAACATTTATGAAAACAAAAATAATAAATCTAAAGTTTTAAATGATTATACCATAATTTGTACACTTTTACCACACTTGTATGAGGATCAAATCAGTCTATTAGTACCTTTTGTTATGTTTGCTCATCCAATTGATGCTCATTTGAATACTTTTTCACTAATAAACATGTCAATGAGATATTTTCTCCTCTCACTAATAATTCCTATAAATTTACAATTGGAAGATTTTTACAATAAAAAATAAATAAATTCGAAAGTCACAACAAAAAATTCTTAAATTATTTTATTTGTGGTTTCATATGACACACATATAAGTCCTGCCTTACTCTGACTTCTGTCCTTTATGATATTTGGATACAACTTGTTTCCAACCAAAACAAAAAAAGAAAAAACATGTTTTCCCAATTGTGTCACCCAATCCCTCATCTATGGTATTGTATTATTTAAACTCATAGAGAATAAACATTTCTGGTTTCACTTCTGAAGCACAAAGCTTTCATCAGGAGCAACATTTTTTTAAGGTGATGGAATTGGTGTATAAACCTGGTGACACTTAGCAGTGTCCCTGTGTCCGGTGACCTGATACTTCAGAATGTACCACTCAGGCTCTTTCCTTTATGTTCTAATAATATCCTCAATAGGCTTCTATTATCACATCAACAATGTTTTTTCTTCTTTTTTACACTTGGTCATAGGTGTTTCTCCCTCTATTAGGTTATTAGCCTTCTGAGGAAACAAACATCTATCCAGTACCTGGCACACAGCCTAGCATATGTGATTCAATACCTGTTGTAATCCAGAGTACACAAATAAACTAAGTAGGAGAATTCAGATTGGTTTCTTAATCCTTCTTCTAGAATACATTTTCAGGTTTGTAGTTAAGGTCATCTTGATATACACAGTTCTGTTTAGTTACACATTTTCCTTCATTTTGACTTGTCGTTATTTTTTTTTGGTATAAGATTTCACAGCTGGGATGAGAATAATTAGATTCCCTTTCATTGTGTTAGAGTTTATAGTTTATTCCAGTGGTTCTCAAACTTTTTGAAGTCGGGGTGCATTTAAAATCCTACAAATAATTGTAGATGCACTATATACAAATTTCTGAGAAATATGTTATAATAATTAAGTCAAATATTAAAGAAAAAGATATAAAGTCCAACCATGCTTTTATGGTAATTAAACAAAATAAATATGACAAAATTAAATTAATTCTGACATTAAAAAACATTTTTATGTTACACTTCTTGAGTTATGCTTCTTAGAATTCATAAAAAAGAAGGGTTAAAAAATAAAAGAACCACAAAATAGTTACCTTTTTATATATATAGATACATTCTTAGTAAGGTTTAGTAAATTCGGCTGGTCCAGGTGCGAATGTGTTAAGTTTTTTCATTCTTGTGTTTATGAGAAACATAAGCCTGATGTGTTATAGTAATTTCTTCAATGTTTGGGCATATATAAGAAATGCAAACTCTCATTTCCTTGTCAATAGATTGAAGAATTCGTCTCTTTTTACTTTTAATCGTGTTGTGGGTAGAAAATCCTAATTCACATAAATACTATGTTGAAAATTGTAGTAAAATGCTCAAAGCTTTTTTAGATATTGCTGCATATTCTTCTTTTATAGAAATCCAAAAGGCTTCATGAGACAATTCATTATGTGTAATCATCAATCCACAATCAGTGGATATAGCTGCCAGTTCTTCTTCTGTTAATGTTAAACCAAAATCACTTGAAGCTTTCATGAATGGGTTTCTAATCCAACCATATTGTTTAGTGTTAAGTGATGAAAAGTGCTATAAATTAAATTCTGCCCGTCAGCCTTCAATTCCTATTTTATTTACACTGAATTTTTGCTCACTTCCAGAATCGGATTCTTCAATATCACACTTCTTTTTGAGAAATCTATCCATTTTATTTGGGTGTATTTATCTAAAAATAATATAATGATGTGTTAAAAATAAGTATAATAATAATGTGTTCACAAAAGAGTGGTATTTTCATAATGAAATGGTATAATAGAGTAACTATATTTATTTTTATATCTAAGCACATGCCCCGAACCAGTGCAGCTAGTAATTCCAGGTCCCAAGTGGGAACGGTGCAAAATTAAGAAAATACACTTAAAGAAATAAAAGATGGGGTCGAGAGGGCCCTGTAATTGCTGGTGGCAAGAACAAAGCACGCCCAAAAACTGCATCTTGTTTTATTTATAGGACAAAGTAAAGCCATTAGCAAATTAATGAGATCTTTGATCACGTTTCTAAGGCAACCCAAGAATTTTACCAAGTGCAGAAAACCCCCACCATACATATTAACTTTACACCAAACAAAGGATAGAAAAAATTTGTCTCCAGTCTTTCCGGAGAAATTTGGGGGGTAGTGTAAACAATCCAGTACCACAGCTTAACAGCCTTTTGCAACCTAATCAGGCAAGTGAGGTGGGGGGTTGGGAAAACTGTCAGTCAGTTTACAGTCAATTCCCCACACCTATGTACCCCAAAAATATAAACTCCAAAAACCCTGGGGTTTTTTTTTGGTCCCTAACAGGCACATATTTCTCTGGAATACCACAGGGTGCACCTGGAAATCTTCTAGGGTGCACCAGTGTGCTCTGGCACACACTTTGAGAACCACTGGTTTATTCAGTGTCCTATTCTGAATCTAATTATTTTTCATTATTATTTATTAATTATTATTTATTTTTCATAGATTGCAAAAAAAGTTATATATATATATATATAACATATACAATAAAATAAAATAGAAATCTCCAGGGGAATTGCTGGTAAAGTAGAATTCAGGAGAAAAATTAAGGATGAGATTTAAAAAATATTTTATATAAACCTTATTTATTTTTGACTCAGAATTTTCATTTTCTTATTTCTGAAGAAAATGATAAGCATTATCAGAGATATACAGTGATCAAATATTATGGATAATATAGCATTAAAATTGAACAAAATAATTTGAAATACAAACAATATCAGTAGAAATAAAGCCAGCAGCACACAGAACAAATAGGTAAAAAAATAAATGAGATTATAAAGAACTAACCACATGGAAATTAAATTTTCAAAAATAAAGAAATCGTACACAAAGCCTTTGGAGGAAATAGGGCAACATATACACTTTGTTTATTATACACTTTGTGTATAGTCAAAGATTTTCTCAAAATCAAATTCATAGGCTTAAATATTTTTGTTATCAAAAAATAGGAGGAGTTAGCGCCTGGCCTGTGGTAGTGCAGTGGATAAAGTGTCGACCTGGGAACACTGAGGTCACCAGTTCAAAACCCTGTACTGGTCTGGTCAAGGCACATATGGGAGTTGATGCTTCCAGCTCCTTCTCCCTTTCTCTCTCTCTCTCTCTCTCTCTGTGTCTCCTCTCTAAAATGAATAAAATAAAATAAAAAATTTAAAAAAAATAGGAGTTAGATAATAAAAATATAAAACAGAGAGCTATAAGAAAAAGAAGGAATGAATAAAGATAATTGAAAAAATGAATTAAAAACAATCTAGTTAAATATATAATTAATTTGAGAGCACGGACTTTAACAAAAATAAGTGCAATAACATGCATAAACTTGAATTACTATAACTGTAAAAAGAGAAAAATAAGATAATAGAACTAAGAAAGGGCATAATATACCGATACTAGAAATTTAAAATTACCCTAAAGTACTATGTGTGTTGTCACAGAAATACATTATTTTATGCATATCCATAAAAATTAAAATTTAGTAGACATTTATTTACCGATATTCTAGTAGTCATCCTAACTCTCATTGTAACAATGTAAACAGTAATTATAATAAACCAGACAGAGAGGTAGAGAGTTAATATTTCTAATACCCTTGAGTAAGTATTTTACAGGAGAAGGCAAGAGAAAGACATAGATTTACTTATCTGCACATCCCTTTATCTTCATCTTAAAGTAAGCCTAAGAGAAATTTTGAAATCTTTTCTCAAGTTAAGAATTCTGAAAATAAATAAAATTTTAAAGAATAAAAGTTAAGACAGGAAATGAAAATAGAATTATGTCTCTAAAAAATTGAATATAACCATTGAAATAATCAATAATACTATTTTCATTTTCAATCACAGACATGACAGACTTTTTTAGGGTTTCCCCTCAGGTCACCAAACCATGCTAGCCAATACACTGAATAGGGGCTATCACACACTGAAGTGCATATTCAACCATGAGCAGATTTGGACCCTGCAAGTTTTGTATCTAGCATTTTATCACTAGATGGCCAAGATAGCAATAATAAATTGAGTTTTGATCTAATGTTGCAATAATATAAGACTACATTCTATCAGAAGAGACTTGGGATGACTAAAAAACAAAATTTGGTTCTTTAGAAAATGCACTTAAAGATAGACTGCATCCCAGGTGCACAGGTGTCAAGGTTGCTTCTGAAACTTCCACAGTGAAGTCAATAGTCATTTAAATGCATGTGTTCTAACCATCATTAAAACATCTGATTTCAGGTTTTAATTTCTATTTTTAATTTCATGAATGGAGAAATACTAAACATTTGAATGCAGTTATCCCGGGTTTTTCATGCCTCCCATGTTTTCCATGTAGGAGACATTTTAGATATTTTGAAGTTTCGTAAGTAATATATAGTCTGTGAGAGAGGTACACAGATGCCAAACCTCTGTCGGCAGAGACAACTTTTTCAGAAGATGGAAACAGAAACAGAACTTACTAAAAGGTTTCCAGGCCTGGAAGTCCAAAGAGTTGGGTTGAAATTCAACCTGCCTAGAACAGAAACCACTAGGTAATATTTAAAAGCAAACCGTGGGCTTTAAATAACTTTTTACATGCTGACTATAGAAAATGGAAACAACTCTGGGTGTCCAGGCAGGATATCTTAGGACTTTAACAAATGGTAAATCACAAACCAAGTCAAACACGGGACCAGGAATAAAAATACAATGGCACTGCCTTGTTATAGAGGGAAGGGAATTTTTCTCAAGTCTTTAATATCCTGGAATTAGGTTTATTTTAAGTTTTAGAAACACTCACCATAGGAATAGCATATTGTATAGGATTTATCTCCTACAAACTGAAGTATTTTTATATTACAAGGACATAAGTCATAGCTTTTCTAAAAAAACCTTTTTAAACTCATGTTCTAAATAAGTACATTTTGCTGAATATAAAAATAAGTATCAGCTATTATTATGAGGCTACTTTCTTATGTATAGCCTTCCTTTAACTCACCCCCCTTATCACTCTGTCCCATTTGTTATGTCAAAACTTTACAGCTGTTATAAATTTAATCATGCTGAAACAAATCTAACTACTTCCTTCTTGTTTCTTTCCTCTTCTATTAAATTCTGTTTGTATTTTAAAGATATAAAAAATTAGAGTTGGAAGCAACCTTAAAAATATTTTTATAATGTTTTATCATCAAAGGTCCCTAAATTCTACCAGAACAGATGAGTAATAGAGCAGGAGGAAAATCAAGTAAGTTGATCCAAAACCAACTTTGATTTTTCTCTTTGCTTTGCTCACTGGTACTACACACTTGTTGGAGAGTTTATCCTCTATCTTGCTGAATCTTGTCTCAAAGCAGAGAAGGTGAGTGCAGAATCTTTGAACTATAGTCTGCTTCCATATTTTTACTGGGCCTCTTGACTCGCTGGTCACTGTCCTTAATCAACCAATCTCAATATTATAGGGGGCTAATCCTGCTAAAGAATATGCCTGCTGAAGCCATCCTTACTGCCATCTATGCGAAAGAGGCAGTATTTCCACACTAGGCTCTTGGCTTCACAGGAAACTTCCTCAGTGACCTGGCTTTGGTTTTTCCTAACGGTAGCTCCCTGGCACTGGGACTCAGACTGATCCAAAGGAAGTGATGATGGAATGTTATGAACTGAATATTTGACTCCCCCTAACATGCTGTGTTGAAGCCCTTGACCCCATGTGATGGCATTTCAAATTGGGCATTTGAGAGGTTATCGAGTTCAGCTGAGGTCATGAGTGTAGGGCCACATGATAGGATTAGTGCCCTTAGAAGAGAAGGAGAAGAGACCACATTTCTCCCTCTCCCCTATGTGAGCACACAGTAAGAAGGGGCTTGTCTTAAACCAGAAAAAGAATCCTCACCAGGGACTTGAATTGGCCAGCACTTTAATCTGGTACTTCCCAGCCTCCTGAACTGTGAGAAATAAATGTGTGTTTTTAAGCCACTCAGTCTCTGGTATTTGGTTATAGCAGCCTGAACTAAGACATAGAACAATTAGGCTTCCCTCCATGCCAGCCCAGAACATTTCATCTCACTCAGCCTGGGAATTCTGAATGTCTCTTTCAGCCAGTGCCTGGAGAGCTGAGGATGACCTTTCTTCTCCCAAGGACTATTAGGTGGGGCCTGTGGTCTTTCTCTACCTGTTCAGCCCATTACTCTTCCTCACCAAACACCACTACAGTAACCATGGAGTTGTAAATCTGGCTGTGGAGATCACCACTGCTGCAATACTTTTACTTCACAGCTGAAGAAATGGAATCTCAGAAGATTTACAGTTTACCCAAATTTATTTAGTCAGAATAGCAACAGACACAGGAATAGCACTGTCAATCTCTGTTGCTCATCTCTTTTTATGCTTTACATGACCATTTATATTGTATAAAATGTCAGAAAAAAAGGCTAAGATAAAATTTTAAAATTACACATGCATACATATGCCCCATTCTGTCTTCTAAGGTTTTGGAAACACTGATATCACCATGCGTGCTTAATATTTTGCCACATGCTCTGATAGAACATGACAAATCAAAGCCATATTAGTAACCATAGCTTCTTGTTCTTCCAACTTAAAGTGTCATCTCCAAAACCAAAAATCCCCTACATCAATTGAAACAAAAATCAGACATGCTTACTATGCATTTGGGGAGAGAGAGATAAACAAGGCAAGTCCTGTCTTAAGCAAAATACACTTACCCAATTTAGAGAGATTGACAGTTGCACAAAGTCTGTGAGACCATTATCAAGGTGCTAACCTCAGATATCAAAGACTTACAATTAAACAAAAGAGACAAAGTCATTTCTTTTGTGAAGAATCAAGGAAGTTTTCATGCAAGAGGTTTCACATTAGAATTTAGAAGGAGACAGAGGAAGACATGGGAAACGAAAGAAACCCTACAAGTAAAGATGTGCCTACAGGTGGACAATACAGGACTTTTCCTGTGAGTAGTGACTGGGACAGTGCTGCAGAAGATCATGGAGCATGGATGGGGTGGTGGTTAAAGAACTAGGAATGAAAATCGGAGCCAGCCAAATCAATGCAGGGCATATCATCGCATGCTAAGAAGTTTCTCTTAATTTAACAAGAGAGCCAAGTAAAATGATCCTTAGCAGAAAAATAATCAGGTCTTTGTTAATTAGAAAATTACAAAACAAAAACAAGTAATAATAACAATAAAAGATTTTCAAATATTCTTCTTTCTATTCTTCATTTAGACATTCAGAACCTGAGTAATCCAATTATCTCCGGTTATCAGTGAAACCTTATCACTAGAGTTATCCTTTCATGGTGATTTGTTTAATCTTTTCAAAATCTGCTGATGCTTTCACTTGTTGGCTGCCAAGATTCTGGCTCCGGCTCCAGTCCTCACTTAACAGTTCCTTGGCTGCCCTTCTCCATTCATCCATCACATGCTTAAAGTCCATCCAAAATACTGCAGTACATCTCACTTTTTCCATTTCTTGTAGTGCTCATATTACATTGGCCTCTTGTACACCTGAAAATTAGATTCAAGTAATTTCTGGTTCTGAAGGTTCAAATACTTCATGCCTTTGTGCTTACAGAGGACCCTTCAAGGCCCTAGGGACACCCTTCTTGCTGAGGCTGGATTTAGGGAGCTTGCACAGTCAAGGTTCAGTCTAATCAAAAATAGTAAGAACAAGAATGGTCCTGGACCTTCTGTGAAGTTGAGTTAAAGAACATCAGAGTGTTTTTAAATCTGATTTATTATTCCTAAAACTGACCTCTATGTTACCTGCCTCTTGTCTCTCTAAATATTTTTCACTAATTTAAGCCACCTTGTCCAATTATTGACATTTTTATTAATTGATTGATTGATTTAGAGTGAGAGAGAGAAAGAGAAAGAACATCGATCTGTGCCCTAACCAGGGATTGAACCAGCAACCTCTGTGCTTCTGAACAAAGCTCTAAGCAACTGAACTGTTCAGCCAAGGCCTTGTCCAATTATTTAATGCTCTAATGGTAGTAGCTAAAAATTGCAAATATTTTAGTTTCCTAGAACAATAACATTTATCTGAAATGTGCAAATACCTATTTCAATAGAAAAATTCTTATTTCCTCTTGAAACTCACCTGTTATCTCTCTCTCTGCCCACCAACATCCCTTTCCAATATTTCATCTCTAAGCACTTATCACAAATGTCTTCCTCAGCAACTTTGCAGTCAATAGTTTTAAGGATCAGATGTCATTCTTTATAGAAATATGCCCATTGTAGAGATAAAAATACTGAGATGCAGGGAAGATATATTTTAGACTTGTTTGTGAAAATATTTACACACCTAGTATAGAAACTCAAACCTCCCAAGTCTTAGTCCACTGAGAAAGTTCAAACCCTGATTTATAAATTAGTTTCATTCAGTTTAGAAAATAATTTCAGTTCCTCTTTTTATAAAATGCCATAAATATAAATCAATCATTTTCTTCTGTAATTTATCATTTTTACAATACTATTTTCAATACTATTATAAATTTTGCTTTAATTTCTGAACATAGAAATAACTCTCAAGAATATTGTTATATCTCTGCATTAAAATTATCTCAGTCTTTTATTTTTATAAAAATGGTCTGGACTTTTGGTATTACCATCATTGATAAATAATTGCATAAATAATCATGCACAAGCATAATAAAAAGATTTATTATTTATAAAGTAAGTTTGAGGTAACTGGTTTCATGGAACAAGATCTGGCTTTGAAATTAGAGGGACAAAAACTTGGCTTTTTGCTATTTCTAGGGTGTAAGCAAGTTACTTGAAATATCTTTACATGAAATTAGGGCTACTCACTGTAATAATGTTGTAAAATATAATATTATGAATGTATTAGAAATTTCCTAGTTCAGAGATGGCTCATTATATGCTCAAAAATATAAGTTTTATTTCTCTTTCCCTTGGAATGGTCACTAGAAGACACCATTCTTTATCAATAAAGTGTTCACAAATTAATGATGAAAGAATAAATCTATTGATTTCTTTGTAACTGCAAAAGCATCTTGGCAACAGAGATCTAAAGTGTTTTAAAGCTTACTATATTTTTCTCAGTCAACTAGTACAACATTTAAGGGGATGCTTTCTTTCACTTTACTTCTACTTTACTTTCTTTTACTTTACTTATAACCACAGCTTAGCCTGACCAGGCGGTGATGCAGTGGATAGAGCACTGGCCTGGGCTGTGAAAGATTGCTGGGTGCCGCCGATGAACGAATGAAGAGCCGAAACAGCCAAATGAGCAAAAGTCAGGCTTTACTGGGAGGACTCCGGGCGAGTTCACCGACCCTGGGATGTGAGTCTGTGAAGGCGCGCCCGTGGAGGGTTTTTGGGTTTTTTATATCTGCAGAGGGGGGAGGATGGTAACGGTCGACCAGTTTGGTGGGGCGTGCAGTTCATGGAACAGCCTTGGGGACAGACAGTTTCGAGAATTTGGGTGTGTGCGGTTTGAGCAAGATTAACAACTGCTGGACAGCTCAGGGCAAGGGAGGGTTTCACTACCCAACCCAGAGGCAACTACCGGACATTCCTGGCTCTTTGGTATAGGGAGTGGGGTGACGTGGTCTTTCTGGCTGCTTCCTGCTGAATGGGGGTGTCGTTAGGGGAGGGGTAGGAAAGAGCCAGAGCAGTCTGTATCCGCTATGGTGGGCAGGGGTTGGTACTGTTGCAGCAGCATCTGGTTGACCGCTATCCTGGTGATTTCCTGAAACTGGGTCTGCAGGAAGTGAAAAAGACAAGGGGTAATCAGTAAGATTAGTCCAATTTTGAAAATGGGTCCTATGAGTGGAGCTAATAAAGAATACATGGAGGAGTTCCACCAAGATGAGGCTTCTGTTGAGAATTTTTGCTTCTGGAGATCAGAGCTGAGTTTGTGGAGGGCTTCTACCCTGGTCTCTACAAGGCCAGATTCGTTGATGTAGTAGCAACATTCTTCCCGCAGGAAGACACAGGTGCCCCCGTGCTTGGTCGTAAGCAGGTCCAGGGCTTGCTGGTTCTGTAACGAGACTTGGGCGAGAGAAGTTATTTGTCTCTGTAGGGAGGCTACAGTGGGGGTATCCGTATCCCAGACCTTAGGGTCGACTCCAGGTGGAAGCTGGACTCTGGGGTCCGAGTCAGGCCCGAGGTTGGGATCTGGCACCAGTGCTAATAGGAAGGCTTGCCTGGGGGAGAATGAAATGCTTGCCCAGAGTTTGGACAGAATGTCTCTCCCCAGGAGGCGAACTGGGCAGGAGGGTATGACTAGGAAGGAGTGAGAGAATGGGTGACCCTCAAAGGGTAGTTAAGGAGGGTCATCCGCCGTGGGGTCGAGGGTGATCCGTTGATTCCCATGACCGAGACCTGGGAAGGAACTGTAAGGCCCAAATGAGAGGGAAGGACAGAGTAGGTAGCCCCCGTGTCTATTAAAAAGGAAACAGACTTACCCGCTACCTGGAGCGTAACCCTGGGCTCGGTGAGGGTAACCGGAGTCGAAGAGCCAGGGCCCCCTCAGTCGTCCATCAAGCCCAGCAGTTCTGAGACTGGAAATGCCTGGTTCTCAGCTCCCCGGCATTGAGGTGCCGGAGGCTGAGCCAGGGTCAGGCAGTCCGACTTCCAGTGGCCCATTAGTTTGCACTGTGGGCAAGGCTTGGTGGGGGGCCTTGGTTGCGGGCAGGCCTTGGCCCAGTGGCCCTCTTTGGCACATTTGAAGCAGGCGCCTGGTGGCGTGCGCTGTCCTCCCTTGGAGGCTGGTTTTTTTATCAGTTCCCCTACTGGCCGGAGGGCCACTACCAAGGCTTGGGTCCGTTCCTGGCGGGCGGCTTCAGCCGTTTCCTCTCGGGCGTTAAACACTTTAAAAGCCATTTTTACCAGGTCTTGGATGGGAGTCTCAGGGCCCTCCTCAGCCTTTTTAAGTTTCTTTCTAATATCTGGGGCTGACTGAGAGATAAAGTGAGAGGCTAAGACTGTGGCCCCATTGCAGGACCCCTGGTCTAGGTGGATATAATGAACAAGGAAGGGCCTCTTGAAGGCGGTTCAGGAAAAGGGCTGGGTTTTTTTCAGGGAGTTGGGTAATTTCCCTCAGTTTATCATAAGTTACAACCTTGTTAGAAACTGCATCCATACCTCTAAGTATCGGAGCATAATGTTTCGATGAGGGATGTTGGACCCTTGGCCAGGTTGATAACTCCAATTGGGGTCTTCCCCGGGGACCGCCTATGTGCCAAGGGGGATTTGGTCATCCACTAGATAGTCCCTGTCTGCCTGCTGTCTGGCGGCAGTGAGGATACGTTCATGTTCCTCAGGGGTGAGAGTGGAGGTACAAATTACTTTAATGTCATGCCAGGTCAGGTCATATGTCTGAGTCAAGTACGGGAATTCCTTAATGTAGGTTGAGGGGTCGGCCTAGAAAGATCCTAGCCATTTCTCGATCTGTGAAAGGTCTTGGAGGGAAAAGGGGACATGTACCCGAACTAGGCCCTCTGCCCCAGCTACCTCGCGGAGAGGGGCGAGGACAATGGATGATAATGGGGGCTGTGCGACCTGGTATGAGCTGCAATGGGAGAGGGGAGAGGGTCGGTGGGAGGTGGGGCAGAAGGAACCAGAGGGGCGGAAGGAGCTGGAGCCTGGCCCGGGTCTGGGGGGTTCTCCCGGGGGAGAGCCGGAGGAGGAGATAGGTGGTCGGGAAGGTCATTGGGTTGAAAGTAAGGAGGGGGTTCCTGGGAGGAAGCCTTGGGAGGAGAGGAGGTCTGGGCTAGAAGAATTTGGAGAGTGGAGCAGTAGGAGCAGAGATGGGGCGGGAACGGAGATCCCAGAAAGCCTGAATATATGGGGCCTCAGAGTCTTTTCCAGTGCGCCGGCAAAAAATTGTCTAGGTCCCAGAGGATGTTAAAGTCAAAAGTACCCATAGGCGGCCAGTGAGACCGGTTATCTAGGGTGTATTGAGGCCAGGCGACCTGTGACAGGAAGACGAGTTTCTTCCTGCGAAGTGTCTGAGTGTATCCCAATTTGGAAAAAATTTTAAGACATCCTAGAGGAGTTTTGGGTCTATTTTGGATTTGGAGTTCCCCATAATTTGGCCGGCTTTTTGGTCCTAGGCGTCTGCGGAGAGAGAGAGTATAAGGGAGGCGTCCCTTCCAGATACCCGTCTCCCGACAGGAGACCTAAATGATAGGTCTCAGGACAGAGATAAGAGAGCAGCCGAAAGGCGTCCCTTCCGATTGAACCCCTATAAAGACTCCAGGAGTCGGAGAATGGAGGGGTTCTCGGCTCGGCCGAGTCTAGGACGAGAAACCCCGATGGAGACGCAGGACCAGAGAAAGCGGAAGAGAAACCAGGTTACTCACAATTGGCGATCGAGGTCGTAGGGAACCCAGAGTCCAAAACGACGGGCGGCACGAGGCAAGGGGGAGAGAGGAGGGACTCCTGCCTCAATCCAGAAGGCCGAGGTGAGTCACAAAAAGCCCCTCTCCCGGGTTTCAGCACCAAATGAAAGATTGCCGGGTGCCGCCGATGAACGAATGAAGAGCCGAAACAGCCAAATGAGCAAAAGTCAGGCTTTACTGGGAGGACTCCGGGCGAGTTCACCGACCCTGGGATGTGAGTCTGTGAAGGCGCGCCCGTGGAGGGTTTTTGGGTTTTTTATATCTGCAGAGGGGGGAGGATGGTAACGGTCGACCAGTTTGGTGGGGCGTGCAGT
This sequence comes from Rhynchonycteris naso, assembly GCA_037038555.1. Lineage (NCBI taxonomy): Eukaryota > Metazoa > Chordata > Mammalia > Chiroptera > Emballonuridae > Rhynchonycteris > Rhynchonycteris naso. The sequence continues at coordinate 35,688,859 of CM073000.1, read as the reverse complement.
TCATGGAACAGCCTTGGGGACAGACAGTTTCGAGAATTTGGGTGTGTGCGGTTTGAGCAAGATTAACAACTGCTGGACAGCTCAGGGCAAGGGAGGGTTTCACTACCCAACCCAGAGGCAACTACCGGACAGGCTGCAGAGGACCCAGGTACGAAACCCTGAGTTTGCCAGCTGGAGCTCAGGCTCATCCAGCTTGAGCACTGGCTCACCAGCTTGAATGTGGGGTTGCCGATTTGAGCGTGGGATCATAGACATGATCCCAGAGTTGCTGGCTTGAGCCCAAAGGTCACTGGCTTGAACAAGGGGTCATTTGCTCTGCTGGACTCCCCTGGTCAAGGCACATATGAGAAAGCAATCAATGAACAACTAAAATGCCACAATGAAGAACTGATGCTTTTCCTCTCTTTTCCTTTCTGTCTGTCCCTGTCTGTTCACTCCTCCTCACAAAAACAAACAAACAAAAAAAAAACACAACTCAGGTTGTCTTTTTCATTAAGCCAAATGAAGCTGTTGCCTGATTATAAAACTAACATGCACTTGAATAAACATTAATGGGGCTTCATTTTTTTTTATAGAATGTTTTATGGAATGTTTCAAAACTGTTTCACAGACTCACCAAAAAGGATATAATGTTAAATAAGGATTTAATTTTAAACCTAAAGGAAAACATCAAGTTAACTTACTGAAGAAAGACAAATTATAAAGGAAGTAAAAAAAGGGGAAACATGAGAGAGAAAAAGAGTAGTCTAAGGAGCTCAAGAGAAAAATGAAATGTCCAGAAGAAAAGTTCAATAGTGAAATATTCATTAAATATTGAACTATTTAGCTATCTCACAAAATTAAGAATTAATCAAAGTTCTAAATTCATTAATTTTAATGTATTTATTATTTCATTTCAGGCTAATGCAACATGTCATTTGAAGAACCCAATATAAACTTGTAATAAGAAAACTGTGTGAACAAGAAGGATCTGTGTTTTGTGTGTGCATGTATGTGTGTCTGTGTGTGTGTTTAATTTTCTCAGATTTGGAAATATCCTGAGATAAGTTTCAAACATCCAGGACCTTCTTTATCTCAAAATCATTAAATGCTATAGATGATTCAGAGGAGAGAGGAAAGGCTAAGATATTCAAAAAGGTATTTATTATGCACGTTCTTTAAAAAGTACAAACCTGTAATTTACAATTAAATCTATTTTGGATGTGAATTCTAAGTTAATTACTTATTATTTCTACACATCTTATTCCAATACTATAAACTCTGTTTTATTGTGACAATAATTTCTCCTTATAGACATATGCCTGGCCCAAATGGGCATTATAGAAATAATATAGAATTATTGAGTAGAAGTTATACAGAGGAAGGTTAGTATTCAAAAAAATTAGAAAAAATAAATACCTAAGGGTTAAAGTTCTCTGTAATTAAATGAAAACATGGTATAGGCTGAATTTTGTCCTTTGAGAATCTAAATGCTGATGTTTTTACCCCTAGTATCTCAGAATGTGACTATTTTTAGAGATAGTATCTTTAAAGAAGTAAAATTAGGTCATTATAGTGATCCATAATCCAATATAAATAGTGTCCTTATAAGAAGTAAAATTAGGTCATTATAGTGATCCGTAATCCAATATAAATAGTGTCCTTATAAGAAGAGATTAGGAGACAGACAAAAAGGGGAGACAATGTGCACTCAGAGAAGACAACCATCAACAACCACAAAGAGAAGCCTTAGAAAAAATAAAAACAACCCTGCCTATACCTTGATCTCAGACATCTAACCTCCAGAGTAGAGAGAAAACAAATTTCTATTTTTGAAATCACCCTGTTGGTATTACTTTATATGACAACCTTAGCAAACTAATATGGCTAGGTATCTATTTGCTGAGGATGTTTTATGAAATCAGAAAAATAAAAGAATAAGATGCCTTAGTTCCCCTCTAACTCTGAGATGTTATGAGCTGTTAAAAAGAAATAGTGTCGGGGAGTAGAAGTTTGTTATATGCCTATTAATGTCTATTTCTTTTCTAATTTTCTGAAATCTTATTGACTTTCTCTCACACCGAATTTCTTCTATTTTCCAAAAATCCCCTACTTACTCTAATATTCTCTACCCCATATCTCCCTACTGTGCTCTACTCTTTGGTCAGCTCCCATAATAAAATATATACCATTATCAAAATAGACATATCTTAATTCTTATCTTCCATTGGGCCAATCTATAAACTATGTCCTATTCTATCTATTATCTACATACTAATTCTCACTAGGCTAACAACTCTTTGAGACATAGACCATTGAATTTATTTTGCTTTTCCTAGAGAACTGAATATAATACTTAGCTCAAACTAGCTAGTCCATTTAACCATAACTAATAAACCAAAATTAACATGATGTATCTATAATGATGGCAGTATCATACTCTTCTAGGGCATCTTAAAACTCTGCAGTTGCTTAGGCCTAGCATACTCAGGATTTGTGACATTTAGTGTACCAGAAAGAAAGATGTTTAATGAATACTTCTGCTTTTTCATTTTTATAAACATGAATACAGAGAATAGTAAATTTTAGAGAGAATTTAATAATCTAGTATAGATATTTTAATCCTGAGACCCATCACCCACTTTCCTTTATTCCAATGAGCTATAATTTTTCTGTTCTGCTATTCCACATTTGTCCCTATAGTACTTCCTTTCTGCTTTCCTACTTTTTTTTACTTGATCATTTTTTCCTGATCCAAAGAAATAAAGACTAGAATAAAATTGAAAACTAGAAAAGAGATACCTCTTTTAATGCTACTTGGCTAATAGTTGCACAAGCATTTAGGTAAGTTTTGCTGTACACACATTAAAGCCCTTCTAGATACTTATATAATTATTCAGTTGAATTATATGTACTGAGTCTCAACTATGTGCAAATCAGACTCCTATGTGTAAGACATTATTATGAGAATGTATAATGGCATAAAGGTTGAATAAGGGAAGGCAAAATTCACTAGAGGAGCCGTTACAAAACAAAACAAAAACAAACAAACAAACAAAAATAAACAAGCTTGATTTATTTCTTGAACAAACTTAGAAAAGGCTTGTGCTTTGCCATGACTTTGGCTATATCACAAAGTGAAAAATGATTTACCCCTCTGTTCACCAATGTTTGGTCTTGAATGTAAAAAATATTCCTATTTATAAATTTACTCTCAAAATTATTACTTGGTTGTTTAAAAAATCTTGAAAATGTTGGATGTATTAAAGAAAAGGTGAAATCAGATGCGTGTTGGACTAAGCAATTTAAAATATTTTCCAAGCATTTTTGGATTTATAAAATCTAATTTTATTTTCTCAGAAATCATCAAATGCTTGTTTATATTGAAAAAAAACATGAAACCATTTCCTAACCTCTTTCATTTAATTCATACTGCTTTTTAAGAACTACTTACTATATGGAAAGATCAAGGGTTTTTATTTTTGTTGTTTTTTATTTTTACTCAAACTAATGTTTAACACAGAAAGTAGAAATTTGAAAGCCTAGTTGATATAGGCAACTCTTAATGTAAATTTTAACTTGGTTTGAAATTCATGACATTGTTTTTGGAAAGAGAGTAAAGGTCTATATATTTTCTCCAAAGATTCCTTATCTTCTAACCAAAATGTAATTCTATGTAAACGTGTCATTCAAATAAATGCACCTTAAAATGTAACAAATATAATGTACCATGTGTTACTGCAAAATAATATCATCTTCTTACCTGATTGGTCAGTATTTTTTATAATCAAAGGAGCACCAATTTTGAGGGAAAAAAATGTTTTTTTACATATATAAATATTTTATACTCAAAAAACTAAAGTACAGAGAGCAATACCAAAACTAGTTTTATGATAATTATAAACATTTTCTCTATACAGCTATGAATTAATTATATATTCATAATTAATTTATTCATTCATAAAATATTTATTGCGAAACTCTATGTATCAAGCCCATTCTGGGCTCTGGAACCATAGTGTTGACAAGTAAGACATTTTCTGCTCTTGTGGAGTTGACATTCCAGTAGGAGGAAACAGGTTGGTAATTAGGTAATTTTAGAAGAAAATATAACAGGTGATGGAGTATATAATGATGGTGGGAGCGAGTACATTTAGATAAGGCAGTCCAAAAAACTTTTCTATAATGAGGATGTCATGTCTAAGCTGAGATTTGAAGGGATCAGCCATGAAACAATTTGGAAGCAGAGTTCCTGAAGAAAGGGGTTAAGTGTGAAAGGCACTTAGTAGGAATGATCTTGGAGTACTCTTATGGTGTATTAAAGAAGAAAATAAATCTTTCAACACTTTTCCATTGCTAAGTGACATCAACTATCCCACTCTATGAATCGTGTAAGCTTGCAACTGCTTTGATCAAAAAATTAAGAAGTGAGGCTTTCCCGTTCTGGGCTAGCCTCTCAGAAAACTGATGATTTCCACTAAGATTCTACTTGATCTTAGAGCCCTTAGCAAGCATGTAACCTCTGTTAACCTTCCTGCAAAGAACACAGGGAGAGCACCTGAGATGACAATTACAGGCAGATGAAAGAGGCCTAGCTAAGCCCAGCATTTCTTCCTTACCCTCTGGGCCCCAGACAAGTGAAAGAAACTACTTTTGACACCCACTTCCCAGGCCAGCAGCCAATTAAATACACCATGGAAGCAAGAGTATCACCCAACCAAGCTCTTCTGGAAGCTTGTGGGAAATAATAAGATGGTTGTTGTTTCAATTTTGGAGAAGTTTGTTATGCAATAAAGTGTAACATTTCCTAGAGCAGAAAAAGACCAGTATGGCAGAAGATGCTAAAGCAAAGAGACTGAGTTCTGAAATGAACCAGACATTTTATTCTGAGTACACTTGAATGACAAGATGGAGTATGATTCTGACATATATATATACTCTTATTGCCTTTTAGAAAACTGATTTTAGAGAGATAGGATCATAAGTAGGAAGAACAAATTTTGGAAAAGTACTGTAGCCATGTTATTATCTCATTTAATTCTCACAACACTTGAAATTAATGATCTGTATTGTCTTTATTTTACTAAAGAGCATATTGAAGAACATAAAGGTTATATAATATTCCCAGTGTTGCACACATAATTAAAGGTAAAATTATGATTGAAAGCCAGGCTAATTCCAAAGTATTCGGCTTTTTCTCTAAACCAGGGGTCCTCAATGAGTGGTCTCTGGACCAACAGGATCAGCCATCACCTGAAAATTTGTTATAAATGCAAATTCTTAGGTCCCTACCCACACCTACCAAATCAGAAACTTTGAGGCTCAAAGCCTTCACTCTGTGTTTTGACAAATGTTACCAGGGATTCTGATGAAAGGTCAAAAACACCCTCTGTGACACAGAAAAGAATGAGGACTTAAAATTGAACTCAAAAGGCACCTTCGAGAGCAAAAAATCAGCATAGGAGAATAAAGAGAAGCACTCAGTAGAGTAGAAGGGAGCACAGAAGACTGTGGTATTATCCAAGACAAAACAAAGTTTCCACAAAGAGAGGTTATTTCATGGTGTCAAATGTTGCTGAACAATCAAATGGAAGGAGGGCCAAGCATGATCATTGGATTTGTCAGGATAGATGGAAGCCATTGGTTACCTTAAAAATAAGCAATTTTGTAGATTGATGAAGAAAGCCAGATTGGAATAAAATAAAGAATGAATTTAGAGAGAAGAAAGGGAACCAAATGTGTAACTAATCTTTTTGAGAAGTAGTTTCTATAAAGTGTAGAGATATGAAATGATGAAAGAATTTACAATAAGTCTTTTTTTTTAGATAAAAGATATTAAGGCCTTTTTATGTGCTATTAGAAGCCATACAACATAGGGGAAAAATGAAATGGAAAAAGAAAGACAATAATAACACTAGCACAGTTCTTGAGTAAACAAGGGTAGAGTATTTGTCTTCAGGTAGGGTCACAAACTCCTTATCTTAACAAGAGATGGAGCGAAGTATCTTGGAATAGATGAAGCTCAGTCTGAAGATGTGGCAGTAAGATGAGATGGGTCTTGTCAATGTGTTTACAACATAATCAGTGATGTATTGTCTGGGGTCATATGTTAGAGTTTGAAGTGGTGTGAAGAAGAGACGATGTAAAATAACTTTCTTAGAACGTGGGAATGGAAATTTAGAAAAGAATGGAGAACTTCTAGCCAGTGCAGGAGACCATCTGAGATTTTTTGGTAATTAATTTAATGTGAGACTCTTTGAAAAGAGTTATTTTCTCCAGCAAGTTGAATCTAAGGATGGGGCTTTTCTGTATTAATATAGTAAAATGAGATAGGAGAAAGACTGTTTGTAAGAAGGTGATTATAATAATGGACCATGGAATCAAGGATTTCAATCTGAGTAAAGAGGAAATCGAACTATAAATAGGATACTATGTAGTAAGAAAGGGAGTCAAAGAGGGGGGTTCCTGGAGGGGCTGAAAGATTATGGGTGTAGGAGAACTGGAATAAGTAAGCTGGATGGATAGGAGGAAGTAGCTAGAGACTCAGATTCCTGAAACAAAATTTTTGAGTTTACATAGTCATTGCTGATTCAGAGTCACAGAAAAGACCATAGGAATAGGTGGCTGAGGTGGTTGGAGAAAACACACCACTGGAGTGAAGGAAGTCAGATGTAAAGAGACCAAGATACCAGACAAATCATAAAGGAGGTAGCCAACTGCAAGAATGATGACATGAGTAGTGATAAAAAGAGCATCAATGAAGAAGATACTAAAATGTGTGTGTGTTTATGTGTAAAAACATGTTATCTCTCCTTCCCTAATGTAAAGTTCTTAAAGGTAAGGTCCATGTCTGGTTAATTTTAGCCTTGCCTATTGGAATACGTATACATTGTTATATTTAGGATATAATAATCTAATGTGATCTGAATAAATAAATTAATTGCAGACAGTTTAAGAAAACCAGAAAGGTTTTAAGGTAAATAATATTTATTTAAAACATGACAGGCATAAGAAACTACTAATTTCCTACATATTCAATTCTTACATCAGTCTTGGAAGAACTTGACACTATAATTTGTTTCATTTGCTCTGCCTATGACTATGCTCAACATTCACTTCACATAAAAACATAGATACAAAGAGCAAAATGTTATAAAACTGCTTTTAAGAATTGCTATAGTTCTCAAACTTCCAATAAGATCAAGTTCTCATAAGTATAGTTATTTTTAGGAAAGCCATGTATGCAAGTTTTCCTGATTTACATTTAGTATGCTGAAGCCCTATCTGATTATTTGTCCTAGATTTAAAAATAATTTATGAAATATTATCAATGATTACATTAAAATAAGTTTTAATGTGTTTGATGGTACTCTACTTGGTAGTTATAACGTACGCCAGTGTCTATCTTATCTAGTTGTATGTAAAACCTACATGAAATACATAAGGATCTTAACCACTTTCAGAATCTACCATCTTTGTTTTCTAAATCTTTTCTTTTTCCTTTTTTGAAATGAATTTATTGGTGTGACACTGATTAAGAAAATTATAGAGGTTTCATGGGTACAATTCTATAACACATCATCTATACCCTGTATTAGGTGTTCACCTCTCTCCCTAAAGTCAAAGTTTCTGTCCATCATCATTTATTCTCCTTATTCCCTCCTCCACCCCCTGACCACTGGCAATCACCATACTATTTTCCATGTTCTTGAGTTCTTTCTCTTTTTTTGTTCATTTTTGTTCAATCCTTCCATTCTCCTCACTCAGCTCCTCAACCAGAACAGCTGTCAGCCTGCTCTCTAAATATGACTCTGTCTCTATTTTGCTTGTTAGCACATATTGGTGTAGCCACTGTGTAAAGCTGTATAGAATTACTTCAAAAAATTAAAAATGGAATTGCCTATGACCCAGCAATTCCACTTTTTGGAATTTATTTGAAAGAATATATGCACTCTTATGTTCACTGCAGTGCAATTTACAATGGCCAAAATTTAGAAGCGGCCCAAGTGCCCATTAATAGATGAGGGGATAAAAAGATATGGTACATATATACAAGGGAATATCACTCAGCCATAAGAAATGGTGATAGACTGTTCTTTACAACAACATGGATAGACCTTGAGAACATTATACTAAGTGAAAAAAGTAAATCAGAAAAAGCTAAGAACTATATGATTTCACACATAGGTGGGATGTAAAAGTGAAACTTACGGACATAGATAAAATTGAAGTGGTTACCAGGGGGATCAAGTTGGGGAAGTGGGAGTCGCAATGAGAGGAGTAAAGAAGGACAAACATATAGTGATGGAAAATGATTTGACTACTGGTGATGGACACACAACACAATCAGCAGTTCAAATGCTATAGAAATGTTTACCTGAAACCTAAGTACTCTTATTGATCAATATCACCCAATTAAATTTAATTTTCTATGTAAAAAACAACCGTTTATTTTTAATTAAAAAGAAAAGAATGAAACTACACCTTTTGTGATAGCATGGATGGACCCAGAGAGCACTATGCTAAAGAAGATAAGCCATCAGAGAAAGACAAGTACTATATAATTTTACTCATATGTGGAATCTAATGAACAAGATGAACTCTGAACTACTTTCTGATGTGAGAAACCTAATACCTTGTTTTCCAGGACAGCTTACAGGTACTTACTGATAAAATGCTAGGGTACTGGGCAGCATGAATTCCTTACACCACCAGTTGATAGGGTTAGTAAAAAGTATATAAGGTAATCAGAGAGTAGATATACGTAAAATATATGCCAGAAATAGAGGCAAAGCCCTGCAATAGGACACAGAATAATATTAGTGCTTTGCTCTTCTATTCTTCATTTATTAGATGATACAAATCTTTTTTAAGACTATTTTTGTTTATAATACTTTTTTCTTTTTTTTTTTTTTTTTTTCTTTTTTTTATTTTATTCATTTTAGAGAGGAGACACAGAGTGAGAGAGAGAGAGAAAGAGAGAAAGGGGGGAGGAGCTGGAAGCATCAACTCCCATATGTGCCTTGACCAGACCAGTGCAGGGTTTTGAACTGGTGACCTCAGTGTTCCCAGGTCGACACTTTATCCACTGCGCCACCACAGGTCAGGCACTTTTTTCTTTTTTAATAAACTTTTTAAACAATAGTGAAGTCAGCAAAAGAAAATTACACATTAAAATGACAATTTATTATAGAGTTCCTATTTCTAAAGAAAGCTCATGATAAATGTGTAACATAAGTAAAACGTTTGCTGACAGTTACTATCTACCATGAAGTCCATTATACCATCACTTATGCAAACAAAAGGATATAAATATGCTGAAGAAACATAGATACCTTTTTATTTTTAACTGTTAGGTGGCGTTGTTTTTAAGTTAACTGTGCCAGAAGATAATTTAATCTGTGTAGTTCTAGAAGTATTTCTCTGGATTACTTTTTCATTCAGATCAATGAACTACTCTTCTAAATTAATTAATTTTAGGCATTTTGTGCATCTTAGATTCCCAGTTGGTGTTGCCATTGCTTTTATGTACAGACAACTAAGATAACTTCTGTTAATGTCTCAGCTCTGTTAGCAGTTAGCAGAGAGAAACATTCACAGACAGATGAAATGAAAGCAATAGATTTTAAAATGTATTCTATTGAAGGTAAACTATCTGACATTATGATTATAAATGCTGTTGTAAATTATTTTTAAAAGCTTAACACAGAAGATAAAATATTTGTGTTTTCTTTGTGGTGATGCAAATTATAATTTTGTGGAAAGAGAGCACACTGTTACCAATATTATTCTCTCACCAAAAAACCAAACAGCAGAAATAATATTCTATCAATGAAATAGAAATTTTAGTTGTCAAAATTTACATTTCTATATATTTTCACAAAGTATCTTATACCTCAAAAGTTTGTTACAAAGAAGATTTTGAATACACACATTTTCTTCTGCAGTATGGTTAAAAGGACTTCCACTCTCAGTTGTCATCAGTCAAATTTTTAAATGTTTGGAAATTTGAAGAATTACTCTATAAATCATTGTATCCTACAATTCAAATAAAACATTTTGTAATGAGTCCTATATAGTTCTATTGTACTGTGTTCAAAATTAGTTTGAAACTTTTAATCAAATTATTCAACAAATGGATTTAAATGTTTTAAAAATTAGATGCTTTAAATGCTTTTAGTGAGTTGCATTTATTACAAAGCAAGCTTGCAATTGGAAATACACCAAAATTTATCTCTACAAAAGCACAGGAGGAACTGAATCAAATAAGTGGTAACTCAAAAGTACCCAAATTTTAATTTTGAAATTTTATAACTTTTCTTTGAAGTGTGAGAGAAATCTTTTAATATAGTTTTTATCAATTGGATACATGTATATTCTTATATAATTTTTCACCACTTAAATTTGGCAAAAGTCAAGAATTATAAATAAAGATATTTACTTTGATTATTTTCTTATAAAAATATTTGAAGTACTTGAATAAAAGTTTGAAATAAAAAATAGTATGTGTGAAAATCTTTGGATTTAAATATTTAAACATTTCAATTTAAAAACATTTAAAAAAAACTCTATTTGGTAAGAATTTACTGTGAACTTTCCTTATTTAAGGTAATTTGATATTATAGAGAAAATATTTTCTAATATAAGGTTATACAGAGAAAAATTGAATATTAAAAAAAACTTTTCAGCTTTATTAACCACAAAATGTAATTCTGAGTAGGATTTTATGCAATTTCATAAAAAATATGATCACAGTGCAATAAAAGGTATTTATTAGAAAAATAACAGTGACATGGTATTAGAGATAAATACAGACTTAAAAACTGATTAAAGTTTTTAAATATGGGATAAGAATAACTCTTCTACTTTTGCTATTTTTTAAATTAAGATAAGCAATATAAAGAATTATTTTGCATTTCTTTTATATATAAAATATTTAAAAAATTTTTTTTGATTTCTTTTTTTTAAATTTATTAATTTTTTTAGAGAGGAGACACAGAGTGAGAGAGAAAGAGAGAGAAAGAGAGAAAGGGGGAGGAGCTGGAAGCATCAACTCCCATATGTGCCTTGACCAAACCAGTGCAGGGTTTTAAACTGGCGACCTCAGAGTTACCAGGTCGACGCTTTATCCACTGCGCCACCACAGGTCAGGCTAAATTGTTTTTTTGAATGTAGTTTTTGAAAGAAACTGTTTTATAGGTTTACCAGTATAATAAAAACAGTCAGTCAATGAACATATGTATATCCCAAAAGCTTACATGTTTTTAATTATCTTGGCATTGTTCTCAAAAATGCTCTGATTTATAATAAATTATGTGATTGCCATAGTCATGTTTTTTTAAGAATTATGAAACCTATATACTCATTGATCAATGTCACCCTGCTAAAGTTAATTTTCTAAATAAAATTTTAAAAATTAAAATAAATTAAAAAAAATAAAAAAAGAATTACCGTTACTCCATTGTACTTACAATAAACTCATGAGCAATTGATTTGAAATTCGAATATGATTTCATCTTCTGTAAATCAATTCAAACAAATACCTACTATAGATGTTTTGTACCAGCGTCTCAAAAATTTTAGAACTGGCACGTCGCCAAAACTCCACATTTTACTGATGAGATATCAAAAATCTAAGAAGCCAAATGTTTGATCCAAGTGCATACTGCTGAGTAGTAGCAAAGATGGGCCTAGAATCCACCCTCCACCTACAGTTAATGTTGTTTTTTACACCATACTTCAGGTTCAAGCTTTCTACTCAAGTAGTCCTATGAAATGATGATAATTTTCAACTAGCATGAGTTATGTATGGTTATTAGGTGGACATTGATCTTAATTTGTGAATTAATAAGTCAAAATTATGTTTCCACCAAATAATTTCTTCCAAAGAATTTTTCCCCTGTGTTGTTCTAATAAAAACAACTGAATATTTTTAATTGGTGTAGTCTGCTAGATTTATTTTACTTATTTATTTATTTTGGTTTGGATCATTCTGAGAGTTTTTTATGACCTTACAATGAAATGAAAACAACAATTTAAAGTCTAGATATTCAATTTGTGGTTTAAATGCTGACAGTAAGAAATGAACAGATCTTATTTTTCTGAGGACTACTATTATGATGCAATTTCCTTTTACAGGGCTTTTAAAAATGACCAACTCAAGCTTCTATTGATTTATAAAAGATGAAATCATATTTGTATTCCAAGAGAAAAAATAAGCACCAAGTTAAAAAACAAGTCTGCAGGGTTACATTCTCAATAGTTATGAGTGGGCGTTCAAAAATCAATACACTCTTATCTCCTGCTAGAAAAATCTACTGGAGATATTGATGAGTCTGTCCCAGGTTATTTTTAAAAAGATGAACATTCTAGGAAGCTTTGTGCATTTGCTGGTGGAAACTGACACTTTCTGGAGGTTCTTTCACTGACTGACATTTTTCACTTTGATTAGAAAAAAGTACAATGTTAATTTTTAAAAATAAAAGGCTTCCTTCATATTATATGTTTACAACAATTATTATGAGTACTTTACTACTCTTAGAAAATGATTCAGAAAAAGTGTCAAACAAAAAGATTTTCCCCACATAGCACAAATATGTATAGAACAAAGTCTCTAATTAGAAGATAAATTTTAGGAAACATTATTTATGATATAATTCCTGTACTCTCTCTCTTTAGAATTTTCAGAGCTATTCTGAGATCGTTACAGGGAATAGAGAGCATAATAAAGAGTCATTTTCTTTCCTTCATTATTTCACTTCTAGGTTCTTGACAATTTAAGCAGAAGACTCTCCATGAATACCTTCCCCTTCCCCCAGGACTTGAGCCCCCTTGTTTCCCTGTCTGAGCTAGAGGTCAGAGTATGGCACAGACTGACATCCTTCCCACTCAGGGAGGCTACTGGGCAGATTCCTCACGATCCAGGAACCCCATACACCTTCATCATAGTCATGGACATATAAAATCCTCTTTATACTTCTAAAAAGAGAATATTATTTAGCACAGTTTGTTTTCCAGTGTAAAGCATAATTTCCCAAATTCAAATAGTAAGATGTCAGCTCCATGTGAATACAAAAAATAAAAATAAAAAATTTTAGCTAAGAGCAGAGTAGTTCATTGTTTTGTTTTGTTTTTTAAGGGGACATTGTTAAAATTTGTGCAAATCACATTAGGATCTACCTAAATAAAGTGAACTCAAAATACTAAAGTTATAGTGATCATTTTCCAACATTTTATGGCTCTGCCTATTTGAGAGACATTGGTCAACAATACACCATTCAATGAAAATATTTATCTCAACTTACCTCTGTCTTTATGGTACTACTCTGTCTGGCAAAGATGAGCTGTCTCCCATACCTTCTCACTGGACAAACAAAACATGCAACAAAATCCTAGCTTGCATGGGATTGTAAGGACACTGAATCAATTACATTTCTTACATATCTTAATATACTAGAATATGTATATTTTTATCCTGATGTTGGGATACCCTAACATAATTCTAAAACATAAGAAAAAAAAATTAACTTCTGATTAAAATGGAAATATAAAGGAACCCATACTGGAAAAATAAAAAGCAGTTGATAGAGCATTGACCTGGGATGCTGAGGTAGGTCCCAGGTTCAAAACCCTGAGGTCTCTCCACTTAAGCACAGGCTCACCAGCTTGAGCATGGGGTTGCCAACTTGAGTGAGGGATCATCAACATGATACCATAGTCTCTGGCTTGAGCCTACAAGTCACTGGCTTGAGGCCCAACCAAGATCACTGGCTTGAGCAAGGGGTTACTGGCTCAGCTGGAGATTCCAGTCAAGGCACATATGAGAAGAAATCAATGAACAACTAAAGTGCCACATCTATGAGTTGATGCTTCTCATTTCTCTCCTTTCCTGTCTCTGTATCTCAATCACTAAAACAAACAAACAAAACAATGAACAAAACCAGTATTACTAAAAAAAGTGTGAGTAATCAGAATTGCCAAACATCCCACTCTGCATAAATGCCCACTGCACTGGGAATAAAATCCAAATGATCTTCCATGGTCCACACACTACCTGACCTGTTCCCAACAATCTCTGCAGCTTTCTCTCTTGCCTCTCTTCTCCTTGCACCACATATCAGTCTCATTGGCTTTCTTTATGTTTCCTGGAATGCCAACTTTGTCTCTGCCCTGGAGTCTCAGCCATTTCTCCTTAGTCTCTCTAGAATGCTGACCCAATGTCCTCTATCGGTAACACATTCTTGTCTTTCCGCTCTAAATGCAATACTCATTTCATTATTGATTACTCATTTCAAGTTAAACACAATATCCTTATAACTCTCTACTAAAACACACCATCGTATATTCATCACAGTCTTAATTATATCTGAAATCACCTTTCATTTATTATTGCAAATGTATTTTGCTTCTTTATTTCCTTGGTCTGTAAAATGGGGTATTATATATCTTATTCCCCACTGTTTCCCTAGCTCCTGGAAGACTGCCTGGAATATAGTAAAGCTCATCAAATATTTACTGCAAAAAATAAACAAACTAGGGGGAGCAAGATGGCGACGGAGTAGGCGGACGTACCAACTTCCAACTCCCAGAACCAAAGTGGATTACAACTCAATTTTAAGAACCATCACCTGGATAAACCAACTTTGAACAAAACTAAGTGGACTCTTCGACCAAGGAACACAGAAGAAGCCACATTGAGACTGGTAGGAATAGTGAAAATGCGAAGAGGGCTGCCCAGCTCCCCGGAGCAAACGGCAGCCTGGAGAGACCCGCGGGGCGGGAGGAGAGTTTGGCGGAGAGGGAGGGACCTGGGTCCCAGGAACCAAGCCCCAGCCTCCAGTCCTAGAGCCTAAAAGAGGCATTTGGACAGTATTGAGCTGTGAAACAAGTGAGGGAGCTCCCAGGCCTACAGTGTGGAGTATTAGGTCCCTTCCTACTCTGCTGAGGGCTGCTTAAGGTTTTGGGGCGGCAGGACGCTGAAAGGCGGTTCTGTCGGCGTGGGCAGAGGCCAAGCCGGTGGGAGATCGGTCTAGCCCAGAGGGTCGGAGGGGAAGCGCGAAAGCGGTCCGGAAGCTGCGGGCCCGCCTTTAATCCCACTTACAGGGACAAAGCAGGAGGCCAGGAACGGGCAGGCCCTGCGCAGGCCGGCCCTGACCGCGGGGACCGGGCTAGGACCAGGGACGGGCAGGGGCTCGTGGCTGAGCTGACGCTACCAGTCCCCGCCCGGCCGGAGAAACCGCGGTTGGCCAGTGTACGTGCGCGAGCGGGCTCCGAGCGCGGGGGCGGGGTAGAGTCCGGGACGAGCGGAAGTACGCAGCTAAGCGGAAGCCAGCAAACACGCCCGCCCCAATAAACCTTGGTTTCCGACCCTGCGCAGAAGGGCCGTGGCCGTAGGGCGGGGCTAAAGCTCCTGACGGGCAAAAGCTTACAGCTGAGAGCACGTCAAAAGCCCCGCCTAACCCGCGGAACTGTAGCGAGCAGGCTCTGACTGCTGGTTCTGGGCGGAAGTCCAGAAATAGGCTGGGTCCGCAGCTGAGCAAAGGTGCACACCTCTACCCTTGGTGCAAATCTTGTGGCTTCAGTCACAGCCCCTCCCACAGAGGAGAGGCAGAAATCATAGCAAAAGCCACAGTGGGCCGGCGCTGGCAACGCTCATACCCAACCACCCTAGGCACCGGCAGAGGGGGTGGGGGGCCTACAGATAGACCACACCTAGAGAACACAAAGGAAACACCTACTGGACTCCAGTGGCCACAACTTGCTTATACACAGAAAAAATGGGCAGGCAGAGGAATGCAAACCAAATGAATCAAGAGAAATCCCCAGAGAAGGACCTGAATGAACCAGATATAACCAAATTACCAGATGCAGAATTTAGAATAATGATAGTTAGGATGTTCAAAGAAATTAGAGCAACAATGGATAGTCATTATGAACACCAAAATAAAGAGATAACAAGTATAAAAAAGGAAATTGAAATAATAAAAAAGAATCAGACAGAAATGACAAATACAGTATCAGAACTAAAGACCACAATGGAAGGAATTAAAAGCAGGATGGATGACGCTGAGGATCAAATAAGCGAGTTAGAGGACACAATAAACAAAGGCACAGAAGCAGAGAAGAAAAAGGAAAAGAGACTTAAAAAATGTGAGGAAACTCTAAGGGAGCTTTGTGACAACATGAAGAGAAACAACATTCGCATCATAGGGGTGCCTGAAGAAGAGGAGAGAGGACAGGAAATGGAAACTTTGTTCAATCAAATTATAGCAGAAAACTTTCCTAAATTAAGGCTGGGAAACACTCCACACATTCAAGAAGCACACAGAACTCCATTAAGGAGAAACCCCAAAAAATCTACACCAAGACACATCATAGTTAAAATACCAAAGCTAATGGATAAAGAAAAAATTTTAAAAGCTGCTAGAGAAAAAAAGACTATCACCTACAAAGGAGCCCCCATAAGGATGACATCGGACTTCTCAACAGAAACACTTGAGGCCAGAAGGGAATGGCAAGAAATAATCAAAGTAATGCAGAACAAGAACCTACAACCAAGACTACTTTATCCAGCAAGGCTAACATTTAAAATTGAAGGAGAAATAAAGAGCTTCCCAGAAAAAGAAAGCCTCAAGGAATTCATAAAAACCAAACCAATTCTGCAAGAGATACTAAGGGGCCTCTTGTGAACAGTTTAAAGGGAGGAATGAATAGAGCAAAAGAAGAATACAGCTTTAAAGAGTAAAATGGCAATAAACAACTACATATCAATAATAACCTTAAATGTAAATGGATTAAATGATCCAATCAAAAGACATAGGGTAGCTGCATGGATAAAGAAACAGGACCCATACATATGCTGTCTACAAGAGACACACCTTAAAACAAAAGATGCTCATAGACTGAAGATAAAAGGATGGAAAAAATATTTCATGCAAATGGAAATGAAAAAAAAGCAGGGGTGGCAATACTTATATCAGACAAAATGGACTTTAAAACAAAGGCTGTAGTAAGAGATAAAGGAGGACACTACATAATGATAAAGGGAACAATTCAACAGGAAGATATAACTATTGTAAATATCTATGCACCAAATATAGGAGCCCCGACATACATAAAGCAGACTTTGATGGATATAAAGTGCGAGATTAACAGCAATACTATCATAGTAGGGGATTTCAATACCCCTCTAACAACACTGGATAGATCCTCAAGAAAGAAAATTAATAAAGAAACAGCAGACTTAAAGGAGACACTAGATCAACTTGATTTAATAGATATCTTCAGAACTTTTCACCCTAAAGCAGTAGAATATACATTCTTCTCAAGCGCTCATGGTACGTTTTCTAGGATAGACCACATGTTAGGACACAAAAATGGTCTCAATAAATTTAAGAAGATTGAAATCATATCAAGCATTTTCTCTGATCACAATGCCATGAAACTAGAAATTAACCACAAAAGAAAAACTGAAAAATACTCAAACACTTGGAAACTAAATAGCTTGTTATTAAATAATGAATGGATTAACAATGAGATCAAAGAAGAAATAAAAAAGTTTCTAGAAACAAATGATAATGAGCATACATCAACTCAAAATTTATGGGACACAGCAAAAGCAGTTCTGAGAGGGAAGTTTATTGCACTACAGGCATATCATAAGAAGCTAGAAAAAGCTCAGATAAGCAACCTGACCCTGCATCTAAAAGAACTAGAAAAACAACAACAAATAAAACCCAAGACAAGTAGAAGGAAGGAAATAATAAAGGTCAGAGCAGAAATAAATGACATAGAGGCTAAGGAAACAATACAGAGGATCAATGAAACAAGAAGCTGGTTCTTTGAAAAGGTAAACAAGATTGATGAACCTTTAACTAGAATCACCAAGAAAAAAAGAGAGAAGACTCAAATAAATAAAATTAGAAAGGACATTGGAGAAATAACAACTGACACAACAGAAATACAAAGCATTGTAAGAAAATACTATGAAGAACTATATGCCAAAAAATTAGACAATCTTGGTGAAATGGACAAATTTCTTGAATCATATAACCTTCCAAAAATCAATCTGGAAGAATCAGAACACCTAAACAGACCAATTACAGCAAATGAGATAGAAATAGTTATCAAAAAACTCCCAAAAAAGAAAAGTCCTGGGCCTGATGGCTTCACAAGTGAATTCTATCAAAAATTCAAAGAAGAACTAACTCCTATTCTCCTCAAGCTATTTCAAAAAATTCAAGAGGAAGGAAGACTTCCAAACTCCTTTTATGAGGCGAGCATAATTCTGATCCCAAAACCGGGCAAAGACAACACAAAGAAAGAAAATTATAGGCCTATATCCCTGATGAATTTAGACGCTAAAATTCTCAACAAAATATTAGCCAACCGGATCCAGGAATATATGAAAAAAATCATACACCACGATCAAGTGGGATTTTTTCTGGAGAGGCAAGGCTGGTTCAATATTCGCAAATCAATCAATGTGATTCACCACATAAACAAAAGGAAGGACAAAAATCACATGATAATTTCAATAGATGCAGAAAAGGCATTTGATAAAATCCAGCACCCATTCATGCTCAAAACTTTCGAATACAGAGATCATTCCTTAACATGATAAAGGCCATCTACGATAAACCCACAGCAAACATCATACTAAATGGACAAAGATTAAAAGCAACCCCCTTAAGATCAGGAACCAGGCAGGGTTGCCCACTTTCACCACTTTTATTCAACATAGTTCTGGAAGTCCTAGCTACAGCAATCAGAGAAGAAGAAGAAATAAAAGGCATCCAAATTGGAAAAGAAGAAGTAAAACTGTCATTATTTGCAGATGATATGATATTGTATATTGAAAACCCTAAAGTCTCAGTCAAAAAACTACTGGACCTTATAAATGATTTCAGCAAGGTGGCAGGATATAAAATAATACTCAGAAATCAGAGGCATTTCTATACACCAACAATGAAATATCAGCAAAAGAAATTAAGGAAACAATCCCCTTCACTATTGCAGCCAAAAAAATAAAGTACCTAGGAGTAAATTTAACCAAGGAGGTTAAGGACTTGTACTCTGAAAATTATAGAACATTGATAAAAGAAATCAAGGAAGATACAAACAAGTGGAAGCACATACCGTGCTCATGGCTAGGAAAAATAAACATCATTAAAATGTCTATATTACCCAAAGCAATTTATAAATTCAATGCAATACCAATTAAAATACCAATGACATACTTCAAAGATATAGAACACATATTCCAAAAATTTATATGGAACCAAAAAAGAACATGAATAGCCTCAGCAATCTTAAAAAGAAACAATAAAGCAGGAGGTATCACTCTTCCTGATATCAAGGTTTACTACAAGGCCATTATACTCAAGACAGCCTGGTACTGGCATAAGAACAGGCACATAGATCAATGGAACAGAACAGAGAACCCAGAAATAAACCCACAGCTTTATGGACAACTGATATTTGACAAAGGAGGAAAGAACATACAATGGAGTAAAGACAGCTTCTTTAACAAATGGTGTTGGGAAAATTGGACATCTACCTGCAAAAAAATGAAACTAGACCATCAACTTACACCATTCACAAAAACAAACTCAAAATGGATAAAAGACTTAAATGTAAGCCGTGAAACCATAAGCATCTTAGAAGAAAACATAGGCAGCAAGCTCTCCGACATCTGTAGCAGCGGTATATTTGCCGATTTATCTTCATGGGCAACTGAAATAAAAGGCAAGATAAACAAATGGGACTATATCAAACTAAAAAGTTTTTGCACAGCTAAAGACAATAGGAACAGAATAAAAAGACAAACCACACAATGGGAGAACATATTCGACAGCACATCTGATAAGGGGTTAATAACTAAAATTTATAAAGAACTTATAAAACGCAACACCAGGAAGACAAACAACCCAATCAAAAAATGGGCAAAAGAAATGAATAGAAATTTCTCCAAAGAGGACATACAGATGGCCAATAGGCATATGAAAAAATGCTCAACATCACTAATCATTAGAGAAATGCAAATTAAAACCACAATGAGATATCACCTCACACCAGTCAGAATGGCACTTATCGGCAAAACAACACAGAATAAGTGCTGGCGAGGATGTGGAGAAAAGGGAACCCTTCTGCACTGCTGGTGGGAATGCAGACTGGTGCAGCCACTGTGGAAAACAGTTTGGAGATTCCTCAGAAAATTAAAAATCGAACTGCCTTTTGACCCAGCTATCCCACTTTTAGGAATATACCCTAAGAACACCATAGCACTGTTCGAAAAGAACAAATGCGCCCCCATGTTCGTGGCAGCATTGTTCACAATAGCGAAGATCTGGAACCAGCCCAAGTGTCCGTCAGAAGACGAGTGGATTAAAAAGCTATGGTACATATATACTATGGAATACTACTCAGCCATAAGAAACGATGACATCGGATCATTTATAACAAAATGGATGTACCTTGATAACATTATACGGAGTGAAATAAGTAAATCAGAAAAAAAGAAAAACTGAGAACAGCATGATTACATACATAGGTGGGACATGAAAGTGAGGTTATGAGACATGGACAAGAGAGTGGTGGTTATGGGATGGGGGGAGGGAGGGAAGAGTGGGATAGGGAGGAGGGGAGGGACGCAGGGAAAACCAGATTGAAGGTGACAGAGGACAATTTGACTTTTGTGATGGGTATGCAACACAATTGAATGATAAGATAACCTGGAGATGTTTTCATTGTACATATGTACCCTGATTTATTGATATCACCCCATTAGAATTAACAATAATAAAATATATATTAAAAAAATAAATAAATAAATAAACAAACTAGTCATACCACTTAAATGCAAAATATAGACTCTAGCCTGACCTGTGGTGGCGCAGTGGGTAAAGGTCGACCTGGGAACACTGAGGTCGCCAGTTCAAAACCCTGCACTGGTTCGACAAGGCACATATGGGAGTTGATGCTTCCAGCTCCTCCTCCTTTTCTCTCTCTCTTTCTCTCACTCTGTGTCTCCACTCTAAAATGAATAAAATAAAAATAAAATAAATTAAAAAAATATATAGACTCTGAGAGGATATTAAATATAATCACATCTGAATGGTAGCATTAATTGCTATTAAAAAATCATTTTTATATTTTTAAATTTTATTTAGAAAATTAACTTTAATAGGTTGATATTGATCAATAAGAGTACATAGGTTTCAGTTAAACATTTCTATAGCCTTTGAACTGTTGATTTTGTTATATACCCATCACCTAAAGTTAAATCATTTTCTGTCACCTTATATTTGTCCCTTTTTACACCCTTCTTCTACCATCTCTCCCATCTTCCTCCCTCACATTATCCCCTTCCCCTGGTAACCACTTTACTTTTATCTGTGTCCATGAGTCTCAGTTTTATATCCCACCTATGTATGAAATCATACAGTTCTTAGCTTTTTCTGATTTACTTATTTCACTCAGTATAATGTTCTCAAGCTCCATCCATGTTGTCATAAACATCAATATGTCATCATTTCTTATGGCTGAGTAGTATTCCATTGTATATATGTACCACAGATTCTTTATCCAGTCCTCTCTAGAGGGACACGGGTTGTTTCCATGTCTTGGCCACTGTGAATAACACTGTGATGAACATGGAATGCATGTGTCTTTGCATACCAATGTTTTTGAGGTTTGGGGGTATATACCTAGTAGAGGAATTGCTGAATCATATGGTAGTTCTATTCTTAATTTTTTGAGGAACCACCATATTTTCTTTCAAAATGGTTGTACTAATTTGCATTCCTTTTATCAATGAATGAGGGTTCCTTTTATCAATGAATGAGGATTCCTTTTTCTGCACAGCTTCTCCAACACTTGTTATTACCTATCTTGTTGATCATAGCCAATCTAATAGGTGTGAGATGGTATCTCTTAGTTTTGATTTGTATTTCTCCAATAGCTGGTAAAGATGAGCATCTTTCATATATTTGTCGGCCATTTGCATGCCCTTTGGGAGAAGTGTCTGTTTAGGTGTTCTCCCCATTATTTTTTCTTTGTATCCCTCTGAAGTCAGAAGCAGGAAGGCAGTCAGACAGACTCCTGCATGCACCTGACTGGGATCCACCTGGCATGCCCACCAGGGAACGACACTCTGAGCTTCTGGGGCACTGCTCCATTGTGGCCAGAGCCATTTTAGTGCCTGACATGGAGGCCATGGAGCCGTCCCTAGTGCCCAGGCCAACCCTGCTCCAATGGAGTCTTGGCTGTGAGAGGGGAAGAGAGAAACAGCAAGGAAGGAGAGGGGGAGGGGTGGAGAAGCAAATGGGCACTTCTCCTGTGTGCCCTGACTGGGAATCAAATCCAGGACTTCCACACGCTGGGCCAATGCTCTACTGCTGAGCCAACTGGCCAGGGCTCTATCCCCACTTTTTAACTGGCTTGTATGTTGCCGAGTTTTGTGAGTTCTCTATATATTTTGGATATTAACCCCTAATCGGAGCTGTTGTTTGCAAATATGAACTCCCATTTAGTTGGCTATTTGTTTTGTTGTCAGTTTCTTTTGCTGTGCAAAGCTATTGAGAAATCTTTTAAAGATCATTTTATCTGCTTTGCCTATATAATGTGTAAAATCTTTTGTTTAGTATTTTTGGATTTCATTCCCATCAAATTTTCAGTGCCAGCAAGACTTGCCATGAAGCTTTGAAAGAACTGAGGACAGAAAGAATAGTACAGGCTGCTTGAAAGTGATGGAAACATGGCTCTTTGAATCATCTATAAGCATCTGTATGATCAGATATAGGAAAGTAAAGTTGTGGAAAATGCTGGTAACTGACCTAAGTACTATAATGGCAAAATCCTAATCTACACTGTTGTCAAAGGAGCAAAGGGAATTATAACTATGATAATAAGAGTAAAAATAAAAATGAGCAATTTAATCTTTTATATACACTTAAAACTATGTCTCCAGTTGAATCTCTGACCTGCTTTACAACCCATGTCTGAAGATACCTAAAGAACATCCTAAGATATCTTGGAGCCACTCAGGTTTCAGCATATATTTATTTTTCTCCTCTTCAAAATAATTCTCTTTACAGACCAGAAAGTGTGCAATAATATCCCGTGTTTTCCTCTCACTGTACCACACGTCCTTTTTTTTTTTTTTTTTTTTCAGTGAGAGGAGGGGAAATAGCAAGATAGACTCCAGAATGTGCCCTGACTGGGACCCAAACCTCTGTTTGGGGCCAATACTTGAATTAACTGAGCTATTTAGCATCTGAGGCTGGCACTTAGACCAGCTGAGCTATCCTCAGCTCCCCAGGTGGACACTCAAACAAATTGAGCCACTGGCTGTTGGAGAGGAAGAGGAAAAGAACGGGGAGAGGGAGGGTAGAGAAGCAGATGGTCATTTCACTTGGGTGTCCTGACTGGGATCAAACCCAGGGCATCTGCAAGCTGGGCTGATGCTCTATCCACTAAGCCAATCAGCCATGGCCTGTACCACATTTTCTTATATGTACCAAATCCCACCCAACCTACTTCTTAAATGTCTGTTGGCTCTAATTCTTTCTTTGTTTTCAATTTTCTTAAACTGACTTTAGAGAGAGAGGAAGAGAGAAAAGAGAGAAAGAGGGAGAGAAATTTACTTTTCACTTATTTATGCATTCATTCATTGATTCTTGTATGTGTCCTGATCAAGGATTGAACCCGCAACCTTGGCATATGAGGACAATACTCTAATCAACTGAGCTACCTGGCCAAGGCACTTGGCTCTAGTTCTTATCTCTGTCTCAGGGTCCACACCTGGCCTAGGTCCCTGTCATTTCACATCAAGGCTGTATGTTCATTCTCCTGAGGTGAACTGATTGCCCCAAAGCTGAGCTCTAAATTCCAACTGAGGTTTGGAATATGGCCTTGCCTGTTGAATTCTATCTTCATCTTTACTATTTCAGAATTATTCCTCTGTGGCAATGGCTTTAGGGAAGTTATATGATAGGAAGGAAGGACAACAGGACTTGTTCCGAGGTTTCATATGTATAGCATTTTAAAACAAAGTCAGGGGAAAATAGCCATTACCTATAATCAAAGAGAAAGTTGAAGGAATGATGGCAATTATGGGAGTTATAGGAGCTAAAAATGACCAAAGCCAACCCTTGTTTGGCACTGATATTTATGACCCAATTCGCCCTATTGCTATACATACTGACCATGGTTTCTTATTTGTGTAGTGGAAAGCATGGTATGTTGACAGCAAAAAGGTCTTTGATTACAAAATTAGCATAAAAACCAAATTTCCTAACTCTAAATTTCAAGTTCTTGTCACTATATTACATTATTTCATTCAATTGTAAAGATGAAGAGACATGATAACATGTTATCTATGAATTGTTTCTAAAATAAATCTAATGTGGTTATTAATCAATCTAGAGTATGACTAAGTCATAATTTTAAAAATAATTGTTTTAATTCATAAATACTGCCCAAGAAAAAGACATTTTTAGTAAATTTCATAATAAGTAAAGAAAAAGATACTGAAAATTTACTAAAAAATAGTTCTTATTTAATTTGTTAAGGAATCTTGATATTTGAAGTAAACGTTAAGAGTCAAATATAAACTTATTGTAAAATTTCTCAGTAACCAAAACTTTGAACTTCAATGAATGCACACATTTTAAAGGAAAGTACAAGAGGTTGTTAATAGTATAATTAAATCATTCTTAACAATGGTCCTTGTGATACACTACCTCAGCTGGCAAGAATAGAGCTGACCAGGCTGACATTCAAGCTCACCGCATGTGGGATAGTTAGTTCCAGTTTGCTTCATGGCCACAAATTACATATCTAAATCTTGTCTACCAATTAAAGTGTATGACTTTGGTTTTAAAGATGACCAAATTAAAGAATGTAGCTGTCTTATGACATTACTACTGGAAAAACACATGTCAAATCAATATTGATATATAAATGAAGAAACATTTTAACATACTATGTGAATTTACACTTGGTGCACATTAATTTTATAAAGACAAAAGATTAACATGTTTTCCAGGGTCCCATATCATGTATATACAAAAACTCTTTGGCACTAGTTAGGTACCTCAGTTGGTTAGAGCATCATTCCCATACACCAAGATTGAGGGTTCAATCCAAGGTGGGGGCACATATAAGAATCAAGCAATAAATGTATAATTAACAACAAACCAATGTTTCTCTCTCTCTCTAGCTCTCTCTTTCTCTCTCTCTCTCCCCCTTCTTACTCTCTCTCAAAAATCAATCAGCCAATCAATAAATAAGATTAAAATAAAACTCTTCATTTTGCCCCTTCCCTAATACATTTCATTCTTAATTTCCAGTCACACTTAGGTGTAGATTGATTTCGGACAATGAGGCTAAACAGAGAATAGGATAGTGTGTGCATTTTCAAATTGTTGCCTCTTGGCAGCCTTCCTTCTGAACTGTTTTCTGGAAACACATTGCATCTGAAAAGCAGAAATGATCTGTACTCAAAGAAAGATTTTTACAATATCAAAAAAAGACAGATCAATAGCTAAGAGAAAAAAATGAAAAGATGTGTTTTCAGGCTGTATAGCTAGACAGTGTCCCTCCAAACTTTAACCTTCTCTGGCACACTGAAAGAACAAGAGAAATGGAACAAAAATGGGGCTTGGTGAACCTCCACAAGCATATTCCTTCATGCCGCTTAGTCTTCTTTTGGTGACTCACAGTTTAATTTTTCCTTAGTTTGTCTTCCAGTCAAAAATTACTGTAAGTCACTAATATTGCCATAAATACATCATACCTTAGCTGCTGGTAACTCTAAGGATTGCCTGTCTAGTGGCCCTTAGGGTATTCTTTCCAGGAATTCTAAGCTTACCCTACTCTTATGCTGTGAGTCTGTTTCTATAGTAACAAATTTTCTCAACAGCACGGTTTCTGTTCCTATAAAATTTTAAAGCATAGTAATTGACCACAAACTTGACACGTCTTCATGTGTGTCCAAACAAACTTTCATATAAATTTATATTTAAATGTTTACTTAATATGAAGGACAAGTATGAGAAAAAATGTGTTATATAGGAAAGAACACTGGGCCAGTATTCTAGAAGGCCCTTCCCCAGCTAGGACAGTATGAGATGACCCAAAGTTAACAGTCCTATGCCTGTCGTCCAAAGGCATAGATTTTAGGAGAGCTTCATGGGCTTTGACTGCTCTCTACTGGAAAGAAAATAGATTAGGCATTCTCAAATGCCTAAGCACTTTGGGAAGGAGTAAATATGTTGTTTTTTTATTTTGTTTCCTCATTTTAGAAAGATAAAAATTCCATGTCACTATTCTACTTCTTTATATCCAAGGTGATTGGAAGTTACTATTCACATCCTGAATTTCTAGGTATTTCAAGATGATAGACACACAATAATATACACATTTCTAGCTTTACTTAAAAATTTGCTTTCTCTTATATTTATTGCCAAGTCACTTCCAGCAAATGGTATTAGTATCATTATGTCTTTCCATATACATAGTACTTAATTCTCAATCAACAATTAGGTTATGTTGGTGTTGTTAAAAGAAGGTTCCTTATCTCTCCACCACGCACACACATATGCACACCCACACCACCCACACACACACAAACATCCATGGGATAGTAACAATGCTTTTATCTTTTTGTGTTTTACAATAAAAAATGTGAATTATTTTTTATTCTTCCAATTAAAGCCTAAGCTGATCTGTCAGTGCCCCGTTACACAAAACATACTGGTAAAAAAAAAAAAAACCAAAAAAACCCCCCCAAAAAACAAACCAAAAAACTGATTGCTGTTAAGTTTAAAACAAAAAGACCAACCAGACTTTGAAACTAAGAATTTAGACATTTTAGCTTTAGAAATGAAGCATTATGCTCTGAGACACTAATACCATAAAAACGGGGAGGCCAGGCTGTTTTCCTGGGCCAGGGGCCTGTGTGCTGCCAGCTCCGATGCCATCACTGCATTAGGAAAAGGTATTATTTATTTATCAGCTTTCTGAGCGGCATCATATGAGTAAGATAAAAAACCAAATCTGAAGGAAAAAAATTTTGGTGCTATGAAGAATTACCAACGGGCAAAAAAAAATATAAAAGCACATAACAAAAACATAATGCAAAATGAAAATTAACACTGAGAGCCTGACCTGAGGTGGCGCAGTGGATAAAGCATTGACCTGGAATGCTGAGGTCGCGGGTTCAAAAGCCTAGGCTTGCCTGGTCAAAGCACATATAGGAGTTGATGCTACCTGATACTCCCCCTCCTTCCTCTCTCTCTCTCCCTCTTCTCTCTCTCACTCTTCTGTTTAAAATGTATAAGTAAAAGTCTTAATACAAAGTGAACACTTAGAGCTTTCCTGAAAATAATACATAAAATGGGCCTTCTCTATACATTTCTAAGTCTTCAAATTTTGTCATATGTAGTCCCGCCATATCTAAAGTTTTTCTAGGTGCCTCCTTTCCGAATGGGTTCCTCCTATGACTTTTTCAAAAGAAAGAACTATTTCTCACTTATCTGGATTGTCATTATGGTGCTTGCCTGAGATGCAAAAATTCCAAAGTTGCCAAAGGGCCAATTTGTAACTCTGATGTAGGTGTTGAGAAAATAATGATTCTAATGACTTTTAAAAATCAAAGGTTTGTCTATATTTTGCTTTTGTTTCTTTCCTTTTTAGGTGAGAGGAGGAAAAATAATGAGGCAGAGTCTCGCATGCACCCCAACCAGAATCCACCCGGCAACCCCATGTGGATCCGGTTGCTTGAGTATGACGATATTTTTAGCTCCTGAAGCTGATGGTTTCAACAAAGCTATCCTCAGTGGCTGAGCCACACTCAAACCAATCAAGCCACTGGCTGCAGGAAGGGAAGAGGAGAAAAGGGGGAGATGGAGGTGAAGAGAAGCAGATGGTCACTTCTCCTGTGTGCCCTGACTGGGAATCAAACTAGGGATGTCCATATGCTGGGCCAACCCTCTATCCACTGAGCCACCAGCCAGGACCATTTTGCTTTCGATATAATAGAAAGAGGAAATAAGTCATCAGCTGACAGATTTTTGTCATATAGTTCAGAAGACAATTCAAGGATTGGATGACATTAGTATAAAAAAATTTCCATTCTCCTATACTATTTTTTTATTTTAATAAGACTTATGAATAAGAAATATTGGGATTGATTAAATAATAAACGTCGAGTTATCCTAGCAATAAGTAACTTTTCTCCATGGATATAGAAGCTATTTGTGAAAAAAGCTCATCAATCTCATTAAGAAATATATTTCCAATATTTTTTTTACTTTTCATATTTACCAGTTTATAGAAATTTGTAAATATGCATATAAATTTTGTACAAACAATTATTTTGAGGTAAACCAAATTAAGAAGAAAAATTTTAACAACTAGAACAGTATATTGATAGAAAATAATTTTTAAAGAATTTTAATTTATATACCTTTGTGGCAGAGAAGTATTATAAATAATTAATAAACACTATCAAATATATACACACAGAAAAAAGTTCATAGGAGAAGTAGAAAGAAAATGTGTGTTTAAAGAGAAAAAATTGATGTAAATTATCTATTTCAGAGAATATTTTAAAAATATTTTTAAAAAATAAATGATGAGCGTAACCAGGCAGCAGTACAGTGGATAGAGCATAGGACTAGGATGCAGAGGACCCAGGTTTGAAACCTCGAGGTCACCAGCTTGAGCACAGGCTTATCTGGTTTGAGCACAGCTCCCCAGTTTGAGCCCAAGGTCACTGGTTTGAGCAAGGGGTCACTTGATCTGCTGTAGCCCGCAGTCAAGGCACATATGAGAAAGCAATCAATGAACAATTAAGGTGCCACAAAGAAGAATTGATGCTTCTCATCTCTCTCCCTTCCCATCTGTCTGTCCTTATCTGTCCTCCTCTCTATCTCTCTATCTGTCCCTGTTACAAAAAAGTAATTAATTAATTAGTTAATTAATTAAATAAATAATGATAAAGGTCAAATCACTATTAGATTTACTATTCATTATTAGAATCAGTATTATATGTTACTGATTACACTGCATATATATGTATACATGTGCATACAAACATGCAGAAATTTCTTACTAACTTTATTCTAGTTGTATTTTTGTCATTATTGTAAATGGAAACTATCACTGTATTTTGAACTGGTTGATTTTATTTTATTCAGTGAGAGGAGGGGAGGCAGATATAGACTCCCACAAATGCCCTGACACAGGATCCACCCAGCAAGCCTGCTAGGTGGCGATGTTTTGACCCTCTGGAGTCTTGCTCCATTGCTCAGCAACTGAGCTCCTCCTAGAGCCTAGGATGGAGGTCATGGAGCAATCCTCAGCACCCAGGGCCAACTCACTCTAACTGAGCCATGGCTGCAGGAGGGAAACGGAGAGACAGAGAGAGAGAGAGAGAGAGAGAAAGAGGCAAAAGGGAGAGGAGTACAGAAGCAGTGTGCCTCTACTGTGTGCCCTGACCAGAAATTGAACCTGGGACATCCACATGCGAGGCTGACACTCTACCACTGCACCAACCAGCCAGGGTTAAACTAGATATTTGTAAACAGAAAGGTTATTGATTTTTTATATTACTTTTCACTCAGGCAATTTAGTAAATTACCTTATTTATACTGATCATTCAATGTAATCTCTTGGGTTTTCCATGCATATAGTTACACAAGGTGCAAATATTATAGTTTTAACTATTCATAATTTTATGCCATTTTTCTGATTATTTTAAGTAGCACTTCATGAACAATATTAAATAATAGAGGCTATATTAGTAACAACATAAACTAAAAGAAAGATGCAAAAATGCAGTGGTGCAAGATAGAAATCCAAAAGTGAGTGAACAAGGACTGGGTTATTCTCAGCGTTGCTTCTATTTCTGTTTCCAGAGAGGGCTGTTCTATTTGTCAATATTTTTTAACTAAAAAAAAAAAGAGTGAAAAATGAGTTTAGAACAAATAATTTTGTCTTTGAAATGTTACTTGGAAATTGGACACATCACTTCTGCTATAACTCATTATATAAAATTTAGTCACAAGGTCATAATTACACTGGACTATAAAGATAGAAACTATAGACCCTAGCAGAGCAACCATGTGGCCTATAGGGGGCTTTCTATTGCTAAACAGAAGCAGAAGAGAATAAATTAATATAATTAGCATAAAGAACAGCAATGCCTTCTTTCTCACTTTACTGAGAATGCTTCTAGTGAATCACATCAAGCATCATGCTGGCATTGTGTTGAAATATATTTTAGCAAGTTGATAAAGTATTATTTTATTCTTACTTTATTAAAGTTTTTGTTATTGTATGTAGAAATGTATATCGAATTTTATCAAAATTTTCCCATGTATGGAGATAATTATGTACTCTTATGTTTCATTCATTAATGTAGTGATTAAATTAATAAATATTTCTAATGTTAAGGCTATATTTGCATTTATAATATGACTCTCATTATTAATATCCTTTCTTAAAGGGTAAAAAACTCAAAATAATTGGAATAATATTTTTTAGAAAAATAAATGTAGGTCAAGTAGCTCTAATTGTTTAGAGAACAGGTTTTTAAGACCCTTTGGGTTTTGGAGGTTTAAATGAAGCAGAAGACACCATATCAGATGTCTTCAGTACAAGGTGGATAATGTAAATGAATAAATTGTGAGTGAAGACCTTCAGGTGGGGCCTAGGGTAAAGGGTTGGCTGCTACCCTGTGCCATGAGGACATCCTTCCCTGTAATGCCAGGTGGTCCTATAGTTTTCTGGTAAATTGACCATATTTATAAATAAAATGACTCAACTTCTAAATATTGACAAACAATATAATACACATACATGCACATACCACTTCACAGGCCAAAGAAAACACAGCAGCAGAATGAATCAGGCTGCCACTTGTTTTCACTGGTGTAAAAAATATTTACCCCATCCCAGGAAAACAATAAGTTTGAATGAATGGTTTGGGGTTTATCCAGGACTAGCTCTGATGGAGATCTGCTGCGCTGGCCTGTCGCCATAGCCGTCTATATGTACTGATAGTGCTGGTGTCTGGTCACAAGAATCTACTCAGACTTTCTGGTACGAGGGTCCCATGAGTTGCAGTAATATTGGAGATTGCCTATCCCCAAAGAATTGTTGTAACAAGCTCTACAGCAGAGTAAAAACCGAAGCAGAGAACCCACCTACATCCTTCCTGCCCCACACTGACCCCACTGAACCACTTCATGGACAGTATGCCATACTGCAGTCAACCTCCTCTTCATGGGCACCTTTCATGGAATACAGCATAGGGAGAAGGGACTCTGCTTCAAAGGATACTGCCCTAGGCTGGAGGAAAACTGCAACATGGGAGACCTTTTATTTATTACCCTCAAAGTAAGATACACAAAATATAAATATGTAACATTAAAGCCCTACAAGATTTTCCTACCCCCAGAGTAATCCAGGCCCCTCAGCAGGTCAGATGAAGTCTGCCATAGCCTTTACTACTATTTATGCCTACCACTTGCTGTCAGACACACAAAATTGCTTATAGTTTCCCCAATGCATGATTGTTTCATGTCTTCACATGGAAATACCCACAGCTGTCCTTCTCTACCCCACTTCAGGATCTAATGCGGGTGTTAGCTCTCCCATGGGATTTCTCTTGACCACCAGTGCTTTCATCCCCAAACTGGAACCAGGCTTCCATTCTATAATCCCAGAACAAGGCTTGCTTGCTTTTATCATAACTATTTTCTTTCAATTTATCTTTTAATATGTCTTTCTCACATCAAGGGCAAAAATAGAGTTTGTTTCATCTTTATATGCCTGAGCTTGAGAATCTCATCATAGAACAATCAACTAAACTGACCTGAATTGTATTAACCCTTCTCGCTGGTCCCATTAGTAAATCAAAACTGTTGGTCTGGGTTTTCTAAGACTGCTGGGGTCTCTCCCAATTCTAAAATGCTATGATTCAAAGTATTCACTCCCCACATTTAGAAAAAAAATAAGTACGCTATTTATTTTAATTGATATGAGACTATCCCAAGCCTTTTCAATTCAACCAGACCAAACTGCCACATTCAAAAAACACTTTTTTTTCTTCTTATATTTTAATAGCCATATGTGGCTAACAACTGTTGTATAAGACCTTGCCGGAAGTACAATTGGGTAACTTGTATCAGTTACAATTACATTTAGGTATGACTAACAGAAGAAAAAATACCAGTGATTTAAACAGGATAGAACTAATTTTTTTGTTTCACAAATAAGTCCTGAAGAAGGTAGTCAGAGGTGGTGTGGTACACCACAGCATCTGGGGCCCCATCTCTTTCTACATTAAATTTTGCTATTTGTGGCCTTTGATCCCAAGATCATAGTCTAAGATAACTTTCAAAATCCCATTCACATCCAGCAAGCAAGATGAAAGAGAGGGAAAAGGCTGGGCTCTAACTCATTTTCTTCAAAAATATTCCCAGAAATTACACACACTGTTTCTTCTTACATCCCATTGGTTAGAACTTAGTTACATGTCAAAAACCTAGTTGTAAAAATGGAAGCTGGAAAATGCAATCTTCGTTTGAGGCAGCCAAGTACTTAGTTAAAAATTGGGAGTTCAATTAATGAAGAAGTAGAGAACAGATATTGCATATTATTTGCCTTACCCTCTTTTTTACCAACCTTATATCATGACTTTTTGTCCATTTCCTTTAATATTCTTTTAAAACATTATTTTTAGGCTGGAATAATACTCTATTGTATGATATAACAAAATTTGTTCACTATATCCTAAATCGTTGACTATACAGGTCATTGCCAATGTTTTGCTCTTATAAAAGTCTTACAGGGATCATTCTTGTAACTATATCATAATGGACAACTATAATTATTTTCTCACTTCTTGATCTTTTTTATTTCATCATCCTAGTGAAAGATAGCCTAGTTAATTTCATCTTAACTAGGTAAAGCTTCTATAGTTATGAGTTCTTTTCAAAGAAACATGAGAAGAAATACTTGATTCAATGTTGAGATATCAGCTGTCTTCACACATTTCTTCTGCAGATTAAATGCTTCCAAACAGTTGCAAGTGGAAGTTGGCAGCACTTTCATGGAAAATAACTATAATATTCTAATGATATCAAAATCCAATTTTAAACTTGAACCAGTCAATTGAACATTTAAGGATATATCCTGAGCCAATCGAGGATGCAAACCTGGATTTCCTCTAGCATGTATACATTGCATTGTGCAGCAGGAGACGAGTTCCCTATTACCTCCTGAGTGATACATGGGGAAGTCTTTCAGAGTAATAGCCACCTTGGTCTAGTACCAACTATCATGGCATAGGAGAGATGTGTATTGTGGCTCTCCTGGGGAGTTTTCAGTTTTGTGACAAAAGTATGTATACTATTGTCATTAGAGAAATTCTAAATGGGAAGGTATGGAGCCAAGTCTAAGGCAAGGGCCACCCAAGAAAGATGGCTACCTTCCTAAGACCTCACTAGATGACTTCTTATTTATTCAGTGTCTCTTCAATATTGGTTTTCTCACTTATATTGGGCTCCTTAAAAGTATCTACAAGAATTCATGGGAAATTGATATATTAGGAAATATACACAGGAAAAACTGGAAGTTGGTAAGAAAGTGAGGAAGTGGGACCAGGAAGAGAAAGATGATTAGCAAAGTCTCATGGAGGTTAAATACCTAGAGACAGCATAGGTTAGACCTTAGAGTCGTCCCAGACAGGGAACAATGTATCCAGATAATTATATTCTAGCACACATGAAGAAAAGTACATTTTCAGACACTCTTTGCTCGAATGCCAAGCAAAGAGAGTTCCAGCAACCCAAGAGTAGACTACCCACAAACAGACATAGGTGCTCTGTTGGAGTGGAAGCATTGGAGGCTGGTATACACAAAAATGTTGGGCTCATTTTTGATCAGCAACTTTTTGGTCACTTCTATGATTCAACATGGGCAGGGCTTTGCTTCCAGACTCTCTGCACAAACCTTCCCTGATATTCTACAAGCTGCAGTCATCATCAGGGTCTGTATCCTGTTCATTTCCTTTGAATATGATATGGGAGAAATTTATCTAATGTCTTTCCCTATTTTTAATCATGCTATTAGTATTCATATAAAATCTCTTATATGTTCTACTGAATAGTTGTCTTTCAGACCAAGTAGTCTAGTTCACCATCATAAACCTCTAGAAGAATAATTTTCTTACAGATGTTTTGCCTTCAGCTCCTTCTTCATTCATACATCACAAAATAAACTATAATACAAGATTATTCCATTTTACTTCAGAATCTTAATGTGTCCTCAACTAAGGGGCAAGTACTAGAATGCAACAAATGTTTATCAAGAACATAGAGGGTGTTATAATGAATGAGACACTTGAAATTATGTTAACATAGTAAATTAAAAATTGAAATTAAAAAATATATAGTTGTGGTAAACCAATAGATGATTTTTGAAATGGGCTTGCAAAAATCTTGAATTTTGTCTAAAGGATAAATAAGGTATGAACAAATTTTGTTAAAACAAGGTAATATGTAATAAATATTATAGGAGAGTTAAAGCTGTAGGAGTCTGGAAAGAGAGTTTGTTTACAACAAAGTGACCCAACAATGCTTCATAAATGGCTGAGCAATTGGGCTATTCCTGAAGAGTCGATAGGTTTGTGGTAGGTGGAAATTAAAGGGAGGTGAAAGGTACAGATAAAAGAATGACTTGAGTACCGAAAGACTTAGAGAATAGGAGTGTGTGAAATTGCTGAGTGGTTTGCTTTGTTTGGACCACAGGAAAGTATCTAAGCTTTAGGTGAACAAATTTGGTTGGAAAGAGATTATAGACATGATTCAAACAAGGGAATTCAGAGTCTGTTCAGGAAATGAGGTGTGCATGACTGATAAACTTTATGAGTTGCAAAAGAAAGCCTGACACAAGATGCTCTAGACTCTAAGTGGGAGACTGGTAGGAGGGCTATAAACCTTGCGCTATCCCTTCTTGCTACATAAAGAAGGGTATTTTTGTCTTTGGATGTGAAAGGACTAGCGTGCAAATGACATTTTCACAAAATTAAAGTGAGGATAGTATTAGTATATTTCTGATCTGGTGGTAGTATAAGCTAAAAGAGATTATATAAAGCACTTTGCAGAATAACTTCCCATAATAAAATAGTAAAAGCTCCATAAATGTTAACTATTCTTAATATTGAAGCATTTTATTATTTATTTATTTCTTAGTGAGAAAAAGAGAGAGAGAGAAAAAAAACAGGAAGGGAGAGAGATGAGAAGCATCAACTTGTTGTGGCACTTTAGTTGTTCACTGATTGCTTTTCATATGTACCTTGATGCGAGGGTGGGGGGTCCAGCTGAGCCAGTGACCTTGGGCTTCAAGTCAGTGACTATGAGGCCAGGACTATGATCCCAGGTTCAAGCCAGCAACCCCACATTCAAGCTGGTGAGTCCTCACTCAAGCCAGTGACTTGAGGGTTTTGAACCTGGGTCCTCAGCATTCCGGGTGGACACTCTATCCTCTATGCCACTGCCTGGTCTGGCAGTCTTAAAGTATTTTAAAGATGACATATAACTACCCATTATTTTGTTGTTATTATATGCAGTGAATTTTAAATACTACTCAGATTTCTCCAGAACAATTAATTATCTGTCATCTCTCGCCATGGCCCAGCAAATAAATCATTGAGTAATATATTGTACATGTTAATATACACATAGAGAAAAATTCTAGGCGGCATGTACACAAACCTGCTAATCTGCTAAGAGATATTTCTGGGGCTTGAGGTTATGGGATCTTCTCACTTTCTCTGATAAGCATTTGTAAGATGTTTACCCTTTTTAACAATCACTAGTTTGTTTTATAAAATAAAATAATGAAAATAAAAATATATAAGAGGAAAATGGATGTTGTTTTAGTTCTTTTCTCTCTTAGTAACCACAACTGTGTGCTCTCTCTATAGATTCAGAACTGTGTTCCTACTCAGAATCATGGTCTCTAAAGTATGCAATGCTTTATCTAGTCTTCTGTTAAATCACACTTCACATCATCAGATTTAAAAATTACAGCAGAAAATGGAGTATCAAAGACAGAAGGCTTTAAATTTTTAATGACTTGGCAAATGCCCTGTGGAATTTTTAATATCATATGAATTTTTAAACAATTATTCAAGTGTTTATCTGAAAATAAATATTATCAAGTACATAGACATTCTGTCAGTTCCAGTAAATGAGTTAACTTTTTTCATCTTTTCCAAGAACAAGTTCCATGCTTTCATCCGGTTGGTTAATTTAGAAAGCTAATTTGACATAACATCATACTGCTATTTCTTTCAATTAAATGCACATGTGTTTATTTAAAAAGACTACTTTAGAGTTTGAACTTAAAAATTCATGACTTAAGTTTAAGACATTTTCTATTAATAATTTATAGATACTTTATAATTTATGCATTGTACTAAGATATTTGCAAAACTGTTCCAAAGACAGTCCCTTTAGCAATTTTCTAGTAATTGAACTCCTCCTTTTTCACCATTATAACTGAAAAAACCATTTGATTCAGGTAAGAAGTTATACTTCTGCAAATCTGATGTTTGCACATAAAAATATCCCACTAAGCATAAAATTTATTCTCTAAAAATTTTCGAATCTCAAAAATGATACACTTAAAAAGAATTACTTAAGCCATTTAAGCCCAGAGACTTACATGAATGTCTCTGGGTTACACAACTGGTCAGTGGCTGGTTCTGAGACAAGACCCAGATCTCTTGATGCTCAGTTCACTGTTTTTCCCTCCATGCTGGTTTTTATGCCCAGAAAACTTCCCCAACCCTAATTAAACTTAATCCTATTTATTCATACCATATTTGTAAGTTAGGCTTAGCAATGTCCCAAACATTTTCTTTAACATAAATTTTTTTAAAAAGGGTTTCATAACAAGGAATAAGAAGCGGTACCAAGTTCTGTTATTGCTTTTGTTATTGTTATTCTGACACACAAGCCACTTTCTCCAAAATGTTCATTATTAAGCCGTAGCTGCTATAACAATTTAAGGATGTATTGTTACGGTTTCTAGTGGACTGCAGAATGTGGCACAGCGATTGCAATGAGAAGTCGTACTATCGAAGGTAAAGTCAAATAAGGAAGGGAGCAAAATGCTGCTTGTTTGAATCTCTGCTTTCTTTAAGATGCCCCACCCAGAGTCTGATCCTAGTAAACAAGATGTCTTTTTTCTATCTATACGTGCTTGATCAAAATGACGCTAACATTCGTTGGTTAGGATCATCATTAATTCTGAAGTTCTAGGTTGCTGACACTCAAATCAGTTGTGGAGGCAAAGTGAAGATGGGTGAATAGTGTGCATCAATCAGTTAGCTTTTCTGTCATATTTAATCATTATGCTACATGACTTCATTTTATTTGCATCTGACAGAATCTATAAGAACACTGTTCTGAACATATTGTTATATTTTATAGCATATAATAGAAAAAGTCCTTTCCCCTCAAAATAAAATATTTCACAATGACTAGAGAGAAAACTCTCAAGTGAACTAAGCTTCCAGAATCTATAGAGAATTAAGGCAATCATTAGGTTTTTGTTGTTTCTTTTTCACAGGGACAGAGAGAGAGAGTCAGAGAGAGGGATAGATAGGAACAGACAGACAGGAATGGAGAAAGATGAGAAGCATCAATCATCAGTTTTTTGTTGTGACATCTTAGTTGTTCATTGATTGCTTTTTCATGTGCCTTGACCGCAGGCCTTCAGCAGACTGAGTAATCCCTTGCTTGAGCCAGCGACCTTGGATCCGAGCTGGCGAGCTTTTGCTCAAGCCAGATGGGTCCGCACTCAAGCTGGCGACTTCGGGGTCTCGAACCTGGGTCCTCCGCATCCCAGTCCAAGGCTCTATCCACTGTGCCACCGCCTGATCAGGCCAATCTTTAGGTAGTTTGAATGTTTCTTATGTACTACTGCATTACAGAAAAAAGTACATACCATTTAATTTCTTAATTACAAACTTTATTTAGGAAAATTATGCTTATACTTCTAAATTAGTTAAAATGTTTTAAATCTCTAATTTACAAGTGATATTAAATGAAATATTAGAATAAATAGTAATATAATTAAGCTAAATACAAGTAATATAATTAAGCTAAAATTTCATTTCAAAATAAATATGAAGTGATAAAATGTCCCTTAATTTTTGTGAGCAGCATATTTCAAATAGCACCAGAAAGAGTACTGCTAAGAACATAGCTTCTCTTTACAATAGTCATTACTGTGGCATACATATTCTTAATCTACTATAATATTATATTAATATACAACATTTCAAACTTTAGAAAATTATTAATCTATGAGCTAAATGTCTGAAGTGTTCACTTGTAGAATGGTACTACTTATAAAACAAGTTTTACCCAAAGTTATTTATTTTAAAAGCCATTCACAAAAAAAAGTTTAAAAAATTGTTTTTCTTACATTTATTTAGTTATAACAATTTCTACATTGGGCTACTCTGGACATGTGTTCATTAGATTTATTCTAAAGAATTCTTAAGTATGGACCTTGTCAAGAAACCTTGACATACCTATAAAGTCAGCATTCTTTGGGAGGTATTTTCAAAGAAAAGGAACAGACAATTTCTCCGAGGAATGTCCCTTGGCAAAAACCTTTCAACTACTTTATTAACCATATTCAGAATTTGCATTTCCCTGTAATTCAGAGCAAGATATTTTATTATGCTCATGTGAGTTATGGTTGTTGCAAATCTAAATAAAACTGGAGAATGTGCAATAGCCAAAAGATTCAGTAGTTTTAATGTTCTTTAAAAAATGAAAAAGAAATAGAAAAAAGGGAAAGAAACTTCATAACATATTTAATCTCTGTATTTTCTAGTGCTAAGAAAATAAAAATAACATCAAGTCTACCCAATAGTCTGATATATACATATATATATATATATATCATATATATACACACACACATATATAGACCATGTATATATACTGTAATACAATATGTACCATTTAAAAATTGTAAAATTTGAATTTAAATGGTAAGTTAACTATAAATACATGTTAATATAGCATATTTCTTAGAAATAAATCAGGGGAAGATAAACAGTCTTTGCTTTTATTATTCAGTTGATATTAAAATGTAAAATGACCTAGAAGCTGGAACAGGGTCTGTGTTAGGCCTCCAAGTCCTCAAGGTCAAGTGGAGCAAAACCTTAGCAATGTGCTTTGCCCCAGTGTGGCACACAGAGAAAGAATGTCTACTATGGACCCACAGGAGTGCTGATGGTCTGCATGATGGACAGTTCTTGTCAATATTGTGATGATATTGTTTTTCTACCAGTCTAGTTTAGTATATTCATAACCTTTACAGGATCTCAGATACAATCTTATGGGGTACAGATTGGGATTGCCTAGCATATACATCCACTTGTTGGTGTCCACAGAAAGATAGAAACAACAACCTGATGGTTTTCCCTAAAGCTTCCAGTTTTTCCTCTGAAACAGATTCAGTCCATCATTAAAGTTCTATCTTTAAAATTTTGGTAGGCTTTTCCTTTAGAAGATTACTGGATATGACTTAGCAATTTGCATTTAAACAACTATCTCAGATGATTCAGTGGTCCAATAATATAGTTGAGCAATTACACTCTAGTAAAAATAAGAAACTTTGCAGAATTTTATGCAGAAGAATTGATAAAATATGCTGTTGTGTTTTAAAACAATCACTCTGCCTGCTCTCCAGAAACTAGATTCTGGGGGGTCCACAGTAGAATCAAGAAGACAAAGAAGGCTTTTGCAGTTATTCGGGTAAGAGACAATGGTGGTTTTCACTTTGGTGGTCTCAATGGAAATGGTGAGATGTAGTCAAATTCTGGATATATTTTGATGATAAACTTTATCATCAAAGGCAAGTAGAATTTCCCAACATGTTAAATGTAAGGTGAGAATTAGACAGCACTCCAATGTAACTCCATAGTGTTTTCCTAAAGAACAAAAAAGATGTAGTGCTATTAAGAGATGAGGACTCTCATCCAAATACACCTGAAACCTATGTAATTTTATTAACCAATATAATCTTAATAGATTTAATTTTTAAAAAAATGAGCAAGCATGTTTGGACCATGAAAAGAGACCATTCTGATTTTGAAAATTATGAGTTTGAGATGAATATTGAACATTCAAGCACAGACATTTAGTAGAGAGTTGGATATAAAAGTCTGATATATAGGAGAGTTCTAGGCTGGAATGTTAAAATCTTGAGAGTTATCAGTATACAGATGACATTTAAAGCTATGTAAGTAGATGAGCCAGCATCACAGCTTAACTTTTCCTTCTTACTAATTTTACTTTCTTTCCTCCCTACACCATATTTTTATCCCAGGCCACTCTAATAAAAAATCTGCATGCTAAAGTTCATCTCTGAGTTCACTCTAAAGGAATCTAACATGAGACATTTAGTTAACATTATAACAATGTTTTCCTTGACTTTAGTTAAAACATGTCTAAATAAAAGCTCTACATACAACCCAAATCTTTGGTTCTTACCAGTAAAATCCTCAAAATGTCATAGGTTTCATTTTAATTCATTCACTCTTTCTTTTTCTCCTTTTACAACTGTTTGTTGACTACAATGTGCTGGTTACCTTTGTAAGTATTAAAAAACTAAGGGTTACTTAGTAGCAACCAATGAAATGAGTTGTAAAGGTTACATATAAACTAAAACTAGATCCTGACTTTCCTGAGGCATTGCCTGTTGGACAGATCAGTGTGTTACAAGTTTGTTGTTAGGTTGGCTTGCTTGCACTTTTGCCTGGTTGTTGCATGAACACAGGGCAGGCAGCACCATGTGTGTATAGTCTATGTAAGGCTGTGGGTGCTTTCCCTCAGGGTGGCAGAGTGCAAATTGCCTGCTTCCATTGGGAGGGATGATTGTTTGCTATTGTTTGTCAGAAAAGGGGTATTTTACAAGGTCTATTTTACTGGTGGGTCCTGAGATAGGGGGGTAAGCAGTTTTTTCCTGCCTGCTTGCTCATCTGCCTTTACGAGAATTTAATACATGAATTAGCCCACCATTTTCCAGCTCCAGAATGATGCTCTAACTGACTTTTACCATCTGCCCGAATCCATTGTGAACTTGGATGGCCACAGCAGTGGGCACTGCCCTTACATCTGGCATAGCTGGCAGGATTTGGATCAGATTGGTATGGAGTCGCCAACACCCTTGAGGAGTGGGGTAGATGAGTGGTCATAGCTCCCCAGTGTATGAGCTGGAATGGTCACGAGAGAAAGAGCTGCAGTTTTGAGAACTGCAGGTCAAAATGCAGGCTGAGCACCAAGGGTACCTGGAACTGGAATGGTCTCCAGAGAAAGAGGCAGAATGAGTTTGCAAGTTGCAGTTTGCCCTAGAAGTTGAATGCTGGCAGCGGCAGTTGTTGGAGAAACAGCAGAGGGTTCAGCTTCAGGCTAAGAGCCAGTAGCCACAGGAGCCAAAAATGAAGTGGCTCTGAGTCGGAAGAAGCAGGTGTTTCTAGCTCTTTTTCTGAGGATGAGGAATTTTGAGTTGAAGTTGCCATTTTAACATAGACCCTGGTCAGTGGTCATCCAGAAAGCAAAAACCCAGCAGCAAAGAGTACCTACTGAGCCCCTGGCCGGGTTGCTGCGATTGTGGGACATAGCAGTGGATGGCATCATGCTCTCCAGAACAGAGATCAAGAAATTGGCCGCCATTACCATGCACTCCTCCTTAAAACAGCATCTTCAGAACTGTCATAATAACACACCTGAGGCCCCATGTAAAATTGGCAATTCACTGGTCCCCTTCTAATGTGCAGCAGGTGTTGGCATTAGAAGAATTGTTAAGGCAGCAG
The DNA here is from genome assembly GCA_037038555.1 of Rhynchonycteris naso. Lineage (NCBI taxonomy): Eukaryota > Metazoa > Chordata > Mammalia > Chiroptera > Emballonuridae > Rhynchonycteris > Rhynchonycteris naso. The sequence continues at coordinate 35,646,960 of CM073000.1, read as the reverse complement.
AGGCCTTGAATGTGTTTGACCCTGCCAAGCCCTGTAAGTTTGCTGAGGGGTTTGGATGAAGCTTGTGGCAATGGACAGAGCACTTATGAAAGGCACTGAGGTCCATTAATGAAGAGCTGTATGCCTAGTTACCTGTAGTGGACCTTTACCTTGGTGATTTGCACAGACAGCTGGACTGTCTATTGTGGACTAATCATTAAGTGGTATAATAGACTCTTAGGCTGCAACCAGAGGGGGGCACCAGCTCCATTATTGGATGGACATCATGCTTTTGGGACAGTATGAGAGACCCTGATGGGGGAGAGCTTTGGTGGAGGCCCTCCTGCACTGGGAAGCTGCTCTCATCCAGTTGCAGAGATGCACCAAGGATACTTTACCATTTCCATGGATACAGCCCTGGACTATACAGGCCTTCCCACCTACCATGGGGTAGGGGACTAGAGATAAGTTTCCAGTTAGCACCTTGAGCAGAATGCTCAGGGAGACATTATGAAGGGCGCCTTTGTAATAGTTGTAATTGCATAACTTGTGCTATTGCTACAATCTGTTTGTTTATGTCATGTACCCCATTCCTCGCACAGAGATACCTGCGGTGTAGATTGTGAAGTGAGCAACCCTAAAAGGATGGAAAATTTGGCAAACCACTATGTTACAAGTGTGTTAAGTTTGCTTGCTTGCACTTTTGTTTGGTTGTGCATTAGCACAGGGCAGCACCATGTGTGTATAGTCTATGTAAGGCTGTGGATGCTTGCCCTCAGGGTGGCAGAGCGCAAATTGCAGAGTGCCTGCCTCCATTGGGAGGAGTGATTGCTTGCTACTGTTTGCTAAAGAAGAGGTATTTTACCCTGGTCTGTTTTGCTGGTGGGTCCTGAGAGAGAGAGGAAAGTGGTTTTCACCTGTCTGCTTGCTCATCTGCCCTTATGAGACTTTAGTAAACAGAATAGCCCACCATTTTCCAGCTCCACAGTTCCTCTACCATCTACCTAAATACAATGTGAACCTGCATGGCCACAGCGGTGGCTGCTGGCCTTACATTGTGTAAATCAACTAAGAATTCTGACCCCATGAGTCCCTTAACACAACTCATATTTGCTATGCAAATTCTCAGATAATAGGACTTTTCATAATGTAGAAGAAAAATCCCGTGAATTTTCAATGTTGATGGTGGTTAGCAATTGCTGCAACATATTTGTAGAATTACTGTTAGATTTCTCTTTGATCATTTTGCCTTGTTTTATTTTTATTGTCTCCATATCTTTGTCTTTCTCACTAGCAAATTAAACCGTGTGAGTTAGGTGGCCAACTATCTAGTTCAATTACACAGGAAATTTGGAACCGAATATGCCTGCTGCAAACTATATACAAAATCACATATTTAGAGATTAATTGCTTTAAGTAGAGCATGCCTAGTAGATTCCTATCTACACAGAAAAAACTAAAAAGACAAATATTTTATGTTATTAGAGTGAAATTGTTGTATTATTGCACATTCCAAAGTAATATCTATCTGTGAGCAAGATGGCAGAAGAGGTAAACTTAGAGAGTTTAAGGGATGAGTTAAATGATATTTGAAAGTGTTTACTCTAAAAATGTTATTCTGAGCCCTAAGGGCAGGTTTTGGGAACCTTATTCAAAGGAGCTGCTCTGTGGACCCCTGGGATTAGAAAGTTCCTTGGAGTTCTGCCTTCCTTCTTCCCACACACTGACTCCATAGCCCCAGGCCCGTTAGTATCTTCTTGTCTTTATTTCTAAATTTTGGATTGCCAACTCAGAAACCCCAGAGGAATTCCAGATTCACACATCTAAACCCAGGACTGACTTCCAGTCTCCCACTTGGTCTGAAGAAGGTAATCAGAGAGTTAATGAGTGTTAACAGCAGAGAGAACTGGGTGAGTTGCCAAACTGGGATAAATCATACAAGCCAAAGGAAAGAATGAGGTCTTCATGTGACAAAGTGTCAAGAGACCAAATAATGCAGCAGAAGAATGAAAAGAAGAAGAGAAGTTAGGCATAAAAGTATCTGCAACCACAGTTACAAATTTTGTCTAAAGGGATATATCAAGAATTGATCAGTTCTTACCTTTACAATAAAAACGAGATGTTCTTGGGTTCTGCTCTGAACTCATCAAGAGAAAAGGTAAACTCCTTACAGTTGTATTTCCTTTTCCAAAAGGCTCAGAGATGTTAAGTTTAATTCCAAAGGCAAAGTATTGGCTTTGAAATTTTCAATTAAAAACAGAAATTCTAAAGATATCAGGAAATCCTAGGAAGACTACTGGTGGGTAGTACCTAACCTAAGGTCTGTAGAATTTACTTTGTGACTCCAGTGTATGTCAACATCAATTCAAACTGCAGACCTACTTGGTGATGTTCTTGAAAAGTGACACTACAGAGGAGTGCCCGCAGAACACCTACAGCTGCTGCTGGGCCAATTGGAAGATCTCTTTACATCTGCCAAAGCCTGGCATCTTTAGGAAACCTGGCTCTTCACAGACATAGGGAACTTTGAATCCTTGTGAAGGGAGTGTAAGTAAAAAATAAAAAAGAAAAAGTAAAAACTTTCAGGTGGTTTGTTTGTCATCAGTGCTTTTTCTTGCAAAAATTTCTTTCAATACATGCTTGTCCCGTGTTGAAATCCCATCATTCTATGCATAATTTACCTGTTATTACTTTCCATATTGACATATTACTATGTAGTACCTTAAGTTCTCAGAGACCCAGTTACCAGTTCCAATGACTTCAGCAATCACCAGATTAGGATCTGTAGGGTAAGTTAAATATCTGCTATAGTATCTCTTAACTTAAATTACAAAAAAAATCTTGTTGCCTCCTGTTCTCCTCCAGTCACCACATTTCATAGGAAACTTTTTCAGGATATAAGTTCTTTCCAATTCTCTCTTGAATCCACTCCAATAATATTTCTCTCCTGACTACTTCACCAATTAACCCCGAATTGCTAAATCCAATGGGCAATTCTTGGTTTTCATTTTACATAACATCAGCAACTTTTAACATGAGTAAATTAACTTCCTCCTTCTAGAAAATTTATTTCACTTTCCATCTGGAATATCATTTTTTTTAATTTTTCCCACTTCTCATTCTCTTTGCCAATTTCTCCTCATCTTTATGACTCCTAAACAAAATGGTGCCTCAGGGTTCTGGCTTTGGAACTGTTCTGTTGACAGTTATTCCTAGAGTGATCTCATCCAATCATGAGAGTAATACTCTCTGTACTCTGATGACTTCCAACTTTATGCCTCTTACCTGAATGTGTCTCTGAATTCAAGCTTTAAGTATTCAATTGCAGTTTTCACATTACCACTTAATTTTTAATAATCATCTCAAACAACATATCTAAAGGAAATACAGGGGGTCTTCGGGTTATGACACAGGTCCATTCCTACGACAGTGACATAACCTGAATTTTGGTGTAAGTCGAAACACACCCTAGCCTTGGTCACTTACTTATCCTAACACAGTTGTAATATCATATTCTAAAACATAAAAACACAACTAAGCCACAGATAAAAGAAAAGGACATAAATATACTGTACTGTATAATGTACTATAGTAACAGAAAAAAGGACAAAAATTGGTGTAAAAATAATTTCTTCCTTTTATTCCTGTGGTTGGTTTGCACATTGGAAGGGGCACTTCAAGGTGGGAGAGAGTGACTTATTGGGAGGAGGAAGCTGGAGAGGCAGGAGAACCTGCAGAAGATGCTGGAGACACTGGGTCAGGTAAATCAGGATTGCCTAAGGAACATGCAGGAGATGCTGGAGATGAGTCTACCTGTACTACAGGTGTTTCATCTTGAGAAGCAGCTGATGTAGAGGGCACAGGATCTGTTGCAGGCCTCTCTTACCTTCTTAAAGAATTGTTCCAGGTTAGTCTGGAAGATTGATGACTTCTTCCATTCCAAAATCTGCCTATAGCATTGCTGTCAACCTTACTGAATCTGTCACCACTGGGGTCTTCAGCCTGAAATTTTGCCAAATTTATCATATACCGTAAAATAAAACCTTCTGTCAAACCCTTAGTTGTAAATCTCTTGGGTTCTGGGGTTTATATCTGCTTCTCTAGCTGAAAGAGGTCCTCAGCAGACAGTTCCTCTCCTTGTTATGCCAGTAGGTAGCTCTGTGACATTCATCATGATGGCTATCCACTTTTTCGAAGCACTACCATCTGAACATTCTGACTTTTGTTTAGGAGCCATGATAAGGGTAAAAAGTCACCATCAAAACAACACAAATGGGACACTTGCACTTTTAACAGTCCGTATGGTGTAGGTAAGCGTACTAGGGAGGCCAACTCCCTTACACATATGCTGCGTTACAGTCTATTCTTCCACTGAGCACAATCAACCTAGTTTGCCCATGTCATAAGTAAGTACAATGCTAACGGGCATAAGCCAAAACACTCACATTTCAATTTTTTTAAAGTTTTTATGGGAGTGAGCATTGTAAACTAAAAAAAAAAACCATTGTATGTCAAGACTGTTGTAACCCAAGGACCCCCTGTATCTCAATTTCTCCCAAAAATCTGTTCCTCTAACTCTTCCCACTTCAGCAATGGAAATTTACTTTTTCTTTGTCAAGGTTCACAATTGTCTCCTCCTTTTTCTAAGACTCTACATCCAATCCAACCTGAAATCAGCTATACTTTCTAAATGTATCCAGAATTTAACTACTTCTTACCACCTCCACTATTCCCACTCTGGTTTAAGTCACCAACTTCTCTGACTTGGATTATAACAATAATCTCCCAGCTGGTCTTCCTCTTACCTCTGCTTCCTTATATTTTACTCTCATACAGAGATACCTTAGACACTTAAAATCAGATCAGATAAAAACTCTGGCCAAAATGCTATAATGATTTCCAACTGCATCCAGGAGAACCAAAATTTTTACCATGATTTAACAGATCTTGTTCCATAGCCTATCTGATCTTGCCTTCTCCCTGCTCCTATATTATAGTCACAGTTCACACTGATGCTGGTTTTTATCCTTTTTCTCAAACATATGAAACACTTTTCTTCTTCAGGGCGTTTGAGCTCGATATTCTTTATGCCTAGAGCAGTCTTACAACAAACACCAACCTGGCTTAATCTCATTTTCTTCAGACCTTATTCAGCTCTCACAAGTCACTTTATTTGGGAGGTTTTCCTTAACTCCTCTCTATACGAGAGAAACCTTCTTTCTTATTTACTCTCTATCTGTCTCATCCTGCTTTACTTTTTTTCAGAAATTAAATCACTGTCTGATTATATTATAATAGCAATTATTGATTGTCTTTCTCACTTTCATCAGAATGGAGACTCTAAAGTGAGTCTCCATTCTGTTTCACTGCTATATCCATTGAATTTAGAATAGTGCCTGGAGCTGTACAGAGGATACTTAACAAATATGAGTGTAATTACTTAATTAAATAAATAATAAGTGTACCTATAAAGTATTTTTTAATGCTAGTGGGAATCAATTCCTTCCTTCCTGGTTCTCCCTCCTGAATCCAGCTGCCAGTGCCCAGGATCTCTCTGAGGGCTGGTTCAGCCCTCATGCCCCAGGAATATTTTTGCATAGCGTGATATAGAAGAGGAAAAAAAATAAGTTGATATTTACCTGTTTAATCATCAAACTGCCAAAACCGCTATGCTAGGCTCTAGGGGTGCAGAGATGAAAGCTTTAGCTGCAAACAGCTAAATTGGGTGAAAAAAAGACAACCTACAATTCATACACATTATACAAAGTCCCATAATAGAGGACAGACCGGGTTCTATGGGAGTGTAGCAGAGCTTCCCTAAAACTTCATGAAGTGATCAGGGAAGTAGAAAGTGAAAAATCTCAAAGGTTATGATGAAGCCAGGTAGTAGGTGAGCAGGGATGGATACTTCACATAACTGGTGGGCAATTCTTGGGGTATTAACAAGACAGCAGAGCAGAAAATAAGCTAAAGAGGTACACAAGAGTCAGTTCAGAAAGAATGTGCATGCCATGGTGAAAGAGTATATATCATATTTTGAAGCTGACATGGAGCCATTGAAGGGATTTAAGTGAAGAATGAAATGATTAGGATCTAGTTTTGGCCCTGCCCCTCACTGACCAGGACTTAGGTAAAATTATTTGATGCAAATTCTATCCAACTTATTTTAGTCTCAAAAAAAGTGTTTGTTTAAAAAAAATGGTATCCAGAAACAACACATAAATCATAAAACAGAACACTTTGATTGCAGATTTGTCTGTTTGCTCCTTTTACTCTTTGTAACAGTCTCTAGGACCCCACCCTGAAATCCTTGGAGCTCCATGGATTACAGGTTGAAAACCACTGACTTTACATATCTGTTTTCTCATTTGTGCCAAATTCCATGATCTCTAGAAGAATTAAATTTTTTTTCCTATACAGCCTTACACAGTTGACTTTTTCCCGAAGGCATCTTAAAGCAATTTTTCTAGATCATTTGATTGTGCAAAGGTGTCACAATTTTATTTGCTTTTTCCTCAATGAAACTTGCCTCAGTTTAAAAAAAATTCTTCCATAGAGTGACTTTTATATGAGAAAAGAAAATATTCAGATATGACTATTAGATCAAGGACAAAAATCTCAAGACATTTTAACCAGCTGGGCATATAAAGCTTAAGTAGAATTAACTTGGTAGAAACATTAAATATGAAATTTTGTTGCCTTTCATGCTTATTATTTTCAGGTACTATACCCCAGATGTTTCCTTTTAATGAAAGCATTCTTTCTCTTCATTTTGTCCAATAACTGATAGATGTCTCCTGCTATATGATTCTCTTAGTTTAGGTAACACTATCCAGAAGAAGTACTTGAACTTCTTCAATCTAAAAGGCAAAGAATACACATTTTGTATAGAAGATTTTGTACAACATAAGGAAAAGCAAATACAATGGGATATGTTGAGGTATCAAAAGATGTGTCCTCCAGGGTCCTTCCAGCAGCTAGGACATGCTGCCATTTCTGCCTAAAAGAAACAAGACCACAGAAGGTATCTTAGAAAAAAAATCTCAATCTGGGATCTAGCATTTCAGAACATAAGCAATAGCTTAAGTGGGAAGAAAACAAAATTGAATTTCAAAACTTCAAAATCCTCTAGGATTCAGGGCTTGAAATTTATGACCCTAAAATTAGGTCCATATCTAAATTCCCAGAACCTGTAAATATGTAACTTCACATGTCAAAAGGAGAATGTAACTTAGTTATGGATCTTGATAGGAAGATTATCCTAGATTGTCTTTATGGGTACAATGTAATAACAAGAACCCTTGTGACTTAGAAGAAACAGGAGGATTAGAATCAGAAAAAGTATTATGATGGAACAGAGGGTCAGAACAAAAGAATTCTGTATTTCTGGCTTTAAAGATAGAAGAAGTCACCATAAGCCAAAGAATTAAGGCAGCCTCTAGAAGCCGGAAAAGATAAGAAGACAGACTCTTACCTAGAGACTGCAAAAGGAATATTGCTCTACTGACCCATTTGGACTTCTAATCTCCAGATAATTAACTTGTGTTGTTCTAAGCTACTGAGTTTGTTGTAATTTGTTAACAGAGATATAGGAAACTAATATAGACTTGGTACTGAGGGTGGGATACTGCTGTAGCAAATGCCTAAATATGTAGAAGTAGATTTGGAATCAGGTAATGGTTAGAGGCTCAGAGAATTTTAGAGTTAGGAAAAAAGTCTAGATTGCGTTGAACACACTGTTGATAGAAATATGGTTAAAGGCACTGTTGGTAAGGGTTTACAATAAATTAAGGAACATAGTAGAGCAACCCTATACCATCTTAGATAATACCTAAGTCATCATAAACAACCTGTTGGTAAAAATATGAACATTAAAGCTGTGCTGGTGGAGATTCAGAAAGAAACTAGGAACATGTTATTTGAAGCTAGATGGAAGGGATCCATCTAGTATAACAAGGAAGATAGCCTTGTTATATTGTGGCAGAATTTTTAGCTCAATTATGTCCTGAAGTAGAACTTGAGAGGAGAGTTCTATGCAAAGTATTGGCAATCCAGCCACTTTCTACTAGCTTATAAAATGTGAAAGAAAATAAATTGAGGAAAGAACTGCTAAGTAAAAAAAAATATGAACTTGATAATTTGGGACATCCTCAGTCTATGCATGTTGCAAAAAATGTCAAAATTATGAGACTTGCTTGTAGAAAAGTATCCTCTGAAGAGAAATACAAAGGTGTGAAACCTTTTACTGGGACCTCATAAGGATTTAAAGATTAGAATATTTATTCCTATGGAAGAATCTGTGAAAAAATGAGGCATGTTATTCATGGATCCCCTCAACAACCTCAGTGAAATCAAAGAATAGTGATGGTGTTATTTAGGAAATATCTTGGAAGAATTCTGTTAATAAATAAATCCCTATGATATACAAGGGATAACTACAAGATTCTTGAGAAGATATACCAGGCAAACATTGCCAACATGGACTGAAAGAAAAAGGCAAAGAAAGGATGAAATTAAAGAAGACTATAAAACACTCAAGTTATACACATAGAAAACAAGCTGATATTGATATGCACAAAGCACATGATACAATCATGAAAGAATCAGCCCAGGGATGCTATATCGGATTAACATCCAAAAATCACTCAGTGTAATGTAATTCACCACATAAACTTCTAAAAACTTTTAAAAGGTACTGTATATAATCATCTCAGTATTGCAGAATAAAAAGATTTGACAAAATTTAATATCCACTTACTGTAAAAACTTAAAGCAAACTAGGAATGAAAGAGAACTTCTTTAATATAATGATTAAGAACAATTTATAGCAAACATATTTAATGGTGAAATATTAAAAACTTTCCCTCTGAAGTCAGAAAACAGACAAGAATTATTGTTAACATTATTTCTAAGGTACAATTCACTAGTGTGCACTGAGGCATACTCATTGTCATGAAGTGTGCAATAATGCAAAACTGTAGTTGATATTTTATCACTTCCTTCTTCTACTCATTAAGTGTTTCTTTTGTTTTCAAGCAGGAAATCACCTAGACTGCATTCTTTACCTAGTAGAAAAACACAACCTTCATCACTAATGGGCTTAATTGTCAGCGGTCATTTCCCTCTGTTGTTATTGTTACTGATTGCTAAAGTTTTCTGTGAACTTTTATCATTGTACACTGAAATATTATAAGATATCTGAGAGAATCATTTAGGTCCCATATAAAGAACATATGGTTTTGATCACCATCCAAATTAAGAGGTCTCTGAGGAAAAAAGAAGGGAGTAAGAATAAAGAATAAGATACTTACTTAAATATCATAAGAGCCAATCCACATAGCCCAAAGTCTAGGTCTATGTATCTCTGAGGGCAGAGATTTATGTAAATGCCAGATCCAAGACTGATTACTCAGTTGTTTTGACTTTAGGACCCTGCTTCCTGGGAAACCTCTACTTAAAGCCTCCACTTCTGTCATCATTCTGGGTTTGTTTTGTTCAACTCTGTCATGTTTCTCTAGTGTAATTGTAATATATGCATTTGGAGCTAATTGATGCTTATCTTTTAATAATCATCACATGGGAGTAATATGAACAGATCAAATATAAAGCTTATAAGTAAAGGGAGTAAAGAAAGTTAAAGGAGCAGAGTAAAAATGCTTTAGACATTTGTTTGTCCCTAACAAGAAATGAACCTTTGACATACCAAACCCAGAAAAGAAACCTCAGATAGTTTTAAAAGATATTTGAGGAAAGGGCTCATGTCTCCAATAGAGCCCAGAAAAAAATGGCAGTTTGGTAAACAAACAAGCAAACAAAAACCTTGTTCTCAATATAGAATTAAATCCATAGAGAACAAATTACCAAAAGGGATATCTAAGCAGAAATATTTTTTCTCTCCTCTCTAACCTGCTCTCTTCCTACTGGCTTCCAGTATTTGGCAATGAGGACTGAAGAAGAAAATGAAGAAAAAGAGTTGATACAAGGATATTTATTTCCCTGAAACTCTTCCCGAAGAATCATTTTAGGTTGTTGGCTACATCTCTGGAAGGATCACTGCTCTTTCACAGTTAGCCTTCATGTCTTCATTGTCTCTGCTAGCTTCTGGGGTCTTCTTCCACCCATCACTTTTAGGTCTGCTGCTACCTTTGCACACCTGCACTATCCCTTGTGGTTTTCTTACATTCACCACATCCTTGTAATTAATCCCCGTGTAAATAAACTCTTCAGAGGAAATACATGAATTTGATTGTGCCATTTATTTTTTGTAGGGAGCCTTATGAATATAGAATCTTATGCTGTGTATCTATGGTGCTTTATGGAGGCAGTAAAGTTCACTTTCTTATGTTACCAACAGCAGTTTGGACAAAGAAGGGATTCCTAGAAGTCCTGGTGGTCTTTCACATAGAAAGAAAAGGGAGTAATAATGACTGGACAAAGATCATATGAGAATGTAGCTGTCTTTGCCAATGTCAGTGCTATTAGATGATGACCAAGAACCAGATCTCTCTTTCACTAATACCCAACCCCCAAGTCCTAGGCATTGCAGAGCTCTTCAGAGCATAAAAGGGTCAGAAAATATCAATTGAAGTGTTACAGAAACAAAATTATTTTCTTGTACATGAATTTATAAACTGAAACGTGTTCTTATTATGCAATGGTGAAATTGAATTTGTTTAGACCATTCCTTCTTCTTTATCTCTTTATTAACTAGTAACCAAGTGAAATTTTCTTCAAAATAACTTTCAGATATATTTATTTTTTCGTGAATTATGCCTTTGCTTGGGTACTTACCTATCATTTCTGAATTATTGCAGAAGCTTAACATAGCTTTTGAATTAAATAGAAAAAACTGAAATTCCCCTTAGTCTATTTATTAATGACATGAGTGTATTTGATATTAGACTACTATATATGAGAATAAGTTTCAACTCCTAGTAACAGAAATAGGAATATCAACTTTTAGAACCAGGGCTAATTCTCCACACCTGGCATAAATCTTGCTTCCAGCTTTACCTCTACCTCACCTATAATACTTCAAAGCATGTGATCAGTAATATTTACCTTATCCTCTGAGTGAAAAAGTATTTTAAATTAAATAAGAATTTAGTTAATTCAATTGTAATAATAATCCTAATAATTTATTGGATGAGTTGGATATAGTAAGGTACAAATGAAGAAAGTAATCTGTTTCCTACCACTAATGTTCCAAATCTGCTCTAAAATTTGCTGTCATTTTAGATAAAATTAGGGGCAAATACTTACAATGTATCTTGTTACTACAAATCCCTTTTGTAAAAGTAATAAAAAGTCCATTCCCACATAATATCAGAATTCTAAAGTTTACTTGAATTGTATTCCCATCCTTTGCTCAGGCTGACTTCCCCTTTGGGACTATGTTGGGGAAGAGAGTCATGGAGAAGACTTTTATTTTTCACTGATTTCCCAAATCCCCAACTGCCATTTCAGATATTCTTTTCTGAACTGGAACCTGAGAAAGAAGAGGTAAGGGGCAAAACTGCTTGTTTGTGCTTGATAGATTAGTTGTCATCTAGGGCTAGCCATGCTAATTCTGTCTCTTGGCAATGCTACTTTTGGCTTTCCTCTTGGCTCACCAAGACTTTAACTTTTTAGATTAGGTTTATCTCTTTCTTGCCCTAATCAACCCTGACTGATAAATCATTATACAAATCAGTTACCTTTCCCAGACCTTGAGCAAATGAAAAATTTAGAGGTATTAAAAATCAATTCAATCTTTATTTACATATAAAATGATTTCTATCAAAGTCTCTACAATAGAAATGATTAATATGTATCAGTATCTATACAAATGATATTTTATTTAATCTCCACAAAACACTTTCAGAAGGTTATTGTTATCATGATGCGACAGATGAGAATACTGACAGAGGAGTTAACTTACTCAATGTTCTATAGGTAGTGAATACCAGAGCCAGAATTCTAACCCTGAAGATGACTGATTATAAAAAACAAATAAGAAAATATGTATAACACATTTAGCTGGTACATAGTAAGCATAATTTAGTAGCTTGTTAGGTAAATAAAATTATGTTGATTACAAAAGCCATTTTCCCCTTTCATCTGTCATTCAAAAACCTCTGAGTGCAGTTCATTCATTCCTAAAAATAAACTAGCATAGACTATTAGAGCATAACTCTCTGTCTTCTTATAGCCTAATAACACATTTAAAGATAAGGCATACATACCTTAAACAATCATGTAATTCTGAAAAAATTCCAGGGAATGGTAATCATTATTACATTTAAAGAAAACCAGAGACCAATGCAGTTGTAGCATGTAAAAATGAAGAGTCACATAGCCTCTAGAACAGTGGTTCTTAACCTTTTTTGAGGTTCCGAACCCACTAGTTTCATATGCGCATTCACCGAACCCTTCTTTAGTGATAAATAAAATATGATTTTTTTTTCCAAATTCAAGACATAGGTAAATGTTTTTTTACTGGTGCACAAAATGAGCTATGCATGAACATCACCTTGCTCAAAGAACAAAACCAACAAAGTGCATGAACTCACAACAAATTACGGTATTACTTTATTCTGGCCTCCGCGGCAGAGGCTTCTCTGAACCCCTGAGACTGACTCATCGAACTCCTAGGGTTCGATAGATCCCAGGTTAAGAACCACTGGTCTAGAGAACTGGTCATAAAAAGCAGAGTTTAAAAAGAAAATACATGTGGCCTGAGCTGTGGTGGCACAGCTAATGGAGCATCAACCTGGAGCACTGAGGTCACCTGTTAGAACCCTAGGCTAGCCAGGTCAAGGCACATACAAGAAGCAACCTGTATGATTTGATGCTTCCCACTCTACCCACTGCCTTTCTCTTATTCTATCCTCTCTCTAAATCAATAAATAAAATATTTTTAAAAATACATGCAAAAAGCCAAATCTTGTAAAAACACCAATAAATTATTTTTATAATCACCAGTATAGTCAGAATGCCAAAGAACATTGTTCAAACTAACTTTTCACCAAATATTCCACAAAGTAGGGTTCATGGTTACTTATGGATGGTTTGGGAGGTGGGGAGATATTGGAGATATGTATTTAAAAACGTAAATGTGGCCCTGGCCAATTGACTCAACAGTAGAATGTCAGCTGGTGTGTGGAAGTCCCAGTTTCAATTCCCAATTAGGGCACACAGAAGAAGCAACTATCTGCTTCTCTCTATTCCCCTATCTCTCTTTCTCTTCTCCCGCCTCAGCCATGGGTTTGAATGGTTTGGCTCCCGGCACTGAGGATGGCTACGTGGCCTCCACGTCAGGCACTAAAACAGCTTGGGTTGCCAAGCAACGAAGCCACAGCCCAGCCTGGCAGAGTATCTCCCCATAGAGGATCGCGGGGTGGATTCCAGTTGGGGTGTATACTAGAGTCTGTCTCTGCCTCCTGGCCTCTCACTTAATTTAAAAAAAGAAAGAAAGAAAGGAAATGTTTATGTAAAATAAACAATAAGAAAGACATTAAGTGACATGGAATAAAAAATACAGAATAGTTAAAATAAATATTTAAACAAACTGATTATTCTAGGCAATGTGGAAATACGTTCTTAGTCAAACTCCAAAAATAAAACTAGAAATTTAAAGAAACTATACTTATGTGTTTTTTGGTTTTACAGTTGTGTGGTCATATTTAATCATTAGTTGAATAAAGTGTTTGGCACTGAATATAAAGTTAAAGTATATATAAGTTTTTATACTCAAATTTAGAACTTAATAAAAGACTAAAATTAAAAGTATATATAAATTTTGTTTTATATTTAGTTTATTACTTGAACTTTAAGACTTTTTAGTCCTGAACTTAAAAGAGATTTCAATAAATGATTGGCTAAAACTGGATGCACACACAATTTTTAAATAAATTTCAAATAGATGGATTAATTTTATAAATCCAAGTGCATTTTAAAGTGTAGGTTCTGACCAAGTATATGTTTTCTCTCAGTTTATTATTTAATAAACATACATATTCTTAATTAAATTAAAACTCACCATTTTTCTGCCTCATATTTTCCAACCTTATTTTTATAAATCAATAGTCTTCTTTGATCAGTAAATATAGAAATAATATAATTAATTAGAAAACATAACCTACTTAAATATAATAAAATATTAAAATAATAGAGAAGAAAAATTCATTTTATTAAGTTCAGAATCAATTGACTAAATTCTTTTACATTAGCTAAGTACTGATAATTTTAAGATAAAAAACTAATTTTTAAATAATATACACTTAATACAAATTTATGAAATGAATGAATAAGGAACCCAAATTATAACATAGTTTTATTGTTTCCTCAATCATTTTAACATAAAAATATAATAAATGTATAAAACTTTCATCTTCATTTTAAGAATCAAAGATAACCCTCATCTAATCATAAATACAGTGTGTCCATAAAGTCATGGTGCACTTGCTTTCCTGTGACCAGTCAAAAGTGCACCATGACTTTACAGACACACTGTAGAAGATGAATCAATATTAGCTATGATTGGTTTTTATTTATTTAATACATTTTGAATTTATGCACTGTTTTAAGTCTTAACAAATATTAACTGAGAGCTAAATGGCAAGATAGCAGGGGGTTGTTTTCTGTTGCCGTTTTTACCATCATTCCCCCACAGGACATCAATCTTGACAACCATAAATGAGAATACATTTATGGAATACAGCAGAGAAATTTCAGCACAATGTAGACAAAGTAATAATAATAATAAAATAAAATAAGAACCCCACCCCTGAGAATAAATGCATTGAAGAGGATAAGAAGTTTTACTTTACCTGCATTATCTATCCCCCAAGGCAGCACAACTCATTGTCAACAGCAACCACTTCACTTCTCCAGCAGGGGAAAGTGAAAGCATTGTGTATGAGTACGGGGCTTCTCCAGCCATGCAAGTCATTGCCCAAGAGGCACACATCTTTCTCTGCCCACCTAGAATACTGAGGTACTATTACTATTCATGGCAACAGGTTTTGGGGAAGCTGGAAGCAAAACAACAAAGGCTCAAAATCATCAAAGGGCTGTGGATCTTACTAAATGCTTCACAGAACTCAAGAGAAAGCCCGCCCATGAGCCTCTGAGGACACCTTGCTTGTAGATACATTCAGTTGGCCCACATGTAACTCCTACATTGTATGCCTCACCCACCCCTCTGTGGAAAGCTCCACACACATGCTCCCTAAGATGTCCAGTGTGAGCATTTGCACATGACTTGCAAAGCATGCACAGAATCCAGCCCTATTCTGGCAGATTGGGGGAAAGCACACAAGTATTTCAGCGGAGCACCTGAGGGAAAAACAAATAGGAAGTTCTCAGCACTCAGGCTGGTTTTGCAGGACTGAAGAAGGTATAAAATATTAAGGATGTTCCTGCCCACAAGAAGGAATAAGTGCAAAGATGGCAACACAAGATTTCAAGGAACACACACACACACACACACACACACACACACAATCATGGAAGCATGACATCATGAAGGGAACACAATAATTTTTCAGTAACAGATCTCAAAAAAATACAGATCTATTAATTACCTGATAAAATTTCAAACTAATTGTATTTTGAAAGGTCAGTGAACTATAAGAGAATGCTTATAGCCAATATAAAGAAATCTGAAAACTAGTACCTGAACAAAATGAGTTCAACAAAAGAACAGAAATCGTAACAGAAAAAAAAACAAAGAAATATTCTAGAGCTGAAGAATATAAGTAAAATGAAAAATACAGTAGATATTGTCTACTTGATCAAAGAGAAGAATTTGTGAAACCAAAGACAAGTCAGTTAAAATTATCCAATCAAAGGAGAAAAGAGAAACAAGAGTGAAAAAGAAGCCTATGTGATATATGAGACATTATCAAAGGAACTAAAAGAGAAGGATGCAGAGAGAAAGAAATGAATAAAAAATCTTATGTAAAGAAAAAATGTCTCAAAACTTTCCAAACCTGTGGTGAGATATGAATATCCAGGTACCTGAAGCCTAAAGGTCCTCAAACAGGTTCAGTTTAAAGATTTCACTGAAATACATTATAATCAAATTATCAAAAATTAAGAAAAAGAATTTTGAAATTAGCCATGAAGACATGTCACATACAAGGAATCACCCATAAGGCAATTAGCAGATTTCTCAACAGAAACCTTGCAATCCAGGAGAAAATGGGATGATATATTTAAAGTGCTAAAAGATTAAAAGTGTTAGCCAAGAATACTTTAACTAACAAAGCTCTCCAGAAATAAAGCAGAAAGCCTTTTCTATACAAACAAAAGGTGAAGGAGTGTATCAGCAAAGGTGAAGGAGTGTATCAGCACTAGAACTGTTTTACAGGAAATGCTAAGGGGAACTTTCAATCTAAAATAAAAGGAAACTAACATGAGACATAAAGATATAAAACTCTCTGATAATGGTAAGTACATAGACAAATTCAGAATACTTTAATGGTAAAGTATAAATCACTTTTAATTCTGGTATAAAAGTTAAAAACAAAAGTATAAAAATAATTATAGTTATAATTATTCGTTGTTTTATACACAATATAAAAATTTGTAAATTGTGGCATCAAAAATAAAATATGACAGAGGGAAGTAAAGTTTTTGTATGCTATCAGAGTTATCAGCTTTAAAAAGATATTTATAACTAAAATACGTTTCTTGTATGCCTCGTAGTAATCATAAAGCAAAAATCTATAGTAGATACACAAAATACAAAGTAAAAATATCAAAGTATGTCACAATAAATAATCAACAATTACTAAAGAAGAAAACAGGAGAGGAAGAACAGAATAAAGTAACTACAAAACATAAAACAATTACCAACTGGCAAAATTCCCTACCTATTAGTAATTAATTTAGATGTAAATGGATTCAATTCTTCAATCAAGAGAGTGACTGAATGAATTTAGAAAAAAAAGACCTGAGTATATGCTGACTATAAGAGACTCATTTCAGCTTTAAAGACACAGATTGGTTGAAATTCAAGGGATGAAGAAAGATATACCATACAAATGTAAAATAAAAGAGAGCATGATAGCTATGCTTGTATTAAACAAAATAAAATTTAAGTCAAAATGTTAACAAGAGACAAAGGAGGTTACTATATAATGATAAAGGACTCAATTTATCAAGAGAATATAACAATTGTATAAATACATATTTACCATTATTGGATTACCTAAATATATAAAGCAAATATAAATCGATCTGACGTGAGAAATAGACAACAATACAATAATAACAGAAAACTTCAATATCCTCCTTTAAATAATGGGTAGAAATCCATACAAAAAAAGCAAACCAAGAAAAGAAATATTGAACTTGAAGTACACTATAGATCAAGCAGACTTAATGGATGTATACAGAACATTGCCCAAAAAGCAGCGGAGTACACATTCTTCTCAAGAGCATATATAAAATTTTCCAAGATAAACCTGACTTGTGATGGCACAGTGGATAGAATGTTAACCTGGAGCGCTGAGGTTGCCAGTACAAATCCGTGGGCTTGCCCCGTCAAGGCACATACAGAAAACAACTACTACAAGTGGATGCTTCCTGCTTCTTCCCTCTCTTTCTGAATCTTCCTTTCTTTCTCTCTCTCTTTTCTCTCTCCAAAAACCAATAAATAAAATTGAAAAAAAATTTACCGAGATAGATCATATATTAGGTTACAAAACAAGTCTTAATAAATTTTAAAGGTTGAAATCATACCAAGTACCTTTTCGGACCACAGTTGTATAATATAATACTAGAAATTAATAGCAGCGAACAGAAAATCAGATACTTATAAAATTAAAGAACTCTTGGTTCATCTCAGATTTCTTAAATAATATATTTCCTGTCTAATTATGATTACTAAGGACTCATATATAGATTCTTTGAAAGTCAAGATGAAGTAATGACTTTCAGCTTATTTTAAGACATCAGTCTTTTGAAGGAAAACAATTATAGTAAGATATTAAGCAATCAACAATATTGGTCTTCAAGTTCAACATGTGAGTTTCTCCTTGGTTAATGGTGCTCAAATTTTAGCATGCATCAGAAGCACCTTGAAGGCCCATTAAAAAACATACCACTGGGCTTCTGATTGAGGAGGTCTAAGGTAGTACACAAGAACTTACAGTTCTAACAATTTCCTGATTCACAATGATGCTTCTGATCACAAGACTAGCCTTTGAGACATGGACTTAGAGCAAGTTTTTCCAAATGGAGCTCCATAGAAACTGGTTTCTAAGAATAATAATGTTTTCTTTTAAAATGTTATTTTTAGTCGAAAAAGCTTTGGAAATTATACAAACTGAGGAGTCACATAATGCATTAGTATATTATGAGAAGTCTTGGGGAAAATCTCCCACCTAATTTAGTTAAACCTAGCTTTTCCCAAACTTATATGACCCAGTTTTTGCCAGAATACATATTAAGTTATATAGAACTGGTGTTATGATGGACATGAGGAAAGCTTGGCTGCTACAGTATTCTACATTAGTAGATTCTGCTCAGAGATGAACTTATCTAAGTGTTCTTATTTTGCTCTTTGATTTAAACAATACCCCATTAATAGACCCAAGTAGTACATTTAACCTAGTCAAAATATCTTTTTATGGGTGAGATATAATAAAAACACTTCCAATCTGAGTATCAGATCTCCTGAAATTGTGATATCAGCTGATGGCACATAGAATATATATAAAGTTCAAAAGAATGTCAAATTGAGACCATATATCTAAAAAAGATTTCATACATCCTGGCAGAAATAATATAATTGCTATGACATGCCATGTGTATTTTGAAGTTTGCTAAATTGGCCTCAGAAGGAAAAAAATTCCTCTTACATGTGCCAGGTAATTAAAAATTAACATTGAATGTGATTAAATTATTTAACCGTTCTTATCTATGCCAACATCAGTTTGCTGTATGACAAGAAAATAAAGGGTTCTAAAAGCTTTGTACATATAGGATTTTGTTTTCTAACATAAATATCTCTTTCAGGAACATTCTAGAAGACTATATTCACTTAGGATGGGCAGATGTTTTTTCTGAGCTAAGATTAACAAGGCTCCCAGCATAATTCTAGTACATAGGATATAATCTATATTTGAAATATTTCTTTTCCAATCATTAATATATGTTTTAAAGAATAGTTTTAAATTTACAGAAAATGTGTACAGGCAGTAAAATTAATAATTCCTCCATGATGAACATCATATTGTACTTTACATTTGTTATAATTAATAAACCAGTATCAACACATTATTATTAACTAAAGGCTATAGTTTATGCAGATTTACTTAGTTTATATGTAATGTCCTTTTTCTGTTTCAGGATCCCATCAGTGTACACTTTACACATAGTTGTCATGTTTTCTTTGGCTCATCTTGGTGGCAACAATTTCTCAGAATTGAATTGTTTTTGATGACTGACAGCATAGAAAAATTCTGACCAGGTATACTGTAGGATGCCTTTATTTATAAATTGTGTTTTTCTCAAAATTACCCTGGAGTTATGGGTTTGAGGAGGAATATCACAGAAGTAGAGCATCATTTTCATCACATCATATCAAGGCTACATATTATCAACATAATTTGTGACTGGAATTAGACCTTGATCACCTGGCTGAAGAATAATATTCAATTATTCTTTTCCCCCTTTTCATGTTGTACTTTGTGTAATAAAGTCATTATGTACGCCTCACATTTAAGAAGTGAAAACTTTTGTTCCCCCTCCCTTAAGGCAGGCTATCTACATCATTTTATGCAAGCTTGTGTGTAGGAGATTCTTCTATTTTTCTCCACATATTAATTTATTTAATAACTTATTTACATCTATATGAACTCATGGCCATTCATTTTATACTTTGGGTTATACAGCAGATTCTCAAATAACATTTTATCCAATGTCATTTTATTATGATGTTGATGAGATGCCCTAGGAACTTAACTCTTGATTATATCAATTAGCTTATGGCAAAAAAAAAAATTTATATTATTTTTCTGCAGTTACAAGAACCTATCAACAATATTTGCCCTGGCCTGCTGGCTCAGTGGTAGAGCATTGGCCTGGCATGTGGAAGTCCCGGGTTCAATTTCCAGTCAGGGCACATAGGAGAAGCACCCATCTGCTTCTCCATCCTTCCCCCTCTCATTTTTCTCTGTCTCTCTTTTCCCCTTCTGCAGCAGCCAAGGCTCCTAGAATGGTTCCTGCTGCAACGGGAGCAATGCCCCAGATGGGCAGAGAATCACCCCCTGGTGGGCCTGCCGGGTAGATCCCGGTCGAACACATGCGGGAGTCTGTCTGACAGCCTCCCCACTTCTAACTTTGGGGAAAAAAATTTTTAAAAATCAAGTGAGGACTTACTGTAATATAACACTATATTATTTATTTTGTTGCTCAAACTGCTCCATTTTTGGACATTAACAGCTTTTACTTGGTTCCTGTGCTCTTTTGACATGCTCCCATCATCTACATTCTTGTGGATTTCTTTCTTTCTTTGTAGTTGCTTTAGGCTCACCTCATACACTTTCTACCCTAGTCTTAAAATCAGATATTTCACCATGGAGCCATGGTTCCTTTTATTAGAGAATGATAATAGGAATTAAGACCAGGCACTGAGTGCGCTTGTTACTAATGGAATGTCTTTGCTCTTAGGTTTTTTCAGTTCTCATAACAGAGAAATATATGTGTGCATTGTAAAGCTCTCTGTACCTTTATTAATTATGCATAATATTGTACAGTAATTTTAATCTTTTTTATTAATTTTAATGGGGTGACAAAAATAAATCAGGGTACATATGTTCGGAGAAAACATCTCCAGGATATTTTTACATTGAATTATCTTGCTTACCCATCACCCAAATTCAAATTGTCCTTCGTATCCTTCTATTTGGTTTTCTTTGTGCCCCTCCCCTCCCCCTACCCACTTCCTCTTTTCCTTTCCCCACCACCCTCCAGTAACCACCACACTCTGGTAACTGTCTCTTAGTCTCATTTTTATGTCCCTCCTATGTATCAAGTCATATAGTTCTTTTTTTTTTCTGATTTACTTATTTCGCTCAGTATAATGTTATCAAGTTCCATCCATGTTGTTGTAAATGATCCGATGTCATCATTTCTTATGGCTGAGTAGTATTCCATAGTATATAAGTACCACATCTTCTTTATCTGATCATCTATTGAAGGGTTTTTGAGTTGTTTCCATGTCTTGGCCACTGTGAACAATGCTGCAATGAACATGGGGCTGCATGTGTCTTTACGTACCAATGTTTTTGAGTTTTGGGGGTATATACCCAGTAGAGGGATTGCTGGATCATATGGTAGTTCTATTTTCAGTTTTTGAGGAACTGCCATACTTGGTTACAAATAGTACTTTATGAACTTGACTCCAAAGGCAAGGGAAGTGAAGGCCAAATAAATGAATGGGACTACATCAGACTAAAAAGTTTTTTCACAGCAAGAGAAACTGACAACAAAACAAATAGATAGCCAACTAATTGGGAGATGATGTTTTCAAACAACAGCTCAGATAAGGGCCTAATATTCAAAATATATAAAGAACTCATAAAACTCAACAACAAAGAAATAATTCAATAAGAAAATGCAAAGAGGATATGAACGTCTTCTCCCAGGGAGAAATCCAAATAGCCAATAGATATATGAAAAGATGCTCATCTTCATTAGTTGTTAGAGAAATGCAAATCAAAACTATAATGAGGTACCACCTCACGCCTGTTAGATTAGGTATTATCAACAAGACAGGTAATAATAAGTGTTGGAGAGGCTGTGGAGAAAAAGGAACCCTCATCCACTGTTGGTGGAAATGTAAATTTTAATATTCTTAATATGAACTATTTTGTGATAAGAAATAGGCTTCCTACAGCAAGTCCCCCATGTAACAATAGTACTGAATAGCCAGTTGTGATCCATTCTGTAAGTGGGAAAAGTGAAATCAAATGTGGATGCAAGTCAATGGGAGCACCAAGTATGACAGAAGCAATATGAAGAGGGTGAGAAATCAATGTAATCCATTAAGAGAAACAACCAACAAGTGGGCATGTGGTATACATCCCTAATACTGCCCAATACCACATATGCTATCCTTTGAACACACTACACTTTCTGGTCCCCTTATGTAAGGCACAGCCACAGGTCTAGTTCTGCCCATCGGATTAGAAGAAGAAGCTCTGTGTGCCATGCTACAGCAAGCTTGATAGACAGAAGTGATTATATGGAATCTGGTGCATTAGTCTACTAGGGATGGTGTAACAAAAGATCACAAACTGTGTGGCTTAAACAACAGAAAAATTTTTTTCCTAACCGTTATGGAAGTTAGAAGTCCAAGATAAAAAAAGTTATGAAATGTCTAATCACTGGAATGCATGCCAGAAATTAATATAATAATGTATGTCAACTCTAATTGAAAAATAAAAAGTGATAAAATAAAAAAGAAATGGAATGGAAAAAAAAGAAAATGAAAATAAAAAACAAAAATGTGTTGGCAAAGCTGGTTTCTCCTAAGGCCACTCTTTGTGGCTTGCAGATGGCCATCTGCTCCTTTTGTCTACATATGGCCTCAGCTCTGTGCACATGTATCCCTGGTGTCTCTTTTTCCTCTCATAAAGATATCAGTCGCATTGGATTTGATCCCACCATTATGACCTCATTAAAGGCCCTGTCTCCAAATCCAGTCACATTGGGGATTAAGTCTTCAACATAAATCTAGGGAGGGAGGACACAATTCAGACCAAAATGCCCAGTATTATTTATTATTTATATGAGATATAAAAAGACAGCAATGTTATATTAATTTATGTTTATTTTTAAAAAGTACTGGAACTAGGAAGCTATAGAAAGCAACTGATAACCCAGATGGCTTCATAGGTGAATTATACCAAACATTCAAAGAAGAACTAACTCCTATCCTTCTCAAGCTATTTCAAAAAATTCAAGAGGCGGGAAAACTTCCAAGCTCCTTTTATGAAGCAAGCATAATTCTGATTCCAAAACCATGCAAAGACAACACAAAGAAAGAAAACTATAGGTCAATATTCCTGATAAATTTAGATGCTAAAATTCTCAACAAAATATTAGCAAACCGGATCCAGCAATACATAAAAAAATAATAATATACCATGATAAAGTGGGATTTATTTTGGGGAGGCAAGGCTGGTACAATATTTGCAAATCAATCAATGTGATTCATCACATAAACAAAAGGAAGGACAAAAACCACATGATAATATCAATAGAAGCAGAAAAAGCATTTGATAAAATCCAGCACCCATTTATGATCAAAACTCTCAGCAAAGTGAGAATACACGGAACATACCTCAACATGATAAAGGCCATCCATGACAGGTCCACAGTCAACATTATACTCAATGGGCAAAAGTTAAAAGCAATCCCCTTAAGATCAGGAACAAGGCAGGGGTGCCCCCTTTCACCAGTCTTATTCAGCATAGTTCTGGAAGTCCTAGCCACAGCAATCAGACAAGAAGAAAAAATAAAAGGCATCCAAATTGGAAAAAAAGAAATAAAACTATCATTATTTGCAGGTGATATGATATTGTGTATAGAAAACCCTAAAGTCTAAGTCAAAAAACTACTGGACCTGATAAAGCAATTCAGCAAGGTGGCAGGATATAAAATTAATATGCAGAAATCAGATGCATTTTTATAAACCAACAATATCTGTCTAAAAGAGAAAGTAAGAAAACAATCCCCTTCAGTATTAAAAAAAAATACCTAGGAGTAAATTTAACCAAATAGGTTAAAGACTTTGTACTCAGAAAATTATAAAATATTGATAAAAGAAATCAAGGAAGATACAAACAAGTGGAATCATATACCATGTTCATGGCTAGGAAGAATAAACATCATTAAAATGTTCATATTACCCAAAGACATTTATAAATTCAATGCAATTCCTATCAAAAATGCCAAAAACATACTTCAAAGATGTAGAAAAATATTCCAAAAATTTATATGGAACCATAAAAGAACACAAATAGTCTTAGCAATCTTGAAAAAGAAGAATAAAGTGGGTGGTACCACACTTCCGGACATCAAGTTATACTACAAGGCCATTGTACTCAAAACAGCCTGGTACTGGTATAAAAACAGGCACATAGATCAATGGAACAGAACAAAAAACCCAGAAATAAACTCACACCTTTATGAACAACTGATATTTGACAAGGGTGGTGATAGCATACAATGAAGTAAAGACAGTCTCTTTAACAAATGGTGTTGGGAAAATTGGTCAGCTACCTGCAAAAAATGAAACTAGACCACCAACTCACACCATTCACAAAAATAAACTCAAAATAAATAAAAGACTTAAATGTAAGCCGTGAAACCATAAGCATCCTAGAGGAAAACATAGGCAGCAAGCTCTCCAACATCACTCGCAGCAATATATTTGCTGATTTATCTCCACGTGCAAGGGAAATAAAGGACAAAATAAGCAAATGGGAATATATCAAACTAAAAAGCTTTTTCACAGATAAAGACAATATAAACAAATAAAAAGACAAACCACACAATGGGAGAATATATTCGACAATACGTCTTTTAAGGGGTTAATAACCAAAATTTATAAAGAACTTGTAAATCTCAATACCAGGAAGATAGAGTCCAATCAAAAAATGCGCAAAGAGATGAATAGACACTTCTCCAAAGAGGACTTACAGATGTCTAATAGACAGATGAAAAAATGCTCAACATCACTAATCATTAGAGAAATGCAAATTAAAACCACAATGAGATATCACCTCACACCAGTCAGAATGGCGCTCATCAGCAAAACAACACAGAATAAGTGCTGGTGAGGATGTGGAGAAAAGGGAACCCTCATGCACTGCTGGTGGAATGCAGACTGGTGCAGCCACTGTGGAAAACAGTATGGAGATTCCTCAGAAAATTAAAAATCGAACTGCCTTTTGACCCAGCCATCCCACTTTTAGGAATATACCCCAAGAATACCATGGGACAGTTTGAAAAGAGAAATGCACTCCTCATGTTTATGGTAGCATTGTTTACAATGCCCAAGATTTGGAAACCGGCCAAGTGTTCATCAGTGGATGAGTGGATTAAAAAGCAGTGGTACATATACACAATGGAATACTATGGGGCCATGAAAAAGAGGGAAATATTATTTTTTGTGACATCATGAATGAAACAGGAAACTATTATGTTAAGTGAAATAAGCCAGGCAGAGGAAGAAAAATATCATATGACCTCACTCATATAAGGAATCCGACAAACAATATAAACTGAGGAACAAAATAGAGACAGAGGTGGGATCAAAGGATCCAGAAGAGAGCAAGATATTGTCAAGACCTGGGGAAACAGCTCATCATTCCAGGAACTTTAAAATCCTTCTGCAATGTGAACATACTTCTGTTCTCATTTAAATTTTTTTAAAAATTTATGATCACTTCATAGCAACAATAATCAATTATTCGCCTATGGACTAAAAAAAAAAAAAGAAAAGAAAGCAATTGATAAACAGGGATGGGCAACTCCAGATATCAAGCCAGTTTTTTTTTTAGAGCATGGTAATTTCTGAGGTTTTCCTCTCAAATACCTGTCAGACACCTACCAACATGCTATAATCACTTTTTCTAGGACAACAGCAATAAAACGTAAACTACAAATAAATAAAATTAGTTAAAAGAATATGCTGAAATTTAAATATGCACAATAAACTAAAATTAATACAAAATATATATAATTTGAGATACCATATTTTTTCCCCCAAAAGTGGAGAGGAAAATGCCCATGCCTCTTATGGAGCGAATGCATTTTTTTTTAAAGCTGCTGCTGGTTCTCAGACAATTAGAAGAGTATTTGAACATTAAAGTCTCTTCTCATTTGTTAATAACACTGTTAATGATTGTTAATACTGCTGTTGAGTTTACATTGTTGAAATATTATTGTGGTATATGTTATTATACCTCTCCAGATTGCTATAGAGGACTGAGTTTTTCTCTTTTCTCACTGATCTGAGGGAGGGCACTTTTAATGTGAGTTTAGTTTCAGAGGGAGAAGTGGAGAGATTGAGGGGCAGAGGGGAAGGAGCTGAATTAAGACCAACATGCAACCAAGAACAGGGACACTGCCAGTTTAGTGTCTGCCTGCATCACCAGGCTTCATCTGTGATCACAGATGCAGGGTATGCACATAGCCTGTGGTGTGCTCCCAAGATTCACATGTGAATAGCCTGTAGAGATCAGCTCATGGGACGCTGAGGCATGCTCATTCTGCCCACACAGCTCATGGAGTTTGGTCTGCATGATGCAGAGGTCATGATCTGAGATCTGTACCCCACCCTTCCCACTCCCAAAACTCGGGCTCCGACTCCCAGGGTACAGCCCCTGCTCTGCCCAGCACCACACTTTGAGTGGTATCAGAGGAAGAACCAAGCTGTGTCTCCCCCAGTATCTCAAGTAGTGGTAGTGAATGCCCCATAGCTGAGTCTCAAGCCTGCTTGCTCCTGTGAGAGTCAGAGGTGCTGTTGATCCCCTGCTCTGTTGGGATGTGGTGAGAGGCTCCAGAGGCCCTGAGATGGCCATTGCTACAGCCATAAAATTGCAAAGCCCTGTCAAAGTTCTAGAAAGGTTTAGAATATTTAAAGATTAACTGCTTTGTTTTGCTGGACAAATAATAAAGAATGAAGTGTAAAAAAAAAAAAAGTCCTGATTTAAAAAAATATATTACAATTTAAAAAAAAATTGCAAAGTCCTAACAAGCCCTTCCAACCAATGCAACTTTGGCCTTGCCTACATCATTATGACAGTGACATCTCAGCAGAACTCTGCCCAAGAACTTCACAGAGCCAAAGCTTGTAGTACAGTGCCACCTGTCAGAAAAAGGAAAAAGTTAACTCACAAAACTGAAAAATACTTTTTTTTTGCTTTTTCTGTTTTTCTTTTTTCCTTTTTCTTCTTTCTCTTTTTCCCATTTGAACTTTTTATCTTTAGTTGTTATATTTTTTATTCTTGTTTTTTGTGAAGGTTTCATTTCTGACACTTTCTTTTTTACTTCTTTTTTCTTTTTTCCCTTTTATTCTTTGTCGTTTTTATTCTCTCCTCTGTCATTCTTTTGTTAAATTATTATATTTTGGACTCATACTTTCTTGTGGCATTTTGCTTATTTTTTATTTTATTTTCTCTCTCTTTTATTTTTCCTCAATTTTTGCTCTTTATTCTATTTTTGTTCTACTTATCATTATTTATAGAATTTTCATTTTTTCATGGTATTTTTTCAATTTTTAGGTTTTTTTTTTTAGTTATCTCTTGTTAGTGTTATTAACAATACCACTCTCGCCTGACCTGTGGTGGCGCAGTGGATAAAGCGTCGACCTGGGAACACTGAGGTCGCCAGTTCAAAACCCTGCACTGGTCTGGTCAAGGCACGTATGGGAGTTGATGCTTCCAGCTCCTCCCCCCTTTCTCTCTTTCTCTCTCTCTCTCTCTCTCACTCTGTGTCTCTTCTCTAAAATGAATAAAATAAAAATAAAATAACAATACCACTCTCAAATGCCATCAAGAAAAAAGAAATCAAATATCATGGATACACAAGATAGAGATGTAGCTCAGATATATGATGAAAAATCTCCATAAAAAATTTCAATTACATGGAAACCTTGGAGCTAAATGACAGAGAATCAAAATTGAAGTTCTGAAAAATCAAGTAGATAAAAGAAAACACTGAAAGGCAATATAGTGAGCTCAAAAAATAATTTAATAAACAAGAAGAGTACTTCACCAAGAAAATTTAAACTATATAAAATAACCAAACAAAGATGAAAAACTAAATACATGAACTGAAAATTTAAGTAACAAGCTTAGCTAACAGAACAGGTCAGACAGAGGAGAGAATTAGTGACATTGAAGACAGGCAACTAGAAATACTACAGAGAGGAGATAAACTCACAAATTAAAAAAATGAGATAGCCTTACAATAATTGTCTGACTACTTTAGAAAGAACAATATAAGAATAATGGGTATATCAGAAGAAGAGGAGAGGGAAAAGGAAATGAAGAATATATTCAAACAAATAATTGATGAGAACTTCCCAAACGTGTGGGAAGAGTTAGAGCCTTGAATCCAAGAAGCAAACAGAACAATGAGTTACCTCAACCCAGACATACCTATTTCAAAGTACATCATAATAAAATGATCACAAATCAGTGACAAAGAAAAAATCCTCAAGGCAGGTAGGGAAAAGAAGAATATAACATATAAAGTAAGGCCCATTAGGCTATCATAAGATTTCTCAGCAGAAACTCTATAAGCCAGAATAGATAGGACCCCAACATTTAAAGTACTAAAAGAGAGGAACTGTCAGCCAAGAATACTATATCCATCAAAGTTATCCTTCAAACATGAAAGAAAAATAAAAACATTTACAGACACAGAGAAGCTAGGGAATTTATCTCTAGAAAAACCTCACTTCAGGAAATACTAATGGGGGTTATCTGACCAGATACAAAGGACAAAACAAAAGTACAAATAAAAGCTCCAATAAGACTGCAAAAAAACAAGGAGAATCTGTGACAATAATAACATAAAATGGAAGAGGACAAAGATCAGCAATAGCAAAGGAGGATGGAGTACAGAAGCACTTATTAATGGACTCTAATAAATATGATAATTTTTCTTTTAATAACCTAATGGTAACACCCCTGAAAATGCCACTACTGAAACACATTGCTTCAAAAAAGAAACAGAGAAAAGAAGTATGGAATACCATCAAACAAAAACAAATGACAGAAAAACAAATGAAAAGAATGAAACAAGATACAGAACTACCAGAAAGCAATATTTAAAATAGCAATAGAAAACTCTCAAGTGTCAATAATTACATTAAGTGTAAATAAATAGAACTCACCAATAAAGAAGGACAGAATAGCAGATTGGATCAAAAAGCAAAACCCAACTGTGTTCTGCCTTCAAGAGACACAGCTAAGCTACTAGGATAAAAATAGATTCAAAGTAAAAGCTTGGAAAACAATTCCCCAAGCAAATAGTAGCCAAATTAAAGCAGGTGTAGCATTACTCATACCTGACAATGCTGAGTACAAGATAACAAAGGTAACCAGAGACAAAGATGGTCATTTCATAATGATAAAGGGGACATTGTATCAAGAAGACATAAAACTTCTTCATATATATGCACCGAATCAGGGAGCACTAAAATATATAAGATATCTAAAAATAGAAACCAACAAATATACAATCATACATGCAGATCTCAATACACCATATATGGTTCTAGATGGTTTATCCAAACAGAAACTCAATAAATATTGGGCTTAATTGAACCACTAAAACAAATAAAAATAATAAACATCTACAGAACATTTCATCCCAGAACATCAGAATATACATTTTTCTCTGGTGTACATGAAACATTCTCAAGAATAAACCACATGTTGGGCCATAAAGCTATCATCAACAAATTAAGAGATTAAAATTATACCAAGCATATTCTCTGACCATAAGGCTTTGAAGCTAGAATTCAACTGCAAAAAATAAGTAAGCAAACCCAGAAAAATGTGGATATTAAACAACATACTTTTAAAAATGACTGAGTCAAAGAAGAAATAAAAGCAGAGATTGAAAGATATATACAGACAAATGAAAATGACAGCATGACATATCAGAATTTCTGGGATGGAGCAAAAGCAATAATAAAAAGGAAGTTCATATCATTACAAGCTTATATCAAGAAACAAGAGTGAGCCCAAGTAAACAACTTAACATCGCATCTTAAGGAACTAAAAAAAGAAGAACAAAGGCAGCCTAAAACCAGCAGAAGAAAGGAAATAATAAAAATTAGAGCAGAAATGAATGCAACAGAGAATAGAAAAACTATAAATTAATTAGTACAACAAAGAGTTGATTCTTTGAAAAGATCAACAAAATTGATGAACCCCTGGCAAGACTCACTAAGGAAAAAAAAGACTCATAAACAAAATCTGAAATGAAAGAGGAGAAATTACCACACATATCATAGTTATACAAAATGGTCATTGTAGAACACTATGAAAAACCATACGCCACCAAATTCAACAATCTAGAAGTAATGGATAAATCCTTAGAACTATACATCTTTCTAGACTGAATTATGAAGAAGTGGAAAGCCTAAATAGACCCATAAGCAGGGAGGAAATATAAACAACTGTCAAAACCTCCCCAAAAATAAAAGTCCAGGGCCAGATGGATATACTAGTGAATTTTTCCAAACAGTCAAAGATTTGGTTTCTATCTTTCACAAAGTCTTCCAAAAAATTGAAGAAGAAGCAATACTTCCAAATACATTTTATGAGGTCAACATAACCCTCATGCCAAAACCTGGCAAAGACAACACAAAAAAAGAAAAGTACAGATGAATATCTTTAATGAATACAAATGCAAAAATCCTAAACCAAATAGTAAGTAGCAAATTGAATATAACAACACATTAAAAATATAATACATCACAATCAAGTGGGATCATCCCAGAAGTACTAGGATGGTGCAACATACATAAAACAATTAATGTAATACATCATATCAACAAAACAAAAACCATATACTAGTATCAATAGATGCAGAAAAGGCAATCAATAAAATACAACATCCTTTTATGTTTAAAACACTTAATAAAATGGTCATAGAAGAAAAATACCTCAACATAATAAAGACCATATATAACAAACCATCAGCTAACATCATACTAAATGATATAAAGCTAAAACTTTCTCTTTAAAATCAGAAACAGGTTAAGGTTACCCATTCTCTCCATTCCTATTCAACATAGTTCTGGAAGTTCCAGTTAGAGTAATCAGACAAAAAAAATAAATAAATAAAAGGCATTCAGATTGAAAAAAAAATAAAGGTATCACTTTTTGCAGATGACATAATCCTCTATATAGAAAGCCCAAAAACTCCACAGAAAAACTTCTAGAAACAATACAGTAAGGTCGCAGGATACAAAATTAATATACAGAAATCTATTATATATGGCAACAATGAAACTTCAGAAAATGAACTAAAAAAAAAGAATTCCTTTTACTGTTGCAGCAACAACAACAAAAAAAAAACCTAGGAATAAACATAACAAAGAATGTAAAGAACCTATATACTGAAAACTACAAAGCATTATTAAAGTAAATCAAAAAAGACACAAAGAAATGGAAAAATATCCCATGTTATTGGATAGAAATAATAAATATAGTAAAAATGGCCATATTACCCAAAGCAATATACAAATTGAATGCAATTCCCACCAAAATTCCAATGTTATTTTTTAAAGAAATGGAAGAAAACATCATCAGGTTTGTATGGAACCATAAAAAAAAACCCAAAATACAAAGTAATCCTGAGGGAAAAAAAAGAAAAAAACTATAGGCATTACAATATGTATCTTCAAATTATACTACAAATCAACCATAATCAAAACAGTGTGGTATTGGCAAAAAAATAGACACACAGAGCAATGGAACAGAATCAAGAGTCCAGATATAAAACCACATATATATGGGCAAATCATCTTTGATAAAGGAGCCAAAAACACAGAATGGAGTAAAGGAAGCCTCTTCAATAAATGGTGCTGGAAAAATTGAAAGCCACATGCAAAAGAATGAAACAACTACATTTTGTCCCCTTTCACAAAAATTAATTTAAAATAGATCAAAGACCTGCCTGACCAGGCGGTGGCGCAGTGGATAGAGAGTCGGATTGGGATGCGGAAGACCCAGATTCGAGACCCTGAGCTCACTAGCTTGAGCGCGGGCCCATATGGCTTGAGCAAAAGCTCGCCAGCTTGGACCCAAAGTCGCTGGCTCCAGCAAGTGGTGGCCCACGATCAAGGCACATGTGAGAAAGCAATCAATGAACAACTAAGGTGTTGCAACGGCAACGAAAAACTAATAATGATTGATGCATCTCATTTCTCTCTGTTCCTGTCTGTCTGTCCCTATCTATCCCTCTCTCTGACTCTCTCTCTCTCTCTGTCCCTGTAAAATAACTAACTAACTAACTAACTAAATAAATAAATAAATAAAATATTTAAAATAGATCAAAGACCTAAATATAAGACCCGAAACAATAAATTAAATAGAGAAAAACATAGGTATTAAACTTATGGACCTTGGCCATAGAGAACATTTTATAAATATGACCCCAAAGGCTAGGGAAGTAAAGGCAAAAATAAATGAATGGGACTATAACAAAGAAGCTTCTGCACAGCAAAAGAAACTGACAACAAAACAGACAGCCAACTAAATGAAAGATGATATTTGCAAACAACTGCTCAGAAAAGGGGCTAATTACCAAAATATATAAAGAACTCACAAAACTCGGCAAGAAACAAGCAAACAATCCAATAAAAAAAAAATGGGAAGAAGACATGAACAGACACTTCTCCCAAGAAGAAATAAAAATGGCCAATAGATATATGAAAAGATGCTCATCTTCACTAGCCATTAGAGAAATGAAAATCAAAACTATGATGAGATACCACCTCACATCTGTTTGATTAACTATTATCAACAAGACAAATTATAACTAGCATTGGAGAGACTGTGGAGAAAAAGAAATCCTCATTCACTGTTGGTGGGAATGTAAATTAGTAACCACTATGAAAGAAAGTATGGTGGTTCCTAAAAAATATTAAGAATAAAACTACCATATGACCCAGCAATTCCTCTACTGGGTATATACCATATTTCCCCATGTATAAGAGCTCCCATGTATAAGACACAACTTAATTTTGGGGTCCAAAACTTGAAAAAAAATGTATTACATAATGTTATTGAACTCAAGTTTTATCATGATAAAATTCATACAACTCCTCAGCTACGTGAAAAAACAGGAAATACAAGTAAAAAAAAAATTTACAACCACTGTACAAAATGCACCCAGTTTTTAGACCCCAAATTTTTCGAAAATGGGTGCATCTTACTCATGGGGAAATACAGTAACCTCAAAACTTGAAAAAATTGGTACATGAAGACACATGCACCCCATGTTCATTGCAGTATTGTTCACAGTGGCCAAGACATAGAAATAACCAAAGTGTCCCTCAATAGAGGATTGGATAAAGAAGATGTGGTACATATATACAATGGAATACTACTCAGCCATAAGAAACAATGACATATTGCCATTTATGATGACATGGATGGACCTTGACAACATTATACTGAGTAAAATAAGTAAATTGGAAGAAGCTAAGAATTGTATGATTTCATACATAGGTGAAACACAAAATGGAGACTTAAGGACATAAATAGGAGTACAGTGGTTACCAGGTGGCAGGGGTTGTGGGGAGAGGGAGGCAGTGGGGGAGAGGGAGGGACGTAAAGAGGGACAAATATAAGGTGATGGAGGATGATCTAACTTTGGGTGATAGGTATATGACATAATCGACTCTCCAAATGATGTACAGATATTTGCCGAAAATCTATGTACTCTAGTTGACCAATTTCACCTTGTTAAATTTAATAATCTAAATAAAAATTTTAAAAAAAGTTATGTATACAAATTCTTCTTTTAGTGTAGTGTTGTGATTAAGATTAGAAATTCTATTACATAGGCTCAAATAAAATTTCTGTCACTCAACTAGGAGTTTAATTACTTAAACTTTCTACTTTGAGTTATTCATTTGTAAGGTAGAGATAATAATGGCTACTTTAGAGTAGTGACAAGATTCAAATTAGCTGTGCCTAATAAATTACGTGAGGCTGGTAAAAATAGAATGCTTTCATTATTTTTCAATCCTTACCACCATCACCACACACATATCAGATAGTATTCCAAATTTACGTATAGCAGTACCAATTATTGTCACTTTATAAAACATCTTAGCTTCTGTTAATTTCTATGTACATTGAAATTTGTCATACTAAAGCTCATTTTTTAAACCATGACATTGAAATATGATACCTGATGCATGTAAGTTTTCACATATTAAGATGAAAAGGTACGTACTATAAACAGAGGAGGACTAATTCACACATGATACAGATTATATACACAGAGTATAAAATAGCAGTTTATACTTTGCCATTTTTACATAAATAGCAAAATATTAGTCCTTATCTATCAGGTATGCTTAAATTTCCTCTCCTTAAAGGACTAGACGGGGGCCCTGGCTGGTTGGCTCAGTGGTAGAGCATCAGCCCAGCATGTGGATGTCCCGGGTTCAATTTCCAGTCAGGGCACAAAGAAGAAGCACACATCTGCTTCTTCACCCCGCCCATTACTTCTCTCTCTTTCTCCCTCTCTATCTCCCATCTCTTTCCTTCCTGCAGCCAAGGCCCAATTAGAGCGAGTTGGCCCGGGCACTGAGGATGGCTCCATGGCCTCCACCTCAGGTGCTAAAAAAATGGCTCTGGTTGCAATGAAACAAGGGTCAGAGCATTGCCCTCTAGTGGGTTTGCAGGGTGGATCCCAGTTGGGGTGCATGTGGGAGTTTCTCTCTGCCTCCACCCCTCTCACTAAAAAATAAAAATAAATTTAAAAAAGGACTGGAGGGTAGGGAGCATCATATCTTTAGTATTCAGTAAAAAAATTAATTATAAAGTATTTTGAAATGTCATTACATGTTTTGCTTTTGCTGTCCAAGGTCACATTGCTTGTCCATGAGAAAACACGATTTTCTTAGTCATATCTACATTGACCTTGAGTATTGAGCTAATGGAATGGCTAAAAATAAAATCCCAATCCAGAAAGAGCTAATTAAGTAGAGAGCTGTGAGGTCTGACTTTTTAGAATATTGGCTAAAAGCTAAAAATATTTTATTTATATTTTGAAATACTCATTATGACCTATGAGGGTTTACTAAATGGTCAAAGAAAAATAAATCGACAACTGCTCTACCCATATCATCCACTCATATAAAATTCTATGACTAATGTGAATATTCAGGCACAGAATTTAGAAATGCTGCAATACTCAAAAATGACTATTTTTTAGTACCCAATAAGAGTCAATTAAACGTTTTTATTTTCTGAAGTTTTCTGTAATATGTATGCAATTTGAACAATTTGGTTCCATTTAGTTGATGAGTTAAAATTTGTCTTAGAGCTATAAATGAGTAATATTGACTTTAAAACTGTGTACATTTAAATTTTTGTTTTGTTATACTCTAAACAGGACAGTAGGATGGCATTTCTTGATTGAAGCGTGTGTGGGCATAAGAGGACAGACAGATTGAATTTCCTTATCCCCAAAATGTTTATGTAGGAAAGTCTTTTATGATTTGACCTTTTAGGATCTCAGAGTAAATATGTACATTAAAATATCTTTCGGATATAAAAAAATGTGTGATGAGAGCTTATTTAAGTATTTAGGTTGCAACAATGCAGCCATCATTCTAGGTTTTGGCATTCGTCAGGCCAGTGCTTTGGATCAGAATGACCTTCGAAAAACTACCAATTAGCAACCTCAGGATTCTGCCATCAGGCATCCTGAAAAGAAATCTCCAGAATCAAAACCTCTTGAGTGAGGCCAGGACTTCTGCATTTTTTTAAAACACCAGGCATAACTCTGATGCTCAGGTAGCATTGACAAACACCAATTGAGAAGCTTTTAAGGATCTTGATTTGAACATGGAGAATGGGTAAAATTTTCTGCAGTATGGAAATAAAAGATTAAAAATTTTTAAAAGAGTATAGTTAATAATGTGTGCAAAAGTTAGCGTTACTTACCAAATTCTAAGCTTCTTCAGAGCCCAACTCAAATTCACCTTCATGAAAACCATTCTGAGTCAACATGCTTTATGTTCTAGCACTGTAGGTCTATTACCTACTTTTGAAAAGTTCAGGTTACAGATTCACTTCTATATTTTTGCTCTGCCTTCTCCTTCACCTGGCAAAGTAAAGATTAATCAAAAGGAGAAACTAAAGGAAAAGTACCCACATCTAAACAGAACCCATGCATAGATGTTTAAGTTCCTTTTCTACCACTGTTTCTATGAACATTGTCACATATGCTAGCTAAATTAATCACTCCCACTTTTATCTTCTCATAGAGTTGTACTCATGTTCTTTTTATAGATTATTTACATTACATTAGAGTCAGTTGTTTTCTGCATAAGTGTATTATGATTTCCTTAGATAGAAAACTAAGTCTTAATATTTCTGCATTTTAAAAAAGCTAGCATGGTGTCTGAAAAATAGATCTATATAAATATTTGTTTTATCATGCTGAAGCTCATCTGATATTTTATACTTCTTCAATAGCACTTATTATGAATCTGTCTACTAAAACCATGTGGGAATGTATATTTGTGAATATTTGAGATTATTTCTGCTCACTTTGTCTGGCAGTTCCTTGAAAGAGGGGACTGAGTGTTATTCTAATCTGAATCCACCCACCTCCTGCCATAGACTATAGTAAATACTTTTTTCATGTTCATTGATTTGGGCCTGACTTAATTGTATCCAAGACTAATTATTTGAGCAATATGTTATAAGAAAGAGATTTGGGGAAACACTGAATATCACAGCAAGAGTACTGACTTGATTCAGTAGAAAATGAAATCTCATTATAGTTTCTTGAAGGGAAAAAATGAAGTATAGTGGAAAAGAGCTTTTTCTGCTTCTTTTTTAGCTGTATAATTTTAATTCATTCTCATGACTTTTCTTTTCTTTTTTTTACTTTTAATTGTGTATAATATTTTATTATTTTAAATATTAAAAATCTTTAAAGTAAATATATGTAGGGATATTATAATTCTACCAGTCTAAGTATTTTTATATTCTTCCAAAAGAACATTTATAATTGATGTCTAATTTGGGTTAAATGAATCACTGAGTTTTATCTTTGGAAGTGTTTTCCGAACAGGACTTGGCTCAGTGTTATAAGCTTTAGTTGCTATCATTCTCTAGCAGATACTATCTATATATGATTTGGAGGTGATCTTGGCTATAGTGCACCTAAAATTAATAGCTTTTACTGTGTTGTGTATTGTAAGTATCCATAAGTTACCACCCCAGAATCCCTGCTGAACCCTGAATGTCAGTTTAGATTCTTTGAGTCCATGGAAGACAGAACACAGAATCAAAACACTATTTTCGTGAATGTTAATAAATTTCTCAATTTTGTCTAGGAATAGTTCTTCATTTAACATAAAGTGTTCTTTAGTACTCATCAATAAAAATGCAAATCCAGTATGAGAAAATATAATTAATTCATTTTCCACTGAATATGAATATTGAATCTTATGACTTTGATTTTCTAGGGTAGTTACAACTTTACAACTCTTTAGAGATGCACTAATAATAATGGTGGTTGTCCATTTTATTATTTTTTTCCCAGTGCTTTCAGCCATCTGTCTTTGGATCAACCCAGTCTGCCAGAATCTGATTAGCAGGTCTTTCGTGCCAGCTGGGTGGCTCCCAAGCTTCATAAGGTTTCTACATTTCAATTTTATCATTTGTGAAATAAGAAAACTGGACTATGTCTATGGATCCCAAACTTCATTGATAATCAGAATAATTGAATGGGGATATATGTATATGTATATGTATATATATATATATATATATATATATATATATATATATATATATATATCTTTTTAAATTTTATTTAGAAAATTAAATTTAATAGGATGACATTGATCAATAAGATAGAATTCAGATAAACATTTTTATAGCATTTGAACTGTTGTATCATATATCCATTGCCCAAAGTCAAATCATTTTCCATCACAATATATTTGTCCTTTTTTACTTCTCTCCCTCCCACTTCCCTCTGTAAAAGTAGATTTCTTGTACCCACCCAATTTCAATTAAATTTACATCTCTAAGAATAGACCTCCAAAGTCCATATTTTGAAAACATGTCCAGCTGATTCCAATAATCAACCATGTATGGCCCATGAAGTAGTAGCATCAGCATCACCTGGGAACTTAAAAATGCAAATTGTCAATGTCTGCCCCATATGCACTAAATCGGAAACTTGGGGGTGGGGCCCAGCAATCTGTGGTTTAATAATTCATCCAGGTAATCTTTATGCAAACAAATTTGGAAACCATGGGAATAGATGATGGATAAAATTTTGAAATTAGTTAATTTATGAACAAAGATAAGCAGGAAGACTAATCAAGAGGAGAAAAAGAGTACCCATATCTAAACAAAACACCTGTGTAAATGCATAGAAAAGATTAACCTGAGTTTTGCCTTTAGTCAAAAAGAAATTGTAATACTCAGCTTCCAAATATCAGATTATGTCACTGTTTCTTACAAGTATGTTCTTACCTCTATACCGAGATCACACAAAACACCCTTATCTTGTCTCTCTGCCAACTCCAATAATAGCCTCTGAAGATACTTATTATAGCATTTCCAATACAGCATTGCTATAAATTATTCTCAACTTCTTAAAGACAAGGACTATTATCTCAGTAAGCTTACCACCAACATAGTGTCTGTCCCCTCATGGACATTATAGAATATTTAATGAATGAGTAAAGTGATGGACTCTAAGCAAAAGATGATACAAAAATGTGATTCTAATGAATAATCCCTGGTGACTCTCAGTCAAAACAAGGTTATTAGGTGATTTCAAAACTTCTATTTTAATTAAATATGCAAATTTCAATTGATAGTATATCATAATTATTTGGGAATAACTGAAGCTATAATAAAAACATATTCAAAAAGATAAACAAATACCTAGTTTTCAGCTTTGACTAAATAATCTGAAACAACTAAACTATCTCAGATTTTTGGCTTGACACAATCAATTTTATTGTAAACTGAAAGCCTAAACTGTGCTTTAAGAGACATCTGAAATGTTACAATAATATAAAAATAAAACAGAAATTAAATGTTTTTGTCAAGTAGTGTTGGGAAAACCTTCTTTTCTAAGTTGCAGATATATAAATACTTATACATATTTTAAAGAATGAAGTTCTAAGTTCATTATTTTAATGGTAAACAGGTGTTTAGTAGGGAGAAAGATGCTTTGTCATTGTATTTGAGCAGAAATTTGTCTAATAAAAACAGTTTTAAAATCCTTAAAACTATGAACAATCATATGGAAAACCTATTTCATAGGAGAAAAAAAATCAGCTTTATTGTTTTCCCTTTTCCTTTTAAAAATTTTACTTGTATCAAAATAAAACTTTAATTTGTAATACTATGGGTTTTATCCTATCCCAAGGTCTTTCTTTCTTCCTTGTGACATGTCTGGTTTTTCTAGACTAACTGAAAATAGAAATTGATCTATGCATCTTTATCTAATTTTGGAAACATATTCTGTATAAAGTTGAACAAGGTACTTTTCAACCACTTCTTTAGATTGCATTGCTTCCTTCTGTACAGAAACAATCTAAAATGGGTCTCATTATTTCATTTTTGTGAACTTCTTTCTAAACAGTTCATGATGTTCTCACAATTTTATTACTCCTTGGCATTTAGTTATTATACCCAATTAATTCAAATAGATTATTACATCAGATGAGGCTGACCATTATCTATTAATATGAAGTTACCCAGTATCTGTCCTGTATAGCATATTCTAAGCTGGTGTATAAAATATACCTTAAACTCTTCAAGATCATTTCTCCATTGAAGGCTACTTCTCCAGAGACATAAATTGGGTAGGCTCTGGCCTAGTTTATCAGGCTTCTCAGTAAAGTATTTCCAATAAATTCTGTTATGACCTAACCCAAATATTGTACTCATTTTTTAAATGCGAAAATTCTGGCCTTAGTCAAAAGCACTACTTTCTTTCAACCAATTCCACCTTAGAAACTACTGCTTCAAAATGATAGTCAGCAGCTGTACTTTAGGTCAAGGGGCTTCAAGATGTCACGGACACCGAGATTTCTCAGGGGTGTCCAGGAAATCCCAAAACTCCTGCAACTTTGCTGTGATGGATCCTAGCTATGAAAGAGGATATAGCTAGAACCTCTGATTAAATAAATTAACAATGTCTGCCTCATCTTTTACTGTAAATTCACCATATTATGCAATTATTTAAGATGTGTCCTTGCAAGATAAAGATGACACTACTGCCCCTCCTTAGGAAAATTGTTTTGTTAGTAACTTTAAAGAATCCAGAGTGACTCATGAACCCTCACTTTATTTCCCTTTGTGACCAAGAACAAGTATTTTGATAGAGTTGGCTGCAATTTTAAGTTCAATCTGTGGTCAGTGAAAAAAAACCTGATAACTGGACCAAAGTGCTTGACTTAAAAGGACTTTGCCCCTTCTCTTACCTCCTCCTCTAACTTATCCCAAGAGAAAAGTGAGCAAATGTCTTGGGTCAATGATTCTTCAGATTTATGGCATGAAAGCTAAAGTCTTGAATATTCCAACTAAGTCTATGATATGTAATGATTTTTAAAGTAATATTAGGGCCCATGAAATAATGCTGAATGAAGAATGTTTACACAGAATTCAGAGTTTCCTATTTCATCTTGAATCAAAGTAATTTCCCCATCATTATCTTCCTTCTAAAAAGACAAATATCATTTATAAACTTATCAATAGATGCAGAAAAAGCATTTGATAAGATCCATTTATGATTAAAACACTTAATAAAATGGGTTTAGAAGAAAAGCATCTCAACATAATAAAGGCCATATATGACAAACCCTCAGCCGATATTAGACTCA
Organism: Rhynchonycteris naso; assembly: GCA_037038555.1. Lineage (NCBI taxonomy): Eukaryota > Metazoa > Chordata > Mammalia > Chiroptera > Emballonuridae > Rhynchonycteris > Rhynchonycteris naso. The sequence continues at coordinate 35,606,342 of CM073000.1, read as the reverse complement.
GTGGTGAAAAGCTGAAAGTTTTTCCTCTAAAATCAGGAACAGGACAAGGATGTCCACTTTCACCACTCTTATTTAACATAGTTCTGGAGGTGTTGGCCAGAGCAATCAGGCAAAAGAAAAAATAAAAGGCTTCTACATTGGAAAGGAAGAAGTAAAAGGGCCATTTTATTTGCATATGACATGCTTCTATATATATAAAAAGACTCCACAAAAAACTATTAGAAACAATAAACAAATTCTGTAAAGTTGTAAAATGCAAAGTTAATATACACAAATCCATTACATTCCTATATGCTAACAATGAAATTTCAGAAAAAAAATGAAAAACAACTTATTTGGCAATTTCAGTAAAAAGAATAAAATACCTAGGAATAAACAAAGGATGTGAAGGACCTACATACTGCAAACTATGAAGTATTATTAAAAGAGGTTGAAAAAGACAAAATTGTAAGATATTCCATGTTCATGGATCAGAAGAATCAACATCGTTAAAATGGCCATATTACCCAAAGCAATATACAGATTTAATGCAATCCCCATCAAAACCCAATTTCATTATTCAAAGAAAAAGAACAAATGAAATCATCAGATTTGTAGAAACCACAAAAGATCCTGAATAAACAAAGCAATCCTGAGATAAATGAATGAAGCCTGAGGTATCATACTTCCTGGCTTCAAATTATACTACAGACCTATGTTAATCAAAACAGCATGGTATTGGCAGAAAAACAGACACACAGATCAATGGAACAAAACTGAGAGCCCGGAAATAAAGGCACATATATGTGGGCAAATAATGTTTTGACTAGGAGCCAAAAACATACAATGGAGAAAAGAAAGTTTTTTCAACAAATGATGCTGGGAAAATTGTCAAGACACATGCAAAAGGAGTGAAACTAGACTACAGTTTGTTCCCACATGCAAAAATTAATTCAAAATGGATCAAGACTTAAATATAAGATCTGAAACAATACATTACATAGAAAAAAACACCAGCACTAAACTAAGGCCTCGGTCTTAGAGAATATTTTTTGAATTTGACTCCAAAGACAAGGGATGTAAGGGCAAAAATAAATAATTAGGAGATAGCAAACGAAAAAGCTTCTTCACAATAAAAAAATTAAAGATTGTCAAAAATAAAAAGGCAACCAACAAAATGGGTGACGAATTTGCAAAGAACAGCTCAAAGAGTTAATATCCAAAATATATAAAGAAATTATAAACTCAACACTAAACAAACACACAATCCAATCAAAAGAGTGGGGGTAGAGGATCTGAACAATCATCCCAAGACATACATACAAATGGCCAACAGATATATAAAGAGATGCTCAACTTCACTAGCTATTAGGGAGATGCAAATCAAAACTACAATAAGATATTATCTCACACCTGTTGAAGTGGCTCTCATCAACAAGACTGGTAATGACAAGTTGGAAAGGTTGTAGAGAAAAGAGAACCTTCATTCACTGCTGGTACATCTACTATAGAAGGCAGTCTGGTGGCTCCTCAAAAAATTAAGAATAGAGCTACCATATGATCCAGAAATCCTTCCCATGGGTATCTACCCAAAAAACTTGAAAACATTTATTTGCAAAGATACATGCAACCCTATGTTATAGTCAAGACATGGAAACAATCAAAGTATCCTTCAACAGATAACTGGATAAAGATGTGATACATATTTACTATGGAATATTACTCACCCATAAGAAAAGATAAAATACTGCCATTTGTAACAACATGGATGTTTTGAGAATATTATGCTAAGCAAAATAAGTCAGTCAGAGAAAGCTAAGAATCATATGATTTCATTAATATGTGGGATATAAAACTGAGACTCATGAACATAGACAATAGTATGGTGGTTACCAAAGGGAAGGGGGTTGGGAGGGTAGTAAAGGGAAAGGGAGCTGAATATTTTATTATGAAAGATAATTTGACTTTGTGTGGTGAGCACATGATGCAATATACAGATCATGTATAATAAAAATCTACACTTGAAACCTATATAATTTCATTCACCAATGTCACCCCAATAAACTTAATAAAATAAAAAAGACAAATAGAGAAATCTGTCTTATTTCTGAGTTTATTATAAAGATTGGATTGAGATTCAAAAGTCTATATCTAAATAAATGACATACTTTAGAAAAACATTAGTATGTATCTTTAAAAGTCAACCTTTTTTGTGGTGTTTACCAGGAGAGGCAGAGGTGGAGGAGAATATAGGGATATAAACGGTGATGGACAAAGGCTTGACTTGGGCGGGGGGTGAAGACACAATATGGTGTATATAGATGTATTGTAGAATTGGCTTTCTTTAATTATTTAAAAGAAAAAAATATTTAAGCCAAACTTTAAGATAAATAAATCAAGCATTAGTGTCAAAGAAACACTAAACCAAAGATAATGATACAAAAAGATCATTTGTCTCATTTTTTTAAAAAGTAAAAATAAAATCATCCTAAGATAATTTTTCTTCCAGGATTTCAAAGGTATAAATACTAAAACTATTAAAAAATTTTGTAAAAAAATTTTAAGAAAAGAATCCAAAATGTTAACAATATTTATCTCTACAACAATTTTTTTTTTTTTTAACAGGGACAGAGAGAGAGTCAGAGAGAGGGATAGATAGGGACAGACAGGAATGGAGAGAGATGAGAAGCATCAATCATCAGTTTTTCATTGCAACACCTTAGTTGTTCATTAATTGCTTTCTCACATGTGCCTTGACCGTGGGCCTTCAGCAGACCGAGTAACCCCTTGCTTGAGCCAGTGACCTTGGGTCCAAGCTGGTGAGCTTTATGCTCAAGCCAGATGAGCCCACGCTCAAACTGGCAACCTGGGGGTCTCAAACCTGTGTCTTCCACATCACAGTCTGATGCTCTATCCACTGCACCACCGCCTGTTCGGGCTCTACAACAATTTGATTGAATAGTTTCTTCTTTTTTTTCCCTGTATTTTATATATATAATGTATATTACCTCAAACACCAGAGCATATAATTTCTGTTACATATCCTCAAAAAATTTAATGACATCTGCTGTTTCTCAAAATGTTCAGTACATCTTCAGTTCTCAGGATGACAGAAATGACTCAACCTTTGTTCCCCTTCTTACTCATATCTCCAAAGAGCCAGGATCAGGACACTTACTTGCACTGAGTTATTCAGACATGATGTTACAAGATCCTTGGCTGATCTCTTTATATTTTAAAAAAAGAAACAACAATTTATTCGGGGAGAAAAACAAAATAGACTCTGAAATAGTAAAGAATACCTTAAAAATAGTTACCATGCTCATATGGAATCAAGAGCTTATATTTGAAAATTTACTGCCTCAGAAATATTAATCTATAAGATCTCTTCATTAGTCCAAAAGGTAAGCAAAAACGTTAAGGTTTTACACTCAGGGGTGAATTCACAAGCAAGAATTCTGAATAAAGATTACACTTGGGACAAACAAAAAAGAGAGAGAGATAAAGAGAACATTTTGTTGCCCCTGTTTCAGAGCCCATTAACACAAACACTTAATACAGCATAATTTTCCACAGAATCTTACTAGAGAATTTATTATACTCAAGAATCAGATAACTCTGGAAAATGTCCTTGTTAAACATTTTATTGCTAGCAAAATCTTGGAAATTTCCATTCTATCCCTTCTCCCTTATTCTCACTTCCAAATGTTTATTTCATTGGAACCACAAAACTAGGGAGAGTGGTCACTTGCCCAGAGTTTGATGTGGAATACCCAAGTTTACTTATAGTTACCCCAATAAAACATTGTCCCACAAAGCTCAGTGCATACTAACTTCAGAGAGTTTGAATGAGAAATAATTATATCGCATTTTCTTCATATTCAGGAGTTCGAATCTTAAGACCAGATGTGAGAGCCAAGAAAAGGATATTTAAAAAGCTGTAAAAACTGCCTAATATATCCTCAGAGAGTAAGTCATTATTCTTCAGAGAAGATATTTCTCACCAAAGAATTATTTTTCTTAAAAAAAAAAAAATAGCGCCTGCCCTGTGGTGGCACAGTGGATAAAGCTGAGATCTGGAATGCTGAGGTTGTTGGTTTGAAACCCCAGGTTTGCTCAGTCAAGGCACAGATGGGACTTGATGCTTCCTGATCCTCCCCTCTTCTCTCTCTCTCTTTTCCTCTCTCTCTAAAAAGTGAATACATAAAATCTAAAAACAAATTAAAAATGGGTGAAATCTCATATGTAAAATCAGAAACCAAAAGCTGCTAATCTTGACATATTTGTTAGTAACCTATTTAGTAAGATAATTAACAATTATGAATGCATACTTTCACAGTTTAGCAATGTTACCATTTGAGAAGCATTGTAGTGTGATGATGGAATTTTATGCTTTAGTTCCTGTATTTAAATTTTGGTTTTGTTATTCTATTTTTTTTTTCAGAGTTAGAAGTGGGGAAGCAGTCAGACAGACTCTCACATGCACCGGCTGGAATCCACCCAGCATGCCTACCAGAGGGCGATGCTCTGTCCAACCTGGGTCATTGCTCCGTTGTGGCCTGAGCCATTCTAGCACCTGAGACAGAGGCCATGGAGCCATCCTCAGTGCCCGGGGCCAACTTCGCTCCAGTGGAGTCCTGGCAGCAGAAAGGGAAGAAAGACATAGAGAGGAAGGACAGGGGAAAGGATGGAGAAGCAGATGTGCATTTCTCCTGTGTGCCCTAGCCGGGAATTGAACCCAGGACTTCCACATGCCAGGCTGACGCTCTACCACTGAGCCAACCGGCCAGGACCTTGTTATTCTATTTTTTAATTAGTTTATTTCACAGCTTTATTTTACCTAAGAGTTTATATATGTGTATGGGACCTAATCAATATAAAATTTTGAATATAAAGCTAAAAAAAACGACAAATTGTCAGGTTATTTCCAAATATTAGGATAATTAGAGTGATTTTTTTAAATGAATCATTATCTAGAAATTTGGCATTATGAGAAAATTGTCTATATCTATATACATTGTAGACATTGACAAATCGTTCAAGTCAAGAAGAAATTCCTCTAGCTATTGTTTAGCAGGATAGAAGGCTATGTTTACATTAGTACTCAATAGATTGGATCAAAAGCAGATAGAAGGCTATGTTTACATTAGTACTCAATAGATTGGATCAAAAGCAGTCATCAATTGAATCATTTTGTTAAAATACCCAAAAGAATGAATGTGTTGTTTTTTTTTTCCCACTAAATTTACCTTGATTTGGCATCTTATATATACACAATCTGAAAGACAGGGGAATTGACTGAGAAAATCTGGGAATATAAACAAAAATATTAAGTCATTTTGGAATATATTTAGTCATGAAAAATAGATTAGTAGTTTGCTTGTATCATGCCAGATTAGTGAAAGGTATAAAAGCCATGCACTGGTGAAATTATTGATATACTAATAATTTCAACACTAGGAATTCAATATATCTTTCTTATTTTTTTCTCCAGTAACTACCAAATTCAAATTGATGAACAACAAAGCTTTGCAGAAAATACTGGCATTCTACATTTCTATTCTCTTTACTAAATAGCCAGTTCTACTTTCACAAATTTTAAATTTATCCTATTCATATCACTACAGAATGGTCATACATACCAAGTTATTTTTATCAAGTCAGAGATACTATTTGCCTGTGATGACTTCATGTTGTGACTTTCAGCAGAGACAAAAACTGGGTAAGGTCTGAGGGCTTCAGCAGGGTATAAAACTTTCAATCTGCTGCTTTCACTGCTGCTGAGAAATGGGAATCCTATCCTATTCATTACAACTTCCAGGAAGCTGTGGACTCCCATCAGAATCAACAGTGAATATAGAAGCCTCTGGTGTTGAGATTTTAGAACAGTGATTTCTTTTATTAATTACAGGAAGTAAAAACAGATATATATTATGGCTTCCCATTGGCTCCTGTCCCTAGATAGAAGAATCTTTAATGATCGAAAAACTATCATTTAAAACACTTTCACTTCACAGCTGAATGAAAATAAACACATGTGAATATATATGTGAGTATGAAAATATTGGACATACAAGCCATGTTAGTTTATGAATACATGCAAAAATGGCCAAAGCATAATAGAAGCTAAAGTATAGTTAAACTAAAAATAATTGTCACTATTACTCAACATTATGGAATTGTTAGTAATATGCTAAACTCTGCTGATTTACATTAATGTACACACACATATGTAGACACATACATACGACCACATGTACACAAGGGCTTTCTTTAAAATAGTTTTCAATAATTTCTTTTTATTTTGGAAGAATTTTATATTTATAAAAGAGTTGCAAATATAGTACAGAGAATTCCTATATATCCCGGTTTCTCTTTACCCTTATATCACCTTAATTTACCATGGTACGTTTGTCAAAACTAAGAAATCAACATTGTTACATTATTATTAACTAAACCCCAAGATGTATGAAGATTTCACCAGTTTTTCAATTAATGTCCAATTTCTGTTTCAGTATCCATTCCAAGTTTCTACAATACATTTATTTATTTGTCGTATCTCTAATTAGACTCCTTTGGTCTATGACAGTTTCTCACTCTTTCTTGTTTTTCATGCCTTTGACTGTTCTGACTTCTGCCACATATTTATAGAATGCTATTCAATTTGAGTCTGTCTGATATTTTCTTCATAATTAGACTAAGGTTTTAGGTTTTTGGACAGAATACATCAAAGGTAAAATACCTTCTCAACAGACCATATTGAGGGGTTCATAATATAAACATGACTTAAAACTAATCTTGTTTGGTCATTCGGTGATGGCAGAGTTTGCAAGGTTTCCTTACTAAGTTACTACTTTTTCCCTTTTCATACACTCTTTTTTGGAAGCCAGTCACTACATCTGGTCCACACTCAGATGGGAAGGGAAGTAAACTCCATTTCCTGCAGGGAGAATTATATAGGTAGATTATTTAGAATTTTTCTGTAAGAAAGATTTGCCTTTTTGAACCAATTTATTTACATAATAACATGTTATTTAATATGAACTCATGGGCATTTATTTTATATTTTAGATCATAATCTAATAATTTTGTTGTTCTAATTGTTCCAACTCTGGCTCTTGGGAGCTCTTTCAGACTGGCTCTTGGTGTCCCTTGTACATGCCCCCATTCTTTTGTTTCTGGTTTTCTTTCTGTTTGTTTGTTTGGGTTTTTCCCACACTTCTTTACCTTCTGCCTCTGTAAAATTGTTCAGATTGCTCTTGTGTTATTCCTGTTCCTGTTCTAGAATCAGCCATTTCTCCAAAAACTTCTCATTTATTTTATTGGAAAAATGGTAGCTAGAAATCAATAGCTGGACAGTGGGTAGAAATAAATAGTTTATACCAGAATTAAGGTCAATTATCTTGAGAGGCTAACAAATTTGTGCTGTCCTAGTTATTTTTACAGGCACAAATACAACAATGTCAGCATTAATCTTCTTTACTATTTCATAAGAAAAAATATTAGTTACTTACAGTATAATTTTGAACCACTCACCCTATGTTATTCAGAAGCCATTCAATTTTTTATAAAGAATTCAATAGTTAATTTTTCACAATTTCACATCTTTATAAATATCTCATAATGATTACACTGCTTACTAACCATGTAGCTTTGGGAAAATTACTTAATCTCTCTACCTGTCAACCTCTCTGATTCTTGTAAAGGTCAGGTAAGACTACAAATATGGAAATGCTTCACAAATTATTATTATTTTTATTTTGTGACAGAGACAGAGAGAGGGATAGATAGGGACAGACAGACAGAAAGGGAGAGAGAGATGAGAAGCATCAATTCTTCATTGCAGCTCCTTATTTGTTCATTGATTGTGTTCTCATCTGTGCCTTGACCAGGGGGCTACAGCAGAGCAAGTGATCCCTTTCTCAAGCCAGAGACCTTTGGGCTCAAGCCAGTGACCATGGGGTCATGTTTGTGATCCCACACTCAAGCCAGTGAGCCCACACTAAAGCTGGATGAGCCCATGCTCAAGCCAGCAACCTTGGGGTTTTGAACCTGGATTCTCTGCTTCCTAGTCTGATGCTCTATCGACTGCACCACCACCTGGTTAGGTTGCTTCACAAATTATTGTCTTAAAAATATATACACAAGGTCTTGGGATAATACAATTATTAAATTGTATTAATAAATACCTCTATTGGGGTGAACTATTTGATTGTTAAAACATGCCACTGTGTTTCTTCTTGAATCTATTATTTTCCATTATAGAGACACATGTATGATTTTATATTATATAAGCAGTCCAAGCCTTCTTAAAATTCACACATAGCACACTTAGCAAATTATCTCAAGAATAATATTTAGCTAGAAGATACCTGTCAGACTTGTGGCTGGTATGTATGATTATCGGTGTTTGATTTCTTCTCTAAGTGCTGATGTATCTGTTATAATTGCAGGCAGTTCTGCCACAATGATGGTTGGATGTTTTATATGTCATCTTGACCACACACATTTACCTCAGACAGACAGGTGGTAAACAAATGATAATCTCTTTCTTGGTATCTCCACATTCATCTTACTCCATAGTCTGAATCCTTTGGGCCTGACAGCCCTAGGCACTCTATGCATAAGGTTCATATATTGCTTCCAGATTGTGCTTGGCTGTCTCAGCAGAAGATAGTTAGGTGTCCCTAACTTCAGCCAAGAAGGAGTGAGAGACAGACAAAGGAGTAGTAGTATATGTCATTACAATGTAGGGGCAGCAGGCATTTCTTGGGCCTTACAATGTATGGAACAATTTGGCAGCATTAATTTTAAAAGACTCCAGCTTTCCTAAGTGATTTCTTTAAAAAAAGAAACACCAGCATAATTTGGTTATTTAAATTTCTGTGAGTTTAAAGAAAGTTTACATTTATTTTTTATGCTTTATAAACACTACAAAATACTAAAAATTTCTCAAAACAATAGTATGATCAAATGATTATGGTAATCCAGAAATGTAATGCAATTGGAAAAAACTGTGGCCATGGCAAAAGCCCTTGGAATCCGTAAAAGAATAATTGTGAGCACTAAATGAAATAACCCTGTGATAACCTGTTAACATAGTGTTGGCGCCAAGCAGTCCCAGAATAAACGCTTATTCCTACACTACCAAATTTACAATATAAATGCTATATTATGTTGAAACTGTGAATCACATTAAGTTTGCTCTAATATAGCAATAAAGTTGCCAAATAACATGTGGTTACATCTCAGGAATTAGCATTTTCCACTAATAAAAAGAGGTAGTGATGAAGTATAAAATCATAGCACAGGCACTGACCTTGTGCGGATGGAGAAAATATTCATGCCAAACATGAATGTTCTCTCTGATTCAAACCTGTGAACTCTATCAACAGAAAACTTTAAGAAAATCTCACATTCGTGCAAGGAAAATGTTATACCAAAGTCCCATGATATTTTAAAATAGATTTTTGTAAATACCTGATTCATTAAGTTATAGCATTACTAGTCATTTTAACATACAAGCAAAAGCCTGATAACACAGTCTCTAACCTTAAGAAATTAACAACCAAATTAAGACTCTCACCACCCAAATCGTCCTCTTCAGTTCCCTCTCTAAGTCTGTTGACCACTTCACAAATCTGGAAATCAACTCTCCCTCTCTCATCTCCCATAGCTTGTCAAATAAAAAACAAGTCTTGATATTTTGATTTTTAAAATATGTCTCAACTCCATCTAATTCTCCATGATTTTTTCCCCTCAATTCGAGTTCATCTCTTTCCCGGCTTTCTGTGTCCAAGGACTTAGGCAGTAGAGTCATATTGTTGAAGTTTGACTCCTGGCTCTGCCATTTAACACATCTGGAACCTTGGGAAGATTGCTTGTCTTCCTTTTGCCTCAGTTTTCTCATCTTTAAAATAGTGGAAAAGTAGCCTACTTCATTGGGAATATTTCATTAGCTATCATAGGCAAAGTGCTTAAAAAAGAGCCTTAGCAATGTTAAGCACTTGATAGATTTTAGATTTTTTTTAACTGAAAAAACTTCTCAGTGTTAACTTGTATTTTTGTCCTTAAATAGGAGTAGGGGAGTATAGCCAGGACAATTTCTTTTCTTTTCTCTTAGAATAATATTCTAATTATGCCAATACCTTGCTTCAGTAATTTACCACTATTCTTGAGATTAACCAAAATTCTTAACATTATCTATAATTCCCTGATTATTCTGGCCTTTTGTATTTCTCTGTTTCTCTTTTCCTAAATATCATTCAGCTTTTGTTGAATTCATGATGCCAAAATCTCCAAAGTCTCAGTGGCTTATAACCCCAAAGGGTCATTTATCACTCACAATACATGTCAACTCTGGGCCAGCTGAATCTCTATGACTCTTCTCCAGGCTGTGGGGAAAATGTGATTCTCAATACTGTCTTCACATTGGGGATGAAGGCCAAAAGGCTCAGCCCCTATGCAGTGCATGCTATGCTATGAAGGCAAAGTAGAAAGAAGGTTCCGGCTAAGCATTACAATTGCATTTAAAGCTCTAGCTCATACATAAAAAATGTCATGTCCACTCATCATCCCACAGTCTAAAGAATCTCATATGGGAAAGTCTCAAAGTCAGTGAGACAGAGAGGCATCCATGGACAGATAGGGATTTAATAATTGTAAAATATATATATGTAATTCACCATACTTTCTGAGCTTCAACAACACTTGATTGTCCTTACCATTTATTCCCTGTGTGCCAGCTTCTTCTTGCTTCAGATCCTTCCCACAGGCAGTTTTTTCTGCTGACCTCCTCTCTTCCCTGCTGCTCTTCTTCCTTCACCTGTCTAGAACTGATCAACCTTTCAATTTTGGTTTAGTATCACTTCTTCAGGGAATCCCTGGGCCTAGGCAAGTAAGTTTCTTCTTATTAGATTTGCTGATGGCTATCTATCACTTTTATTTTTAGTATTTATCAGAATAGTAAGTACATAAATAATGGGCTAATTGAGTCTTCATCATCTTCTGTTTCACTTCCAAATGTAGATTTGAATAAAGTTGAATGTTGTTTGGGACAAAAGGGGAGATAAATTTCTGAAAGATCACCATTTGAGTCATATTTGAATTATCTACTTGCACACTAAAGCCTTTGAGGTTGTGGTGGTTATGTTGCAGGAAGTAACACCTGATAGAAGATTTCAAAAGATGCTCAGACAACTTCATTAATAGAGAAAGGAGAATTTATTAATAGCCAGAAGAGCACATGGGATTAGTAGCACCACAGCACAAGCTCTCTGAATTAGATTTTCTCACAGGTTATATATCTTTACAGTATCTAAGCAATGGATGCATGATTCCTTTGTTTAAGTTTTTCCAGGACTTAAGGAGAGGGGTGGGGCAGTTTTGGTGAAGTCAGCAAGGGGGAAGGGGTTTCCAGATCACTGGTCATAGCTATATACAGATCTTGCCTTTCTTGCTTTATGTTGCAAGCTGCTCCAAGCAACTATTTAGAGAACTATGGGATGTAGTTAATTTATAACTGGCTGACTCAGTTATCCCTGGTGGTTCCTTTCCCTTGTATTCTTCTGGTTTCTCCCCTCTCAAGGGAGAAGGGAGGCTTGCTCCCTCCTCAATTAATTCTATGTGTCAACTAGACTGAGCTAAGGGATTCTCAGATAGCTGGTAAAGGGTGTGTCTAAGAGGGTGTTTCTAGAAGAGATTAACATTGTAATAGATCAGTGGTTCTTAACCTGAGTTCTATTGAATCCTAGGGGTTCGATGAGTCAGTCTCAGGGGTTCGGAGAAGCCTCTGCCATGGAGGCCAGAATAAAGTAATACCGTAATTTGTTGTGAGTTCCTGCACTTTGTTGGTTTTGTTCTTTGAGCAAGGTGATGTTCGTGCATTGCTCATTTTGTGCACCAGTAAAAGAACATATACCTATGTCTTGAATTTGGAAACAAAATCATATTTTATTTATCACTAAAGAAGGGTTCAGTGAATGCGCATATGAAACTGGTAGGTTCGGTACCTCAAAAACGGTTAAGATGGACCTTGATAACATTATACGAAAATAAATAAAACAGAAAAAAACTGAGAACAGCATGATTTCATACATAGGTGGGTCATAAAATCGAGACTATGAGACATGGACAAGAGTGTGGTGGTTACAGGGTAGGAGAAGGGAGGTGAGGGAGGGAGAGGGGGAAGGGAAGGGGCACAAAGAAAACCAGATAGAAGGTGACAGAGGACAATTTGACTTTGGGTGATGGGTATGCAACATAATTGAATGATAAGATTACCTGGAGATGTTTTCTTGGAACATATGTACCCTGATTTATTAATGTCACCCCATTAAAATTAATAAAAATTTAATAAAAAGGTTAAGAACCACTGTAATAGATAGACTGAGTAAATGTAGATTGTCCTCAACAATGCAAACAGGCATTGCCCAATCCCTTGAAGGCCTGAATAGAACAAAAAGACATGAGAAAGGCAATTTCATTCTCTGCTTGAGCTGAGACATCCATTTTCTGCCCTCAAACTTGAGAGTTCCTACTTCTCAGGCTCTGGGCTCAGACTAGGACTTTTACTATTGGTTTCTCTGGTGCCAGTATATCTTATTGCTTCTGTCTCTCTGAAGACCCCTGACTAATACAGAGATTGACTTCTTAATTAGCCAAATCCCACAAAAGGCTTGAGGCAAATATTTGAATTAATCCAGTTTTCATCTCTTTTTAACTTCATTGTAGAGACATAGCCCGGGGAACTTTGGAACTAAGACAACAATAAAATTCAAGCAAGCAATAATATGTAGAAAGAAGTTATAGGTACTACAATAACAAGAAATCTGTTTTGGAACTTCAAAGATTTTGAATAATATTATTCTTATTCTGTTCTCTTCGGGTTCTGGAAAAACTGGTTAGAACCAAGCTTCGAATCTGTGTGGTATTTTACATTATGCATGCTCCCTTTTTATATTGAAAACTCAGAGACCTCACCATGCTAGATTCATTTGATTTTTCCTTAAAAATGCATATATATATATATATATATATATATATATATATATATATATATATATATATATCCCACCTGCATACAACAAATGAATTTTGCATTCCTAAGTGTTAGGGCAAAATGCATCCTCAGGGCTCAAAATTGCTGCCTCCCAACCTTTCCTCAGTCAGTATGTGATGAACTGTATTTAATGTTTAAGTTGACCAAACAGGAGGCCATTGAAAATAGAGGCAGGAGGCCAAACAGCAGAAGGAACCCATGACCAATGGAGGCAGGAACCGAAACAACCGAAGAATACCACAAGCCCAGGCCAATGCCTGATAAGTAGCATCAACAGAAACTGCCAGAAGGAGGCAGAAGAATATATAAAACTAACCCTCCTCATCCCTGCTTGGAGCTGACTCACTCCCTTTTTGGACTCAGCCTGCCTTCACCCAGGTTCTTACAATAAATGAACTTTGGGCTCTGTGTTGTTGATGCAACTCCTGTCCAGTCTGGGACCTTTCACTAAGATCTCTAGGAATTGTTCTGGAATTTAGATCTCCTTTAACCATGTCACTCAAAAAAACTATTTTTAATTTTTTAACAAAGGGCTAACACTTCTTCTGATTTTAATTTATTTATAATTATAAGGACTTGAGGAATCTTAAAAAAAGAAAACTTCCTGCACAAGGAGCTACAGTTCTCCCCTCCCCCTCTGCAACAGAGTGAGCATAGAATATCAAGAAATATAATGCACACAACATACAACCTAGATGCAGGCACATCAAAGAACTAAGGTAGTGTAAGAAATTTATTCAACTTGCAATGCGCTTCTCTTGTGGATTCCATATTATAGTGAAGGTAGTCTTTGGGAAGTGAAGAGGAGAGAGTATGTTTTCCATGTGCATTATATATGTCTCTGTGTACAGTTAGTGTGTTTTACATTTAGTAATATATAGGTATTAATAAATGTAACAACAAATCAATGTTTCTCTTTTCCTCTCTTCTTTCTTCTCTCTAAAATCAATAAATAAAAACTTTCCTCACATCATCCTGGGATTCAAAATCTTCAAAAGCTTTCCATGGCCTGTAAGACCCAGTACAGGGCCTGACATTGTTATAATATGGCATCATTTTCCTTCTACAAATCTATCTACACATGTGCCTGAACAGGCATTCTCTCCTTCATGGAGAACTGGTCCTTACTGACCCTTAAGTGCTCCTGCTCTTTCTCAGTCTATCTGCTATTTCCTGTTCCTGTTCATTAATTGACATGAAACTCACCCCTGAAGGGTTACAAAGGAATGGGTTACAAGGGAATGTGTTATAAGAGAGGTTTTTGTTGGGCAAACAAGTGTGTTAGGCTTGCTCATTTGTACTTTGCCTCATTGGTGCATGAGCAGGGGCATCACATGTGTGTACAGTCTATGTAAGTCTGCAGGTACTTGTCCCCAGGGCTGAAGATGGTAGTTTGTGGATTGCCTGCTGCCATTGGGAGGGGCTATTGTTTGCCAGGGAAAGGGTTGCCCATCCCCATGCCTTTCTGGTGGTCAGCCTGGAAAGAAAAGCGGTTTTCCCTGCCTGCTTGCTCATCTGCCATTGTGAGACTCTAATAAACGGAATGGCCCACCATTTTCGAGCTCTACAGTTCCTTTATTGAATGCCTGAATCCAGTGTGAACCTGCATGACCATGGTCACTGGCCTTACATTTTTAAAGCTAAAAATTTTCTTTTTCCTCTTTCTTAAGAAAAATTCATTTCTAGTATTTCTGAAAGAAGACTTATAAGCTACCCTGAGTGAGATAAACAAATATGTGAATCAGGATGTACTTTTGAATACATGCCTGAGGCCCATGTTATTTCCTCTATTAATAAAGAAAAGAAACAATACAAGGTTGGTTTTATTAGTCTTCCCAGACAAAGTCTCTGTGACTAGCATGATAAATTCATGCTGTCTGCAGCTGTTCCCCATTGCAAGGCATGGGGCGTGGAGGACAGAGGTAAAATATGAGGATCATCATGCTAGATAATTTCTTCCTTGATTTGTTTCCAGCCAGCTAAGATTAAAATGAAGGTTGGTCTAAATACTCACAACCCAGGGGTCCTCAAGGAGTTTATTGGATGGAACCTTGTGAACTGAAATTTGGACAGCTACTTTAGGCACAGCTCTTCAGAGAATCCAGGAACCATTCTAACAGCTTTCTATCATACTGGCTCTGCAATTCCAAATTAAATTAGTTTAGAATTCTTGCCCAAACACAGCAAACTACAGTGGCTCATTTCTTGAGACTAGCTCATACTTGAAAAATGAGATGTTGGCAGAAAGGTTGATAGGTCTTTAAAGATGGGTCTATGCGGAAAGTTTTCCATGGTCCTTGGAACTGAGGCAACTAAGGAAAGTCACACCTGGAAAAGTCACCTACCAGGTGGAGGCGGCAGACAGAAAACAGGATACTCAGGTAAATTTAAATGCAGATAAAGCACAAAGAGTTTTACTATAAGTGTGTTTCAAATATAGTACATGAGATATATTTATGCTAACAACTTAGATAATATTTATCTAAAATTCAAACTTAACTGTGCATATTGTATTTTTATTTCTTAATCTGGAAACCATGTAAATGAATTAAGATATTTTTATCTTGGTAAAACCTAATTATGTTTCACATAGAATTTTTTAGGAACCTAATCAAAAATATATAATTTATAAGATTATCAAATATCACAATTGATACTTCCCTTCTAGAAATCAAATAATGTGACTTCTGTCTAAAATCGCAAAAACTGTACTAGAAGAAAACAAGCAACAATAGTTGAAGAAAGAATACCATTACAAAAACCTTAAATTTCTTTTTCTTCCCATTTTTATCTCATAAGGTGAGATTCTAATTATCTTGTCCCTGAAAAAATTCAGGGATAAGAAAAAATTATTAACAAACTGAGCATCTATATGTAAGGTATTGTGGAAAAACATGTACATCTCATTCTTAACCAAGTGTCGTAAAAAGCATTTCTGATCAAACTTTCTAGTTCCAATTAAGTCAGTCAGTCTTATCCTGGGACTCATCCCTTCTCCCTGACAGTCCTCAATAACTTAACTGAATTTACAAACCTCAAAACATAATCTATCATATATAAGCAGCAAGAGGTATAAGAAGCCTTGCCTTGCAGCCTCAAATATGTATTTTTAGATTGATTTCTCTTACTTGCTCTTGTTCTCTTTAAATGACAAAGATCTGTTCTGGAATTCCTAGCATGTTTGTTATCCAAGAAAAACAAAAGACATCACTGAATTTGAACTCTACTCAGTAATTAATGTCTTTAGTGACTACATGATTGTGGAGCAGGATGCTTTTCCACTGACTGATTATGTTGGGGTGACATTTGGTGAGGCATGTTATGCCTTCATCCACATGAAAAGGCCATCAAAAAAGAGCAACAAGAATAATGTGAGAGTTGAGCTACAGATTCAGAGAGAGCCACGTGCTTACACAAGAAATGTGTAGCCAGCAGACTTGGCCCATATTGTTTAACTTGGAAGATTCACAGTGCCAATCCCGTGGTTTTGGACAAAATGTTAAAGTGTTTACCTATAAAATTTTGACTGGCAAGTTGATGCTTGATTTACAAATTAAATCAAGTCTTTGTTTAGGATATTCAGTCGCTAAATATATTCTGGTTGCTGTGCTTTCTTAAAAGTGAAAGGAGGTCTGACCAGGCGGTGGCCCAATGGATGGAGCGTCAGACTGGGATGCAGAGGACCCAGGTTCGAGACCCCGTGGTTGCCAGCTTGAGCACAGGCTCATCTGGTTTGAGCAAAAGTTCACCAGCTTCAACTCAGGATTGCTGGCTTGAGCAGGGGGTTACTCGGTCTGCTGAAGGTCTGCGTTCGGGGCACATATGAGAAGGCAATCAATGAACAACTAAGGTGTCGCAAGGAAAAAATTAATGATTGATTCTTCTCATCTCTCTTTGTTCCTGTTTGTCCCTATCTATCCCTGTCTCTAACTCTCTCTCTGTCTCTGTATATATATTAAAAAAAAAAAAAAAGTGAAAGGAAGCACTCAATGAAGAACTGGTTAGAAAGATCATATAAAAATTATAATTTAGTGGAACTTAAGTCCTGGAAAGGTCAGGTTAAACTAGGATTGGTTTTGTTGACATTGACTTAATTATTCTCAAATTAAATGTATTATTAAGTATGCATTTCTGTGGGAGCATCTTAGTATAATTTTTAAAGTAGTATTATTATTTTGTATTGATTCAATTCTATTGATTCAAAAAGATTTCTAAATCTTTTCCAGAACCAATCTCATTTCTAGAATGAGTGGCTTTCCTTCACTTTCAGAATCTCCTACCAAAGCCCACAAGGGTGGGTGCCATCTAGTGGAAATGTGCTAAAATTAATGTTTATTAATGTCAGAACATTTAGAAGGTAGACAACTTTTCTCTCTAAAAATGTTATTTGCTTGCCCAGTTTTTGATTGGATTGTTTGTTTTCCTGGTGTTGAGTTTTATAAGTTCTGTATAAACTTTGGTTTTAACACTTTATCAGATGTGTTGTCGAATATGTTCTCCCATTTTATGGTTTGTCTTTTTATTCTGTTCTTATTGTCTTTAGCTGTGCAAAAACTTTTTAGTTTGATATAGTCCCATTTGTTTATCTTGCCTTTTGTTTCATTTGCACGTGGATATAAATCGGCAAACATATTGCTGCAACAGATGTCGGAGAACTTACTGCCTATGTTTTCTTCTAAGATGCTTATGGTTTCACGGCTTACATTTAAGTCTTTTATGCATTTTGAGTTTGTTTTTGTGAATGGTGTAAGTTGATGGTCTAGTTTCATTTTTTTGCAGGTAGATGTCCAATTTTCCCAACACCATTTGTTAAAAAGGCTGTCTTTACTCCATTGTATGCTCTTTCCTTCTTTGTCAAATGTCAGTTGTCCACAAAGGTGTGGTTTTATTTCTGGGTTCTCAGGTCTGTTCCATTGATCTATGTGCCTGTTCTTATGCCAGTACCAGACTGTCTTGAGTACAATGGCCTTGTAGTAAACCTTGATATCTGGAAGAGTGATACCTCCTGCTTTATTTTTTCTTTTTAAGATTGCTGAGGCTATGAATAGAAATTTCTCCAGAGAGGACATACAGATGGCCAATAGACAGATGAAAAAATGCTCAACATCACTAATCATTAGAGAAATGCAAATTAAAACCACAATGAGATATCACCTCACACCAGTCAGAATGGCGCTCATCAGCAAAACAACACAGAACAAGTGCTGGCGAGGATGTGGAGAAAAGGGAACCCTCCTGCACTGCTGGTGGGAATGCAGACTGGTGCAGCCACTGTGGAAAACAGTATGGAGATTCCTCAAAAATTAAAAATCAAACTACCTTTTGACCCAGCTATCCCAATTTTAGGAATATACCCTAAGAACACCATAGCACTGTTCGAAAAAGAGAAATGTGCCCCCATGTTCGTGGCAGCATTGTTCACAATAGCAAAGATCTGGAAACAGCCCAAGGGTCCATCAGAGGACGAGTGGATTAAAAAGCTCTGGTACATATATACTATGGAATACTACTCAGCCATAAGAAATGATGACATCGGATCATTTACAACAAAATGGATGGACCTTGATAACATTATTCGGAGTGAAATAAGTAAATCAGAAAAAAAAACTGAGAACAGCATAATTTCATACATAGGTGGGACATAAAAGTGAGACTATGAGACATGGACAAGAGTGTGGTGGTTACGGGGTGGGGGGAGGGGCACAAAGAAAACCAGATAGAAGGTGACAGAGGAGAATTTGACTTTGGGTGATGGGTATGCAACATAATTGAATGATAAGATAACCCGGAGATGTTTTCTTTGAACATATGTACCCTGATTTATTAATGTCACCCCATTAAAATTAATAAAAGAAAAAGGAAATATACTTAAAAATGTTATTTGCTTTCTGTTAGTGAACAGAAATTATTTCTAACACTTCAGAAGTAAAAGTTTTCCTTTAGGAAATTACGTGGTTAACTTTAAGTGAGATCTGTTTTTTGTCAGAAAGTTTGGGAAGTGTCGAAGTCTAAGTTGAGAGAATACTCTTGTTATAGAAAAGGGCTCCCTAAATCAGCGATGATGCTAAGTTAACGTGATGAAAGGAGTTTACAGTTTCTCTTGATTAACCTAAGTGGTCATCCATCATAGTAAGTCTAGCTATGACCAGGATTTATTCAACAGTACAAAATTCTATCTTATCTCTTTCTCAAGAAATAGAAAGTTTATAGGAAGAGAGAAGAAACAACAAACTTTTAATTAATTATTGTTTACATTTCATTTTTTTCAAATCAGAAAACGTGCTTAATTATTATCTAATTAAAGACAAGGACAACTTAGTTTGAACATCTTATATACTTCTCTAATGATTAAATCGTTCTCCAAGAGATTATTCAGCAAATAATATTGCGTTAAGTGTTGGGCTGCTAACCTTAAGTAAATATTTCAGAAATAACTGTTTATCTCTTATAAATTCAACTATGAAAGAAAAGATAAGATAAAAGCAAGATAAATAAAATGTGAATGAAAGTTCAAAATAAAGAGAAGTGAGAGAAAAAGAGGAAGCGAGAGAGAGAAAGAAAAAAGGAAGAGAGAAGGAGAGGTTTATACTAATTGGCCATCCCTGAGTTTGTTTAAAGATTTCATAAGCAATATTTATTCAAATTTCTGCAGAAATTAAAGTGTTAGCGTCAGAAGTTAGAAGTAAATTGTATAGAGAGTGTCTGAATTCTTAAGAAATGGGTATAGGGGCATAACTAATGTCTAAGTTTAAGTACTTCTAAGGTAAACACATCTAGGAGAAGTTTTCAGAGACCTTCAAGGCTCTGTAAACACCATTTCTGACCTACTCCCAAATACTGGTATAAAAGAAGGTTCATTTTGAACTAACAAAAGGTAATGAGGCCATTTCTGAATTTGTTATCTAGAGATCATGGTAAAAAAAAAATATTGACCTTATACCACTAGGCTAATGCCTTCTCAAAATACAATTGTCTTTCGTTGTGCTTGGAGGATCAGTTCCAGGAACCCCCAGGAAAACCACATCTATGGATACTCAAGTCTTTATTTAAATGGAGAAACAGCCTGACCTGTGGTGGCACAGTGGATAAAGCGTCGACCTGGGAACACTGAGGTCGCCAGTTCAAAACCCTGCACTGGTCTGGTCAAGGCACATATGGGAGTTGATGCATCCAGCTCCTCCCCCTTTCTCTCTCTCTTTCTCTCTCTGTGTCTAAATAAAAAGAAATTAAATGGAGAAACAATGTGTATTTTCACATAAACTGTATTTGCACATAGGCTTCAGAATGCCTACACATCACTTCCTTCATACAGATTTAGCATAGGTGCTTAGCACATGGCAAACTCAAATTTTGCTTTTTAGAACTTCCTGGGGATTTTTCCCCCCAATTACAGTGCTCACAAAAATTAGGGGATATTTTATCACTTCATATTTGTTTTGAAATATTCTGTAGTTTTTGTGAGCAGTAGATTTTCAATCCACATTTGGTTAAATCTGGATGTGAAACCTGTAGATATGGAGAGACAACTGTAGTTATTATTTTAGTATAATGAGTAACTTGCCTTCTTCATTGCTTTTCTATTACTTTTACAAAATAGGCTTTGATTCATAGTTCTTAGTATCTAGCATGCAGCTCAGATGTTTTCTGAGATACTGCTGACCCACTGGTCAGCTCTCCTCAGACAGGTCTGCCTCATAGGAAACTACCGAAGGTCAGGGCAAATGAGTTTATCCCAGCTTTGTATTACTGAAATCAATGTATGTTCAACTACGGTACCCTGACGGATAAACAAAGTCTCCATCTGAAGCAAAGTACATCAACTCTGGTCACCATCAACAGATTTCATGTGTGGCATTTTAGCCTTAGCCTTAGCCTTGCATATTAAGCTGGTAAGGCAGGTGTTTATGTGGTTGAGCTCAGATTTGATAGTGTTTAACTAAAAAACCATGGTATTACCAACATTTACCAATCACTCATTCTCCTCTAAGTACACCACAGGTTGTGTTTCCCATCTCCTTGACTTTAAGAGTACTTTGATTTGGCCAATAAAATGTGAGGGGAAGTACAGTTATATGTGCCATTTTAGAATGAAGCTTTTAATCGCCACTACTCAACTCTTGCCTTTTTTCCTCTGCTGCTGAGAACTTGGAAGGATCACAATGAAATAGAGCCAGCACAAAAGAGAGAGTGAGGAATGTCTTGGTGTATCAGCACCCACCTCCACCACCCACCCCCAGTGGACATGCAACAGAAACAACTAAATTTTAGTCCTCTTAAGCCATTGAGACTGGCATTTTATTGTTACTATAGCATAAACTAAAATATCCTGACCAATACACTATCTTTTCTAATAAAGTGAAAAAGAAATAAAAGATTTCAAAATGTCAGTAAAAGGGGACATATGATTATGATAAAAATATATTTTAAATAAAAGTGATAAAATAAAATGTGTTCTGATGTCATCATTTCTTATGACTGAAAAGTATTCCATAGTATATATGTTCCAAAGCTTTTTAATCCATTTACAACAAAATGAATGGACCTTGATAACATTATACGGAGTGAAATAAGTAAAACAGAAAAAAACTGAGAACAGCATGATTTCATACATAGGTGGGACATAAAAGTGAGACTATGAGACATGGACAAGAGTGTGGTGGTTACGGGGTTGGGGGAGGGAGGAGAGGGTGGTAGAGGGGGGAGGGGAGGGGCACAAAGAAAACCAGATAGAAGGTGACAGAGGAGAATTTGACTTTGGGTGGTGGGTATGCAACATAATTGAATGATAAGATAACCTGGAGGTGTTTTCTTTGAACATATATGTACCCTGATTTATTAATGTCACACCATTAAAATTAATAAAAATTTTTAAAAATGTGTTATACAGACATATGAGTGTTTGTAAAGGATAAAGAATGAGTAATTTCACTTTGAAAAAATTCAATGTCCAGGCAACTGATAATTATAATTATCAAGTGATGACAATTCACAAAATGAGAATAAAGTACCATTAATTCAGAAGGAATATAGGAGTTTGAGAAATTAAAGGCTTATTATGTAAAATATCAAAGACAAAATTTTCATCTCTAAAATATAACTGGTATCTGATATTATCAATTCAACTACTGTATATAGATTACTCTTAGAAACAAAATATACAATACAGACTGATTTTGTAAATAGGTCCCTAATGATGTCTCTCTAGACATCATTGGGATAGAGTAGGCAACACTGTAAGTCTTTGAAGAACTCATTTACCAGACTATTTCATAAAAGTATATTCTGAACTTAAATATAACTTAGTCACTTTGAACTTAAAAACAAATGGAATTAACAAATAGCTTTTTGGAAGATATTGTATTTATAAACTAACGAGCATCAGTACACAGATATACTCATTTTAATTAAGAAATTTACAAGAAATTCTAAACTATTAATTTAAGAAGAAAAGAAGCTTATCTGTTCTCTTTTCTTTGTTTTTCTGCATTTGGCCTTCTTTTTTGCCATCTTCTTTTCATGCTTTGAAGTTTATTATCTTTTTTCTTCCATGCTCAAACTTTATTTTCTAACTTAATAGAGATCTTTGTAAAAGAAATTGAGAGCTACATCCAGCTAAGGGGGAATTTTGTGCAGGACGCTTAGCTACTCTTGGTTACAAATAGACATAAACATGTAATTTCTTTTTAATTTTACTTATTGATTTAAGACAGAGAGAGAGAGAAAAAAAAAACATCAATTTGTTGTTCCACTTATTTATGCATTCATTGGTTCATACTTGCATATGCCCTGACTGGGAATCAAATACTCAACCTTGGCTTATCAGGATGTCACACTAACAAACTGAAATACCCGACCAAGGGCCACAATATTTTCATAGCCTCCAAAACAAGAAGAAAAAGAGTTTTAAAAATAATTAAATTTTGTCCTGAAGTAAAACATCCACTGCAACACGTGCAATGTATCGTCATTCCATCTTGAACTGAATATCAACCAAGGGGTTGTCAATCATTTTTAAAGCACTTCATTCTGCCTGACACAGACCTCATCATCAGAAAGTTATTTATATTTAACCTGTATCTGTCTTGATATCAATTCCACTAGTCAGTGTTTCTTGTCTTAGCCAGAGGCCAAAGCAAAGGAAATAGCATAAACTGGCATGTTTATGTCAATGCCCTGTGGTCAGAATACCCAGCTTCAAATCCTGGCTCCACTAGTGTCTGTGGCCTCAGGAAAATTACTGAATTGCTTAGTGCTTAGATTTGTTTATCTGAAAGAAAGAGAAAATATGATAATATAATCAATAGGATATGTATAATGTTTATTTTAACTGAAATAAGGCATTTGTTATGGAGGCACTGAACACAATTGCTGCTACATAATGACCAAACAATAAATACTAGCTGGATTATAACCTCTCTTTCAAATTACAACTATTTGAATCTTTAAGGGTTACTCCATCTCTTATGTCTATTCTGCATGGTATGTCGATTTCCTTTATTATATATCTATTCTTTAAAGTTGTTATTTTGTGGAAGAGCAATTTGTATTACTAACAAGAGTTGTTATTTTGTGGAAGAACAATTTGTATTATGGAGCAAGAAAGAGGTCCAGACAGATTTTGGAGCATTTGAATAAATCACCAAGAAAGGGAACAGCAACGTGGCCTTCTGTGGGCATAGATAAAGACCTAGAAAATGATCATATTTCAGTAATCACACCGTATTCCAATTTAGTCACTCCCAGACAAAAACATGTAGAAATATTGCTCTTTGGCTCATGTTTATCTAATCCAAACAGATAATTGCTGTGCCTGGTATTCAGATTATAATTGCTTATAGTCATTTGCATTTTACTTTCTTAGGATGGTGCCAACAATAAAAATATATTTTATGCCTAAATGCTTTCCTTTCAGATTTTTTACCTCTTTCAGAAGAAGTAAGTAGTATATTACACAGCATTTGATAGACTTCAAATAAAACTTTAATTCTTATTTTATTGAAATATTCAAACAGTTAAGTGTTCATCAGCCCTGGCCTAACACAGCATCAACGTGAATCACTTCCACACCACCCCAACTAAAAACTAATTTTGTTTACTTTATCCCATTGCCTTTTATAACCTGAATTAATTTAATATAAACAAAGTTCATAAAATATTACATGGGGGAAAACTGTCTTAATGAAGGATCACTGATTTATATGAAATAAAAATTAATATATGCTAAACAATAAATTTACTCAAAAAACATAAAGACAGTAAAAGGAAATGAAGAGAATGAAGTGTCATGGAAGCCAACAGGAGAGTGTTTGAAGAAGATGGTCTGTCAATTAAAGTAGATTTCTGGTACAAGAGTAAATGAGATTTCCAATTTAACCTCAGCCAGTGGTGTTGGGAAAAGAGCTACACTATGTCCCTCCATAGAATTTGCTATGATTGGTATCATGGGTACCAGATTTTCATCTGTCATGTGGAAAATTCCATTTAAGTTATCTAAAATGTCTTAAATAATGTGTGTGGTCAGCATAATCCTGCTGGCATTCTTCCCTGGAATTGAACCCTTTATCTATCCTGCTCAAAGCATATGGTACTCGGGTGGTTATGCAGCTCTCGTTAACATGGTGGGTTGTGCAGGTGTGTCTCCGCTGTGAGAACAGGAAGCCAGTTAAACATAAGCCTTGAGTACACCGAAGGACATCCTTCATATTTCTCCTATCATCTTGGATAGGAGATGGATTTATTCATTTAGAATTGATTTATTAGAAAAGTAGTGAGCTGATGCTAAGGAAAGTATTTGCCATTGTTCTATTTATAAAATATCTGGGAAACTTTGTGGTTTAGGCTTATTATTCTCTAAAACTTTCTGTAATTGAGGAGCTTCTATATGATTTCTTTCTAAATGGTCATTTTAAATGTGTGAAATCAAAATATTTCACACCTTTAGAGTATTTCCACACATAAAACTTATACTAATTAATTACTTCTAGTAAGATATTTGTATCTTTGGAAAAGTTTGATTCAAAGGGGTAATAATTAAAGTGGAAAACAGGCTTTGTTTAAGATTTAGGAAGTATCATAAATGCATTTTGTTGGCAAAAAGTAAAACTAGTGCAATGTTAGAAGCTATTAAGCTTTAATATAAAAAATATGCTTCACCTTATGACTACTTAAAAAAATAAGGATGAGGTTAAGTAAAAGGGAAGGGGAAAATTAGAAAGAGGAAGAACTGGGGGAAAGAGAAGAAGCACAGAGAAAAGACACAGTAGAAACACAAACAGCAGGAGAGGGGAAGAGAGCTAAAACAAGGAGCTAGTATTTCTATAAAATAGAGTTAATTTGGGTCAAATTTGTCTTGTTTACTATAAATAAATCTAACAACCCAATTGTTCACTTGGGCAGTAGTCATCAAAATAAGTTTATATTCAGGTTTTAGTCCTTTTTGAAATTGTTTTCTATTCAAGAAGAGACTTCTCTCTGAATAGAATTCATTTATTTGATAAACTCTTTTAAAAGTACTCACTATGTGTCAGATATATAGGCATAGCTAGAGCAATTTATAGGCTGTGGAAAAAATATTATATGAGATTATAACTTTTTATTATTATTAAAGATGTTTCTATGAAAAACCTTATATTGGTTTTGGTAAATATAAATGAAATTTAGGCACAGACCCAAAGTCCTGAAAGCTTAAAATGGGAATGAAAAGTAAGACCCATTGTTTGGCTTACTCCTAACAGTAGCAAATCTTAAAGGCAATTTTAAAAAAGTAAACATGTGTAGGAAAAGGTCAATTTTTTTTTTTTTGGTGTGTGTGTGTGTGTGTGTGTGTGTGTGTGTGTGTGTGTGTGTGTTACTTCCAACTTCATGATGTCTTGTAGCAAATTCTGCTAAATTGTCAGTACTTCCCAATTAGATTCCAATCATAGAGAATTACTGCCTTTTAGAATCAAATTGTGCCTCCTATGAATCTTTGCAGACAGGTTTAGTTACTATTTATTCACAGCACTTTAAATGCTCTTTAGAAGACATTCCTTTTAAGATTATAGATTATCTCATTTTACATGTTCATTTATTAAGTGAAAAGATAAAAACTTCCTGGACTCTGTGTTTCTCCACAAAGAATTAGATACTTGATTAAATAAACCTATAAAATTCTGAAAGGTCATATGTGTAATATCAAAGATAACAGCAGCTAGGAGTGATCTATGAAGTCTCTTGTTCTTTGAAAATAAGCTCTATCATAAGAAGTATCAGATATAACTATTCAAAGCAAGATTCCTCCAAGGTTGCCTGAGTAGTTCTAAATAACCATCTCTCTTTTAATACTTGCTGAAAGATTCTTCATGACTTAGGATATGGTGGCTAACTTCACCATCATCATCAATTATTTGCACTACTTGACATCAAACATCAATGAAATCAATATGCAAAATAAACCACTGTAGAGGTTCTGTCTACTAGTTTGTTTAATGCTGGGCTTGCCAAATAACTGCATGTTCTAATAATCATTTTTAACTTCATATTAGTCATTTTATCCAGAGACACTATGTATTATTTCATTTCTAACCGCTACTAAAATACTGAAAATTAATGTCATGTGCTTTATTTTACACAGTATATGCACAAATCTTTACAAAATATATACATAAACATATTTCTGGGTTATTAGCTAAAGTGTTAAGATGTTATCAGACTAATGAAAACTTATCTGAAGTTATAAACTTTAAAAATCTTTTCCTTGGTTTTCTGGTATTCTTCCTCTCAGTCATTCTCCCAGATCTTAACTTTTCTACTCATTTCTCAAATCTAAGCTTTTGGGGTCCAAATGGAACCTTAAAAATCTTAAAGTTTGGGAAAAAGAGTGGTGGTGTGGGGAATGTTGTCAATGAAGCCAATTCAGGACAGAAGCAGGGGCTCTGGCCCTAAATCAACAGACAAATCCACAATAGCTCCCTGCTGCCTAGTCTGCCAACTTCCATCAAGCTAGAAGAGATTAAGATGTCTCAATAAACAATTTGGGGGCAGACTAAAGATGTGGCCAACTAGTAATTTTCACAAATGAATTATGGTAGCTATTCCATAAGTGCTTATTATACTTGAAAGATCAAATGATCAACATAAAATACAAAGGTTTTATAAATTTATAGGAATTTTGCAATGCATCATTCTCTGGCCCACTGCTGAAATTCAAATAATTTTTATATTTTATTTGGCTTTTTAAATGAGTTGTATTAAACAGTATTGAGCTTTCCATTCAAGATAGACATCAAAAACACATTGAAGTGCACACATTTTTAGTCAGTAAACAAATGAACAATTCTCATTTTGGAATAACATATGTAGCTGATTGCAGTATAGTATTATTACTTTCATGAGTATTTAAAAACAATTGTTTAAGTTATGACACTGAAAGATTTGTTTTGATGTAATCATATATATTTATTTTACATGAAAATCTACCCTAGTAAAAACCTCCGAGTGTTGATCAGTACACAGTCTGCCCTTTTTTTCTGAGATTCACACCACCTATAAGTGGTGGTCCCTTGGCAACCATCTTTTCTTCATGACCCCACACCATGGCCAGGCAGGGAAAAGCAAATTCAAGCCAAAGCAGTGGAAAGACGTCTGCAGAGAGGTAAGAAATGCTAGGTCATGGAGAAAAGAGAAAATAAAGGACTGAGCTCACCATCTACTCCTGCAATTAGTGCTCCTATGGCTTAGCTGATCCTGGATTCTGTGAAATGCCTAGTATTTGTCCACAAAATTCCCTTTCTAGTGTATACAATTTGATGGTGCATATCTGTTCATTTTAACTAAGACATTGTCCAAAAAGTTTTCATTTTTTCCAGCGGAATGACCTTAATTTTATTATGATCACCAATAGTTAAAAAAGGATAGACAATAATTTTATAAGTATTTACAAAACTACTTTGCCTTTAGATAAAGTATTAATTTAGTGAAACGAAGAATCTCCGATTGCCTCCATTTTTATTTTAACTTATGTTCCTTCTGTTTAGACCAAGACATGGTGTGATATCTCTTCCATACAGAAGAAGGAAAGAATGGATTGACCAACAATTTAAACTTGTCAAGACATATTTCTAATTTAAATGAAAACACACACACAAAAGAGCTGATTTTACTTAAAGCATAGCTGACATATACTGAGCACTTAGTATCCCTCAAGTTCTGCTCAAAGCATGTTCCATACATTGTCTCATTTAGTCATCACACGCCCATAAGGTCAGCTCTCTTACTGTTGCCATCTCACCAATAGAGAAAAGAAGGCATTGAAAAGTTGCCCAAGATTATATATCTGGAAAGTGTTAGAGCCAGAATTCAATCCCAAACAAAACTGCTTCAGAACCCTACTATTAGACACCACATTATACATGTTAGACACTATGAGGTCACAAATAATCATAAACTTTTTTTAAAGGTATAAATACTTACTTTCTCCTTGAAAAGAATCACTCACCAATAGCCTTGTTCTTAAATTCCTTAGTCCACTAGTTTTTTAACCTCTGTTTGATAAAGATTTCAATACCTTAATAATAACTTACATTCTTTCTTTAATAATATAAAAGTTTCACAAACTTTATTAACCCTCAGAACCTTGTCAGGAAGTTCCAAGAAATACTATTATCTTCTTGTGACAAATAAGGAGAATACAGTTCAGAAAAATTAAAAAACTAGCTTAAAGAGAAGGGAACTAATATTTATTGAGAACCTATTGTTTTCAGAACTCTGCAAAGGACTTTTCAAATAAGATATCTCGTTCAGTTACAGTAATAACTACATAAGGTTTGCATGATTTTTGTTTTATATCAGAGAAAACAAAGGTTCCTTGCGGTGCAACTACTGAGAGCCAGAGCTAGAATTCAGGCATATCTGACTCCATTTTCCAGCAATGATTTATGGAGTACCTTTCAATATGTGCCGAGCACTGTGCTATCTGCCCCGTACATCAGATGGGAAAGTATAAAAAGAAATGAAACAGAACCTGGTTTCAAGATAATATCTCATTCTCATGATCAATAAAATGGTGCCTCATTTTCTCCGTTGTCTTTATCCCTAAGTTATGTGACTATGAAGTCTCAGGATAAGAAACAGACTGATTCAATCTACCACTTACTAAAAATTATCTCAGTCTTCAGAATCAAGAGAAGACAAGAAGAGAAAGTTAGAGGGTGTTAAAAATTCAGCACAGGCATTAAACCTAAAAGAGAAGGTTAGTACAAAGAAAATGGTAGAAAGAAGGAAAATGAGAAGCTGAAATAAGTATTGCAAAAATAATTTTGGTTTTGGAGAGGAAGGGGTTCAAATTTTATCTAAAGAGATGCTCTTCTCCTTCTTTCATCCTCTCTTTCTATTCACTGTTCTTAACCAAATGTAAAGGAATTAGGGCAAGGGTCAGATTCAAATAGATAATATAATAACTGGCTCTCTGCCCTAATGACCATTTTAAGTATAAAAAAATGATATACCGAAAGGTAGTCTATTATTTCATGTGTTTAATACTTAAATAAGAACAATAAAAGAGGTACACAAAACTAGATTACAAAAAAGAGTTTTAAAATATTAATTAATAACTGACAAAAAACAATAAAATTGTTATTTAAGATACTTCCATACTGCTTCTTGACTGGCATCCTCACTTGCAATTTTTTTCACCTATGGACAGAATGAACATCACTAAGGGCGCTTAGAATACACTATTGAGCAGATGAATGTTAAAAAAGACTAAGGGATGTGAATTTGTGATTTCCACATTGGGCAGCTGCCTTAGAGAGAACCCTGATTACAAAGTGCCTTTTAACAACCGGTTTGCTGAACTCAACAAAAAACTAGGCATTGGTTCTGCAGAATCAGTGCAAAACGGCTGAATCCCACCACTGAATGGGAAGGTAAGGAGCTGAACATCAGGCTAAAGGTCCTGGTGGAAACTCTGATCATTTACATACTGATAGACAGTTACATAATGGCATTCTTCATTGAAAACATCACTGTTTGTTTTTTGCTAAAGTAGATAATGGCTATGTAGCCAGGAAACGGTGGTCTAATAGATATGTAGCCAAGAAATGGCACTCTGAAGCAAATACCACAAAGACTTCCCTTCTTCCACTATGGACATGTCATGTAACACTGGGTCTACAAACAAAATAGCTTCTTTATACCTATTTAAAATAACACCTTAATAGCATTGCCTAGAAAAAAACACTCCCCAGCCTAAAATTGAAAAAAAGCATAAAGAAGAAACTCACTGCTGTATCACTTAAATTATTTTTATGTGTGTATTTGTTCATCTAACCTTTCAGAGTTTATCTCTGGAAAATATTACACTCTAAAAATTCCAAGAATTAATGTCATCTTGATAAAACTATGAAAGCCTTTTAAATAGTCCAAAAATGATTTATAGCTAGTTTGTCTTCTATCTGGACAAGTAATAAGTGAACTATTTACACAGTAGCTACTTTCTTCATTCATCTGGTTTGGATCAAATTAATCCTACTTTTGGATGAAAGTTATGAATTTAATGTCTATGATGCACAATGGTATTAACTAGATATTACATAATTGCATTCATTTATGCTTTTGATTATTTCTTTCTCTTCAACATCATATATATATTTCTGCTCATTAGTAAGAGAATTGTAACTATTTTATTCCATATGATAAATCAGCAGAGATAACTAATCTCTAAATGGGGACAGTTGTTCTCTGAGAATGACTGATTTAATCAGCACGGGAGTTTTGACCTGCTCCATTTCAGACCTGGGCCAATTCACCTCTCCTTAGGCAATCTGGTGGCCCCCCGCTCCCAGGAGGTCACCATATTGATGCCGAACCTAGAGCGGACACCCGATCCGCATAGCACACTACAGCCCAGAACTCCTGGGCTCAAGCGATCCTCCTGCCTCAGCCTCCGGAGTAGCTAGGACTATAGGAGCGCACCACGACGCCCAGCGAGGATGACTGATTTGAATAGATAATGACCCCACCAGTGTAGCTGTCTGTGATTGACCTTGCCAGGACAGCCTCACCATGGTGCCTAGAGCAGCACTTAGCTCCCACTGACCCATGCTCACTCCTCCTGCCACCCTGTAAGTGATGCTTTCTGCTATTAATTATATGTGAGAAATCAGCAGCTTGAACTTCCTAAACAACTCGCTGCAATGTACATTTTTCAAGGTATCTTTTTAAAATCTAACTAGGAAATCAAAATAAACATTTTAAAGAATATAATTGTAAGGTGACATTGGAAAGTCATTATCATTCGGCTAAAAATAGTACTTTGCACTCAACTAGACATGCATTATGCATATCTTTGTTGTGTCAAGCTGTCCTCAATCTGAGATTTATATAGATATCTATCATAATATTTGTGTTTCAAATATAAATCAGTGATGACTAGTAACCAAAGAAAATGTTTTAGAAAGACATGATAATGAAATATTTTTTTCCTAAAATACTGAGCTCATTATTTATTAATCCTGTGTGAGGCAAGAAGCCAGGAAAAAGGACTTGTCACTACAACTCTTGGGAACTCTGATAAATATGATCAGTGCAAAGATATCGCCCAAGCTGCAGATGAGCTCAGCCTTTTTTGTTTTTCTTTTTTTATTTCCTTCACATTTGGTCTTTCACCCTGTCCTTATTCCTCTATCACTGAGATTATGTCAAAAATAAATGAATGAGGACAGGGATGAAATGATTTGCAAATTCCTTCTTTGGTTGATTCTAGTTTTGAAAAAATATATGTTATTTAGTCCTATTAATATTGTTGCTGTAAAGTTATAATTAACTACCTGACCCTGGAAAAGAAAATTGCTTCTCTGCAATTGCTAAATAGTACTAAAGGCATCTTTTATTCAACAAGCAAACTTGTTGAATAAAAGCAAATAAAAAGAAAATGGGCCACATGCTATTCCTTTGAGGGTAAATGGACAATCTAAAATTGATTAATCAGAAACAGTGACAAGGACTATGTAAGACAGGAAGTCTCTGTTTTTATTTGTATTGTGATTAACACATCAATTTGTTATATTGCTGAAATTCCATACTTTCATCTCAGTTTTTCAAAAGCAAAGGATATATTTATATATTTGTAAAATCAGGAAAATAATATTTTTCCCCTTGTAGAAAAACTAAAAGAATTTGACCAATTAATAAAGAGAAACAGAGAGAAGGTCATGACTACAAAGTGCATTCTGACCTCAAAGTGCCAGAATGGGTAAAATAATCATTTATTTTTTTACTGCTGGCACTCACACATGCCCAGGCTTGATGCCTTATCTTCCAGGATGCCAGAACTGTCCTCTTTAGCATTCCTCGGACACTCCTACCAGCCATTTATTCTATATACCTGAATTTGTCTTTGGCTCTCCTGATCTGGGTCCACATCCTTTTCATACAACTTTGCTTACTACCTACTCTCTCAATTTTAGAAAGAGCTAGGTGATCTATGATAATAGCCATCTCATCTCATGGGTTACAAATGACCAACTTTGCAATCCAGTGTCCATGTAAGACCCAAAACCATCAGGTGGCACCAAGCAAGCCAGGGGAGCTGCAGTATCCCAGAGGTGGGTGTCAAAGTCTGAACAGAGTGAGGAAGGTGACTGTGTAGGAGGGCTGCCTAGTGTGGAGTGTCGGGGTCCAAGTGGAGTGAGGAAAGTGCCCACATGAGGGGGGGCAGGGACAGTTGTGCTGTGTTAGAGCCCAGAATAGAATGAGGAGGCATCTCTGCAGAGGAGAGGCAGCACCAGCCGTGCAAGGTTGGTTCCAAGCAGGGGGCTGATTAATAAGTAAATCTACTTATTTAGGATGCTAGTCAGATTTCTCACTGTGGAGGATATTTAAGATCTATTCTCTTAGCAACTTTCAAGTATATAATACAGTACTGTTAACTATAGTCACCATGCAGTGCATTAGATCTCTAGAACTTATACATCTTATAACTAAAAGTTTGTACCCTTTGACCAATATCTCTCCATTTGCCCCACCCCCAGCCACTGGAAATCACCGTGAGGTGGGGTTATTTTAGATTTCGCGTAAGTGAGATCATACAATATTTGTCTTCCTCTATCTTATTTCCCTTAGCATAATGTTTTCAAAGTACATCCACATGTCACATGTCAAAAATAGCAGAATTTCCTTTGTGTGTGTGTTTTTATGGCTAAAAAGTATTCCATTAGCTAGACAGATCACATGTTTCCTTTGTCAATCAACATTTAGATTGTTTTTATATCTTAGCTATCGTAAACAATGTTGTAATAAATATGGGGGTGCATATATCTCTCTGAGATAGTTATATCATTTCTTCCAGATATATACGGGGAAGTGGAATTACTGAATCATATAGCAGTTCTATTTTTAGTTTTTTGAGAACTCATCACACTGCTTTCCATAATGGCCATACCAATTTACATTCTCTCTAACAATGGGTTTCTTTTTCTCCATATCTTCTTGTCTTTTTAATGATAGCCATTCTGACAAAGGTGAAGTGATATCTCACTGTAGTTTCGGTATGAATTTCTCTGATGATTAGTGAAGTTGAGCACTTTTTCGTGTATTTGTTGGTTATATGTGTGCCTTTTTTAGAAAACACCCATTTTTTAATCACATGGTTGATTTTTTTTGTTATGGAGTTATATTAGTACATTGTATGACTTAGATATAAGCTCCTTATCTGATGTACAGTTTGCAAATATTTTCTCCCATTCTGTAGGTTGCCTCTTCTTTTGTTGATTTTTCTTTTGATGTACTATAGCTTCTTTGGGCCTCATATACTTTCATTTCTTCATTTTCACTTTTGTTGTTTTGTGCTTTTGGTGCTAGATCCAAAGGAAAAAAAAATCATTGCCAAGACTAATGTCAAGGGTTTCTTTTCTTGTGTTTTATTATAGGAGTTTTATAGCTTCAGGTAAGTCTTTAATCCATTTCAAGTTAATTTCTTGTGAGTAATATAAAATAGGAGTCTACATTTTTTTATTCCTAGTTTTCTCAACACCATTTATTAAAAAGCTTGTCTTTTCCTCACTGACCATTCTTGTCCCAAAGGGGATTATTTTTAAAGGGCCCCAGAAGCAAACCTCATATCCACAGAAGTGACTAAGCTGGAGACAAGTCAGGCATCAAAATAAATATTTACAGCCATGAATTATAACACATTGAGCAAAACAGAGACCATAAATTTATACTAATATAATTAAGTAAATTGAAAGTTTTATGAAGAATAGTATATTTACATAGTTCCAAGCTACCTTTCTTAAAATATTTATTACAAATGGAAAAGGAATAGACTTTACAGTGGTGAAACCTAGCAGATACCACATCACACCAATAATAAAAGTAAATATCATCAGCAATAGGAAAACTTAAAAATATTTTGCTACCTGATAGGAGGCAGTTGAAAGAATATAGCAGCCCTGGCCAGTTGGCTCAGTGGACAGAGTATTGGCCTGGCATATAGATGTTCTGAGTTTAATCCTTGGTCAGGACACAAAAGAGAAATAACCATATGATTTTCTCCCTCTTCCTTTCCCTCTACTCTTTCTCTTCCCATCCTGCAGCCAGTGGCTCAATTGGTTCAAGTATTGACCTCAGGTGCTGAGGATGGTCTGAGTACAGAAGCTTCAGGTGCTATAAATAGCTTGGTTGATTTGAGCATCAGCCCCAGACAGGAGTTGCTAGGTGTATCCAGGTTGGGGTACATGCAGAAGTCTGTCTCACTATCCCCCCTCCTTTCACTTAAAGAAAAAAAAAGAAGAAAGAATATAGCACAACTTCTCTCATATTACTGCCAAATACACAGAATCTGAATCTAAGCAAAAACATTACCTAAATCCAACTTGAGGGACATTCTACAAAGTAACAAAAAATTTAGATGTAACAAAGTCATAAAAAACAGGAAAGACTATGAAATTCTTTCAAGTTGAAGGAGATTGGGAGACACAACTAAATATATCATTTATCTATAAATTACCGTTTCATTACAAAGAACATTGGGATAACTGGAAAACATAAATGGAGTCTGAAGATTAGATTGTAATAAAGTATCAATGTTAGCTTCCTGACTTTGATAACTACCATGGTTGTATCCTTGTTTGTAGAAAACACACACTAAATAATTTGTGATAGACTATCATATCAGCAACTACCAGGTTTTAAGTGTGCATTTCTATCATACACAATTTGTATATTGCATTGCATGCCCACCATTCAAAGTCAAATAACTTTCCATCACCATATATTTGGCCCTTTTTATCCTTTACTATTCCATCACCCTCTTCCCTCTAGTAACCTCTGTATCTATGAGTTTCAGTTTTATATCCCACATAGGAGTGACATTGTATGGTTCTTAACTCCTAACATTTTATCACTGAGTCATTTTTATTTCACTAGATAATATGTGATATTTTCATTAACATTATATGTGTTTTTTAAAAAAATAAAATTTCTCCACATTTTTAGAAGAAACTCTCTGGAATTATGTGGCAACCAATTGACTTTAAGATGAAAGGAAGACCAAAACTTTAATATTTAAGTTATAGAATTCCTAATAAAGATTAGAGCTAAGGAAATACCCACTGAAATAAATAATTAATAGAAAGATATAGTAAACATTGTTAGTAACAAGCTTACAGATTACTTACATTGTATAGTTTTATGATCAAATTTCTCTCTTTTTTTTAGATTTTATTTATTCACTTTAGAGAGGGGGGTGGAGAGAGAGAGAGAAAGAGAAGGGGAGAGGAGCAGAAAGCATCACCCCCATATGCGCCTTGACCAGGCAAGTCCAGGGTTTCGAACTGGTGACCTCAGCATTCCAGGTTGACGCTTTATCCGCTGCACCACCACAGTTCAGGCCTATCAAATCTTTTGTTTTCTAGGAGTACCAAAAATACATTAAAGCGTGTTATGTACAGATATTTACTACTTGGAGAAAGTTATGATTTATATTTTGGTAGAATTGCACAATGAGAAATAAATGACAATGTAGGTAAGTGGGGGGGGGGTGGAAAAATAAATGGTTAGAATTAGAATAAAATGTTAACAGCATTAGGCTAGTTGCTGTTAAAACACACACACAAAAAAAATCAAAAATTGTTTTCCTGAGGTTAGCTAAGTGACTGGAAATGAGGAAACTGTCTGAGCCAGATCCAAATAAAAATCTTTGTGTCCAGACTCAATCTGAGAGCTTCCTTTTTCCTTTTTTGCCAAAGATTTTATAAAAAAAAAAATAGGAAGCTATATGGTATGTTAAAATATCTGTTATTCTTCCTTTAAAATGTGACATTCAAAATAATTTATTGTACCATTCCACTCAGAAATAAACAAATTTAGTTCTCACCTTACTCACATT
Organism: Rhynchonycteris naso; assembly: GCA_037038555.1. Lineage (NCBI taxonomy): Eukaryota > Metazoa > Chordata > Mammalia > Chiroptera > Emballonuridae > Rhynchonycteris > Rhynchonycteris naso. The sequence continues at coordinate 35,569,938 of CM073000.1, read as the reverse complement.
TGTTTTCAAAAGCAGGTAAAAGAGAAGTAAGGAAAAAAGAGTTCACTTGAGCAGATATGTATTTCTAAGAAAACTTTGAAAGGCATTCAAGTTTATATATAAATTTAATTAATTTTTATTTGACAATTAAATGTAAAATATTGTGTTATTTAAAAATATTTCACATCTAGAATAAATAACACTCGAGAATTTAAAATATTTACACTATGAACTATAAAAATATTAAAGATCTCTTCATTTATAAAATATTTTTCTTACTGGCATCATACAGCCGGACTCTCCAATTGGGAACTTAGGAAATTATTCAAGTACAAATTCCCCCTCATAAATTCTGGCTGCCTTCACAGAAGACTTTCAACAAAAGTGCTATCAATTTTTACCTCTCCTTCATTCCCATGCTGTTTTAGAAAAACAAAAGAAGAAAGGAAAAATAATCTAAAGATTAAATGTTCCACAAATTTACACTTAGAATTAAAACAAGAACATTTGGGACCACATAATATACCTCCTTCATCCCACCCCCAAATCTCAAGAAAATTGGAAACAATTATTGTTGTGCATAAAAAGACACACCTCATCTCTTAAACATTTGCAGGAACACAACCTGTCTTTTAAAAGAGTGAAAATTAATAGTATATTTGTAGTTTTACAGCCTTTTGGGCTGTATCACCCGTGGCTTTGCTGTGGCAGCGTTGGAGGGTCACTAGTGTATGTGGGACTCCCTCACCTTGCCCTAGAATGCTTCGATCACCCTTCCCCTTTGCTTAGTGGATATTTGCAATGACACTGTGTTTGTTACTCCTCTTGTGAAGGCTTCCGAATCTTTCTGAATAAAAACAGAACATTGAGGGAGTTTTTACCATGTTCTCAGAGATGAACAGTTCATTACAAATACTAAAGTACTGTTGAGGGCTTGACCAAGCCATGGCACAGTGGCTAGAGATTCAGCCTGGGAGGCAGAAGACAGAGGTTTGAAACCCCTAAGATGCTGGCTTGAGCTCTGGCTCATCCAGCTTAAGCACGAGGTTGCTGGTTTGAGTATGAGATCATAGACATAACCCCATAGTTGCTAGAGTCCAAAAGTCACTGACTTGAAGCCCAAGGTTGTTGGAGCTCAAGGTCACTGGCTTGAGCAAGGGATCACAGGCTCAGTTGCAGTCCACTGGTCAAGGCACATAAAAGAAAGCAATCAATGAACAACTAAGGTGCCACAACTCATCTCTCTCGCTTCCTGTCTGACTGTCCCTATCTGTCTCTTGTTTTTTTATATATAAAAAAGTATTTTTGAAGAAAACATTCTTGCCTGTAGAAACTAGTTATAAAAGATCTTATTGTTCACTTCCTTTATCTGGTACTTTCAAAGATTTGTTTTACTTAACTAATAATATTGTTGTTATTGCAATGTTAATTTTAAAATTTAATATTCAACTTTTAGTGAGATCAAAATAACATGCCAGCCTGACCAGGCGGTGGTGCAGTGGATAGAGCGCCAAAGTGGGATGTAGAGGACCCTGGTTCGAGACTCGGAGCTCACCAGCTTGAGCATTGGCCCATTTGGCTTGAGCGAAGGCTCGCCAGCTTGGACTCAAGGTCGCTGGCTCCAGCAAGGGGTTGCTTGGTCCGCTGAAGGCCCGCAGTCAAGGCACATGTGAGAAAGCAATCAATGAACAACTAAGGTGTCTCAAATGGCAACAAAAAACTAATGATTGATGCTTCTCACCTCTCCATTCCTGTCTGTCTGTCCTTATCTGTCCCTCTCTGACTCTCTCTCTCTGTCCCTGTAAAAAAAAAAAAATATATATATATATATATATATATATTTATAGCAGGCCAGCATTTGGTGGAAGAAGAGCCCTAAATTTATCAACAAAGGCAATTGGTATATCTTTAGAGCAAGTTACCGGTGACATTTACAGTCACCAATGTCGAACGGGTGTTCTAAGGGGATGCTCTTAATTGCTCCATTTTATTAACTCTATACAATCTGCTTTATGTTAATAGATTTTTAAAAAAAGGCTTCAAAGGAAAATCTAAGTAAATTTAGACCCTTTCTTTCAATACTAATTAAAATGTTTCCTTTAGAACAGTAGGTTTTTATTTATTTGGACAACTAATGAATAATATTCTTACTTTCTCTAGGAAGTTAGTGAAAGTGCTTAAATATCTAAAGTAAAAACTACAAGAAAATAAGCATTAAAATACCACTTCAATGGATGTATTGTAGCAAAATCAATTACAGTCTTCAGTGAGACTAGATACCATGACCTGAAAAATTATATATTTCAACAATGAGAAAATATTTTAATTAAAGAAAATATTCAGGCCATGGCCAGGTGGCTCAGCGGTATAGTGTCAGCCTGGTGTGTGGAGTTCCAGGTTCAATTCCCAGCCAGGGCACACAGAAGAAATGCCCATCTGCTTCTCCACCCTTCCCCTTCTCCTTCCTCTGTATCTCTCTCTTGCCTTCCCGCAGCCAAGACTCCATTGGAGCAAAGTTGGCACAGGCGTTGAAGATGGCTCCATGGCCTCCACCTCAGGTGCTAAAAAAAATGGCTCTGGTTGCAACGGAGCAACGCTTCAGATGGGCAGAGCATCGCCCCCTATTGGGCTTGCCAGGTGGATCCCAGTCGGGCACATGCAGGGGTCTGTCTCTCTGCCTCTCCACTTCTCACTTAAGAAAAATACAAATTTTATATATATATATATATATATATATAGATATATTCATATTTTAATAAAATTATACCAAGCTACATCAAACCTTTTTCTTTGCCATGCTTTATTTAGTATGTGTAGTGAGCCATTCATCTTAAGATGACAGTAAGAAATGCTGTGTTTTAATCATAGAAAGAGAAAATGCATAAATTAAAACAATTATTTTTCTACGAAATGTAAGATGTTAATTCCTAAATGGAAAAATAGCCAGTTTCCTAAAAATTTGTGTTATCCTATGAATATTATTTGTTAATTCTTTAAAGACCTATAACTATAGATTTATTTTTACTGGCATTCAGTTGTATAAGACAGAAGGTTGTTTTTGTAGATAATGGCATTCCAGTTTTATTTTATTTTACCTTTTAGCAAGCAAGAGAGAGAGGCAAGAAGGGAGAGAGATGAGAAGAATCAACTCGAAGTTCTGTCACTTTAGTTGTTTATTGATTGCTTTCTCAACCATGCCTTGATGAGGTCAGGGGACCTCCAGCCAAGACAGTGAACTCTCGCTCAAGTTAGCAAACTTCAGTTTCAAGCCAGTGAGTGACCTTTGGTTTCAAGCCAGTGACCCCAGGGTTATATCTATGATCCCACGCTCAAGCCAGTAACCCCATGCCCAAGGTGAGCACACACTCAAACCTGATGAGCCTGAACTTGGGTCCTCAGCATCACAGATTGATGCCCTATCCATTGTGCCACCACCAGGTCAGGTGGTATTTCATGGTTTTAAGGGAGTATTTTTTTTATTGAAAAATTTGGTTATTTAAAATGAACAAAATATATACAATAAGCCCTACCTTTTACTAACTCTAATATGATTAATTTCTCTGGGCTCCAGGTTTCTCACCTATAAAGTGGAAATAGTGATAAGCAACACCATAAGGCTATATATAAAAATAAATTTATAAAGAAACAGTTCTGCTAAAATATATAAAGTTAGACATTCTTCATAACAAAACTGCATATTACCACTTTAAGAATATTGAAAACACATGGCTGGCATTATAACTTTAAAAATTTGGGGGTATTGTCTCATTCAGAAATAGAGGTAAGATTTCATAGTTTTGAAAACATCAAAGAATGGGTGGATTTAGGAGTAATATAATGTATTGATTTATATAACTGGTAGTTATAGACCACTAAAAGCAGATCTATACAATGAACCAATTATATGAACATTTTCAAAAAATTACAACTCATTTAATGCTATAATTGTCTTTTTTCTATCTAGATATTTTGACCAAAATATACCCTGCAATAAATTATCTAATGTAAATACATTGTTAATGCCATTTTTTTTACTAATATAATATTTGCTTGTTGTTTATTATGGTTGTTGGATTACTGTTGAAATGATAGAAGATATGTGTCCCTTGATCTACAAAGTATTTCAAAGAAAAATAGAAAATATTTTAAAATTCTGTTTTCTTCATGTAGTTTCTTAATCATGTAGTTTGCCTATTCCACAATGAAAATAAAAATTTTTAAAGTACACCTAAGATTTTTAGTTTCTATTTTTAATTTTTTCCCTTACTTAGAAGCGACTCTGAAGGAAACTGTGGAGGAGATTTATTTTGTTTTCTTCCTAGTTTCCTTTCCCGTATGTGATGACACTATTTATCCACAGGCGCCAGGGAATGTTTTTCACATAGTGGTGAAGGATTTACATTGACCATCCACACTCTTTCGCCACACTTTTTGTGGATAGTATTCTGCGCTCACTGGACTCCAGGCTAATTAGTAGTTTTGCACCAAAGCTGAGTTAAATGAAGTGTTCCACCTGGACATTTCACTCACTGAGTCCCAGGTAAAACAAAAGTAGGGTTGTTTTTCCCTTGATCATTCTTCCTAACCCTTCTAACAAACCATCAATGTGCCTGAGCAGTAAGTGCTCTAGGAAAGTTGTGTTTAATTCTTTCTGTCCTCTTCTCTGTAGGCATGACTAGGAGGCCAACATATAAGGCAAAACACTTCAAGTAATAATGTATTTTAAAAAGTCAGCCTAGGAAGTACAAAATCCATACAAGTGACTAAGAGTATCTTTAATATTCTTTAGGTAACTTCACACTTGAGTTGTATACCCTGTCCTATATTATGCTAGAGCCACCCTTGCTTCATGTTGGCTTCTATCCTTTACTTTAAAAAAGTCCATATTTTTAATTCAATTGTTTAATTTTTAATTTTCCAACAATTTACTCATTGGGGAACTCATATATTTCTGAAGTCCTTACTTAAATAATTATTTAGTCAGTTGAACTGTTCAATTAATTGACTTTATGAAGAGTAGGGCAAAGTAAGTTTGCAGTTATGAGTATGGGAAACAGAGTTTATTCTTGTATTATTTATTATTGCATTATTTTCCATCTGAATTACTGTAAACGTACTTTTGCCCAACCTGGTATTTTCAAGTCACAAATTCCAAAAACAGTAGAAGCATTATTAAATAACCTACTTCTCATCTCTGTCAGAAGATATTGACTGTCTTACCTAAAAACTTGATTTTTGTCATGTTAATCTTTATATTTTGGGAAAATATAAGCAAACAGTTTATTTTCTACCTTAGGATGAAATCACTTGATTCCTTGATTAGAGAATATATTTTTTCATTTTTTCCTATGTACATTTTGCACATTTCAGCATTGTATTTAATGCTCCTTGTAGAAAAGAAAGACAATTTTTTCTTTAACTGTAAAATAAAAGAAAATATTCAAGACTAAAGTTAAAAGACAGTATGTTGTCACAGACATGATAATATAAAAATACTACACTAGTCTAATTCATTATTTGCCTACCATAATATTCAATTTCTTTCTTTTTTATTCTTTTTTAAGTGAAAGGAGGGGAGATAGAGAGACAGACTACCACTGGGGTCCACCGGGGAACACCCGTCTGGGACCAGTACTCCAATCAACCGAGCTATCCTCAGCACCAGGGGCTGACACTTGAACTAAGCGAGCCACTGGGTGTGGGAGAAGAGGGAGAGAAGAGGGAGAAAGGGGAGGAGAGCAGCAGATGGTCACTTCTCTTGTGAGCCCTGACTGGGTTGATGTTCAATATCTTAGAGAGGAAATTCCTAAGATGTTGAATGACATAAATGTATATGATCTTTTAATTGAACTTTTATATGTTTTACTGGTAACATTATATAACATTAAGACTAAACAAAATAAAGTAAGTTTGTTCAGTACCCTTAATTTTAAATTATTAAAATGTACTTTACCTTTTATATTTTAGTTACCATATTTACTAATCTTTAATTTCATAAGTAAAATCACTTAAATTAGTTACAATCAGAAGATTAATAGCTTCTTTTTTTGAAAACTTTGTAGCAAACTTAAATACAGAAATTTGCAAGTATAATACACAAACTTTTTTTCTTGATGCTGAATAATTTGAGAATTACATTATACAAATTAGATGCAAAACCAACTTTTATTTCATTGGTGAAAATGCATTATACAAAAGTCTGAAAGTACTGAAGTCTCTGCACGTTCCCTGATCTTGAAAGTGCACATCCTGCAATTTCCCAGCCCTTGCAATGCCCTACAGCACGATCTGCCCAAATGTGAATGAAGCCTGGGGAGCCATAGAATGTCTTGAAGCTGGTCAAATACAGATGACAGTGGCAAGAGCACTTGGACCATCCCAAAGTGTGATTAGCAGACTGTGGAATTGCTTTCAAGAGACTGGCACAGTATAAAAAAGATGAGGGTAGGGTTGCCCATCAGCCACAACAGCAAGAGACCACCACTACTTGACCTTATTGGCAAGAAGGAACAGGCACAGCAATGCAACAGAGCTGTGGGGACAGTTTCTTGCTGCCACTAGATGATGGATATGCACCCAGACCATACAAAATTGGCCGCAACATGTTGGACTGCATGCCCGGCGACCAACGGTATCCATTCTGTTATCTGCTGAACACCGTAGAATCCGCAGAAGGTGGGCTGATGAGCATCGTCATTAGACCTGTGCTGAGTGGTCTACCATTTTCTTCTCTGATCAGTCACAGTTCAGTCTACAGCCTGACAATCATCGTGTCCTGATCTGACGTGAACTAAGAACATGGGAGAATCCACGTATCATGCAAAAAAGGGTTTCCTTTGGTGGTGTTGGAATCATAGTATGGGCTGGCATCAGATTTGGTGGTTGTACCAACCTCAATGTCACCAGAAACAGATCACTGATTGCTGTCAGATATCGAGATGAGGTCCTGCACCCTATAATGGTATCCTTTGTTAGAGCAGTTGGAAACAACTTTCTTCTCATGGACAATAATGCAAGGCCACTGTGCACATCCCATCAACAACATGTTTCAGTAGGTAGGAATCGAACACATGGTCGCTTCTCCTATGTGCCCTGACTAGGACATCCACACACTGAGCCTACACTCTATCCTCGGAGCCAACTGGACAGGGCATGTACTTCTTAAAGAATCTTTTGCTCTTATTTTTTAGTTCATTAATTCAATCTTCAGGTGAGTTCATTCAGCTATTCATCCTATCTTAAATGTTTATGTCAACAACAATATGTTTATTTCCTAAATCTGTGATTAATTTTCCCATAACTTCTTTTCTAGTTCCATAAATGCTATATTTTCACTTTGTCTTTGAGAATATTAAATATATTTATTATAGCGTTCTGGTTTGTCTATTAATGGTTCCCTGAGTTATAGGTAAGTCTTTTTATGTGTATGCTTTTTAGTGACAGTTTTGTCTCTCTTATGTGTTAGGCTATTAGAAGTTTGGAATCATGATAGGTCCTAGTCAAAAAGCTGGATTTAGCCAAGGCTTTAGATTCAACTTCTAGCTTACAGAAAATATAAGAGATAGAAGAATAAATACTACTCCTGAGGAAGTCATCAGTCAAATCCTGGAGGTATGAAAAAAACAAATTACCTATATAAATCCAAGTCTCAGAATGTGCTTCTGTGGCAAACACAACCAAAGATAATAGTGAAAAAATGAACATGCATCTGAGTAGTCTCCCTATCCCACAGTCTGCTGGGTACTTTCCAGCCAGATCCTGATTGCATTTGTTGAAACAATGACTGGTTTCAAAAGTTTCGGGGTTAGCACTCAAGGTTTCATCAGGAAAACATAAAATATATCGATATCAAACAGAAAGGGCTTGAGTGTAGGGAATTAGGGGGTTACACAACCATGAGAAGAAAGACTGGGAGAGCAAAGGTCAGGGAAACTGCTGAGAGTGTATGAAATTAAGACATGTCCAAATCACCATCACAGGAACTTTCCTGGAAACTACCATAAGCCTCATGTCTGTTGATTGTTCACCTGCACATAGTTGCTGCTAGAAAACAATGTTGTGGGTTTTATTTTTATTTTTTTACTTCTTTTTTGACTTCTAAACTGGGTCCTAGTGTTTCCCATCAATAGAATCTAACTGAAATATTTGGGGTAAAGAAATCTGGATAATAGTCTCACAGGCTTTCCCCATTTCATGCGGCAAACACAAGGGAGTAAGGATGAGGCCCAGCGGATCTCATGCTGGGACACTGTTAATTCATTAGACTCCTACACTCTACAAGCCATTTTCCTGACTATCTATTTGATGAAAATCCAAGCATCTCCAGGAAAGACAAGCCTGTTCCACAGACTGTTCATATACAAACCCATGAAGTAACGATTAACAGAAATTTCACCGGCTGACACATATCATGCCACAATTCTAATCAATGTCCAACCACCAGCATCTAGGTATTTATTAGAAATCCTGTAAGAAAAACTTCAATAAATAAAAAACATGTCGAATACATAGTAATCATTTTCAAGGCTTTATAGAAAAATATCCATTATTCTAATAGCTAACAACAAAGTATTATTTATTATATACAAAAACTATAAGTGGCTTTAGAGAAAATGCAATTACATATCTAGAGATGGAAAGAGCCTAGAAAAGGATGGCTTCCTTTCAAGGCTTTAGCTCTAAATCTTAAAGATTTACAAATTTCAAATATCCAAATTCTTAATCAAACACACCCTCTTTCTTTTAATTTCCAAAAATGCACATCAAAATTTTTGGCAATAAAATAGCTTAATGGTTATTATTACTAAAAATTCATTTCAGAAAATATCTGGCTGGAAGAGTTTCTCTCTACATGACCTCAGCATTCTTGCAGTTCTGTAATTGATACCCTTTTGCCCATGTACATACATTAATGACCATCCAGTAGAAAAATTTAAATACATAAAAGTATATAATTGCTTTTCTGTTTCACTATGTAAATATCATAATATGCATTTAAAAAATTATTTCTTGGTGAGTCTATAGCCAGAAATAATTTCGGTTTTAATACTAATTCTATGAAGAAAAGTTTGTTAAAGAAACAGTTCTGAAAATTATTGTAATAAAAATGAGGAACTTTTTAAAAATAGAATTGGATGTGACATATTTTTAAAAGATACTCATTGCCCTGGCCAGTTCTCTCAGCAGTACAGTGTCAGCCTGGTGTGAGAAAGTCCCAGGTTGCATTCCTGGCCAGGGTGTGACCATCTGCTTCTTCACCTTTCCCCCTCTCCTTCTCTCTCTCTCTTCTTCTCCTGCAGCCATGACTCAAATGATTCAAGCAAAGTTAGTCCAGAACACTGAGGATGGCTCGATGGCCTTGCCTTGGGCTCTAAAATAGCTCCATTGCTGAGCAATGGAGCAGCGGCCCTGGATGGGTAGAGCATCACAGGGTAGGGGGTTTGCCAGGTGAAAGAATCTCAGTCAGGCGCGTGCGGGAGTTTGCCTCTCTGCCTCTCATTTAATTAATAAATAAATAAATAAATAAATAAATAAATAATTCCCATAGGATTACTAATTTTCTAAAATCAGTTAAATAGTTTTTATAATTTTTTTACTAAGAAGTTATATTAAGCCCTGTAATGTATATTTCACATATTAACGTGTCTTTTAAAATTATGATGAACTATTTTCTAGAAATTTTTGTTACATATTTCATTAATAAACAGAATTCACATTTAAGGAGGTGATTTATTCATATATGATCAATTTTAAAATTAAATTGGTATAATCAATTAAGATTTCTCTTACAAAATACTTTAAGTCAAATTCTTGAGAAAAATCACAATTAAAATTTGAAGTTATAATTTTTATTGTAAATAGTTTATCAAAAGTCAAGTAAGGTCAATTGTATTTTTCTATTAAAATTACATATGAATGTTTTGCTCTAATTTTTAATCTAAACATTTTAATCCAAAAATTTTTGTGCACATTCAATAAAAATATTGAGATTTTACACATCGGAAGTTATGTATGTGTGTTTTTAAATGAGTTTGTTAATTTCATCAGAACTACAACCTCTTGAACTAAAGAATTTTATTATTTATATAACAAAATATTTTACTTAATATCAAAATCAGGAGAGTTTAGGTGCTAGTTACAGCAAATCCACTCAATGTCTGGATGAGCATGGAAAGCTCACAATCCCTCTGGATATCAGATACTAGAACTTGTTTTTGTATTTATTAATTGACTCTACATATATATTCTGAGAACTGGCAGTGCAAGGAACACTTCTGAAAACAAGGCAGAGTCACTGTGTCACCCGCTGCTATGCGCTGCATACAGCCGGGTTTTAGGGAGCATTCACATGCTAGTGCTTTGCTTATTCACTTCTAAACCCAGAGGTTTACTTTTTCAACTCACTCTAATTTTTACAGAAGTGAATAGAATGCCATCCTATTTGAGGATGTTGAATTAATATGAAGTGCATTTACACATACATATTTCAACTTTATTGGGAAGAACCTTTACTTGATGCAGAACAAATCTCATTCCCATTATGTTAACAATTTCTCATAAGTTCTTTACACATTTTAAGGACATAAGTATATAAATTTTTATTCTATAGTTTTTAAGTGACTGGCCCTTGGATAAAACTGATTTTGGCATTCTTCAGCTTCTTTCAAGATTTGTGCCAAAGTCTTTCATTTTCGTGTGTTTTGTGGGGTGAAGGTGTGTGGACACATGCGTGTGCACTTGTGTGAATATAAAAAGTTATTTTTCTTTTCTAAAATTAAGGTATGAAAAATAAAGAAAACCATGATATTAGCACCTATAAATCTTTGCTGTAAAATATTCATTGTTTATGCTGTTACACACAAAAAAAATTATATTTTTAGTTTATTTAGAATATCGTTGAGACTTATGTTTTAGTATTTCAAAAGTATTTTTATAAAATATAATGTAAAATCGGTGTAAAAATGTCCTCTACTCTAGGCTTTTAGAAACCCAACTGGTATACTCTGTTCCCAAATCCAAATCCAAATGATTATGATAAAAGAATTACATAAAAGTAGAATATATAACACATTATAGGTACCTTCTTTCTGCTTTTACCTATTCATTTATTCTAAAAATATGTATTTGTTTGCTCTACGTTAATGTAGGTAATACAAAGATTTCTACCCAATGCCTGTACCCCCCAGAAGTTTATAGTATAGTTGGTGAGATGTGAATGTGGAAATTTGCATACACTAAGGAGGAAATCCAAATGGAAATTTGTATCAATTGATATCTATCTTTAACAATTTCTAGAATCAACTGTTATACTGATCGCCCTGGGATATTCTTCACCTATCCATTCATTTAATAAACATTTATTGAGAACATACTATATACAAACATTATGTTACATACTGGGGATATAAAAATAAAAGCTTTTGATACATTATACATATATTATTATTTACAGTTACAAAACAGTTCCACACATCATCTACTATGACCACCGTAACAACCTCATGTTATCAACAAAATAGATAACAGCACCTCCAATTGACAGGTATGAAATCTAAGATTCAGAGAAATGTAGTAACTTCATAACCACCTGAGTCAATTTCCCCAAATAAACCTTCTCTTCTATGTATCCCTATATATTTTATTTATTCTGTTTCTCTGGAGATCCCTGGTTTGCACACTAATCTGTGATGACAGATGAGAGAGAGTTTCTCTTTGGAGAGTGAGGGCATAGAGTTGACTGGAAATGGGCACTGCAGGAGCTTCCTGGAGAGAGAGAAGTGTGCTACATCTTATCAGGTGATAGTTACATGGGTGTATTAAGTTTTCAAGACTCATCAAAGTGAACACTTAGTATCTATGTATTTTATCTTCAGTAAATAGTATCTTATTTAAAATAGAAAATATATTTTTTAAATTGACCTGTTTTCCGCTGTAGGAATAAAAGCAAAATAAGTGAAGGTATAAGGAAAGCAATTTCAGTGCAATACAAACAAATTTTAAACTTCAGAGTTTTCAAATGAGGAATAAGCTATTTAATTAAAAAGTAAATTAATTATATTTGAAAATATTCAAACAGAGGCAGAAAGGTCCACTGTAAGAGGTTGTCACTCTATACAAAAATTATTTCTAAAGCATTATTTTAAAACTTTCTACCAATTAGTGCCTATGATATTCTAAGTTAACAAGGTTTATTGAATTTAGTCCATATTTTTATTTCTCATGTCCTTTACTTCTAATTAAACAGTGTTTGAGAATGCTGAAGGAGTAGGGATAGAAAATAGGCTGAAACTTATAAGATGAAAAAAATGTGAAGGAATTAGCCAAAAAACATATATACACAACACATAGACACAGAAAATAGTGTGGTGATAGCCAGAGAGAAAAGGGGGTGGGATAGGTGGAGCCAGGCAAAAGGGAGGGAAATGGGGACATAAAGGGACTTTGCTTGCAGTAATGGGCACACGATGTGGTATGTAGATGTTTTGTTGAGTGGTATATTTGAAACAAGTAGGGTTTAGCAAACCAATGTCACCCTAATAAATTCAATTTTTTTAAAATTGTGACTTAAAAAGGAGAAGAAAAATATTGATAGTTTTTAGAGTACTATGTTGAGAAGGATTCTGAAGCCGAATCCATAGCTCAGTAGAAAGAAATATTGTCATTGCTCAATGATATCTGTCATAGGTGTGAGAGTGGAGGGAGTGACACAAGCACCAGGAATTCGCCATCAGAGTTAAAGGAAATGTGTGGAGCATAAATCAGATTTACCGTCACTGATTTAGCCTCAGCGACTGATTCAAAGACTGGGGGCTGTGCAGGCCATGAACCAACAGACATTAAATTAACAGAGAAACCAAACAAGGAAGAGAAAAAAAGATATATGAGGAAGATTAGTATCTAAATACACAAACTTTGTTTTTGGCTATTTTTTTTCCTCATAGTTGCCAGATTTGAACAATCTGGAATCTTTAAACACTGTAATAAATTGGTTTTGGTTTGATAGCTAAGCATCGCCAGATTGAAATAGCCTGAATTTTTTACTTAATAACAGTGAAAATATCATAATGGTACTTCTCTATGATAGATTGAAAGTACAAAATGTCAGAGAAAGGTTACAAGATGGCAAATCTAGTAGCAACCAAGTTGGACTTACAGGATTGGAAACACATGCAAGAGCTTTGTTAGGCATAGACTTCTCTTCTCTTGCCTCATACAAATCTAAAGTGACCAAACACTTTAAATATGCAACATGTAACTTTCAGCTGAAAAACTGCCTAACCCAGCTCCTGCTGGCTCAGTAGGAAGGTCAGTACCCCTTCATAGTGAAGGAAGCTTCAATTGGAGTCTCAAATATGGTAATACACAAGATGTTCTCAAAACAAGGCTAATCATCAAATGGGGGACTCAACTAATTGGCTGAGGATGTTTTCTGATCTGGTCATCCCTTGGCAGATAGAACAAAGAGAGATCAAGAAAGAAGCCCAAGTCCAGAACACAAGACTATGAGTGTGGAATTCTGGGAGCTTCTCTCCCTTCCTGTGGGTCCCTGGACAATTTAACTTCATCATATCTGATTTTTACCATAAATGTAACTAAGACTCTGAATACTTCTTAAGATATCTTCCAGAAAATGTTAAAGGTAAAATTATGAAGGTTAATAACAGAGAGGAAAAATAGCCTACTATATTGAAGCATCCTTTTCTTCAACAATTTAGGTTTTTTTCTTCCTAATTTGTCTTCAATCAGCATGCAGAGTCATTTAGGGGCATTTTTATAAGGATGAAAGCTTTTGTGAGATTAAAGAACCACAAACAGCTGAATCTCAGGTGTCAGGACACTTTCAAGATAAAGGGCAGCCTATGGTCAAATCTATTTACTCAAAGCCTTATTTCTTACTATTGACCCCAAAGGTAGGGATTTAGTATACACTCCAGAGCAGAGATGCTTCCAGGTTAGAAAGCAGCATTAGTTTAAATAAGTGAGTGTTGAAATATTTAGGAATAATCAACATGAAAGCTGGACAGAAAAATTTTTTTCAGAATTTTAAACAATTTAGAATTAGAGCATTGAAGAATTAATACTCTAATTAATTAAGGAAAGTCTGTTGTTCCCACTAGTCTGTGGGTTCCTTGAGGGTACCACATTTGTCTTAGCCCTCCTGGTTTCCTCAGTTCTAGTGCAGTGTAACAAGATAAAGCTCCAATTGGGAGAAGGTCAAGAGGACAGACTGAACTGGGCCAGAGACAAACCAAGGTCATATGAAAGAACCATAGAAGAGAGCTATGAGCTGGGAAGGAGAAGATGTCAGTAAACACAATGGGTAGCAGAGAGCACTCCCTTTGAGTACAGGACAGAGGAAGAGTGAGAGGCCATGGCAGAAAACAGAAGCATAAAATGGGAAGCAGATGTAGCAGGGAAGATGCTAAGACTGGAGGCAGAGACAAAGGCAGACCTGAGTACCTCCCCTTAGAAGTCTACAGGAAAGTGTTTTGATCACGATCCTCAGAAAGAATTTTCATAGCATAAGTATGGATTCTCTTTCCAAGTTTTCCTGCTTCTAAAGTAGCCTGGCTATTGGGCAATTTAAAAAATTTCAGTTACACAGTAGGGGAAGGAAGAAGAAGAGGAGGAGGTAGAGCAGGAGGAAGAAGAGATGGAGAACTTAAATGACCTGCCACAGATGGTCGAGGTGTGCCAGACCAGGACAAAGCAAAACTGAGTAGTAATACAATGAAAGGTACCAGCACTGAGAGCCCTTCAATCAAAGCACAGTTTGGCGGACTTCAAGCTGTTGTTATAAGATACTGATACCACCGACCTCGTATGCAATGGCCTCTCCTGAATTTTAGCTGTTCTACCTAAGAGTAGCAAACACCACTTCAGAAGTAGCAATACTTTTGTATCAAAGTTATGGGTTATTGTTGTTACATATTAGAAAAAACATTGTTTAAAAACTTAGACAAAACAGTGTATTGATTTTGAAATGTTTACTTTAAACATATATGCATATATATATATATTTTTTATTTTATTTTATTTTTATTTTTTTACAGGATCAGAGAGAGAGTCAGAGAGAGGGATAGATAGGGACAGACAGACAGGAATGAAGAGAGGTGAGAAGCATCAATCATTAGTTTCTCATTGCCGTTGCGACACGCTAGTTGTTCATTGATTGCTTTCTCACATGTGCCTTGACCGCAGGCCTTCAGCAGACTGAGCCACCCCTTGCTGGAGCCAGCAATCTTGGGTCCAAGCTGGTGAGCTTTTGCTCAAGTCAGATGGGCCCGCGCTCAAGCTGACGACCTCTGGGTCTCGAACCTGGGTTTTCCGCATCCCAGTCCGATGCTCTATCCACTGTGCCACCACCTGGTCAGCATATATGCATATACATTTAATATTAGTTAAACATTCATTCTCTAGCCTGACCTGTGGTGGCGCAGTGGATAAAGCATCAACCTGGGAACCCTGAGGCCACCAGTTCAAAACCCTGCACTGGTCTGGTCAAAGCACATATGGGAGTTGATGCTTCTAGCTCCTCCCCCCTTTCTCTCTCTCTCTCTCTCTCTCTCTCTCTCTATCTCACTCTGTGTCTCCTCTCTAAAATGAATAAAATAAAAATAAATTCTTTTAAACATTCATTCTCTAAATTTGTAAAAATCAACTAAATTCTTTTGGTCAAAAAATAAATCTGGCCCTGGTAGGTTGGCTCAGCGGTAGAGTGTTGGCTTGGTGTGTGGAAGTCCTGGGTTTGATTCCTGGTCAGGGCACATAGGAGAAGCGATCATCTGCTTCTCCACTACTCCCCTCACCCCCTTAAAACAACAGTTTGAAGTCCTTCAAACTGTGCTTTGATCGAAGGGCTCTCAGTGCTGGTGCCTTTCATTGTATTACTACTCAGTTTTGCTTTGTCCTGGTCTGGCACACCTCTCTCTCTCTTACTCTCTCTCTTTCTTACCTTTCTCAGCCATGATTCGAACAGTTTGAACAAGTTGGCTGCGGCTGCTAAGAATGGCTCCATGGCCTTGGCTCAGGCACTAAAATAGCTTGTTTGCCAAGCAATGGAGCAATGACCCAGATGGGCAGAGCATCGCTCCATACAGGGTTTGCTGAGTGGATCCCGGTTGGGATGCATGCGGGAGTCTGTTTCTCTGCCTCCCCACCTCTCACTTAATATTTTTAAAAAAAGAGTATATCTGCACATCTTGAACTGTATTAAGTAAGCAAAAGAGTATGTTTGTTGGGTTCCAATCTAAATCTCTTGACCTTTTCCCTGCTTAAAAAGAAAAAGAAAAACAAGGTACTATTAATTCAGTCCCCCAAATAAGACCCTATTCAGTGAATGTAGGTGATGTAACCAGGACATGCTTTGGCTATGACTAGTTGCATGACTAAAATCTAAAATCATCTGAAAACTGCTTGTTTCTCATCATCATTTGCTCTTAAAAGAAATTGTGGGTGTCTTCTACAGAAGACAGTAGACCATGGGCAGAAAGCCAATGAAGACAAGCAGATGTTGTGGTTACCAAATTGGAGAAGAAATACATAAATTTTATTCCAAAAGCTTCTTTCCAGAAGTACTACACAGAAAAAAATTCAAGCTTGATCGTCTACCTCCTGCTTGATGGAAAACATTCAGATGCATTTGTCTAAACCCATCAAAGAACCTTGGCAAGTTGGTCTTCTTCTTTACAATAAATATAGGCCAAAAATGAATGCAAGTATAAACTCACTATGTATAGTAATCCCTACCAATACCTCAATATAACATTTTTAGAAAATGTGTGTGAAAAATGGAAGCAAATCCTACAAGTCAACAAAATTTTGCCTTCCACTAAAATATTGGAACATTAACAGTAAGGAATGAGTATATATATTGTTGCTGAGCTAGCTTATTTCAAGAAATGTTTGCTGGGCTCTTCTGAGAATCCTATAAGTTCAAGGGACAAGTATTGTTTCATTACAAGAAAAAGGAAAGGGGACCAATTTCATGTGTTTCTGTACAAATTTCTGAACCAAAATATTTCTACAAGTAAAATATGTGGGCACTTTATTTTAAATACTATGGAACTAGAAACTGTCCACTTGCCATGGCACTTAAAGAAGACTCCAGTATGGAAATGAGTGAGAGAAGATTAAGCCTAGAATATTGACGCCAATAAGCCAAAAGTAAACAAGAGGGAGTGTTGTCTACTTCTCCAAAAGTACTGTAAGGCCAGGAATATCTGAATAAAAATCAAGTGGCAACCAACCTTAATAACTGGACAAGCCAGAACTCCTGACCACCCTCCAGAATGAAGATTTTTCTGATATAGTCTCCTAGAAAGCAAAGTTGTAGACACTGGTATATTTATAGATGTGTGGTAGGCAAAATTCTAAGATAAACTCTTACCCCTAAATGGCTCATGTCCTTGTAAAATATCCACCTCTGAGTGTAAGCAGAATCTGTGAATATGATGAGATGACAGTCCAATGATTATGCTAACTCGTTATGGCCTAAAGGGGATTATTTGGGAGCAAAGACCTCAGGGCAAGCTCTAGGAGCTGACAGTAGTTTTTAGCTGACAGACAGGAGATAATGGAGCTCAGTCCTATACCCACCAGGAGATGAATTTCACTTGTGACCAAAGCGCTTGGAAAAGAATATAAGCCCCAGATAAGAACTTCAGCCATGGACCTCACCTTGATTTTAGCTCAGTGAGACCTTAAGCAGAGAACCCAGCTGCACTGTTCCCAGACTTCTGATCTTCCCGACTGTGAGACAATAAATAGGTGTTTAGTTAAGCCCTAAGCTTGTCACAATCTGTTACACAGCAATAGAAAATTATTACAAATTTATAACTGTACTTGTTAGATCAAATATGACTACTCTGAGAAGGAGCCCCCTACCATAATGGATGTAAATTGTCTTTAGAGTCTCCCAACTCTGAGATTCAGTAATTTTAATAACAGCCGTCTCTGATATTGTATCATGTTAGTCATTTGTTTAAAAATAACCTCTTGAATTGAACTGATGACATACTTTTGTAACTACGAGATGTTTCTCCCTAGAAACTGTTTAAAATAAAATTCAGAAAACATACATCAGAATTTTAATACTAAATGGGGTTTATTTATTCGTACTTCATCATTGGCGGTATGTATTAAATTTTAGAAAATTTACAGCATTTTATGGGAAATATTTTCACTTCAATACTCCAAACCTGTGTAAAAATTATAAGATGGTCAAATAACATGCTCATTTAATATCACCTGAGAGTGTCTTCCAACATGAGAACTTGATCCAATGTCTGTAATTGCAAAGGATATTAATCTGTTAACCATAAAGTGCTAAACCAACACGGCCAAGTATTCAAACCATGAGCAGTGAACCGGGTACATTTCTATTTTGTCTCTGTATCTTTATTCTGGAAAAATTCTTTTCCTCCACCAAACAAATTTTTTTTTTCATTGAATTTATTTGGGTGACATTGGTTAATAAAGTTATATAAGTTTCAGGTGTACAATTCTATAACACATCATCTGTGTATCATATTGTATGTTCACCACTCCAAGTCAAGTCTGCTTCTATCACCATTTATCCCTCTTTTACCTTCTTCTACCTCCCCTCGCTCCCTTTCCCTCTGGCAATCACCATACTGTTCTCTGTGTCCCTGAATCTTTTTTTTAACTTTGCTTAAATCCTTCACCTTTCCCACCCAGCTCCCCAGCCCTACCCCTCCAACAGCTATTAGTCTGTTCTCTGAATCTGTCTCCACTTTGTTAGTTTATTTTGTTCATTAGATTCCACATATGAGTGAAATCATATGGTACTTGTCTTTCTCTGACTGGCTTTTCATCAATTATTGTCATGTCTGTTCAGATCTGTTCACATCTGACCAGCGAGACAACATTTTCTACATTTCAGTGTGCATGCAACCGCTCTCTGGCAGTTAGTCAACATCACATCACACTCAGGCTTCCCCATCTTGCTCAGAGCCAGGTTTCCCCTCGGTACCACTTTGCATTAGCCTCTCAGTACTTATCCTCAGTCTCTGTTCCTAATGGTACCCCATACACCCTCCACTTGTACTTTACCTTGTCTCCGCATCCTTCCACGTGCCCTCTCTGGCTCAGGGAAATACCCCCCCACCCTCCCATTAGTGGAGTTAGTTGCCCCAACTGCAGTCTTCTTTACTCACTTGATTTTCAGCAGCTACATCAGGTAGCCTCTTCTATTTTAGACTTTTCAAGGTAAAAATCAGACATGCGCCTAGTGCCTACTAAAGCCAGGGTAAATAGGTCAACATTGCCTAAGGATTTACTAATCTATTCCACTCTGGCAGCTTACTCATTTCTATCAGTCAGCCAGTAACCAGCAAGGGGCAAAATGTCAGCTTCCCTTCACCACAGGGGATCCCTTGGAAGAAGGCACCCACCTCTGCTATCTTAGGTTAGAGGAAAAGAGCTCCCTTCAACAATCCTTTTCAAAACAATTTCCTCCCCTGTCAGATTATCTTATTCTGAAGTTATTATCTCATTACATGAACTACATTGGTCCTAAGACCATCTAATTTTCTTTCCTTTTAGCAATTCCGATGGAAATGTCAGTACTGGTCTTCAGAACAAAGAGCACCTAAAATCCATTGTTCTCAGCTTTGAAGCTTCCGCTAAAACTTTGTAGCAACAGGAGGGTCCCAGTTAACATATGATGCTCTAGAATCAGAAAAGAAAAAATAGTGTCTGTGTGTTCACTTATCCTAATAATAGCTTAAACTTTATCAAAAATATTTCTATAGCAACCTGATATAGATCAGTAACTCCAGAAGAGATGTTTTCCAAGTAATAGGAGAAAAAGAAAAAGAATACTTTCAAAATTAAGTTGCATCTTTAGTGGCTTAATTATGCTGAATGATTTCTTCAAGACCCCCTTCTTGTCTTTTTAATTTGTGTGGTTGTTTTAAAATATGTCCACAAATTCTTTTATGCTCCTTTCTTCAAGAAGTGGAGTTTAATTCCCCTTTCTTGGAGCGTGCTAGAATTGATGGGATATGACTAGGTCATAAAAGTCAGTAAGGGTCCTCCTTGTTCTTTTCTGTTGGCTCACTCACTCTGAGAGAAGGCAGCAGTCACGTTTTAAAGATTCCCAGGAATTCCTATAAAGAGGCATATGTGGCAAAAGCCATGTGATCTTAGATTTGGATCCTCCAACTCAAGTCAAACCTTCCGGTAACAGCAGCCCCAGCTGACAACGGTGCAGACTCATGCGACCCGCTGCACCAGAACCTCAGCTAGGCTGCTCTCAAATTCCTGACTTACAGCAGCTGTGAGATAAAATTGTTTGCTGTTTTAAGTCACTAAGTTTTGGAGTAATTTGTTGTGTAGTAATAGGCAACTAATACAATATGGTACCTAAAAACATTCAGGTAAATTTCAAATCCTACATCTCTACCTGAGTTATATAAGTCCTATATACCGAACAGATACCAGTAATCAATAGCATACTTTAATCATTGTGCAGTATACTCCTAAACTTACACAATGTTTATATATCAATTATATCTCAATAAAGCTGAAAAAATATACCTTGATCCAAAGTCAGACACTGTGATAACTTCTTTTTATATTAATCTAAGTTTTCACTTGAGCATGATTACTAATGCAAAGGTAGATCAGTTCATAATGCCCCCTACTTTTGGTAAACTGAATAGTTCTAATGGAAACTATAGAGAAGGATATACACAAATTCACATAATGTGAATCTGTCTATTAAAAAAAAGTCAAATCAAGGCCCCGGCTGGTTTTCCCAATGGATAGAGCATCAGTCTGGCATACGGATACCCAGGTTCGATTCCTGGTCAGGGCACACATGAAAAGTAACTATCTGCTTCTCTTCCCCTCCTTTTGCCCTTCTTTCTCTCTTCTCCTCTCACAGCCAGTGGCTCAATAGGTTCAATTGTCAGCCCAGGAGCTGAGGATAACTCAGTTAGTCCAAGAATTGGTCTCAGGCACTGAGGATAGCTCAATTAATTTGAGCATAAGCCCCAGATGGGATTGCTTGGTGGATTCAAGTCCAGGAGCATGCAAGAGTCGGTCTCTCTATCTCCCCTTCTCTCACTTAAAAAAATAAAATTATATCAAAGTCCATAGGCATATGGGCCACTAACAGAAAATGAAGAAGAGACCCCTTTGTAAAAAATTATTCCTGTTATTTATATTTGAAAATCAAATATAACAACCTATTCTTTTTTATTGAAATTGTTCAGTGTTAAAATGCAAATAACTTTGGTAGGAATAATTCTTTGTTGTTTTCGATAAATTATTCTTTTTCAGTATGAATGAAGTATGTGAAATTAAGGTATGGGCCACAGGATAAAAAAAGGAAATGATTCAAAAAGCTGAGAATGCTAAAGAAAACTTCACTGGCTTTTCAGACATCTAAGGGTGATTCAGTGCCCTTCCAAGCTCTGTGAATTAGATGGCATCAGTTCCCAGAAGGCAGAAACCAAATTGTGTATCTGTTATGAACAGTACCCAACACAATCCAGTTATTGGAATACTAAACCACAAGAAAATCATCAGGCACTAGATAAAGTCAGACATTTATCCTAATAAGCAGCTGTTAGACTTGAAACTGTCATCAACATCACACACAACTTCCTGGATATTTTCATTAGGGTCACCTAGAAACCACATCAACAACAAATAGCAAGGCAACAAATTTACCCAAGGAACTAAATCAGACTCCTGGTAACTAGCTGATCCTGGAACAAAGCTTGTAGCCACTCAGCTGAGATATGTTATATGTATGGGATTGAGAGATGTGGGCTGAACCTTGCAGCAGTGTGGGGTGGAAAACCAAAGATATGTGACCACAAACAGGACAGCTAGAAGAAACAGGACCAAACCGTGATGAGCTGAATCAAAAGGCATTCATTCCCTAATGAAATCAAAAAAGCAAAGAACAGGCTATGTGGGGGATGAGAAATCAGAGATGTCTCAGGATGCAGCTTTGGCAGTAAGCAGAAAAGAGACTGTGGACTGTGGAAGCAATCTATCTCAAGTGCAGAGAAGTCTAACCAAAACATATAGGAAGCATCCTGTTACACACATATATACACATATAACCAACCATCCAAGTTGTACCCTACTCCTCTCAACAACCTACCCAGAATATACAAAGTATCACCACCTTTGAGCCCACATAGGAGCAATATAGCCATTTTCTACTGAGTTAGACCCTATGAAATAAAGAGAGTTCTTTTTCTGCATATGCACAGAAATATGCAAAACAGCATTTTAGATGATTGTTAAAATCCTCATGGCTTTGAGTTCTTAACATAAAGAACATTTGAGATGACATGAAAACAAAATGTCATTATAAACCAAATTTTTTTAAAAAACCTTAGATTCCAGGGAAAATATGTTCAATGGAAAAACACAAAATGGCTAGAAACATGAGGCATATATTACTTTGACATTTCAGATTATTTTTAATAGCAGATTACACTTAGACATTATTTTAGAGTGGGAAAAGCCGTTAAAGTTGATTTTTGTCAACTTTATGTTCAAGCCACAGATATTAGCATGACACTTAATATTTCTGGTTTATGGGAAAATGAGAACAGAATGCTCACAACTCAACTGATATATAGCCTGCCTACAACATTATTTTATTTCATTATATTTTAATTTGAAATGTAATTTTGATAACTGAAAAGATTTGACAATAGAAATTCTAGCTCAGTAGCTTGACAAGAAGAACTATACAAGGCAGGCCAGGTTTCTTTGTTTTTGTTTGTTTTTTGTTTGTTTGTTTGTTTTCACTACTAAATTATTTATTTATTGCTTAGAAACCTAAAGTATTTCCCTAACTTTTCATTAATTTTCTAATGTATATTTCATATATATTTTTAAAGAATAAGGAGATATATAGTGAGTACATGCTTTGTCATGTGTATTTATTTTATAAAAACACAGTTAACATTTTTAAGCTTTATAATTAAAGTGGCAGCATGGTACACAAGATAATTTCTTGGTTTCCTGAAATCTCAGGATAAAATTTTTTCCTTACTATAAGTAACAGCATCCCATCCCTAAATAATTTTGTAGCTAAACTCCAATATGACTTCACAAAAAACAAATAGCCTGTTAAACTACTTTATAATATAGTTTGTTTTCAGTTATCACATATAAACAAGGCCTGTGACTTTTAGAAGGTACCATGAGCTAATTTGCCGATAAAGTAAAAAATCCTTCAATGTACATAGCTGCACTCTACTTTTGGGCTTTGTAAATTTTTAATTTCTTCTACAAATCACATGTAGCCCTTCCTATAATACCTCTAGTGAAAAATGACCAATGTACTCGATAGCCACATTTATAAATCCATTACTCTCAGACCACCTCCATTTAGCATCAGTATAAAGCTATGGTCAGAATAAGTATATATATTTAAAATTCCTCTTGGGCTATAGAAAAATAAAATCAGAATATAGTACAGGAAATCAATGTGAATGACTAATGACCTAATGTGAAAATACTGAACAAGATACGAGTAAGTGAGACAGGTCCACAGATGAACCATTGGTGGCCCTCAACTTCATTAGGTTCATCCCGAGAGAAATCTTGTGTTTCAACTTTTAAAAATCATAACAGCCAAGTTAAATGGACTGAATATCTCACAACAAGCAAGAGCTTGAATTGGAAGATTCTTTCAAGATTGTCTATTATATTCTATCTTTATAGATGAGGAAACTTAGACTCAAACATTTCCCCCAAGTAAACAATCTGCTACTTGCATGGCTAAGACTTGAACTGGGCTTCTAAAGCTTTTTCACAGTGTTCTATTTTTTTAAATTAATTTTTATTGTAAAATACATTATGCATGAGCATATATATGTAACTCATCCATTTTAAGCAATATAGAAGAAAATAAATATCCATGTACCTCTACCACTATAGTTTAAAAATAGAATGTCACCAGGTCCTTTGACCCAGCCATCCTACTTATAGGAATATATCCAAGGACACCATATCACCAACTGAAAAAAAGAAATGCACCCCCGTGTTTATGGCAGCATTGTTCACAATAGCGAAGAGCTGGAAACAGCCCAAGTGTCTATCAGTGGATGATTGGATTAAAAAGCTTTGGTACATATATACTATGGAATACTATAAGGCCATGAAAAAGAAGGAAATATTACCTTTTGCAACAATATGGAGGGACCTGGAAACTATTATGTTGAGTGAAATAAGTCAGGCAGAGAAAGAAAAATATCATATGACCTCACTAATTTGAGAAATTCAAGGAACAATGAGAACAGAGGAACAAAATTGAGACAGAGGAGGAATCAAAGGGACCAGAGGGAGGACAGAGGGAAAGGGAATGATAGGAAAGGATAAACCTGTAGGGAAGGGGAGAGGGCACTACAGGGAGGAGGGCAAGGGAGATGTTGAGGGGAATATGGGGGAGGGGGATGCATTCGGGGTGACCCTAAAATCTATATAAACACAATTAATTAAATAAAAAATTAAAAAAAAATAAAAATAGAATGTCACCAGTATAGATTTCAAGATTCCTATTCCTAATGTGATAGGATCCCTCTCTCTCCATTATAGGTAGATACTATTCCAAATTTTGACCTTTCCTTTGTTTTTAAAAGTAAACTTACCAGTCCTGGCAGGTTGGTTCAGTGGATAGAGCATTGGCCTGGACTATAGACATTCCAAGTTCAATCCCTGGTCAGGGTACACATGAAAAGAGACAATCTGCTTCTCTTCTCTCCTTCTCCTCCTTCTCTCTCTATTCCCCTCCTGCAACCAGCAGCTCAATTGGTTTGAGCATCAACCTGGGCACTGAGGATAGCTCGGTTGATTTGAGCATTGGCCCCAGACAGGAGTTGTCAGTGGATCCTGGTCAGGGTGCATGCAGGAGTCTGTCTCACTCTCTCCCCTCTTCTCACTTAAAAAAATAAAACAATATAAATAAATAAATAAATAAATAAATAAATAAATAAATAAATAAATTTACCACACATAGATACAGATGCATCCATGCTTGCTATTGTTTAGTTTTGCCTATGTTGTTGTTTTGGTGAATGGAGTCATTTCAATGTGTGCATTTGCCATATTTTTTATTTTGCTTAGCATTTTACAATTTTGAGATTCATACATACTGATGTGTATAGTTAGTAATTCATTCTCACTGTAGCATAGCATTCCATTATATAATTATACAACAATTTATATTTCATCTCTTTCATTAATGGACATTGATTTTTTCTGGTTTTTACTCTCACGAGCAATGCTAACTTGCATGCTCTCATATGTGACCCCTGGTACAAACAAACAATAGCATCTCTAGAGAATATATTCCAGAAATAAATTGCTAGGTCACAGAGTATACACATTTTTAACTTTATCAAATACTGCCAAACTGGTTTTTAAAAAAGCTATAACAATTTGTCTAACTACGGTGCTTTCTTGATAAAATTGCCAACATTGAATATTGTCCAATTATCCACACAGGCCCAGTTTAATCACAGGGGTCCTTACTAGGGAGGAGAGGGAATTGGGAGACTGAGAGTGAAGGAAGAAGACAGGATGATGCAGCTGCTTGACCACAAGCCAAGGAGTGAGGCAGTTCCTAGAAGTAGGAAAAGGCAGGGAAACAATTCAAACTAGAGTGCATATTTCTATTAATTAAGTTTACTCAGGTCAGCAAATACTATTGTGTAGTGTTTGTTCTATGCATTTCCCATGGTTAAACAATATTAAAATCACTCTTAAGAGGGAAGACCAACAGCTTAAAAAATTACTAATATGATGAAGTAAATGCAATGGCAGAAAGTCACTGTGATAGACGGGTGCCCAGATTAGAAACACTGTGGCTGAAGATAACCAGGAAAGCCTTCCTGGATCAGGTGCTACCTGAGCTGGAACGCAAAGAGAGGACAGGGCTTCATCCATAGAAGCTGCCTCATGAGCAAAGAAGCAAATGCACCAATATGGAAAATTCATGGTATTGGGGGAAACCATGGGAAG
This sequence comes from Rhynchonycteris naso, assembly GCA_037038555.1. NCBI lineage: Eukaryota > Metazoa > Chordata > Mammalia > Chiroptera > Emballonuridae > Rhynchonycteris > Rhynchonycteris naso. The sequence continues at coordinate 35,543,937 of CM073000.1, read as the reverse complement.
TTGCGTATCCATGCAGGGCTAAACAGAGCGACTGAAAAGATAGACACAGACAGAATTATAGAGGTTCCTGTATGGCATGTGAGTAGACTGTACTTCATCTTTCAGGTGATGCGAAGCTTTTGAACAGTTCCAAGCAGAGCATGAACAGGATTCAGTGTTCATGTTATGTAAATCCCTCCACTGTCCTAGTGGAGACATAGTTAAGAGAGTACAGTGGAGCGGGGAGACAGACTCTCGAACAGATGCCACAGGCATGTAGATGATAGGTAGGGCTGTTTCAATAGAAATGAGAAGGGGGAAGATATGAGAAATTATTAGAGACAGATCAGCAGAATTTGGAAAGGAGCTAAATTGATGTTGAGAAATAGGAAGGGTCTAGAATTATTCTTACCCCCCTGGCTTGCAAAAGTGGATATTCGCTTGTCTTAGAGTTGAAACAGTAAATACAGAAGGAAGGAGCAGGTACCATTTTGGTGGAGGCGAATGAATGAGTTCCCTGTGGGACTTACTGAGTGCCAGGAGAACTCAGTCCTGGTGTCTGAAGTGACAGAAAGAATGAACAAGTCCATGACTAAGCCATGGGAACAAAAGTAAGCTCACAAAAGGAGTGTTTTGTTCTTATTTTCAGAATTATTATTCATAAAAGAGGTTGATGTTGTTGTTCTTTTCATTTATTGTGTACCACTTGTGCTTTAAGAGGTTTTTTTATTTAGTTAATTGTTTTTACATAGATTCTAGGGTCACCCCGAATGCATCCCCCATCCCCTATATTCCCCTCAACATCTCACTTACCCCTCTTCCTACAGCGCCCTCCCCCCTTCCCTTCAGGTTTATCCTATCATCCCCTTTCCGTCTGTCCTCTTTTCCTCTGGTCCCTTTGATCCCTTCTCTGTCTCAATTCCTTTCCTCAGTTCTCAATGTTCCTTGGATTTCTCAAATAAGTGAGGTCATATAATATTTTTCTTTTTCTGCCTGGGTTAGTTTACTCAACATAATAGTTTCCAGGCCCCTCCATATTGTTGCAAAAGGTAATGTTTTCTTCTTTTTCATGGCGCCATAGAATTTCATTGTAGATATGTACCAAAGCTTTTTAATCCAATCATCCACTAAATGACACTTGGGCTGTTTCCAGCTCTTCACTATTGTGAACAATGCTGCCATAAACATGGGGGTGCATTTCTTTTTTTCAGTAGGTGATATGGTGTCCTTGGGATATATTCCTATAAGTGGGATAGCTGGGTCAAAGGGCAGTTCCATTTCTAATTTTTTGAGGAATCTCCATAATGTTTTCCACAGTGGCTGCACCAGTCTGCATTCCCACCAACAGTGCAGGAGGGTTCCCTTTTCTCCACATCCTCACCAGCACCTATTCTGTGTTGTTTTGTTAATGAGCGCCATTCTGACTGGTGTGAGGTGGTATCTCATTGTAGTTTTAATTTGCATTTCTCTAATGATTAGTGATGTTGAGCATTTTTTCATATGCCTATTTGCCATCTGTATGTCCTCTTTGGAGAAGTGTCTTTATTTCTTTAGCCCATTTTTTTATTGGATTGTTTGTCTTCCTGGTGTTGAGTTTTATAAGTTCATTATAAATTTTTGTTATTAACCCTTTATCAGATGTGTTGTCGAATATGTTTTCCCATTGTGTGGTTTGTCTTTTTATTCTGTTCATATTGTCTTTAGCTGTGCAAAAGCTTTTTAGTTTGATATAGTCCCATTTGTTTATCCTGTCTTTTATTTCATTTGCCCGTGGAGATAAATCAGCAAATACATTGCTTTCATAGATGTCAGAGAGTTACTGCCTATGTTTTCTTCTAGAATGCTTATGGTTTCACGGCTTACATTTAAGTCCTTTATCCATTTTGAATTTATTTTTGTGCATTGTGTAAGGTGGTGGTCTAGTTTCATTTATTTGCAGGTAGCTGTCCAATTTTCCCAACACCATTTCTTAAAGAGACTGTCTTTACTCCACTGTATGCTCGCAACTTCTTTGTCAAATATCAATTGTCCATAAAGATGTGGGGTTTTGGGGGGGGGGTTCTCTCTTCTGTTCCATTGATCTATATGCCTGTTCTTATGCCAGTACCAAGCTGTTTTGAGTACAATGGTCTTGTAATATAACTTGATATCAGGAAGTGTGATACCTCCCACTTTATTCTTCTTTTTCAAGATTGCTGAAGCTATTCCTGTTCTTTTTTGGTTCCATATGAATTTTTGGAATATTTGTTCTATATCTTTGAAGTATGTCATTGGTATTTTAATTGGCATTGCATTGAATTTATAAATTACCTGGAATAATATAGACATTTTAATGATGTTTATTCTTCCTAACCATGAACACGGTATATGCTTCCACTTGTTTGTGTCTTCCTTGATTTCTTTTATCAATGTTTTATAATTTTCTGAGTACAAGTTCTTAACCTCCCTGGTTAAATTTACTCCTAGGTACTTTATATTTTTTGTTGCAATAGTGAAGGGGATTGTTTCTTTAATTTTTCTTTCTGACATTTCATTTTTCGGGTATAGAAATGCCTGTGATTACTGTGTGTTAATTTTATATCCTGCCACCTTGCTGAATTCATTTAGTAGGTCCAGTAGTTTTTTTGACTGAGCCTTTAGTATTTTCTATATACAGTATCATATCATCTGCAAAATATGATAGTTTTACTTCTTCTTTTCCAATTTGAATGCCTTTTATTTCTTCTTCTTGTCAGATTGCTGTAGCTAGGACTTCCAGTACTATGTTTAATAAGAGCGGTGAAAGGGGACGCCCCTGCCTTGTTCCTGATTTTAGAGGAATTGCTTTTAATTTTTGTCCATTTACTATGATGTTTGCTGTGGGTTTGTCATAAATAGCCTTCATCATGTTGAGGTATGTTCCCTGTATTCTCACTTTGCTAAGAGTTTTGATCATAAATGAGTGCTGGATTTTATCAAATGCTCTTTCTTCATCTATTGAAATTATCATGTGGTTTTTCTCCTTCCTTTTGTTTATGTGGTGAATCACATTAATTGATTTACGAATGTTGTACCATCCTTGCCTCCCCAGAATAAATCCCACTTGATCGTGATGTATGATTTTTTTTCATGTATTGCTGGATCTGTTTGCTAATATTTTGTTGAGGATTTTAGCATCCAAACTCATCAGGGTTATTGGCCTATAATTTTCTTTCTTTGTGTTGTCTTTGCCTGGTTTTGGCATCAGAATTATGCTCGCCTCATAAAAGGGACTTGGTAGTGTTCCTTCCTCTTGAATTTTTTGAAATAGCTTGAGAAGGATAGGAGTTAGTTCTTCCTTGAATATTTGGTAGTGAATCCATCGGGCCATGGGGTTTTGTTTTTTGGGAGCTTTTTGATAACTGTTTCAATCTCTTTTGTTGTAATTGGTCTGTTTAGGTTTTCTGATTCTTCTATGTTGATTTTTGGAAGATTGTATGTTTCAAGGAATTTGTCCATTTAACCTAGGTTGTCTCATTTTTTGGCATACAGTTCTTCATAGTATTTTCTTACAATATTTTGTATTTCTGTTGTGTCGGTTGTTATTTCTCCACTCTCATTTCTAATTTTATTTATTTGATTTTTCTCTCTTCTTTTTTTGGTGAGTCTTGTTAAAGGTTCATCTATCTTGTTTACCCTTTCAAAGAACAAGCTCTTGGTTTCCTTGATCTTCTGTATTGTTTCTTCAGCCTCTGTGTCATTTATTTCTGCTTTGATCTTTATTATTTCCTTCCTTCTACTACTTCTGGGCCTTACTTGCTGTTATTTTTCAAGTTCTTTTAGATGAAGGGTTAGGTTGTTTATTTGAGCTTTTTCAAGCTTCTTAAGAAATGCCTTTAGTGCTATGAACTTCCTCTCAGGACTGCTTTAGCTGTGTCCCATAAATTTTGAGTTGTTGTATGTTCATTATCATTCGTTTCTAGGAATCCTTTTATTTCTTCTTTGATTTCATTGTTAACCCATTCGTTATTTAATAACATGCTATTTAGTTTCCACGTGTTTCAGTATTTTTCAGTTTTTCTGTTGTGATTGATTTCTAGTTTCATACATTGTGATCAGAGAAAATGTTTGATATGATTTCAATCTTCTTAAATTTGTAGAGATTGCTTTTGTGTCCTAACTTGTGATCTATCCTGGAGAATGTACCATGAGCACTTGAAAAGAATGTATATTTTGCTGCTTTAGGGTGAAAGGTTCTGAAGATATCTATTAAATCCAATTGATCTAGTGTGTCCTTTAAGTCTGCTGTTTCTTTGTTAATTTTCTTTCTTGAGGATCTATCTAGTGATGTAAGTGAGGTATTGAAATCTCCTATTATTATAGTATTGCTGTTGACCTTGCCCTTTGAATCGATCAAGGTCTGCTTTATATATTTAGGAGTTCCTATATTAGGTGCATAGATATTTATGATGGTTATATTTTCATGTTGGATTGCTCCCTTTATCATTATGTAGTGAGTTTCTTTATCTCTTACTATAGCCTTGGGTTTAAAGTCTATTTTGTCTGATATAAGTATTGCTACTGCAGCTTTTTTTTCATTTCCATTTGCATGAAATATTTTTTCCATCCTTTTACCTTCAGTGTATGTGCATCTTTTGTTTTAAGGTGTGTCTCTTGTAGACAGCATATGTACGGGTCCTGTTTTCTTATCCATGCAGCTACCCTATGTCTTTTGATTGGATCATTTAATCCATTTACATTTAAGGTTATTATTGATATGTAGTTGTTTATTGCCATTTTATATTTTAAAGGTGTATTCCTCTTTTGCTATATTCTTTTCCCACTTCAATCTGTTTACAACAGGCCCCTTAACATTTTCTGCAGCATTGGTTTCATTGTAACGAATTCCTTGAGTTTTCTTTTGTCTGGGAAGCTTTTTATTTCTCCTTCAATTTTAAATGATAACCTTGCTGGATAAAGTAGTCTTGGTTGTAGGCTCTTGCTCTGCATTACTTTGAATATTTCTTGCCATTCCATTCTAGCCTCAAGTGTTTCTGTTAAGAAGTCAGATGTCATCCTTATAGGTGCTCCTTTGTAGGTGATAGCCTTTTTTTCTCTATCAGCTTTTAATATTTTCTCTTTATAACTTAGCTTTGGTATTTTAATTATGGTGTGTCTTGCTGTAGGTTTCTTTGGGTTTCTCTTTAATGGAGATCTCTATGCTTCTTAAACTTGTGAGACCCTTCCTTGCATCAATTTAGGGAATTTTTCAGCTATGATTTGATTGAATATAGTTTCTAGCCCTTGTTCTTTCTCTTTTTCTTCAGGAACCCTTATTATGCGGATGTTATTTTTCTTCATTTTGTCACATAGCTTTCTTAGAGTTTCCTCAGACTTTTTGAGTCTCTTTTCTTTTTTCTGCTCTGCTTCTGTGCCTTTGTTCATCTTTTCTTCCAACTCGCTGATTCAATCCTCAGCTTTATCCATCCTGCTTTTAGTTCCTTCCATTGCGGTCTTCATTTCTGATATTGTATTTTTCATCTCTGACTGATTCTTTTTTAATATTTCAATGTCCTTTTTTTATACTTGCTATCTCTTTATTTAGGTGTTCATAATGACCATCCATTGTTGTTCTAAGATCCCTAAGCATCCTTACAATCATTATCCTAAACTCTGCATCTGGAAGTTTGGTTATTTCCATATTGCTCAGTCCATTTCCTGGAGGATTCTCTTGTGGTTTCATTTGGATTGCACTTTTCTCTCTTCTCATTATGTCTGTGTGTTTGGGTGCGTTGTTTGTAGAGCTGGTTGAGTCTGCCTCCAATTTTGAGTCATGTTATTTCTAGGTCTTCTTGGGTTGTCATCAGCTGTTGTTTGTAATCCACTGACAGATTTGACTTTTCTTGTAGAGCCACTTTGAATTCTTAATTTGTTTGTTTTCCTATCAGTTTTCTCAACTTGGTGGTAGTCTTGTTTACTGCTCTAAGCAGGAGGCTTACTTGAAACTGTAACCAGGAACGCTGTGGGTATAACCTGAGACTCTGAAGACCTGATATGCCAATTACTCTCTCTGGGGGCAGGGTGCTTTCTCCACTTCAGTAGTGGGAGTTGTATCTCAGATCTCCATGGAGAACTGAGTTACTGCCCCTCCTCCCCACTTCTTGTTTTCAGCTGTGTCATTTTTGTGCTGATTGGAGCTGGAGAGATATTTTAGAAGGTTGACGTGGAACCACTTTAGTCTTGTGTTCTGTGGAAGGATCAATCCCTCCTCTTGCAATGGCCGCCTCCAGCACCTTCTCCAGGTATGGCTGCTTCCTGCACTGAATTAGTCCTGCTGCTCAGATCCTCCCGTGCATTTCACTGTCACAGGCTGTCTCTCTCTCCCCTTTCTTTTTGGAAAACAAGCCAGCTCTTTCAACACACCTTGTTCCCAGTTCCCCACACAAGTGTCTGTGAGTGATATTTTCTACTGTTTTCCTTAAATTTAGAGCCTTTCTGGGCTCTCAGCCTCACCCTCACCCCTTTGTTCCTATAAGCAGGGGAGGCTCACCACTCCTCAGCACTCCCCCCAGGCTTGGTGTGGCTTCTTCTTTGCTCCTTGGATTTTGAGAGCAGTTCTTGTAGTCCAGAGTTGGTTTTTTCACACTGGATGTTCCTAAATTAATTTGTAATCCAGTTTGGTGGTGTGAGCTGGGAGTCTGTGTGTTTGCCTATTCCACTGCCATCTTGTGTCTCAAGAGGTTTTTTAATAAGAGGTTTCACATAGCTTATTCATACAATGCTCTGTGTTACCAAATTGAGCATCTGGTGACCAATGGGCAACAAGGAAACCTGAATATTGTAGTTATTAAGGAAATATATGCACAGAGTTCATAAACAGATGAAGGTCAAGTAAATTGTGGAGTGACTCTATACCTTGTTCTTAGTGTAGGAGTTTATTCCAAAACACCGATCTTCTAATTGGTACCTTTAGTTTCTGGCTTAATATACTGATAATGTTAAATTGCTTGTTTGGAGCATGAAAGATTGACCACGTAACAACAAATACTTAAATATATAAAGTTTAATATGAAAACAGTCCAAATTTAAAAAGTTATGACTGGGTAAGAATGCAAAAACAAAAATCTTCTTCATTGTCAGGAATACAAAGCTGTTATATGCATCATACATTGATAACAGATAAATTGTTCAGAAAGCAAACAAAATGCATTACAAATAAAATTCAAATTTTTATAAATTTTTGAAAATCTTAACTTAGCAATATAAATAGCTTTCAAAAAATTAGGAACCACAGTGTAGTCCAGTCCACAGAAGCCATATGTATGGCTTTATTTTATATGTAAGATATTAAATGTCTAGGGGCAAGATTCTAAATCCATTTTTATAAGCAGTCAAAAATTGATATTTAGCATGTGGCCTTTAATGAATTATTTTATCTTCCTATGATGTAATGGGTAAATTGAGGACGTTACAAGGGCATGAAAATAAAGCAATAAAAGACTTAAGAAAAACTGTTTCAGTCTATATGTTCATTTTACAGATAAAACTAGGTTACATATACTTTGTTTACTCTCCAGTAACTTTAGATAGAATATTGCCCCACCTTCATCAGTTGTCCATTCTAGTATGTCATCATAGGAACATGTCCTTTAGTCTTTATTCTCCTAAATATTTGTCTTCTAAATTATTTGTTTTAAAATTCCAAATCAATGAGAAATAGTAGTCATCCTGAGAAAATTTTTATAATTTAATAGTTAGCAAGCAGATGCTGCTCCAGAATGGGAACCATATCTAAACATCCCTTCTAGGGAGAGTTAATTGTGACCTAAATAAAGACTCTTCATGTTATACAGGGTATAATGTTATTAGAAAAAGCTACAACTTATTTATTTATTTATTTATTTATTATTAATTTTTTTTGTATTTTTCTGAAGCGAGAAGCAGGGAGGCAGAGAGACAGACACCTGCATGCATCTGACCAGGATCCACCTGGCATGCCGACTAGGAGGGCAATGCTCTGCCCATCTGGGGCATTGCTCTGTAGCAACAAGAGCCATTCTATTGCCAGAGGTGGAGGCCATGGAGCCACCTTCAGTGCCTGGGCCAACTTTGCTCTAATAGAACCTTGGCTGTGGGAGGGGAAGAGAGAGACAGAGAGAAAGGAGAAGGGGAAGGGTGGAGAGACAGATGGGCACCTCTCTTGTGTGCCCTGGCCGGGAATCAAACCCAGGATGTCCATACACTGGGCCAATGCTCTACCACTGAGCCAACTGGCCACGGCTTACAATGTATTTTTAATACTTTTACCATTATATGTCTTTCAGAATCTGAATGGACCCTGGCCCAGTCATAAGTCCGAGTTAGTGCTCGACTTATGACCACGATTGGTTCCGACAGACCGGTTGTAACACGATTTGGTCGTAAGTTGAGTAGGCTATATGTACAGTACTGTGAAATGATGTTATAAAAATCTTTAAGTCATATTTTATCATAATTTTCTTTCACTATTGTTATATATCATAATTTCTTTTGTTCATTTAATGCCATTTGTATTATCTCTACACCATTTTGTTTCTTATTTTTACATTCGTCAAGTTTATGCTCCAGACGTGGAGCAGTTGTGGCTAGCGATTGTGGTCATAAAGTCGAATGGTCATAAGTTGCATAGGTCGTAAGTCAATCAATACCTGTATATAAAAATATGACCCCCATACCTAATGGGATAAAATAACCCAGAGGGCCTCAGAGAACAAGGAAGAAGCTATGTCATATAATTTAACTTCAGAAATCACTCAGCATTATTTCTGCCACATTCTGTTGAACCAGATGTTTCAAAAGTCCACCCAGATGCAAAGAGAGGAGCCATCATTTCCAACTTAGGATAGAGAATGGCATGTCACAACAGAAGAGCATGTGGGATGGGCTATATATTGATGTGGCCCTTTTTAGGAAATGCAAGCTGGATTTCATTAAGAATGTATAATACATGAAAGATTATTATAGCTGGGTAACAACACTATTTAATATCAACAGATTTAGAGCAATAATAATGTGACAAACATATATAAGGAAGAGAAACATCTTTCTTCTTATCTTAATATTATTTTTATAGTATCTACAGGAGGAAAAATACACAACTGTGCACAATTCTACACAGATTGGGAGTGAATATAATTTTGGAAACACAAATAATTCCAATTTGAAGAGAACATTCCAATGAATCATTGTATACACAAGCAAATAACCAGCTGCTCTATGTAGCCTGAACAGTAAACAGTGAGATCATTAAAGGGATGTGGAAAGATAGAAGCTTCTGTTACCAGCTACAAAGCGGAGAGGCAGGGCATCTTCAAATGCTAGTGAGGTTTATTACAGATTCTTTATGGGCAGCAGTGAAGAATTTTTTAACATACAAATTGAACTGCTTTATTTAGAACCACTTGGATGGAAAAGATTCCAGTACTTTCCACTTTCTTAAATTACCAAAATTGATCATGTCATGGAAATCAGATATCTCCTATGTTGCTCAACCTTATTAAGGCTGGGTACTAAAAATAAGCCACAAAATATATTTTTTATGGATGAGACAACTACTCTGTATACATAAAAATACATAGTTCATGGCAGGGAATGAGATACACAACACAGTTTATTCCTGCTACCAATGCAGACCATAATGGAGAGCTATTGTTTCGGGTTCTTTGAATGTCCTTATTCCCAGTGCCTTCAGCGAGCTTCCCCAGGACTTTCTCCATTTACCTAGTATTTCTAGCAACTGACAAGTTTTTAAAATATTTCAATCCTTTGGCCAAAACTGACTGATATAGAAATGGAGTCTCATCTAAGTCAAGACAAGGAGACCACTCTTCACAATTTGAGAACCTGGTAGTCAGAGCTATAAGATATAAAACAGGGAGCTAGAAGTTACCATGGTTTCCACCACAAAAGCTATTCTGCTGCAAAGAAAGAATAAAGCCAAAGTGGAAAAAGAAAAGTAAAAATGAAGAGAGTCGTGACTTCATTTGTGTTCTGCTTGTTCTTGAGAATCACACTATTGCCTTACATTCTCTGAGATATCCCACACATTAGCAGGAATTTCCTACGGGGCTAGAAGGAATAGAAGAATCAATCAACAGTAGCTTCAGATTTTTTTTAAAAAATTGTATCTTAAATTACAGGAAGTCCAGGGCTGAAATAACGATGACATCAAGATGTAGGTTTCCCCAGCTTCCTAGTTCTACCACTCTTAGGTTAGAGCATTTCTCACAAGGGGACAAGAGGCTGTAGCACCTCTTAGGTATGGTGAGACTCTACCTGGTAATGTATCTGAATTTCAGACAGGATGAAGAACAGTTCAAAACCCTTCTTTCAGGAATTTTACTTGAGAAAAGGAGCTTTCTCAAGGACTCCCATGGGAACACCAGGCCACTCTTAACTACACAGGACACTGGGATTTCTAATTTTCTTGAGAAGTTGAAACTCATAAATTATCAGCATGCAGGGAAGATGTTAAAAATTTTTGATTGGCCACAAATAAAAAGTATCTACTAAAGCTCAGTACGCATTTACTACCTGAAGGTAGATTGAGTTTCTGAAGCCTAGAAGCAAGTGTACAGATGAAGTCGATCCCTTTTATTTGTTTTTAAAGTGTGTAAGGACAACTTAATGTATCTCATAGCTCTCGATTATGTTGATGTTTCAATTATCACAAAAAGTGTCTAAAGTGAACATCTTAAACACAAGAGCAAGTAATATCTTTTGTAAGTATATAAAAGTAAATATCTTTTCATTCAAATAAAGATCTTTTCAAGAAAGTAACTCAAATATGGAGCCAAAATATAATAAGATTTTTAAGTGAATTTATTGGAGTGACACGGGTTAACATAATTATACAGGTTACAGGCACATAAAATCTACAACACATCTCTGTACACCATGTCGTATTTACTGCGCCCCCAAGTCAAGACTTTGTTCATCACCATTTATCCCCCCATACACTCCTCTACCTCCCCTCATTTAATCAGTCACCACACTGGTGCCCATGTCCATGAGCTGAATTATTTTCTTTTTCTTTTTCATTTTTTGTCTGTTTGCTTAATCCATCCACACCCCTCACCCACCCTCATCCCCAACAGCTGTCAGCCTGCTCTCTATGTCGGAGTCTATCACTGTTTTGCATGTTAGCTCATTTTGCTCAATATATCCTAAGAATGCTTAAAAAATGTAATAGGATTTATTGTAAGTCTAGCTTTCACAGGTCTTTCTCCTCTATAGGTTATTAGCATTCCTTCTAAGAAGACTAGTACATATCATGGATTTCTTTTTATCACAAGAGAAAAGAAAAAGTAAAATGTTAAGCAGAGTGCTTGGCACAAGGTAAGCCCCAAAGCTTGTTAAATCTCACTGTTAAACCTGTCTCTGTCCCAGAGACCTGGATGCTCCAGGTTCCCAGCTCAGGTATATCCAGTATGGTTCCCCCTTGAACCCTGCCCTCACTCAATTTTAGATGTGTTCGTTGTCTCTCCACAAAAGATAGATTTCCTTACCCCTTTCTGTGTGAACCACTATAGACAAAATCACCTAGGCCTGATAGTACACTCTTTGTAGCCACTGTGATCCCTCTCACCCCACCTCTAATTAGCCATTGTAACCTCTAAAATAAATGGCTGCTTTGCCCCTGTCACCTACCACAATCTCCTAGGTTCTGTTTCACAGGAACTCTTTGTAACTTAGGAAAAAAAGAATACCCCAGCCTGCTGGCTTATTAAGTAAGATGGAATGGTTCCAAAGCTTCCAAAGTCAGCTGTGGAGGATGCTCTTCAGTGGAGAGGGCAGCTGGCCCTTGTTGCCCAGATTCTCCTCTGGTTCCCTTGGGAACTTCTCTGTAATTACCGTAATCACCACCTTTGGAATTCTGCTCCTTGTCTGACGACCTAACCTGGGGGAAACATATGACTCTTCCTTTAATATCCTATACCATTATAGAAGACTCGATTGTAATGTTTTACATAATATTTTATTAACTTTTTAAATAACAGAAATTAACCAAAAATAAGAGCATATTTTCAATGACTTGGGCCTAATTTAAAAGGTATAGTTTACTCTTCTTCAGCTTGAAGGCCTTTGGTTGGTAGGCACTATTTAAGATTGTTCCAAAACACAGCTAAAGACCTTCATAGTAGGAGGTGGAAGGGGGAAAAAGAGAAGAAAGAGAAGGAAGGGAGGGAGGGAAGGGGGGAAAGAGAGAAGGAAGAGGAAAAGAAGGAAGGCCTATATACAAATTCTACTAACTTAGAATCTTCAGGAGTGGAGAATTTTTAAACAAACCACCCCCCATAACTCTCCAGTTCCTGCCACTTGTGAAGAGAGAGCTGTGACTCTCAGTTCCTGAATGTGTGCCTGGAAAACTGGAGACAGGGGTGCAAGCAAGTGGCTGAGAGCAGAAATGTCTTAGAAGTTTTAAGGTTTATTTTAAATATATCCATGTGAATGTTTCTTCCAACTTTATAACTTAACAGTGTTTGTCTTAATGTAAAATTTTCCTTGCATCTACCCATAAAATGAATGCTTCAGAAATGTGCACATATTTTCCTGTGGCTTTAAACACCAGAGAAGCTTTCATCCCGTTTGAGAAGCATGGGATTAGAAAGAGAAGCGGCTCCTCCATTCCCTGCCAAAGACCCAGTGTCTGGCTGCCTGGTTTGCAGCAGCCTCTCCCACCAGGACTAACCTTGAGGATGCCTTCTTGCCGGAGAGGAGCTGCCCCTGCTTTAGCGGGACGCCCTACTCCGTGGAGTGACGATCACTGAGGCCTCATAAGTCTACTCCCCGTCTTCTCTGCCAACAGATTGCCTGTCCTGTTGCCTGATTTTGAGCTGCCCACTTCATTCTCTCCTGATTTCTACCATGTGTGTGTGCCCTTGCTTTCTACTCAGCTTCTAACTTAGCACTTTCTTCACCATGTTTTCACACACACCTGGCTTTGGCCTTCAGTACTGAAATACAGTGGTTCCAAACAGACCACCTACTCAGAGTAAAGCCTGCGCCCGATCCTACATATTCTTCCTGCACTGCCTGTGCTGTGAGACTCCAACTTTATCACCCTGTAGTCTCTCACACTCTCTCACCATTCGTGTCCCTTCTTCCTCCTTCCTTCCCCATGCCTCTGTCCATATTCCCTTCATTAATCTCTAATTTTGATCAGCAAAATCAGCTACATAATCTGCAGGGCCCTGGACAAAAAAAAAAAAAAAGAGTCCCTTGCCAAAAAATTAAGGACTTTAATACAGCAAGAGCAGAGCATTAAACCAGGCACGCAGCCCTTATAGACTGGAAGCCACTGTGGGACTCCATAGATCCTACGCCCATGAAGCTGACCCTGGTGTCATCCTACTCAAGGACTTTTTACTATACATTTTTCTCTTACTAACAATACTATCTAGCTTTCCTTCCGACACCAGCTGTCTAGTTGTCCTATAAGTTCCTTCCATTTCACTGATTCTACCTTTCACACGCATGCTCACTCAATACTGATAAGCATATTGCAAACACACTATGCTCTTCTCTCGTATATGTCACTGCTCTCATATATTTTTCCTGTTCTCTTGACCAAACTGGCTATGTTTTACTTCTACACCTTTGGTCAAGCCACTCCCTCAACCTAGAATGCCTTTAACTCACTCTATCAATACAAATTTTTTCATAATCCCAGGTCTAGGTAAAATTTTCCCAATCTGTTAGTCACTCCTCTTTGCCTCTAAGTAAAATGATCTCTCTATCCTTTCTCTGAAGATCCACAGCTTGTATTATCTGTGTCAAGAAGATAGCTACTGTTACTGTCTTGCATGTAACTTTTTCTGTGGACAGTGGTTTGCCTCCCAGCATTAAAATAAGGCCCTATATTTATCCTCCTAACACCCTGGGCATGTAACACACTGAATGCAAACATTGATTGTCTAAGAGGTTTTAAGTCTAATGATTTTGAATGTACCATGAAAATAAGTCCTTTAAACCCAAATATTTAAATGCTTCCCTTTTCTAGTAAATGTCTGAGAGAGGTCTTCTGCTCATTCTTTGTTTCAGAATGAAATGAAGATGTTCATATATAGCATGGGGAGGGGGAGGAAGAGAAAATAGAAGAAATAACTGGAGATATTCCCAGTTGCTCCCAAATTGGGAGATGTCCCAGATTTGATTTATTAGCAGTATCTCTCCCAGCTTTGACATAAGAACCTGCCTGTAAACACAGCATGCATCCCAAAAGCAAAAGGATTGGGATTCAATTTCATATTAATGAATATGATTTCTGTCCTCATCCATTAGTGAAAATGACTAAAAGTAAACTGTATAAAAATGAACACCTTAAAAAGGAAATGAAACTTAATAAAAGTCTTATTTTTGTGGGGGATTTTTCTTAGAGAATTTGATGATTTCTGAATTGTACATTTAACAACACTGGTTATTTTATTAATTTATTTAACCTACTCTATACTGGTGACTATTGTAAAGATTTAAAAACTAATAAAATATGGCCTCTGGTTCTAATTAGTAGCAGACTTTGACTTTTAGGATAGGTGTGTCCTCTTCTCCGGAATGAGAGGTGGAGAGAGAGTATCAGCAATACAAAGAAAGTGAATCATATGGTGATTAAGCAGAAAATTACAAGAGCAAGGGTCACTAAAAGACCTTCCCAGTTGTTGGCACCTGGCCTTCCTCAGTCCCATGAGAAGAAACTTGTGTTGAGAAACAAGTGATGCAGCAGCCAAAGGCTGCTAGGTGGGAATTAGAGCGTGGAGCCAGAACATCTGTTTTGGGAGTGTCATCTGTTTGGGAATAGACATTGGAGGTGAGGAGCAAGGACAAGTGGGGCCAGAAGGATGATAAATTCACCACAACTGGGGAATCCAGGTGTTAGTAAACACAACTGCCCCTGGGAGTATTCTCATATTAGGAAATATTGCAATACTCTTCCAAGTCTTCTTTTCATTTATTTTCTTTCAAACAAAAAGATAGTTTGTGGCCCTGGAAATGGTTATAAAACTAACCTATGCTAACAAAAATTCTCATAATTATACAAAAAAGTCAACATAAAATATCAGTGCAAGATTTAACATTGATGTGATTGACTATCCCTAAAATGTTATAAAAGCAATGCCATCTCTTATTTGCTTTGCTTCCCATTCTTTTGTGTGTGTGTGACAGAGACAGAGAGAGACTGAGAGAGGGACAGAGGGACCGACAGCGACAGACAGACAGAAAAGGAGAGAGATGAGAAGCATCAATTCTTCATTGCAGCACCCTCGTTGTTCATTGATTGCTTTCTCATATGTGCCTTGACCAGGGGGCTACAGCAGACCAAGTGACCCCTTGCTCAAGCCAGTGACTTTAGGCTCAAGCTGGTGAGCCTTGCTGGAACCAGATAAGCCTGCACGCAAGCTGGTGACCACGGGGTTTCAAACCTGGGTTCTCCATATTCCAGTCTGATGCTCTATCCACTGCATCAGTTCTAGGTCAGGCCCATTCTTCTTAAACTGGAAAAAAAATAGTGAATTGGGGGGGAGGGGAGCAATCTCTGCATTTAGAAAACAAGGCTATGTGTTGCATGTCACAAATATAAAGGTCAGTGGCATAAATACATGTTCCCAAAAAGTGGGTAAATCATCAGTTTCATTAGAATATTAGCATGAATCATAAAATACTGGTTATTTAACATATTATAAAGTGTGGGTAGAGAGAAAGAATTGAAGAAGAAGATGAAATTTGCAGAGAAATGTCTAAAACAACCAAATAACCTGGAACCCTGATGAAGCCCTGGTTAACTAGTCTGCCCTGTGCCAAGATACTTGGGTTCCCCTAGGAGGCACTTGAGGGAGAAAGGTGTCTCGGAGGTGATACTAGAAACAATATAGGCACAGAGAATTCCCACTCTCTGAAGAAGAGATTATCAAGTAGTACTGGTATATCTTGGAGATACTGCAGGTTCAGTTTATTAAAGCAAGTATCACAATAAAACAAATCATAAATTATTTGGTTTCCCCATGCATATAAAAATTATGTAGCTTACGTTATACTGTAGTCCAGGGGTCGGGAACTTATGGCTCATGAGCCAGATGTGGCTCTTTTGATGGCTGCATCTGGCTCACAGACAAATCTTTAATAAAAAATAATGTTAAAAATATAAAACATTCTCATGTATTACAATCCATTCATTTCCTACTGCTCATGTTCATAACTGTGGGTGGCTGGAGCCAATCACAGCTGTCCTCTGGGACAACACCAAATTTTTATTGGATAATGTGTAAAGTACATGGGTCATTGTGAAGTGAGGAAGTAAACTTCCTTCCTTTTAATCAAGAAGTCAGCTAGCTAATTGCAGAAACTCTTTTGACAAAGAAGATGGCTAAAAGAAAAAAAGATGAGTATTATACTTTTCAGCAGGAATGGACAGAGGAATTCATTTTGTGGAGAGAGCAGGTTCTGCAGTGTGTCTAACATGCAATGATAAAACTGCATTGATGAAACGGTCAAATATAAAGTGGCACTTCGACACATGCCATACTATCTTTGCACTGAAATATCCAGTGGGGGACAGCAGGAAGAAAGTATGTCAAGAGCTACTGTGCAGAGTGCAAGCTAGTCAGCAGCAACTCTGTGTTTGGACCCAATGTGACTGAAATTCGGCTAGCTTTGCTGGTGCTTTAGCAATTGTGAGATACAGCCATTCACAGATGAGGAGTATGCCAAAACATTCATGCTTGATGTTGCCAGTGAACTTTTTGACAACTTTCTGGATAAAAGACATGCCTTTGTTGGGAAGAACTGTTCATGATCGTACCATCATGATGGCAAATCAAATTGAGGGAACACAAGTGAAGGACATAAATGCAGCACCATTCTTTTCTCTTGCTTTGGATGAGTCAACAGATGTAAGCCATTTTTCCCAGTTCAGCATGATTGCAAAGTATGCTGTCAGTGACACACTACATGAGAAAAGTCTTGCTGTTCTGCCTATGAAAGAGACAACAAGAGGGCAGAATTTTTTCATGCCTTTCACTGAGTTCACTAAAGAAAAATATCTACCAATGGATAAACTTATTTCGGTGTGTACTGATGGTGCTCCGTACACGGTGGTGAAAAACAGAGGATTTGTACTGCTTCTTCATGAACATGAAAAGAGACCTATCCTAAGTTTTCACTGCATCCTACATCAGGAGGTGCTTTGTGCTCAGATGTGCAGCGAGCAGCTTGGTGAGGTGATGTCGTTGGTGTTTCGGGTGGTCAACTTTATTGTTGCCTGAGCTTTAAATGATTACCAGTTTAAAACACTACTGGATGAAGTTGGGAATAATTATTCTAGTCTGCTTCTACACAGCAATGTGCGTTGGTTGTCAAGAGGGAAGGTGCTCAGCCATTTAGCAGCTTGTCTGAGCGAAATCCGAACTTTTCTTGAAATAAAAAACGTCAAGCATCCTGAGTTAGCTAACACTGAGTGGCTCTTAAAGTTCTATTTACTCGTGTAATTGATTGAACATCTAAACCAGCTCAATGTGAAAATGCAGAGTTGAAAATACAGTCTTATTCCTTCAAAAAGCAGTGTTTGCATTTGAAAACAATCTGGAACTCTTCATTGCCAACATTGAAACAGGTCGTTTACTACACTTTGAAAAACTGGGAGAGTTTAAAGATGCATGCACAGCAAGTGACCCTGCTCAACATCTTGATGTCTGGCAGCTAGCAGGCTTCACATCTAATCTCCTGCAGTCATTCAAAGTGCGCTTTGGAGAATTTTGTGAGTGCACTCATCTTTTTAAGTTCATCACCCATCCACACGAGTGTGCAGTAGACAGCGCCGACCTGAGTCACATCCCCAGTGTCTCCGTCAGAGATTTTGAGCTACAAGCTGCTGACCTAAAGGCCTCAAACATGTGGGTGAATAATTTCAAGTCACTGAATGAAGATTTGGAAAGTCTTGCATGACAGCAAGCAGTTGGCGAGCAATCACAAGTGGGGAGAAATGAAAAAACTTCAACCTGCAGACCAGTTAATTGTTAAAATTTGGAACGCGCTTCCCGTCACATACCACACACTGCAGTGTGGGAGTATTGCTGTACTGACAATGTTTGGCTCTTCATATGCATGTGATCAGTCTTGCTCACATCTAAAGAATGTTAAGACCAACCTATGATCACGTTTAACAGATGGAAGTCTCAACACCTGCATGAAGCTTAACCTCACCATGTATCAACCAGACTACAAAGCCATCAGCAAAACCATGCAGCACCAGAAGTCATATTAATGATAAGAAGTACTTTATTCATCATTGGTTGGCAATAGCATAACAACGTTAAATTAAAAAGAATTCAGAAACTTATTGTAATTTAAAAGTGTTGATCTTATATAAAATGCACACATTTACTTGTATTTAGTGTTAAACATATTGTATGGCTCTCATGGAATTACATTTTAAAATATGTGGCATTCATGGCTCTCTCAGCCAAAATGGTTCTCAACCCCTGCTGTAGTTTCTTAAGTGTGAAACAGTGTCATGTTTTTTAAAAATGTACATACCTATATTAGAAAATACTTTATTGCTAAAAATGCTAATTATCATCTGAGCTTTCAGTGAGTCATAATATTCTAGCTGGTGATAGGACTTACTTTCAATTTGTAAAAAAAAAAGTAAGGAAAGGAAGGAAGGAAGGAAGGAAGGAAGGAAGGAAGGAAGGAAGGAAGGAGGGAGGGAAGCAGAATATCTGCCAAGCACTGTAAAGCAACGCACAATAAAATGAGGTGTGCCTCTGTAAATGTCGGTCTCTTGGTGCTAACTTCAGACTCTCTGATAGACTTCTCCAGCCTGGAGAACTGCTAAGGAACTCAGGCTTACAGGAAACTTCAAAAATATATTTTTAACATGGTTGTCACAATTGCTTGGTGGGGGAGGTAATTTGTTTTGATTTTTTTAATTGTTTCATTTTGCTTTTTCAGAACCATATTATCAGCATCATCTCTGAGACTCTGACTCAGAATGAATGCTGTGTTGTTTGAGTGAAAACAGAATGGTACTTAAAAAGTGCATAAAATGTTATATGACATCTATTAGTTTTGAGGGGCTGAAAGGCATTTCTGTAGTACCTAACAGGCAAATGACCACAACTTTGAGCACTTGTGAAGATGGCAACAGAAAAGCATCTACCCTAAAATGTGTTGAACAGTCAGTTTAGGTGGGTTGTAACAGGAGAGTCTTGCTGAGCAAACGTCCTGCATTGCAGAGTGGTACCACTATCATTCCTGACTCCAGAAGAAACAGACCAGGAGAAGTGAAAAAAGGAGGCAACCCAGACGATCTTCTCAGGCCTGTTGCCCCAATCCCACACCTGAGGCTGTCACAGACCCTCACTCACCTCACTCCCACAGTCGACCACCCTCTTTCCAGCAAAGTAGCGGCAAAGCCATGTCAAAAAACGAACACTAGAGTCTAGCCACCACCATATATAATTTAATCTTTCTAAAATAAATAATAAAAATTAAATCAGCCTAAGAAAAGATAAAATATATAGGATTCATATCAATACAACTGGAATTGTTATTATTGATTCTATCTAGCATTATCCTAGCTACCAGCTACCATTATCTCAATCTCCAACATCTGTTGGACAATTTTAATTCTTAAGACTAAAAAGTATATAAAGCTTAGCATTAGTTGTGTACCTTCAATTTGCTTTATATATTTGTTCTTTGCTAAATATATACATGTCAAAATGAAAGAAAGAAAAGACTATATATTTTGCTTTATATAGTTCAACATCACAGGCCTATTATAATCCCAATTTTACAGCTAAGGTCACAAAGTTAAATACCTTCCATAATGAGTCATGGAGATAAGAGTTTGGCTCTTTGAATATAGAATTTATATCACTAATAATTCAATGCATTATCTGTTCTCACCTTAAGTAAGTTCTTTCTGTCTTCAGTGTATAAATTGGTTATAGCTCAGAACAAGCATAGGTCAAAGGACAAGTGAAATAAAAGGTAGGAACCATTTAAACAACAATTTGTTAAAAACAGAACTGCTAATAAAAGTAACTATATACATGCAATACAGCAACCTGTACACATTCAACAACCCATTCTTTTGATTATCCAACCACACAGTTGACCAGTGGGTACAATTTTCACAGGATTTCCATTATAAAATAATTCTATTATTTACCTATTGTATATATGACTGTGAAAAATGAGCTAGAGCTAGATAAATCATATGGATTTCGAAATTAAAACATTTATGACAACAATAATGTACCTGAAATGGCTATGCAGTCTAAATTTCCAAGGTTAGCCCTTGGAAATCCCCTCCATTACAGGGATTAATAGCCTATAAGTTTAATAGTTTGTAAGTTTTTTCAAATAAATGTTAATTTTCCTAAAACTACAAAATGATTAGTTGATAAGTGTTTAAAGAAATTGGGCAAATGATCCGATGTCATCATTTCTTATGGCCGAGTAGTATTCCATAGTATATATGTACCAAAGCTTTTTAATCCAGTCGTCTTCTGATGGACACTTGATAAAAGTGAGACTATGAGACATGGACAAGAGTGTGGTGGTTATGGGGTGGGGGGAGGGAGGGGAGGGTGGGAAAGGGAGAAGGGTAGGGGCACAGGGAAAACCAGATAGAAGGTGACAGAGGACAATTTGACTTTGGGTGATGGGTATGCAACACAATTGAATGATAAGATAATCTGGAGATGTTTTTATTGTACATATGTACCCTGATTTATTGGTGTCACCCCATTAAAGTTAATAAAATAAATAAATAAATAAATAAAGTTGAAGTTTAAAAAAAAAAAAAAGAAATTAGGCACCAGGGGGAAAATATCTACCAATTTTCCATCAGATAATTTTTTCCAAAGCTTTATTTGCTCTTACTTAGATAATATAGTATGTTTTGGATTTTAAAATTTAGACTTGGCATGCTTGTGTCTCAATGAGAAACACTTTATTTTGCCAAAAAACAAACAAACAAACAACAAAAAAAACTTTGTTAGCAGAGTGAGTAAAATCTTTAACTGTAATAAATGATTATTCTCTGTTCTAGATAGAGTCTGGCCATATTTACCCATCTTCATAGTATGGTTCAATGCATATAAAAAAAATTCTGCATAAATTATAACACAAAGCCATTAGTCAATTTCTTATCTCAGTGCCAAGATTGTCACTGTTGGTTACTGCCTTGGATTGAATAAAAGGCAGTTGTCAAACCACATTGTTGCCTTATTGCAGCTGTCAATGCTAATAGGTAGAAGTGATTAAGCTACCATTATCACATGTGGAAGTGAGACATACAATATATGAATATTGATAGATGAAAGTTTAGAAGCATAGAGAACCAATAAAAGAATGAGTGAGTGCTCCTGCGGGTTGCAAAGGCTTTAAAGAAAGTTTCAGCAAATAATTGCCAATTTTATTTTGGTTGCATTTGTGCTCTTGTTTCTTGTCCCTACAAGTTTCAATTTTTTAGTTATTAATATTTAAGTAAAGTGCTAGAAAATACCCTCCTTAGAATAAGGATTACAATATTAAAGAGAAAAATAAAACTAATTTCAATATTAAGCTTCAAAAAGATTTAAAATGCAACAAAATATTAAAATAAAATGTAAGGCTATTGAAGATTGAAAGGTATCAACAAGAGATACCTTACACCAGCTGTCAATACAACTGTGTTAGAAACACGAATGAGCTTGGGTGATTAGCACACAATGCAATCAACAGTTCAAATGCTATAGAGATGTTTACCTGAAATCTATGTACTGTTATTGATCAGTGCCATCTCATTAAGTTTAATTTCTAAATAAAAAAAGAAAAGAAAAAAAATATTAATGTTTGACTCTTTTTTCCTTCTTTGTCAAATTCAGGTAGACTGCTAGAAAATTTTTAAAATTAACTCCATTATCTCTCTCTGATTTTTAATCCAGTTAATAAAATGTGTAGTTGAGGAGAAGCTTTAAAACAAATAGTGGATACTGTGAGAAATGTGTGAATGATTGATCCCCAACTCCCCTCCACACCATTAGAAGTATATGGGTGAGGGTTGTCCACAGGTGACTAATTCCAAGCACTATTACCTATATTACTCCCCAAAGCCATAAAATCATTGATCTTATTTTCTTGTAAGAGTGATATAGACAAGAGTGCTTTACTGCTGTGAGCCATAAACAGTGCGGATACTCTGCCAACATGTTACCAAGAAAATGGAAAACCAAACCTCCGGTGTGGGCTCTTTTAGTTCAGCTGACATCATGATCATTTTGTACGGGACACTTGGAAGTACTTACCCAATGAAGCATGTGAACACCATAATCATAACTAAAAATAAAGTGGTGCCCAAAACCAAGTTGTCCATCGCTGGCAGGTAAAAATAAAAAGTAAAGAAATAAATAATAGTGGAGAAAAAGAACAGCTTATTAAATCCTGATGGCTTTCAGACAAATAAACCATTTGTTTATTTTTCTAAAACCAGAAGGTTTGAGTTTGCATTTTTAACAAAGCCTAAATCTCTATACTGTAAATATTATAAATGTATAATAAATACACCATAGGAAAAAATAAGTAATTGCCTATAACATTCTCATTTATTAATGTGCTCATTAAAAAAATAAGTACTCCACTGATTCAGGTACTCACTAATCTGCATAAGAAGTCAATAACCTTATGTACTATTTTTTGAAATGACATATATTTCTACCCACAGCTTTACAAAAATGAATGAGAAAAATAACATTTCAAAGAATATTAAACTTGTCAAGGACTTTGAAATAATCTAATTCAGTTTTTCACAAAATAAAAGCACTAGGCCCCAGTGGTACACTTACAAAGCTTTAAATAACTCTGAATAACATTCTAAGGAAATGACTCCATTTTCAGTCTTTCCCTTTCTGATTAAGTCAAGGAAAAGAATCTCAATGACCAATCCTTTTTAGCAGAG
Organism: Rhynchonycteris naso; assembly: GCA_037038555.1. NCBI lineage: Eukaryota > Metazoa > Chordata > Mammalia > Chiroptera > Emballonuridae > Rhynchonycteris > Rhynchonycteris naso. The sequence goes on along the minus strand of CM073000.1, from coordinate 35,521,019 downwards.
AGAACTGGCCTAAGCTTAAAGCCCTAACGAGGCAAAGGTATCAAGTGTTGTTCTGATGCATTTATGTGATTTCTATTTATAGCAGTTACCAATTTTCCAGTGATAGTAGTAATATATAGTTTCCTACCTAAACAAATTTACTTTGGTAAAGTAAGTGGGTTTTTATATTTGAGATATGATCATTTATTTTAAAATACTCTAGTGTAAAAAGTAGGATGTGTATTTTGAACAAATTGTTTCTAATCTACTCTCCAGGAATGGTTGTCTACCATATGAGGTCCTAATCAGGACTCAATACCTAAAGAGAACTAAAAAGATAATATGTTCCTAATCAAACTTATACCAAATGGTTTGTTAAGTATGTGTCATGTTTGTTAGACATAATCTTTGTTGGCTTAAATGAGTATCATTTAAGAGACGCAATAAGTTAGGAATACTACACAGGGCCTCCCACCCTTTTATGGACACTGCAAAGCCATAGTGCCTCACTCAAGATCCTGAGCCATGGTGACCTTGCACCTTTCCATTGCATGGAGCACCCTGTAGTCTGATCTTATAATAAGGATGACTATAATAAGATCACTGTGACTGGAACACTAGCATCACAACACTGTGATGTCCCTCTTGGAGTAAGACTTTCTTGCTAGGGCTAATGTACTTAGGACAACAGTGGGACTTCAAGGGTTCTGAATGAAATGGATGACCTTTTCTGGTGCTTGTTGCTAATACCCTACTTTTTTCATCTTAAAAGTATACATTTTTCTCACATTTTAAAATGCCTAGAATTGGATGTGTCTTACAATTAGTAGTATTCCATAATTATGATTAGCAGTGTTATCATTATTCTCAGTGATCAATAGAATTATTGTGAATCTTATAATAGATGGGGTCTTAATTTTAGTGAAATATGGAAAATATTTGTACATTTGACAGAATTTTATCTGTGATTTTAATTCATTGTAATATGTCACCTGGTAACAAAATTGACTGGAAAAAATATCCTTTACCAGTTTTTAACCATTGGAGGACTAGTAATATTTACCAAAGAGATGTTTAATAAATGCCCTCATTGGCTTAAAGGTAATTTTGCATCATGATACAATTCAAAGAACTGAGTAAAAAACAGTAGAGGTTGTAAGTGGATATAGAAAATATTACAAAGTTTTGCCTGACCAGTGGTGGCGTAGTGGATAAAGCGTCAACCTGGGAACACTGAGGTCGCCGGTTCAAGACCCAGGACTTGTCTGGTCAAGGCGCATATGGGAGTTGATGCTTCCTGCTCCTCCCCCCTTTCTCTCTCACACTCTCTCTCCTCTCTAAAATGAATAAATAGTAAATAAATAAATTTAAATAAAAAAAATAAAAATAAATTTTAAAAAAAAGAAAATATTACAAAGTTTTAAGTGAATGACTGAAGTTTGGGAAACATTAATCTGGTCAAAACCTACAAATAAGGAAACTAAGAATCACTTAAGTGGTTAAATGGTTTGATCACCGTACCAGAGTAAGTTGAGTGTAAGGGTTTGTTTGATGACCAAGGATCTTTTAAACATTTCATGCTATGTCATGCTTACCCTCTGCCTCAGGCATCTTTCATAAGGTTGCAGTCAAGATATTGGCTACTCTGAGGTCATCTGAAAGCTTGGCAAGATTTAGAAATCAACTTCCAAGCTCACTCACAGGGTTGTTGGAAGGAATTTTAAACAACGCAGATCTCCCTATAGACAATGTAGTTCTCCATATCCTTTACTGTTTATTATAGATACTTGACAATTTCTTAGTTTGTGCTGGCTCTTTCTGGCAGTCACTACTACGATTTTCATGGCCATAGACACAACTATAGAATGCATAAAAATTATATGTATATTTTGTGCCTATTATTATTTTATTTATGAAAAACACTAAAAGTTTAACAGGGCATTTTCTTGGGTAAGAAAATTTGATTAATTTTGTTTAAATTCTTTGTATTTTTTTTACAGTTTTTAAGTTTTGTTCAGTAAACGTGTCAAGTGTAAGTTATTTAAATAAATGAATTTTTAGTATTGTGAATCTTGGCTATTTAAGTAAATTATAACATACACACTTTTGTGTTTAATTAAAAATAAATTGTTTGCTTCATTTAAGATCTTTTCTTAAAAGTTCAGAATTATAGGTCCTTAGGTATATTTTTCCCTAAATAAGTCTAATGTCTAAAGATGTTTCCAACTTTTTTGCCAAATTCACAACTCATAACAAGTTGCAGGAGCATAAAAAAATGGTTAGGAGGGAAAGGGCCCAGTTATTTTTGGTCTCCTAGAAAAGGTGAGGAGATCAGAAGGGTCAAATGAATAATTTTCTTTTATAAATTTGGCTTCCTGAACAGGTAGATCAATTCACAGTTTTCATTTCTGTCCTGCCACTTTGCACAGTAAAACATGGGCTGTATAAAGACGTCAGTGTAAGTGAAGGCCTCCTCGCAGAATCTCCAAGTGCAGAAATTTGGATGGCCAGGCCCTTTTCTCACCAGGCACAGACTCTTATGAAGTGGGTGTTAGATGTCTAAAAGCCTTGAAATGTTTTTTTTTTCCTGTTCCTGAAAGGTTGACTAGTAAATGCTGTCCCAATTATTCTAGAGAAAAGTCTTACCTATCCTGAGATAAGCTCAGAGTTCAATATAAACTGAAAGAAATAAAAAAGATTATCTTAAAATGATTTAGTCTAAAGAGACCTTTGGAATGTGGGTTATTTATATTTCAACAATAAAAATAACTTTTTTTAACATTTCTGAAGAGAAGGAAACACTGAACTGTGACCCACACACAAAGAACTTGATATTTTGGTACATAACACATGATTTATTATGTTTAAATCAAGGTTGTTTACTTCATTAACAGATCAGAAAGACTTATTTTGTCTTAAATGTTTCCAGAATGTGATTCTTTCTGAGGATCCCACTGCAGTAATATAAACTTGTACATATGTTCACACACTATTATAAGCTTAGAAAAGATCATAATTCCATGACTTCACCAGAGTGGCTTTCAGGGCTGGAATAGTAATTACAGCTGTGTTCACTGTATTCATTATGGTCTTCATAAAAAAATTTTTATATGAAATAATAAGTCCCCTCAAATTGTCTTCAAAATTAAGTGGTACATAAATGGAATAAATAAGTATATTAATATCTAAGCAATGATTCATATTTATAGTTCAAGATATTATTGTTAACAATTTATGGCTGCTTTCTTACTTTAATTTAGTACCTTTAAATGAAAAATAATATGTTTACAGATGGCTAGATAACAGCAACTTTATGTGGTCAAGAATAGATATGAAGAAAATCAGGAAAGCAACTTTTTCAATAAACTTTAAATAAATAGGAAGGTGGATCAGAAAACTCCTTAAGCTGCTTAATTATTGGCACTTATATTATACATTAGAAATTCTTTCTATGACTTTAAATGGATTTCCAACATATTTCTTTTCAACATTGAGTACTGTCTCACATAAAAACTGTTATTTAAAATGTTAAGCAATACAATTGAAACAACTGAGGATAAACAAAACTTACCTTATGTTCTTCATATCATTTGAATTCTGTACCTTGTAATTGAATAAATCATGACTCATGATCAGCCACAGCTAATAAAAAAGAAAAAAAGTTAACATGTTAAATTCTAATATTTAATAAGTGAGAAAAGGAAGTAAGTAGCATATTAGTTGAGGGGATACAGAAAGAAAAAGAGAAAGCATTTTGGAACGACGTTAATCAAAATAGTCTCTCAGAGGTGCCTGTCATATAATCAGTTCTATTCATCTTGGGCATTAAAACTGCATATGCAAAGGAGGTGACTTCAAGATGGCCACAGAGTAGGCAAATATTCCAACTACTACCTCCCAGGACAAAATTGGATTACAACTTAATTTAAGAACAATCATTTTAACAAACCAACTTTGGACTAAAAGAAGAGGGGTCTATTACCAAAGATCAGAGAAGAAGCCACACGGAGACTGGTAGGAGGGGCGGAGATGCGGAAAGGCTTGCCCCGTGCCCAGGAGCGAGCAGTGGCTGAGGGTCCATAGGGACTCTGACTGTGGGGAGGGTCACCCTGAGAGGTGTGAGTGCTCAGCTCTGGGACAGAACCCCAGCCTCAGGGCCTAGAAGAGATGCCCCCATTACATTTGGTGGTGAAAAGAGCTGAGGTTTCTATCTGCAAGAAACAAAAGGTGTTCTCGGAGACCGCAGGCTTCCTCTTAAAGAGCCAGCACAGAAAATCTTATTCACAGCCATTTACCTGGAGTCCCAGCAGAGGGAGGGCTGAGAGGACAAGAGCTGCATGAGGAGAGTGTAAAGTTGGTGGCCCACAGAGAGACACTGTAGCTGACGGCCACCAGAACCCCAGTGCTGAGTCATTCTCCTCCTATACTACAATTGCCATCTTTCTTGAATGAAGAAGTCCCCTCTATGCAGCATAAGCCTGGGGGAAAGCAGCTTCCCCTCCCTCAAGACTCTTTCCTACCCCACCGTATGGATCCTGAGTCATTCTGAGAAGCCAGGAAGAAAGGGGTTGCATCAGTGACTCAATTTTCTGGACCTTAGGCCAAAGCTTTCCCCCACACACCACTGATTCTATGACTGGTGCTTCCGACTCATGGGAGACTCAGTAGAAACTGTCTGAACTGTGGGAAGACCACATCTCTGGGTCTTAGAGGCCATACCTAATAGACTCCTGGTGGCCACACCCTACTGAGGTCTGAAAAAAGTCTGGACAGACTGACACCTGGGACCGAGTGGCGGGACCCATACCCACCACCCTCTCTAATCCCTGAATGGCTCCAAGCTCTAGAAAAGAGGTTTTATTTCAGTGGCCAAACCCAACAAGCAGCCAGCAAACAGGCAGTAGGAAGTGGTGTCTCAGAGACTCTAGCCTTTTGCTGACCTTCACCAGGCCCAGTCTGGATAAAAGCCAGTTTAGGTGTGTGGTTTGGTATTTCTAGGTGCACCTGGGCCCAGCAGAGGCAGCCAAAAACTCTGGATTGCTTGTGGATACAAGAAGGTTGCTGAGGACCAGTCATGGACAGTGTCCCCCACTGGTCTGTGCTGGGTTCCCTTCAGGGAGGCCCAGAGTTGGCACATCCAGAGACCAGCTGTGAACAGCTTCAGTTAAGAACCTAATTACCATTGCTGATGACATGTCCTAAAGAAGAACTCATTAGACACTGGGTCTAGCTGAGGAGATGTCCACATTCTGTGATCAGCACCAGTACAGCAGCTTGCATGCATAGGAAAGGATGAAACTTCACAGTCAGCTGGCCCAGGTGCTAAATACCCTTCCCCGCTGGGCTAGGTTCCACAGGGGAAAGGGAGAGAGGCTTGGAGCACGGACACTCAAAGTGTGGCTCCCCATGAGCCTATTGTTAGGTCTGGTCATGGGGCCTAACCCCTTTCTGGGGGGAGGGGCATAGTCATTCCAAGGGGAAGATTTTCTCAGTCTTCCTCCCTGACACCAGGGTCTTACCAACTCAAAGAACTTCTGCAGAGTGGACAGTCGGCCCCACCGAATCTGAACCTACTACTAAACTCATAGGGAGAAATAAAATTGGAGTATCCAGCTGTGGCTAAGAAATTAGGCACTGGAGTAGGGGCCACCTTCCCCATACTGAGTTCCTGACAAACAGACCCCTAAAGTAGGGGGTCCCACTTATATTGTACTCCCAAACTCAGCTGTTCTAACCTGCCAAGTTTGCAAACTGTAGAGGGGTTGGTGGGGTGAGGCCAGCCTGAGCTCACACTATAGTCTTTCTATAGAAGACTCTGTGGAAAGAACAGACAGCTGCAAGAGGAGGAGGAGCAGCTGAAAAGTGGAAGCAAATCTTACAGAGCTTGAGCCTTTTACAGAGCTGCTGTCATCTCTAAGCAGAAGGAAGCTGATCCTTATATATAGATTGGCCCCTCCCACACTATCCAGGCACAGAAAATGAAGACACAAGTAGCAAACAAAGCAGTAGCTCCAGAGAGGTAGCCCATGGCATGTGACAAATAATGGCTGATGCCAACTCAAGAATATCTTGAACTAACACAACTAGAATTGGGTGGAAGACAGCAGCAACACTAAACTCAGCTAGTTACACAAGCAATATGCCCAAAGAAGTCCAGCAGGCACCAGACACTGCAGAGAATTAATGCAACCAACAGGACAGACACTGCACAGTGTCTAATACATATGATCAAGGTTGACCCTTAGAGCCAGCCAGACTGAAGGGATAACCGCACCAACAAAAGGACCGACTGCTTTCAATATGCATATACAACAACAGGATGGTAAATACCACCCTCAAGAAGCATTCCTAAAGCAAGGAACTCAGGTATCCTGAAAGTCAGTACCATTGAGCCCATCTTCTTAATAAAGACATCACAACAAATTTCAAAATCAAAGCAGAGCTACCTAATACACAGACAAAATTGGCAGACAAAGAAATATGACTCAAATGAATCAACAAGAGAAATCTCCAGAAAAAAAGCTAAATGAAATGGAAGTAACCAAACTACCAGATTCAGAGTAAAATAATAATTTAAGGAAGCTTAAGAATCTTAGAGCAACAATGGATGATCACAATAAGAACTTAAACAAAGAGATAGAATGTATCAAAAAGGACACTGAAATAATAAAAAATAAACAGTCACAAATGAAAAATACAATATCAGATATGAAAACTGTACTAGAAGGAATCAACAGCAGGCTGGATGAAACAGAGAACTGAATCAATGATTTAGAGGACAAGATAAACGTAAGCACAGAAACAGAGCAACAAAAAGAAAAGATACTCAAAAATAGTGAGGAAACTCTAAGAGAACTCTGCAACAACATGAAGGGGTTCCTGAAGGAGAAGAGAAAAAAACAAAGGATAGAGAACATATTTAAAGAAATAATAAATAAAATTTATCATAACTTGATGAAAGAAAAAGTCACACAATTTCAAGAAGCACAGAGAATCCCATTTAAAAAAACCCAAGGAGGCGTCCACCAATACACATCATACTTAAAATGCCAAAGTTAAGATACAAAGGAAGAATACTAAAAGCTGCAAAAGAAAAACAGTTAATTACCCACAGAGGAGCCTCCATAAGGATGGCATTTGACTTCTCAACAAAAACTCTTGAGGTCAGAAGAGAATGGCAAGAAATATTCAAAGGGATGAAAAACAAGGACCTACAACCAAGATTACTTTATCTACTAAGGCTATCATTTAAAATTGAAGAAGAAACAAAAAGCTTCTCAAACAAAAAAAGATTCAAGGAATTCATTATAACCAAACCAATATTGCAAGAAATGTTAAGGGGCCTACATAAAAAAAAGTGAAGAAAAAAAGAAATCAAAAGAAAGACGATGATAAGTTTAAAGAATAAAATAGCAAGAAATAAGTACATATCAATAATAACCTTAAATGTACTTAAGTGGATTAAATGCTCCAATCAAAAGACATAGATTTGCCTGACCAGGTAATGGTGTAGTGGATAGAGCATTGGACTGGAACGTGGAGGACCCAGGTTCGAAACCCCAAGGTTGTCAGCTTGAGCATGGGCTCATTTGGTTTGAGCAAGGCTTACCAGCTTGATCCCAAGATCACTGGCTTGAGCAAAGGGTCACTCGGTCTGCTGAAGGCCCCCAGTCAAGGCACATATGAAAAAGCAACCAACGAACAACTAAGGTGCCACAATGAAAAGTTGATGTGTCTCTTCTCTCTCCCTTCCTGTTTGTCCCTATCTGTCCCTCTTTCTGTCTCTCTCTGTCTTGGTCACACATACAAAAAAAGACATAGATTTGATGCATGAATAAGAAAACAAGACCTGTATATATGCTGTCTACAAGAGACCCACCTTCAGAACAAAAGATACACATAGTCTGAAAGTAAAGGAATGAAAAAAATTATTTCATGCAAAGGAAATGACAAAAAAGCTGGGGTACAATACTTATATCTGACAGAATAATCTTTAAAACAAAGGTTATAGTAAGGAACAAAGAAGATCATTACATAATGCTAAAGAAAACAACCCAACAGGAGAATATAACCATCATAAATATTTATGCACCTGGTATAGGAGCACCTAAATATATAAAGTAGATTTTGATGGACATAAAGGGGGATATTGATAGCAATACTATAATAGTAGGGGATTTTAATACTGCACTAACATCAGTAAATAGATCCTCCAGACAGAAAATTAAAAGAGAAACAGTGGCCCTTAAATCACACACTAGATGAACTGGATTTAACTGATATCTTCAGAACTTTTCACCACAAAGTAGCAGAATATACATTCCTTTCAAGTGTTCATAGTACATTTTCTAGGATATACCACATGTTAGGACACAAAACAAGTCTCAATAAATTTAAGAAGATTGAAATCATATCAAGCATCTTCTCTGATCACAATGGCATGAAACTAGTAATCACCTACAATAGAAAAACTAAAAACATTAAAACAGTTTGAGACTAAATTGCATGTTATTAAATAACAAGTGATTTAACAATGAGATCAAAAAAGAAATCAAACATTCCTTGAAACAAATGAAAATAAACATACAACAACCCAAAGTCTATAAGACACAGCAAAAGCAGTCCTGAGAAGGAAGTTCATAGCATTACAGGCATACCTTAAGAAGTAAAAGAAAGCTCAAATAAACAACCTAACCCTGCATCTAAAATAACTAGAAAAATAATAACAAATAACGTCCAAAGGAAGCAGAAGGAAGAAAATAAACGATCAGAGCTGAAATAAATGACATAAAGGCTAAAAAAAAAAAAAAATACAAAAGATCAATGAAAGCAAGAGCTGGTTCTTTGAAAAGGTAAATAAAATTGACAAACCTTTAACCAGACTCATCACGAAAAGAAATGAGAGGACCCAAATAAATAAAATTAGAAATGAAAGTGGAGAGGTAACAACTCTCACTACTACAAACAGACAGAAATATGAAGGATTGTAGATACAGATAACAGGACAGCAAATCTCAGAGGGAAGGGGGGTGTGATGGGTGCATGTTGTTGATGAGTGAGGGTATTATATTGAGTGAGACACTTGAATTCATGTTAACACAACATATTTTAAAAATTAATTTTAAAAAATGACATATGTACAAGAAACTAGTGGACAAATTTACCTGCAAAGAAACCTGGAGGTATTAAACCTAGTACTTTATAAATAGTAAAATTTCTCAAGAATGACTATATGGACATTTTATAATGAGGACCCTCTTCATTTCATGATCTATATTTATATTTAATGAAGAGAGAAGATACTATGTTTTCCATACCACATGACCAAGCTAGGTATAAGTATTCTATCACCCTTAAAAGAGCAGTATCAGAGGACAAACAAGACATAAAATTCTCAGATTTTTAATTTCAAAAGCATGGTTCAGCTGTATGACAGCAATTTTTTTTTTTTTTAAAAAAGACATGATCAGGCACAGTTTTCATCACCATCTCCAACCTCAGAACTAGCTGAAAGCCCTCAGTCAGGAAGGTAAAGGAGATGGTTATGCCTGCCTGTCCTCAGGGAAGGAGTCCCAGAGTCCAAGGCCATGTCTTCCTGCCTCAGACAGCTCTGGGGCAGCAGTCTGTTTAGAGCTCCTTCTGCCTCTCTGGTGTGGTAGGGAATCACTGGCAGGAGAGCCTGGGCCACACACAGTGGGCTCACAGGGGATCTTTTATAGTCCCATCTGGAAGTGGCAATGCAAAACATCAAAAGAGCTTGGAAGTTACTTGAGAAATGATCTGGAGATCTGGTCAAAAAGAACAGAATCCAGAATGTTGCAAGGACGGGTATCTCAATAGATGACAAGATGGGTCACATAGGTTTCTCCAAATCAACACATTATGTCAGCCCCTTAGATCTCCAATGATTTCCTGAAGAGAAGAAGTAAAACTCTGAGCTCATCTGGAATTGACTAGATAAAGTTTCCTACCACAAAACAAAACAAGGGCTAAGAAAGTAAGATTAAATTAAGATTTGTTAGAAAAAGAATTACAGTTTTTACATATCACTGTGAAAATAGTACCCACAAAGCAATGACCTATCTGGGATATTCAGTAAATTCTGTTTTTAATCTCAAATTCTTAACTCACTAGAGAATTGTGATAACTCTGACCGAGAGCAACCACAACAAAGAAAGATGCACACCTTTTCTCAAGCCTCTTGTGTCTCTCTTGTCCCCTACTGTCAACACTGATATAGCTGTTTCTGGGCCTTTCTTTATTCACAAGCGATCCTCTTTCCCTTGTTTGTACCTTTTCAAATTACAGTTAACTTCTGAGAACCATACGTTTGAACAGCGGGTTCTTTCTTTCCACAGTTTCACATTAGGGGATTCAAGTCTCAGATTGGAAACATTATTTTTGCATTTCCAACTGCAGATTCCCAACCATGAATTCCTAATCACAGATAGAAAATGTTGTTTTGATCTACAGTTGGTTGAATCTGCTGATACAAAGAACTGACAGTAGAATCAAAAGTTTTAGAAGGATTTTTTATTTTACGGGGTTTGGTGGCCCTAAACCCCACGTTCTTCAAGGGTCAACTGTACAATTGTTAAATGTTGAATTGTTATAGTCAATTTTTATGAAAGTTTTGGCTTTCTTCCAATTTGTTCAAGAAAATAATTAGCTGTGTATATATAATGTTCCAAATTCCCTGTCTATTTAAATTGATTTAAATTATTTAAACTAATCTATGTTTGTATTTTGGGGAATTGCATTTTTTGGAAACAGAAATTTTTAAATATGTAACAGAAGACATTGTAAAGGACTCATAATGGGAAGCATCAAATACTGTTTGTAACATAAGGAGGACCCAGTATGTATTTGCTGGGGGTTAGTGGGTTGAGAAAACAATAAACAAATGTAGGTAGAGCGCAAAGTGCATTCCTAGCAGCTGTGGCTGATGCAATGCTGTGAGAACATTCCAGAGCCTGAAACCTTCTGGACACACCTGGGAGGGAGCTCCCCTGCTGTAAGGAAGTGACTCAGCGCCAACCAGGCACCTCCCTGATTTTTTCAGCCATTGGCTGAAAAGAACACTCTGTAACACCCTATACGCTGAACCTGTGTATATAAGCTAGCTTGATTCCTGCATAAAGTGGATCTGCCTCAGTGAACCTGGTCTCTGGAGTCGGGTCTCTGTGGTTCCATCATACTCACCCCAGGTGGGCCTTGTCCACATTCTGGTGCCCAAACAGGGACCCAACCGGCATCTAAGGGATGGGTGAGTGACCCTCTGCAATCGGAAACCTTCTCCGTTACTCCCGAGCCCCGTAAACTCGAGCCCTCCATGCCCTATTGCAGAATAGGCAAGTTAAAATTAGTGAAAAGGATCTTTGTACCTTGTTCGGCAGATAAAATACATTATGCTCACTTTGTTAAAGATGGCGCTGCCCACATGGAAGTTTGTTGATATTAATGTGTGTTCTGGAACAGGCTGTGGGCAGGCCGGGTCGTCATAGCGTAAGGCTTAGTTTAAGAGTAAGCACATCCCCACACCCCTGACTGATTGGATGATGTAGGGTGGTGCACTCTCTTGAGGAATCCCATTATGCCTCAGATGGGTGGCTTTGTATCAGAGACTTTCTTTATGTATAATTGGATTAAAGGTTTGGATTTTCTATGCTATAAACTGGGAGAGACCAGTAGCTTGATCTCTCTCTCTTTTGGTTCCTGAGGTATTAGAGAGGAGAGCAGAGTAAGGCCACGTGAAGGCCAGGAGAAGCAGCCGAGATGGCAGAGTGCTGAGGGAGAAGCCAGTTTGTTAAGAGTTTGTGCAGGAGGAGATGGGGAACAGAGGTGAATAAGTCTGATGAGCTAGAAACCTTTGATTCTAGGAAACTCGGATAAGTCAGTAGCTTTGTGAGCACTGAATGTGTGGGTTTTGGAGCCCAAGGTGTGTGTTTGCTTGCCCGCCGGGTGCAAGCTAGAATTAAAGCTAATGGCTCACCAGTTTTTGGCTCCATTGTTTCATTACCGACTGTTCGAATTTAATGTGAACCTGCATTGGCCAGGCTGCTGTGATGGTGGCCTTGACTACTGGCTTTACATACCTACTGGGAAATCCTCTCAGGTTTCAACCCTTGGCTCCAGGATGCACCTCTTTGGGACCCCAATACTTGGGCCCAAGCTTTCCGGTGCGTCTGTTCAGCTGAAGTACATGAAAGACAAACCTTTACTCTCGGCCTCATTCCTGCCCTGCAAGCAACACATGCCTGCCTGACCACTGCTCCTGCTGGGGACCATCTGCTGGTCCCAAAAATATTACAGGCTACCCCTCTTTCTGAGGAATCCCAACCTCCCTATTTGCCCCCATCCACTGAGGAGGAAAGTAGTTTAGCCTCTGAGTTCGACAAAATCGTGGCTGAGTGCACAGAAATGAAACCAAATTGCTAACTGCGCCATCAGCTCCGCCACCTGAAAAAGCGGAAGCCACTGCTTCCACAGTCCCTGCTGGGGCTCAAGGCCCCACCCCAATTCCTTAGACTATAAACCTAACCTGTGTTCTTGCTGTAGACCCATGGGCCAGCCTACATGTCCCCATGTGTCTTTCTTCTTTCCCCCTCTCGTTTGTCTGTCTTGTCTATTTTTCTGTATCTCTTGCTCTCTCACCACCTCCCCTCTCTCTGAAATGATGCTGGAAGGACCCAGCCACAGCACAGTGGCGGGGTCCACACCCCCTTCTAAAGCAAGGGAGAGGTTGTGCTTGTGTTTTTTCAGAAAAGAGCCCTGGCTAATTTGGATTCCAGGAACCCCCAACCTGCTTGACAGGGTTTCTTGGGCATCCGCTAAGTGGTTCGGTCTTCACCCATCCAAAGCCACAGCCCTGGCTTCCTCCTCCATAACAACTATGCCTGAGGGAAGGAGGTCCTCAGCATTCCAGAAGAAGACCTCAAGGCCAGCGTGCCTACCCCATCACCTGGAGGGATGTGGAGGCTTTAGAGGAGCAAGCCCAGAGAATGGCTCCTGACAGGTCTCCAGGCCCTGGTACTCTGTTCCTGATAATAACTGCTAATTCCCAGACACAGGCGGACCCCCAAATCTGGGCTGCTTTTCCCCACCCTGACATTATCCTGCCCATAGAGACAACAGCAAGTGATCATTCATCAAGTTCAACTGGCCCTAATTAAAAGGGAGGGGGGAAATGTAGATAGAGCGCAGAGCACATTCCTAGCAGCTGTGGCTGATGCAATGCTGTGAGAACACTCCAGAGCCTGAAACCCTCCTGGGTACACCTGGGAGGGAGCTCGCCTGCTGTAAAGAAGTGACTCAGCGCCAACCAGGCAGCTCCCTGATCTTTTCAGCCATTGGCTTTGAAGAAGACGCTGTTACACCCTATAGGCTGAACCTGTGTATATAAGCTAGCTTGCTTCCTGAATAAAGCGGATCTGCGTCACTGAACCTGGTCTCTGGAGTAGGGTCTCTGCGGCTCCATTGTCCTCACCCCCAGCCGGCCTTGTCCACAAACGAATATGAGCCAAAAAGTAGAGCTTCAATTGCATACTCTTTGAGCACTATAATTCTTAAGTATCACCAGAAAAACTGACCACAGAAGCAGTAGTTGAGAAACATCTAATATCAAACAAAGCACACCAACTTCTAAAAAGAAATTTTCACATTATACTATATTCACTGATTCCATTTCTTATTTACTAAACAAAATTATCAACTCCTTGAAAGCAAGGTCTCTGTTTTGTTCATTATTGTTATTACTAATCTCTACAACAATGCCTGGGACATGATAGATATTCAATAAATACTCATGAAAGGAATAAAACAAATTAATGAAAGAAATTGTTGATTCTTACATACATAGATATAATCAGCTGAGTCTAAAATATACAACACTGATCAAAGCCACAAGGTAATTGTCCTTTCTCACATACTGCTATAAGTTTAAATGAGATCATTCCAGTGAAACCTGGAACTTCCTCCAATCATTAAGAGCAAACCGCAACATCCATTTCAAAGTAAACAGGAAACTATGTCTTAAGCTGTTGGTGGGCTAAGGAAGTATTACCGTTTGAATGGAAATTCTCCCAAATATACACAGGTTGACCAATTTGAATTGAACCTGAGTTCTGACTCAGTTCAGCCAGTGATGTCACTACCTCTTTCTGTTTTAAGTGTTTGTATTTGTTGCCCATTAACCTGAAGGAGGGGTGTTAAATGTTCAGTCTGCTCCATTAGACTGAAAGACCAATTCTCTGTATGTGCTTTGAAATTTCAGAAATCTTTTCATTCATATTACCTAATTTAATACTCTCAAAATTCCTACAAATTTCAGAGATACTCTCTTTTCTATTTAATGAGTAAACTGAGGCTAAGGGACTTGCTTAAGGGCATGTGGCTTTTAAATGCAGAAATCAAGACCAAGATTCATGTAGCTCTTCTAATTCTATAGCACCCTAGCCTGCATTCTCTATGCCATCTAGCTGTCTTTTATAGAAAACATATGTCATTTTGAAATGTGTTTACCTAGAAAACTGGAAAAAGTTCTTTTGTTTTAATTAGGAAGGTATACTTAGCACTCTTAATTATGATTGTGAGAATCAATAATACCAAAGAAGAAAAATTAAGTGTAACTTCTGTGTATCTGTTAAAATGTCTAGGGCATACATATACATCTTGGGGTAACGTATTTTCCTGAGAAGAGTTTGTGGGTGCATTATCTCATTTCCTGTGGCAAAGCTTTCCCGTCCTGGCTCTCAGTGCAGACTAGGACACAGAGCCAGCCTGTAATTCCAGATGGAATCCTGGCAGGAGAGTCCTGGCTTCACTACAGCTTGCTGTCAAACAGAAACCCTAAGGGAATATGCAAATGTTCCACAAATTTGCAAAAGTGAATTAAATTGTGAATAGTGTTATCTTTTTATAACCACTCCACATTGACTTTTATTTCGTGAATAACCTTGACATGTTACCGATGCATGTAAATAATTTGACCATAAGTTCGTGAGAAAAGGGAGTAGATATTATTTGGCATTATTATTATGTAGCCTAATTCCTGGCACACATGCAATAGGTGCTTCAGAAGGGCATGAATTCAGTATAAATGTATATGTAGAATATTGGTTACCCAAAGAAAATATTCCGATTTTCCACCTGCCCCCACCCCTTGCCTTCTCAAAAGAGTATATTGTTTGATGATCATTATGGTGAACATGAGAATAAAAAGACAACAAAGAGAGACAAGTTTACCTGCTTAAAAAGTATATGAAGATATAAAAATATCTGAGAAGGTTTCCAGGAAGTAAAGAAAGATAAATTAAACTGGTAAACCCCCAAGATTAATTTCAATAAAGAAAGGAGCCCAAGAGGCAGGGGGAAAAATACTGAGAAGAGGGTAGAAGAACTTCTAATAGCTTTTATTTTCTAGGTGTACTTTATGGTCTATGATGCTGCACTCTCCATCTTCCATTAATCCTTTAGTAAAATCCAGTCACTTTCTAACATTGTGATGTTGAATTCTTTCAAGGGACACTCAAAGAAATTCGGTTTATTTCAAAGTGGACAAACAAATTACTAAGCTTAGTTTCCATTAATTAGTGTTTAAAGTATTTTTCCATCATATGTGCCATTTACATAGACTTCTAGAGTGAGTAACTTACTTAGAAATTATCTAATGCTCTATGTATACAGAGAGGAAACTAAGACACAGAGCAATTAATTGACCTTTACTTTATTTCATTGAATCTAAGAGTCATTTAAAAATATATATATAAATATGTATATATAACTAAGAAATAAAACAGAATGCCATTAATTAAATTATAACAATATTTATTATTTAGAATTTTATTTTATATTTAATGACAGTGTTGGTGACAGTGAGAACAAAAATGGCACCAGGTGTTCAACTGGTAGGATCAAACTGGACCTTGGTACTTGAATTCTGGCTAGGAAAGAATTCACAGCCAGGACTCAAAATGTAAGAGAAAGTTAATGATTTAGAAAGTTACAGAGGTAAAAGAAATGGCTTTAGGAAACAGGTTATAAAGGTAAGAGAAGGGGAGTGTAGGAGAAGTAGAAAAACATGCCTAGGGTAAGAGAAAGACAGAGGGAGAGAATTCTGGGTCCACTGTCCTACAGGCTTTTAAAGGTAGAAATTTTAATGGATGTCCAGGGGAAGATCTCAATACTACACTTATTAGTTCTCCAGGTGTCTCCTTTCAGGGTCACAGATTCCACTGATTGGTCGATACTAGGGAGGGGTTGAAGTGGGGGTGGGGTGGGTGATTCTTAATCAGTGCAGCTGGTCTAGAGGTCAACCATGGAGTTGCTTCTCTGGTTTTGCTGCTTTTCTGGGTCTGAAGCTGAAACACAACTGTGGCCCCGCCTATCGTCCTTGTTTTGATGATCTATACTGGGCCCATCATCCTTGCTCTGCTCATAGACTGCCTACCACAAAAGAACTATTTTAGAAGAACATGTTAAATGATATCATGAAGATATAATTAGCCAAATTCAAAATGTGAGAATCTGTATTACAAACATTAAACCTGTTTATTTTACTTAACAAACAAAAAAAGTATAAAAAAAGGATGAACTATTATAGAGTAAAAGAAATGAGGACTATTAGCCAAAAGCATTATATGAATCTTGTTTGAAACTTGATACCAACAAACTAATTGTAAAAATTAATTTTTTAGGTAACTAGAGAAAACTGAACATTAGCAAGGTATTAGTAATTTTCATTACATTATTATGGTAACATTGGTGTAGGGCCAATAGTTGTGGCTGTCACGGCCATTTAGGTGCAGGTGGTGCGCATTAGATTGGGATAGACGGTAATGAAACTGTGGAAACAAAAACTGGTGGGCCATTTCTTTTATTCTAGCCTCGCATCTGTGGGTGAGTAAATACACACAGCAGGAAAACACTCATTCACGGTTCCCCAAACCACTGACTTTCTCCCAGTTTTTCTAGAATCAAAGGCCCCACTAGCTCAATCATCTCTGGTTTCCATCTTCTCTCTGTACAAACTGGCTTCTCCTTCAGCATCCCACCATCTTGACTGCTTCTCTGTGAAAACATGGCCTCTTCTTCTTAAAACTTTTTGGCTCGACAACCCCTCTTCCAGCACACATTAGCATAAAAAAACCCTTCCCAAGCAGGAAGGTAATTAGCCTTTTCACCTGACTGCAGCCATTTTTAACAATGAAAGTGAGCAAAATCAAATAACACAAATTTTACAAACTTATTTGCCCACAGTTAGTTAGTAAAATTATAAAGATTTCAGGTGTACAACTCTATAATACATCATCGGTAGATTGTATTGTGTGTTCACCATCCCAAGTCAAGTCTCCTTTTATCCCTTTAACTTCTTTTGCTCTCCAACCCCTTTTCCCTCTGGTAATCACCAGACTGTTATCTGTGTCTATGAGTTTGTTTGTTGCTTAATCCCTTCACCTTTTCCATCAATGCTCCCAACATCCCTTCTCTCTGACAGCTGTTAGTCTATTCTCCGTATTAGTTTTTATTAAAGAATTATTAATAATAGTGAGTGAAATAATGCTATAATGGCTATGGGTTTTCTTTAATTTCTTTTATGTTAATGATACACAATTAAGAATTTAATAATGAAGTGATATCTGGCATTGATTTTGAATATTCTACTGGAAATATATATATATACACACATATATATATGATCAGGGATAGATTTAACAAAAATCACAAAAAGTTAGTAACTTTGGAAGATAGGTAATAAATACATTTGTGTGCTTTATATTATTCTGTCTGCTAAATATGATCTAAAGTTTCTATAAAAATCTTTTCAAATACATTTAGATTTATTTAGACTTGAGTTTTATTATATAATATAGATTAAAATATGTAATAAATATTTTTAAATGTGTTAAATTGTTTATAAAAGAATTCAAAGCCAAATATTTGAGTCACTTATTTTTTTAACAAATTATTTTAGAACAGTTTTAGATTTATAGTTTCAACATAACCCAGATGCAGTTTCTCCTTTAACATCTTAAATTAGCAGGTATATTTATCACAATGAATGAACTGATATTGATAAATTATAAACTGAAGTCCATAGTTCAAATGTCCTTAGTTTTTGCCTAATTTATTTTTTATATTCCAGAATATCATTCACTATACCACAATACATTTAGTTGTCATTTTTCCTCAAACTCCTCTTGAATGTGGTAATTTCTCAAACTTTTCTTATTGTTGATAATATAGACAATTTGTGTAAGTACTGGTGAGGTATTTTGTACAATGTCCCTCCATTAGTATTTGTCTTATGTTTCTCTCATAAACTGAGATTATGGGTTCTATAGAACCCATATGTCTATGGTATTCACAGAAGATAATATATCAATGGTATATTCTATCAAGATGACTTAATCACTGTTGATGTTGACCTTGAACACCTAGCTGAAGTCATGTGTGTCAAGTTTCTCCACTGTAAAATTACCCTTTCCATACTATAATATTTCAAAGAAAATCACTATGTACACCACATGCCTAAATTATGCTTCATTTTTTATTTATAGGGAGAGAGAGAGAGTCAGAGAGAGGGATAGATAGGGACAGACAGATAGAAATGGAGAGAGATGAGAAGCATCAGTCACTAGTTTTTCGTTGCCGTTCGGACACCATAGTTGTTCATTGATTGCTTTCTCACATGTGCCTTGACCACTGGCCTTCAGCAGACTGAGTAACCCCTTGCTGGAGCCAGTGACCTTGGGTCCAAGCTGGCAAGCTTTTGCTCAAGCCAGATGGGCCCACGCTCAAGCTGGCAACCTCGGGGTCTCAAACCTGGGTCTTCCACATCCCCGTCTGACGATCTATCCACTGTGCCACCGCCTGGTCAGGCTATGCTTCACTTCTTGAAGATGGAATATTTATATAAACTATTTGAAATTCTTTTGCAGGGAAAATTTGTCTCTTCCTTCTCATTTCTTTATTTATCCAATCATTTATTTATAACAGTATAAACTCATGGATATTAATTTTATACTTTGGGTTATAATCCAATTCTATTCTTAGTTTGTTGTTCAAATTGATCTAGTTTTTGCCATTGGGAACTCTTCAGTTGGCTCCAGTGTCTCTTTGACTGAAATGCATCATTGTGGGGGGGAGGATGGGGGGAAGATTAGTACTTCATTATATTCTGGCACTACAAGATCCCCCAAGATCATCTTATATATTTCCTGCCACAGCTGATTTATTTTTTAACATAGAGTCATCAATAGCCACATTTTCCCACATACTTTTGTCCTATGCATTATTAAGAACATCAGTGAAGAACATTTCTTATAAAAATGTTTTACTGCTGTGTCAAGACTTTCTTCCAAAATATGCTAACACCCATTCTCTATAGTTCTTTCAGCAAAATGTTAAAACATAAACAGAAAGTGTGATACATATATATATATATATATATACATATATAATGGAGAAAGAGCTATGAATGAGTTTTCTCATGTTCTATTATTGACAACTATTTTATATCTGCCAGGAGGCAGATAGTAATTGTAGGATCTTTTAGTGAAGTTATGCTCATGACAGATTTCTCCATTTTTGTTTATATAGAAACTTGCTTATTGTGTTTTATTTTTGAAGAGATTCTTTACTGGATATAGGCTCATAGGTTAGCAGTTATTTATTTTTTCCTCTGATGTCTCAGTCAAAATATCAGTGGATGCCTTGGTTCCATAACTGAGTTAGAATTATTAGTAGAGGGTAATTTTCTCCCTCACATCTAGCTTCAGTCACTCAGCACTGGAAATTATTTTAAAAATCTACTATCTTTTTGCTGTCATAATTTCATCTGTTGACCCTAGCCAGTTGGCTCACTGCATGGAGTGTTGGCCAACCATACAGATCCTTGGTTCGATCACTGGTCAGGCACACAAGAGAAGCAATCATCTGCTTCTCTACCCCTCCTTATCCCCTTTATCTCTCTCTCACTTTTGTAGCCAGTGGCTCGATTGGTTCAAGCATCAGCCTCAGATGCTGAGGATAGCTTGATTGCTTTGAGCATCGGCCCCAGATGTTGGTTGCCAGATGGATATCAGCCCAGGTGCATGCAGGAGTCTGTCTATCTCCCCTCCTCTCTTACTTAAGAAACAGAAAAGTCATCCATCTACTTTAAGTCATTGCTTTTAAGATAATATGCCTTCTCTGTCTGCTTTTAAATTTTTCTCTTTGGTTTTCAAGTGTTTTGCTATAATATGTCTAATTGGTATCATTTGTCAAACTTAGAAAATTCTCAGTTCACTATGTCATGCAATAGTGAGTCTAACCTATTCTCTTCACTTTGTCGGCTATTTTAATTATATTAGATATTTAAATCATATCTTACACTTTTTTCTCTATTTTCTATTTTTATAAATCTTTCTAACCTTAAATCAGTCTATTTCTTTTTTATTATAATCCAGGTCATACTTTTTATTTAAATAATGTCTAATTTGCATGTAATTCATTCATTGAGTTATTTTTTTCTTTACTATCGTGTTTTTCTGTTCTAGAATTTTCATCTGTTATTTCTTATTCCCACATTTTGAAAAATTTTAATCATGCTTTGGATTCCTTGGACATATTAATCATAGTTATTTTTAAGTTGTATCTGATAACAAAGAATCATCTGAATTCCCTATAAGTCACTTCATTTTTATTGTTTTTCCTTGGTTTAAATATTTTTGTTTGTTTGTTTTTATTTTTTTAGTTATTTTTGTGTGTGTGTGTGTCAGACATTGTATTTGAAAAATTGTAAAGATAATTTTGGCCCCTGAATTATGTGTGTTATATCTACCTGAGATGATTTAATTTTTATTTTTGACAGGACGCTAGACTTGGAAAACAGAAATTTTAGAAAATCTTAATCAAATTAGATACTGAGATGGCTTGTAATTTAATTTAAATTCCTTCAGGGATAGTATTTTAATAGCTTACTCTTAGAGAGTAGCTATTTGGGAATCCAACCAAAAGTTTGTTGAGGTATCTCCCTACCCCCAATGCCTTTCTTCATCAGATTCTGATTTCCATTTTTGCCCTATAGACAATGAAATCTGTTGGGAGACTTTCTCAGCTACTTATTTGATCAGTTACATTCTGAATCAGCAGATTTTTCTGGATAAAAGCAGCCTAAATTTGGGTTCACATTTCTACAGTCTATCCTCTCTAGATATTAACCTCACAGCTCTTTACTGCTTTGTTAATTTTCTAAGTCTTAAAATAATATTTTGTCAACCTTATATAGTTGTTCTTAATGGGAAAACTACCTATTCTATAATTGCCAAGAGTAAAATATTTTACTTTTTTAAGGTCAAATTATACTACTTGTGCCCTCGTTAAATAACATTATAAATAAATAATTTCAAATACTATATTATTAAAATATCTTATCACTATCAATTTGTAGCCTTGGTATATAGACAAACCATAATGACTAAGGATAACAGAAAAATATAAATCTATAAACTTTAATCATGAAAAGTGATTTATCTGAAGTTAAGGGAGGATGGGAAGTAAAGGGAATTATATCACAGAAAACATCTTAGTATACAGTTTGAAGTTAAGAGATATAGGTTCAGGAAGTTGAGTTTTATGTATATTATTTAATGTTTAAATGTAATATAAGATTTTTAAATAATTGAAGAATTGAAAATAATTACAAATAAAACAATGACAAATTGAAAGGAGAGCTTTCATTTTAAACATCTTTTCTAGCAAGAATTTATGATTATTGATTAAAGTATAAAAATAGATGCATAATTTTTTATTTGAAGTTATGGAGATAAATAACTATTATATAGTTAAGTATAGCAACAATTAAGAGTTCATTTTGCAGTAGTGAGACTTGGTTGTAAGGTACGTAACCCTGCTTAATTTTGTTTATAGTCCTACAATAAAATGTTACATAAAGGAATTGTTCATTGATTATACAGAGAGCAGCAAATAAAGCCCATTATAAAATGAAAGAAAATATTTAAATATAAATGTATATTTTAATATAACTTCTTTGACAAAACAATATTTTCTACAATAGAGTTAATTCATTCATTTTGTGAAAGTATATCTTATTACTAGGCCAAGATAATAAATTATGTATTACCAAACTATAAATTCTAACTATAATGGAATTGACCCATGGCGAGTAAACTTATTCTCTAAAGGAAATAAAATAGGAGACAAATTATATCTTTCAGGTCATAGAGAAACCAATTAGAAGCTGATATCACTCCATAGTATCTGAGTAAAATTAACACAAGTAATGAAGGTGAAATGCTTTCTTTCTAAATATGATCCCTGTACTGGAAGTTTCCCCACAAAGAAAAATAATAAATATGTTTTCAAAAATGAAAACATTTTTTCAATGAATCCAAACTTTTGATTTAGTTGGTCTCCTTCCCTGGGAATATATGTAGCCTTCCAGGAGATTTAACTGTGAGAACAGAGCAAATAGAGAACTTCCTACCCCTCAGCAGTTCACCGTCTAGATATAGTGCACCAACCACTGGAGAGAAGAGCATCTTGTACAAACTTCACGGAACAGAAGCTCAGCTGTGAGCAACCAGTTTGTATGTTAAGACCATGAGTTCATTTAAAAAAAATTTTGTTATAACTTAGTGTTTATGTTAAATAAATATCTTATCTGAATCTTATCTAACATAATTTCTAAATTTTACATTTTTTCTTATTTGTATTACACATTGACTAATAATAGTTAATAAAATCTATTACTGAGAAGTAAAGCCAGTCTCCAGTTTACCAACAAAGATAGATTTTGTAAGTTTGAAAATGTTTTAAGTATTTATATGCACAGAAAGGTAAAAAAATAATACTATGTTAAAACAAGTATCTAAGTTGCATTTAATAGGTAAATGTACCTGTTCCAACTTACATACAGATTCAACTTAAAAACAGACCTACAAAACCTGTCTCGTTCATAACCCAGGGACTGCCTGTACTTCTGGCATTGATTTGTGGAAAGTTAAATAATTTCCATACCTAGTTGTTATTTTCAGCTGAATATTTAGCATATGCCTAAATCATTTATGTGTGTGCTCATATGTGTAGACTCCTTATGCATTTTCTTATCAATTCTCCTCAGATGGCTTTCTTTTAAGAATCCGTTTTTTTTCTTTCTAATGTTGTCAAACTCTTCCAAAGCATTTGTGTTGCTAATAGGGTTACAGACATTATTAATACCCAGAATACCTCTAGAGACTTGAAAATATTTTAGCACTGAGATCTCTTATGTTCTATCTTTCCACTCTCTGAAGTTATGCCAGAAAGACTATGCCTGGAACAGGCATGATATACCTTCATGGTCATAGCCAGGAATTTTCTCAATACACTCGACTGTTCAGAACAAGTTCTATATAAAAACTCTGATTGGTTATAATACTGGACTGGGGGAAATGTTCAAACTCACGTAAGGCATTTGGTTTTTCTGTGATCTATTTCTGTAGCCAGCAGACCCTAACCCTGGCCAACTTGTTGGTCATAAGTGGAGTCTTGGCAAGAGAAGTGGCTGAATCATTGTAAATACATTTTCACTGTCAGCAAAATCTCAAAACACATGTCCCACAGATGGTGGGCCAGTGCCACTTTCACTTATGAAATAGAATATATTTAAAGTCATCGCTTTTGATTACAAAGACCTGGACCTGTAGAGCTCAGAATTCAGTTTTCTACCACACAGAACAACTAGTGCCAGTTACCATGCAAGCACAGTTGTCAGTTGGGAAAATAGATTTTGTAGCCTTCCATAATGCCACTAAAAAATGGCTTGCAGAATAATCAAGTGAAAATTTTATTGTCTTAATATTTTTCATATCAGCTTCTTCATATTTTCATTCTAAAAGTTTAATAATAAGCAGTTTATAAATATTATACAAATATTTCATTTCAAATTATCTAAATGTCAAAATTTGGGAGCTGAATTAAAGAAATTGATGAACTGTTATTACTAGCTTCTCTGAAATTTCCTGCTCTCTGAAAATAAAACAATTTTTTTTAATTTTTTTTAGCAAGAGACACAGAGAGAGAGGGACAAACAGGGACAGGCAGACAGAGATGCTCATAGACATATGAGAAGCATCAACTCATAGTTGTGGCACCTTAGTTGTTCATTGATTGCTTATGCATATGTGCCTTGACTGTGGGGCTCCAGCAGAGCCAGTGACCCCTTGCTCAAGCCAGTAACCTTGATTTCAAGTCAGTGACCTAAACCAGAGACCATGGGGTTATGTCTATGATCCCATGCTCAAGGCAGCAACCTGGCACTCAAACTGGAGACTTCGGCATTTCAAACCTGTGTCCTCAGCATCCCAGGCCAACACTGTATCTACTGCGCCACCACCTGATCAGGCTAAAAAATTTTCTTACTTAAATAATGAGTCTTAGCTCTGGCTGGTTCTGTGAATACAAAGTGTTCTCCCAGAGCACTGAGGTCATGGGTTCAGTTCCAGGTCAGGACACAATATAAGAAGCAATCAAGAAGTACACAGCTAAATGGAACAACTAAGTAAAAAAATTAGTTGATGCTTCTCTCTCTCTCTCTCTTTCTGAAATAAATAAATTTAAAAAATTGGTCTACAATTTTATAATATTTTTAATGCCCAACTTACCAGTTATAGTATAATTTAATTATCTTGCATTAAGATAAAATGCCTTATCACCTTAAATAGTTAAAATCAAAATTAATAGAGTTGGACAGCTGTCAGAAGGAAGGAAGGGTGGGGGACTGGATGAAAGAAGGTGAAGGGATTAGCCAAAAAAATATATATACATAAACATAGATACAGACAACAAGGTGGCAATAGCCAGAAAGAAATGAAGCAAGTGAAGGAGAGGAAGGAGGGGGAAATAAGGGCAGAAAGAGACTATTGGTTATAATTAACTTTGACTCAGAGTAATAATTTATGAAAAGTTGCTATGTGTAGATAGTGTTATATTGAGTTGTACACTTGAAATCTGTCTAGTTTTATGAACCAATGTCATTCCAATAAATTCAAAATTTAAAAATAATATAATAAAAAGAAAAATTAACAGAAATGGTTGTCAATTGGATGAGTGATTTCTTTTCCCATAAACTCAGAAAAAAAAATTCTAATTTTTCCAGAACTCTGCCACATTTATACAAAATGTTGTAGTTTTCATTTGGTCTTCAAAACAATTTACCATTTTAACAATATCAGTGTTAGCATAGTATATAAAGTATATTGCAAAAATGTTATATACTGATCAAAAAAAGGAAAGATATTTTTTGGATAGACAATAAAAGTTGTTTTTAATCAAAAAACTTCTATTAAAAGGTTTATTTTTAAAATAATGAAATATATCTAAATTAAAAACAATAAAGTTTTTATGAAAATTAGACTGAAAATATGAAAGAATAAATTTGACATTCATAGACATGCATAAATTACACTTAATATGCGTAAATATTCTTGCTAAACTTCAACAAAAGTCATATAATAGCTGATGTTTTTCCTCTTTCGTCACTCAACATTAATTTAAAATCATTCAATAGTCATTTTCTGTAAGCCGTTGAAGGACTTTAATAGCAAGTCAGCACAGTTATATGACAGAATTTTAAAAGAGATTAAATATTATCTTTCTGCGTGAGAAATTTATGAATAAGTCTGCATAAACAAGTGACTAAAGAGAAAGAAAGAGTTTAGGGAGCGCTGGTAATCTGGGAACTCTTATCTCTTGACAAGATCAGTCTGGTTAGCAATAGACATTTTTAATGCTGACACTATAATTTCCTAGATATATGTGGTTATTGCTTAGTCAGCACACAGATGTAAAATTAAAACTGATAAATTTGAGATCATTGTTCTAAGAAATAATACAAAGAAATATTCTAAATTGTTTTTCAACTGTTCAGGAACCAGAAGGTTAAAAAAATGGATAGTTATTTAGAAGAGACTACTCAGTAACAGGTGAAAAAATATAGAGTTTAGCAAAATTTTGCCATAGGCCAGCTAATACATACCTATAAAGTTATACCATTATAACATCATTTGTGTGTCATGATGGGCTATTATGCAGTCATTAAAATTAGGCTCTCAAAGAACATTTAATGACAAGAAAAGTCTCATGATACAATGTTAATTTAAAAATCAAAATATATAACTATATTTTGTATTATCTCAATTTAAATATAACAGTGAAAATGCATTATTCTTTTTTGACTGCTCAATATCCTTTCAATATGTAGAGAATTTCTGCCTTTTAAATCCTGGTAGGAAGCAAGACTGGCATTCAAAATCTACGACCCGATGATAATACTCTTTTCTCCACATTCCTTTGCAGTTAAGGAATAAACATGTCAATTGTTCTATGCAGCTGTCACAGACTTTGGCTCAAAAGTTACTGTCCCAAGAGGTGAGAGACAAAGTATTTTGTCTGATAGCAGCAGGAAGAGTTCCTTTTGGGCTATTTGCCCTGCCCACTTAGTAAATCAGACTCTCCCAGACTCCCAGCAATTCTTTAAGCTACTCAACATTCACGTAATGTGTTCCTCCCACTTCACTAAAGCAGAATCATCTTCTTTTGCTTATAATTAAGAACTCTGACTCAGAACGATACTTAACAAAAAGTTACACATAAGTTATCTGCAAGGTTTATAGGTCGGTTTTGCTTTCCTCTTTATACTCAAGTTTATTACTCATATAAATATATGTTATTTTATAATAAGAGAAGGGAACATTATTTTTTTAAATCAGAGCTTTCTTTGGTGTATAATTAGTTAATGTGATGAAATGTGGTTTATGGAGCCAGCAGTGTGGTGGAGCTGGCTGGTATGAGACCACAACAGTCAATTGTGCATTTCTCTTTCCACTCCCCATTCGGTGATGTCACATTAGTAGTTTGAAATCAGCCTTGGGGAGTATTTACACGAAAGAAGTTGGTATTGCTTTCATTTCCCTAGAAAGAAAGATTTTTTATTTGTTTGTTTGTTTGTTTGTTTGTTTTAATCCAGGCCTTCCCTAACCCAGGCCCAGAGTCAGGCTCACTGTTGTATGTAGCCTTTGCTAAGTACATTACATTCTACATCTATCATAAAATTCTTTAAAGTTTATTGTGTTGTTCTTTGCTAGAATTTTGTGCTGTAGGAAGCTTAGCAGCTTTCATCATCAAGTAGTAGGGAATCACTTAGGATGTTTTAGCTATGGATACTTCTGATCAAAATGACTCAATTTCTTACTACACAAAGCACGCTACATAAAACAACAGTATTAGAATCATCCAAACACAAATGCAGTTTCAGGCCCTACTCTGGAACTACTAAATTCAAACCATCACCTTAAGCAAGGTCACCAAGTGACTCATATTTACATTAAAGTTTAAGAAACAGTAACACAAACAATTGTAGTTTATTTTTCTCACATAGCCAGAAGTCTGGAGGAAGATATTATTTTTTCCAGCCCTATTGAGATATAACTGACATAACATTTTATAAGTTTAAGGTATACAGTGGGATATGTATATATTGCAAAATGATTACCACAATAGGGTTAGTCAATCCATCCATCACTTCACATAATTACTGTTTTTTAATTGTGAGAACATTTAAGATCTACTCTCTTAGCAACTTTCAAATATAATACACTATTGTAAGCTATAGTCATCCATGCTATACATAGATTCTCAGAAAATATTTATCTTATAATGGAAAATTTGTCCCCTTTAACCAAAAATTTCCCTACTTCCTTCTCATTCCAGCCCTGAACAGTCACCATTCTATTCTGTTTCTGTGAGTTCAGCTTTTCTAGATTCCACATATGATTGAGCTCATTAAGTATATATTCATCTGTTTTATTTCACTTAATATAATGCCCTCAAAGTTCATCCATGTGTTAGAAATGGCATGATTTTCTTATTTTTTATGGCTGAATAATGTTCCATTACATATATAGTCATTATCCACTCATTCATTGATGGACACTTAGGTTGTTTCCAACCCTTGGCAATTGTGAATAACTATGTAATAAATGTGGGGGGGAAGATATCTATTCCAGATACGACTTCATTCACTTTAGAGATATGCCAAGAATTGAGATTGAGAAATCTCCATACTGTTTTTCATAACAACTGAACTAATTTACATTTTCACCAACAGTGCACAAACATTCCCTCTCCTCTACATCCTCACCAATACTTACTACTTCTTGTCTTCTGGAAGATAGTCATTCTAACAAGTATGAGGTGATATCTCATTGTAATTTTGATTTGCATATTCCTGATGATTAGTGATATTGAACACCAATACATGTACCTGTTGGCCATTTGTATGTTTTTTTTTTTTTTTTAGAAAATGGCTGTTTAGTTCTTCTGCCCATCTATAATAAAATTTCTTGTCCTTTGTTATTGAGTTATATGAATCCCTTATATTTTTGTATATTAACTCATTATTGTGAGTTTGCAAATATATTCTCTAGTTTCATAATTTGGTTTTTCAGTTTGATATAGTTCCACTTGTTTATGTTTGCTTTTGTTGCTTTTTCCTTTTAGTTCCATATCCAAAAATTTTTTGCCAAGACCAATTTTTTTAGATGAAAAGAGGGGAGATAATAAGGCAGACTTCTGCATGTACCCCAACCAGGATCCATCCAGCAACCCCCCTCTTAAGCCAATGCTCGAGTATCAAGCTATTTTTAGCACCTAAAGCCCATGTGCTCAGACCAACAAAGCCAATCTCAGCACCTGGAGCCATGCACAAACCAATTGAGCCATTGACTGTGGAAGGGGAAGAGAGAGAGATAAGGAGGGGAAAGAAGCAAATTGGTTGCTCCTCCTGTGTGCCTTGATCGGGAATCAAACCAAGGCGATCCATATGTTGAGCTGACCCTCTATCCACTGAGCCACTGACCAGGGGCCAAAACTATTTCCTTAGCATTTTTAATTTATGTTTTTTTCTAGGAATGTTATAGTTTCGGGTTTTATATTTAAGACTAAAGTCCATTTTGATCTAATTTTTGTGAGTGGTATAAGATATGGGTCTAATTTCATCCTTCTGCTAATGGATATCCAATTTACTCATCATCATTTATTAAAAAGACTATCATTTCCCCATTGAATATTCTTGGATCCTTCATAAAAAAATTAGTTGATGGTAGAGATTTTAGTTTATAATTGGACTCTTAGTTCTATTTTATTTGTCTATGTGTTTGTTTTTATGCCAGGACTATACCGTATTGATTACTACCATTTTATACTGTAGCTTGAAATAAGGAAGTGTGATGTCTCCTGCATTGTTTTTGTTCTTTCTTGAGATTAATTTAACTATTTAGGGACTTTTATGATTCCATATAAATGTTATTATTTTGTTATTATTTTTTAAGCAAGAGGGAGGGAGATAGTGGGACAGACTCTCACATGCTCCCCAACCAGGCAACGCCAGTCTGGGGCCAATGCTTGAATCAATCAAGCTATTCTCAGCAGCTGAGGCCCATACACTGGGACCAATCAAGCTATTCTCAGTGCCCAAGGATAACGTTCAAACCAATTGAGCCACTGGCTGTAGGAGGGGAAAAGAGAGAAAAGGGAGAGAGAAAAAGGGAGAGAAGAAGATGGTCATATCTCCTGTGTGCTCTGATTGGGAATCAAATCTGGGATGTCCATATCCCAGGTCAATGCTCTATACACTGAGAAAACTGGGAGGACTTCATATAAATTTTAGAATTATTTTTCTGCAAAGACTCTCTCTCACTGCCATAGGTATATATAGGGAGCTATTTATGTGGTGGTAGTATGTGTGCATGAGGCATGCAATGTCACTCACAAGCAATTCTTCATTCTATCAAGAAGATAAGCAATACTACATGCATATACTTCAAACAACAGAATTGAAAAATATATATAAAATTTAAAGAACTAAAAAGAGAAATAGACAAATTTTACAATTATAGTCTGAGACTTCAACACCCCTCTCAACAGCTAATAGGACACTAGACAGAAAATCAGCGAGGATATAGAAGAACTGAACAATATTATTTCCCACCAGAATCTATTTGATACATGTAGATCACCCTATACAACAACATTTTATTCAAGTTCACACAATACAGTGACCATATCCTGGACCTCAACAAATGTAAAATAACTGGAATTAAACAAAATGTGTTCTGCAGCCTCAATGGAATCAAACTAGAAATGAGTAGCAGAAAGATCTCCAAACACTTGGAAACTAAAATATATAATTCTAACAACCCATGTACCAAAGAGGAAGTCTACAGGGAAATTTAAAAATTACATTGGATTGAGTTAAAAGGAAAATACAACATCTCAAAATTTGTGAGAGACAGCTAAAATCGTGCTGAGAAGAAAATATATAGTTCTTATTGCTTACATAAGAAAAGAGAAAATATCACAAATTAATACTCTAACTCCCACCTCATAACCTAGGGAAAAAATGTAAGTAGCAAGAAATAATAAAAGCAGACAACACTGAGATTAAAAAGAAATAAAGTCAATAAACAAAGATATGATTCTCATAAGGGCATACTATGAGCAACTCTGCACACAAAAATTTGACAACTCAATCAAAATGCACCAACTTTTCAAAAAAAAGGCTAGTATAAAATAGATGATTTGAATAGTCTCAAAACAATTAAGGCAATTAAATTTATTATTTTTAAACTGCCAGATGATTAAATATTCAGGGTCAGATGGTTTTACTAAAGAATTTGACCAAATGTTTAGAGATTTAACAATTCTAAACATCTCTTTATATAATAGAAAGGAACACTTACTTTATAAAGCTAGTATTTCCCTGGTACCCAAACCAGACAAAAAAACCCAAAAAACAAAAAACTCAACCCAATGTCAATCATGAATATAGAAGCAAAAATCCTTAACAGAATGTTAGAGTTAAGGGAAAGACTTTAGCAATATATAGAGAATTACACATGATGACCAAGGTGTGTAATTTACTTGAGTAAAGTTAATTCAATATTTAAAAATAAATACACAGGCTAACAGTGAAAAAAATTACATGATTATAACAATTGATTCAGAAAAATAGTTGATAAAATTTAATAATCTTTAATAATCAAAACTCTAAAGTGTCTCAGCTTGATAAAGAACATCTATAAAATATGTACAGTTAACATTATACTTAAAGATAAAAGACTGAATATTTTCCACCTAAGATTGAGAATAATGCAAGGATGTCTTGCTCCCACAACTCTTATTCTACATAGTTCTGGAAGTTTAGACTGTGCAGTTAGACAATAAAATAATATAAAAGGCACAGAGACCAGTGACAAAATAAAACTCCCCTTATTTACAGATGAAGGAATTTTCTTCATATAAAATCACAAAAAAAATCTACCTAAAACTAATAAAATGAATTCAGAAGTTTGTAAGCTACAAGGTAAAAAATAGAAAAATTATTGTATTTCTGTGTACTAGAAACATACACTAAAGTTACATATATATAATACAATTTAAATCTACATAAATTGCTAAAAATGAAGTATTTAGGTATAAATTTATAAGATGTTTAGAGGACATGTATGTTAAAAGACACAAAATGCTGATGAAAGAAATCAAAGTTCTAAATAAGTAAAGAGTTATACTGTGTTCATGGACTGGAAGACACTTTATGATAAAATCCTTATTCTCTTCAAATTGACACAGGGTTTAACATAAGTTTTATCAAAACAACAGCAAGATATTTTGTAGATATAAGAAACAATTCTCAAGTTTATATGGAAAGGAATTAGAATAGCTAAAACTATTTTGAAAGAGAAGAATAAAGTGGGAGAAATCAATCTACCTGATTTTAAGATTTATTATATAGCTGCTATCATGAAAACTGTGTGGTACTGGCAGGGAGATAGACATGTAAAACAAGGGCTTACAATGGAGAATGCAGAAATAGAGTTACACAAGTATGTCTCCCTAAATGGAGAAAGGATAGCCTTTTCAACAAATAATGCTGGAGCCACTGGATGTTCGTAAGCACAAAAGTGAGCCTGAACCTGAGTGTCACACCTAAATCAAATTTTAACTCAAAATGATCGTGGACTTAAACAATAAAACTGATATTAAAAAATCTTTTGAGGTATAAGATTAGAAAAATAGTTTTAGACTTAATACTTTATAAAATATTTTTTGATAGATTGGACTTCATCAAAACTAAATACTTTTTGCTCTGCAAAAAGCCATAGAAAGAGTATGGAAAGGCAAGCAACAGAAAAGAAGAAAATATTTGCAAACCACATATCTAACACAGAAAAAAATATCTAGATTATATAAGTGAGCTCTCACGACTTAACAGTTAAAAGTAAACTAGAACTCTAATTAGAATTGGGCTAAAGACATGAACAGACATTTCAAAGCAAGCTCCAGGTTTAGATTTTACACTGGGAAATCCTACAAATGTTCAAGTAATAAATAATGTTAATTTAATGCAAACTCTTTGAGAATGTTTAAGAGAAGGAATTACTTCCCAATTTATTTTATAAAGTCAGCTTTACTCTGATACCAAAACCAGAGAAAATCATTATAAGAAAAAATCTACAGGTAAAGATACCTCATGAATGCAATGAAAAAATTCATACAAAATTTTATAAAATCCAGTCCAGAAATATATTACATAATAAAGCATGACTAATTGATATTTATCATGGGAGTGCAAAGTTGGTTCAACAATTAATCATATGAAAACTCATATGATCATCTCAACAGATATAGAAAAAGAACTGAACTTGACAAATTCCAACATTCACTTATGAGAATAAAAAAAAATAACTCAGCAAACTAGAAATCAAAGAGAACTTCTTCAACATAATAAGAAGCATCTAAGAAGACCTCACACTCACACCTTACTTGATGGTGAAGCCTAAGTGATATCCCCTTAAGATCAGGATACAGCAATTCTACTCTAAATATTTTTCCAAGAAAAATGAAAACATATGCATCAAATGTTTGTTGCACAATTGTTCCTAATAGCTGAAAAGTAGAAATAATCCAAATGTTAATTGATAAATGGCTTATGAGTTTGTGATGTAGCAATATAATAGAATACTACTCAAAAACAGAAGAAAGAAAATATTAATGTATACAATAGTGTGGATGAATCTCAAAACCATTATGCTAAATTAAAAAGTCAAACTCAAAAGATCACATACTATACATCTAGTTCGATTTATACAAAATTCTAGAAAAAAATAAATCAAAGTGTCAGAGAACAGGTCAGTGGTTGCCTGTGACCAAGGGTCAGGAGAGGGGAAAACTGCAGAGGCACATGAGAGAACTTTTTAGGGTGATTTTGGTGATAGCTACCCAACTCTGTATGATTAACAAAATTCAGCTAACGGTGAATCAAAAAATTGTAAATTTTAATGTTTGTAATTAATGTGAGACAGATGATGGATAGAAATATAGATGATGACAGATGATAGATGATGATGATAGATAGATAGATAATAATAATAATAATGATGATGATGATAGATAGATAGATGATAGATAGATAGATACATAGGTAGATAGATGATAGATAGATAGATAGATGATAGATAGATAGATAGATAGATAGATAGATAGATAGATAGATAGATAGATAGATAGGTGATAGATAGATAGATGATAGATTGATAGATTGATGATAGATAGACAAACAGAAAGGAGAAACCAGCAGCAATGCTCCTCACAATGGTCTTCAGGTTCAGGCTGCTACAACTTTTTCATTATAGTGGTCTGTTCAAACTTGAGAACTTTTTTTTTTTTTAACTTTAATGTGGTGACACCAATAAATCAGGGTACATATATACAATGAAAACATCTCCAGATTATCTTATCATTCAATTGTGTTGCAACCCATCACCCAAAGTCAAATTGTCCTCTGTCACCTTCTATCTGGTTTTCCTTGTGCGCCTACCCTTCTCCCTATCCCACCCTCCCTTCCCTCCCCCCACCCCGTAACCAGCACTCTCTTGTCCATGTCTCCTAGTCTCACTTTTATGTCCCACCAATGTATGAATTCATGCTGTTCTTAGTTTTTTTTTTTTTCTGATTTACTTATTTCACTTCGTATAATGTTATCAAGGTACCACCATTTTGTTGTAAATGATCCGATGTCATCATTTCTTATGGCCAAGTAGTATTCCATAGTATATATGTACCAAAGCTTTTTAATCCACTCGTCTTCTGACGGACACTTGGGCTGTTTCCAGATCTTCGCTATTGTGAACAATGCTGCCACGAACATGGGGGCGCATTTCTTCTTTTCAAACAGTGTTATCGTGTTCTTAGGGTATATTCCTAAAAGTGGGGTAGCCGGGTCAAAAGGCAGTTCGATTTTTAATTTTTTGATGAATCTCCATACTGTTTTCCACAGTGGCTGCACCAGACTGCATTCCCACCAGCAGTGCAGAAGGGTTCCCTTTTCTCCGCATCCTCGCCTGCACTTATTCTGTGTTGTTTTGCTGATGATTGCCATTCTGACTGGTGTGAGGTGATACCTCATTGTGGTTTTAATTTGCATTTCTCTAATAATTAGTGATGTTGAGCATTTTTTCATATGTCTTTTGGCCATCTGTATGTCTTCTTTGGAGAAATTTCTGTTCATTTCTTTTGCCCATTTTTTGATTGGATTGTTTATCTTCCTGGTGTTGAGTTTTATAAGTTCTTTATAAATTTTGGTTATTAAACCCTTATCTGACGTGCTGTCGAATATGTTCTTCCATTGTGTGGTTTGTCTTTTTATTCTGTTCTTATTGTCTTTAGCTGTGCAAAAACTTTTTAGTTTGATATAGTCCCATTTGTTTATCTTGCCTTTTATTTCATTTGCCAATGGAGATAATTCAGCAAATATATTGCTGCTACAGATGTCGGAAAGCTTGCTGCCTATGTTTTCTTCTAAGATGCTTATAGTTTCACGGCTTATGTTTAAGTCTTTTATCCATTTTGAATTTGTTTTTGTGAATGGTGTAAGTTGATGGTCTAGTTTCATTTTTTTGCAGGTAGATGTCCAATTTTCCCAACACCATTTGTTAAAGAGGCTGTCTTTACTCCATTGTATGTTCTTTCCTCCTTTGTCAAATATCAGTTGTCCATAAAGCGGCGGGTTTATTACTGGGTTCTCTGTTCTGTTCCATTGATCAATGTGTCTGTTCTTATGCCAGTACCAAGCTGTCTTGAGTATAATCGCCTTGTAGTAGACCTTGATATCCGGAAGAGTGATACCTCCTACTTTATTTTTTCTTTTTAGGATTGCTGAGGCTATTCGTGTTCTTTTTTGGTTCCATATAAATTTTTGGAATATGTTTTCTATATCTTTGAAGTATGTCATTGGTATTTTAATTGGTATTGCATTGAATTTATAAATTGCTTTGGGTAGTATAGACATTTTAATGATGTTTATTCTTCCTAGCCATGAGCACGGTATACGCTTCCACTTGTTTGTATCTTCCTTGATTTCCTTTATCAATGTTTTATAATTTTCTGAGTACAAGTCCTTAACCTCCTTGGTTAAATTTACTCCAATGTACTTTATTTTTTTGGCTGCAATAGTGAAGGGGATTGTTTCCTTAAGTTCTTTTGCTGACAGTTCATTGTTTGTATACAGAAATGCCTCTGATTTCTGCGTATTAATTTTATATCCTGCCACCTTGCTGAATTCATTTATAAGGTCCAGTAGTTTTTTGACTGAGATTTAGGGTTTTCTATATACAATATCATATCATCTGCAAATAGTGACAGTTTTACTTCTTCTTTTCCAATTTGGATGCCTTTTATTTCTTCTTCTTGTCTGATTGCTATAGCTAGGACTTCCAGAACTATGTTGAATAAAAGTGGTGAAAGTGGGCAACCCTGCCTTATTCCTTATTCCTTATTCCTGATCTTAAGGAGATTGCTTTTAATTTTTGTCCACTTAGTATGATGTTTGCTGTGGGTTTGTCATAGATGGCCTTTATCATGTTAAGGTATGTTCCTTGTATTCCCACTTTACTGAGAGTTTTGAGCATGAATGGGTGCTGGATTATATCAAATGCCTTTTCTGCATCTATTGAAATTATCATGTGATTTTTGTCCTTCCTTTTGTTTATGTGATGAATCACATTGATTGATTTGCGAATATTAAACCAGCCTTGCCTCTCCAGAATAAATCCAACTTGATCATGGTGTATGATTTTTTTCATATATTGCTGGATCTGGTTGGCTAATATTTTGTTGAAAATTTTAGCGTCTAAATTCATCAGGGATATAGGCCTATAATTTTCTTTCTTTGTGTTGTCTTTGCCCGGTTTTGGGATCAGAATTATGCTCGCCTCATAAAAGGAGTTTGGAAGTCTTTCTTCCTCTTGAATTTTTAGATATAGCTTGAGGAGGATAGAAGTTCATTCTTCTTTGAATTTTTGATAGAATTCACTTGTGAAGCCATCAGGCCCAGGACTTTTCTTTGTTGGGAGTTTTTTGATAACTGTTTTGATCTCATTTGCTGTAATTGGTCTGTTTAGGTGTTCTGATTCTTCCAGATTGATTTTTGGAGGTTTATATGATTCAAGAAATTTGTCCATTTTATCTGGATTGTCTAATTTTTTGGCATATAGTTCTTCATAGTATTTTCTTACAATGCTTTGTATTTCTGTTGTATCAGTTGTTATTTCTCCACTATCCTTTTTAATTTTATTTATTTGAAACCTCTCTCTTTTTTTCTTGGTGAGTCTAGTTAAAGGTTCATCAATCTGTTTACCTTTTCAAAGAACCAGCTTCTGGTTTCATTGATCCTCTGTATTGTTTTCTTAGCCTCTATGTCATTTATTTCTGCTCTGATCTTTATTATTTCCTTTCTACTTGTCTTGGGTTTTATTTGTTGTTGTTTTTCTAGTTCTTTTAGATGCAGGATCAGGTTGCTTATTTGAGCTTTTTCTAGCTTTCTATGATGTGCCTGTAGTGCAATGAATTTCCCTCTCAGTACTGCTTTTGCTGTGTCCCATAAATTTTGAGTAGATGTATGCTCATTATCATTTGTTTCTAGAAACTTTTTTATTTCTTCTTTGATCTCATTGTTAATCCATTCATTATTTAATATCATGCAATTTAGTTTCCAAGTGTTTGAATATTTTTCAGTTTTTCTTTTGTGGTTAATTTCTAGTTTCATGGCATTGTGATCAGAGAAAATGCTTGATATGATTTCAATCTTTTTAAATTTATTGAGACCATTTTTGTGTCCTAACATGTGGTCTATCCTAGAAAACATACCATGAGCGCTTGAGAAGAATGTATATTCTACTGCTTTAGGATGAAAAGTTCTGAAGATATCTATTAAATCAAGTTGATCTAATGTATCCTTTAAGTCTGCTGTTTCTTTATTGATTTTCTTTCTTGAGGATCTATCCAGTGTTGTTAGAGGGGTATTGAAATCCCGTACTATGATAGTATTACTGTTAATCTCGCCTTTTATGTCCATCAAAGTCTGCTTTATGTATGTCGGGGCTCCTATATTTGGTGCATAGATATTTATAATAGTTATATCTTCCAGTTGAATTGTTCCTTTTATCATTATGTAGTGTCCTTCTTTATCTCTTACTACAGCCTTTGTTTTAAAGTTCATTTTGTCAGCTATAAGTACTGCTACCCCGGCTTTTTTTTATTTCCATTTGCATGAAATATTTTTTTCCATCCTTTTACCTTCAGTCTATGAGCATCTTTTGTTTTAAGGTGTGTCTCTTGTAGACAGCATATGTATGGGTCCTGTTTCTTTATCCACGCAGCTACCCTATGTCTTCTGATTGGATCATTTAATCCATTTACATTTAAGGTTATTATTGATATGTAGTTGTTTATTGCCATTTTATTCTTTAAAGGTGTATTCTTTTTTTGCTATATTCTTTCCTCTCTTTGAACTGTTCACAACAGGCCCCGTAGTATCTCTTGCAGAATTGGTTTGGTTTTAATGAATTCCTTCAGGCTTTCTTTGTCTGGAAAGCTCTTTATTTCTCCTTCAATTTTAAACGTTAGCCTTGCTGGATAAAGTAGTCTTGGTTGTAGGTTCTTGTTCTGCATTACTTTGAGTATATCTTGCCATTCCCTTCTGGCCTCAAGTGTTTCTGTTGAGAAGTCCGATGTCATCTGTATGGGGGCTCCTTTGTAGGTGATAGCCTTTTTTTCTCTAGCAGCTTTTAAGATTTTTTCTTTATCCATTAGCTTTGGTATTTTAACTATGATATGTCTTGATGTAGATCTTTTTGGGTTTCTCTTTAATTGAGTTCTGTGTGCTTCTTGAACGTGTGGAATGTTTCCCCGCCTTATTTTAGGGAAGTTTTCTGCTATAATTTGATTGAACAAAGTTTCTATTTCATGTCCTTTTTCCTCTTCTTCAGGCACCCCTATGATGTGAATGTTGTTGGTCTTCTTGTTGTCACAGAGCTCCCTTAGAGTTTCCTCACATTTTTTGAGTCTCTTTTCCTTTTTCTTCTCTGCTTCTGTGCCTTTGTTTATTGTGTCTTCTAACTCGCTGATTCGATCCTCAGCGTGATTCATCCTGCTTTTAATTCCTTCCATTGTGGTCTTCAGTTCTGATACTGTATTTGTCATTTCTGTCTGTTTCTTCTTTATTATTTCAATTTCGTTCTTTATACTTGTTATCTCTTTATTTAGGTGTTCATAATGACTATCCATTGTTGCTCTAATTTCTTTGAACATCCTAACTATCATTATTCTAAATTCTGCTTCTGGTAGTTTGGTTATATCTGGTTCATTCAGGTCCTTCTCTGGGAATTTTTCTTGATTCATTTGGTTTGCATTCCTCTGCCTGCCCATTTTATCTGTGTATAGGCAAGTTGTAGGCACTGGATTACAGTAGGTGTTCCCTTTGTTTTCTAGGTGTGGTCTGTCTGCAGGCCTGCCACCCCCTCTGCTGCTGCCTAGGGTGGTTGGGTATGGGCGTTGCCAATGACAGCCTACTGCGGCTGTTGCTGTGATTTCCATCTCTCCTCTGCGGGAGGGGCTGTCACTCAAGCCACAAGCCTTAGTACCAAGGACAGAGGTGAGCACCTTTGCTCAGCTGCGGAACCAGCCTTTTTCCGGAAGGCTTACGCCCAGCCCCCGCAGTCATAGCCTGCTCGCCATAGTTTTGCGGGTTGGGCGGGGCTTTTGATGTGCTCTCAGCTGTGAGCCTTTGCCCGTCCAGAATTTAGCCCCACCCTTGAAGCCGGGGCCCTCCTGCATAGGGTCGCAAACTGTGGTTTATTGGTCCGGGTGTGTTTGCTGGAGTTAGCTCAGCTGCTAGCTTCCGATCGATCAGGACTCTACCACACTCCCACATTAGGCGCCAGCTCGCGCACGTAGGGTGGCCAGCCGTCGGGATTTCTCTGGCCAGGCGGGGCTAGTAGCGTGAGCTCAGCCACGAAAGCAGCTCGCGCACACTCTCGCACAACTTCAAACCACCGGGTTTCTCTGGCCGGGCGGGGCTAGTAGCGTGAGCTCAGCCGCGAAAGCCAGCTCTCGCACACAAAGGATTTCAAACCACCGCAGTTTCTCTGTCCAGGTGGGGTTGGCAACGTTAGCTCAGCCGCGAGCCCCTCACCTGTCCCTGGTCCTAGCCCCATACCCGTGGTCAGGGCCAGCTTGTGCAGAGTCGCAGAGCCGATCTCTGCCCGTATTTTTCCCCACAAGTGGAGTCACAGGCGGCCCGCATCTGCCGGACTACTTTCACGCATCCCCTCCACCCCTGCAGGGCTAGACTGAGCTCTCATCGGTTGTGCCTCCGCCCACGCCGACAGGACCGCGTTTCAGCGTCCTGCCACCCCAAACCCTTCAGTAACTCCCAGAGAGATGGCAGTGTCTTAAGTCTCTACACTGTAGGTTTGGGAGCTCCCTCCCTCTAAGCAGCTCTGCTCTAATTGTCACGGGAGAGCTTGTTTGGCTAGTGTCCTATCTCCCTTTGCTGGTATTGCTAGTTCCAGGGGAGATATTCGTTTTCGATTAGGGAAATGACTTAGCCCAGGGGTCAGGATGGCTGTCCCTCAGAGTGTCCTTGTGCCTTCAGTTCACTGTCTGTTCCCGCTGCTCTGTTTCTCTCCTCTGTCCCCGTTCCCCGGAGCCCCGGGTGCGTGGTTGTGAGAGAGGGTTTCTGCGCTGTCCCTTTGAAAAGATTCTTGGGTCTGAGAAAACTCTCTCTTTTTCACAAACAGTATCCTCACTTGATTCACAGCTCAATACTGTCCATATGCCTCTTCTAGGCTCTGGGACTGCAGTCTGGGGCTTGGTTCCTGGGACCCAGGTCCCTCCCTCTCCGCCAAACTCTCCTCCCACCATGCGGGTCTCTCCGGGCTGCCGTTTGCTCCGGGGAGCTGGGCAGCCCTCTTCGTGTTTTCGCTATTCCTACCAGTCTCAATGTGGCTTCTGCAGTGTTCCTTGGTTGAAGAGTCCACTTAGTTTAGTTCAAAGTTGGTTTATCCAGATGATGGTTCTTAAAATTGAGTTATAATCCACTTTGGTTCTGGGAGTTGGAAGTTGGTACGTCCGCCTACTCCATCGCCATCTTCTCCTCCCCCCAAACTTGAGAACTTTTGTCAGCACTTCTTTCAAAATTCACAATGGCACAAAGTTTGTATATCTAGCTTCTAGGTTGGTGTCCATTATCAAGTAGACCAAACCTGGAAAAAGTAGCTTTTCAAGTGTATCTTACTGAATTCATTTAGAATCACAAGGATGTCAGAAAAAGTATGCTC
Source organism: Rhynchonycteris naso (assembly GCA_037038555.1). Classification (NCBI taxonomy): domain Eukaryota; kingdom Metazoa; phylum Chordata; class Mammalia; order Chiroptera; family Emballonuridae; genus Rhynchonycteris; species Rhynchonycteris naso. Next base: position 35,480,325 of record CM073000.1, on the reverse strand, counting down.
AACTGATGGCTTTAAAATAAACAAGTAATTTCTTAAGCAGGTCTATAATTCTCACTTTCACTGTGAGTCCTATTGAGACATAGCAATCATATTATTCTAATACCTTTGCTGAAATAAAGTACTTACAACACAAAATATAATACTTTCCATAGATAAACCCCCAAGTTTATTTCTTTGAATTATTCTTGTTTTATTTGTTAAATCTTGTATGAAAATTGAAACTTGTGACTCAGTCTCTCTACAAAGGTGGACTTTCTTTTCATTTTCTCCATTTTTCTAAGTCTTCAGAATGGTTTTCTTCTTTTATATGCATTTTGCCTTTTACTATTTTTATATGATTTGTCTATTATTTTTACAGCATTCTTGCAATGTATTATTTTTTACTTATCTGAGAATCTACCAAGAGAAATAAGGAAAAACCAAATTTGTTCTTTCTACATGACTTCTTTGAATATAAGAACATGGTACCTACATGACAAAGAAATGCTAAAATGTGATTATTAACAAATGTTTTAAAATACAAATATAAACAAAATAAAAATTATTAACAGAATATATTACACAAGAGAATTAATGCATGATCCAATAACCAATAATTATGAGACATTCTAGCATGATAGAGTTGAAAATACAAAATGTTGATTTCAGTACTCAGGAAGATTACAATCTCAATGATAAGGCAAAACATAACCATATGCAGAATTTAGTCAACATTTAGTGTAATATTTTGCTTTATATTATGTGATTCAAACTTGCATTATATAACTCATTCTAAGGAAAAAATGTTTCCCTTTTTTCCTCAAAATTTATTTGAAACAAATATTTATATTTATTTTTTTTTATTTTTTTACCTAGAAGAGTCCACTAAGACAAAAGAAAATATATATATAAAATTTTTAAGAATTATTTTCTTGCAATAGAAATAATTATACCAAAGGTAATATAAGATAATAGTGAAGTTTCTTTTTAAAATAATTCCTTTTAAATTTAAATAAAAGAAAATAAATAAGTTTAGATTTTCTCAAAATTATTTGAAAATTCTGTGTTATAGATATAAAAATATTATCTTTAAGTTTTAATCGAAATATAGCATTGTGTCTATTCAGTTGTACAACGTTAATTTGTTACATTTATATAATATGGTTGGCATTGTACTGTTAGCACCTTTATAACACATTACATAAGTATTCCCTTTTACTAGCTGGAATAATTAACTTCTGGTCTATTAGAAAGCTTGTTAATTACAATTCAATACTGTTGTCTGTATTCACTATATTATGCATTAGATTGCTAGGGGTTATTACTTGTTGTAATAAGTAACAATATCTGTAAACAATATCTGTCCTACCCTCCCACCACCACCACCCCAACCTCCATTATCTGTAACCACCATTTTCCTCTATTTTTACAAACTTGTGTTTTTTTAAACTCCACATAGAAGTTGTATCATATAGTCTTGTCTCTCTCTGTCTGACTGATTTTACTTACAAAATTATTCAAGTTCCAACAATTTTGTCAGAAATGGCAGAATGTCTTCCTTTCTTGTGGCTAAATGATATTCTATTATATAAATGTATACGGCATTTCCTTTATCCTTTGGTGAGCATTTCAGTCATTTCCATATCTTGGCTACTATGAATCATGCTGCAGTAAATATTGGAGTGCAGATATCTCTTCAAAATTCTTCTTTTATTTTCTTTGGGTATATACCCTGAAGTGGAATTGCTGGATCACATGGTAGATCTATTTTAAATTTTTTGAGAAACCACTGTACTATTGTCCATAGTGACTGCACCAGTCTGCATTCCCACCAGCACACCACAAGGTTTCCCTTTTCTCCATATCCTTACCAACACTTATCTTTTATCTTCTCGATAATAGTCATTCTAACATGAATGAGGTATTATCTCACTGTGGTTTTGATTTGCATTTTTTTAATGATTAGTGGTGTTTATATTTTCAAACTATCTAACATTCTAGTATTCTAAATTTTTTATTTCTTATTTATAAATTAAATTTAATGGGGTGACATAGGTCCATAAGAACACATAGGTTTTAGGTAAAACCCTTCTATAGCATTGAACTGTTGATTGACTGTGTGCCCGTCACCCAAAGTCAGATCATTTTCCATCACCTTACATTTGTCCCTGTTCACTCCCCTCCCCCTGAACCTTGTCCCTCTAGTAACCACTTCACTTTTATTTATGTCCATGAGACTCAGTTTTAATGCCTGTTTAAAGAACATAAGAAATAGAAATACCTGTGTTCTAATAGTATCTCTCACAAATCACCAGTATCACCTTAAAAAGACTGTATAAATAAAAATTCTTTTTTGAATAAGATATAAACAAAGAATTTATAAAGACCTGTAATTGTACAAGATTGAAGGCTTTGACTTTAATTTTGGTTAAAAAAATTGACTTATTTTTTTCCAAAAAAAAAGTCAATAAATAGATTTTAAAAGATAAGGATAATAAGAAAAAAGAATCTTGCCCTCCCCACACTGATTCATAATTTTATATTTATGTGAATACCACTAGAATTTAAAAACCTTGAAAGCAGATATGTCTTACTAATACACCTGGTACCTAACAGGAATAGTTAAATCGGTTAATAAATATTCTCTCTCTCTCTCTCTCTCTCTCTCTCTCTCTCTCTCCCTCTATCTCCCCCTCACATGCATGCACACATCCCCACATGCATGCACACGCACACATGCACACACATACAGGTTAAACAAAATCCAGACTACAACAGGGAAACATGTGGTGGGACTTAGGCAAATAAAATATATTTTTTAGTGCTCTTTTGTTATGATTTTATTCTTTGAAAAGTGTTTCATAATAAAACAAAAGCAAATTTATTTTTGAAGACGTAAAGCAAAACATTCAGAAACTAGTAGTTTAATGGTATTATAGAAATTTAATCCATGTTTGGTCCAGTATGGAAAGAAGCCTAAAGAAAGGGGGTTGGGGAGGCTGGGTAAAAAAGGTGAAAGGATGAAGAAGTACAGATTGGTAGTTACAGAAGAGTCATGGGGATGTAAAGCACAGCATAAGAAATAGGGTCAATAATGTTATAATAACTATGTATGGTGCCGGGTGGTTACTGGAAATAACAGGTGGAACACTGTATAAAGCATATGATTGTCTACCCAGCAATTTACAAATGTTGTGCCACAGCACACTGGTGTGCCACAAGAATTTTTCAAACATGCAACAGTATTTTTAAATTGTGCTGCAAAAAATTTTAAAACATTCAATACTGACTGTTCAGTCAGAGGCACTGACATCTTTTCCTTTAGATTGTCAAATTAAAAAAATGACAACAACCAACATAACAATAGCCATCTTGTGTGAATGAGTTAAAATGATACTTTCATTTTCACATCAGCAAAAAATACAATATTTTTTTAATATTCCAGAGAAATTTTCTAATTAGTTCACATGTGACATGAGATTAAAAAAAGGTTGAAAATCGCTGGCCTAATCACTATGCTATACACTTGAAATTGATACCAAATAATATCGAATGTAAACTATAGTTAAAAATTATTTTTAAATAGTAAATAAATAAATCAATCCACATTGATTTGTGCTCTCATGGCAATAAAATATGTGTGAAAGCCAGTGTCTGTGACCCAGATGAGCCTCTTACATGGTGGGTTCTCCTCTTCTGAGTGTTTCTCAGAGTGCTTTCTCATTCTTGGCCAACAGTGACTGGAAGTTCAGTATGGAAGATGTCAGTGCCTCTGTCAGCCTCAGTTACTGTAGAGCATCCTGGTCCCATTGATCAACAATACCATCTCAAACTGTTACATTAGCAAGAAACAGACTTCTATTTTGTTGGAGCCACACACACTTGGAGTCTCCTTAAGAGAGCACTGCACATGCACATTAGCATAACACAAATATACAGTGGTCCTACGTCTATCGCGAGAGTTAGGTTCCAGAACCCCCTGCAACAGGCAAAAATCCATGAAATAGCAACCTTATATTTATTTTATTATTAATATATATTTTAAGGTTTTATAAACCCTCCCCACACTCTTATAAACCTTTCCTACACTGTTATTAACCTTTCCCACACTGTTATAAACACTTCCTATGCTCTTAAACACTTTCTAAATAACTAAGATAATAAATATATAAAAATACCTATATACCACAAAATCCCATGATTAGCAAAAAATCTGCAATACAAAATTAGACATATACAATTTAAAAATCTGTGATAGTGAGACCATGAAAAGTGAACCGCGATATGGCGAGGAATGACTGTATTTTGTATATTTACCTGGAGTCATTTATTTAATTTTCACTTGATAGCACTTTCTTTCTAGTCACTATAGTTACAAGGGATACAGAAATCAGTAAAACATACTGTTTGTTATCAAAGAATTCCCAAACTGGTTGGAAAAGGAGATAAGCCAACGAACAATAGAGGTTATTGCCAGATACGATCTGACGAGCTATACTCGCATACAGGAGGAGCCATACAAGATTGTGGATTTGGATGGTGACAGACCCAGGAAACATTCCTGGAGCAGCTGATACCTAAGCTAAGGTGACCAAATGCCCCGCTTTTGGCAGAACAGTCCCAATTTTTAACAATTTGTCCCGCGTCCCATGGAGTTTTAAAAAAGTCCCGATTTTTTGAAAGAATGCACGAAAAGCTAGGGAACAGCGGGAGAACAGGAAGGGAATATATGGTTTTCGGCGGGAAGACCCTAACTTGACCTAGAAGCGCCTGCACTGCTGCAAGAGCTGGCTGCCCCATGTGAGTCCCCGAAACAAAGAACTTCAGGCGGGACATACCTGCTGGAGCAGCGGCTGTCAAGTCCCCTAACTACCCATAGACCTGATGCCAGCGTGCGGCTCCAGGTTCCATGAGGCGCAAGCTGCTCCGTCTCCAGTGGGTGGTGGGGCTGGACATGGGAAGCGCACTGGCAGCACTGCCCTGCCTGCTCCTGCCCGCTCATGCAGCTCCAGACCGTGTAACCCGATCCCTCTGACTCACTCTAAATTTCTCATATAGTAATATTTCTCCAAAAACGATCTTTTTAATGAGGTATCATTATTTGAAAAATATATTGATAAGAAAAAGGTTAAATCTTGGGCATCAGCAAAAATCACAATAGAGAACAAATGGTTAGAAATATTTCATCATTTGGAAACAAACCATGTTCCATACAATAATGCACTAAAAATTGTGGAATATGCGCTGTCTTTACCAGGAACTAATGCTGAGACTGAATGCGTTTTTTCTACGCTAAATAAAGTGTGGACATCAGAAAAATCACAACTAAGTGTTGAAACTTTGAAAGCCATTTTATGTGTGAAATATAATTTAACAAATTCTTGGGAAAAATTTCATGACCTTTTAAACAACAACAGCAATCTACTAAAAAATTCATGCAAATGAGAAATATGCCAAAGAATAAAATAGTACTATACGTAATTTTTTAATGTATTATATTTATAAATTGTACTTATGTTGAAATTTAAAAATATATATTACAATACTATTTTTGCATTCTATGAAAATTTTTTTTGCTCCATATAGACCAAATTTTTAATCAAGAACCTCCCCCGCCCCAGTCAATGGTGGCCCTTCCTTACCAATTTTAAAATCTGTCCACCTTAACCTAAGCTACATTTTGAAGGAACATTAAGAGTTACTTAAGGGAAGAAAGGCAAGGTTCCATCAGTTTGGGAGCACAGTAGGTTTGGAGAACTGTCAGTCATTCTGAGGGCCTGGAGAAGAGTCTCTGAACACGGAGAGAAGGCAGCATGCAGCAGTCTATGATTTGTGTCTGAAATGGAAAAATGCAAGTAGTTGCTGTCTTCCTGGAAGGTTTTTGGTATTGACTAAAAATAGGTTACCTTGAAGAAAGGAAGGTAACTTATTTGGTCCAATATCTGAGCCAGTATTTAGAGATAGCAAGACCCATGATTCCCATAAAATGTCTTGTAAGTTAAGGCAAAAATACTAGAGCAAACAAAGGTTCTCTGCAAGTCTTTGTTTAGCTTTCTTTTCTATTTTCCCTTAACTTTCAAATAACATATCAGAGCAAATTATTCTAATCTGTACAATCATTTGATAAAAGAAAATTAATTAATTAGTTAATTAATTAAACAGAAAACTTGGCTACTAAATCATTTTCACCAACAGATATGTGAATACAAACAAATCAATGTTCCGAATATTTGGAAAGCATATGCATTAAAGAATGAACACAATAACATTTTACAATCAGAGAAATCAGTATGTTTATTTTACTTTAAATACCTGGTGCCCCAGAAAATAACATACATAGGATGCAAACACACTAAAAAAACTCTCATTAGATATGACCTACTGGAAACCATGCTCATCACTGGTGATGCCAGAGTTATAGGGAGTCACAAACAAGTGTGCACAGAAATGAACTTGTGGGTTGATTTTTTTCTAGTCAACTGTCAAGTGCTGTTGGTATTTTAAAAAGTCTTTGAAAAACTGCTACTGCTGCCGCCGTTTGTCTTTGGTATTGGCCCTTGCCCTGTTTTTCTGCCTCAGTTCAATACCCACTGAGTTGACTTTGGAAGCAGAATGACAGCCAGCCATCATCACCAGTGGGTCTTCTTGAAATTGATACAACACAGACAGAAGCCTTTATAAAGAGTTAATAAAGACCTCGTTTAATAAAGTAAAATTTAAAAAAATAAGAAAGAAAGAAAAGAAATCTCATTTCCTATTGCAAACTTTAGAAGAGCTTTCAGAATTGCTAGTCTGGACAGAGTTGGTTTTACAGAAGAATAAAAACAAAGTATAACTGGAGATAGCTAACTTAAAACAAAACAACCTGCCAAGAGATCTTCCAAATTCATCAGATGGAAAGTCGCCCTTCATTCCTGGAGATGAAAAATGCAATCTTCCCTAAGGGACAGCTGTATACCACATGTACACACTTTGCTAATCACGCATAGCCTTGAAAACAATCTGAATCTTTTTTTTTCATTTTGTCATGGCTTTTTGGCAACCACCTGCAGTGTTCCTGAGGCTCACCCCAGGAATTCCTTAGTCCCATTTTTTTCTTAATAAACTTTTTTCTCAAGCCCAAAGATTAAAGAACCTCTTTGCTGAGTATATGCAGGGCAGGGCAGTGGGGGATCTGCAGCTGCTGCAAGGCCTGCCCTTCATGTCTGAAATGACAAAATGAAAGCAGCTGTAGGCCCTTTAGAGGTCTTTTGGCATGGAGTACAAACAGGTCACCCTGGGAAGTGAAAGCTCCCATTAGGTTAAAATGTTCTGTATTCCCCTTTTGACAATCACACTGGTTTTATACACTGCTCTGCTTTGGAGTATTTAAAAAAACAATGCTATGTTCACAGAAAGAAAAGCAAGGAGAAAAGCAAAAGTTCCCATTAGTAATATTAGGTTTCCAAAGATCAACCAATTGAATTGTAAGGAAAATAGCAGTGTTTTATTTTATTTTACCTAGCTGGATGCCTCTATACCAGGAAGGCATAGTCAATAATTCTATATGCTATAGACCGTCATAGAGAGTCCTAGAACTGTCATCACCCAAACAGTGACCCAATATTATGCGCATCTGTACGCTAAATTGTTACAATATAAAGGAAGCAGTGATCAAGCACTAAATGTACTAATTCAAAAAGACCTGAATGTTCTTTCTTGAGCTGCCATTACTACCTGTGTGACTTTGAGATTGTCATTTAATATTTTTGCACATCTACAAAATAAAGGAGTGACCATTTTCAATCAAAGAACATTTTTATTTTTTTATTATCAATTGATTTTTTATTCTTTTTCCAACCAAAGAACATTTTTTAAATAGCCAAGCAAACTAGGCAGAACAAAAGCTAAAATTTCAGCCATTTAAACACAACTAACCTTTACTTTTCTTGAAGTTCTTGACTGCATAACAGATATCATGCATCTGAGAATGATTAAGACCAAGAGATGATATGGAATTCACAATATACTAGATTCCTATAAGGAATTGCACTTGAAAATAAAGATTAGATTAAAAATGAAAATTAGTGGAATCCCAATTCTCATTTAAAATTTCAAAGGGCAAGGGAAAGAAATCATGGTAAGAAACTCCAAAAGAAGGAGGAGCAGAAAGGAGAAATGAAAAAAAAAACACAAATACTTGAAGTCAAAATTAAGTTAATCTGCCATTCCATTTTAATATCATAGAATAATGGTTTTTGAAGTATAGACTCTGGGCCACAGACAGCAGGAACTTGTTAGAAATGCGTATCTCTAGGCTCCATGGCAGACCTACTGAATCAGATACCTTGGTTTAGGAGGTGGGGACAGTGTTTTAACATAGGCTCTAGGAGATTCTAATTGATACACACTGAACTTTATGAACTACTACCAACTTCTAAGTTCTACGAACTACCATTAAGATTACTACTCAAGCAAAAACAGGCTGGATTTAATTAATAGGTATTAGGTGATTAAATAAGAACACTGAAAAAGAAAATAAGAACATTGACTCAATGAAATAAAAAGTATTCAGGGCCTTGGCCCATTGGCTCAGTGGTAGAGTGTCAGCCTGGCATATGGATGTCCTGGGTTTGATTCCTGGTCAGGGCACACAGGAGAAGTGTCCATCTGCTTATTCAACCCTCTCTCTCTTGCTTCTCTTTCTCTCTCTCTTTCTCTCCTGCAGCCATGGCTCAATTAAAGCAAGTTGGCCCTGTGTGCTGAGGATGGCTTCATAACCTTTGCCTCAGGCAGTAAGAAGAAATCATTTGCTGAGCAAAGGAACAATGCTCCTGATGGGCAGAGCATCACCCCCTATTGGGCTTGCCAGGTGGATCCCAGTTGAGGCACATGTGGGAGTTTGTCTCTGCCTCCCCACTTCTCACTGAATAAAAAAAAAAAAAATCCGGAATGTAAAAAGAATACATGAAAATGATTGTTATTTTACTTTGAATATATTATTTAAATTTATATCTGTAGATCAGAGTCTTTTAAACTTCCTAGATCAAAGGCATAGGGAAAAGAGAGTTGGAGAAACACTGACCTTCCAGGAGCTTGGATGCCGGGACCACCTGATGACCTTTTTCTAAGTGAGACATGTCTCTTGCCCATTGAAAATCTCTGCTGTAGTGAGCCATACTGTTGACTGGAGGATTTTTATATCCTTCAGATGAATTGGGTGAAAATAATGTTAGAAACCACATGATTCAAACATACCACCAATAATAATAAATAAAAATGGCTGAAAAATTATTTGATACCTCCTTTATACCAGCACTACACTGAGAACTTTAAAAGTTTTAGCTTCAATCTAACAACTCTTTATTAAGAATTATTACATTTCGCCTGACCAGGCGATGGCACAGTGGATAGAGCATCGGACTGGGATGCGGAGGACCCAGGTTCAAGACCCCAAGGTCGCCAGCTTGAGCATGGGCTCATTTAGCTTGAGTAAAAAAATAGCTCACTAGCTTGAACCCAAGGTCTCTGGCTCAAGCAAGAGGTTACTCGGTCTGCTGAAGGCCTCGCAGTCAAGGCACATATGAGAAAGCAATAAATGAACAACTAAGGTGTCACAATGAAAAACTGATGATTGATGCTTCTCACCTCTCTCCGTTCCTATCTGTCTGTCCCTATCTATCCCTCTCTCTGACTCTTTCTCTGTCCCTGTATAAAAAAGAAAAGAATTATTACATTTGAAATAAAACTATGACATGGAAAATTAAATAAATTATGCAAGGCTCCACACTGAGTAGCTGTTATCGTTTGGATTTTATGAATTTCAGGGGCCCAGCCCAGAGCCTATGTTCCTTTCTCAGAAACAGCAGGGGGGGTTCTGTAGAGCACTTATGGCTAGAGACATAGGGTTAGTCACTACTGCTACATGGTGAATAGTTGAAGCCTCTGCAAAAGACAAAAATTCTTACTAAGTAAAGAAAGAGAAGAGAACTAAGAACAGAAGTCTACATAATGCCAACATTTAAAGGCCAAGTTTGGGTAATGAACCTTTTTAGTTTGCCCAGGACTGTGGAGTTTCTTAGAAAAGGGGACTTTCAGGACTAAATGCAAGGTAGTCCCCAGCAAAGCAAGATGTTTGGTTATCCTACAAGTGGCAAGATAAGAGACAGCAAAAGAGGATAAGGAGCAACAAGAGAGATAAAGCATGAAGCATGGTGTCACAAATATGGAGGCCATGCAGAATACCCAGAAAGAGTAAATTCTCATGAATCTCAAAGACATCAAAAAATTATAGAGTATGAAGATGAAAAATGCCCATTGGAGGGCATTATACGCCTTCAGGGAGCATTTCAACCAAGGGGTGATGTCCAAAGCCAATTCATTGGCTTGAATAGAAATGATGGATGAACAAGAAGACCAAGCAGTTGGAAAGTACAAAATGGAACAAACATAAATTCAAGAAATAGGCAGAATTAGAGTAATATGATTGCCTTTGTGTTAAAGGTTAAGAAGATGTCAACACATTTTTTAACTTGGAAGAAAGTAAAGAGACTAGTTTATAATGTTGGAAATGAATCATGGTTACAGTAACATACCAGAAGAGGTAAACATGGAAGTGATCTTGTCTCCTTTATAAAAAAGTAATATTAACACAATATGTACCCAGTAGAATCTGAAGTTTTAAAAATTAATAAACATGGAGTGTCTCCTATAAGCCAGTCCCTGAAACAACTACATTTTTGTATGCGGTCACATGAGACTCCAGTTTAGAAGTCAAACACTCTCAAGAGAATTTTATTAGTGGAAGCACCTTAAAGATAATATATGTTTTCTTTAGAACTGTGAATAAATAGATCAGTGAAATGTACTATACTGGAAACATGATCACATTTCAAATTATTTTCTTCATGTAAATTAGCAAAATTTTCTCTGATACTTGACATGTTTATATAAATAATCATTAGTTCACTTGTTATACAAAGTGTAATTTGCCTTTTCTATTCATCGATTAATGCCTGGAAGACTCAATCCTGTTTATAAATGGTTAACATTTCTTTCTTTTTAATCCACTTTCATTTAAAGATAATCAGATTCAGGAAAAGTAAACCCAGAAAGTTTGTCTGGGTCTTCTAGTTTTTACATACTCCAGAGGAGTGAAAAAAATAACTTCGTATATTTTTAAAAACATCTTTAGGTTTACATAAAATTATTTTTTCAAGTATTAAGGTCTATGCAATTTAGATTCAGTTTAAGATTTATAACTAAGTAAAAAATAAAAATTTTTATCTGTATGAAACAGTGGCTATAAGCTCAGGACAATGTCTCAGAGCTGTAAATCACTTACAAATTCACCAAAAATGAACTCAAATAGAAAGATTCCATTAAGTAGACAAATAACTCAGTACAATTTCTGGCACAGAACAGGGGCTAAACAAAGGTTAATTCCCCTCAGTTTAGAAATGACAGACCAGTTTATGAAACTTTTCTAATATGGAATTGGTGATTTATATTATCTCTGTTCTTACATGCATCAAGAAGTAAACTCATTTTACAAAAAGAAAAAAAAAGTCCATGCCAATTATTTTGAAGGGTTTTTCCCCATTTACATTTATTTGTATATCAACATACCTCATTCTGTCAATCAGTAGTTTCAAACATTTTGGACTGTTGGACAATGTCATCAGGGTTGAATTGAAGGCCATAAAAACCACAGAGAACAAATATAATACATTTTTAAAATAGTTTGTGTAAATGCTAGCATAATCATAAAGTTTGAGGAGGATTAATACCTTTATATTTTTTTATAATGGCAGTGGTAGCAATGTCAACATTAAATAATACCTTAAGTTATAATAATCACACACTGATAAATTAATCTGTATATGCTATTAATATTTTCTTCTTAATAAAATAGTTCAAAAAAGTTGAATAGTCTGTACCCAAGCATTGCACAACATTTTGGCTACTGGATTCTGCCCAAAATGGAAATTTTAAGACCACACAAAACTGTAGAGGTCAACTGCAAAGATCAAAGAATCAACTGATGATTAATTTGTCAATAGAGTCAAAGAACAAACTGAACTTAATATTTACATACTAGACCAATTGTTTGGCTGATAAAACTCATTTGACTGATTCAGTAGCCTAAAAAGAAAAACTCAACAGTATATCATTTCAATAACAACAACTATGATGCTGGTTCCTATAAAACCACATCTGTTTTATTTGATATGGTATACAAAACAACATAAATCTATAATTACAGGTAAATCATTGTTATTTGTAATTAAAATATCAAATCAGAGAAACTCCTTGATTCTGGACATTTAAGTTTTAGTTTTAATGGTTTGAAGTATTCAAGTCAAAATTGCAACTGTACAGAGGACGAGTGGATTAAAAAGCTATATAGTACATATATATTATGGAATACTACTCAGCCATAAGAAATGATGACATCGGATCATTTATAACAACATGGATGAAACTTGATAACATTATACTGAGTGAAGTAAGTAAATCAGAAAAAACTAAAGACTATGTGAGTCCATACATAGATGGGACATAACAATGAGACTCAGAGACATGGACAAGGTGTACTGGCTACCTAGGGGGAGGGAGAGGTGAGGGACAGGGTAAGGAGAGGGGAGGGGCACAAATAAAACCACATAGAAGGTGACAGAGGACAATTTGACTTTGGGTGATGGGTACGCAATATAATCAAATGTCAAAATAACCTGGAAATATTTTCTCTGAACATATATGTACTAATTTATCAATGTCATCCCATTAAAATTAATTAAAAAATTGCAACTGTACATCTATAAATACTAAAAATTATTATGATTATTAGTATATAGATAAAAGAATAGCAATATCAATAAGACACTATGAATAGTAAATGCATTAAAGAAAGTACAACCCTAATGTATAAAATATTTTAAAACTCTCATTATCTACTATTACAGTAGATTCCAGCATATTATTTGTTTTCTGTGATCATTCACATTGTCATCATTCAACAAGAATCACTGTATTTTTTAAATTTTTATTGATTTTAATTTATTGTGCTTAAATAGATTCAGGTGTCCCACCGTATATATCTCCCTCCCCCCAAACCCCATGTTCCCCTTGAATCCCCCTTTCACCCCTCCCCCCACGTCCTCCCTTCTTCCCTTCAGGATTTTCTGTCCTGCTCTCTATAATGCTGTGTTATGTATATATAATTTCACTAATCTCTTTCCCTTCTCTGATCCCATCCTCCTCTCCTCCCATTTCCCTCTGACTGCTTTCTCTCTAGTCCCTTTGCTCCCACCTCTACCTCTATTCCATTCCTCAGTTCACGTTGTTCATTAAATTCCTCATATGAGTGAGGACATATGATACTTTTCTTTCAAAAGAAGAAATGCACTCCCATGTTTATTGCAGCATTCTTTACAATAGCCAAAATGTGGAAAGAGCCCAAGTGTCCATCAGTGGATGAGTGGATTAAAAAGCTGTGGTACATATACACAATGGAATACTACGTAGCCATGAAAAAGAAGGAAATCTTACCTTTTGTGACAACATGGATGAACCTAGAGACTATTATGCTAAGTGATAGGACCACTGCTTACTAGCCACCATGCTCTGAGCTAAGTGGATAAATGGGTGAGTGCCACTGTCAGAAAGCCTTGATTGACTGCCAACTGTTGAAACATAGAATAAGAAAAGAAACCTATCATAAAAACCATCTGAATATATAATTGAGTTAAGTGAAGTCCTCAGCTAGGAAAAATTATGGTTAGGAATTTTGCTAAACAAATCTGAAATAAGTATAATAAGAAGCATGTGTGTTATATTATACCCTGTCCTCCAAAAGAAGTGTCACAGAACATCAAAGCTGTAAATTTTCATAGGTATTTTTGTTAGAACACTAAATTATTTTAATATTTTGCAACTCCATCTGTTATAAATCTTAGAAAATATTCACTGGGTAATCCTTTTTTCATTAATGAAAGACCTGCCAAAATGGTACTATTCCTCAAAATGGTAATAATTATTGAAATATAAAATTTGTTATAAAAGACATTCTTACTTTCCTACCTTTTCCCCAAAATCACAAGTAGAAAATAATAGAAATTAGATAATATGTCATTACAGTGGTGATAAAACTGAAGTGACTACAAAATTTACATTTATTTTTGTACAAAGGGGTTGAGCTTTGGAAAGACTAAATCGCAGCTTCTTTTCACGAAAGAAAAGAGCTTCCAGCATTTGATGTGTTTCTTTTTCAACCTGTACCTCTTGCCATTTAATTATATCTTATTAGAAAAGTCAATTACTCCTCTTTCTCTCCTTGAGTCCTTCTCCTTCTCCCCAGTGTATTCTATCCTCTTAGTGATTTCTCATGGCCATCCTAAACAAGTAGTGATATAAGACTCAAGAAACATAGCTTATCACCTGGCTTTTCAACTTATTTTGTTACTTACTCATTTTCTTTCTCCTTGTAGGAAAAATGGAAAAAATCCTAAAATGTCTTTGCTAGTTTATCACTAGTGGTTGAGACTGTTGTTTGTAGTTGTGTATAATATGAGATATAAACATTTTTGTATGCATGTTTTTCAATCTCTTTCAAACATTTTTAGAGAAATCATTAAGGGCTTAGCGTTGTTCCAGAATTGTCCCTACACCACACAAATTGTCCGGAGTTGGTAAAGAAACCCAGCATCCCATGTGGCCAGGGAGAGCCTGGATTCTAATCAATTCACTACTGTTACCTCTTGTTGTTTCAAGAAAGCCAGTGTTTCAAGCTAGTCCCCTTAGCAATATAGATGCTCATAGGTTTAGAATATGCTCAAATGTAAAAGTTCACTGTCCCATCTTCCATTTCTAGTGTTTGAGGGAGGACAATTCATTGCTTTGCAGGTCTGGCTTACTCAAATAAACTGACCTCACTTGGGTTCTGGTGTCATAAATATTAAACCTCGTGTTACTTTTTAATTTTTCATAGGTAGCTATTCCCCTGGGTGCCATCCATATCACACCTGGATTTTTGTTCTCTGTTCTTCCTCCGAGACTTCAGCACTACCAGCAAGTGCACAGTTTTCTTTCTTTCCTTTTCAAGCTTTAATTGCAAAGAGTTGTTTGTGCCTTGCCTGACCTCCTAAGTATATTCGACCTCTAAGCACAGTTACCCAAAAGCTGTCTTAAGGGGTCTGCATCTGTCAAAATAATATCTCTTTTTTGACTCATGGACTCTGTTGGACTCTGCAGATCAACCCAGCTTCATCTTTCCTTAGGAAATTAGACCTTTATTAACCATATTTAAACCTGACTGCTTTGCTCTCAACTGGTTGGACAAGGCAATGTGGAGTATGGCAGCCATAGATATGCACCCTCAGACCTCTAACTACAGGGAGTATAATTAATTAACAGCTTCAGTTGGTTCATTCTGAAATGCATCATCACATCTGCATCAAGGGCACCCTTCTCATGTGCTACCCCCAGGCAATCATTGAGCATGACAGAGAAACTAAGGAGATTCATTCGCATAAGACCTAGGACTCTTCTAATGGGTGGCTTTGGCTTGAATACTTTCAAGTGGATTTTTCAAAGTTTCATTAGAACTGCATTACAGTCTGACTTATCTTACCAAATCTTCCTTCCTCTCTTTCTCTCACCAGGTGTTAGATGGTGGTCTGACAAGTTTTACAGCCTCCTTCAACTCCCTCCCCTTTTTTTTTTTTTACCACAGGCATTTTCCCTAATAAATGTATTGCATATCTCATTCAGTCTTGGTATCTGCTCTTGGAGAATCTGAACTGATACAGAGGATAAAATAAAAAAGTTAAGAGTTATCATTTCCCTGCCTTCTTTTCTGTTGGGCCACAGGTTAGAAACTCCTATTAGGTTGCTCTGATTAACAGCTGCAGGTTTTTCTGTGTTCTGGTAACTTCTCGGTCCATCTATTCTTCCAGGCATAAGACTAGGTAGAAGCTTCTTCCCAATGCTTTGCCACTTCACCATCCCTTGTTAGTTACTTTTAGCCCTGAGCACATCTTTGTCCTATAACTAAATTCTCTTCAATCAACCCTTTCTTTTCCTTTTTATTTTGATATATTTCAAAATGTAAAGAAAAATAACAAAATAAAATAAAGACTCTTTTATATCTTTTACTCAGATGCCACAGTTAATGTCCTACACATTGGTTCTCTCTCTCTCTCGCTCTTTCATATATATATATATTAGAATATACCATATTTCCTCATGTATAAGATGCACCTTTTTTCCAAAAAATTTTGAGTCTAAAACCGGGGTGCATCTTATACAGCGGTTGTGGCATTTCAAATACATGGAACTGAGGATGAGGCAATATATGAAGAGAGTGATTCATCACAAGACACAGATGAGGACAAGCTAATGAATGGGACTTTTGGCAGTGATGAGAAATTGTATGAATTTTATGATGAATAAAACTTGAATTTAATAACCTTATGTAATACATTTATTTTCAAATTTCGGGCCCCAAAATTAAGGTGCATCTTATATATGGGAGCGTCTTATACCTGGGGAAATACAGTATATTATGCATTACATACATATTAGAAAATATACTATATATCATATATACATATATTTATTATAACTTTTTCTAAATTTTCTGAGAGTAAGTATTATGCCTGCTGTCCTTCTACGCTAATAATTTTGGTGTGTATTTTCTGAAAACAAGAACCAAGGGCATTCTCTTGCACATATATAGAATAATTAAGAACATAAGAAAAAATAATATTTATGCAATACTATTTTCAGACCTATAGATCTTATTTTCATTTTCCCCATTGACTTTAATGTCCTCTATAGGAAAAAAATTCTGGTCTGGATTTAAATCCAGGGTCACATATGACATAATCACTCTTTTTGCAAACAACTTTTACTCTTTCAGGATACTAAAATTTATGGTAATTGGTACCAAAACAGACCCAAAGAAACAGAATCTAAAAACTGGATCTTTAGATTGCTTTCCTGATTAAAGGGCATGTAGATAACCTTACTGCTTAGTATGGGAAAGAAATGGGATATTAGTAAGCCATAGCATTCAGTAGCCACATGATCACTCATATGGAAGAAAGTGCAGGTGACAAGCAAGACACTGAGAGACCAAGTGAGGGCAGCATTTAATTGCTACAGTAACAATGGTGATTATAAAAATTGTATCATGTAATGGCTTCTTCTGAAAATCCCAGAGAACATTACAGGAAAAAACCAACAAAAATTGACAGCTTCACAACACAGAGGAAAGGTTGAAAATCAGAAAGTCTCTATAGCAGTTTTAAAAGAGTAGCCAAAGTACAAGAAAAGAGCCTGAAGTTCAGGGCTTAGGAATTGCAACACCAAATGAATATGTAACATTGATGTTTCTTTTACACCAAGGCAAGGGCATTGTTGGGGAGTGAGTGGAACCTTGACACATGAGATGAGGACATTGGGCAGAGAAGATAAGCTTGATAGTGTGTGTGTGCGCGCGTGTGTGTGTGTGTGTGCGCGCGTGTGAGCGCACACGCATGTGACAGAGAGAGAGACAGAGAGAGAGACAGATAAGGACAAACAGACAGGAAGGGAGAAAGATGAGAAGCATCAATTCTTCATTACGGCTCCTTAGCCGTAATGATTGCTTTCTCATATGTGCCTTGACCAGGGGACTACAGCAGAGCAAGTGACCCCTTGCTCAGGCCAGTGACCTTGGACTCAAGCCAGCAACCTTGGGCTTCAAGCCAGTCAGCTTTGGGCTCAAGCCAGTGACCATGGGGTCATGTCTATGATACCATGCTCAAGCCAGCGACCCCACACTGAAGCTGGTGAACCTGCACTCAAACCAACGACCTCGCGTTTTCAAATCTGGGTCTCTGTGTCCCAGTCCAACTTTCTATCCACTGCACCACTGCCTGGTCAGGCAAGCCTGAGAATTTTGAGTCCTCAAATTTCCCTGGACTTCTCTTACCAGCAGAAGTAGCCTCATCCCTCCTGGCAAAGAAGAACCAACATCCTCCTATTATCAGCAGGGCAACTGACTAAACAAAAAATACCTATTTCTCTACAGATCCATTCTCACCATCTTTCATTGTCTTTAGTTCCAAAATGAAAGTCAGATTCCAGCACAGCCTAGTCAGAGAAGGGCAAGGCCTGGTCCAGAAAGAGATAGCCTGCACACCTAAAGAAATGCATGATCTCAGTAGTGTGTATCAGCAAAAATCTAGAGAGCATGTATGAGTGGGTGGATTCTAATATTACATTAAAATAGAGCAAATAAATTGATATAGCATAATCACTTTAGATTTGGGATTTAATGTATATGAAATTGGTAACAGACTGCTAAAGCAATTAATTAAGCATGGACTCAATTGTGGATCTCTAATCCACAATTGAGTCAGTGAGATTGAAATGCCAGAACTTAAATCTTTGACATTCTGTAAAGGAAAGAGTTCCATAGCCCACAAAGATGAGAATGTTTGGCTAGATCTTTTTATTCCAGCCTGCTCAGCCACTCTCTAATCATAACCCGGGGGAGGCTCAGAGGATACCCTTTCATAAAGGCACTAAGGAAGTCATTGGTGAGGTAAGCAACAACATTCTTAGAAAGTTCTTTGAAGTCTGTATCTTGTAAATTGTGGATGATGAAAGAGGTGCTACAAAGAAATCAGGCTCTTTGACTTCAGTGACAGTCATGGGATCCTGACATGACAAAGCCAGGTAGGTAGACCTAATCACCAGAGTCATATCAGGTGTAGGGACAGGGCAGTGATCACAGTGTTTTGACCCACATAAATCTGTGGCAATGGCTAATTGATCACGGGGTATGAAGAAATAAAATTATTTCAGGTGCAGCTTAATATTTATAAATGGGAAATTTCAAGGTCTGGTAGACAGTAATCTGATTCTAGTCTATCTAATAGGAATTCTCAGCATCTTACCTTGCCAAGTTTGTACAAGGTCACATAGCTTACTGAATGAGAAAGGACCTTGCAAATTGGATATAATGAAAATCATCAATCTGGCCGTAGCTTTCAACCATGGCTACAAGTGAGACTCAGTTGAAGAACTTTTTGAAAATACTGATGATTAGCCTGACCAGGTGGTGGTGCAGTGGTTAGAGCATCAGCCTGGGATGCTGAGGACCCATATTGGAAATCCCAAGGTTGCTGTATTGAGTGTGGGCTCCTCAGGCTTGAGCACTCACTTGCCAGCTTGACTGTGCATTCAGCTTTGAAAATTTGTTTATTGACCTTAAAATATAATTTTGTTAATATTAAAAATTCATAGCAGATAAAAACACTCAGTGATCTTAGCTTTCAGTAACTTGAATGTTCTCTAAGCAATGCTGAAAACAGTAGATTAAGGAAAATTTTGCAAGAATCATAAGCTGTTATTTTAGAATTTCTATAATTTTTAAACAGTTTAAATGACACAAACTTTTAGTAAATTGAACAAATTTAATAAATTTTGTAAGTTTAGGTTTTTTAAATTTATTTTAAGCTAATTGTTTTTCAGCTTATTGACCTAAAACCTCCTGTTCTATGAGTATAATAGATTTTGCGATCTCTAAAAACTTCAATCTTGACTCAATTCTATGATGCTTTATATTATGTTTATACAGAATCAAGACATCTAGACATAATGAAACAACTGTTCAATTACTAAGACCATATCAAATCAATTTATTGTCAAATGTTTTATAAAATGTAGGAATTTCATATATCGTATCCAATGTTCATTTTAACACAATATAAATTCAGTCAAAAGGTATTTCTGCACTCTGGTGAGCAACTTCTAGAAGAAAATATATACAAGTAATGATGAAGAAAAATAGGAGAAGAGAGTATGGTGAGGAAGAAGATGAAGGAGATTAATTAAATGTATACTTTTATCTTTGTAACCACATTTGATTATTCCAGCAACTCCATGAGCCATTTACAGCAGTTGTAACCTTATTTTTCAGAGAAACTAAAACAGAAAGAATTAACTTACCAAAGACTACACAGAGTCAAAATCTTACAACATTGCAGTCAGAATTCTAAAATAGCAGTCAGAATTAAAAATTAAAAAAAAAAACATAAACACACACACAATTGGACCTTAAACCTCAATTCTAGTGTGTAACTTCTAGCCTAACAAACCACACCTCTTTCTTATATCTTTTTACCTAAAATCAGGGTTGGGAATTTAAAATATTATTTTAGGCTTCCTATAGGATATTAAAATGATCAGGCTTTGGGAAATATTACACATTCAATGCTCCCCAATTTATGTTTAAATGCCATGGTCTATACTAACCTCACTTGTCCTAAAACTCTAATGGAACACCAACTTCAAGAATATATATTAGGTTTAAACACTGGAGCAGGCATGGCCATGACTGAGTACCAGTTCAGGAGTTAGAAGCCTGAGTCAGAACCCCACTACAACTATGTGGCAAGGGCAAGTTACTCAGCCTCCCTGAGTCTATTTTCCCATCTCCAAATGGATAAATAATAATAGCACCAACATTACAAGTTGTTCTAAGATTTAAATAAATTATCCATAAAAAGAACATAGGATGCTTTCTAATAATAAGAGCTCAAAAAGTTTTGGCTTTTAGCTCTGCCTTAAAAGAAAAATATTTTTTTGTTAGTTTGTTTTTTTAGTTTTGTCTAGAAGAATATACACTATAACCCAATACTATACACAGGGGTCCTCAGGTTATGACAGTCTCGACATACGTTTCAAGTTATGGTGCTCACTCCCATAAAAACTTTAAAAACTGGAGATGTTAATGTTTCGGCTGATGCCATTAGCTTGGTACTCATAGACTGTGTGGATGATCTAGTCTGGTTGCACACAGAGGATGAATACGCAGTGCAGTATATTTATGTCTTTTTGTGTGTGTGTGTGTGTGTCTTAGTTGTGTTTTTATGTTCTAGACCTGTGATGGCGAACCTATGACACGCATGTCAGCACTGACACGCGTAGCTATTTTCGATGACACACCAGAGAAGTATGGGGTCGCATGCCGAGAAGGACATTTCATCCTCGGCTCCTGCATGGCCAGGTGCAGTAGCCAAGGATAAAACATTTGCTGTAGTGAAGACACTCTGTGCCGGAGGTCTGTAGGCCAAAACAACAGAACTGCGGCACAGAGTGTCTAGTTCTGGAACTTCCGGTTAGGCTGTTTTTCTCAAAGTGACACACCACCCAAGTTATGCTCAGTTTTTTGGTGAATTCTGACACACCAAGCTCAAAGATTGCCCATTACTGTTCTAAATTATGATTTTACAACTGTATCGCGATAGGTAAGTGACTTAGGCTAGGGTGTATTTTGACTTACACCAAAATTCAGTTTACGCTCCTGTCGTAGGAATGAAACTGTGTCATAACCTGAGGACCCCCTGTATCTCCATACTGTTAACAGACAGTATGCAGAGTTTACACTGTTCCAAAAACAAGTGGGTAAATTTTTAGTAATACCCATATCACACGGTGCCCCACTGAAACACATGGAGCAAATTACATAAGACAATATTGGATTATAGGTTTTCTGTTCTGTAAGAGCATTTGTGTGATTATAGACATTCCTTTTCTCTAATCCATCTGCATTATAGTCTGGACAGTGTCATCAGTGACATAGCTAGGAATTGAGACCAGATGGAAGCAAAAGCCTTTTTTTGCCAGTCTAGTGCAGAAAATGTCATAACAGAAACATATTTAATAGGTGAGATGGAGATAGGAGATTCCTTTGAGGCTAAACCAAGCTTAGATAATTTGCAATACAAATTTTACTGTTCTTTTCATGTCCTACTTTTCCAGCTATTGCGAAAGATCTAATTTCTAAGCTTAGTAAAGACAGCATTATTAAAAATGAATAAATAACAGCTCTGCATTATCGTCCTTGTGTCATCATCATTGGGAGATGAAAAGAAAGTAAACTGATTTTAGAATGCTGCCTATAAAAAAGCTAAAACTGGGATTTTAATATAAACATTAGTCCATGAAAATTTCATATCAATAAAAAATACAGCCCAGCATTTAAGAAATGTAAAAATATTTAAAGTTCTATTTCATTGGTGATAGACTACACACATGTATTTTTTCTTTTGTCCTCCTTTGTTACCTCATTAATCTTCAGTTGTTCCTTAAACAATGTGGTAAACTAACACTTGTTAACCTCTACTTCTTGTGTACATGGAAGAGTACCTTCCCAGCCCCATAGTGGTAATTTAGGTCCATGTAGTTCTGGCTATCAGAAGTGATTTGCTTTCATCTCTGACCAAAGCATTTAATTGCAGGTGTAAAACTCTCTCTCTTTTTTTCTCCCTCTCTCCTTTTTATCTTCTTCATGAGCTTCAGAGGGAATAGATGAAAGATGCTGGAACATCTGAAAGGCAGGGTCCATATAAAGCAGGGCCTCCAACCAACCCACACAGAACGGCATGATTGCTAAATTACATTAAGCCACTGACACTTGATAATGAGGACTGGAATGCAACCCAAACAATCCCAATTAATATAAGCAAAAATCAATATTTGTCTGTCAGATTCCTGGAATGGCTATTGAATTCTTCTCATTGTACTGTTATTAGTGAGAAATGAAACCATCTACACCTATACAGTTTGCTGTCTTCGATAATATAACACTATTCTTGGGCTGTCTTCATCTACGTGACTTTACTACTTTAGGAAACTTCTGCCCAGTGGGGAGAAAAGTTGCAAATAACTGTACTGTTAATTTCAAAAACTGCCCGACAGTCTGTTCAAGTGCGCATCAAACTGCTCAACTTCTCAGCTGATTTCATCAAATCACTGTTTGCTCTCCGAGACTCTCTGAGACCCTTGCCTCTTAATCTTAACACGCCCATCAGTATCACCTCTAGATTAACTATATCAACTCTAAATCATCAGAACCTATTCTATATCAGCACAGTTTTTAAAAGAATCATTATTATTTGAATATGGCACACGCATGTTGAAACTGATTTATTGTTTCTGGTCTAGAAGGCTCAGAGATTAGAGGATTCAAGTACATCTGAAGACAGAGAAAGTGGAGGCAACAATCTCAGGAATTGGAAAGTTCAGGTACATCTCATATTGTACCTAGTCAACTTTAAATCAAGTTTGAGGCTAGAATAATGATGTTTAACTCTTGCTAGATCAGAAAAAACCTTTTATGGACTCTTTCTTGGGAAACTACTGAAGAATGTGCTTCACTAAAATGAACAAGAAAACAGAAGGAAAGATACATAGAATATATGAAACAAGAGTTGTCACATAGGGAATTAGCAGAAAAAGTTCAGGAGGAAAGTTTCCAGATCCAACCAGGCCAAGAGAACAGTCAAGCCAATGCAAAGTGGAAGGGTTGAAAACTCTCTCAGGCAAGTCTTTAGAGGGGAAGATACAAACTAACACATTATCTAATGTGTTCAAGCTTATTAAATACAAAGTGGAAAGGTTTTACAATTTTATTGAAATATTTGGGAAGTGTGACCAAAATTTTATGTGTCCTACAAAATCTTGTTCTTGGAATGAGAACAAAGATTTTTCCTGGCTTCCTTTGCAGCTAGGCGCAGCTACGTGACCAAGCTCTGGCCAATGGAATACAAGTAGAAGTGATGTTTGAAACTCCCAGGAAGTATCCTCAAAGAAAGGACATATGCTCTTTTTTTCTTTTTCTCTGTTTCTAGATGTATTGTGAGTCCTTAGGTGGAAGTCCATGTTGAAAATATAAAAGCAGTAAAATAAAAGGAGCCTTAAACACTGATAATCACGATACTGTCATAGCAACCTTGAACTGCTCACCTACAGACTGTAGTTTCCAAAGATTAAATAAACTCTTACCTTACTAAAGCAATGGATTTATTTTCTGTCACTCTGACTGAATCTGATCTTAAGAAAAATAAGTAAAGATAAACTAGCAGATGAAAATATGAAGTAATTACTAACTCCTGAAAAACAAACGTTGTATAAAAAAAACAAATGTCTTCAAAATACAACATTTCATTTAGAAATAATATGTGATTATCATGTCATAAGAGTGTAAAAACTGAATGTTGATTTAATCAATAATGGTGATATAACTATTTGGAAAAAAAATAAGGTGATGCTATTAGAAAAGTAATCCTCATCTACTCTTATTAGTAGTCAATATATAATACTTAAAATTGGTAAGTAAATATCAATATAAGTGTGTAGATAAACACCAGAATATACTATAAGAGTTAAAACTGTTCACCAATGGTTGCTTTTAGTAAAGAAGCCAGGTGATGGAGTGTGGCAGGAGGAAGGGTGGGAGTTTCTTAGGAGCTGCTGTTGTTTGTTTATAAACTTTGAAACATCATTTCATATTTAAACTCTGTGCACTTATCACCTTGATAAAATTTTAATTTTTAGTCGCTATATTGGGTCAGATGGTCTATCTGGTGTAGATGCAGCAAGATGCACTTTAAGAGTAAAAATGTCATCCTGGCTGGTGAGGATAGAGACACAGTATTAATTTATCACTTAATCTCTGTAAGGATGTAGTATCTAGAACATAGCTGAATTCACTGAATATTTGTATTTCACTATCAAGAAGATACTACTTCTTCTATTACTTCAGAAAAATTGTATTTATACCATCCTTTAAGACTCCACAGAGGAAATTTCATATACTTCTTATTGACTCCCTTGTTTTCTTTCACACTACCCTGTAATCAATACAATGGCTGAGATAGTGTTTAGTGTTCCAGTTCTCTCTTCAGCTCTTTGTATAACACAGGATAATTGTTTGGTAAATATTTGATAATTGAATGAAACCATTTCAGGGCCTAATGTCTAGTTAACTTAATGTCATCTTCTAATGATTTGTGTACAAATTTTACTTTCTCATTTGATCATGTTCTTTCTGGTGGATATTCTAAAAGAAATCATGCATAGGGTTCTGGCAAAAGGAGAAGACATTCCAGAGAAAGGCATCAGTGATATCTAAAACAGAACTGGAAAAGTGCATGACATTTGACAAGGCTGAAAAGGGGAAGGGGGGGAAACAAGAGAATGACCTTGGCTCAACCCCATATACTTTCAACAACCCAGAATGGAACCCTTAAGCTCAGAGACGTTTATTAAACTAAGCAGGGCACACACCCAGTTTGGAGTAAAATTAATTCCCCATTCCTCTATTGTCCATAACAATGGATGAGAAATTTTTCATCATATACAGATAGAGATTAAAATTAATACATTTATACTCATGTAATGCCACAAAAAATAAATCTCATCATTGATCTTTAGAGAACTGTGATAAACTAATGACCCATAGTTCTTTTGACATCATTTTAAATCATGCTTGTTGTCCAAAGACTAGTTTTAAAAACAGTGGTTTTTTTGAAGCTTATTCAGTGTCTAGAAAACTTTGAAAAAGGCATGATATATAAACTCGGCAATAAATAAATCAATAAATTAGATGTGCCATGATGTGCTCCTGCAGGAATGCTAGATTAAAGCAGAAACCAGTTATTTAGAAACCACAGACCTTGCTTAAGAAATGGAAAGTTTGGGCAAGTTCTTGTGGGTTCAGTATCCCTTTTCTGCCCAGAAGATGCTAGCAATACACCCCACAAGCATTCATATTATAATTGGGGCGGTCTCCTTAATCAATCTCATCAATAACACTGGTACTGGGGAGGGGGAGAAATAAAATAACATGTACTTACATAATCCTTTCTCTTGCAAAAATGTGACTTATTGTTTGGCATTCAAAATGAAAGTCCTAGGCTCTGAAATTTTTAAAAAATATGTTAGTTCCCATAACACATAGCAAGAAATGCAATATTTATCCAGATTGAGAAATGAGGCTGAAATTATTAAAAGGGGGATATTTGAATCTATCTACAACTAGATAAAAATTTACTAGAAAACTTTGCAAGTTCTTTGATGTTGAGATTCTCAATTTATTAGTATTAAAGCTGACACTAATTTATATATGAAATGGGATTTTCTGATAGTGTTAACTGTTGATTTGAATGACATCTTTTATAATGTGGTCGGTGAGTCTAAAGTTGTTTCTTGCAGTATTACACAATATAATTATTGATTAAGAATTTTTGGAAAACTAATCAAGTAAAAAGAGTTGGAAGGAGCTCGGAAATCATCTAGTAAGGTAATCCCTTAATTCCTTGTTCATTTTACCCTTTTTGAGAAAGTGGAAAGACGTAGGCCATGAAGTCAGAGAACTAGACCCTAATCCTGCCACAACTAGCTGTGGCACTTGGGTTATTTTCTCTCTCTTAATCTCAGCTTGTCAAATATAAAAATGGAAAAAATAATACCTACCTTGAAGAGTCAATGTGATTATTAAAGAAAACAACATAAAAATGTTTAAGCATTAGATCACAAGTTCAATGAGTAGTTGTTAGTATTTTTATTACAGATCTAAATTATATTAAAATAATTCTTTGCATGGTCTTGCCTTCAATTTCTCATGCCCTTTGTCTCAAATATTCTTTCTGCCTTGTTCAATCTGTCCCTTCCATAATCTTCATTCTGCTATACTATGATTGCACTTTAGCTTGTTCTTATTTCAATAAAAAAAATGTTCTCATTTTTACTGCTACTTAGAAGGAAAGACCAGTAGAAGTGGCAGGCTACAATAAATCCCTCCTGAAATTGTTATCCCTCTTAGATTTAATTACAATACAAATATAGGTTTTCTTTTCTTTTTTTTAATTTTCCCGAAACTAGAAGCAGGAAGACAGCCAGACAGACTCCCCCATGCACCAGAAATGGATCCACCTGGCATGCCCACCAGGGAGTGATGCTCCACTACACTACAGCCCGAGCCATTCTAGTGCCTGAGGCGGAGGCTATGGAGTCCTCCTCAGTGCCAGGGCCAATCTGGCTCCTCCTCAGTGCCCGAGCCTTGGCTGCAGGAGAAGAAGAGAGAGAGAGAGAGAGGAAGGAGAGGGGGAAGGGGGAAGAAGCAGATGGGCACTTCTCCTGTGTGCCCTAACCAGGAATCGAACTCAGGACTTCCACACGCCAGGCGGATGCTCTACCACTGAGCCAACCAGTCAGGGCTTTGTTTTTCATTTTTATGCAGTGATCCTGCTGGAAGTAATTAGTGTGTGTGTTTGGCCTTCCGAGTAGCCTGCACTATCTGGTTTCCACTCCAGATATTACACAGAACTACACAAGCACCTGGGGTGCTGCTTCTTTAGTGTTTCCCAGCCTCCTATGAGAAAGAATCCTGTCTAGCCTTCCTGAAGTTTAGAAAAGTGTGTTCCAAGATTCTAAAGTCTTAGGACAAAAGTAGCCTTGTGATGGATGCTACATAGTCATTATTGATTCATATTATAAATACTTCAGAAATTATCTCTTCTCCCAAGATAAATCAATTTAGTGTGATATTTTGTGACATGATAGAATAACCAAGAGAAAATGGAATTATACTTAATTATGTCGTGTCACATTAAGTCATATGATAAATGAAAAAAAAGAATTTTTTTTTTGTGACAGAGACAGATAGACAGAGAGAGGGACAGACAGACAGGAAGGTAGAGAGATGAGAAGCATCGATTCTTTGTTGTGGCTCCTTAGTTGTTCATTGATTGCCTTGTCATATGTGCCTTGACTGGGGGGACTACAGCAGAGTGAGTGACCCCTTGCTCAAGCCAGCAACCTTTGGGCTCAAGCCAGCAACCATGGGGTCATGTCTATGATATCACACTCAAGCAAGCGACCCTGCGTTCAAGCTGGTGAGCCTGCACTTAAGCTGGATGAGCCCAGGCTCAAGCCAGCAACCTTGGGATTTTGAAGCTGGGTCCTCTGCATCCCAATCCAATGCTGTATCCACTGAGCCACCACTTGGTCAGGCAAAAAAAGGGGGGGGGATTTTTTAATGATATGACTTTTGGCTTCAGTGGAAAACATTTTTTCTTTTAATTTTTGGCAATTCAAAGTGGAAATCTCAACTGTTACAAATAATTTAACTATTTTCAACAATATTTCAGGCAAAAGAAAATTGCCTCTGAAGGTTACATGTAAGGCTCAAATTAAAAAATGCTTAGCTCTAATTTTATTCAAATATTCAAACTACCAGTAACAAATCAGATTATATATGTTCCTACTTAGTGTTTGCTAATAAGATAAAGCCTTAGAAAGACATAGTCATTCTTTTTTTAATAAGACCATTTATTATATTATGTTGGTAAAATTACTAAGCCACAGAATAAAAAAAGGGAAGTACATAAACTAGAGAAAAATAATAATAATCAAAAATAATATATAAAAATTGGCCTTGTCTAGAACATTGGCACTTTTGAATTTTATGATTTATTTGAGAAGTACCAGAGTCAGTGAAATAATCTTATCAGAGCATATAAATAGTATGAAAACCTATTTTCACAATAAAGAACGAGAGGGTTGTTCTCTAAGGTAGCCCCTATCCAGGGCAAAATTGAGACTAAAACTGTTCAGTCTCACCCAAGCTTTATATCACAAGAGACAATTGATGGACATGACCACATAGCAGTCAACATTAGTTATTATACAACCTGTTAACAATGCAGCAGGATAACACTGGTAGCATAGAAAAAGAAAATAAAAAGATTATGCTCTGACCTTGAGTAGACCCAGGGAATATAGGTAGCCAAAATCAGGTTTTACAACCATTCCATCATATCAGGCTAGGTTAGGTTGAAGTAACAAATAACCTACAAGCTTCTCTGGATTAAAGAACAAAAGTTAATTCTATTCATATCAATTGCCTTAGTCAGCTGCCATAACAAAATACCATTGACTGGGTAACTTAAACAACAATTATTTAATCCTCATAATTTGGGAAGCTGGAAAGACCAAGATGATGGCTGAATCAGTTTCTGGTGAGCAACCTCTTTCTGGCTTGCCGACTGCTCCCTTCTCATTGTGTCCTCACATGGCAGAGAGAGAAAGCTCTTGTTCCTCCTTTTCTTCTTATGAGGACACTAATTCCATCATGGGGATCCACCTTCATGACCTCATGTAGACCTAATTATCTCCCCAAATCCCCACCTCCAAATACTACCACATTACAGATTATGGTTTTAACATATGAATTATCATGGACATAAACATTCAGTTTATAACATTCTCTCCCTTGCCTTTTCAACATTCAAGTCTTTCTTAAATTCAAATTTTACTCCTTCCACCTGACCAGGCGGTGGCGCAGTGGATAGAGCATTGGACTGGGATGTGGAAGACCCAGATTCGAGACCCCGAGCTCGCCAGCTTGAGCGCGGGCCCATCTGACTTGAGCAAAAGCTCGCCAGGTTGGACCCAAGGTCGCTGGCTCCAGCAAGGGGTTGCTCGGTCTGCTGAAGGCCTGTGGTCAGGGCACATGTGAGAAAGCAATCAATGAACAACTAAGGGGTTGTGACGGCAATGAAAAACTAATGATTGATGCTTCTCACCTCTCTCTGTTTCTGTCTGTCTGTCCCTATCTATCCCTCTCTCTGTCCGTGTAAAAAAACAAACAAACAACAACAACAAAAAAAACACCAAAATTTACTCCTTCCATCCCAACCTCTTTAAAGTTCTTAACTGGTTCCAGCATTAACTCTAAGGTCTAAAGTTTAAAATCTTATCTAAATATTATCTCAATCAAATAGAGTAAAAATTGAAGTACAATTTAACCCCAAGGCAAAATTCCCCTGTAGCTGTGAACCTGTAGAATTGGATAAGTTAATGGCTTGCCAAATACAATTGTGGGGCAAGTATAGGATAGACATCTTTATTCCATAAGGGGGAAATTAGAAGAAAGAAAGGAATGATAGGTCCCAAGTCAATCGAAAACATAACAAACATGGCAAATGTCATCAAATCTTGTCTTGAAAACAATTCTCTTGGTTTGATGCTCTGCCTTCTGGACCCAATGGGAAAGTAGACTCACCTCCATAGCTATACTAGGCAAGGGTCCCATTTCCAAGGCTCTGCTGGGTGATGGTCATACCATCAAGGCTCTGCCAGGTAAAGCCATGAACCCCAGACTCTGCTGGGCAGGGGTCTCACCCCTAAGGCTCTAGGAAGGCCTCAGGGTCATTCTTCCCTTGCTTTAAAGAACTGGTTCTCAGAATCATCAGAATGGTCTGTAACATCCATATTGCTACCAACATTCTATTCATGATTATTTATATATTATCTATGATGGAAGATTTTCTCCTGTTCTCTTATCTTTCTAAGCTCTCACCAGAATTATCCTTAATATTTATATTTCTAGCATATACCTGGAAACTCCTTCACCCTCTACCCATACCAAGTCCCAAAGCTGCTTCCACATTTTTTGGTATTTGTTACAGCAGCACCATACTTCTCAATACAAAAATCTGTTTTAGTCTGGATTCTCCATAGAAACAGAACCAGTAGGAGGGAGGGAGGGAAGGAGGAAGGGAAAGAGGGAGCGGGGGAGGAAGGGAGAGAGGGAGGGAATGAATGAAAAAGAGAGAAAGATTTGCTACAAGGAATTGGTTTACATAATTGTGCAGATTGAGAATTCCAAGATCTGATGTCAGTAAGCTTGGGACCCAGGAAAGCCAATGTTCAAGTCGAAAGCCAAGAGAAAACCAATGGTCCAGCTCAGATACAGTTGGGAAAACTTTTTTTTACTCAGACTTTTATTATATTCAAGCCTTCAATGGATAGGATGAGGTCTACCCAAATCATGAAAGGCAATCTTCTTTACTAGTTTACCAAATCAAATGTTAATCTTATTTAGAAAGACCCTCAAAGACATACCCAGAAGTAATGTTTAACCAAATTTATGGGCACTTCATGCCTGGTAAAGTTGGCATATAAAATTAACAACCATACCCATTATGGATTGGAATGGAAGTCACATCATAATCACTCAGGGAATCTGCTGAGTGAACAAATCAGCAATCCCTCTTAAGTGTTACAAGTTATCATACCAGAGAGTGAAAGAATGTGCTGAGGGCTTTGCATCAACAATTAAATGTGCCAGCCCAGAAGTGATACAGGTCACTTTTGTTCCCAACACATTGGCCAGAATTTGTCATATGACCTTATGCAAGGGAAGTTTCATGATTGCATAGTGCTGGATTATTGTGGTTTTAGTTTGCATGTTTCTGATGACTATGAATGTAGTCATTTGATAAACATTTTGATATTTTAATAAATCATTCTTTTAGATAAATTTTTCTTGATGAATCACCAAGCCTAAAATTTTCTTAATTTTGCCTTCATTTTTGAAAGCCATTTTCACTGTTTATAGAACACTGAATTGACATATTTTTTTACTTAGTTTTCAGCAGTTTAAATATGTTGTTTCAGTGTACTGGTCACTGTTGTTTCTAATAAGAAACAGTAATGTGTACCACTATTAGCAGTTACATGCTTCATTGTTCCTTGTTAATGTGTTCATTTTCTCAAGGTAAATTCAAGATTTTCTCTGTATCTTTAAATTTTAGCAGTTTTATTACAAGTTCCTAGTTTCAGTTTTATTTACACTTATCTTTCTTGAATATTCTAAGGTTCTTGGATTTTGAAGTTTATATTTCTCATCAATTTTGGAAAAATTTTCAAATACTTTTTCTGACCCCCCCCCTCACTTTTCCCCCTTCTTGTTGTTTCAAGTACATGAATTTTAGACTATTTAATATTTCTTCACAAGTCACTGAACTGTTGTTTTTGTTTTTCAGGGTTTTTTCCTGCTTTATTGATCTCTCTTCATATTTACTAGCCCTTTCTTCTGTATTTTCCAATCTGGTATTAAGCCCATCCAGTTCAAATTTTTCATTCAAACATCGTATTTTCAGTTTTACATTATCCACTTGGTCCTCCTTATAGTTTCCATTTCTCTGCTAAGATTTGCCATCTGTTTATTCATTATGACATATTTTTCTTCCACCTCATGGAAATACTTACAATAGCTTTAAAAGAACTTGCCTGTTAATTCAATCTGAATCATCTTGTGATGGTTTCTATTTACTGCTTTTTTATTTTGGGGGTCACATTTCCTTGTTTCATTGAATGTCACATGATTTTATTCTATACTGATCATTATAAATTTTTCATATTTAATATTCTGGATTCTGTCATCTTTTTCTGTAGAGTGTTGATTTTTGTTCTAGCAGTCAATCTGAACTCTGGCTCACCTGTGAGCAGCTGAAATCTCTACACAGTTCTGCTTTCATCTAGGTCTGAGGCATTCCCTATGTGTGCATAGTTCAGGGGCCATTCAAGACTTAAATGGGATTTATATGCTGGTCTGAGGTCCTTCACCTCATGTAGCTCCCTCATTCCCAGGAACTCTCCCACTAACTGTTTTACCTACCCTAGCAATATCAAATTCCATCCTTTGATTCCTCAAGCCAGTAAGACTACAACTTTATGCTGAATTTCAGCAATTTCATACCACTGTTAATGAAGAATGACCTTAGGCAAAAATTTATCAATGTAAAATTCACCCAGTGTAGCTCCCCTTTGCAAGGATTTATACTTCTCCAGTTTCCGCTTGCTTTTAGTTTCTTTCCAGCACCCTCAAATAGTTATTTTTCAGTTGAACTGAAAAATTATTATTCATTTCTACATGATGATTAATTTAATACTAGGCTCCTCATTATAACTAAAAGCAAAACTATGTAATCACAGTGTCTTAAGACAAAAATAATACTTAACTTTCACTTACGTGAGTAGAAAAAAGTAAAAAAAAAAACAAGTTCCCTACTTTCTAGTGAAAAATATTTAAAACATATGCATTTCTCTCCCACAAAGCCAAAGACAAATAAAGTCAATAATTCTATTACATGTTAAAATTATCCACTTCCTTTAAAAATATATACAGAAATTTCATTGTAATAATTTCCACTTACTTCATATGCTTATTCTAATTTCCTAGTGGAGTTCTTCTTCTTCCTATTATATCACAATTTCTAAAGAGTATAAAAACTTATCAACCATATTATTCCCTAGTTGCTGAAAAATACAGTTGGCTTCCTTATTATGTATCGATAATTACTTTTCAAGTAGGGAGCTATGGCACACCTAGTGACAAGATAACCCAACTAAATATTCATGCTTCTTCTGCCATTTCATCTTCATTACAAAAGTTTGGAAAACTAAATAGTGCTCAAATATAGCAATTCCTTTGCAGCTGGAAGTGGCCCTGTGACAAAATTTTGGCCAATGATAGATAAATGGAATTTTGCTAGGTGACATCTAGGAAAGCATTTGTATTCCTGATAGCAAGACCAAATGTCATTAGCACATCACTTTCTCTTTTAGTCCTGCCTTGAAAGTAGTCATGATGCCAATGCCTGGACTTGCAAGTGTGAAAGAAAGACCATAGGATTGTTCTATAATTCATATATTATTGAAACAAAACCAACAGCCTCCCAACTCAGAAATTTTCAGTAAGACAAAATTATTTATTTAGATTACTAATAGTCAGGTTTTCCTTACATGCAGCCAAAATTACTTCTAGCTGCTATAGAACGCAATTTTCAAAGAGCACATTTTTGCCAACTCATATCCCCAGTGCCTGTTACAATGTCTGGAACATAGGATTTATTCAGTCTTTGTTAACCCTTTGAGTAGTATAAATGTTTATGTACGTCGTTGTGCTTCTTGACCATCGAGAGTATGACCGTACATGTGTAAGGCAACACAAAAAACAGGCAAATGTTTGTTCTTCTTGTTTCCATAAATTGGTTATCAAACAAATATGATTTCAAGTTAACAAAACTGGAACTGGAACTAATTTTATTTTTTGAAAAAGAACTCACTCCCGGTGGTCAGCAAGCATGAAAATACTCATTACTTAAAGGGTTAAATGAGTGATTATAGCTTATAGTAATTAAAACAAATTCCAATATAATATATAATTTTAAAAGTCAACAAGGTTTTGAAAATTTTTATTTCTCTCAGTACCTTCTAATAAGTATATTGTTGATGATAACTATGTGTTCACATTACTATAACACCTTTCATAGGGTGTTAACTTTTTTTTTTACAGGGACAGAGAGAGAGTCAGAGAGAGGGATAGATAGGGACAGAGAGACAGGAACGGAGAGAGGTGAGAAGCATCAATCACTAGTTTTTCGTTGTCGTTGTGACACCTTAGTTGTTCACTGATTGCTTTCTCACATGTGCCTTGACCGTGGGCCTTCAGCAGACCTAGCAACCCCTTGCTGGAGCCAGCAACCTTGGGTCCAAGCTGGTGAGCTTTTGCTAAAGCCAAATGGGCCCGCGCTCAAGCTGGCGACCTCGGGGTCTCGAACCTGGGTCCTCCACATCCCAGTCCAACACTCTATCCACTGTGCCACCTCCTGGTCAGGCGGGTGTTAACTTTTCAGTTGGTTTGAAATAGTCCCCTCAAAAAGTTGTCCTGAAATGTATAAAACACATCAGTAAATGTTAGATTTGGGGGCAGGAATTATTGTGTGTACTTCTTTCTTATGATTTTAATGTCTTTACTAAAATTGTATCAATTCTTAAAAATTACTTCATCACAATTGTGATTATTAAGTTTATCTTCTATTAACCTCACTTTAGATACATTTTTTCAGATTTTCAAAGTCTTTTATTACCATGGCACATTATAACAACTATAAGACTTTCAAAGTACAAAATTGCAATATCTAAACCTCTGAGATTTTAGATTTTGTGATATGAATTCTATTTTTCATTGATTCTGAAGAAACTGAATTTAATGATATTTTATTTTAATGCATAAAGAAATCTAAATCATTAAATTTTTGGAAAACATTAACTCCAAAGAGAATATTCTGTTTACTTCATTAATGTTTTCTGTGCTATATATATTTTTAAATGAAATTTATTTTGTAATATAATTTCTAATCTTGAATGTAAATGTTCTCAAAGTAGAAGTAAGAGGTTGTTAATTTACAAAATTATTCAATAAATATTTTCATCAAAACCCTCAGTGGTTTAATCACAGAAAGTAGTTATGGATGAACCAATTTTTTTTTATGAGAACCATAGAAGTATAATAAGTAGTTTCTCTCAGTCCTGTGCTGCTCAAAACAAACTGATCTCATCCTGGTGAGGTTTTGTGGTATGCTTGACACCAAGGCTTGGCTTCCACATACAGTTATGATGCCTGTGCATCAACCCAGCCTGACAGGGATGTGGTTTGTAAATTATGAGAATGACTTCAAAAAGAAACTTAGAGATAGCAGAGTCCAAGGTCTTAATAAAAAGTTCAATGGAGAAATCCATATATTAGAGAGCAACAAAGTGAACACTTTCCTGAGACAGCAGCAGAGTTAGGGATTTCTCCTTCCCAGGCCTTAGTAAGTCAGAGAGTTCTAGGGACGGTGAAGTTAATAACTTGGTTCCTTACTATTTGGTTATAGAAAACTTAGCCATAGATTGATATAGATGTGAATATAAATACATAGATATTTGTGATTAAGGTATCTAAATCAAAGAAAAAATATTTAGTAAAAAATCTGTCATTTTAATCTATGGCTATTCAATTTTATGTCAAGGGGCCAGAGTTATTTCTTATTTAACAATTAAATGTTCTGATGTGTCTCCTATTAGATGAACAACTTAGACAAAGTAGAAAGTGTTTATTTCTTCCATAAATTAATTTTTAACTCACTTTTATTCTGTCTTGTGAGTTTAATTTCACATACCTGAAATACCAAGATTGAGAGATGAAAAGAGTTCAAAAGTCTGAGGTGGAGTATGGGTTTCTTTAAGAAATGAGTAATCTATATTTCAAATAATTTGCAGCATCCCATCCCCAAAATTTCTGTGAAATATTCTCCCAATAATCACAAGCCACACACACACACACACACACAAGCATATTGCAAAAAAAAATTTTTAAGATGCTATAATCTACCCTGAAAATAGAGGACGCTAGAAAAAGCCATATAATTTCTTGTCTTCAGAAATTCTAAGAAGTTAAAAAAAATTCTAGCAAATTAAAAAAGGCCCTATCTCAAGGAGAATCTAAAGAAAAATACTTGTTAAATATAAACACTTTTTATATACTTTTATCTTTTAAATAGATTGTTACAAAGATAACAAAGGGGAACAGAATTTTAGTTGCATCCACAAAAAAGACTTGTTCTTACCTAATTCAAGTGTGCTGATCTCAAATCTGACATTAGTTTTTCTCTGTAAGCTACACTAATTATGCAATTCAAGATTTTAGGTTTTCATGTTATTGTAAAATTTTCAACATTTAGTTTAACATAATGAATGAAGTATAATGTCTTCCTGGACATCATCTTTGTGAAAATATAATAATTTATATAATGCAGTAAATACACTAATACACTAAAAGATATAATTGCATTAGAATTTGTCTACAATGTCTAAATAAAACATATTAAAACATTTATTTTAATCATAAAATTTGTGCAAAACTTATTTCAATTCTATTCAGGTAAAGATTTGCATTTGTAGCTCTTGCGTTTGTGTACTTGTTGAGGACAATCTCGTTTGATGCTCCAGCAGTAGTCTGCTCATCACTAACAGCTCCAAAATTTTTGGAAAACTTATCAAGATGACTGTTCAGGAAGTGAATCTTAATGCTCATGTTTCATCCAATGTTGTGGAAAGCCAACAGCATCCTTTGACAGAAGTTAATAGTTTTCTGCTTCTTTGTTGCCAAGGAAGTTCTTTGTAACTGCCACAAAAGACTACCATGCTGCTTTCTCCTCCTTATTCATCTTTCTGATAAATTCTTCATCATGTATGAGCGTTCGAACTTCAGGTCCTTCGAATACACCTGCTTTTATCTTCTTGAAAGACAAGGCAGGAAAAGCAGAAATCATATGTTGAAAGCATCCACTTTCTCTATTAAAAGCCTGAACAAACTGCTTCATTAAGCCAAGTTTGATGTGAAGTGGGGGGAAAATGATCCTGCCTCAATTAACTGCAGGTTCATTCACAATATTTTGCATCACTACATTCAGAGCTTCACATTTTGGCCACTCCTTCTGTGTCCAGTGTTTCATTTCTACCAAGCTCGGCTGTCCCACAAACACAGAAAACAAGAATACTTTGTGAAACCTCTCTTTTGTCCTAGCAGGAAATTTACCATTTTAAGAGCCACACAAATGATCCAGTTATGCTCCTCATATTTCAGAAAGTCGAGGACAATTTTTATATCATTATAATCTCCTCACAGATGAGTTGAGTAACCAATTGGAACCACTGCATAAACATTACCGTTGTGTAGGAGAACACATTTCAGACTCCATTTAGAGCTGTCAAGAAATAGCCGCCATTCTTTTGGACTGTATGTGGTAACACCTAGCTGGCTGAGAAGACTACTGATATTATGACAGTAAACAAAGTGTTTGTCTTCAGAAGAAAAAGTCCACAAAAACTTATTCACGCTTCTTGAAATGGGATACTTTAGCTGACCAGTGAAGTACATTCTTTTCTTGAAGCCTGGAGGCTAATAACTCAGCTGCTTTCTTTGATAGGCCCAAATCTCTTTCTAAGTCATTCAATTCGGGTTGGCTAAACTGCTGAGGGATTAATGACTGCTTGGCAACAGAAGAAGAACCTTCAGATTCTACAACCATTTCCTCATGCATCTTATCAAAATACACTTGATCACTATGTTCACTTTCTTCGTTCTTAGAAGAAATAAAACCATTGAAAACTGGAAGCGGGAGTGTCTGACTGTGGGATAGGTCATATTGCTGAAGGAGTATTAGACTATGTGATTATATGTTTTTTCTTGCCAATGCCCTTTATATGAATCAGACAGAAATAACAGTCACTGCTGTGGTCCTTAGGTTCACGCCAAACCATGGAAATACCAAAAGGCATTCCTCCGCGTTTTCCTTTTGTCCAGTCACAAAGCATTTCCTCACAATTATGACACACAATATGAGGAGCCCAACTCTTGTCTTGATTGTCAAGGGGAACTTGAAAATAGGCAATATATACATGTGTCACAAATGATGAAATATCGCACCTTTGACATTGAAGTGTGTAACAGCCACATATATAACAGAAGGTGTCAGGACTATTCTTATATTTATGCCTATTCAAAGAAGCCATAATTCAATCTTAAAACAATTAAGAGGGTGTTTTTATCAGATAATAATTTTTAAACATTTAAAAACAACTACAATTATGTAAAAGTGATATTTGTAAAACATTAATTGCCTTGTGGTAATGTTCAATCCAAGAGCCGTTGCCTTTTAACTCCAATTTTAAAACCAATGCATGTCATTAACTGTAACAAAAAGAAATTAAAATTGCATAAGAACTAGAGCAGTGGTTCTTCACCTTTTTTGAGGTACTGAACCCACCAGTTTCATATGGGCATTCACCGAACCCTTCTTTAGTGATAAATAAAATATGATTTTTTTTCCAAATTCAAGACATAGGTATATGTTTTCTACTGGTGCACAAAATGAGCCATGCATGAACATCACCTTGCTCAAAGAACAAAACCAACAAAGTGCATGAACTCACAATAAATTATGGTATTACTTTATTCTGGCCTCCGCGGCAGAGGCTTCTCCGAACCCCTGAGACTGACTCATTGAACCCCTGGGGTTCGATAGAACCCAGGTTAAGAACCACTGAACTAGAGCATGCACCAAAAAATGGATTTCAGATTTGGAATCAGCGATGCAGAAATATATAGAAAAAGTTCTAAAACCTCATGAAACAAAAAATGGAAAATAAATTTGTTTTCCAGTATAATAGTTCTGAAGATATTATTATTCAGTGATGCTTGTGGATCAAATTTTTTACTTGCAAAATAAAAAACTATTTTTTTGTCTTCTGATTAAACCTTCAGATTTAGGCATTTGATAAGTTGGACTCTCAAATTATAAGATGTTCATGAACTGTGTCTTTAACAAAAATACTGCATGGGGAAAAATGCTCATAAGGCTCAACTTTCTTCTTAAACTTTACTCTACTCTGATGTATATAATAACTAAGTGTTATTATATAGGCTTACTGCCTTAAATTTCACCTTTATGCAAAGGTGAGAATATCTTTCTTTCAGTCATCAATTTTGATTAAGGTTTTACGATTTCCACCCTGACCTGGTCAGCTCATTGAGCCACCCCCGAGTCTGTGTAGCTCAGTGGATAAAGCATTACCCTAGCATGCCAGATGGTGCAGGTTCCACCCCTGGTCAGGGCATGCCAGAGAAGCAATGGAAAGTACAGAACTAAGTGGAACTACTAAGTGAGGCAATGAATTTATTTTTTTCTCTCTCAAACAATGGAAAAAATTAAAAGACTAAAAGAAAAAGGACTTTGTATGGGTTATTATAAATACCTCCCCTTAATAAGTAATGTTGCTGTTACAGATTACAAACAATGAACACAACTTTGAAATCTTAGCTGGCAGTGCTTCTTATAAACCAGTTGGGGAAAATAATATTTATAGTCATCAGAAACAATATTACCATAGTAGCTCTCATGTTATATCTTCATCTCTAATATCATTCTTTACTTAGAGAAATAGCTTATTGCATGACTGGAGCTGGGATGGTTTAAGATAAAACATTTGAGCAACACAAAGAATAATGGTTCTAGCAAGTTAACATGGATATTTTGGAAATCTATGCTCAGAAAAGTGAACACCAGGTAATTCAGTTCTCATTATCTAAGGTGTTTAATAAGCCAACTTCATTGTTTCAAATTAGTAACATAAAAGAATTAAGTAGGTATCTTAATTATATTCACCAAAAACTGTACTTCAAAATAACTAAATAGAGCACTTGGACCCATTCTTAAATGTGTTGGGAAAATGCCAGAAAATAAGATCAAATGATAGAAAAAAATATATCATTTCACTGTAGGATTATCAATCACTTAAGAATCGATAATTGTTTAGAATTGTCATTAAAGCCATTAGGTAAATGGTTAATAGAGAACTATACATTTGTAGAGTGACAAAGCAACACCCTCCTGATTACTTACACGATTCTATGAGAAACAACATCTGCACAAAGGTGGTATCAGGCTTTTATGGCCCTAATCTACAAGTCTGTTTGAGCATTGCCAAGAGTGGGGCAACCATATATAATGTGTTTCCTGATTTGATGCAGTGTGGAAGAGACATTCCCCATGGTGCATTCCAGTCAAAATTGTTTAACTGGAATTCATTCCACCTCACTAAGAAATATAGATGTGTTTCTGTAAGAGAATAGCCAGATAAACCTAGAAGTTAAGGTGTTTTGTAGGACAACAAACACAGTCTCTTCAGCATGTCAGTGTCATGATAAAAAGTACTGTTCTAGTTTAACAAATCTTAAATGACATAACAAGATTTGATGCATGGACCTGAATTGGATTCTGGTTTCAACAAACTGGTTAAATAAAGAACATTTGGAGTATAACTAAAGAAAGTGAAATATGAACTGGTTATTAGAAGATATAAAACCATATTTGCATGAAAAATTAAATATTTTAATTAACAATTTAATTGGAAAAAATTTTTACAAAGTTTTATGTATAATACGATTCTTTTGTACAACATGCACTGTGATCCTTTCTTCTGGTGAGGATAAAATGGTTTGTTTCTTTATTATTTTTATTTACCTGTATATTTTGACTTTTTTACAGAATACATATACTGCTTTGTAATAACAAAAATTATTTTTAATCAGAAATATTTATGGTACTAAGAAAATGCAGCATACTCGCATGTGTTGTAAGTAGTTGGTCTGTCTAACATTTCTCTTGACACAAGCCATATTTTCTCAGAGCTTAATATCTGAGCCAAATTATTTTGTGTCCACTCCCAACTCAGACCATAGAATGGCTTTCAATGAATAGTGAGGCTAAATTGTGTATTCACCTTACCTCAAAGGATATATTCAAACACTAAAATAAGTAGCTGCATCAGTTATGATAGTATTGAATTTTAGTCTATTTATAAATACTCATGGGAGAAAATTCTCTTAAATCTCAGTATCAGAAATATCTATGCATCTATCCTGACCATGTGATGGTACAATAATAGAGTGTCAGCCTGGGACGCTGAGGACCCAGGTTTGAAACCCGAGGTCGCCAGCTTGAACATGGGATCATAGACATGATCTCATCGTAGCTAGCTTGAACCCGAAGGTCATTGGCTTGGACAAGGGGTCACTGGCTCAGCTGGAGCCCCATGGTCAAGGCACATGAGAAAGCAATCAATAAACAACTAAGATGCTGCAACTATGAGTTGATGCTTCTGATCCCTCTTCCTCTCACTCTCTCTTTCTCTCTCATTAAAAAAAGAAAAAGGAGAAAGAAATATTTATGCTTCTCATGATACATTAGTTGGTTTCTTTATTATGAACACTGACTCTTACAAATACCTTTCACTTTTTCTCTGACCCTAGCAAACTTAGTCAAAATTTTGGCCATCCCCCATCTTCAGGATGATGTTCCATGCATTTCTGGTCATCAATATTGCTGCTGTTTCTATTCTATACCAACATTTTTCTTTAGTCAAATTTGTTCAGTTGTTTCATTTTTTATTTTAAACAGCTACACTTTTTTTAAGCGAAAATTATTTTTTTTACTATTATTAATTGAATTTATTTTTTGAACTACACATGCATGCTGATTTGGTTAAGATATTTTACAGAATTATCTGGGGTGTTGATACATTAATTAAGAATGACAAAAGAAAGAAAATCTATGAAATATTCTAGCCAAATCACTCTGACTCAATAACCTCAGTCTTATTTCTGATCCAGCCCATCATAAAGTTACTTCCCCTGGCCTTCATCATGTCAGTCCTCTGTGGGAATATCTTCAGCACTACAATGTAAAAATGATTCTCTAAACGTTTACTGAAAGCCAACATTGTAGAAACAGCCATTTGAAGACATTTTCTGCCTAATCAGGAAGGCTGCTGTGGAAGATTGTGCTTGTTATATTCTTCAATAACAAAGTCAGAGAATTCAGCATTTTCTTTTCATTGCTACCTAGGGAGTTTTGTGAGAGTCTACTTCAAAAATAGGTTTCCATCATCTAAAAACTGCTTTTTCCTTGCCAGGAGTCATAATACATACATCACCAAAATTGGATCTAAAGATAAGTGCTTCGGTTCAATTTCACAAGTCTCAATCTAAACATTCCTTATTTATCATCAGTTTCTAACCTTGCCACAGAGCCATTTTGGCAGCCCAAGAACATGATCTGGGAATCAAACTAAATTTTTAAAGGAACTAATATGTGGAAAGTCTTACCTTTGCAATAAATGCCGACTTCAAATTGATCATCATACAATGAAACCATAGTACTAAGAAAAATGGTGAATACAACAAAAACTGATTTATAAACCCTAGCTGGAACTTGGAAGCTGAATCTTACAGTTGGGTAAA
This sequence comes from Rhynchonycteris naso, assembly GCA_037038555.1. Lineage (NCBI taxonomy): Eukaryota > Metazoa > Chordata > Mammalia > Chiroptera > Emballonuridae > Rhynchonycteris > Rhynchonycteris naso. The sequence goes on along the minus strand of CM073000.1, from coordinate 35,438,051 downwards.
TAATGGAGAATGAGGTCATAAACTTTTCTATTCAGTGTGTTAAAAAAAATAATAAAGTAGCTCATGTGAAAATCTTTAAAATAATTAGCAACTCATCAACTGGAAAAGGACAAAATAGAAATAGAAATAACAGGCCACTTAAACTATTAGGCCATACCAATGAATAAACTATTTCTTTGTAAGCACTGTATAAAATGTTTGAATTATTAATGATGAAGAATACCAACTTTGGAGGTAGAAGAACATGGGTTTGAATGCTGGTTCTGTCATTTTCTAGCTATGTGACCATAAGCAATTTAATTAGCCTCTCTTAGCCCATTTTCTGCATCTGACATTTGTAGTTACTAATAGTCTTACCTGGTAGATTCCGTGATGCTTAGATGACATAATGCAGGAAAACTTCTTAGTCCAGTGGCTGGAATGTTAGACGTGCTTAGTAAATAATACTGTGTGGTAGCTGTAGTGATCACTAAAATATCAGCAAATTGCTAACAGCATACTTCTTCCCTTGAATAACTGTGCCATAAAGGAATATGTGTCTAGAGTTGTTATAAAAGCAAGCAAAAAGTAGTCATAAAAACATGGACCAGCAAAACTGAATATTGCAGAAAGTAATTAACTACTTAAAAGAACATGTTATAAAAACACCTGGAAGAAATATTAGAAATGTAATAAGACTTGCCTTGGAGGGGTGAACACACCATATAATATATGGATGACGTATTATAGAATTCTAACCCTGAAACCTATATAATGTTATTTACCAATGCCACCCCAATAAATTTAATTAAAAAATAAAAATAAATTTGAAAAAATGTAACAAGTGGCAAATGTTATCATGAGGACATGACAGATACTTACCAATTATTTTGATAGCATATGGTTGCTTCATAAGTGTTTGAAATATATGCATGATTCTGTATGTATTTTGTTTGCCTAAGTAAGTTAAAAACATTCCTCTGGAATAGAAGTCATGGGACCAGATCTTCTGTCTCTCGCTTTTCTCCTAGATTCTAGCAGGCAAACACACCATTGCCCCCCCACCCACACACACACACATACACTTGGTGGAGTTCTGTATCATGGAAGTTCAACAAAATGCATTGGCTGATGTAAAATTACCTAACCTCAGAAGTATTACAATGGTTTCAATTTCTCCTACATAGTTATAGTTTGATTTCCTAATTTCAGAATGTTAAGAACTACAGGAAGCATGGACAAGCACCTTCAGTTTCAAAAAGAATCTCTTGCTGAATAAAGACAATGCCATTTAGAGAGAGAGAGAGAGAGATGGCTGAGGAAAGGAGCAAGTTTGGGGGTTAATCAAGAATTCTGAATTTTGTTCTCAACCTATTAATTGGGGATCCAACTAGTGTTTAATTCTGTTTTGAGAATGTTAATTTGGAGATCCTACTGGTCATTCATGTAGAGTTGTTAAATAGGCAGCTGCATTGAGAAGTCTAAGCAGAAGATATAAATCTGAGAGTTTTTGGCATTTAATAATAGCAGTGAATATTTACTGAGTGTTTAATAAAAGTCATACATTGTTAACATAATTCTCCCAGTAACCTTATTACTAAGTCCTTTTATATTTATTATCTGGGTGAATAAACTGAGATACAAAGAAGTCAAGTAATCTGTCCAAGGTCACACAATAGCAAATAGTGGAGCCAGGATGTATGTGCAGACAATATAGCTCCTCAGCTCATGCTCGTATCCTCTACTTTACACTAATATTCACATACTCAGGACTTTAAGAGATGATGAAAGGATGTAAAACTAAGATCTGAGTTTATAGCCCAGAAATACATCCCAGGTAGGATGGTGGAAAAGAAGAGAATTTTGAATGAAACCAGGAAACTGTGGGATTGTTTAAAGTAAAATAGGAAAATGTTTCAAGAAGAGGAGAATGGTTCAATTGGATTGGATGCTACTATGAGGTTGAAGAACGAGGACCAAACAGGGGTCATTGAATTTGGCATATGGAGATGCTGACTTTCTCAGGAGTAATCTGAAGAGTGTGAGATCAGATATCAGATTGGAAGTGGTTGAAAATGAATTAGAGGTGAAGAAGTGGGAACATTAATTGCAGAATACTATTTTAGTTTTATGATGAATAGGAACAGAGAGAGGGTATTTGTGGGGAGTTGTTAGTTATTAAAGCCTTCTGGGAGAATAGATAATGGGAGAAATGGGATCCTAAGAGAATAGAACAAGGGATACAAAGAACAAGTAGAAGGATTGGCTGTGATCAAAGGAGGGCCACTTCTTTCCTAGAAATAAGAAGGAAAAAGGAGAAATGGTAGAGATGCAACTAAAAAAATATTTGGTAGAGGGAAGATGAGAAAGTTTCCAAATTAATCTGTATTACCTCAATTAAGTGTGAGCTGAGATCATTAACTGAGAGAATGAAAAAGAATGGGATACAGGAAAAGAAGAAGAAAGCATAATAAGTCATCTCCTTGAGTGGAAAAACAAGCTTAATAAAGAACAATATTGATTGCTGGGCAGAGCTGAGGTCCAGTTTGAGGGCTGTAACCATGAATTCAAAGAGAAACCAGTAATTTCAGTTGTGTGATTTTCTCCAGCAATGTTTACTTATTCTGGAGCAAGGAGGGAAAAATGAGGATGATGACAGTATAATAATACTCATTGAGAACTTACTGTGTGCCACTTTTAAAATGTTTTACATATGATAAATTTTAAACAATCCTAAATGGGAACATTGGAAACAAAATATTAAAGAGAGAGGAGAAAGTTGAACAGTTCAGGGAACTGTAATTGTGGATAGGCAGTGAGAAGGTGGGCATAATCAAAGGAGCTAAGAGAAATGATTTGAAAACTGCCATGGAAAATGCTGCCCTGTTTCCGAGCCCTGAAATACAGAACTCCAGGGAAAGCAATGTCTTCAGGGACAGCCAGATTTTAATTTAATCAGGAGATAGTAACAATATGAAGAGCAAATGCTGAGGATACAGTGAAGGTTGTTGAACATAGATGGAGAGTTCTAGTAGGTACAGACACTGGTATAAGAAAATGAAATGGAAAGGAGATTGGTTTCAATTTAATGACCACTAGAGTAGAGTGCAAAGAAAAGCCTAGGTGCTAATGCTTGGGAAGGACATTTGGACCTTTTGGTGCAACTCAACCAACCATGGGTCGGTGTGGGAAATAACAAAGCTAGTTCTCAAAGTATCTCAAAGAGCTAGTAGAACTAGGGTATTGTAACTGACATGAAGTGCTCAGCTTAATGGCTATACCGTAAATCTGAGTTTGATAATAAATAAATATATATATATATTCTGGTATTTTGAGCAGTAAAATTTAATTCCAGAAATTAGACACTTAAAAACTGTTGGGGGACATGCGAAGTGTAGGAACTGCAGGGAAACAACATTGACCATCTCAACTGCTTATACAATAAAAGGGATGATTCTGAGGACACAAAACTTCGAGGTACCTATTACTTACTCTTCAAAATAGTGTCTTTGCTTATGCCTGGCTCCCAATTCTAATGTCAGTGCCTCTCACTGACAGAATTTAAATAGGATCTTTGCACAAAGGGAGTCTGGCAAGTGTCCTTTCCAGGGTTGCAGTCCCTAGACAGGAAGGAGAAAGTGAAAGGGGAAATGGCACCAAGTTACTAACATATCCCGCAAAAGATGCAGGGTGAGGGACATTGCCTCTCTCTTCCTTCCTCCCTTTGCCCCGCTCCTAGAATAACTTCATGACATAAGCTCCCCAGGATAACTCATATTATATTCTCAACCAGGTGACTTGTTAAGTATCTCTTTCCTCCACAGAGAGAGACTGGGGCTCTATTAGGACAGGGACCACATCCCCCTTGTTCTTACTGTGACCTCCATGTCTTTCACATGGCAAGTCCTTAACTCAGTTCTGTGGAAAGAGGAAAATGGTTTTGTGGACTAAATTTTGGAGTACTAACCCCGAATATAACTCTTTTGGAGATAAGACATTAACATGGTAATTATGGTTGAGTGAAAAGGGTGGAACCCTTATCCAACAGAACCAGTGTCCTTACAAGAAGAGGAAGAGACATCAGGAACGGGCATGAACAGAGAAATGGCCAGGTGAGGGGACAGCAGGAGGAGCTCTCCGCAGGCTAAAGAGCAAGGTCTCGGGAGAAACCAAACCCAAGGCACACCTTAACATTGGAGTTCCAGCCTCTATATCTGCAAGAAACTAAATTTCTATTGTTTCACTCACCCAGTCTGTGGTATTGAGTATGGCAGCCAACCAACACAATTAGGGAGGGGAAAAGAAGGAAAGAAAGAAGAGAAGGAGAAAAGGAACATGACAGGACTTCTCTTTTATTTCTTGATTAGAGTTTCATTGATGTAATATAGTCTGCTTTCAAAACCCACACATCTGGAACACATCATTTACCTCGTTTGCAAGGAATTTCTGATATACTTATTTATACTGCTTTTGTTTATAGTCTCATTGATGTAAAACTAAACTGCAAGAAAATATACTTCCTATATCAAGAAAAATTGGCAGCTATTTTTTCTTTTTAAAATAGTTTCACAGAATAGTGGATTCTTCAAAGGTAAGATTTCCAAGGTAGAAAATGTAAGTATTTTCCTATTCTGGGTTTCTCCTACCTGCCCCTGAAACAAACAAAAATCAAATTCTCAAACACACCAAGTCTCCTGTGTTCCAGGCCCAAGTTTAAGGTTTTCAAGAAGCTTTTAATAAATCATGTTAAAATTTGACAAGACCAACTTATAATTCTTCTAAGTACTTCGCTTTTTGACAGGGTGATCTAAGTTCGCACTGCCCAATACGGTAGCTACTAACTGCATGCAGCTATTTAAATTTAAATTAATTAAAGTGAAGTGAAGTTTCAAATTCACTTTCTTAGTTTTACTCACATTCCAAGTGCTCAATATTCACATGTACCTAATGGCTACCAGATGGGGCAGCACAAATACAGGAAATTTTCATTGCAGCAGAAAGTTCTGTCGCACAGTACTTGTCTAGATCAATAGTTACGCACAGGGAACTATCTCTGGGGGAAGGAATTTCAGACAGGTAGAGTGATAGAAAATCTACTGAGAGGTATGCTCAGTGTTGGCCTCCTCTAACTCCCTTCAGCTCTCACCCCCTTTACCAGGGAGGTAGGCTTTCATTGCATGTACTAAAAATCTCAATGTAAATTGACATAAGTAATAAAGAATTTTATTTACTCACATAACTTGAAAATTCAAAGGGAGTTCAGGCATGGTTTAATCAGGGTACTGGCTCCATTTTTCTTTCTTTCACAATCTTCTATTAACAATTAACCCTTAACCTACTTTCTCTCGATGTTTACAATGGCTACAGCAAGCCGTTGCAGGTCTATATCCCCAAGTCACTGAAAGTCAGAGATTTTTCTCCGTATCCTAACTCAGAATAGATGTCCTTGATGTCACTTATTTCACTCTGCTTGTGTCAATAACCTTGAGCAGTAACATGAACTGATAGTCAAAGGACTGGTTACTGACTCAGTTATTACCCCTTCCCTCTCATCCCCTCCACAACAGTGTGCAGCTGTTTCGCAATAGAGATGGGTAGTCCTCCAGAAGAAACTATGTGCTGTTGCAAAGGGAGGAATGCATGCCAGGCAGGAACCCAACATATGTGTCCCTGTATCCTTATGGAACGTAAGTTTCTAGAGGTTTAAAACTAAATCCAAAAGTTATGTTCACCTTTAGTTTTAAGGGATTTGTTAAATCCAAAACTGAAAAGGAACAGAAATTTTACCCTACTTACAAGGTTATAAGTCAGCCTGTCATGGTTGTGTGTGTGTGCTAACAGAAACTCCAGACCTCTAGGTCGGAGAACAGACTATGTATTACTCATAGCAAAAAAAAAAAAAAAGAGAGAGAGAGAGAGAAGCTAGAGTAGCATCTTGCATTGGTTCCCCATCTCCCAATTCTCCCCAGGGTGACACAGTGGGGACCAAAAGTTCATCTGTACATGCAACAAGGTTTATACCACAGGAAAGGATCCCTGAAATTATAAGAGTTGTAGCTTATATCAGGTGGCTGATTTATCTGTCCTATGCCTCTCTGCAGAGAAAAAGAGACAGAAAACTTTATAACCCTGGAAGATAAGTGAATGTTTATCCAGGGAATATAAGTTTCTACATATCTCTGAAGCTTCCAAGACCTTAGCTATTCAAATTTGCCCCTTGCTCAGAAAGCTCAGAGCATGCAGACATGTGAGAATATTCATGAAGCCTTCCTAAAAGATATTAGCAAATTAACCTCAAATTACACATCCCCACCACTAAGTTTGAGACTGTTTCCTGATATGTTGATTACAATAATGCTATCAATTTTTTTTAATTTGCCACTCTAATAAGGTAAAATTTTATATCAAAACTTTATTAAAACAGCCTGACCAGGCAGTCGTGCAGTGGATAGAGCGTCGGACTGGGATACGGAAGACGCAGGTTCAAGACCCCGAGCTCGCCAGCTTGAGCGCAGGCCCATCTGGCTTGAGCAAAAGCTCGTCAGCTTGGACCCAAGGTTGCTGGCTCCAGCAAGGGGTTACTCTGTCTGCTGAAGGCCCGCGGTCAAAGCACATGTGAGAAAGTAATCAATGAACAACTAAGGTGTTGCGACGGCAACAAAAAACTAATGATTGATGCTTCTCACCTCTCTCCTTTCCTGTCTGTCTGTCCCTATCTATCCCTCTTTCTGTCCCTGTAAAGAAAAAAAAACTTTATTAAAACAAAATTTTGGGGTTTTTTGGGGGGGAAAACTGCCAGCTTATGACTTTTTTTTTTGGGGGGGGGGAAGACTGCCAGCTTATGACTTTTGCCTGTTTTTCTAGTGTGCCAATTGTCATTTAGCATTGATTTATAAAATTTTTCAATAATCTTTCCCTGAAATCCTCTGAAAGCATACTGTGAAGAGACTTAGGCATGCTTTATTCAGAAATGTGATCTTAGAAAGCAAGGATGAGGAGCAGGAGATGTGGGGGAGAACAGCTGTGTTAGGCTTACTTGCTTGTGCTTTGCATGATTAGTGCATGAGCACATGGCAGAACCACGTGCGTGTAGCCTATGTAAGGCTTATTGGTGGTTTGACTCAGGGTGGATTGCGGATTGCCTGCCTGCCACTGTGAGGGGTGATTTTGCTTTTTATCTGAGAAGCAGTTTTCCCCTGCCTGTTTACTCGTCCACAGTTGTGAGACTCTATTAAACGGGAATGGTTCAACGCTTTCTGGCTCCACAGTTTCTCTACCGTCTGCCAAATCAAATGTGAACCTGCCTGGCCTCGGCCACCTGCGTTACAGGAGAGTACATGTGGAAAAAAGGAAAGTTAACACAAAGGTTGGTTTTCAAGTTGTAATTGGGAGAAATCCGCAGACTTTCTAAGAAGCCTTATAGGATATGTCTCAGAAAGGAAGCAGGAAGCATTCAGCTCCAGACTCCTGTGCCCCATTGGTCAAGGGTTGCCACGCTGAGTGTGAACTCTCCCATACTTCCTGACACTGTGTATGCCTGAGTGCTAGATGGCCTTTCTGGGTTGGTTCCCAAACCTCAGTATCAGCAAACCCATAAGGTAGGAAGAGAGAAACTCACAACAGCAGCCTGGGGTGAACCTATATCAGGATACATCTGCCAAAAAGCAGTCAAAGACAGTCCACACTGTGAGATGAGGCCAAAAGGGTATACCACTTGTATCCCTTAGGACTCCAGATCCAATTTATCATTGAGTCTCTGCCAATGCAGAACTTCTAGCTTCCTTCTCAACAAGTGTTTATTCTTCACATTCCTCTTCCCTTGCTCCAGGACTTAAATTAGGGTAGAAAAAAATCAATTGCTAACTTTTCTGGAATTTCACTACTGAAGTTTTAACTCAGCATCATAGATGAATCAGGATTTTCAATGAATATCACTCTGAATTTCAGGCAAAAATTTCATTAATTCCTGGGAAGCATTTCCAGGGGGATGGCAGGGGTTACCATTTTATTCAACACTTTCCTAAGTCTTCTGTATCTGGACAAAAGATTATACTTATTAGAGTCCATTTGTACAAATAGCAAGTTGTAGAGATTCTGAATGTACTCTCAGGCAGCACAAAGCCTTGTAAATAAGTTTGAAAAAAAGCTTAACATGCTTTACTGTTTGTTATTACAGCTAGTGCTAGACTTACGACCATGATTGGTTCTGACAGACCGGTCATAACACAATTTGATCATAAGTTGAGTAGGCTATATGTACAGTACTGTGAAATGATGTTATAAAAATCTTTAAGTCATATTTTATCATAATTTTCTTTCATTATTGTTATATAATGTATTTTCTTTGTTCATTTTATGCCATTTGTATTATCTCTACACCATTTTCTTTCTTATTTTTACATTCGTCAGGTTTAAGGAAAACACTGCATTAGCAGTAAAACATACAAAATTACAAAATACAAGTGCATACAAAAACTGCTCCAGATGTGAAGCAGTTGTGGCTAGCGATTGTAAAGTCGAATGGTCGTAAGGTGCATGGGTCGTAAGTTCATCAATACCTGTAAGTTGGTTTCAACTTTGAGATTTAAAAGAATGAAAAATAAAAATGTACTTGTCATTGACAAAAATTATGTACACCCCTTGGAACGAAGCTCTACCCTAAACTATTTCCTACAATAACTCAATCAATAGTTGGAGTCACCAAATGCCTCACTACTAGAGTAAAGACCATCAAGTCCCTGAACTAAACTAAGAAAACATTTGGAGAAGCAGAATGAAGTCAAACCTGGAATCACCCAATTAATCCCTTTTTATGTATATGGACCCTAGGAAATCTTTAAACATTAACTGCAAAAATTTACATCACGATAGGGTAGCTTATCTGGGACTGAATTCAAGAAGGCAGGCCTTCTAGGACCCTCATACTAATATAATATTTTCTTTATACTCAAATTTAATAAGGATTGATGAAAATCGGTTAGGACCACGCTAGTGCTAGGCTTTCCCATCAGATTCCTTCCCATTTTACAACAGCCTGAGAGAACCTGATTGCCTTTGATTGCTTTGTCTGAGCTCTCCCTTCTTTTGGGCACTTGAAATACAGTTCATGGGTCTAAATGAGCACCCTGAACTTTTGTTGTAAACCAGGTATCTATACACAGAGGTCTTTGGAGGCTCACCTGGAGCCCTCACACATGGCCTAAAACAGACTCAACTATAGGCCAGAGTAGAACCAGAAATAAAGAAGAAAAACTCCATCTTTTTTTCACATAGTTATGGATATGCAACTTAATCTTTCTACAGCTCACTTGACAGGTTCTGCACTAACTCCTCCCTAATACCAAACTGGAGAGCTAATTCAGTCCCCACAATTACACTAGAGCAGTGGTCAGCAAACTCATTAGTCAACAGAGCCAAATATCAACAGTACAATGATTGAAATTTCTTTTGAGAGTCAAATTTTTTAAACTTAAACTATATAGGTAGATACATTGTTATTAACTTAATTAGGGTGCTCCTAAGCTGGTCTTTGCACCCCCATGTGGTATTTTGTGGAAGAGCCACACTCAAGGGGCCAAAGAACCACATGTAGCTCGTGAGCCGTGGTTTGTCAACCACTGCACTAGAGGAAGGGTGTTCTGAGGGAAAGCTGAGCTTCTATCCCAACTCAACATTAGCACCATGGTCTTACCTACCCTAATACCAACACCCACAAAGCCTTCCACTTTCTCTTCCATTCTAAGTTGCTTTGGAAAAGTAAATAACAAACAAAACAAATGACAGAAGCGAGGAAACATGTGGGAGCTCAATACTCTTTATTGCTGTTGCCATCAATGTCCAGGCATTAATTTTTATTGCTCATTAATATGATCTGGCAAGAGCTGGGTATATGCAGAGGTGGAACCTAAACATTAAGTGCACCTATTTTTTTTAATATACACTAATATTTAAATGAGTTTAAAATGGGAAGCCTGTGAGCTCTTGTTAAATAAGGGACTTAGGGTGTTGAATGGTTGTTGTTTTTATTGTTGTAATGCTGTCTTAATCCAGCTTTGAGGCTCTAGCCAGTCAGCTCCCCTTTCTTGAGCAGTCAATGAAGTCCACACCCAACCATTCTTCCCATCAGGTTCGCACACCCAGGCCCACTACCTGCCATCACTGAGCCAGGTACCCACCAACTAAAGGCAGCCCCTGTGCCCTAGAGCTAGCTGAAGTTATTTAAATTAGCCAATCCACAGAGAGCCATGGAAACCCAACTAACCCACCCAGCTTGCTATACAAATTCCCTGCAGTCCCAGCTTGCTGCTACTTTATCTCCAGGTGAATTTCCCTGTGGCCCAGCCCAGGGAAGCCTTCTATACCTCAAGAGTTATAAATAACAAAGAGTTCTGACTTTCACCTATCAAGTGGCAGTGTTTCCAGCTCCCTCACCCTCCCCGAAGAATCTTTAAATCTTATCAAACATCTCTGTAGTAACACCCCAATCAGAAACAAAATATAGATCTTTTCCCATCACAATCTTGAAGAATGGGCCTCATTTTTAAAGAAAAAGCCACAGCTCGTTTTTATTTTCTCTGAAGTGTCCAGAAAGGCACTAGAACCAAGCAACTTGAGCTATCACATCTTTAAAAAGTTACTTCACCCACACTTTGAGTCTCAATTTCCCTTTAATATAGACAAATGTTTTTTAAAGGATCTCATTATGTCATCTTCTAAACTTGAATATGATGTAATGGTACATTTTATCCATGTAACCTTTAATTTATAAAATAAATTTTAAATTCTAAAAGTAAAAACGTAAAAAATATAAAACCACAGCACCCTCTCCATTCTCCTTCCAGGAACAGGCTCTGATCCCCTGAAGCCCTGCAGCACCTGTCCACATGGTTACACAGAGCCAGTATCTCACTCCAAAGGTGTAGATCCTTTCCACTTACCCCAAAACTTTCCGTTTTTCCACACACTATATTGCTTTCACAAAGAACCTTTCGGACCTGACCAGGCAGTGGGGCAGTGGATAGAGTGTCAGACTGGGATGCAGAGGACCAAGATTCGAAACCCCAAGGTTGCCAGCTTGAGCACAGGCTCATCTGGTTTGAGCAAAAGCTCACCAGCTTGGACCCAAGGTCGCTGGCTTGAGCAAGGGGTCACTTGGTCTGTTGAAGCCCCCGGTCAAGGCACATATAAGAAAGCAATCAATGAACAACTGAGGTGTCACAACAAAAAACTGATGATTGATGCTTCTCATCTCTCTCCCTTCCTGTCTGTCTGTCCCTATCCATTCCTCTGTCTCTTTTCTCTCTGTCTCTGTCACACACACAAAAATAAGAACCATTAGGAAGAAACACTTTTTAAAAGCAAGATCCTATAATAAAATATATTAGTCATTTCTGCCTTTTGACACCATACTTTCATCCGACATAAAATGACTGTGCAAAACCCCCAAGTGGGCTGTGTTGGGCAGATAAAATATATTATGCTCACTTTGTTAAAGATGGCGCTGCCCACATGGAAGTTCGTTGATATTAATGTGTGTTCTGGAACAGGCTGTGGGCAGGCCGGGTTGTTATAGCCTAAGGCTTAGTTTAAGAGTAAGCTCTTCCCCACACCTTTGACTGATTGAATGATGTAGGGTGGTGCACTCTCCTGAGGAATCCCATTATACAGAGACTTCCTTGTTTGTATAATTGGATTAAAGGTTTTGATTCTATGGTATAAAGTGGGAGAGACCAGTAGCTTGATCTCTCTCTTGGTTCCTGAGTTCCTGAGGTTAGTAGAAGAGAGGAGAGCAGATTAAGGCCACATGGAGGCCAGGAGAAGCAGTCAAGATGGCAGAATGCTGAGGGAGAAGCCAGTTTGTTAAGAGTTTGTGCTGGAGGAGATGGGGAACAGAGGTGAATAAGTCTGGTGAGCTAGAAACTTTTGATTCTAGGAAACTCGGATAAGTCAGTAGCTTTGTGAGCACTGAATGTGTGGGTTTTGGAGCCCAGTGTGTGTTTGCTTGCCCGCCGGGTGCAAGCTAGAATTAAAGCAGATGGCTCACCAGTTTTTGGCTCCGTTGTTTCATTACCGACTGTTCGAATCTAATGCGAACCTGCACTGGCCAGGCTGCTGTGATAGTGTCCCCAGCTACTGGCTTTACAGGCTGGCAGCCTGTGTGGCTCCCCTGTCAGGATAAAACCAAATTGCCTTCACCTGGACCACCGAGACTAAACAAATACGGAGCCGAAACAGAAAAAGGGCAGGAAAACACATTCTGCTCAAACTCTAGGTACAGCGTTACCCTTCCATTTTCCCTCCTGATACTCTTCAGTGGAAAACGGCCAGCGCTGCCCACAGGACTTCCTCTTCTCAAAGACCCAATGAACCCATTGCATATTTCTTCCTTACAGAGATGAAATGTTAGGGAACAGAGCTGCTCTCTCAATCTAGAGTTGTTTATATTTTAAAAAACTCTTAAAATACAGAGTTTGAAGGAAAAAAATTATTTCACCTGGGGTTAATGGGATCAGAGCAGTAAAAGGTAAACCTCAAAAATTCTAAGGACTAATGATTTGCAGTTTTAAACTTTTCTTCCCCCATTAGAAGGAAATTGGGGGCGATTTAAATAGTGTCCTTAAAGTATTAGTGCCATGCTTATCACTCTGCTTTCCTTAAGGAGAGCGCAGTCAGTTTAGAATTGTAGCCATCCTTGCGTAATGCGTAGAATATAAGCAACTCTGTTATTACTACTACTGTTATTATGATTAGCCTACAGGGCTTTCCCTACCCACATATACTGTAAGTGCTCTTAGGCTCAACTACGCCAGTCATATCAAACCAGCCCTGACTTAAAAGTCCGTAAGTTTTAAAGAATGATCTTTGAGCAATTAATAATGAAGATATTTACCATGGCATCTTCTTCTATAATTGCGTTATGAAAGATAATTTTTCTGGACCAAAACCAATGTCTTATGAAGAAAAGTAAGTAGAATCCACTCTGTCTTAGTATGTCGACATCATACAATTTTCCTTTACAATTTGAATAAAAAGTTCATAAAAAAAATCTTCTGTACTTCTGTCTACACTTGTCAGCATCTCTAAAATTGGCAATTAATAACTCGTTGGCCCTCGGGGTATACAAATCACAGAACGTGTTCTGGATCCCCCTCTATGTGCAAATCCAGCATGTTCTGCTATTAACAGCAAGTCAGCTGTTGACAGACAAAGCCATTAAAACATAAGTGATCTTTCATTCCAGCTCTCCTTGAAATTATTTTGCCAAGGAAATAGAGCTGCAGTATCCTCAAAGACTAGGAGGGAGGACATAAAGGGGAAACGAAAAGAGAAATGAAAAAATCTTTTAAACTGGTATAGACCTCTGTTTTATATTTGGCCATTCTTCTTGGAACACAATTGTACAAAATTCACCTAGAATTGACTATAAATTCTAGCTTACTTTAGAGTTATTAAGGACTATATATTTATAGATTATAATTCATCATGACAAACTGGAAAATACCCTTATTGAATTCTAAAAACCAGCAAATAGTATATCACAGAACAAACTACACTTCGAATGTTTCCAACAGAAGACTAATTATGTTAATAAACCCAAGGAACCACATTAGAGTTCAAATTTAACTCAAGGCAGTCTCTCTTTATTTTAAGCATTTTTGTATTCTTTGGTTCAGACCACTAAAATGTGGAATTTTTCCGAAAAGTTCACAATGTAAATCTAAAACTGTTTTATTATAAAACTAATAAATGTCAGAAATAAACTGTATATTTCCCAGACTTATCAGAAAAACTAGACAGGATATAATATCTTTTACCAGGTTAATACCACCAGAGCTCTGAGGAAATGGAAATTAGTGCCTAGAGGAAAAAAAAAAAGACTTTCTTTAAATGTTTTCTAGAGCCTGAGTCTATAAGAAAAACATGGCAAATTGCTGGGAGTAAACGAAGATGTGGCAGAGACTGCCAGCGGTTCACCAAGAAAGGAAACAAGGTTCTTTCCTTCTTCCACCAAAGAGAGTGATCATTGTAAAATGGCTGCCCAGCCTGGGACTGAGCCACTTCTCCACCTCTGCAGCCCCCATGCCCTTAGTGTGGCTGTGATTAGACCCACAGCTTCACCACTGGATTGGAGCAAAACTTACTTAACTTCCATATCACATGTTAAATGAAACTTCCTGACCCCAGACTTTTGTTCTCCTTGCTTTCTTTTTGCTGAGAGACCTTGAAAATTGATTGTTGACACTTGCAACATCACTATGCACCTGGCTCCTAAAATACCTGCATGGTATTGGGCCAATTGCTAACCAGTACCACTTACCCCAAAGAAAGTGAGAAATAAATAAACTGTAGATTCTTCTGCCACTGGGATATCTTTGTTGGAGCAGCTTATACATCCTTAAGAAAAAAAGTGGGAAATGGAAATGATGGGAAGAGAACAACATGAAAAAAACTGAAGAAGGTGATTAGCTAAATCTTAGAATCACTTAAGAACTCATAAAAACAAATATAAGATATAATTCTCAAATTATTTTAATCTCTCTACTCAACACTAAGTAATTACTGACTGTATAACCTTTGCTAAAAAACTCTGGGGAAATAAAGATAAAAAAGACAAAATCTTTTCTTTGAAATGTACAATCTGGAGAACTTGATGGAGCATCCCATAGAAGGAAGCAAACTCTAAAGACACAACAAGCTTTTCTCTGCTGTCTTTCTCTTCTCTTTGCCTCTCTTCTTTGAAGACATGGAATGGAAAATATATTTGATTAAGAGGGAAGGATAAAAATATCACATTTCTTAGAAATGATGGTGTTAGGTTTTTATTTTCTGTCTTGATGAAATTTTTAAAAAATATATGCCCTATTATAAATGAGGCTGCAACTTGTGTTTTAAAATATTATTGATCTTGTGAATGTTCAAAGGTTGGATGGTATTTCTAATTTTCTCCAAAAAGAAGCTCATTCTCTTCTGAGAAGTTGTTGACAGTGTATTTACAAGCTTAACAAATTTGTAAAATTTTTATATATAACAACTTTCCAGGAAGATGTTCACACCCATGGTACTATTTCTCTAAGATTCTCCGCCACTTTGAAAGCAGAAATCATGTCTTAGATATTTAATATTCATTTTATACCATGCCTGACACCCCATAGGAATTTGAAGAGGTTATTAGAACTGTAAGTAGGTAAGGCATATTAGCTCCATGTTTCAGATGAATCAGCGAGGCCTTGGGCTCTCAGCCCACAAAGACAGTGGCAGGGCGGAGACAACAATCCAAGGGTCTTTCCTCTTCATGCAGTGCTTTTCCAAGATTGGCTGGTTGCTTAATATGGCACTTTTTGAATTAAATTGCTAACATTCTCTATCTTATGATTAGAAAATAAAACCTACCACCCTTCTTCTCTGATGTTTGCCTAATTATTACCATTGGTTATTTCTAGCTTATAGGCTATGATTTAAAATTTTAACTAAATATCATTTTTAGATATGAAAATGTGATGATTAACCATTGTAAAAATAAGTCTCAAAATAAATCCACTTGTTAATCAGGGTAAGAAATAACATAATTTAGTGATTAGTGATTTTTGGCAGGGTGGTGAGGAGAAAGACACCCTGGGAACAGCAAATCATAATTTTGAGAAAATGTCTTCCAACTCTACATGCCTTCCTTTGATTATAATATGGTCCCATGGGGTATGCTATCCAGAAACACTCTCTGCTCCAGCACCACCTTTCTCATGCTCCTGCCTTTGAGATCTATAGGTAAAAGGATGAGCTCGATACAGGAAGAAAATAAAATAGTTAAAGGCAATCAAGATAAAAAATATGTTATCAGAGAGATATGCATTTGTTTACCCACCTATTCATTATTTAAGAACCTATGGAATTTTACAACAGCTACTGATGTTGTTAAACCATGCAAAAGGCTTAAAAGACTCAGTCTTTACCTACTCTGAGAAAAGAAGAAAGAAAATACTACATAAATAAGAGAAAGTAAATGTAAATCATATGCTATATATATATATATATATGCATACATATATTTTGTGTATGTGTGCTTATATGCTTGTATGTGTGTATGCTTATGTGTTTCTATGTATACCTGACTATACTTAAAGTAAAGGTAGGTATCTTAACAAGAAACTATAAGAAAGGCTTAAATAGGCAATTTATATAAAACAATGTTAAAGGATGTCCTTGACCATGTTAGGAAGTACCAAAAAATGAAGCTAAAAATTATGAGATGGTAATACATGAAAATGGGAGTCAGATAAACTTGAAGGTCAGGTTTGGGACTTTACATATGTGATAACTGGTAACTAGAAAACCACCATATGTTTCTGCCCAAGCAAAGTAATGTAATAAAAACGATTTTTGTAAGATTTTCTTTTTGCAGTTGTAAGCATTTACAATGCCTAAATTGAAGATGTTGAGACTCATTATAGAGGTTCAATAAGAAATTGTAGAGTCTGCCAAAGAATGATGCAGTAAGTATAGAAAGAATGATAGCTGAATTAATCTAGAGGAAGACCCAGAAGGATGTGGCATGTAATAGAGTCTGTGTACCAAAAGCAAAGTTATTGTCAGAAATAGCTCTGAGGTTAGGAGACTGAAAAATGTATTTGCATTGCTATATGTCATAGGGAAAACATTGATTTTTATCATGGTTTCTTTATAGAAAATTGAAACATTCAGGATCACAGACAATTTTTTATCATAAATTTCTTCTGTTTTTTATGCAGAATGAAATATAGCCAGGACTTCTTGTTTTAATCACTTTACCTCATCTTGTGACACAAACATACACAATTCCTCAAACAACATTTTTTTTTTTAAATAGTGACATTTTTGAGGTTTATAAATAAAAGTTTTGTGGTTTTACTATATAAAATTTAGCAAGTACCTCTGCCATGCAAGGTTGAGTAATCTTTCTATCATCATGTCCTATTCCTCAACACCCCCAAGCACAATGAGCTCTGGCTGTTTCAAATGACTTGCCACTTCCTGAATATTTGTTTGAGGTAAAAGCCCTTCTACCAAATACTCATCATTCTCTTTGTCCACCTAGAAAGTGCAAGACCATTCTTCCAATCCCAGATTACTGCTTCCTCTTCTATGATTCATTCCTCATCAAGCATTTTTTTTTTAAAACTTTATTTTATTCATTTTTTAGAGAGGAGACACAGAGTGAGAGAGAGAGAGAGAGAGAAAGGAGGGAGGAGCTGGAAGCATCAACTCCCATATGTGCCTTGACCAGACCAGTGCAGGGTTTTGAACTGGCGACCTCAGTGTTCCCAGGTCGACGCTTTATCCACTGCGCTACCACAGGTCAGACTCATCAAGCATTTTTGATAGCACTGAGCTTGATAAAAGTCCCTTCAGTATACAGAGATAAATAAAATGTCATTGTCTCTCCAAGAGCTCACAGTCTAATGGAGTTACAAGTATAAAAACAAGCAATCATAATACAATATGACATGCTCTATAATAAAGAAAGAATTTGTAGGAGGTAAAGTAGGAAATGTTAGGAAAATTATCTAAGTCTCTCTATGGAAAGCAAGAAAAGTTTCCTATACCATTTTCACACACTTCTCTAATTATAATTATTATTATAATTATTTTGTGTGTCTGTGTGTTGTCAGTTCAGGTACTCTGACAAGCAGATGGCAAGATGGAGTACAAAAATTTATTGGAGGTCAAACTCATGAAACACCAGGAAAAAAGGAACAGGGGTCAGCAAAGAAGGCTTTCTCAGCATGTGTACATTGGACCTTGTGAATGGAAAAAGAGAAGGAAGTGGGGTTGGATACAAAGAGCTGCAGGCAATGCTAACAAGGTCTTGGCCAGGCCAATGGAGAAATCCAGAACAAAGACAATCTGTAGAAATGTATTGTTGTAGATGAAAATGGTTAGACCTCCATTCTCAAATATTGACTGAGAGCTACTTGACCTTAATTCAAAGACTGCTGTAGATCCCCAAAGTGTGGAAGTAGTTGGATAAATGCAATAAGTAGCAGGTTCTTTCTTAAAGGGAGAGCTTTAGTGCACCTGCGTGGATGCTCCAGTCTGCTAAAATGTTGAATTCTTCCCAAGCCACAGATCAAGTCAATAACTATTTATATTTCCAACGTTTGTTACAGCACCTGAAACTCAGTAAGTGCACAACAAGTGCTTGATAAAATAAACTTTTTAACTGCAAGGTGGTGAGTTAGGCATGATGGATGGAAAGTGTAAGTATGTATTACCTATTTGACTACATAGACCTTATGAAAATATAAATGACACTATTTGGTAACAAAACCTTGCCATAGGAAAAGGTACAAACAGAAATTGCTGCAGAATGATAAATCTTACACAGAATGGAGCAATGGCAGCTCTAAAGGTCTGCCAAATTCCAGATTCCCAAAGACATCTGAATAATGGACTTTTTTTTTTATAGCTCCACAGAAATTAACTTAGGAATGTGTTTGGCCCAAGCTAGGATAGCTTGGGAGGTTGGGAATTATAGACAAGATGTTCACATCTAAGTGCACTAAGTGTACACTGAGTAAACTGTTCCTTTGCAAACATATTGTACATTGTACAATTCTGAAATTTATATATGCTGATGTAACTCTTGCTCACTCAAACTTAACATGTACAACTAGGTATCCACTGGTAAGTCCCATTTGAGGATTCTAAAAGCTTACACTTCCATCTATTATTAAACAGCGTTGTAATTTCTCTGTTGTGTACTCTAAGCTAACTTTCTTAGTTTATTTTAAATAATTACACATACACATACAGACACACACAATTCCTCAAACATTTCTTTTGAGAAGTGGTGTATATAGTTTTAATATATAAATACTCAGCAAGTATCTATGTCATGCAAGGTTGATTTATCTTTTTTATCATCATGTCCCATTCCCCCAAGCACAATGAGCTTTAGCTGTTTTATCTATTTAGCAAATTTTATTTGATTTACCAAGTAATATCTTTGTAGGGTTCCTTTAAGCATTATAAACCTATGATTAACATTTTATATTTTTTAAGTGAGAGGAAGGGAGATAAAGAGACAGACTCCTCCATGCACCCTGACTGAGATCCACTCAGCAACCCCCATCTGGGGCCCATGCTGGAACCATCCAAGCTATCTTCAGCACCCAGGACTGATGCTTGAACAAATTGAGCCACTGGCTGTGAGATGAGAAGAGAGATAAAAGGGGGAGAGGGAGGCTTCTTAAGTATGCCTTGACCAGGGATCCAACCCAAGATGTCCACACACCAGGCCAACACTCTATCCATCAAGATAAGCAGCCAACGCCTATTAAAATTTTCAATATAGTAATTATGCAGATTAGTGGAAACAGTAGAATTAGTAAAAAAAAAATTTAAGATTTATCATGGCTGCATCTCTGAGGAAAAGGTTCTAGAATAATGGAGGGAATTGAAACTGATGCTTACTTGCTTGACTCAGCTTCTGTGATTTGAGATGGCTAAGACCTTTACACAAGTGATAAAGATAACATTTTTCAGTGAAGATGAGTAATATCCCATAACTCTCAAAGGTTTGGTCATCTGGGTAATAATTAATAATAAAAACTTCCAATGGTCCAGTAATTTCTGGACACAGTGACAAGGGACTCTTTGAAACTTGGGGAGTGATAGGAAGAAGAGGTAAAAGAACAATGGTTATAATCAATATAAAAATTTCTACACCACTTAAGAGTCATCTGATAAATTGAGGCAGTCAGAAAGTGCTTGAAGGAGGTGAGTTTGAACCTAGGTCTTAAAGAAAGGCATATACATATGAAAGGAGTTGCCCAAACATTAATTTCAAAGGAGCACCCTTAAGAGAGATGAATATCTTTTAAATCTATATTACAAGTAAAGCAAATGTATTTGTGTGTATTATAGTAAAATTTATTGCATCTATAACTGGACTGTATATCTACTTGAAGAGCACAAAAGTGGGCCAAAGGGACCTCAGGGTCCTATACCAAAGACACTATATACCAAGAACTGTATCGAGGAACAACCAAAAGAACACACCTTCTTAAACCACCCTTATAATGCAGTGTCCTTATCCATTGAGTACTCTCTAACTTTTTCAAGCCTGAGAAGCAAGCAATTGGCATGGATATGTAATTTCATCATTGTTTTTCAAAACCTCAAATTCTAACAGTACATATGAAGACATCAGTTAGAAAATCACAGACTAGTGCTGGAAAGAGTAAATGCGGGGAGAAAAACATTTGAAATAGAAAAATATATATATCATGAAGAGTTGTCAGGATCTAAGAATTGATTAGATATAGAGGTTAAGAGAGAAATCAGTCACTAAGGTTTTGGATGATGTTGACAGTAGGATGGCAGTGTTATTATCAGAAAAATGAAGAACACTGTTTTCTTCCTTTTCACAAGAGAGCAAAATCTATATGGAAAGTACAGCAGGCAGATAGAAATGAGGGGCTGAAGAGGGTTTCAGCATTGACTGTCTGGAATCTGCACAGTGAGCTGAATGTGGCACCACTCTTCACAAATCACTTGCCATCTAAGATGATCCATGAATCCCCAAAAACTATTTGCAAAAACAATTCTGGATGTGCCTGGCTTGTTTTAAACATGCTTCCATTCTATTCCTTTTTTTATTTTAACTGTCCCTGACTTTTGGCTCCATTCTCCACTTAAATTCCTGCTCCTGAGACAAGCATGTAACACTGATTTTGGTGTTTCTGATATAACTCTTGACTCCTCCCTAAGGACTTAACTTGCAATAACTCCTTGAAGCTCTTTGTTGCTCCAGAGCGCCTCCTCTGACCATTGCTCCCACCCTGGTCTATTTCTAAGCATTCACATTGTGTCCATCAAACAACCAAGATGAAAGAATTTAGAAAGAGTTTGAGATGGCAATGTGGGAGTCAACCACAACTTAAAACTATAGGCATAACTGAGACCACCAGGGCAGGATTACAGAGTGATAAAGGAGCTTTAGAAAATATTCACTTTTAGGAGAACATGCATCAAAAGAAAGCACAGAGGAATCATCAAAAGAGTAAAATGACCAGGATATAGCAGACCATGGAGTCCAGGGGAGAAAAGAATTTCAAGGATCAGAAAAAGAAGAAGTTGTGGAAAACACATACAAGAGATAAAGTTGTAAGAAAGTGAAGAGAGTACAGTTATACTACTAAACTTTCAAGAATTCTGGAAGCAAAAGCAATGTAAAAAATAAGATAAAAACTAATGCTGGAATCAGTTTCAAAAGAAGAGTTTTTCTTTTCTGTGCATAGAAAGGTTGAAGTGTGTTTTCAAGCAAATTATGTGGTCATTGAAAAATGAAAGCTTGAAGATAAATGAGAAAAGAAATTATTAAGGGAACAAGCTCACAAGGTTGACAAAGGCACAGATATCCAAATTAGTAATAGCCATATAATAAGAGGAAATAAGACAATGTAGCATCACAGAAGTTGGGAAAAAAAAGTCATTCAAACATAAATAAAGAGGTATTAACAGCTTCACATGCTAGAAAAGAACAAATAAACAAATCTCAAAAAGGACCCTTGGTTGCCTACTAAGAGATTACAATGTAACCCTCGAAAGGGAACAAAATCAAGATTACAGATAGATAAGAAGTGAAAGGTAGAAGCTTTTGTTAAGGAAAGAAGAATGGCCAATAATTTAAGAAATGCAAAATTATACAAAGGAAGGCTGAGTGTATTTTCAGAGGAGAAAAATATAGAATCACAGCAAAGGCTAGGGAGAGAATAAAGGGACTGATGATAGGGAATAATTCCTGGAGTAAGGCAGGAAGGAATGGGGGAAAAATTGAACCCAGAGAATAGGCTGAAAGATTAGCGTCGAGGAAGAATAAACAGCTTGCTCTAGAAAGAAACAAAATAAGATTCAGGGAATGCGTGTGCTGAGATATTTTAAGAAAATGAGTAACTTCAAACTTTGCCCCAATTCTCCCAAAGTCTTATGAATGGTTGTCATTAACAAACCAACTATGTCAAGTATAAATCATGCATAACAACTTTTTGTTTTATTTGAATTCTTATTTAAATGGTTTTGTTTGTATTATGCTTTGTGTCTGGTGCCTGTCTCTATGCTCTATTTGCGTTGGATTGAGGAAGAACAATATGCTTAAACGGTTTAAATTGAGAGACTGGAGTCATAATGATAAAGTAAAAAAAAAAATCACAAGACTTAGGGAACTAGTCACTGCAATAAACAAAGCCATAAAAAACAAAAGTTCTTTCTTCTTAACAAAAATAAAAAGAGAGCAATGATGAGCTTCCAAAATAGAAAGGACAATAATTATGTTCACTGGTGTAGCACTACAGATGTGACCCATAATTTCAGAGACTCAAGTCAAAATCCTCTGGTGGTGCCAGCCCCGGTAGTGAGTGAGATATGAAAGAAAGGTGGGAAGGAGGAAAGCAGCAGGCATAGTTAACAGGTTCCATATCAAATCTGACCTTGTTATAATCAGCTCTTCATATTCTGCAGAAAGCTAAAAGCTCTGTTTCTCAGACCCCTTGCAGTGACTGTTCTGGGTGTGACCTAATTCAGACAATCAGGTGCTTGTGCATGGGACTAGTATTCAGAGTTAAATGAAGTGTAGATCTATTATATATAACAGTTATCTATTATATCGCTGATGAACAGAGATTTTATCAGAAACCCAAATCCTCAAATCTTCGACCCATTTACATAGCACAAGGTCCCTCAGGGAAACCTCACTTATTCATCTACTCATCAGTTATTTACTGAGCACTTGCCATGTTCTAAAGAATGGATGGAATTCTGCATTAGATATTGGGCATTGTGCTCAGTACTTTGTGCAAATCTAACATAAACACCTACTGTGCTAAATATTGAGCTTCCAGAGCACCAATTTTCTTTTCAGCACCAGGCTTTATAAGAAGCAGGCAAGCAACCAGCCCATATTCACATGCTGGTCTTACAACTCTACTCCACTTGCGCTAGAGGACTAAGCCAATAGGACCATAAAAGAGAGACATCCCTAAACCAAGTCCGATGTAAGTGACTGACACTGATTAGGACTTTCAGGAGTTGGATTGTCTCCTGTGAGTGAGGTGCCACAAAGTCTGGAATTTACCCACCAGCATGATTGGAGGGAAAAGAATAAGAGCATGCCACTCATCAGAATGTTTCTATAGAAAGGTTTTGTTGATAATTCCTTATTCCCCCCACCAAAAGCACCACGGTATTTTACCAAGAACTCTATTCTAACTCATTTAAGGGCACTAGAATAAGAAAGGATAAAAGTTTTGAGCTCACCCAAAAAATTCACACATTATAGATACTGGAGAGTAAGGCCAAGACTGTTACGCTCAGTGCCTTTCCGCCAACCAAAGCCTGCTCCCAGTCTACTGAAGCTGGGCCAATATCATCACCGTCTGTCTCTGTAATCAGGTTTCTCATTATGGGAATGACAGACTACATATATAACATGTCCCAATTCTCAGAAATGTGCTAGTGATGTATCTGCCACTTTCTCACAAACATACTTTGGTGTTAGGAAAGACAGAATTTATTATCTGGTTTTCTTAAATGCTTAACCTTCCTTGTCTCCATCTTTTGCGCCACTAGCCATGATGTCACCAGTCCTATCAATGTTTTCAAGTCAATGCTTCTTGCGTTTCTTAGAATGAAAGCCCCTTCGTCTAGTACCGTGGTCACCAGTAAATGGCAGTATGTCTAGCTTCCCCATTTGATGGGAAAATGCACCAGGACTGTGTGGTTTGGCCATCAGCAATCGAACACAATAATTCCTTTAGGAAAACCAGCATTATTTTCTTTTTTATTTTTATTTTATTTTTCTTCAGCTTCTTTTTTTTTATAAACCATTTTATATTTCCACTCTTCAGATAAAAGGTGTAAAAATTGCATTTAATATTTTTGTTTGTTTGTTTTGTAGTTTACGGAAGTTGCTCCAACAGGATGAAAACTGTCATTTGTGTCTATTATCTACTAATAATTTGGCATATTACAGGGACTTCATGGATAAATACTCATGAATATTTTTTGAAACTTTACTATTAAAAATCTAACTTATACATATTCATCAATGTAATTTAAAATCCCCAAATATTAACAGATTAATCAAGTATTCAAAGCTCATGTAAAACTTCAGAGTAAAAATTCTAGTATCTTCTATGAAAATGCTTATTGGAAACCCATTTTCTTTTAATTCCTCCTGCCACAAAGGCCTGAAGTCCTTTCTCTACCTTCTACAGAAGTTTGTTCTTTCTTCAAAAGAGTTGGTTTGACATGTACTCAGCACCCATAACCATTCTTAGCCAGTGTTCTTTGGAAATACACAACTATTCCTGACTGAATTCAATCCTAACAAAACTGAAATTTTAATATAAAAAAAATCAAAGATTTGATTACATAGGGGAAGTCTTCAGGTATGATACTTATAGTAAATTGTCATACTTTTGTTTTCTCCAAAAGCTACACATTTCCTCTTTCACAGTATTTTTTGAAACTGTTTTAAAAACTACAATGAAATGTGAAAATATCAAAAAATGTAAGATTATTCGGCCTTTTCTTCACAGGATGCTAAAGAAATCAATATTGTTTACTTAAATTCAGATTTTTTTCCTCTGCCTCTTTATTTATTTATTTTTTTATATATATATTTTATTATTATTAATTCTAATGGGTGACACCAATAAATCAGGGTACATATGTACAATGAAAACATCTCCAGGTTATCTTATCATTCAATTGTGTTGCATACCCGTCACCAAAAGTCAAATTGTCCTCTGTCACCTTCTATCTGGTTTTCCCTGTGTCCCTCCCCTCCTCCCTATCCCGCTCTTCCCTCCCTCACCCCATCCCATAACCACCACTCTCTTGTCCATGTCTCATATTCTCACTTTTATGTCCCACCTATGTATGAAATCATGCTGTTCTCAGTTTTTCTTTCTTTCTGATTTACTTATTTCACTCCGTATAATGTATTCAAGGTCCATCCATTTTATTAAAAATGGTCCGATGTCATCATTTCTTATGGCTGAGTAGTATTCCATAGTATATATGTACCATAGCTTTTTAATCCACTCGTCTTCTGACGGACACTTGGGATGTTTCCATATCTTCGCTATTTTAAACAATGCTGCCACGAACATGGGGGCGCATTTCTTCTTTTTGAACAGTGCTATGGTGTTCTTAGGGTATATTCCTAAAAGTGGGATAGCTGGGTCAAAAGGCAGTTCGATGTTTAATTTTCTGAGGAATCTCCAAACTGTTTTCCACAGTGGCTGCACCAGTCTGCATTCCCACCAGCAGTGAAGAAGGGTTCCCTTTTCTCCACATCCTCGCCAGCACTTATTCTGTGTTGTTTTGCTGATAAGTGCAATTCTGACTGGTGTGAGGTGATATCTCATTGTGGTTTTAATTTGCATTTCTCTAATGATTAGTGATGTTGAGCATTTTATCATATGCCTATTGGCCATCTGTATGTCCTCGTTGGAGAAATTTGTATTCATTTCTTTTGCCCATTTTTTGATTGGGTTGTTTGTCTTCCTGGTGTTGAGTTTTATAAGCTCTTTATAAATTTTAGTTATTAACCCCTTATCAGATGTGCTGTCGAATATGTTCTCCCATTGTGTGGTTTGTCTTTTTATTCTGTTCTTATTGTCTTTAGCTGTGCAAAACCTTTTTAGTTTGATATAGTCCCATTTGTTTATCTTGTCTTTTATTTCATTTGCCCGTGGAGATAAATCGGCAAATATACTGCTGCTACAGATGTCGGTGAGCTTGCTGCCTATGTTTTCTTCTAAGATGCTTATGGTTTCACGGCTTACATTTTAGTCTTTTATCCATTTTGAGTTTCTTTTTGTGAATGGTGTAAGTTGATGGTCTAGTTTCATTTTTTTGCAGGTAGATGTCCAATTTTCCCAACACCATTTGTAAAACAGGCTGTCTTTACTCCATTGTATGTTCTTTCCTCCTTTGTCAAATATCAGTTGTCCATAAAGCTGTGGGTTTATTTCTGGGTCCTCTGTTCTGTTCCATTGATCTATGTGCCTGTTCTTATGCCAGTACCAGGCTGTCTTGAGTATAATGGCCTTATAGTAAACCTTGATATCTGGAAGAGTGATACCTCCTGCTTTATTTGTTCTTTTTAAGATTGCTAAAGCTATTCGTGTTCTTTTTTGGTTCCATATAAATTTTTGGAATATGTGTTCTATATCTTTGAAGTATATCATTGGTATTTTAATTGGTATTGCATTGAATTTATAAATTGCTTTGGGTAATATAGACATTTTAATAATGTTTATTCTTCCTAGCCATGAGCACGGTATATGCTTCCACTTGTTTGTATCGTCCTTGATTTCTTTTATCAATGTTCTATAATTTTCCGAGTACAAGTCCTTAACCTCCTTGGTTAAATTTACTCCTAAGTAGTTATTTTTTTGGCTGTAATACTGAAGGGGATTGTTTCCTTAATTTCTTTTGCTGACAGTTCATTGTTGGTATATAGAAATGCCTCTGATTTCTGAGTATTAATTTTATATCCTGCCACCTTGCTGAATTCATTTATAAGGTCCAGTAGTTTTTTGACTGAAACTTTAGGGTTTTCAATATACAATATCATATCATCTGCAAATAGTGACAGTTTTACTTCTTCTTTTCCAATTTGGATGCCTTTTATATCTTCTTCTTGTCTGATTGCTTTAGCTAGGACTTCCAGAACAATGTTGAATAAGAGTGGTGAAAAGGGACATCCCTGCCTGGTTCCTGATCTTAAGGGGATTGCTTTTAATTTTTGTCCATTTAGTATGATGTTCGCTGTGGGTTTATTGTAGATGGCCTTTATCATGTTAAGGAATGATCCCTGTATTCCCACTTTACTGAGAGTTTTGAGCATGAATGGGTGCTGGATTTTATCAAATGCCTTTTCTGCATCTATTGAAATTATCATGTGATTTTTGTCCTTACTTTTGTTTATGTGATGAATCACATTGATTGATTTGTGAATATTGAACCAGCCTTGCCTCTCCAGAATAAATCCCACTTGATCGTGGTGTATGATTTTTTTCATATATTGCTGGATCCGGTTGGCTAATATTTTGTTGAGAATTTTAGCGTCTAAATTCATCAGGGATATAGGCCTATAATTTTCTTTCTTTGTGTTGTCTTTGCCCGGTTTGGGGATCAGAATTATGCTCGCCTCATAAAAGGAATTTGGAAGTTTTCCTTCCTCTTGAATTTTTTGAAATAGCTTGAGGAGGATAGGAGTTAGTTCTTCTTTGAATTTTTGATAGAATTCACTTGTGAAGCCATCAGGCCCAGGACTTTTCTTTTCTGGGAGTTTTTTGATAACTGTTTCGATCTCATTTGTTGTAATTGGTCTGTTTAGGTGTTCTGATTCTTTCAGATTGATTTTTGGAAGGTTATATGATTCAAGAAATTTGTCCATTTCACCAAGATTGTCTAATTTTTTGGCATATACTTCTTCATAGTATTTTCTTACAATGCTTTGTATTTCTGTTGTGTCCATTGTTATTTCTCCACTGTCTTTTCTAATTTTATTTATTTGATTCCTCTCTCTTTTTTTCTTGGTGAGTCTAGTTGAAGGTTCATCAATCTTGTTTACCTTTTCAAAGAACCAACTTCTTGTTTCATTGATCCGCTGTATTGTTTCCTTAGCCTCTATGTCATTTATTTCTGCGCTGACCTTTATTATTTCCTTCCTTCTACTTGTCTTGGGTTTTATTTGTTGTTGTTTTTCTAGTTCTTTTAGATGCAGGGTCAGGTTGCTTATTTGAGCTTTTCCTAGCTTCTTATGATATGCCTGTAGTGCAATAAACTTCCCTCTCAGAACTGCTTTTGCTGTGTCCCATAGATTTTGAGTTGATGTATGCTCATTATCATTTGTTTCTAGAAACTTTTTTATTTCTTCTTTGATCTCATTGTTAATCCATTCATTATTTAATAACATGCTATTTAGTTTCCAAGTGTTTGAGTATTTTTCAGTTTTTCTTTTGTGGTTAATTTCTAGTTTCATGGCATTGTGATCAGAAAAAATGCTTGATATGATTTCAATCTTCTTAAATTTATTGAGACCATTTTTGTTTCCTAACATGTGGTCTATCCTAGAAAACGTACCATGAGCGCTTGAGAAGAATGTATATTCTACTGCATTAGGGTGAAATGTTCTGAAGATGTCTATTAAATCAAGTTGATATAGTGTCTCTTTTAAGTCTGTTGTTTCTTTATTAATATTCTTTCTTGAGGATCTATCCAGTGTTGTTAGAGGGGTATTGAAATCCCCTACTATGATAGTATTGCTGTTAATCTCGCCCTTTATGTCCATCAAAGTCTGCTTTATGTATGTCGGGGCTCCTATATTTGGTGCATAGATGTTTATAATAGTTATATCTTCCTGTTGAATTGTTCCCTTTATCATTATGTATTGTCCTTCTTTATCTCTTACTACAGCCTTTGTTTTAAAGTCCATTTTGTCAGATATAAGTATTGCTACCCCTGCTTTTTTTCCATTTCCATTTGCATGAAGTATTTTTTTCCATCCTTTTACCTTCAGTCTATGTGCATCTTTTGTTTTAAGGTGTGTCTCTTGTAGAGAACATATACATGGGTCCTGTTTCTTTATCCATGCAGCTACCCTATGTCTTTTGATTGGATCATTTAATCCATTTACATTTAAGGTTATTATTGATATGTAGTTGTTTATTGCCATTTTATTCTTTAAAGCTGTATTCTTCTTTTGCTATATTCTTTCGTCCCTTTAAACTGTTCACAACAGGCCCCTTAGCATCTCTTGCAAAATTGGTTTGGTTTTTATGAATTCCTTCAGGCTTTCTTTTTGTGGGAAGCTCTTTATTTCTCCTTCAATTTTAAATGTTAGCCTTGCTGGATAAAGTAGTCTTGGTTGTAGGTTCTTGTTCTGCATTACTTTGATTATATCTTGCCATTCCCGTCTGGCCTCAAGTGTTTCTGTTGAGAAGTCCGATGTCATCCGTATGGGGGCTCCTTTGTAGGTGAAAGCCTTTTTTTCCCTAGCAGTTTTTAAATTTTTTTCTTTATCCATTAGCTTTGGTATTTTAACTATGATGTGTCTTGGTGTAGATCTTTTTGGGTTTCTCTTTAATGGAGTTCTGTGCGCTTCTTGAATGTGTGGAGTGTTTCCCAGCCTTAATTTAGGAAAGTTTTCTGCTATGATTTGATTGAACAAAGTTTCCATTCCCTGTCCTCTCTCCTCTTCTTCAGGCACCCCTATGATGCGAATGTTGTTTCTCTTCATGTTTTCACAGAGCTCCCTTAGAGTTTCCTCACATTTTTTGAGTCTCTTTTCCTTTTTCTTCTCTGATTCTGTGCCTTTGTTTATTGTGTCCTCTAACTCACTGATTCGATCCTCAGCGTAATTCATCCTGCTTTTAATTCCTTCCATTGTGGTCTTCAGTTCTGATACTGTATTTGTCATTTCTGTCTGATTCTTTTTTATTATTACAATTTCGTTTTTTATACTTGTTATCTCTTTATTTAGGTGTTCATAATGACTATCCGTTGTTGCTCTAATTTCTTTAAACATCCTAACTATCATTATTCTAAATTCTGCTTCTGGTAATTTGGTTATATCTGGTTCATTCAGGTCCTTCTCTGGGAATTTCTCTTGATTCATTTGGTTTGCATTCCTCTGCCTACCCATTTTGTCCGTGTATAAGCAAGTTGTGGCCACTGGAGTCCAGTAGGTGTTGCCTTTGTGTTCTCTAGGTGTGGTCTGTCTGTAGGTCCCTCACCCCCTCTGCCGCTGCCTAGGGTGGTTGGGTATGAGCGTTGCTAGTGCCGGCCCACTGTGGCTTTTGCTCTGATTTCTGCCTCTTCTCCGCGGGAGGGGCTGTCACTCAAGCCAGAAGCCTCAGCACCAAGGGTAGAGGTGAGCTCCTTTGCTCAGCTGCGGACCCAGCCTATTTCCGGACTTCCGCCCAGAACCCGCAGTTAGAGCCTGCTCGCTACAGTTTCGCGGGTTGGGCGGGGCTTTTGACGTGCTCTCACCTGTGAGCCTTTGCCCTCCAGAGATTTAGCTCCGCCCTCGAGGCCAGGGCCCTTCTTCGCAGGGTTGCAAACCCAGGTTTATTGGGCCGGGCATGTTTGCTGGCTTCTGCTCAGCTGCATACTTCCGCTCGTCCCGGACTCTACCCCGCCCCCACGTTCAGAGTCCGCTCTCGTGCACGTATGAATGCAATTCGTGGTTTCTCGGCCGGGTGGGTATAGTAGGGTGAGCTCAGCTGCGAGCTTCCACTTGTCTCGTGGTCTACCCCGTCCCTGCGCTCGGAGCCCACTCGCGCACGTATACTGGCCAACCGCGGTTTCTCCAGCCGGGCGGGGATAGTAGCGTGAGCTCAGCTGCGAGCCCCCGCCTGTTCCTGGTCCTAGCCCGGTCCCCGCGGTTAGGGCCAGCTTGCACAGTGTTGCAGAGCAGGTTTCTCCCCGTTCCTGGCCTCCCGCTTTGTCTGCGTAAGTGGGATTAAAGGCGGGCCCACAGCTTCCAGACCATTTTCGCGTGTCCCCTCCAACCCTGCTGGGCTAGACCGAGCTCCCACCGGCTTGGCTTCCGCCCACGCCGACAGAACTGCGTTTCAGTGTCCTGCTGCCCCAAACCCTTCAGCAACTCTCAGCAGAGTAGGAAGGGACCTAATACTCCACACTGTAGGCCTGGGAGCTCCCTCACTTGCTTCACCTCTCAATATTGTCTATCCGCCTCTTCTAGGCTCTAGGACTGCAGGCTGGGGCTTGGTTCCTGGGACCCAGATCCCTCCCTCTCTGCCAAACTCTCCTCCCGCCACGCTGGTCTCTCCGGGCTGCTGTTTGCTCCGGGGAGCTGGGCAGCCCTCTTCGCGTTTTCGCTATTCCTACCAGTCTCAATGTGGCTTCTTCTGTGTTCCTTGGTTGAAGAGTCCACTTAGTTCAGTTCATAGTTGGTTTATCCAGGTGATGGTTCTTTAAATTGAGTTATAATCCACTTTGGTTCTGGGAGTTGGAGGTTGGTACGTCCGCCTACTCCGTCGCCATCTTGCTTCCCACCTCTCAAATTCAGATTTTAGTAGTGTAAAGCCACTGATTTAACAAATGTGATGCGGTTTAAACTGTCCGCAATACTATAGGCTACACTTCAGAATCATGGTGGCAATAAATTAATTTTTGAAAAATAGGATGAAGGGATCAAGCCAAGGGAAAAAGAACTCATAGACACAGACAACAGTATGGTGATTACCAGAGGGAGAGAGAGGGTGCGGGGAGGTAGAGAGGGTAAAGTGGGGAGAGATGGTGATAAAAGTAGACCTGACTTGGGTTTGTGAACACATAATACAATATACAGATGATGTATTATAGAATTGTACACCTGAAACCTATATAATTTTATTAACCAATGTCAACCTCATAAACTCAATATAAAAAAATAATTAAACCCACTATTTCTATTAATAGCACACAGAGTATATAGGTAGTTTTAAAAGTTGTTTAATAGCTTAGAATTAGGAGATTTTTATATATAAAAATCTCAGGAAAAACTTTTGTCACTCCATATACTTGCAGAAAATAACTGTCCCTATCTCATTTTTGCCTTTTATTTTCTTTCTCTATGTTCTCTGGAATTACATCTAATTCAGTAGTTTCCAGACTTAGAAATTTGACCCACTGGGAAAAAAAAAATTTGTTGAGAGAACATTGCCATGGCATCTCTCCTGACAAAGAGCAAGCATGTTTCTTGTCCATTACAAAAGTTTCAAGTTCCCTGAACTAAGGGTTTCTCTCCTTTTACGAACTTGCTGTATATGCTAGTGTCATCTGGTCCTATTTGTATTGTCCCTAGGACTCAGGGAACTGATGCAAATGAGCTGATGCCCATGATGCTTGATGCACCATGAAAAAGAAAGTCCTTTGTTCCTGACTTAGGAGTTTCTTATCTACAGCATCCATGATACTGTAGCACACTAACTTACTAGCTTGCCAGTATAGTAAAACCCTTCATAGTTCCTAACACTATTAAAATAGACTAACCAGCCTGACCTGTGGTGGCGCAGTGGATAGAGTGTCGACCTGGGAACACTGAGGTCGCCAGTTCAAAACCCTGCACTGGTCCAGTCAAGGCACATATGGGAGTTGATGCTTCCATCTCCTCCCCCTTTCTCTCTCTCTCTCTCTCTCTCTCTCTCTCTCTCTCTCTCACTCTGTGTCTCCTCTCTAAAATGAATAAAATAAAATAAAACATGTTTAAAATAGACTAACCAAAAATAATTGCCAACTCTTTATTTCCCTAAAGTTGGCTTTGAAAAATAAAATTTTCTACCATTTATTATCACCATCTTTACATATTAAAGAAATTAGAAAAACTATAATCTCATAATGAAGGACAGAGCAAGATCTTGGTCAAGGGACTGGTAACCCCCCAGATCAAAGGTTTCTAGAAGTTTGGGCAACATATTCTGCATAGTGTTGCCTCAGTTTCAATACTATATGGCCCTAAGGGACAGTGCTTCTGAAATTTCAGACAGTAACTAAGTACAATAGAATCTATTCCTTATCTACAGTCAAATTATGGCTCTCAAAAGACCCCTTCCTAATCACAAACAATGAGAGAAGAAGACATAAGGGCCACACCACGATCAGGAAAGACTTTGGCTTCCCAACTGTATGGCTAATAGTCTCTGAGATGAAAAATAGAGAGAAAAAGCTGTGGGAATGAGACCTCCTGCCATTCACCTTGTCTGCCACTGTGGCAGAAGCAGACAGTCATTTCGGGAAGCTGCAATGTCAGGTGGCAAAATCCCTCTGATTTCTGCAAAGTCTAACAATTTGCTTATAAAGGAATAGCATCTGGAAATACTTTTTCCTTCTACTGGATGGTATTCCGTATGGACAGTCACTTCAAATATATATTGAAAAGCCAAAGCTTAAATCTACATCAACATTAAGAAAAAAAGAAGAAAGAAGAAAAAAGAAAACTTGGCAGAATTTTTTTTCTAAAGAAAGCTATAGTCTAAATCCCTAGGAGGAAGTTTGAAACTAAACTCAGCTACTCCATCTCTCTATACAAATTGGACTCGATTGTCCTTTGGAACCAGTTAAAGAGCTCCTCAAATCAAATTACAGCTAGTGCTCGACTTACGACCTCGACTGGTTCCTGGTTCCAACAGACCAGTCGTAACACAATTTGGTTGTAAGTTGAGTAGGCTATATGTACAGTACTGTGAAATGATGTTATAAAAATCTTTAAGTCATATTTTATCATAATTTTCTTTCATTACTGTTATATATCATAATTTTCTTTGTTCATTTTATACCATTTGTATTATCTCTACACCATTTTGTTTCTTATTTGTACATTTGTCAGGTTTAAGTAAAACACTGCATTCCCAGTACAACTGGTTTAATATTTGCAAAACATACAAAATTACAAAATAAAGGTGCATACATAAACTTTTCCAGACACGGAGCAGTCGTGGCTAGTGATTGTGGTCATAAAGTCAAATGGTCATAAGTTGCATAGGTCGTAAGTCAATCAATACCTGTAGTGTACTTCAAATTGTGGTCATTCAAGCAAGAAATAAGGCAAAACTTCCTGGTGGCATCTTTATTTTCTCTATCTCTGCTCATATCATCTACAAAATTTAATTGTAAGGGAACTGAGTCACTAATGATGAAAATGATAAGAAAAATGTTTAATTATGATCTTGATTATCAAGAATTGACTTGAAAATCATTTTTAAAGCAACTAACAAGATTTCATATGCTTCAGGCATTATAACATTCATTACTTCTCATTCCCCTCACATTCTTGTCTTATTAAAGAATTCTGAGCCCCATAAAAGCAATATTTCCATAGCTCCAATGTTCCATTTCACAGACAGGCAAATATTCTTTCAGGGGATAAAGTCCTACAGCAGAAGTATTCCTTCCCAGCAGCTTTGCTCAGTAACTCTATCAACTGCAATTGTAGTTTATGCACCTGTGCTTAAAAAAATAAAAAATAATCTGTAATAGCCTGGAAAAAGGACAGAATCTTTAACTCTTCTGTTATAAAGAATAAACAAGTTCTGTATTCTAAAGATCTTGGCTGGTTGACTTGAAGTAACTTCCTCCTTAAAAACCTTTCTTATGGTACAGAGTAAAAAAGAAAAATGTGAGAACATTTCACTGGGGAAGACTTTAGCTTTATGGTTCCAATCTTCTCCAACATGGCTCCATCTAGAACAGCCTCAGAACTTACAATTCTTCAAACATCCCTCTTCCTCCATCCCTTGACCCCACCACTCCAGCCCTGAATTCCAAGAGTATTCTCTTGCCACAGGACCTTTGTACATGCTATCTCCTCACCATGAAGGTCATCTCTTTATAAAAATCTTTCCTGATGCCTGGGTTCAGTTTATTCCATAACTTAATACATTTTTATCTGAATTTATCATATGTATGTGTGCTATGTGCTATAATTGCTGTTTTTCTTTCCTTAATTTCCTTCTAGACAGAAGAAATCAAGAACTTTTCAGAAATTAATATAGTGTGTGACACCCTGTGATTACTCAATTGATATTGTTGAAGTAATGAATAAGTGAATTTTTAAACTTTATTTCTGCATTTTGAGTCAAATAAAATAAACTTGCTTATACTTAGTTGAATATAGTTTTAATTTGACTTTAAAGAGGTATAAAATAATCTAGTCATAAAGTAACCTCACTATACTTCAATGAAGAAAGACTAGATAGCTCAGAAAATCATTATTAATCAAAATAAGTAACACAGATACTAATTTGACATAGTACATGCTTTTCTAAGTTCAATGTAGTATAGGTAGAGCAGAAAGGAACATCCCAGCACAGAATATTCTGTCTGTTCTAAAAAAAAAATTTATACTGAAAAGGGAGAGGAATTTAATTCATGTATAAACACAATTTTTAAATAGTTCCATAAAACATCTTCATTAATCACAGACTCTTCTTTCCAAAATATGAAAAAAATTATTCATCTGTACTAAAGCAATATACATATGCTTCCTATTTTCTTATTTAAAAAGTTATTTACTCCTCAGAATAACATTTTCATATATATATATGAAACACATATATATTTCATTTAAAGGAAAAATATGTTTTGGAAAAACTTAGTCAATTTTAACCTACAATAATAAAGTATTTAGAAACCATAAATTATGTTTAACTGATATTTTATTATTCTAATGTGCTGACAGAATAGTACTTTTGATAATAGCACTACTCCTCATCCATTTTTGTCTATTTAGTGTTTGTAGAAGAAATCACCTATTTAATTATCTTAGTTTTATCTGCTATAACAAATTCCTGTAGACTGGGTGACTTACAAACAATAGAAATTTATTTCTCACAGTTCTAGAGACTAGAAGTCCAAAAGCAGAGTGCCAGCATGATGGAGTTGTTATGAGAGCCATTTTCCAGGTTGCAGATGTGACTTTTCCTTTGTACAAGAGAGCACAGCAAAGTCTCTCCTGACTCTTATGAAGGTGCTGATCCATTCATAAGTACAGAGCCTTCATCTAATCTTAATTACCTACCAAAAGTAATTAATACCATTACATTGGACAGTAAGATTTCAACATGGATTTTGGGGAGACACAGTTATTCAACTAACTCATCATTGAGTCAAGAAAAATATTTGAAGTACTAAATAACAATTGGTGCTAGTGTTTGTTAAGACAATTAGTTCCATAGGTTCTCTGAAATAAGAAATTAAGAAAAAATATGAAATCTGAGAAGCCTTCACAGAGGAGCTCCAGCTTCAGAATCAGATGAGATTCGGTAAAGTGGGAAGAAACAGTCATTCTGGACAGAGGAAGCTAAGAGAGCCCAGCAGGACCAGTGAGGTGTTCAGGATGCAGTAGAAGCCAAAAAAAGAGAGCAATAAGCTGACAGGAAGGCTAAAATGTCAGCAGTAGAAAGAAACCAGAAACATGCCCCTGGAAATTTTGGGTTCATTGGAAAGGCATCAAGTGGCTTTTTAAAAGAGGAAAATGTGTGTGTGTGTGTGTGTGTGTGTGTGTGTGTGTGTGTGTGTGTGTGTGCGTGTGTGTGTGTGATCTGTGCTTTAAGAAGATTAATTTGCTATGGTTTGCAAATAGATTAGAGATTAGAAAGATTTGGGGAGGAAGAATTAGCTTCTCTCAAGAACAGCAGGAATGAAAAAGGAGAGTGAATTAAAGGAACATCCCAAAGGATGGCAGGAGAACTTAATAACTGAGCCAGGAGAAGAAGGAGTCCAGAATGCCCACTCATCTTGATTTCTACAACAGGCCATTGAGACATGCTCTCATTTCTACCCTTACCAGGCTGACACCAGAGGGATCTTTTCTTACAAAACAAAATCCCCTTTTTAAGTGCTCTCCTGTGCCCCCATTCTCCTGTGGCAAGACACAGAGCCCTGGTATGACTCACAATGATCAGATTCATGCTTATTTTCCCGCCATATTCCTCCCTCTCTGCACTCAAGCCCAGCTAGGTCCCCTTGCATGTGACTTCTTCAGCCTGGAATTTTTATAACTCATTCTTGCTTTTCTGACCCAGCACCATATCTCCCTGTTTCTTTAACAGATGAACACACACTCCATTTTATTTGGCTAATTTCTACTAAGTTTTGGTTTCTCAACTTGACTGTAACATCCTTATATAAACGTTTTTCCTTACCCAAACTAAATAAAGTTGCGTGGATATGTGATTTCATAACACTGAATTTCCAAGAACTACCCATCACATTCTTATTCACTTGGACATTATCAGTCGCTCCACCACGGTAGGTTCCACAGGGGCAGGTACTTTGATACACTAGGGTTATAGCCATAGTCCCCAATTTGGTACTTTGAACTATAATTTTCATACCAAAAATGTTTATTATATAAATTAACAAGATCCTAAAGTATTGCGTGTTGGTGTTAGAGTGATATTCTGGCAATAACAAATAACACCTCACTCAAAATTTAGATCTTAAAGTGAGGAAGCCACCATGCAAAAAACAAGTAAAAAACTACCAGCAGCTCTGCACTGGCTTCTGTCAATGTCTAATGATCTTCTTCATTTAGCCTCACCTAGCCAGGATTTGATTGCCTTCCGTTTATAATACATGTAAGTATTCTTCACTTATTTTTTCCTGAAACCAAAGAAAATAACAGTGGCAAAGCTAGCCTCTATTTTATCATCCCTAATTACCTACTTAACAAATTATTTTTAACATTAACGAATATAAAGTTATAAAAATAAAGGCTTCTGCATTTTAATATGTCAAAGGTTATGTTTGTAAGACATGTGTTCTTTTTCTTATTCTGAGAGGCTTTTTCTCATGTGCTATAGTTCAACTTTAGATGCTATTCAAATAACCACAAGAATGATTCAGCTTCTAAATGAAATCTGAGGTATCCTTCCTGATAATGTGGGACAATGCCCAATTTTGTTATTTCTATTATCATGTCATCTCCAGCCCTGCCAGCTGGGGTGCACTGGCAAGGAAAAGAGAAACTGTTCTTCCTCTTTGCATTCATATGCTGGGAAAATGTCGACTTAGACACTCTTCACTAAAGCTGCAATATCCTTATTCCAGCTCCGTTGGGTGTTTGACCTTTTAAATTATATTTGTGCCACCCCACAAATATATAGTATATCGGTAGTATAGACTACAGCTGTAACTGTGAAGATAGAAAACCATGGATGTGATTTCGAGGTACAGGTGGTAGGATTAGACAGTATATTAGCTATATAGTCCATCAGGTAAGAAGGAATC
Organism: Rhynchonycteris naso; assembly: GCA_037038555.1. Taxonomy (NCBI): domain Eukaryota; kingdom Metazoa; phylum Chordata; class Mammalia; order Chiroptera; family Emballonuridae; genus Rhynchonycteris; species Rhynchonycteris naso. The sequence goes on along the minus strand of CM073000.1, from coordinate 35,400,287 downwards.
AAAGATGACTCCTGGTATTTTAGCAACTGGGTGCATAGTCATATCACTTACTGAGATTGGTAAATCTGAGAGAAGAGGTATGCTGGTAAATGTTAACAATAAACTCTCAGAAAGAAATATCCCTGATTTGTGTTTGATTTCAATATGTAAATACTCCCATCATTGCCTAATTCAGTCTGTAGACATGACGTCAGTAAATGAGAGATGGTCCCACATCAGCTTTCAGGACCTGGGAGCAGTCAGCTCCAGCATGTCATAGTCAGTAACAAGTTTTGAAGAGGGAATAAAATCAAGAATTTGTGGTCTGGACTATAGTTAAAAACCCTGTTAGACATCCAAGAGTCAAGAAATAAATCCATTGTATTTATATATGATAACTAAATTGTATTTTTGCAATCAAGGTAACTTGACTGACTTATCTTAATTCCCTATACAAATATCTTTACTCATTCCTTTTCTCCTTCTTCTCTCTTATCTTCTTCTGCTCTTCTCTCTTTTATTTGTGTGCATGTAAATTTCTGTAGAAGGATGAAGGGGAGGGTATTAGTTCTCTATCACCATTAAAACAAATCACTCCAAATTTCATAACTTCATATAAATTTATTATTTTTCAGTTGTGCAAGTCAAAAGTCTGACATAGGACTCATGGGGCTAAAACCAAGGCATTGGTAGTGCCATGTTCCTCTCCAGAAGTTCACTATTCCCTTGCCTTTCCCAGTCCCTGTATTTCTTGGCTAACGGTCTTCTTCCTCCATCTTAAAAGCCACAACAATGGACAATGGACTGAGTCCTTCTCACATTTTCTTAGTCTGACCTCCTCTTCTTACACCCTCTTCTACTTTTAAGGACCCTTGTGATTACATTGAGTCAATCCAGATAATCCAGGATAATCTCCCTATTCTAAAAGCAGATGATTAGCAACCTTAATTCTAGCTGCAAAACTCCCCTAATCAAACATGTACAAATTTCAGGGAATTATGTGAACATCTTGGGGTATCCATTAGTCTATTACAATATGGATATATGCACACAAAGACTAATACATGTATGTTTATGTTTGCATATATGTATATTTTTATGATGAATCTATCCCCTCATAAATTTTTATAACATATAAATTTACACATTTCTTCTACTAGAATTTTGGTCCAAGAAGAATTCTCTTTTACAGGAACAACTTTTATACCTCCTTTTTTTAGTTCAGAAAGACTGTAAAATCCATCATGTCACCCTTGCCTTGTTTAACAAGAAGCTAAAAGTTAAATGTAAATCTCAGATGCAATAATTTACTCCTCCCAGATAATCACTGCATTTATTTATCACCATCTACTTAACTTCAGATCTATATGTAAATGTTTGTTAATAATTGTACTGTACTATGTTAATTTCATATTGGAGACCACCTCATACGCATTTTTTTGGAAATATAGTAATTTAACAAGTATAAACAATAGCGGTTCTGAAGGAAAGGCTATGAAAGCAGAATGACAGCACTATGTGTTCTTTAGCTCCATGTAGACCACAACATTAAAAAGCAAATCATGGAAAGCTAAAACCATACAGTAATAAGACTCCACATCCCCGAGAAGGGAAAGAACATTCTTACTAGCTTTCCATTTCTGACCAAGCTCTGAGGCATCCAAAAATATCAAAATGTGATAATCCCAGTCAGACAGAGTGTCCAAAAAAGAAAAGGAAGAAAGCGTTCCAGAAAGAAATGGAGCCTGAGTGGCTGGAAGCTCTCACTACAGGCAAAGCTTTGAATTGACCCAAGCTCGCCATCCCTAGACAAGCAGCCTTTCCTAGTGCTTTACCTCAGAGGCCCATGGGCATTTTAAAGGATTTTAGAGGAGCCATTGAGCGTGAAATACTTCACACACACGAAGAGCTCCCAGCTCTGCTGGAGCAGGCCTGTCCTCCCGCTCCTCTGCAGCAGCTCAGAAAAGCATCCAGGACAGGCTGATGACAGGAGATAAGAAAGGATGCTGCGAACGTACACAGAGAGTGGCTCTGACTGCTCACTGCCCACCTGAAAGACTAGCTCACCCCCCTTGAAAATACCTCCCTACAAACATGGGAGGCAAGACTGATTTCAAAACCTCCCACCAAAATTCACCAGAATGTGACTGTGGGCAAGCCACGGAGGTCTGAGGACTCCAGTATCTTTGCCTCAAATGGCAGTAATAACAGTGCTCATCTCACAGACTTGCTGTGAGGATGACATGCTATAATGCATGTAAGCTCGCCCTCTGACATGGTAAGCACCCAACAAATGTTAGCTGCAGGTAGTGAGGAAAATAAAAATTAATACTGCACCATCTAGTATGCCCCCCAAATCTTGCTTATTAGATAGCCAACAAGATTTTTCTGTATGCGTTCTCAAAACCAAAACCCTAGAAAGAAATCTGGTTCATGGAAACAATATAACCAGCATTTAATCTGTGAGTGACCTGCAATAATCACCCCATCCTCTCCTGCAAGTACTGTGGGCCTGTTACTGCACTACACAGTGTTACAAAGAACTTAGTATGATCTTTACAATTACGCTAGCCTTACTCAATTTAAACCTGAAATGACTCATCTTATACAAAATCAAACAGGTGCAGAAAAGTTCAGTACTTATCCAATCCACACAGCTAGCGAGTTGCATCTTTACCCCATAGGTGTTTGAGGCTAAAAACTTACAGTATTGATTATAATGCTTTATATAAATTTAGTGCATATCAGAGAGAAATCGAGAATCCTACCATTTCACAATATTTTAAATGCTTGTTTGTATAGTGGATACAGGGTTTTGCCCCAGACCAGGCCTCCCCTCACTAAGGTCTATTCCCCTTACCTTGCTTCTCAAATTATATAGCCTCTGCCATATGTTCAGCCAAGTGCTCTGGGACCCACACACATCTGGGCCTGCCTCTGCACATCTGGTCTCTGGATTTCCTGAGGGCAGTATTGGCTGGCAGCCTAACTCCTGAATGGTAGGGGCACAATGTTTTCAGTTCTTTTCCATGCTGGAATCATGTTTTGTCCTCCATTGCCTTCTTCTCTCCTAGAAAACAAGGACACTTTAACATTGGCTAAGAACTTCAGCTCAGAAGTTAGGTCAACTTCAATTTTAAATCCTGGCTCCAACATTTATTAAATGTGTGACCTTTGGTAAGTTATCAGGTTAACACCCAGTTTTTCCACTTGTAGAATGGAGGTAATAATATTTATCACAGTTTCTTGAAAATATTAGACAATTAAATGAAGATTAAGTGTACAGCATTAAGCGTTAATTTCTGGCACAAAGTTAGCAGTCAATATATGTAAGATATTGCCATAATATACATCACAAGTTTGATATGCAATGTCTACTTTTCTGAGAGACTATAAAGTCCCTAGTACCTGTCACAGTGCCCAGTTCCTAGTTGGGGCTTGGTGAACACTTGATGATTGAATGAAAGAATCCAGTGAATGAACCTTTTATCAGGCACATCACAGTCTACTCCCATACTCTCTGCCCTTCCCCTCTCCTCATGGTGACCTAATGAATTTCCCAGCTTAGGGACTTCCTCTTTTTTTTTTTTCTTTTACGGAGACAGAGCGAGAGTCAGAGAGAGGAATAGATAGGGACAGATAGACAGGAACGGAGAGAGATGAGAAGCATCAATCATCAGTTTTTTAATTTTGACACCTTAGTTGTTCATTGATTGCTTTCTCATATGTGCCTTGACTACGGGCCTTCAGCAGACCAAGTAACCCCTTGCTCAAAGCAGCAACCTTGGACTCAAGCTGGTGAGCTTTTGCTCAAGCCAGATGAGCCCGCGCTCAAGCTGACGACCTCGGGGTCTCGAACCTGGGTCCTCCGCATCCCAGTCTGATGCTCTATCCACTGCACCACCACCTGGTCAGGCAGGGATTTCTAACATTTGCTTCAAATGGGATTCTTGAGGGAAAGAGATGTAGAATTACTTTTTAGAACGCTTTTTACACGAAGTGCTGTATGAAACCTCTGCACTCTGCTCTTTCAGAACACTTAAAGATCAACATTATTTGTCTTGGCTTCTAGAATCAGGCTGCTGTTTCTTTGACAGTGATATGACACAGCCCCTGGGCCTCATGGGACCCCAGTTATATGCCAATTGTGTAAGTATTCACAGAGTCTTCCTTCCAAAGAGGTTTCCCTTCCAAGATGATTTCAGTATATGCTCCCTTAGCCTTTTGGTGTGTTGTGGTTAATGAGTAACCCCTCTAGTGGGATAAAGTAAGTCAGACAGACATACTAGAAGGAGGTGAAAAGAAAAGGAAAAGTCAATATTGATTGAGCTTGGAAAGTGGCTACCAGGGAGTTTTGAGAAAGTATTACAGGAAGCTAAAGTATCTGCCAAACAATGTTTGAGATACTGTGAGATGGATAGAAAAAGTATTTGGGGGTAGTTTTCTTTGTGATAAATGAAATTAACTAAGCTTTATTGCATATTTAAATAGCTTCTCAAAGAGTTTTTGAGATATCTAAGTGGTGTTTCCATTGAATATGACATCTTGTTAAGACTGCCCAGACCCTGGCCCTTTGGATCAGTGGTAGAGTGTGGGCCCAGCATGTGAAAGTCCCAGGTTTCATTCCCAGCCAGGGCACACAGGAGAAGGCGCCCATCTGCTTCTCCACACTTCCCCCTCTCCTTTCTCTCTATCTCTCTCTTCCTCTCCCACAGCCAAGGCTCCATGGGAGCAAAGTTGACCTGGGCGCTGAGGTCAGCTCCATGGTCTCTGCCTCAGGTGCTAGATTGATTCCAGTTGCCATGGAGCAATGCCCCAGATGGGCAGAGCATCGCCCCCTGGTGGGCATGCCCAGTGGATCCCGGTTGGGTGCATGTGGGAGTCTGCCCCTCTGCCTCCCCACTTCTCATTTCAGAAAAATAAAAAGTAAAAAGAAATTTTTTTAAAAAGACTGTTTCAAGTGTTCCTGCTTCTTTAGCTTCCATATACACTGGACATCCATGACTATAAGGTAGGCTATACAGATAGGATATAGGATAACTTCTTTCTTTTCAACACCCTTAGCTATATATATATATCTTCATATGGAGACCTATATAATGATTTCCTCCCCCCAAATTGCCCTTAATACCCATATTTATTTGTTACATTAAAATGGCAACTTAAAGAAGCCTGAAGATCATCCAGCATAATTCCCTAAGAATCGATTCTCTTTTGAGGACATTTTCAATAAAATTGCTTTCTAGGCTTCCTTCCCTGTGTTCTGTTGCATGAGTAGGCCATTACTGGATTCCCCCAATGTCTGCAGAATACCAAGAAGTGTGAAGTTTGTTAGTAAAACTATTTTTTTAGGTTTCTCTACTCTCCCAGTTACCATCAATCCAACCTTAATAAATCACAGAAATGTTCTGGGTCCCCAAGTTTTCATTGATTTTTGTCACATTTGGAAAAATCTGTAGTGGATTTTAAATACATTTTTATTATAAAAATCTCAAATTATTTGAAATTATTTAAAGTAAAACTCTGTTCTCTTTCTACGTCCCACCCTGATCAAAAAGCTACTACTTAGATTTCATATATATATATATATATGTAATTTTTACTAATAAAAAATGATTTAGATTTTACAGTACACAATTTCTTTTTTTCTTTTTTTTTAATTCAGTGAGAGGAGAGGAGGCAGAGAGACAGACTCCCACATGTGCCTGGACTGGGATCCACCTGACAAGCCCACCAGGGGGTGATGCTCTGCCCATCTGGGGCATTGTTCCATTTCTTAGCAACCAAGCTCTTCTCAGCACCTGATGCAGAGGACCTGGAGCCATCCTCAGTGCTCAGGGATAACTCACTCCAATTGAGTCATGGCTGCAGGAGGGGAAGAGAAGAGAGAGAGAGGAACAAGAGGGTGAGGGGTGGAGAAGCAGATGGGTGCTTCTCCTGTGTGCCTTGACCAGGAATCAAACCCAGGACATCCACACACTGGGTCAATGTTCTACCACTGACCCAACCAGCCAGGGCCAATTTATTAAAACTTAGAACATCTAGACATGATCATCTACAACTTACTTTTTTAGGTTTTTTAATAAAAATAGAGTTTTTGTGAGGCTCATGTGAAATAATGTATGTGCAAATACTTTTACAGTTATAAGATATAATACAAATATACACTAACACTATTCAAAGGTATCATATTATTCTTATAACTGGGAGCTTTTTGCTCATGGCTTAGTCTCTCTGTGCTGTACTTGGGATAACCAGCTTTCCTTCTTCCCCTTGTTTTCTTGAAAATAACCTTTTGTCAATAAAGATACATACTTTAAATAAAAATAATTTAATATCTCTTAAATCAGGATGTATAGTACAATCAATACGACTTCCTAGTTTAATTTGGTAGCATTTTTCCTCTTACTAGCATGTAAAATAACAGTGTGTCTTAGAATGATAGCATCAAAGATTTGATGAAATATGCTACATATGTTTGTCTCTTTTTACCTTAATAAATCTATTTGACTACAAAATTGTCATCTTAGTTAAACTACTTCATTTCCTTGTGCTTCAGCATCTTCATCCATGAAGTAATCATAATAGTTAGAGGTGTTATTAAGAAATTAATTAGCAAAAAGCCTGGCATATAATAATTATAAATTGCATTGTTTCTTTGTACCTCTAAGTTTAAAACTCTGATAGCATCATTGCGAATCAAATACTCTGTACTTCAGTAAACCAATACCACCTGCTATTTCCCAAATCTACTTTATACTTCTACAGGCCCGTTCCCAAAAATAGTTGTCTATCAAAATCCCACCCATCTCCATGCCAATATACAGAGAAGTTTTTCTAACATTCTTGGTGTAGATGTGATCTCTTCCATCTTTAAGTCTCCACACCACTTTATTTGTGCTCTCACATTTTATTTTATCTTTCTTATCTTCACCCCCAACCCACTAAAAATTGTTTTAGAACAAATGAGTTTTTCTTCACCTTGTACCCCCTACAACAATAAATAACTTTTACTTGAAAGGAAACGTCAACACTAATGTCTGTGGTTATAGTACAATGCCCCCAGTAAAAGTACCATTTTCAATATTTTAAAGCTTTCAGAGTTCCAACTTGAATTTTTATTAGTCTGAAAATATTTTTAAAAGTAGCTTGTAGGAAAATATTCTCTTAATTCCCTCAAATACTAATTTTAGAAAAATCATCTGTATACCCAGTTTATTTTATTTATTCTGAAACAAGTACATAAGTTCTTCCACATGTAAAATGAGAAGAAGGAAAAAATATCACTAGTTATAGTCAGCGTTTTGCTACTTTTCTGACGACAAAGCTACTTGAAAATTCTTGAATGTAAATATCCATCTAATCTCATACACCACAGATCTTGCCCTATTTAGACTAAAGTGGTGACTGTAAAAAACATCTTGAAGCACATACATTTTCTAGCTATTTAAAGTAGACATGTAGCTCATTAGCCTCCCTTATTCAATACCATTGTCTTTTTAAGGGAATAATTCTTTTGATAAATAATGATACACATTCATCTTGCTAAATTTGTACAGAGAAACAGAGACCTCCAGTGGCTGAATGACTTTACATAGAGAAATGCAAAATGTGAACAGCACAAAAGCAGATGGAAAAGACATAATGGATTATTCACCCAAGGGCTCTTCAGTCTGGCCTTTCTTTCCTGCCATGTATTTTAGTACTTCATCAATTCTTGTTCAAATGTCTGAGAAGAACTGTGTTCTCACCATCACACTAGGAAAATCACTTCCCCATTCAACAGAATTATTACTAGAAAGTCATCTAATATTTATTTTTAATTATTTTTATTAAAACACTTATATAAATTAATTTGTTTCAAATTATTCTCTATGACATTTATTGGTTAGCTTTACTATTTATAAGCACTGGAACTTAAATATATAAAAACAATTTTTAGTTGCTCTTTATTAGATAAACTACAAAGGCTACATATATCAGAAGAAAATTATACACACAGACAAAAACAAAGAAACAAGATTAGACCATGAAATTAATTTTCTAAAACAAAATTTACCTGTTTGACTCTATTATTCTATGTAAGCTTGAAAAGTATTTCAAAACAGTGATTAATAAGATACATGTTTTAATAATGTCAAAAACATAAAAATTTCTTAAATTAAAAAGAAATAGGTTATTTTTCAAGAATCTGGACTCTTTAGAGACAATCTTATCCAATACAATAGATTCTACTAGTATGTTAAATGTTTCTCTTGAATGGTAAAAATATATATATCAGTTGATTATCCTTTGTCCTATTTGCAATATTAGAGGACCACATAACTCCACTCATTCAATAAACAAGAACTTTTCTGGGTGTTGAGGATATAAAAATAGATTTTTTAAAAAATGTTGAGAATCAATTTTCACCGAATACTAAACTATAAATTGAGCTTCTTCAAGCAGTCAACAAAAATGTACCAATATATGACAAATGCATATTAGGAAAGTTCAGTCTAGTTGAGAGGTTATTTCTAAGTCTGATTTTTTAAAATAAGACTAGAGAGAATGATAAGAATGCTTCAAAAACAATTTTCTCATAAATATTCACACAATTTCTTCTTCTCAAATCCCCATGTGTTGGGATCTCCCCTCTCTCTAAATACAGCTCTGAGGCCAAATGCACAGGGGAAAAGACACAGAGAAGCTTGATTTACATATGATCTTAACATGAGCACAGAAATACATATTTGTGTGTATTTATAGTTAAGTTTAGGACTACTAACATCAAAGTTACTCAAGACCAGGGCTATGTCTTTAAATTCACAGTTTCAGGCAAATGGCAATCACTCAATAAATGTGTCAGTGAATTACCAGATTAGTTATATCTCCCATCTCCATCTCTTCCAAATTTATCAAATGAATAACACTTTAATCTTATGTCAAACAACAGAGAAATACAATTTTTATCAAGTAAAAAATCATATGGTATAAATCTGAATTGCAGATGATATCAACTCAGTGAGATACAGGTTACAGGTGGATACTGTCAAAGCATTAGCACAGCCAGTTCTTGAATTGGTTCTGAAAAGAAGAGTGATTGCAAGTTTTTAAACCCTCTACTTGAAAGATGATGAGAAAAATAAGATTGCTTTCCAACCTTCAAAAATTTTCTTCTTGGTTTTTCCCTCTGATAAAAATGCTAAGAGTGCTGAAGTAAGAAAAGGGGAATCAGCATAGTAGAAAGAAAGGGTGGGGCAGAGATATGAGAGACCAGGATAATTCATATTCTGCATAATCTACTTCTGGATGGATATGAGTATATGTCCAGATAACAGACCAAATTTAACAGACAGAATAGTCAAGTCCACTGTTATAGTGATAGGGAATCAGGATTTTTTTTTAATGAAAAATCATTATAAGATTCAAATAACTCTCTACTCATAAGTGAGTTATAACTAGAGAGTCACTCAAAATGTGATCTTTTCTAAAAATATTTTTTGCTATCAAAAATTTAAAATTGTTTACACTATTATTTTGCTTCTTATTTTACTCTAAAGTTGTTGATAGCTATACACAATTGTTGTTTTCTTGTCTATTTCAAACTGAATACAAATGTTTCTGTCCTTTTATGTGATCCCAAAGTGCCAGATTTCTGGTCTTTGTAAATTTTGAGTGAAAACTTGAGATCACATTTCTGAAAGATAAGGGTAATTAATTGCTTTTTTTTTCTTTAATGTCCCATATATCATATTATATTCAAATTCTCTGGCCAATTTTTGATCTTGATATGATAAAGAAACTATGTATTTAAGACTTTCCATCATGAAATGAACATTTGGTCCTTATGACATGGATAAGGGGAAATGAAGAAAGGCTGAAAATAAGATGATTTATAAGAAAATATGTACAAAAACCATCAATGCAGTAATTTAACCTTCTATTCTAAAGCTCTTGACAAAAATGCTTTGTTACTAATGTCACAAATATACATTTCTCAAGTTATTGGCACTTTCATATGTGTGAATGTATATAAAAATAGGGAAGTAAGAGTAGTGGTTGAAGGCAAGCACCTGAACATGGGGAGACCAATCATGATCTTGGACAAATTATTTAATCTCTCTGTGCTCATCTGTCTAATGGCAGAATAAAGTTACACACTTCATTATTAAGATTAAATTCAATAATGAATATAAGGAGCTTGGTATAGTTCTTTTCTATTAAAAATTAATATTTAGTTATTATTTATTAATAAAAAAGTTGAAGGTGAAATTTTATGCATTGTTAAAGTAATTGTGCCATTTAGGGTAAATTTTAAAAACAAGCTGCTTAGTTTAGAGAAAATCTAATATACATTAAAAATAATCCAGACCAAAAAAATAAAATTTTCAAATGAAAAATCTATAAGACTTGAAACCTAAAATGGGCAAATACCACAATTCAATGTTCTTTCCCCATCCTTCCAATCTCATCTGTTAACCACCTTCTTTTGAGCTTCTTTTCCATTGGCATCCATTCTCTAGTTTTATTCACACAACTCTGATGATTTATATCTTCCCTCCTTTTTTATCTCCTGAAATATAGGTCTTTATGATCCAACTTTTATTTCATTCTCTCTTTCATTATCTTCCCTTTGAACAATTTATTCAATCCCCTTTCTTTAGTTAACACTCCTATAAATATGGTCTCCAAATCTGAAATCCAAGTCATATTCTTTCTTCTAAGTCTTAGTTCTATATTTTCAGCTGCTTTCCAAAGGTCTCCTCCTCCTGTCCCATCTGCACTTTCCACCATTATGTTTGACCACTTCTTCTCCACCCAGCCAGCTCTTCCTCCTGACATCTCTATTCCTACCAATAGTGTGGACATCTTGCCAGACATCAAGATTTATAACTTGGCATCATCTCTCACTTTTTTCTCTTATCCTTCTTACCCAATTTATAGCTAAATTCTATAAATTCTACTTTTGAAATATCTTTCTAAATTATTCCCTCATCTCTGCTGGCACTTTCATTTTCTCAAATTAGCCTTTATCACCTATGTTTTATTATATTGGAAAGGCCTCCTATGAATATCTCATATCTCAGAATCTCTACCTATTCTAATCCATATTACAATATGTTCTTTCTGATCTCAATTATCATTAAGCTATTAACTTGCTGAAAAATATTCAGTGGCTCTTCACCAAAAAACTACTAGAACTAATCAATAAATTCAGTAAAGTAGCAGGATACAAAATAAATATCCAGAAATCAGTTGCATTGTTATGCACCAACTATTAGAAAGAAAAACTAAGAAAACAATCTCAATCACAACTGCTTTAAAAAGAATAAAATACCTAGGAATAAATTTAACCAAAGTTGTAAAAGACTTGTACTCAAAAAGTTAAAAGACACTGAAGAAAAAAATTGAAGAAGATACATATTAATGGAAGCATATACCATGTTTATGGATAGGAAGAACTAATGTCATTAAAAATGTCCATACTACCCAAAGCAATGAATAGATTCAATTCTATTCCTATCAAGACACCAATGATGTATTTCACAGAACTAGAACAAATATTCCAAAAATTTACATGAGATTACAAAAGAGTCAAAATAGCAACAGCACTTTTGAGAAAGAAGAACAAAGTTGGAGGAATCACACTACCTGATATCAAACTAGACTACAGGGCCAAAATCATTGAAACAGCATGGTACTGGCATAAAAACAGAAATATAGATCAGTGGAACACAATAGAGAACCCAGAAATAAACCCACGCCTTTATAGTCAGTTAATATTTGACAAAGGAGGCAGGAACATACAATGATAATCTATTTAATAAATGGTGTTGGCAAAATTCAACAGACAAGTACAAAAAATTATTCTGAACCACCTCTTTACACCATACACAAGAATAAACTCAAAATAGATTAAAGACCTACATGTTAGAGTCAAAACCATAATAATTCTAGAATAAAACATAAGCAGTGAAATCTCTGACATTTCTTATAGCATTACTTTTTTTGATATATCACCTTGGGTAAGGAAAACAAATGAAAAAATAAATAACTAGGACTACATAAAACTAAAAGGTTTTAGCATAGCAAAGAAAACTATTAACAAAATGAAAAGACAACCCAATGAATGGGAGAATATATTCACCAATGCACCTGATGAGGACTTAATATCCAAAATTTACAAGAAACTTATACAACTTAGCACCAGAAAAAAGAAAAAAAATCCAATTAAGAAATGGGCAAAGGACCTGAACAGACACTTCTCCAAAGAAGATATTACAAAAAGCCAATAGACCTATCAAAAGGTGTTCAATGTTACTAATTATCAGAGAAATAAAAATTAAAACCACAATCAGATATCACCTCACACCTGTCAAAATGCCTTTCATCAATATATCAACAAACAACAAGTGTTGGTGAGATTGTGAGGAAAAAGGAACCCTCATGCACTGTTGGTGGGAATGCAGATTGGTACAGCTACTGTGGGAAACAGTATAAAGTTACTTCAAAAAATTTTAAATGGAAGTGCTTTATGACCCAACAATTCCACAGCTAGGAATATATCCAAAGAAATAGAAAACATTACTTCAAAAGAACATATGCACCCCTATGTTCATTGCAGCATTATTTATAATATCCAAGATTGGGAAGCAACCCAAGTGTCTATCAGTAGATAAGTGGACATAAAAGCTGAGATATATTTACACAATGGAATACTACTCAGCCACAAAAAAGAAGGAAATCTTACTTTTCATGACAGAATGGATGGACCTGGTGTTTATTATGCTAAGTAAAATAAGTCAGTCAGAGAAAGACAAATATCGTATGGTTTTACTTATATGTGGAATCTTTTTATTTTCATATTTAAGGATTTTCTTGACAGTTTATTATTATTAAGTTTTTATAAATTTTAATTAGAAATTAAATTTGGTCCTGGCTGGTTAGCTCAGTCAGTTAAGAGTATCATCCCAAAACAAGGTTTCAGGTTTGATCCCCAGTCAAGGTACACATGGGAAGCAACCAATGAATGCCTAACTGAGTGGAATAACAAATGAATGCTTCCATTCCTCCTCCCCTCTTTATCCCTTCTTCCCTTTGCCTCTCTGAAAATCAATCAATAAATGAAACCCCAGCCAGATAGCTCGGTTGGTTGGAGCATTGTCCCAGTGCAGAGGTTGCCGGTTTGATTCTTGAGTCAGGACACATAAAGGAGCAGCTTGATGTTCTTGTCTCTCTCCCCCTGGCTCTCTTAAAAGAGAAAAAATTAAATTAAATTTAGGGGTAACATTGATCAATAAGAGTACATAGGTTTCAGGTAAACATTTCTATAGTGTTTGAAGTATTGATTTCATTTTGTGCTCTTCACCCAAAGTCAAATCATTTTCTGTCACCGTATTTGTTCCTCTTTACTCCTATATGTGAATCTAATAAAATAAATTAACAAAAACAATAGAAACAGACTTATAGCTACAGAGAACAGATTGACAGCTCTCAGGGGGAAGAGGTTTGGGAGGCTGCATAAAAAAGGTGAAGAGATTAAGCAAATGGAAAAACAGTTCTAGACACAGACAACAGTGTGAGGATTGCAGGAGGGAAAAGGAGTGAAGAGAAAGAAGTAAATAAGGGTAGGGCTGACTAGATGGTGATGAAGGGAGACTTGACTTGGGGTGGTGAACACACAATGCAATATACAGATAATATATTACAGAACTGTACACCTGAAATCTGTACAATTTTATTAACCAATGTCACACCAATATATTCAATAAAAAAATAAAAAAACAGAAAAGAACTTGACAAAAGTCTCTGAGACTTTGTTTTCTTTTTAAGTTAAATTTATTGAGTGAGCCTGACCTGTGGTGGCACAGTGGACAAAACATCAACATGGAGCACTGAGGCCGCTGGTTCAAATCTCTGAGTTTGGCTGGTCAAGGCAAATTCAGGAAGCAACTACTACCAGTAGATGCTTCCCACTTCTTCCCCTTCCTTCTAATTCTCTCTTTCTCTCTCTCTCCAAAAATCAATAAATAAAATCTAAAAAAATTTTGATTGAGTGACAATTTATGACCTGTGCATTAAATCATTTTCATTTCTGCTTAATCTTCTGTTCAAGAAGGTTTTGTTCCAACATCACATCAAAATTTAGGGGGATCATAAAGAAGAGAATAAAGATGACTGTATTTTTCTCTGCCTTTCCAGTTGCACTCGTAGAATCAGAGTTTGAGATGTATTTAAAAATTCCCAAATTGGGAAGTTAAAATGCAATTCTTCCTGGGCACCTCCCCATACCTTCAGAGCTGAACTCCCAGTTCCCATAGTCAGATAAGTAACTTACAAATTAGTCCAACCATCTCATCATCATATTTGCTTAATTTCTTCTTTGGAATTTACAGAGATTAAAAATAAATTTTAGTTTTTTCCAAGATAGTCTCCAAATTTACTGCTCTTCTTTCCTTCATATCTGACCCTAAACCAAGCCAAAGACAGAGTATTCCCTCCCTGGTGATGTTTCCCACCATCCATCACACTTTACTGATGCAATCCAATGCGATGAGCTGTCTTCAGGAAGCATGGGTGGCAAACAGACATGAGCCCATGAGTGAATGGAAGAATTGTGTAAGCCTGCATCTTGTGTAAGGAACATACAAAGGCATGTTTGCCAGATCTCCTGTATGCTTTATGTGGATGGTTTTAGTCTCTTCTTAAGGAAAAGAATGCAAGCTCTGTTTTCACCTTTCCTTTCAAAATTTATTTTGAAGGTTTTTCATTTTCTTTTTATTTGTGCACATACATTGAATTAAGGTGACCAACTTTTTTACAATGAAAAGGAGGACAAAAATAAATTGAAGAAAACAATATTGTAAATAAAAAAAACATTTTATTCATTGCAACAATACTACACTGCAATATGATAAATGCATAATAAAAACATTTGTAATATTTTATATTGTAATTATGCTTACGTGCCTACTAATTTTTAATAATAATTGTAAGAAAAAAGTACTCATTTAGATGCAAATACAGCACATCACACGCAATGGATTGATTCTGCATCAATCGAATACGGACATTTACAGATTAGTCTTTCAATATCAAAATGGAGGGCATGTAGGAGGACACTCTTCGAGGAAGAAATGAACTTACAAAAGAAGGATTGTCCTCCCTAAAGGAGGACAATTGGCCACCTTAATTTAATGTATATATGCTTTTTAAGATCATGGTTATAAGTTTCCCAAAAAAAGATCTGGTCTATAATAGGGAGAGAAATTAGAGTTAACTTGGGTTGCCTCTTTTCTCCCAATTCACACAGACATTTTGTCCTTAGCAAAAAAAAAAAGAAAGAAAAAAACTAAGCCAGAGTCAAATAAACTTGTCTGATTTACCGCAATAATTGTTCAATTTTCATTCTCTCTTTCTTAATAAGAACTTAGCCCTAATGTGAATCTTCTTGAATTTCCTACACTCTTAGCATATCTCTATACGTTACTTGTTTACAAATTTCACTTCCAAATTTCACATTTCAATAATAAAAAAATAAATGCTACTTATAAAGGGTATTTTATAATATAAGGTTTTATTTGCACACTTGGTGAATGTTAATTTCATTATTATTGTGGGATTTCATATAATAGGCTGTTAGCTACGCAGCTGTGAGTCCTACCAGGGTCATTTTTGCCCTTTGTGGAGAAAACAGAGCAGCTAGATGCTCTATGCAGGCATTCAAGAGGTCATCCAAAGCTTAGGACCTCTTAGTTTTGCAAATTTTTGTCACACTGACCCTCAGCCTTGCAAATAAGAAATAGGAGATTTTTTGTTTCCTTCTCTGTTATGCAGAGCTCTGGAAATGAGTGGGAAAATTTGCATAAAGAGTCAACGATTTTCTCCAATAGAAAGGACCAAAGTCCCTTTCCCTGCCTTCAATTTCCTCTCCATAAAAGTCCCGGTAGATTTTGGTCCCCTCCAGGAGCAGTTGTGGGATGGCTAATGGGGGATGGTCATGTGAGGAACTCAGACCCGGGAAACTTAGACTTAGGACCGCCCACACAACCAAGCGCACCAAAAGAAAGTTCCCAGAGGACCTTGAGAAAAGATTGCCCATCAGCCCGTGAGATTTCACCACATCATAACTACTCGCCCACCCTAGAGGACCCCTTTAAATACCTCTCACACAGTCAAATTAGGATGACTCGCCTAGCCTCTGAACCCCGGGGTTGGGGGACATTGTCGGGCGGGATGCATGGTACTTAGCGAAGCCTTTGCTATTACCACACTTTGTGGCTCCCGGTCCCCTCCTTCCTTCTTTCTCAGCGGCAGGGAAAAATACCTTGCAGCAGTGATGAACAGATTTCTAAATTAGGGTTTAAAAGAAGGTAGAAAGAAAAGGGAAAGCAAGTGAAGCCAGGACTGAATCACAGTGTCATCTGCACTTGAGTCTCAAAATGTGGTGGCCATGAAGATGTGCCTGGTGGATGTCCACCTCCAGGAGTGATATCAGCTGAGATCCCAGTGACTCAGACTCTGAAGCGCATGCCTACATTTGTGCCAAGCAAGGCCTCACCTTCATTGTTACCTGCCAATTACCTGTTTTCAGGAAAAGGGGACTCCGTTTTTGGCTGTTTTTGGCTCAAAAACTCTCCTACCAAACCTGCCTTAGATCATATAGCCATCTTGGAGACTTTCACCTAACCTCCTTTCCCTCTGTCTAGCATTAAATTCTGATGACTTTCCCAACTCTTTCTCTAGTTCCTTTCTACAGGTGTTGCCTCCTAATACAGTCCTGCGTGTTTAATTCTCTCTTAGCATCTGCTTCTTGAGGGACCCAGATTAACATACAAGGTAGAGGCCTGAACCTACCTTGACCTACCCTTCTAAGAGCAATTGTATCCCCAAAAATATTAGATTGAATCTTCTGAAATTGCAAATATCCAACCATTTGTGACCTACAAAAAAAGCAACTTCATATAAACCAATCTAATAGTAGTACAAAATGTGAACAGAGCTGAAACATTGGAAGTTTAGCCTTCCAAAGCATAGTGTTCCTTTAGCATAGTGTTTTGTTAAGCTTGACAAAGGGCTCAGCACTCGTATTATTTGGGGTTGGCCGGGGGGACTGAAGCTGGGGGAGCTAGCCCAATCTTTGGGCTCAGGACAACTTTACTGCTTCTTGTTGGCCATGTCTTTCTCAGAAGACAGCGTGGCTGCTCTTAATCAGCTTTACCCACTGGCTCATTTCCTCTGGAGGTCAGCTTTTCATCACTGCTCACCTGTAAGGTGATAAGCATCAAAACTTAATCTGATTCAGCTCCCCTGGTACAGCCCTTTCCCATGGAAATGCTCCAGCTCAGGAATTGATAGAACTTGGACCCCAAAGGCACCAACCAGTCAGTTTGTGGAGAACTATTTTTAAAACCAGAGTTACCTTAGAAAGTGGGGAGGTCTACCTTTCCAGAACTCCACAGGACATCATTCTAGAATAATGACAGGAAGGCTGCTGCACAGAGAACTCTATCCTGTTCCCTGTGATCCCAACACAGTCCACTAAGGCACTTTCTATTCAGGGGGCAGGAATTCTCTAAGAGAGCCAGCATACTGAGCTAGAATTGAATCAGAGAACTTCCTTCTGCTCTTCAGATCCCTGAAAAATAGACAAGGGTCCTTCATAGTAGAAAGAGTAATAATAGGATCTTCGAGGAAAATGGACTTCTTGCTCCTATTGGCAATGGTGGGCCACTCTGGCCTGATTAGAACACATAATTTGCCCCTCAAATTCAATATCCCAGTTATACACAGTTATTGTTAATAATGCAAATTTACCTTTTGATGTAAAAACTAATTTTCACATGATTAAACCTAATTCAAATTGTAACTGAAAGTATAAAAAACATTCTCTTCTCAAAACCATTTTTTTTAGAACTACATAACTTTTACTCTCAAATATTACAAGAAATGTCTTGTTTTTCCCTGATAATTTCCTTTATTATTAAAGAAGAAAAATATCTTTATGTGCAATTAATTTGACAGCTTTATTATGAATAATAAGCTCCACTTATTGAGCACTTACTCTATGTTAAAAATAAAGTCAGGAACTATTAGATACTGTACTTGAGTTCTGCCACTGCTCCTGACTCAAAGCTGTGGAATAAATAGAATAAAGTCACTGTTGCTTTTTGTATGAAATATTTTTGTGCAATTTAAAAGTTGATATATTTCACATAACATAATCATTTCTTCACTTATTATAAACATTTCATTGACATCATTCTGAACATTGTACAACTTTTCATCATATGTATATCAATTCTTTTCTATTATTGGACACTTAAATTGTTTTAAAATTTAGTCCTATTTAAACATATATGATTGTGTGTGTGTTGTGTGTGTTTAAATTTATTCTTAAGAGTAGAGTTACTGAGTTAAAATTATTAACCTTATTAGACTTTTTATATGTATCTTCAAATTTATTTTACTTTTCTATGAGCAATATATGAGCATTCCCATTGGAGATCTTGAATAACATTGAAGAAAGATATGGAAGATCACAAGGTTTTCTTAGTGAAACATTTTTTCTGATGTGAAGTGAAAAATATTATCTCATTTAACTTTGCATTATCATACTAATGGTATTAAACATTTTCACCAAGTTGTTAAATAATCTCTATCTCTATGCTTTAGTATAACTTCAGAGTCCTTATCTTAAAAATCTCAAGTCATTTCGGTAATCTTTCTGAAATTTTTCTTCAATTGCTTAAATAGACAGATTTTAAATAGGGCTTTTAACCTTTCTATATTGCTCAACTCGTTTGCCTCAGCCTAAGTGCTGTAATAGACTTTACTTTTATATTTGAACAGATATAGGTCAGTGTGTGTGTTTGTACATGTGTATACATATTTATACACTTACTGTCAATGAACATCAGCAAGCTAATATTTAATCTCTCAAATCATGACAATAACTGACCTGTCACAATCACAAACTAACTTGTGACTGAATTCCTTTTTTTCCCAATTACTATTATTTTTGTTTCTTGTCACATTTTCCAGTTAGTCCTAAGAGTTTCTTACATCATTATTACCAGCTATGGTAAAACAAACAAAAAGATCCCTATAATAAGAATTAATAGATCATCTGATTCAAATTGGTTTCTTAATATTTTCTCCATGATGATGTATGTCTTGGTGTAGAGAAATTGATACAGTATTTCTTTTAGGTTAACTAACCTAGTTCATTCTCCAGAATGTGGATTGGAAGTTGGATGGAACACTATAAATTAGTGTGGAAAATAATTTTGCCAAATTTGATTCCCAATCAGTCTCCATCAAAACTTTATCCCTTTGCTTTTACAATATATTTATGAAACTGTTTTTAAGTTTTTAAAAAATTTATTTATTGTAAAGCCTCAATGGGCTTCTTGGATGCCATATTACTTTTTTAAAGTTTTGATGATATGAACTAAAGTGAATTAAAAACACATGGAATCAATGTTCTCTAAAATATGTGTTTTTAAAGTTTGGAGAAAGGGGGTGAGAAGAAGTGCTTGGCAGGTTGTTTGGGTTTTAGTATATCCAAAATTTTTAAAAAATTGTTCCAGATGTTTGATGAACAGCCTGGTGCCCCTAACTTTCACCCAAACCTGCCATAAATAAAGATAATTATAAACAGCAATAAACTAAGATTAATGCAGTATGTAATGTGATGCCACAGGAATCAGAATTAACTGAACTGAATTAAAGCACAGATAATAGTGGGTGTGAATGTATTGTAAATACTGTAGAGAAAGTATAGTTTCACTGTATGTCCACATAAAAGAAATGGGAAAATAAAAGCAGAGCTACTTCACATACAAAAACCTGACAGCGTCTTGGCATTCAGAAGCTCTCATTATCTTGCCCAATGGTTCTTAAGGCAGAATGATAAGTTACCCATCAAGGATGTTTGGAAACGTGTGAACCATTTTTGGTTATCACAATGACTGGGAAGAGCTACTGGCTTTATTACCCAGTGAACAAAAATGATTTATTTTCTGCAGTTCCCATAAAATAAGCACTGTTCAGCCTGACCTGTGGTGGCGCAGTGGATAAAGCGTAGACCTGGAATGCTGAGGTCGCAGGTTTGGAACCCTGGGCTTGCCTGGTCAAGGCACATGTGGGAGTTGATGCTTCATGCTCCTCCCCCTTTCTCTCTCTCTACCTCTCTCCTCTCTAAAATGAATAAATAAATTTAAAAAAAAAAAAAGAAAATAATTTAAAAAAAAAAATAAGCACTGTTCACACAAGTAACTAACCATAATGTCCCACCAGTCTCACCCTCCCTCTTGATCTCTGAGTTCCAGTCTCACCAACTTTCTTGAACCATCCTCCACAAATCACAGCCTTCTTGCCTATGTGTCTTTCTTCTACTATTTCCTTACTTATAATTTCTTACCTCTCCTCCTCACTAAGCCACATTTATTTTTTTCTTCAAGAAAGACTTCTGTCTGCCTGACCTGTGCTGGCACAGTCAATAAAGCATCGACCTGTAACGCTGAGGTTGCCAATTTGAACCCTGGGCTTGCCCGGTCAAGGCACATATGGAAGTTGATGCTTTCTGCTTTGCCACCCTTCTCTCTCTCTCTCTCTCTCTCTCTCTCTCTCCTCTCACTCTACCCTCTCTAAAAATGAATAAAAATAAAATCTTTTAAAAAGAAGAAAAAAAGAAAGACTTATGTCTACTTCGGGTCTTTCCCCAAAGATTGACCTCCATGGTGAACTTTCATCTTCTCTTGAAAACTTTTGATTAGCTTCATTATTTGATATTTATTCCCCAAATTAAATGTAATATGGGATCATTTGTATACAAAGCTGTTCAATTAACCCCTGCTAAGCTTTTTGTATTAAGATGTTTGTGGTCATGTAGACTCAGCCATAGTTGAATTCCTTAGCCAGCTTTATTGAGAAAATCTTGTCATGTGTGTATCCATGCTCCTATGTGTGAATGTACAGCAACATAGATATAAATTAGATTCAGGTATAGATATTAGTTAGATACATTTCTATAAAAAGACAAAACACTGTCTTCTCATTTAAGGATGACACTGTTCTTTGGCTAAAAAAGTTGGGTGAGAATTTGACCTACTGATTATATTCCTTAGACAATCACTCACTCTTGATTCTGATAGTTTTACCTCTTTCTAATTGGCTGATAGCACTGAGGAATCATTAGAGGCCTAAAGTGTAGCCAGAAAGAGTCAACTTGGAAAAATATAATCTAATATTTATAGGAGGAAATAATTCCCACAGAAGTTTGTTGGAAGATATAAACTATATATCTGGACTGTGGTAATGTCTTTTTTTTATTAATTTTAATGGGGTGACATTAATAAATCAGGGTACATATGTTCAAAGAAAACATCTCCAGGTTATCTTATCATTCAATTATGTTGCATACCCATCACCCAAAGTCAAATTGTCCTCTGTCACCTTCTATCTGGTTTTCTTTGTGCCTCTCCCCTCCCTCCACTCCCACCCTCTCCTCCCTCCCCCACCCCATAACCACCACACTCTTGTCCATGTCTCATAGTCTCACTTTTATGTCCCACCTATGTATGAAATCATGCTGTTTTCAGGGGTTTTTTTGTTTTGTTTTACTTATTTCACTACATATAATGTTATCAAACATGGATTAAAAAGCTTTGGTACATATATACTATGGAATACTACTCAGCCATAAGAAATGATGACATCGGATCATTTATAACCAAATGGATAGACTTTGATAACATTATATGGTAATGTCTTGAGATGACTAAAAAGAGCTTTGTCTTTCAAGCCAGTGGGAAAGGTATTTGATGCATCAGAATAGCCTTTGGTTGGCTTCATATAAGAAGAGTCAGTGCCCCTGGCCAGATGGCTTGGTTGGTTAGAGAATCGTCCAGATGCCAGGGGTTGCAGATATTTTCCCCAGTTGGGGCACATACAGGAACAGATAGACATTTCTGTCCCTCCCTCTGTCTCCCTTCCTCTCTCTCTGAAGTCAATTGAAAAAATAAAAAGGAAGACTTAGGAGCTCAGATAAAAAAATAAAAGAATAACTTCTACTTTATTTAGGCTTGATATCACTTTGTAGTGAGGCTTAATGCAAGCAAACTTAGTCTTATGAACGTGTGACTATAGAGTGGAGGCTTCCCTCTCCTCTGGATGCCTACCAAATCATCCCCTGGACACTGCAGTGGCTGGCATAAAGAATAGCCTTCCAGTCCCTTGCATTTTCAAACCACCTATAGCCCCATAGTAGCATAGGATTAAGGGACCAAAAGATTCAAGGTTTATTCTCATAATGCAAAGGGGAGGAAGGGTATGGGTATGCTCTGGAAAAATGGAAGTTTTACCACTAACACTTTCTCCATTCCTTGTGTGAAATAATCAACTATGGAAACTGGTAACATAATATTTTATTAATAAAAATATCAAAAATAATGCCATTGCTTTAACTGTGAAAGCAAAACATTCATTATTATAAAATAAGAAGTGTGTAAAGAAAGCAAAATAACTAGAAAATTATCTCTAATTCTATTATGTATAAAGCACCAATTAAATTTTGGTGAACATTCATCCAGGTTTTGTATTTGCATTTGTGTGTGTGTGTGTGTGTATACACACATACATTTGTATGTTCCAAAATGAGATTATAAAGCATACATATTGTCTTTAATATTGTTTCTTAATATATCATGGACATGTTTCCATGCCAAACACAAATAAAGAAGATATAAATATATTACCATTTTTTAAAGTTGCCTAGATATTGATGCTTCATAATTAATTGAACATTGCCCCATTGTTTGAAATTAGATTGTTCTCAGTATTTTACTATTACATGCAATATCATGATTAGCATACTTATAGATACATTTTGAACAGTTTCCTGATCATTTATTTCCAAGATATAACTTCTAGGAGTGGAATTACTGAGTCTTATTGGAGTAGAAAGATAATTTTAATTTATATTGCCAAATTCTCCCCTTCCCCAAAATATCATACCAATTTATACTCTTGGTTTAAAATAAACAATTTAATTATTTTGGAATATGACACACTCCCAGTTTTGAAGTTATCCATAGGATCCTTTCAGTTGTTTAAAACTGATTTTTAAATTGTTTTCTGATTTGTTCTCTTAAGGACAAAAGACCAAAAGAGGAGGTTGTGGAGGGTATAGGAGGATCATTTTTTCTTTTTTAAAATTTGAAATAATAGAGAGCTTTAGTTCTTATGGAGTTGTATAAGATGGCTTCTGAGCAATATTTAATGAAAAAGTTCACAAACCTTTGGTTAAAAATATCTTTTCTCACAGTGCCAAGGGGAAAAAGTTGTTGTTCTACCTCAACATCTGACGAACAGCTCCCAAAAGAGTATCACTTCACTGTGATTTTAGGGTGCACTAAAGGCGTTTGACCATATATTTTGAACTATCAGTCTCAATGAGCTATCATATTTAGAGATAGTTGGAGATATTCAACTAAAGGCAAAATCAGCAATTTAATCCATTATTAAGTTGACTTAGGATATTAAGGGAAGAAAACCCTCTGGGGTTTATACACAAAGCATATGAGATAAACTCAGCTGTTCTCATTTATGTAGTTTTGATAATATTAGCAAGACAATGGGAAATGTGAGATTCAATGGTTTCCGTGTGCAACATTAAAGAGTCTATCACAGGGAAGAATTTTAAAGTCTAGCCTTTGACAGAGATTGAGACAGGACAATAAGGGCAGCATACACTTGCTCTCTTGGTACACAAGGACAGAAATGAGCAGGCTGAGGGGCGAGGAGTCTGACAGAAGAGACAGGTAGGAAAAGGGATCAGAACTAAACACAGGCTATAAGACATGAGGTCATTCCTAAGGTTTAATAGAAAACCAGTGGCTCAGAGTATTTGATGCAGCAACAGAAGCTGAAACAAAAAAATCCACCACTGCTTAGTCTGCCATTTTCATGAGAGTCCAGCAGAGGTTAGTCACAGGGGACACTTAAGTGGGCACTCTGGGACATGTACCAATAGATGTGACTCTCTGGAGAGAGTCACATTTTTAGGGACCATGGGAAACGCTCTGTTTCCTGTTCAATCTCTACTAAATGTTCACAGCCATGAGGAATATGTTTGGAAGAGGGAAGAAAGACTGTAGACTGAGGAAATAACCCTAGAAATATTTCACTTGCGATCCACAGTGGAACATTCAACAAAGCATAAAATATAGTGTGATAACATAGCATAACAAAACATAGGCCCAAAATGACTATGTTTGCCAAATCGAGACTCTCATTTAGTAAAAATTATTCAAAAACTAACAGGTACAAAATCATCAGCCCCTACAGCAAACTGGCTTCATAGTCTGGTGATTCCTTACACTCCTCTCAACCTTAATTTTTTTCACCTATGAAGCTAGATAGTTAGTGTCTAAGGAAACTCTAAATTCCATGATTGTCTAATTCTATAATTCTTAAAATTATTCAAATAAAGTAAAACGTGAAACTTTCTTCACAAAATTACTTTAAAACCTATAAAGGAAATGTGTTTCCCATAGAGCTTCTGGAACTAAAATCAGTCCCAATTTTATACCCCACCCCTCAGACTCAGCCACCAACAGCTGCCAAAGCTGTAGAAAGTGGCCTGATTCCAAGAGGCTCTTTTTTCTAGCACAGGAGTAAGAATATTCAGGACCATCTGGTTAATGTTGCAGTCACTTCCCAGGGTCTCATGCCGCTTCCTCACAGCAACTAATGATAGCAACAGAATCAGCATCCAGGACATTTTCCCCACCACATCCCCCAAACCCAGCCCCTCACTATCCCCCACTCTCCTTTATCCCATCACATCCCGGCCTTCACCTGCTCTGAGAAACTTCCCAGGAAACCTTTATTCCAGGACTTA
This sequence comes from Rhynchonycteris naso, assembly GCA_037038555.1. Classification (NCBI taxonomy): domain Eukaryota; kingdom Metazoa; phylum Chordata; class Mammalia; order Chiroptera; family Emballonuridae; genus Rhynchonycteris; species Rhynchonycteris naso. The sequence continues at coordinate 35,375,419 of CM073000.1, read as the reverse complement.
AGTGGCAGGTGACAAATGGTGATACTGTTTACCATATACACATTTTAACAGCTCAGATCATTTGAATGCCTAAATCTAATTCATGAAGAAATGTTTAATGTTAATACTTTCTTTTCAAAATCAGCAAAGGTTAGAGGTTGAATTATGAATGTGCTGCCCGGTCTGCATCCTTGTGCTTAGCAAGTTGTCATTTAGTCAAGTCAGTCTCTTATCATCTTCGTATAGTCTATCAAAGAAATTCACTCCCCTGAAAACTAAAAGTAATTGACTTAAGAATGATTTAATCATTGTGCAGCCAAACAGAATCAAAAAGCAAACGAGACATCGGAATGATTAAGAAACACATTTTGCTGGTTTGGAAAAAGTTAAATCAACACTGTTCCAAAAGTGATTTATTTTAAGGGGACTTTAAATCTATCGAGGAAAATGAAGGGAAGGCCTAGGTTAGATTCAAAAAGTGCTTCTGGTTTTTGTTTCTGTTTTTAAGTCAGTGAGAGGAGGGGAGGCATAGACACACTCCCACATGTGCTTGGACCTGATCCATTGGCAAGACCACTAGGAAGCGATGCTCTGCCCATCTGGGCCCGCTTACTCCATTGTTCTGTGTAAGAGGACCCATTTTTTTAGCACTTGAGGTGGGGTCCAAGGAGCTATCCTCAGCTCGTGGAGCCATCTTGCTCCAGTTGAGTCATGGCTGCAGCAGGGGAAGAGAGAGAGAGAGAGAGAGTCTGAGGGGAGGGGTGGAGAAGCAGATGGTAACTTCTCCTATGTGCCCTTATCAGAAATCGAACCCAGGACTTCCACATGCCGGGCCGAGGCTCTACCACTGATCCAACCAGCCAGGGCCAGGAAGTACTTCTTACTGACTTTCTCATTGTTTCTGCAAAGCTGTCTATTAACAAATAAAATCATTTCGCAGCAAGGTTAGAAATTAGGGGACATACAACCCTTTTCTGTTCTCCTTGCACTGGGTTTCCTTGCTCTCCCCAACAGACTCTACCAATAACATAGCTTATGTCCTTTTCTAATTTCTTTAAAGCATAAAAGAGGATTCTACCAATTTATTCACTGAGAGCTGGATGTGGCATATGAGGCACAAGTGTGTTTCTGTTCCTTGTCTGTCAATAAGAAACCAAATGATAACAAAAGGAATGAAAGAGAAATGGTAGAATGTTAAGCATTAGCCAAATCAAAAACAGAGGAAATCTGGGAAGAAGTGAACATTCTCAAGAGTTTACAAATATTAATGATATAAGTAATCACCTATCTCTCCTAGTATAAAATGTTCTTGTTTACAGTCTCAATAATGTTTTCTTTCACCACCCTACTAGAAAAATGAGTGAATGACAGAACTAACTTTAAAACCTAAAAGTAAGTATTTCACTGCTAATATTCAGAACATGGTACATCTTAAAACCAAAATGTTAAAAGGATAAATTTGAATTCCCCCACTTCCCCTACTAACCATGGCCAGTAGAAAATATACAAAGTTTAGTAAATTTCCTTAAACATTCAAAGTAATAATAAAATATAAAGAATGTAGTGGTAATTTCAAGAGTCAACTATTTGACTCATTCAAGAATTTGTATTTTTTTCTCAAAATCTTTAATTAAATATAAAGACCAAAAAGTTAGTTTAGCACAAGATTTTCAGAATTACTCAGGGAACCAGCTGCTATGTGCCTCCCCGTAAGCTGGTGTGAGATCTGGTCTCCACAGAGAGGAAATTAAACAACACAAATAAACACAACTGCCAAGTCACACGTCAGAGTCTATTCTGTAAGGAAAATATTCAATTGCATTGAACTGTCTTAAGCAGTTTGCTTAAGTTTTTGTTATAGCTTTCTAATTATTCTTAAATATTTTAGGGAGTGCTTAATAATTTTTAGTGTATTGAAGTTAGAGGAAAATAACATAACTACTTAATAAAGAAATACAGAAAATACCAAATATCATATTTTTCTTTGTGTTTTATCTAAGTTTATTATCTTATTTTCATAACCACTTACACAACCATTTGCCCCTTTGGCTATTCTTACACAGCTGAATTATTCTTTTCAAGCAATACATTTACCACTTAAAATGCATACAAGGAAGTGGCCTATCTTGAAAGCATTAATTTGAATTCTTTATTTTAAAAATGTTTCTAAAAGTTGCTAACTTAATTTTTTATAAATTGATAGTATTATCTCATTAACACCCCTCATCATATTAGAGATGCTTTCCCAAAAAGGGTAGAGAAACAACGTTGGACCCAAAACATGTGAAATATTTTAGATCAAAAAGTATATTTCCTTAAGAATGTGACAAACAATTATTATTTTATAGAAAAACAATTCTTTTTCACCTAATAACATTTTAATTTTAATACTGTATAGAAATTCAGTTCAGTAATGGAAATTTTATTGAATGCTGAGGATGTATGGGGAAAGAAAGTCTTTAATTCAACCAAATAGAGGACTCTTTAGTTTAAAAAAAAACTTTTCATACAGTTTCCAACACTTTTCTGTTTTTACTTTCTGGCCTCCTTCCATACAACTTTACTACAGATGGTGAAGCCATAGGGGAAATGCAAGCTTTGGGTTTTGCACTGGTAAGAGAAATGCATCCAAATTAAACCTTCTGGGTTTTCCACTATATTACCCAAAATGGTTTTATCTTTACCCTAGAGTTAGTTTATAAGCTTATAAGAGGGAGAAAAAAAGATAGTTATTTTAAAATGTAATAAAGTGGAATAGAAAGAAAATTAATAGAGAGGAAGATGCAACAAGCAAAGCTCGTAGAAATGATGATCACCTAAGCACTAAGTATCACATCTAACATCTGACACAATTTTCAATGATTACAAATGCAATATGGTGACCCTGGCAGAATTTATTTTAAGTGTACATATTGAATTATTTAATGTATGAATCACATTCCAGATTATAATTTTAACTACTAAAAAAATGGCTAATTTAAGACATGAAGAAATTCACTCACAAATTAACCGAATTTGATCTCTCCTGGACATGATTATTCCAATTATTTTTTATTAAGAAAAGCAATTATAATTCTGTGCAAATTCTGGATAAATTAATTAAAACATAAGATCAAAAAGGAAATCAAAAGATACATTGAAACCAATATAAATGAGAACACAATAACCAAAAATCTATGATACATAGTTAAAGCAGTCCTACAAGGAAAATTCATAGCATTATAGGTCTACCTCAAGAAACAAGAAAAATCTCAAATAAACAACCTACCTTTATACTTAAAGGTACTAGAAAAACAACAAACAAAGCCCAAAATTAGTAGAAGGAAGGAAATAATGATCAAAACAGAAATAAACAAAATACAGTCTATAAAGCAATATGAAAGAGCAATGAAATCAAGAGCTGGTTTTTGAAAAGCATAAACAAGATTGACAAACCTTTAACCAGACTCATCAAAGAAAAGAGAGAGAGAAAGAACCCAAATAAATAAAATCAGAAAGGAGAGAAAACAACTGAAACCAAAAGAATATAAATAATTATAATAAATTATTATGATCATATGCCAACAATTGGACAATCTGAATAAAATGGACAAATTCCTAGAAACATATGATCTTCCCAAACTGAATCAAGAAGAATAAGAGAATCTGAATAGACAGATTACAACTAGTGAAATTTATACAGTAATAAAAAAGATTCCCAACAAATAAGTTTTATACCAGATGGCTTTATCAGTAAATTTTATGAAACATTCAAAGAGCTAATACCTATTTTTCTCAAACTCTTCTAAAAAATTAAAGAAAAGACTCCCAGCTCATTGACAAAGCCAGCATTATCCTAACTCCAAAACCAGATAGAAACACTACAAAGAAAGAAAATTATAAGCCACTATCCCTAATAAACATAATTGGTAAACTATTTGACAAAATATTAGTTAATCAGATACAGCAATATATCTAAAAAGATCATACACTACAATCAAGTGGGATTCGTTCCAGGCATACAAGGTTTCTGGTACAATATCCACAAATCAATCAACATGATATATCACAACATAAATAAAATGAAGGATAAAAACCACATGATCATATCAATAGATGCAGAAAAAGCATTTAATGAAATCCAGCACTCATTTATGACAAAAAATAACCAAAGTAGAAATACAGGAAACATACTTCAATGTAATAAAGGCCACATATGACAAACTCACAGCCAACACCATACTCGGTGGGCAAAAACTACAGTGTTTTTCTTAATATCAGAAACATGACAGGGATGTCTGCTTTTGCCAGGCTTATTCAACCTAGTGTTGGGAGCCGTAGGCACAGTAATCAGACAAGAAGAAAAAATAAAAGGCATAGACTCCACCAAAATGTTACTAGAACTGATCAATAAATTTAGTAAAGTAGCAGGATATAAAATAAATATCCAGAAATCACTAGTATTTTTATATACAGATAATGAACTATCATAAAGGGAAACTAGCCTGACCAGGCAGGGGCACAGTGGATAGAAAGTTGACCTAGGATGCTGATGAGGATGCATGTTTAAAACCCTGAGGTCACTGGCTTGAGTGTGGACTCATCTGGCTTGAGCAAGGGCTCACCAGCTTGAGCAAGGGGTTGCTGGCTTGAGTGTGGAATCACAGACATGATACCATGATCACTGGCTTGAGCCAAAATATTGCTGGATTCAAGCCCAAGATTACTGGCTTGAGCCCAAGGTCATTGGCTTGAGCCCAGGGTCACTGGCTCAGCTGGAGCACCCAGGTCAAAGCACATATGAGAAAGCAATCAATGAACAACTAAGGTGCCACAACTATGAATTAATGCTTTTCATCTTTCTCCCTTCCTGTCTGTATGTCCCTGCCTGTGTCTGTCTTTGTCTATGTCTCTATCTAGCTGAAAAAAAAGGGGAGTAATTCACAATTACTTCAAAAAGAATAAAATACCTAGGAATAAATTTAACCAAGGATGTAAAAGACCTATAGTCAGAAAATTATAAAAAAGAATTGAAGAAGATACCAATAAGTGGAAGCATATACCATGTTCATGAATAGGAAGAACTAACATCATTAAAATGTCTATAAAATGTCTATAATGCCCAAAGCAATCTGTAGATTTAATGCAATTCCTATCAGAATACCAATGATGTGTGTCAAAGAACTAGAATAAATATTTCAAAAATTTATATAGAACCATGAAAGACCTGGAATAGCACTGGAAATCTTGAGAAAGAAGAACTAAATTGAAGGAATTATGTTACCTGATATCAAACAATACTATAAGGCCATAGTAATTAAAACAGCATCGTACTGGCTTAAAAACAGATATTGATCAACGGAACACAATAGAGAGCCCAGAAATAAACCCATTCCTTTATAGTCAATTAATATTTGACAAAGGAGGCAAAAACATTTAATGGGGTAAAGATAGTCTATTTAATAAATAATATTGGAAAAATTGGACAGATAAGTGCAAAAAAATAAAACTATACCACGTACGACACTATACACAAGAATAAACTCAAAATGAATTAAAGACTTAAATATAAGTCTTCAAACCACAACACTTTTAGGAGAAAACATAGGTAGTAAAATCTCTGACATTTCTTGTAGCAATATTTTTTTCTGATATATCTCTTTGGGCAAGATAAACAAAAGGAAAATTAATCCAATGGGTACAATAAACTAAAATGGTTTAGCACAGCAAAGGTGACCATCAACAAAATGAAAAGACAGCCCACTGACTGGGAGAACATATTTTCCAATGATACATCTGATAAAAGGTTAATATCCAAAATTTATAAAGAACTTATACAAGTCAACATAAAAAAATCCAATTAAAAACTGGGCAGAAGACCTGAAAAGACACTTCTTCAAAAAGAACCTACAGATGGCCAATAGACATATGAAAAGATGCTCACATCACTAATCAGAGACATGCATAATGCAACCACAATAATATATTACCTCACACCTGTCAGAATGGCTATCATCAATAAATCAATAACAAGTGTTGGCAAGGATGTGGAGAAAAGTGAACCCTCGTGCACTGTTGGTGAGAATCCAGACCGGTGAGCCACTGTCGAAAACAATATGGAGTTTTATCAGAAAATTAAAAATAAAACTGCCATTCACTCAGCAATTTCACTTCTGGAAATATATACAAAGAATAAATCTTTGAAAGAATATGTGCACCCTTGTGTTCATGGTCGCATTATTTGCAATAGCCAAGATTTGGAAGCAGCCCAAGTGTCCATCAGTAGGTGAATGGATAAAAAAGCTATAGTACATTTTTCCAGTAAAATATTATTTAGCCACAAAAAAGAAGAAAATCTTACCTTTTGCAACAGTATAGACGGACCTAGAGATTATTAAGCTAAGTGAAATAAACCAGTCAGAGAAAGACAAATATTATATGATTTCACTTATATGTGGAATCTAATGAACAAAATAAACTAACAAAATAGAAACAGATTCATAGAGAGGGAACAGACTGACAGCTGTCAGAGGGAAGAGGAACTGGGAGGGTGGATGAAAAAGATGAAGGGACTAAGCAGGAATAAAAGCCTCATAGACACAGACAACAGTATGGAGATTACCAGAGGGAGAGGGGAGTAAGGGGAGATAGAAGAAGGTAGTGGACAAGTAAATGGTGACAGAAGGAGATTTGACTTGGTGTGGTGAACACAGCAATACAATATATAGGTGAGGTATTATAAAATTGTACACCTGAAACCTATATAATTTTATTAGGCACTGTCACCCTAATAAATTCAACAAAAATACTGCTCACAAAAATTAGGGAATATTTCAAAATGAATTATGAAACTATGAAATGTTCCCTAGTTTTTGTGAGCAGTGAATCAAAATAAAACAAAGATAGTTTAGACACTATAACAGACATTATACTGTTCACTGATTTCTGGTTCTCTTATTCTTCTGTGGTTGTAGTTCTTGCCCTCTTGAAGTTTAGCAGACCATGTGACTAGCTCTGAAAAATTAATTGTTAATAGACATAACTTTTAAGCTTTTCCAACATGTAAAGATAAAACTTTCCTCATTTGGGGTTTCTGAGTGACTAAAATAAGTCCCCCCCCCTCACCCTTTATTGGACATGGAGCATGAGCAAGAAATAAAGCTATGTTGTTTAAGCTACTAAGATTTGAAGGCTGTTTCTTACTATATTATTATTTTACCTCTACTAGTTCATAAAAATAAAATGAGATAAGAAAGTTCAATCTATAACATAGCAGTACATCCTTCCTAAAATGTGGTAGTAGTATAGTGATAGTAATAATTATTGTTCTGCTATTGTTATCTGCTCAGACAAATCTGTTAAAGTTTTTTACTCATTTTTAGAGAGATAAGACAGAGAGAGAGAAAGAGAGAGAGAGAGAGAAGGGAGGAGCAGAAAGCATTAATTCTCATATGTGCCTTGACCAAGCAAGCCCAGGGTTTGAACAATCAACCTCAGCGTTCCAGGTTAATACTTTATTCATGTGCCACCACAATTCAGGCTAATCTGTTAAAATTAATTGTACTCTCTATGCAAAGTTTTTGTGACAAAATATTCAAGAATCAATAATTATTTTTAATAATAATTTACTAGCATAGGTAGATACTCAAAAATTATGTAACAAGTGAATGTCAAATGTCTAATCAAAGGACAGTGAAATTTATTTTGTCAAATATGCCAAGGTTCATGAGTATACTGTCTTTAATTATAACATATATATAGTATAACTTGTACTCAAATTGATTTAATCTCTAGGAAAATTATTTTAATAAAATACTTTCCCATTTTAGCTACAATAATTAAAGTATATGTGAATTATTTTCTGAAGCAAAGAATCAACTTTGGAAATGGACTACTCTGATCCAAATCCTGATTTTACTTCTAACTCTGTGCATGTCCTTGGTCAATTACTTAATCAAACTAAATCTTAGCTATTTTATGCATCAGAAAGATGTAAATATAACACACTTTTAAATTCTATGTAAAGTGTTAAGCCTAACTGCCTGACATAGAGTATGCTCTTAATAATATAAATCATATTTTATGTGTCAGTGTAGAATTTAACATACGACTTTCATTTTAAGATTTACAAAATAATTATGTGAATGTTTATAATCATATTCACAATTGTCAAGTCCTATCTATCATTACTACTAATGAAATGTTCTCTAACATCATACAGTAAGCAAATTGATTACACTGGGAAACAAAATTTATGCTGCATCCACAAAAAAACACTTGTTCTTACCTAAATCAAGTGTGCTGATCTCAAATCTGACATTAGTTTTTCTATGTAAGCTAGAGTTATTTTGAAATTCAAGATTTTAGGTTTTCATCTTATTGTAAAATTTTCATCATTTAGTTTAACATAATGAAGTAGAATGTCTTCTTGGGTATCATCTTTGTAAAAATATAATAATTTATATAATGTAGTAAATACACTAAAAGATATGATTGCATCAGAATTTGTCTACAATTTCAAAATAGAACATATTAAAACACTTATTTTAATCATAAAATTTGTGCAAAACTTATTTAAATTTTATTCAGGCAAAGATTTGCATTTGTAGCTCTTGCATTTGTGTACTTGTTGAGGACAATCTCGCTTGATGCTCCAGCAGTAGTTTGCTCCTCACTAACAGCTCCAAGATTTTCAAGAAACTTATCAAGATGGCTGTTCAGAAAGTGAATCTTAACGCTCATGTCCCATCCAATGTCGTGGAAATCCAACAGCATCCTTTGAACCAGAAGTTCATAGTTTTCTGCTTTTTTGTTGCCAAAGTTCTTTGTAACTGCCACAAAAGACTGCCATGCTGCTTTCTCCTCCTTATTCATCTTCCTGGTAAATTCTTCTTCGTCATGTATGAGGGTTCGAATTTGAGGTCCATCGAATAAACCTGTTTTTATCTTCTCAAAAGACAGGGCAGGAAAAGCAGAAATAATATGTTCAAAGCATTTACTTTCTCTATTCAAAGCCTGAATAAACCTGCTTCATTAAGCCAAGTTTGATGTGAAGTGGGGGGAAAATGATCCTGTCTTGATTAACTACAGATTCATTCACAATAGTTTGCATCACTACTTCTAGAGCTTCATGTTTTGGCCACTCCTTCTGTGTCCAGTGTTTCTCCTCAGCTCAGCTGCCCCACAAACACAGAAAGCAAGGATACTTTATAAAACCTCTCGGTTGTCCTAGCAGAAAAATTTACCATTTGAAGATCCCCACAAATGATCCAGTTATGCTCCTCATACTTTAGAAAGTCAAGGACAATTTCTTTGTCATTATAATCATCTCACAGATGAGCTGAATAACCAATTGGAACCGCTGCATAAACATTACCATTGTGTAGGAGAATATATTTCAGACTCCATTGAGAGCTGTCAAAAAATAGCTGCCATTCTGTTGGACTATAAGTGGTAACACCTAGCTGGCTGAGAAGACTACTGATATCATGACAGTAAACAAAGTGTTTGTCTTCAGAGAAAAAGTCATGAAAATTGATTCACGCTTCCTGAAATGGAATACTTTACTGACTGGTGAAGTACATTCTTTATTTGAAGCCTGGAGGCTAATAACTCAGCTGCTTTCTTGGATAGGCCCAAATCACTTATTAAGTCATTCAATTCGGGTTGACTAAACTCCTGAGAGGTTAATGACTGCTTGGCATCAGAAGAAGACCCTTCAGATTCTACAACTATTTCCTCATGCATCTTAGCAAAATACACTTGATCACCATGTTCACTTTCTTCATCTTTAGAAGAAATAAAACATTGAAAACTGGAACTGGGAGTGTCTCAGAGTGTGGGATAGGTCGCATTGCTGAAGGAATATTAGGATATGCGATCATATGCTGTTTTTTCTTGCCGAAGCCCTTTGTATGGATCAGACAGAAATAACAGTCACTGCTGTGGTCCTTAGGTTCATGCCAAACCATTGGGAATACCAAAAGGCATTTCTTTGCTTTTTTTTTTTTTTTTTGGAGCCCAATTCGTGTCTTGATCGCCAAGGGGAACTTGAAAATAGGCAATATATGCACATGTCACAAATGATGAAATATTGCACCTTTGATGTTGAAGTGTGTAACAGCCACATATATAACAGAGGGTGTCAGGACTATTCTTACATTTACGCCTACTCGAAGAAGCCATGATTCAATCTTAAAACAAAATAAGAGGGTGTTTTTTATCAGATAATAACTTTTTTATTTTAAAACAACTACAATTATGTAAAAGTGATGTTTGTAAAACATTAATTGCCTTGTGGTTATGTTCAATCGAAGAGTCATTGCCCTTTAACTCCAATTTAAAAACCAATGCATGCCATTAACTGTAACAAAAAGAAATTAAAATTGCACAGAAACTAGAACATGCACCAAAAAAATGGATTTTGGATATGGAATCAGCAGTGCAGAGATATATAAAAAAAAAGTTCTAAAGCCGCTTGCAACAAACAATGAAAAAAAGCATTGTTCCCTGTGTTATTTCTGTAATAACAAGAAATTATTCTTTTTATTCTAATAAAATAATCTGGCATCTATGGTTACATGATTATCAATGAAATAAACCTCTCTGTGTTTGAATTCATCTAAAAAAGAAAAAAATATGGTTCTATTTAACAAAGGAAAAGAAGACATACTAAAAAAAAAAACAAAACTATTTTCTAAACACACTAAGAGACCACTTGGAAGCAATGTAATTATTACAAAACAGAATTTTGATGACATAGCCAAATGAGTCCAAAACATATGAATTAAATTTCCCTTAAAAAATTACATATGGTCAAAAATAAATAAATAATGGGTAAAATACTGAGTATGATGAACTTGAACTTTATTAAATGTCAAATATTTTGAAATAATTGGTGACATTGGTAAACTTAGATGATTGCATACTCAAATCATATTTTCTTGGTGTTCATATACATGTTTAAATTACCTTATTTTTACCTCAGTCTCAATAATTACCACTTGGTATAAGCCTTAGAAATATAATTTTATAAACTTCTAGTCCACTGATATTTTCAAATTTGGTTGTATGGCTATAAAAAGAAATTTAAAACTATTTTATACCCATTTTAGTAGTTAAAAGTGAGAAAACTCCTCACAGTAGCAAGCACTGCCAAGACAAAACTAAATGACACCAAACAGAAAGAATGCTTTGACTTGCACAGTTTTAAATAGATCAGAGAACTCAAATGCCTAACCTAGAATCATGCCTGGTTTTACTGCATGAAGACATTTCTAGAGTTAACCTGAACTTTACAATGTGCTTACCACCCACCCTCTGCCTCAAAAGTCCTATAGTAGTTGGCAATTTTTTCAAAAAATAAACAGTGTTAACCATATAATACTGATATTCCCAAATTGTGTATGGATCAACTTGGGAAGTATTGGGCAGGATAAGCACACAAGCTCTGTTGTAATATAGCATTCTAAAGTTAACGTAATCTACACAGGGTTAAGTTGCAATTATGATTTTGAGTCAGTAATTGGTTCTGAGAGGATAATAATACTTCATGTCATTAATATACAGAATATATTAGTATATTGCATAAATAGTTCTAATGATAATTGTAATCTCTTGGCTTAGAAATGGATTACCTAATAAAGATGTCAGTGAGATTTTTCTTATTTTCCTGGAACCAAGATCAAGACTCATAGCAAAGGACAAAAGTGCTGGTTACCCCATCATGAAGATTCTGCAAACCTCTCATCTCCCTAAAGGGCTTAGTAAGAGAAATTCAGAAATATGCCTTTACGAGTCCCTACTTCTCTCACACACATACCATGAAATATAAGGAGACAACTGAGAGGTAATGGGTTTTGGCAAGGGGCATAAAGGCAGGAAAGGCCTGTATTTTTGGATACCATTTCTTCTGTCCTGTGACTGAGGGAAGCCAAATGTATCCCATGTCCAAAGTTAGTGCTAGAATTTCAGATGTAAAGACAGGAGACCCAGTTGAATGGTTGGCCAGAAGTCTTCCCAAACAGAAAAGACAACATGAAAAGGCAAAATGGTAGAAGAACAGGGATGTCTCAAGTCTGAGTTCCAAAGATATTATACAAGGAATCCCCATATGCCCATGAGTCTGAACACTGGCCTGGGAGAGTTGGTGAGATTGAAGGCTACAGTCCTGTCAAGACCACAGTGATGTAGGGGGCAAAGAACAGTCTGTCACCATCAGTTGGTGTAATCAGAAGTTGTAAAAAAAATCCCACCGGTAATCACCATTGCCTAGGCGTGCAGCCTGGAGATGCATATTGGAACCACCACCCATCCAGGCCAAGCCTTTGGGCAATTAATTCAACAGCACCCAATTCAGGGGAGGGGTAAGCCTCATCAAATCAGAAGACATTTGCTTTCTCCTCTGTTTCTCCTCTAGCTCTCATTTTTCCTAGCCCCAACTTGAGCCTAAACCTTGTTCAGGAAGAGAAGATGTTTTAATCAGGTAATCCATCAAAGTATTTAAATAAAGAAGTGCAAATAGTATACAACAAAATGGGATCATTTTAATAGTGTCTAAAGTAGCTGAGACATTACAGAACATGGCTTAAGCTGTCTTTGTTTCTAGTTGGTGGGAAATGTGTAAAGCATGGGTTGAAAGGGGGGTGTTATTGGGAGGGAAAGGTAGGAGTGTTTTTCTTTGTAGCCAAATAAATTAGGCTCCTCAAAAAGATTAATGCTAATGGATTTGTATTCCTTTTCCTGATTAACAAATTGAGGAAAAAAGAATTAATTCTGGACCACTTAAATTTTAGGGGCATTGAAACCATCTGGGACTGTTGTTAAATTACAATTTTATCTTACCTCCAGAGATCCAATAGTATTGACATAAAAGGTTTCGAGTTTATAGTGCTCACTCCTATAAAACTTTTAAAAATTGAGATGTGTGGAGTCAGTTGGGCAGGAAGGGGAAAGGGTTTTATATTGTTGCCAAACCAGAAATATATTTGTTGTATTGGATCCTAGACTATAGTGAGTCCAAACTATTTGACTTTGAGGGCCACCAAAATATAAAAATACATGTGGAGAGGAGCAAGATGGCGATGGAGTAGGCGGACGTACCAACTTCCAACTCCCAGAACCAAAGTGGATTATAACTCAATTTTAAGAACCATCACCTGGATAAACCAACTTTGAACTAAACTAAGTGGACTCTTCAACCAAGGAACACAGAAGAAGCCACATTGAGACTGGTAGGAATAGCGAAAACGCGAAGAGGGCTGCCCAGCTCCCCGGAGCAAACGGCAGCCCGGAGAGACCCGCGTGGCGGGAGGAGAGTTTGGCGGAGAGGGAGGGACCTGGGTCCCAGGAACCAAGCCCCAGCCTACAGTACCAGAGCCTAGAAGAGGCGTTTGGACAGTTTTGAGCTGTGAAACAAGTGAGGGAGCTCCCAGGTCCAGCGTGGAGACCTAGGGCACTTCCATCACTCTGAGGGTTGCTGAAGGGTATGGTGGCTGGAGGACGCTAAAACGCGGTTCTGTCGGCGTGGGTGGAGGCCAAGCCGGTGTGAGCTCGGACTAGCCCAGCAGGGGCGGAGGGGACGCGCGAAAGCGGTCCGGAAGCTGCGGGCCCGCCTGTAATCCCACCTGCGGGGAAAAGGCGGGAGGCCAAGAACAGGCAGAGATCTACTCTGCTACCCTGCGCAAGCCAGCCCTGGCCGCAGGGATGGGGCTAGGACCAGGGACGGGCAGGGGCTCGCGGCTGAGCTCACGCTACCAGCCCCGCCCCGCCAGAGAAACTGCAGTTTGCCATTCTATGTGCGCGAGCAGGCTCCGAGCGTGGGGGGCGGGGTAGACCCCGAGAAGAGTGAAAGCTCGCAGCTGAGCCCATGCTATTATCCCCGCCAGGCCGGAGCAACCGCAGTTTGCCATCCTACATGCACAAGCGGGCTCCAAACGTGGGGGCGGGGTAGAATCCAGGACGAGTGGAAGCTAGGAGCTGAGCAGAAGCCAGCAAACACGCCCAGCCCAATAAACAAACCTAGGTTTGCGAGCCTGTGCAGAAAGGCCCTGGCCTCAAGGGCGGGGCAAAAGCTCCGGACAGGCAAAGGCTCACAGCTGAGAGCACGTCAAAAGCCCCGCCCAGCCCGTGAAACTGTGGCGAGCAGGCACTGACTGCGGGTGCTGGGCAGAAGTCCGGAAACAGGCTGGGTCCGCAGCTGAGCAAAGGTGCTCACCTCTACCCTTGGTGTTAAGACTTGTGGCTTCAGTGACAGCCCCTCCTGTGGAGGAGAGGCAGAAGTCACAGCAAAAGCCACAGTGGGCCGGCGCTGACAATGCCCATACCCAACCACCCTAGGCAGCAGCAGAGGGGGTGGCGGGCCTGCAGACAGAACACACCTAGAGAACACAAAGGCAACACCTACTGGACTCCAATGGCCACAACTAGCTTATACACAAACAAAATAGGCAGTCAGAAGAATGCAAAACAAATGAATCAAGAGAAATCCCCAGAGAAGGACCTGAATGAACCAGATATAACCAAACTACCAGAAGCAAAATTTAGAATAATAATAGTTAGGATGTTCAAAGAAAATAGAGCAACAATGGATAGTCATTATGAACACCTAAATAAAGAGATAACAAGTATAAAGAACGAAATTGAAATAATAAAAAAGAATCAGACAGAAATGACAAATACAGTATCAGAACTGAAGACCACAATGGAAGAAATTAAAGGCAGGATGAATCACGCTGAGGATCGAATCAGCGAGTTAGAGGACACAATAAACAAAGGCACAGAATCAGAGAAGAAAAAGGAAAAGAGACTCAAAATATGTTAGGAAACTCTAAGGGAGCTTTGTGACAACCTGAAGAGAAATAACATTCGTTCGCATCATAGGGGTGCCTGAAGAAGAGAAGAGAGGACAGGAAATGGAAACGTTGTTCAATCAAATCTTAGCTGAAAACTTCCCTAAATTAAGGCTGGGAAACACCCCACATGTTCAAGAAGCACACAGAACTCCATTAAAGAGAAACCCAAAAAGATCTACAACAAGACACATCATAGTTCAAATACCAAAGCTAATGGATAAAGAAAAAATTTAAAAAGCTGCTAGGAAAAAAAAGGCTATCACCTACAAAGGAGCCCCCATAAGGATGACATCCGACTTCTCAACAGAAACACTTGAGGCCAGAAGAGAATGGCAAGATATAATCAAAGTAATGCAGAACAAGAACCTACAACCAAGACTACTCTATCCAGCAAGGCTAACATTTAAAATTGAAGGAGAAATAAAGAGCTTCCCAGAAAAAGAAAGTCTCAAGGAATTCATAAAAACCAAACCAATTCTGCAAGAGATACTAAGGAGCCTGTTGTGAACAGAAGAATATAGCAAAAGGAGAATACAGCTTTAAAGAATAAAATGGCAATAAACAACTACATATCAATAATAACCATAAATGTAAATGGATTAAATGATCCAATAAAAGACAAAGGGTAGCTGCATAAATAAAGTAACAGGACCCATACATATGCTGTCTACAAGAGACACACCTTAAAACAAAAGATGCACATAAACTGAAGGTAAAAGGATGGAAAAAAATATTTCATGCAAATAGAAATGAAAAAAAAAGCCAGTGTAGCAGTACTTATAGCTGACAAAATGGACTTTAAAACAAAGGCTGTAGTAAGAAATAAAGAAGGACACTACATAATGATAAAGGGAACAATTCAACAGGAAGATATAACTATTATAAATATCTTTGCACCAAATATAGGAGCCCCGACATACATAAAGCAGACTTTGATAAAAATAAAGGGCGAGATTAACAGCAATACTATCATAGTAGGGGATTTCAATACCCCTCTAACAACACTGGATAGATCCTTAAGAAAGAAAATTAATAAAAAAACAGCAGACTTAAAGGATACACTAGATCAACTTGATTTAATAGATATCTTCAGAACTTTTTACCCTAAAGCAGTAGAACATACATTCTTCTCAAGCGCTCATGGTACGATTTCTAGGATAGACCACATGTTATGACACAAAAATGGTCTCAATAAATTTAAAAAGATTGAAATCATATCAAGCATTTTCTTTGATCACAATGCCATGAAGCTAGAAATTAACCACAAAAGAAAAACTGAAAAATACTCAAACACTTGGAAATTAAATAGCATGATATTAAATAATGAATGGATTAACAATGAGATTAAAGAAGAAATAAAAAAGTTTCTAGAAACAAATGATAATGAGCATACATCAACTCATAATTTATGGGACACAGCAAAAGCAGTTCTGAGAGGGAAGTTCATTGCACTACAGGCATATCATAAGAAGCTAGAAAAAGCTCAAATAAGCAACCTGACCCTGCATCTAAAAGAACTAGAAAAACAACAGCAAATAAAACCCAGGACAAGTAGAAGGAAGGAAATAATAAAGATCAGAGCAGAAATAAATGACATAGAGGCTAAGGAAACAATACAGAGGATCAATGAAACCAGAAGCTGGTTCTTTGAAAAGGTAAACAAGATTGATGAACCTTTAACTAGACTCACCAAGAAAAAAGAGAGAGGACTCAAATAAATAAAATTAGAAAGGACAGTGGAGAAATAACAACTGGCACAATAGAAATACAAAGTATTGTAAGAAAATACTATGAAGCACTCTATGCCAAAAAATTAGACAATCTTGGTGAAATGGACAAATTTCTTGAATCATATAACCTTCCAAAAATCAATCTGGAAGAATCAGAACACCTAAACAGACCAATTACAACAAATGAGATCGAAACAGTTATCAAAAAACTCCCAAAAAAGAGAAGTCCTGGGCCTGATGGCTTCACAAGTGAATTCTATCAAAAATTCAAAGAAGAACTAACTCCTATCCTCCTCAAGCTATTTCAAAAAATTCATGAGGAAGGAAAACTTCCAAACTCCTTTTATGAGGCGAGCAAAATTCTGATCCCAAAACCGGGCAGACAACACAAAGAAAGAAAATTATAGGCCTATATCCCTGATGAATTTAGACGCTAAAATTCTCAACAAAATAGTAGTCAACCGAATACAGCAATATATGAAAAAAATTATACACCATGATCAAGTGGGATTTATTCTGGAGAGGAAAGGCTGGTTTAATATTCGCAAATCAATCAATGTGATTCATCACATAAACAAAAGGAAAAACAAAAATCACAAGATAATTTCAATAGATGCAGAAAAGGCATTTGATAAAATCCAGCACCCATTCATGCTCAAAACTCTCAGTAAAGTGGGAATACAGGGAACATTCCTTAACATGATAAAGGCCATCTACGACAAACCAACAGCAAACATCATACTAAATGGACAAAAATTAAAAGCAATCCCCTTAAGATCAGGAACCAGGCAGGGGTGCCCCCTTTCACCACACTTATTCAACATAGTTCTGGAAGTCCTAGCTACAGCAATCAGACAAGAAGAAGAAATAAAAGGCATCCAAATTGGAAAAGAAGAAGAAAAACTGTCACTATTTGCAGATGATATGATATTGTATATTGAAAACCCTAAAGTCTTAGTCAAAAAACTACTGGACCTGATAAATGAATTCAGCAAGGTGGCAGGATATAAAATTAATACTCAGAAATCAGAGGCATTTCTATATACCAACAATGAACTGTCAGCAAAAGAAATTAAGGAAACAATCCCCTTCACTATTGCAGCCAAAAAAATAAATTACCTAGGAGTGAATTTAACCAAGGAGGTTAAGGACTTGTACTCGGAAAATTATAGAACATTGATAAAAGAAATCAAGGAAGATACAAACAAGTGGAAGCATACCATGCTCATGGCTAGGAAGAACAAACATCATTAAAATGTTTATACTACCCAAAGCAATTTATAAATTCAATGCAATACCAATTAAAATACCAATGACATACTTCAAAGATATAGAACACATATTCCAAAAATTTATATGGAACCAAAAAAGAACACAAATAGCCTCAGCAATCTTAGAAAGAAAAAATAAAGCAGGAGGTATCACTCTTCCAGATATCAAGGTTTACTATAAGGCTATTATACTCAAGACAGCTTCGTACTGGCATAAGAACAGACACATAGATCAATGGAACAGAACAGAGGACCCAGAAATAAACCCACAGCTTTATGGACAACTGATATTTGACAAAGGAGGAAAGAACATACAATGGAGTAAAGACAGCCTCTTTAACAAATGGTGTTGGGAAAATTGGACATCTACCTGCAAAAAAATGAAACTAGACCATCAACTTACACCATTCACAAAAACAAACTCAAAATGGATAAAAGACTTAAACGTAAGCCGTGAAACCATAAGCATCTTAGAAGAAAACATAGGCAGCAAGCTCTCCGACATCTGTAGCAGCAATTTATTTGCCGATTTATCTCCACGGGCAAATGAAATAAAAGGCAAGATAAACAAATGGGACTATATCAAACTAAAAAGGTTTTGCACAGCTAAAGACAATAAGAACAGAATAAAAAGACAAATCACACAATGGGAGAACATATTCGACAGCACATCTGATATGGGGTTAATAACCACAATTTATAAAGAACTTATAAAACTCAACAACAGGAAGACAAACAATCCAATCAAAAAATGGGCTAAATAAATGAATACAAATTTCTCCAAAGAGGACATACAGATGGCCAATAGGCATATGAAAAAATGTTCAACATCACTAATCATTAGAGAAATGCAAATTAAAACCACAATGAGATATCACCTCACACCAGTCAGAATGGCACTCAGCAGCAAAACAACACAGAATAAGTGCTGGCGATGATGTGGAGAAAAGGGAACCCTTCTGCACTGCTGGTGGGAATGCAGACTAGTGCAGCCATTGTGGAAAACAGTATGGAGATTTCTCAAAAAATTAAAAATCGAACTGCCTTTTTACCCAGCTATCCCACTTATAGGAATATACCCTAAGAACACCATAGCACTGTTCGAAAAGAAGAAATGCGCCCCCATGTTCGTGGCAGCATTGTTCACAATAGCGAAGATATGGAAACAGCCCAAGTGTCCGTCAGAAGACGAGTGGATTAAAAAGCTATGGTACATATATACTCTGGAATACTACTCAGCCATAAGAAACGATGACATCGGATCATTTATAACAAAATGGATGTACCTTGATAACATTATACGGAGTGAAATAAGTAAATCAGAAAAAAAGAAAAACTGAGAACAGCATGATTTCATACATAGGTGGGACATAAAAGTGAGACTATGAGACATGGACAAGATAGTGGTGGTTATGTGGTGGGTAGAGGGAGGGAAGGGTGGGATAGTGAGGAGGGGAGGGACACAGGGATAACCAGATAGTAGGTGACAGAGGACAATTTGACTTTGGGTGACGGGTATGCAACACAATTGAATGATAAGATAACCTGGAGATGTTTTCATTGTACATATGTACTCTGATTTATTGGTGTCACCCCATTAAAATTAATAATAATAATAATAAAATTGAGATGTGTGTATTTTTGCTTATGCCGTTAGCATCATACTTACAGATTACCTGGGTGAACTAGTTTGGTTGTGCATAGCAAAAGAATACACAGTGTACTGTATACAGTACAGTATATATATATATATATATATATATATATATATACACACACACACACACACACACACACACACATTCTTTTTATTTTTCTGTGACTTAGTGGTGTTTTTATGTTTCAGATTATGATTTTACAACTGTTAGAATAGGTAAGTGACTTAGGCTAGGGTGTGTATCGACTTACATCAAAATTCAGGTTACATCACTATCATAGGAATGGAACTATGTTGTAACCCGAGGACCCCCTTATTCAATACTATATATGTCCCTGTAAGCCTGCTTTCACTGCATCTCACAGAATTTGAAAAGTTGTAGCTTCATTTAATTCAACATATTTTTTAACTTCTCTTGAGATTTTTTTCTTTGATATATTAGTTAGAAGTGCATTGTTGGCCCTGGCCAGTTGGCTCATTGAATAGAGCATCAGCTCAGTATATGGACATCCCAGGTTTGATTCCCCATCAGAGCACACAAGAGAAATGACCACCTGTTTCTCTTTCCCTCCCTCTCCCCTTCTCTCTCTCCTCTCCTCTCACAGCCAGTGGCTCAAGTGGTTCAAACATTGGCCTCAAGAGCTGAGGATATCTCAGTTGATTTGTGCATTGGCCCCAGGCAGGGGTTGTCAGGTGAATCTTCTCATGAACCATTCAGGAATCTGTCTCACTATCTACCTCCTCTCACTTAAAAAAATAATGATAAATTAATATTATTATTAAGAAGAAGAAGGAGGAGGAGGAGGAGGAGGGGAGGGGGAAAAAGAGGAGGAGGAGGAGGAGGAGGAGGAAGAAGAAGGAGAAGGAGGAGGAGGAGGAAGAAGGAGGAGGAGAAGGGGAAGAAGAAGAAGAAGAAGTAGAAGAAGAAGAAGAAGAAGTAGAAGAAGAAGAAGAAGAAGAAGAAGAAGAAGAAGAAGAAGAAGAAGAAGAAGAAGAAGAAGAAGAAGAAGAGCACTGTTTAATCTCCAACTATTTGGGGATTGTCCAGCTATCTTTTTGTTACTGATTCTAGTTTAATTCCATTATGTTCTGAAAACATACACTGTATGATTTTTATTCTTTTAAATTTATTAAGCTGTGTTTTGTGGCCCAGAATGTGATTTGTCTTAGTAAATGCACAATATGAACTCCAGAGGGTTATGAAATCTGCTATAGTTGAATAAAGTAATGTCAATTATATCCAGTTGACTGATTGTGTTGTTGATGTCCGTATGGATTTTCTGCCTGCTGGATCTGTCCATTTTTGATAGAGTGGTGTTGAAGTCTCCAATTATGAATATGAATAGTGGAATCATCTATTTCTCCTTGCAATCCTATCAGTTTTTGTCTCAAATAGCTAAATGTTTTGTTGTTAGGAGCATACACATTAAGGATTGTTAGGTCTTCTTAAAAAACTGACTTCTTTATCATTATGTAATTTCTTTCTTTATCTCTGATAATGTTCTTTGCTTTGAAACACAATTTGGTTATTATGCAGCTAGCTCAAAAGGCTACACTTGGGAAAACACTGGTTATATTAGTTTTCTATGGTTGCTGCAAAATTAAAACAACACAAATTTATTATCTTACATCCAAAGTGGGTTATACTGGACTAAAATCAAGGTGTCTCCAAGGCTGCATTTTTTTTCTAGTGGCTCTAAGAAATAATCTATTTCCTTGTCTTTTATAGCTTCTACTCATAGCTAAGAAAGAATCCATCCCACTAGATTGGGCCTATCCAGATAATTCAAATAATATCTCCCTCTCAAATCTCTTATTTTAATCACATCTGCAGAGTGCCCTTGCTAAAGTAGGTAATATATTCATAGGTTTTGAAGATTAGAATGGGAATACTGGTCAGAGTAATGGCAGCATGAGAGATACACCTGACCTCTCCCCTTAAAATTTCAACATATTGAACAACTATAACACAGTTAAGGAACCACAGCTGGGCTCATAGGTGTGCCTGAAATATCCATGCACCAAATGCACTAGGTGGAAGGGGGTAAAAAGGGGAGCAGAAGATAAAATGCATTCATGTTCAGCTCTGAAGAGGAGAGAAGAGGAGAGGAGAGGAGACAAACTTGTATTGGGTTTATTTTTTCTCTACCTGACTACAGGGAGGAAGGAAGCTTGGACTGTCTGTGTTTTGTCTGAGAGGTATGGAAAGGAAAACCTGAAGTAACTGGGTCTCCTTTTGCCAGGAATAGTGGTGAGGTAGAGAGGCAGAAGAGATAAACCAAAGAGACATCAGAGGGCAGGGTCACAGCCAGTGTTCCCATGGTCTGCCTGAAGCCTGCACTTGGCAGAGACAGAGAAAGCTCAAGTGTGGCCATCCTTCCAGATCCCACCTTCCTCACCTTGTGGTATGGAGAGTGGCTAAGACAAACCCTACAGCTAGCCCTCTAGAGCCACTCTCTCCCCTGAAGAACAGAGGTGCTCTATGTCAGGAACCCCAGACTGTTGAGATGTGGGAAAGAGCACCGGGAAGCCTGAGATGATCATTGCTAAAGCTGGAAAGCAGGAAAGCAGAAGCCACAAAGTAAAAGCAGTAAAACCTTCACAACATGACCCACCCACCAACATGACTACAGCCCCACCTATAATGCTGCAACAGAAACATCTCAGTGAAGGAGAGCCAAGGAATTTCACAGAGCTAAAATTTGTGATATAGTGACACCTACTAGAAGAAAACAGTAACCTCTCAATACTGAAATTTATTTTTCCTTTTTTTTAATTTTTACCTTTTGCTCTTTCTTATTCTTTT
Source organism: Rhynchonycteris naso (assembly GCA_037038555.1). Classification (NCBI taxonomy): domain Eukaryota; kingdom Metazoa; phylum Chordata; class Mammalia; order Chiroptera; family Emballonuridae; genus Rhynchonycteris; species Rhynchonycteris naso. The sequence goes on along the minus strand of CM073000.1, from coordinate 35,353,145 downwards.
TATTCTTTTTTCTTCTTTCCTCTTTTAAATTTTATTTTTTTAATTCTATATTATTTATTCTTATTTTTTGTGGGTGTTTTATTTATTTTTAATTTGGTTTTTGGTTTTCACTTTATGTTTCCTGTGGTTTTTCTTTCTTACATCTTATTTTTAAATTTTTTATATTTTATTGTATTTTTAATTTTTATTTTTTATTTTTTTTTTGTTGTTTCTAGAGTTCTTATCAATACACTCTCAAATGTTAACAAGGAAGAAGAAGTCAAATACCATGGCTACACAAGACAGAGATGTAGCTCATAAAGAACATAAAAAATCTTCAGAAAGATAAATCTCAATCACATGAAAAACTTGGAGTTAAAAGAGAATTCAAAACTGAAGTTCTAAAAATATTCAATGAGATGAGAGAAAAAAAAATATGTAACTTAATGAACTCAACAAGGAGATTAACACTTTAAAAACAGGGATGAAGACCTCAATACATGAATTCAAGAACTGAGGTAGCAAGTTCAGCTAATAGAACAAGCCAGATAGAGAAAAGAATCAGTGACAATGAAGAGAGGCAACTAGAGATGCTACAAAGAGAAGACGACAGAGACTCACAAATTTAAAAAATTGAGAGAGTTCTACAAGAAGTGTCTAATTTCATCAGCAAAAGCAATATAAGAATAATGGATATATCAGGAGAAAAAGAGAGGAATAAGGGAATGAAGAGCCTATTCAACAAAATAATTGATGAGGATTTCCCAAGCCTATTGAAAGAATTAGAGCCTTGAATCCAAGAAGCAAACAGAACACCGAGCTACTGCAACTTGAACAGAGCTACTCCAAGGCCATCAAATTAAATTGTCAAAAATCAATGACAAAGAAAGAATCCTCAAGGCTGCTAGGGAAATGAAGAATATAACATGTAAATAAAATCCCATTAAGTTGGCATTGGACTCCTCAGCAGAAACTCTACAAGCCATAAGAGAGAGTGAACTAAAGCATTCAAAGTACTAAAATAGAGGGATTACCAGCCAAGAATACTATACCCATCAAAGTTATCCTTCAAATATGAAGAAGAAATAAAAACATTTGCAGACAAACGGAAGCTAAGAGAATTTATTACCAGAAAACCACACAGCAGGAAACACTCAAGGGGGTTATTCAACCAGATATAAAGAACAAAACAAATCGAAACTATAAGTAAAAGTTCCAACAAAGTCACAATAAAAACAAAGATAAGCTGTGACAACAATAACATAAAAGGGGACAGGATAAAGATCTGCAATAACAAAGTAGTGCAGAAGCACTCATAAGACAAAGAAGTCTTGTACATATGAACATTTTCTCTTAATAACCTGATTGTAAACATCCATGGAAAAGCTACACCTGAAATACAAAGCTTAAAAAAAAAAAAAAAAAAAGAATATACATTCTTCTCAAGCGCTCATGGTACGTTTTCTAGGATAGACCACATGTTAGGACACAAAAATGGTCTCAATAAATTTAAGAAGATTGAAATCATATCAAGCATTTTCTCTGATCACAATGCCATGAAACTAGAAATTAACCACAAAAGAAAAACTGAAAAATACTCAAACACTTGGAAACTAAATAGCATGTTATTAAATAATGAATGGATTAACAATGAGATCAAAGAAGAAATAAAAAAGTTTCTAGAAACAAATGATAATGAGCATACATCAACTCAAAATTTATGGGACACAGCAAAAGCAGTTCTGAGAGGGAAGTTTATTGCACTACAGGCATATCATAAGAAGCTAGAAAAAGCTCAAATAAGCAACCTGACCCTGCATCTAAAAGAACTAGAAAAACAACAACAAATAAAACCCAAGACAAGTAGAAGGAAGGAAATAATAAAGGTCAGAGCAGAAATAAATGACATAGAGGCTAAGGAAACAATACAGAGGATCAATGAAACCAGAAGCTGGTTCTTTGAAAAGGTAAACAAGATTGATGAACCTTTAACTAGACTCACCAAGAAAAAAAGAGAGAGGACTCAAATAAATAAAATTAGAAAGGACAGTGGAGAAATAACAACTGACACAACAGAAATACAAAGCATTGTAAGAAAATACTATGAAGAACTATATGCCAAAAAATTAGACAATCTTGGTGAAATGGACAAATTTCTTGAATCATATAACCTTCCAAAAATCAATCTGGAAGAATCAGAACACCTAAACAGACCAATTACAGCAAATGAGATCGAAACAGTTATCAAAAAACTCCCCAGAAAGAAAAGTCCTGGGCCTGATGGCTTCACAAATGAATTCTATCAAAAATTCAAAGAAGAACTAACTCCTATCCTTCTCAAGCTATTTCAAAAAATTCAAGAGGAAGGAAGACTTCCAAACTCCTTTTATGAGGCGAGCATAATTCTGATCCCAAAACCGGGCAAAGACAACACAAAGAAAGAAAATTATAGGCCTATATCCCTGATGAATTTAGACGCTAAAATTCTCAACAAAATATTAGCCAACCGGATCCAGCAATATATGAAAAAAATCATACACCACGATCAAGTGGGATTTATTCTGGAGAGGCAAGGCTGGTTCAATATTCACAAATCAATCAATGTGATTCACCACATAAACAAAAGGAAGGACAAAAATCACATGATAATTTCAATAGATGCAGAAAAGGCATTTGATAAAATCCAGCACCCATTCATGCTCAAAACTCTCAGTAAAGTGGGAATACAGGGATCATTCTTTAACATGATAAAGGCCATCTACGATAAACCCACAGCAAACATCATACTAAATGGACAAAGATTAAAAGCAATCCCCTTAAGATCAGGAACCAGGCAGGGTTGCCCACTTTCACCACTCTTATTCAACATAGTTCTGGAAGTCCTAGCTACAGCAATCAGACAAGAAGAAGAAATAAAAGGCATACAAATTGGAAAAGAAGAAGTAAAACTGTCATTATTTGCAGATGATATGATATTGTATATTGAAAACCCTAAAGTCTCAGTCAAAAAACTACTGGACCTTATAAATGATTTCAGCAAGGTGGCAGGATATAAAATTAATACTCAGAAATCAGAGGCATTTCTATACACCAACAATGAAATATCAGCAAAAGAAATTAAGGAAACAATCCCCTTCACTATTGCAGCCAAAAAAATAAAGTACCTAGGAGTAAATTTAACCAAGGAGGTTAAGGACTTGTACTCAGAAAATTATAGAACATTGATAAAAGAAATCAAGGAAGATACGAACAAGTGGAAGCACATACCGTGCTCATGGCTAGGAAGAATAAACATCATTAAAATGTCTATATTACCCAAAGCAATTTATAAATTCAATGCAATACCAATTAAAATACCAATGACATACTTCAAAGATATAGAACACATATTCCAAAAATTTATATGGAACCAAAAAAGAACACGAATAGCCTCAGCAATCTTAAAAAGAAAAAATAAAGCAGGAGGCATCACTCTTCCGGATATCAAGGTTTACTACAAGGCCATTATACTCAAGACAGCCTGGTACTGGCATAAGAACAGGCACATAGATCAATGGATCAGAACAGAGAACCCAGAAATAAACCCACAGCTTTATGGACAACTGATATTTGACAAAGGAGGAAAGAACATACAATGGAGTAAAGACAGCCTCTTTAACAAATGGTGTTGGGAAAATTGGACATCTACCTGCAAAAAAATGAAACTAGACCATCAACTTACACCATTCACAAAAACAAACTCAAAATGGATAAAAGACTTAAATGTAAGCCGTGAAACCATAAGCATCTTAGAAGAAAACATAGGCAGCAAGCTCTCCGACATCTGTAGCAGCGGTATATTTGCCGATTTATCTTCATGGGCAACTGAAATAAAAGGCAAGATAAACAAATGGGACTATATCAAACTAAAAAGTTTTTGCACAGCTAAAGACAATAAGAACAGAATAAAAAGACAAACCACACAATGGGAGAACATATTCGGCAGCACATCTGATAAGGGGTTAATAACTAAAATTTATAAAGAACTTATAAAATGCAACACCAGGAAGACAAACAACCCAATCAAAAAATGGGCAAAAGAAATGAATAGAAATTTCTCCAAAGAGGACATACGGATGGCCAATAGGCATATGAAAAAATGCTCAACATCACTAATCATTAGAGAAATGCAAATTAAAACCACAATGAGATATCACCTCACACCAGTCAGAATGGCACTTATCGGCAAAACAACACAGAATAAGTGCTGGCGAGGATGTGGAGAAAAGGGAACCCTTCTGCACTGCTGGTGGGAATGCAGACTGGTGCAGCCACTGTGGAAAACAGTTTGGAGATTCCTCAGAAAATTAAAAATCGAACTGCCTTTTGACCCAGCTATCCCACTTTTAGGAATATACCCTAAGAACACCATAGCACTGTTCGAAAAGAAGAAATGCGCCCCCATGTTCGTGGCAGCATTGTTCACAATAGCGAAGATCTGGAACCAGCCCAAGTGTCCGTCAGAAGACGAGTGGATTAAAAAGCTATGGTACATATATACTATGGAATACTACTCAGCCATAAGAAACGATGACATCGGATCATTTATAACAAAATGGATGTACCTTGATAACATTATACGGAGTGAAATAAGTAAATCAGAAAAAAAGAAAAACTGAGAACAGCACGATTACATACATAGGTGGGACATGAAAATGAGGGTATGAGACATGGACAAGAGAGTGGTGGTTATGGGATGGGGGGAGGGAGGGAAGAGTGGGATAGGGAGGAGGGGAGGGACGCAGGGAAAACCAGATTGAAGGTGACAGAGGACAATTTGACTTTTGGTGATGGGTATGCAACACAATTGAATGATAAGATAACCTGGAGATGTTTTCATTGTACATATGTACCCTGATTTATTGATGTCACCCCATTAGAATTAATAATAATAAAATATATATTAAAAAAAAAAAAAAAAAACCAGGGGAAAGAAGTATGGAATGCCACCAAACAAAAACAACTGACAGAAACACAAAAGAGACAAACCAAATAAGACAAAGAGTTACAGAAAACAAAACATAAAATGGCTGGAGGAAATTCTCAAGCATTAATAATTACCCTAAATTTAAATGGATTGAACTCACCAATAAAGAGGCTTAGAGAAGCAGATTGAATCAAAAAGCAAAACTCAAACATATGCTGCCTTTCAGAGACACATCTATGCTGCAAGCACAAAAGTAGACTCAAAGTGAAAGGTTGAAAAATGATACTCTGAGCAAATAATATCCAAACAAAGGCAAGTGTTGCCATACTCATATCTGATATTGTTGACTTCAAAACAACAAAGCTCATCAGAAACAAAGATGGAGAGTTCATAATGATAAAAGGGACATTGTATCAAGAAGATATAACACTTCCTAAAATATTTGCACCAAACCGGGGAGCATCAAAATATATAATACATCTATTAGCTGATCTAAAAATAGAAGCAGACAAAAACACAATTATACTTGGAGGTTTCAACACACCATTGATGCTTTAGACAATCATCCAAACAGAAAATCAGTAAAGAAATATCAGCTGTAAAGGACACACTGGACCAAATGAACATAATAGACATGTACAGGACATTTAATTCCAAAATATTAGATTACATATTCTTCTCCAGTATGCATGGAACATTCTCAAGGATAGACCATATGTTGGGCCATAAAACTAACATCAAAAAATTCAGGAATATTAAAGTCCTGGCCAGTTGACTCAGTGGTAGAGACTCAGCCTGATGTATGAAAAGTCCCGGGTTTGACTTCTAGCCAGGGCACACAGGAGAGGCACCCATCTGTTTCTCCACCCTTCCCCCTTTCTTTTATCTTTGCCTCTCTCTTCCCCTCCCACATCTAAGGCCCCATTGGAGCAAAGCTGGCCCGAGCACTGAGGATAGCTCCATGGCACTAGAATGGCTCCGATGTAACGGAATGATGCCCCAAATGGGCAGAACATCACCCCTTGTGGGCTTGCCAAGTAGACCTCAGTTGGGTATATTGGGAGTCTTTCTCTCTGCCTCCTGCTTCTCACTTCAGAAAAATTTAAGAAACAATTCAGGAAGATTAAAATTCCACCAAGCATATTTTCTGATCATAAGGCTTTGAAATTTGAATTCAACTGCAAAAAAAGAAGTAAAATAAACCCCACAAAAATGTGAAAATTCACCAACATACTTCTAAGACATGACTGGGTCCAAGAAGAAATAAAAGCAGAAATCAAATAATATATACAGACAAATGAAAATGACAACACGACATATCAAAATTTCAGGGGTCGCAGCAAAAGCAGTAATAAGAGGAAAGTTTATATCATTACAGGCTTATATCACGAAACAAGAGAGATGCTAAGTAAACAACCTAACATCACATATTAAGAAACTAGAAAAAGAAGAAAAAAAGCAACCTAAAGTCAGCAAAGGAAAGAAAATAGTGGAGTGACGTCAGAGAAATGGTGCTGTGAAGGGGGCTCTTGATACCTCTCCCTGAAATTTGAACAAGTCCAACAACTAGAAACAAAAAAAAAAAATCCCAAGAGCATCTGAAATACGCATACATCAAATAAAGGCAGTGGCAGCAGCAACTTTACAGCTGGGTCCCCCAGGCTGCTGGTTCAGGAAGGAAAGACTGGGGGAGAGGCTCCAGGAAAACGGACTCTCCCATTGTCAGAGCCTGCAAACGCTGACAAGCCCTGCCTACCAACGGGACTGAGACATAGTTTATGTCATCACCATAGCGACACATCAACGGCAAATCTCTACCTAAGAGTGCCACAGGGGCAGAACTTGGGGTACAGTGCCACCAGTCAAAAAGAGAGAGAAAGAAGAAAAGGGAAGAAGATAACCTCTCAAAACCAGAAAAAAATCTAGTCTTCATAACTTTTTTCATTTCTTTTTTCTTCTCATTTTTGTATCTCTTTTTTTTCCACATTGGTCCTTTTATCCTCTTTCTGTTTTACTCTTTACTTTTCATTTTGACCTTCATTACCCATAGTTGTTACATTTTCCATTCTTTTCTATTTTTTTTTCTCATTTTCTCTTTTCTCTTTCTGTCTCCCTCTCTTTTGGTTTCTTCTTTTCTCTTTCATTTTTCCTCTCATTCAATCCTCACTCACAAACAAATTATTTTATTTTGAATTCAAATTTTTTCTTCATGGCACTTTGTGTGCTTTTTATTTTGCTGTTTATCTCATTAGTATTTCCCCCAACTTTGGTCCTCCATTCTATGTAATTTATGTTCTTAATACAATAGAATTTGCATTTTTCACTGTACTCTTGTTTGGGAGGGGATTGTTTTGTTTTCTTTTCTTTTTCTTTTTTTCTCTTTTACTATAACTCTCATTCAACCATCATTTACATTAAAAATTATTTTATTCTTGATCCAAATTTTTGTTTCCTTATAGCATTTTGTGGGCTCTTACGCCATTGTTTGCCTCTTTGTCAGCTCTGTGCAACTCAGGCCTTCCATTCTATGTAATGTGTGTTCCATTTAGCACAATATAATTTTCAGGTTTTCACTGTATTTTCTCAAAAAACAAATTTTTCTTAAATTTTTATTTCCTTTTTAAAACTTTTTTAATCTTTTCTTTTTTTTTTAAAGGGACAGAGAGAGTCAGAGAGAGGGATAGATAGGAACAGACAGGAACAAAGAGAGGTGAGAAGCATCAATCATTAGTTTTTCATTGCCGCTGCAACACCATAGTTGTTCATTGATTGTTTTCTCACACATGCCTTGACCATGGGCCTTCAGCAGACAGAGCCATCCCTTGCTGGAACCAGAGACCTTCGGTCCAAGCTGACGAGCTTTTGCACAAGGCAGATGGGCCCACTCTCAAGCTGGCGAGTTTGGGGTCTCGAACCTGGGACTTCTGCATCCCAGTCAGATGCTCTATCTACTGTGCCACCACCTGGTCAGGCTTTTTATTTTTAATTTTAATATTTTTATTTTTTTATCAACTCTTATTAGGGTTATTAACAATACCACTCTCAAATGCCATTAAGGAAAAAGAAAACAAATATCATGGATACAAAAGACAGATGTAGCTCAGATAGATGAGGAAAAATCTATAGAAAAGAAGTTCAATAACTTGGAAACCTTAGAGTTAAATGACAGAGAATTTAAAATTGAAATCCTAAAAATACTCAGGGATATACAAGAAAGGCAATTTAGGGAGCTCAAAAAACAATTCAACGAACAGAAAAAATACATCACCAAGGAAATTGAAACTATGAAAATGAATCAAACAGAAATGAAAAACTCAATTCATGAACTGAAAAATGACATAAAAAGCCTAGCTAATAGAACAGGACAGATAGAGGAGAGAATTAGTGACATAGAAGACAGGCAAATAAAAACACTACAGAGAAGAGGAGACAAATTCACAAATTAAAAAAAAATGAGAAAGTCCTACAAGAATTGTCTGACTTCATCAAAAAGAGCAACATAAAAATAATGGGGCCTGCCTGACCAGGCAATGGTGCAGCAGATAGAGCATCGGACTGGGATGCAGAAGACCCAGGTTTAAGACCCCGAGGTCGCCAGCTTAAGCGCGGGCCCATCTGGCTTGAGCAAAAGCTCACCAGCTTGGACCCAAGGTAGCTGGCTCCAGCAATGGGTGGCTCAGTCTGCTGAAGGCCCATGGTCAAGGCTCATGTGAGAAAGCAATCAATGAACAACTATGGTGTCAAAACAGCAACAAAAAACTAATGATTGATGCTTCTTATCTCTCTCCATTCCTGTCTGTCCCTATCTATTCCTTTCTCTCTCTCTCTCTGCCCCTGTAAAAAAAAAAAAAAGAATAATGGGACCTGACCAGGCAGTGGCGCAGTGGATAGAGCATCGAATTGGGATGCAGAATACCCAGGTTCGAGACCGTGAGATTGCCAGCTTGAGCGCGGGTTCATCTGGCTTGAGCAAAAGATCTCCAGCTTGAACCCAAGGTCGCTGGCTCCAGCAAAGGGTTGCCCAGTCTGCTGAAGGCCTGCGGTCAAGGCACATGTGAGAAAGTAATCAATGAACAACTAAGGTGTCACAAGGGCAATAAAAAACTAAGGATTGATGCTTCTTATCTCTCTCCAGTCCTGTCTGTCCCTATGTATCCCTCTCTCTGACTCTCTCTCTCTGTCCCTGTAAAAAAATAAAATAAAAAAATAAATAAAAAATAAAAAAATAATGGGTATATCAGAAGAAGAAAGAGAAAATGGAATGGAGAACATATTCAAACAAATAATAGACGAGAACTTCCCAAGCCTATGGAAAAACTAAAGCCTCAAATTCAAGAAGCAAACAGAACACCGAGTTATCTTAACCCTAACAAACCTACTCCAAGGCACATAATGAAAATAGTACAAACCAATGACAAAGAAAAAATTCTCAAGGCAGCCAAGGAAAAGAAAAATATAACATATAAAGGAAAGCCCATTAGATTATCATCAGATTTCTCAGCAGAAACTTTACAAACTAGAAGAGAGTAGACCCCAACATTTAAAGTTCTGAAAGAGAGGAACATCCAGCCAAGAATAATATACCCATTAAAGCTATCCTTCAAATATGAAGGAGAAATAAAAACATTCACAGATACAGAAAAGATGAATTTACTACCAGAAAACTCCCAATTCAGGAATTACTAAAGAGAATTTTTTGACCACATACAAAGAAAAAAACAAAACAAAATCACAAGTAAAAGCTGCATCAAGAAAACAATAAAAACAAACTTAATCTATGACAAAAACAAAAATGGGAGAGGACAAAGATTAATAGTAGCAAAGGAGGATGGAGTGCAGAAGCACTCATGAGATAATGTACTAGAATGAACATGATAGGTACCCTTTCCTTCCTTAATGGTAACCACCTCTGAAAAAACCATCACAGAAGCACATGGACTGAAAAAAGAAGCAACAGAGAAAAGAAGTATGGATTACAACCAAACAAAAACAAATGATAGAAAAACAAAAGAAAAGAATCAAACAAGATACAAAACTACCAGAAAGCAATATAAAAATGACAATAAGGAACCCTCAAGTGTTAATAATTACACTAAATGTAAATGGTTTGAACTCACCAATAAAAAGACACAGAGTAGCAGAATGCATTACAAAAGAAAATCCAATTGTATGCTGCCTACAAGAAACACATCTAAGCTACAAGGATAAAAACAAATACAAAGTGAAAGGCTGAAAAAAATATTCCAAGCAAATAACATCCATAAAAAAGCAGGTGTAGCAATACTCATATCTAACAATGCTGACTGTAAAACAACAAAGGTAATCAGAGACAAAAACAGTCATTTTATAATGATTAAAGAAACATTGAATCAAGAAGACATAACACTTCTTAATATATATGCACCAAACCAAGAAGCACCAAAATACATAAGACAGCTACTGATTGACCTAAAAACAAAAACCAACAAAAATACAATCATAATTGGAGACCTCATTATACTGCTGATGGCTGTAGATTGTTCATCCAAACAGAAAATCAATAAAGAAATATTGGCCTTAAATGAAACTAGAAAAATTGGATATGATAGACATCTACAGGACATTCCATTCCAAAGCACCAGAGTATACAATTTTTTCTAGTGTACATGGAACATTCTCAAGAATTGACCATATGTTGGGCCACAAAAATAACATCAACAAATTCAGAAAGATTGAAATTATACCAAGCATATTTTCTGATCATAAAGCTTTGAAACTAGAATTCAACTGCAAAAAAGAGGTAAACCCACAAAAATGTGAAAACTAAGCAACACAGTTTTAAAAAATGAGTCAGTCACAGAAGAAATGAAAGCAGAGATCAAAAGTTTCATACAGACAAACAAAAATAACAATAAGATATGTCAGAATCTTTGGGATGCAGCAAAAGCAGTAATAAGAGGTAAGTTCATATCAATACAGGCCTATATGAACAAACAAGATAGAGTCCAAGTAAACCACTTAACTTCACATCTTAAGGAGCTAGAAAAAGAACAAAGGCAACCAAAAACCAGCAGAAGAAAGAAAATAATAAAAATCAGAGCAGAAATAAATGAAATAGAGAACAGAAAAACTAAAGAAACATTAATAAAACAAGGAGCTGGTTCTTTGAAAAGATCAACAAAATTGACAAGCCCTTGGCAAGACTCACTAAGGAAAAAAGAGAAATGACTCAGATAAACAAAATCCAAAATAAAAAGGAGAAATCACAACAGACATCATAGATATACAAAAAATTATTATAGAATACTATGAAAAACTATATACCACCAAATTTAACAATCTAGAAGAAATGGATAAATTCCTAGAATAAGACAATCTTTCTAGACTGAATCAGGAGGAAGCAGAAAACCTAAACAGACCCATAAGCAGGGAGGAAATAGAAATAACTATCAAAAACCTCCCCAAAAATAGAAGTTCATGGCCAGATGGTTATACTAACGAATTCTATCAAACATTCAAAGAAGACTTGGTTCCTATTCTAAACAAGGTCTTTAAAAGAATTGAAGAAGAAGCAATACTTCCAAACACATTTTATGAGGCCAACATAACTCACATACTGAAACCTGGCAAGGAAAACACAAAAAAAGAAAACTACAGACCAATATCACTAATGAATACAGATGCTAAAATACTGAACAAAATACTAGCAAATCGAATACAATGACACATTAAAAAAAACACAACATGATCAAGAGGGATTCATCCCAGAATCACAAGAATGGTTCCACATACGTAAAACAGTTAACGTAATACAACAAAACAAAGGACAAAAACCATTTGTTCCTATCAATAGATACAGAAAAGGCATTCGATAAAATACAATTTTATGTTTTAAACTCTCAACAAAATGGGTATAGAAGGAAAATATTTCAATATAATAAAGGCCATTTATGAGAAACCATCAGCTAACATCACATTAAATGGCATAAAACTAAAGACTTTTCCCCTAAAATCAGGAACAAGACAAGGTAGTCTACTCTCTCCACTCTTATTCAGCATAGTGCTAGAAGTTCTAGCCAGAGCAATCAGACAAGAAAAAGAAATAAAAGACATTTATATTTGAAAAGATGAAGTAAAGGTTTCACTATTTGCAGATGATATGATCCTATACATCGAAAACCCCAAAGACTCCACAAAAAGACTACTAGAAACAATAAACCAATACAATAAGGTCACAGGATACAAAATTAATATACAAAAGTCCATTGCCTTCCTATATGCCAACAGTGAAACATCAGAAAACAAACTCAAAAAAATAATCTTCTTCATGGTTGCAAAAAAAAAAATGATATACCTAGGAATAAACATAACAAAGAATGTAAAGGACCTATATAATGAAAATTACAAAGCATTGTTACGGGAAATTGAAAAAAAAACAATGAAATGGAAAAATATTCCTTGTTCCTGGATAGGAAGAATAAATACAGTCAAAATGACTATGTTATCCAAAGTTATACAAATTTAATGCAATTCCCATCAAAATTCCAATGGCATTTTTTAAATAAATGGAAAAAAATCATCAGATTTATAGGGAACCATACAAAACCCCAAATAGCCAGAGCAATCCTAAGGAAAAAGAACAAAGCTGGGGTTATTACAATACCTGACATCAAATTATATTATAGAGCCACAACAATCAAAGCAGCATGGTACTGGCAGAAAAATAAACACTCAGACCAATGGAACAGAATAGAAAGCCCAGAAATAAAGCACATATATATGGTCAAATAATTTTTGATAAAGGGGTCAACAACACACAATGAAGAAAAGAAAGCCTCTTCAACAAATGGTGCTGGGAAAACTGGAAAGCCACATGCAAAAGAATGAAACTCGACTACAGTTTGTCCCCTTGTACTAAAATTAATTCAAAATGGATCAAAGACCTAAATATAAGACCTGAAACAATAAATTACATAGAAGAAACCAGAAACCATAGGTACTAAACTCATGGACCTTGGTTATAAAGAGCACTTTATGAATTTAACTCCAAAGGCAAGGGAAGTGAAGGCAAAGATAAATGATGGGACTACATCAGACTAAGAAGCTTTTGCACAGCAAGAGAAACTGACAGCAAAACAAACAGACAGCCAACTAAATGGGAGATGATATTTTCAAACAACAGCTCAGATAAGGGCCTAGTATCCAAAATATACAAAGAACTCATAAAACTCAACAACAAACAAACAACCCAATAAAAAAATGGGAAGAGGACATGAACAGACACTTCTCCCAGGAAGAAATACAAATGGCCAACAGATATATGAAAAGATGCTCATCTTCATTAGCTATTGGAGAAATGCAAATCAAAACTACAATGAGATATCATCTCACACCTGTTAGATTAGCTATTATCAACAAGACAGGTAATAACAAATGTTGGAGAGGCTGTGGAGAAAAAGGAACCCTCATCCAGTTGGTGAGAATGTAAAGTAGTACAACCATTATGGAAGAAAGTATGGTGGTTCCTCAAAAAACTAAAAATAGAGCTACCATATGACCCAGGAATCCCTCTCCTGGGTATATACCCCCAAAACTCAAAAACACTGGTACGTAAAGATGCATGCAGCTCCATGTTCATTGCAGCATTGTTTATAGTGGCCAGGACATGGAAACAACCAAAAATCCCCTCAATAGATGACTGGATAAAGAAGATGTGGTACATATATACCATCGAATACTACTCAGCCATAAGAAATGGTGACATTGGATCATTTACAATAACATGGATGGACCTTGATAACATTATACTGAGTGAAATAAGTAAATCAGAAAAAGCTAAGAATTGTATGATTCCACACATAGGTGGGACATAAAAATGAGACTCAGGGACACGTACAAGAGTGTGGTGGTTACTGGGGCGGGGGGAAGGAGAGGAAGGGGGAGGGAGAGGGGAGGAGCACAAAGAAAACCAGATAGAAGGTGACGGAAAACAATTTGACTTTGGGTGATGAGTATGCAACATAATCAAATGTCAATATAACTTGGAGATGTTTTCTCTGAACATATGTATCCTGATTTATCAATGTCACCCTATTTAAATTAATTTTTAAAAATATAAAAAGAAAGAAAATAGTAAAAATTAGAGCAGAACTAAATGAAAAAGACAACAAAAAGCCTATAGAAAAAATTATTACAACAAAGAGCTGGTTCTTTGAAAAGATCAATAAAATCAACAAATCACTGGCTAGACTCACTAAAGAATAATGAAGAAGGAATTATATAAACAAATTACAAAATGAAAGAAGAAAACTTACCACAGACATCATAGATATACAATGAATCATAGTAGAATATTATGAAAGATTACATGCTACCAAATTCAACAGCCTAGAGGAAATGGATACATTTCTAGAACTATACAATCTACCTAGAGTGAGTCACAAAGATATGGAAAACCTAAATAGACCTATAAGCAGGGAGGAAATGGAAACAGCTATCAAAAACCTCCCCAAAATCAAAATCCTAAGACCAGATGGCTACATTAGTGAATTCTATCAAACATTCAAAGATTTGGTAGCTATCCTTCTCAAAGTTTTCCAAAAAATACAAGAAGAGAAGAAATATTCTCCAACACATTTTATGAGGTGAACATAACCTTGATAACAAAACTTGTCAAGGACAATACAAAAAAAAGAAAAACTACAGATCAATATCTCTAATGAATACAGATGCAAAAATTCTAAACAAATTACTAGCAAAAAGAATATAACAACACATTTTATATATATATATATATATAACAATCAAATGGGAGTTATTCCAGGAGCACAAGGATGGTACAACATACAAAAATCGATCAATGTAATATAACACATCAACAAAACAAAGAACAAAAAGCATATGATCCTATCAATAGAAGCAGAAAAGATATTTAATAAAATACAAAATCCCTTTATGTTTAAAACACTCAATAAAATTAAAATAGAAGAAAAGTACCTCAACATAATAAAGGCCATATATGACAAAACATTGGCTAATATTATACTACATGGTGAAAAAATTAAGCCATTTTCTCTAAAATCATAAACAAGACAAGACTGCCCACTTTCTCTACTCTTATTCAACGTAGTTCTAGAAGTTGTATCCAGAGCAATCAGACAAGAGAAAGAAATAAAAGACATCTATATCTGGAATGAAGTAAAGGTATCACTTTTTGCATTTGCCATGATCCTCTATATTGAAAACCCCAAAGATGCCACAAAAAAAAACTATTAGAAACAACAAACCAATATAGTCAAGTCACAATATACAAAATCAATATAAAAAGTCTGTTGCTTTTCTATATACCAACGATGAAACTTCAAAAAATGAACTAAAAAAAAACTTATTTTATGATTGCAACAAAAAAATTAAAAAGCTAGGAATAAACTTAACAAAGAATGTGGAGAACCTATATACTAAAAACTATAAAACATTATTGAAAGAAATTTTAAAAGACACATTGAAATGAAAAAATATTCCATATTCATGGATTGGAAGAGCCAACATAGTTAAAATGGTCATATTACTCAAAGCAATATACAAGTTCAATGCAATCCCCATCAAAATCCCAACGTCATTTTTTTAAAAAAATAAAACAAAAAATTACCAGGTTTGTATGAAA
The DNA here is from genome assembly GCA_037038555.1 of Rhynchonycteris naso. NCBI lineage: Eukaryota > Metazoa > Chordata > Mammalia > Chiroptera > Emballonuridae > Rhynchonycteris > Rhynchonycteris naso. The sequence goes on along the minus strand of CM073000.1, from coordinate 35,337,558 downwards.
CCATAAAAAAAAAAAACCCGAATAGCCAAAGCAATCCTAAGAAAAAAATGAAGTCGGAGGTATCACACTACATGACTTCAAATTATAGTATAGAGCCAGGATAATCAAAACAGCATGATATTGGCAGGAAAAAAAAAAAAGCCAGACATATACATCAATGAAACAAAATTGAGAGCCCAGAAATAAAAGCACGTATATTTGGACAAATTATTGTTGACAAAGGACCCAAAAACACACAATGGAGAAAAGAAAGTCTCTTCAATAAATGGTGCTGGAAATTAGAAAGCCACACACAAAAGAGTAAAACTTGACTACAGTTTGTCCCCTTCCACAAAAATCAATTCAAAATGGATCAAAAACCTAAATATAAGATCTGAAACAATAGATTAAATAGAAAAAACATAAGTACTAAACTCATGAACCTTGGCCATAGAGAACAAATTATGAATCTGACCCCAAAGGCAAGGGAAGTAAAGGCAAAGATAAATGAATGGGACTATATCAAACTAAAAATCTTCTGCACAGCAAAATAAACTGACAACCAAACAAATAGCAGCCAACTAAATGGGAGATGATATTTGCAAACAACAGCTTTGATAAGGGGCTAATATCCAAAATATATAATACCCCAAACAAGCAAACAATCTAATTTAAAAATGGAGAGAAGACCTGAACAGACAGTTCTCCCAACTTGTTAATAATAACATTTTTCTCCAAATGGCCAACCGATATACAAAAAGATCTTCATCTTCACTAGCTATTCAAAAAACGCAAATTATAACTACAATGAAATACCACCTTACACCTGTTACACTGGCTGTTATCAACAAGACAGGTTATAACAAGTATTGGAGAGGCTGTGGAGAAAAAGGAACCCTCATTCACTGATGGTAAGAATGCAAATTAGTACAACCATAATGGGAAAGAGTATGGTGGTTCCTCCATAAATTAAAATTAAAACTGCCATATGACCCAGCAATCCCTCTACTTGGTATCTACCACCAAAACTTAAAACGATTGGTATAGAAAGACACATGCACCTCCATATTCACCACAGCATAATTCACAGTACCCAAGACATGGAAACAACTAAAGTACCCTTCAATAGAGCATTGGATAAAAAATCTTGTTGTACATAAATACAGTGGAATACTACTCACCCATAAGAAATAATGTTATATTGTCATTTACAACAATGTGGATGGACCGTGGGAACATTATTCTGAGTGAAATAAGTAAATCAGAAAAAGCTAAGAACTGTATGATTTTACACATAGGTGGGATATAAAACTCAGACTCATGGACATAGATAAAAGTGAAGAGGTTACTAAAGGGAGAGGGACATAGGGGAGGGAAGCAAGGGGAAGAAAGTAAAAGGACATATATACAGTGATGAAAAATTATGTGACTTTGGGTGACGGGTATACAGCACAATCAACAGTTTAAATGCCTCAAAAAATGTTTACCTGAATCTACATACTCTTATTGATTAATGTCGCCCCGTTAAGTTTAATTTTCTAAATAAAATTTTTTAAAAAATGAATGTGAATACCTTTTAGATAAGCCATTATTTTGCCTATCACACTGACCTTTTATTTGCTCTCTGACTTAACATTTTCAAAAGTATGTTGATAACTCTGCAACTTTTAATGTATGACATCAGGAAAATAGCTTTGATTTCTCCCCCCAGGACTGGTATTTTACCATGGCAGTGGGATATTATAATACAGTTGATAATAATAATAACATTTTTCTTCCTTCAAGCTTGGCCAGGGCTGGTTATAGTTAATGGTGTTGAAGACAGCTCCCATTAACAAGGATGCGGTACAGCTGAGTACAGACTTAAGGAGGTATTGTTGATACTGAGATTATCCAGGGTTGCTGTTGCCACTACTTGGTTGTTTGGAAGATAGAACAGGAAGGCTTTAGTCCAGGGGTGAAGAGAAGTTGTATCTAGAAAGCATCCAGCTCAGGTGCTCTAGGGAATGGGTTACATCACATATGATATAGAACACAAGTAACCATTTTGAGGCTTCCAGACAATCCCCCTTTGTCTTAAAGGGTCACTGTGCACAATTGCATACTCATCTTAATGAATTCATTGCTCTTTTGAAGAAATATGGACTGCAAAAGGAAAGAATTGTTCATTCATTCAATGAAAACTTATTGAGTTCCCACAATTGTTAAGTATTTTTTACATTAAGACAAAAAAACTAATTAAATTTGTTTTTAAGGTCAGATTACCAGAGTTCAATCACTTACTAGTTATTTAAGTCTCTATGCTTGGTATTCCCATCTGTAACATAGGACAATAGTAATAACTTTCTGGGGATAGTAGGTAAAATGTTGGAACACGCATGAAATAAAGCAAGTACTCAAAAAAATGTCACCTTTCATGATTGTTGAAACGAAATTACGTGCCAAGTGCTGTGGACACAAACTAAGGAAGACAGTTTCTGTAATCAAGGAGCACATAGTGTGGCGGAAGAGACAGATGACGGCAGCAGAGCAGCTACGGAGTACCACGCAGAGGCAGAACCACAATAGCCTAGAAGCACATAGAATGGACACACAATTCAGCAGGAACTCGCCAAACAATGAGGGAAAAAGATTTCAGACTGGGAACAGCACATGCAAAAGGCAAGGAGGCATGAGAGAAAGCCACATTCAGGATGCTAAAAAGAGGGTGCAGTGAGTAAAGAACAAGGAGCTCATTGAAAATGGAGATTGAGGCTTGAAAGAACTTTATAAGAAGGAAAATACAATTTGACAGTGTCAGGACAATGGTTATCAATACCAAACATTCTCAGCTCAAGAACCATATAATAGGCTACAGGCCTACTTATAAGAAGAACCATTCTCACCTGGCCAGGTGGTGGCGCAGTGGATAGAGTGTCAGACTGGGATGCGGAGAACTCAGGCTCGAGACCCCAAGGTTGCCAGCTTGAGCGTGGGTTCATCTGGCTTGAGGAAAAAAAAAAAAAAAAAGCTTACCAGCTTGGACCCAAGGTCGCTGGCTCAAGCAAGGGGTTACTCGGTCTGCTGAAGGCTTATAGTCAAGGCACATATGAGAAAGCAATCAATGAACAACTAAGGTGTCACAATGAAAAACTGATGATTGATGCCTTTTATATCTCTCCATTCCTGTCTGTCTGTCCCTATATCCCTCTCTCTGACTCTTTCTTTGTCCCTGTGCAAAAAAAAAAAAAAAAAAAGAACCATTCTCAAATCTCAAATCCCTGTAGACTTGAATCTGAAGTAGAAAACTGCTTCCCTCCACCTCCACCCCCACTTTGGATACATGGAGCATGTGTCTGGGTGAGAGAAGGATGGCCGCAATACCCCACCTGATCAGCATTAGACACCTGGCTTTCTGCAGGGAGGAACACGGGACGTTCAGAGCCCTCCCAGAACACTCACCGCCTGACTTATAAGACTGTTGTTACTGATTATCCCCTATTCCAAGATAAAGGACCGACCTTTAGGGTACACCAGTGGAGACAATATGTGAAAGAGAGGACAATATTAACAAGAAGTTTTCTGTCTGAGCTCCCATTTCTAGAAACGATCATTAAATTGAAGTGGACGTAGATTTATGGGGGAGGGGAGGGAATGACATGTTACCTTGAGCTAGAATGGATGAATGATTTTATAAACATATATCTGGCATTGAGAAAATGGATTGCAAAGGCTCTAGCAGCACCGTAGACCATGAGGACTAGAGCCATCCTGGAAATAGGTGACCCATGGACCTGAAATAAGCCTGGGTTTCAGAATTCAGAACATGGTCAAGCTGTGACAGCAATGGTTACTCTCCTGACTCCGGGCTTCATTTTCTTATGTTCAAGACAAGGTTATTTTATCATCTATGATACACTAGCTGAAACTAACCCTGAAAAATACAATTCTCAAAATCTAAAGTGTCCAGCCAAGGAACAAGGCACAGGCCTTCATTTCTAGAAAAATTCTTTTGGACATATACATACATTTATTAACAAAATCCTTGAGTAATAATTTAATTTGCTTTAAGTTCTGAACGCGTTTTTCTAAATGGATTTTGAATGTTATTATTGTATTTAGGGAATGTTGTAGTAAATGCTTTAAGCTAAGAAATCAAGAAACCTGGCCTTTAATTCAGCTCAGCCTCTCAGTAGCTGTGTGACCTTGAGCAGTCCTGTTTTTTCTATAATTAAGTTAAGTACACTAAGTGATCTGTTTTTGAGATGAATAATTGTGATTATGTCATTTTATCATCACAAGATACTTGGAAAAAGCAGGCTGTGTACCACAGTAAAAGATAGAACAAACAGAAATGAACGTTTTAAAACAATGTTCCTGAGCCTGCCCAGTCCAGTGGTGGTGCTGTAGATAGAACATCAACATGGGACACTAAAGTCCCCGGTTCAAAACCCCAAGGTCACTGGCTTGAGCACAGGCTCACCAGCTTGAATTTGAAATCATAGACATGGTCCCATGGTCGCTGGCTTGAGTCCAAAGGTTGGCTTGAATCAAAGGTCGCTCACTTGAGTAAGAGGTCACTGGCTCAACTGGCGCCCCCTCTCCCTTCCTCTAATCATGGCAGGTATGAGAAGCAATCAATGAACAACGAAAGTGACACAACCATGAGCTGATTCCTCTCATCTCTCTCTCTTCCTGTCTAGATGATAGATAGATGATGATGATGATGATGATGATAGATATAGATGATAGATAGATGATAGATGGTAAATAAATGATAGATAGAAAGATAGATAGATAGATGACAGATAGATAGAAAGGTAGATAGATAGATGACAGATAGATAGATGATAGATAGATAGATAGATAGATAGATAGATAGATAGATAGATAGATAGATAGATAAGTGTTCTTGAAACGATGCCATTTTATCTGTGATTTACACAATCTGAATATGTACTTGTAATTACAGTGGTCAAATAGGTTCATAGAGTCCAGGAAATTATCAAAATGGCAAAAAGAAAAGAACTTAAGTGCACCTGAAACAACTCTAATGTGAACTGTGTACATTGTATTATAGAGTAGTTTATTCCTAATTACAAGCAACAGTTATAGTGAGTACACAGCAGATTCTCAAGTGCACTTACAAACTCCCTCTTTGAGGAAGCAGAAGGAGCTCCTCACCAGTGTGGGGAGGGTATGATTTCTGCTCTGATTTACTAGATTCCTCTTTCAGGCTCTATTTAGCTGCTCCCTCAGCTTTGCTTTGTTCTCATCCCATGTGGCCTGCCTGCACTAATCAGGTCTTTTCCTCACTGCCTTGATTGATTACTATTTGCAAAAGTCTTTAGTGCACATCTGCAAATTCTTAACCTTCATGTTAAATACCAAGTGCCTATCAAGTAATTGTTTCTTTGAGCTGCAAATTCTTAACCTTCATGTTAAATACCAAGTGCCTATCAAGTAATTGTTTCCTTGAGTGCAATCTACATCATTTTAGACACTACTTTTCTTTAACCACTAGTAGTCTCTCTTTGTATGTCTCTACCTCTCTCTCTTTCACCCCCAATAGTCTTTACCTCTGCATCTGTGACAACTAATACAATCAGTGGTCTTTGCCACAATCAGTGTTCTCTATTGATTTTCAGTGATGGAAAGATTTGTAAAATCTATTTGTTTGGGTGTGAGCAGTTACTGATAGTAGCAAAATTCACACTGAATTCCCTTCACTTCCTGCCACTATAACAGTATAACCACAAGAGCATTCCCCTAGGAGCAATTACTAATTTACACTTTAAGTATTACTAATTAGATGCTTTGTGATAACTGGACCCTATCAGTACTGGGAAACCAAACCAAGAATCATTTATTTGTATCTTAAGTTAAAACGTCACCCCTAATTGTTTTTCCTAGCTGAATAGCCAAATGAGACCTGTTCTTTTCTTAAGAGCAGAAGTCTCATTGTGGCAGAAGAAAGGAGAAAAGTCAAGGAAGCCACTTGTGTCCCACACCTGCTGCTTTTTTTCTCTGATTTCTCTAAGTCAGTGGTTTTTAACCTTTTTTGAGTTACCGAACCCAGCAGTTTCATATGCGCATTCACCAAACCCTTCTTTAGTGATAAATAAAATATGATCTTTTTTTCCAAATTCAAGACATAGGTATATGTATTTTTACTGGTGCACAAAATGAGCCGTGCATGAACATCACCTTGCTCAAAGAACAAAACCAACAAAGTGCATGAACTCACAACAAATTACGGTATTACTTTATTCTGGCCTCAATGGCAGAGGCTTCTCCGAACCCCTGAGACCGACTCATCGAACCCCTAGGGTTCAATAGAACCCAGGTTAAGAACCACTGCTCTAAGTAGATAAATTTCTCCCTAGCCTTATAATATTAAGGAGTAAAAATTGATAAGATTGCAAGCATATTCCACACTGTGGAACTAAAATTGAATCATGATGACCAAAGTTTTTTCCTCTGAATCAGACTTATAATTCATTCTAAGATTCATTTCACAATAAGAAAAAGATTAATCATCTCATTCTTTTTAAAAAAAGGTGACTGATGTAATCATTTAAAATGTGTTCCACATATACACATGATGGATAAAACAGATGTTGAATATGATATTTCAGGATAAATAAATGTAAAAAATATTCTTCTATCATATTTGATGGCTATGAGAATTTCTGAAGTACAGAATATACTGTACTATTCTTAATCCAAAATGTATGCTGAATTATCAGCATTGTCCAAATGAACTATAGTTATTTATATTAGATGAATTGCCATAATGCATTGTTTCGATTGGAAACATTCTAGAACTCAGGTTTCTTTTAATTTCTAAAAAGATAGAAATATGAACATAAATAGGAGTAAAATAAAATTAAACTGGGTAATTATGATACATATATATATCTATAAAACATAATTTATGCATATATATATGTATGTATGTATGTATGTATGTATATCTCTTAGTCTCTTTATCTAACATGCTAAACTTGACATTTGTCAGAAGAGAGTTTTACCGAAAAGATAGAAAATTCAAGCAGTAAAATTTTTCTATCATTTGTACTACTGAATTCTCCTGTTAGGTAGCCTATAATTACCATGCAATGTGCAGTACAAACATATCGACTGCATATAAAAGACTGTGCTGATGTTGCACAAAACCTCGCATGTAGGGTCTTCAGTTGCCTGAACGTTTAAAACATTTATTGCTTTAAACTACATGAAAACAAAATAAAATTTTATATATTTAAATTCCATTAGTTACAAAGTTAATAAAGTATAGAACTATACCTGGATTTCTATTGTTCAAATAATATTCCTCAAATGAATATAATTCTGGAATTATATTTAATATTTTTATCATTCTAGTGGCAATATAGATTCCTAAAAATGCTTCAATGTCATCATTATGAACATTGATTATCATTTTGTAGTACTCTAGAAAATGTTGTGATGCCATTAACATTTATGTTCAAAGTGTTAACTTATATTTCTGGTAAGTAAAAATTTATAATTACCTCTCAGAAAAAGTAACCATTTATTCTGGTTAAGCATTAAAACATAACTTTTTGTTCCACTTTCACCTAGTGTGTAGAAGCCTGAAAAGAGTGTCACTCATTGCCTAATAATGAAAGAAAGCCAAGTAAACTACAAAATCATTTTTCCTGAACCCATCAGAGAACTGGAATTAAAGGACTCTAAGGCAACCTCAGTCTCAGGAGGGGAAGGCCTCGGCAAGGAGAGGTAGAAACAAGTATGGTCTCACCTGTGATCTCCATTCAATTGGGTACAAAGAAATCAGGCAGCTTCCAGGTAGAAGATTATCTCTGGAGAGGTAATGCACAGCATTCTGATTACAGTTAGCAATATCATATTATAGACTTGAAAGTTGCTAAGAGGGTAGACCTTAAATGTTATCACCACAAATAAAATAAAATTATGTGACATGTGGGAGGTGTTAGCTAATGCTACAGTGGTAACCATATTACAATTTATAAGTATATCACATTAAGACCTTACACTTTCACAATATTTTATGTTAAGTATATCTCAATAAGGCTGGGGAAAATTTTTAAACCTAAAATGAACAACAGCAGCCTAACCAGGAGGTGGCGCAGTGGATAGAGTGCTGGATTGGGATGCAGAAGACCCAGGTTCGAGACCCCGAGCTCGCCACCTTGAGCGCAGGCCTATCTGGCTTGAGCAAAAGCTCACCAGCTTGGATCCAAGGTCGCTGGCTCCAGCAAGGGGTTGCTCGGTCTGCTGAAGGCCCGCGGTCAAGGCACATGTGAGAAAACAATCAATGAACAACTAAGGCGTCGTAGGGCAATGAAAAACTAATGATTGATGCTTCTCACCTCTCTCTGTTTCTGTCTGTCCCTATCTATCCCTCTCTCTGACTCTCTCTCTCTGTCCCTGGGGAAAAAAAAAAAAAAAAAAAGGATTCTTAAAATGAACAACAGCAAAACAAATAAAAAATAAAAAAAATCAGCCAGTGAGAGCTGTTATGATAACAGAAGGAACCACAAACACAAGGGAGTTCACACTCACTTGGAGGTGTTTTGCATTTTTGTTTTTTAAGAGACATTCAATGGGGTATTCACAAAAGTACTGGAAGCAGGCAAGAGTCTGGAGAAAGTCTCCCTCTCTGAGATAGGCATAGAGAAGAGAATCAGCCAGCACTGATGGAAGGCATGGAGTACTACTTCTCTGCTTGGACCTTTCTCGCAAAATGCATAAGTTCCTGGGGTGGGGCAGTTAACACTATCACTTCCAACAGAACAGACCCATTATTTACTGAAGAAAACAACAGCAAAAAAGAAAGAAAGAAAGAAAACAACAGCAACTACAAAATCAGTTTCTCTACATTAACACCTATAATAAAATTAATAGAATGCACACACACACATATAAAATATCCCTGAATACGTGAAATTAAAACAACAAATTTCTTAATAACCCATGGGTTAAAAAAATGATTACAAAGAAAATAAAAGAGTACTTGGTATTGAATAAAAATGGAAACTCAACATATAAAAATTTGTAAGATGTTAAAATAGTGCAGTTAAAAAAGATGAATAGTCACAAATCAGTATGTAAGCTTTCAACTTAAAAAAATTTAAATAATAAATTAAACATATAGCAAACATAAAGAGCAAAATAAAAAATATTTAAAGAATAAATTAAACAAATAGCAAGCATAAGAAATAAAATAATAAGGATAAGAGTAAATATCAATGAAATTAAAAACAAGAAACTATAGAAAAAAATCAATGAAACCAAAACTATTTTCTTGAAAAATATCAGTAGAATTTACAAACTTCTCCCCAGAATAACCATGTTAAAAGAGGGAAGGCAAATTAACAAATACCATGAATGAAAGAGGACTCATCACTACAGACCCTATAAACATTTAAAGGATATTAAAAATATTCTTTAAAAATACTCTATGCCATAAACTCAACAACTTACATGAAATAAACAAATATTTTGAAAGATACAAACTGCCAAAGTTTACTCCAAAAGAACTCCATAGCTTGATAGAAAAAAAATGTTACAAGAAAAGAACTACAGATGGCTCTCTCTCATAAATACAGACATGAAGATACTTAACAAAATACTAGCAAATCAAATCCAGTAATATTTTTAAAACAAACAGACTTCATGATCAAGTGCAGCTTATCTAGTGATTACAAGAATGATTCAACATTCAGCCACTATATCAGCAGACTAAAGAAGAAAAACCATATGGCCATCAAAATTGTTACAGAAAAGATATTTGACAAAATCCAATATACTTTTATGATTAAAATAAAAGCAGCTCAGCAAACTAGTAACAGAATGAAACTTCCTTAACATGATAAAGAGCATCTACAAAAATATCTATTATATCTCATACTTAATGGTGAAAGACAATGCTCTCATTCTAAAATCAGAACAAGGTAAGGTATCTGTTCTTAGTAATTATTTTCAACATCACACAAGAGGCACTAAAAAATGTAAATAAGGAAAGAAAACTAAAAAGTCCAATAAACAGGAAGGGAAAGATGAAAGCCATGTTTATTTATAGGCTACATAGTTATTGTCTTAGTCCATTCTGGCTGCAATAACAAATTACCACAGACTGGATGGCTTAAAAATAACAGAAAATCTTTTTCACAGTTCTGGAGACTGGAATTCCAAGATCAGAGTGCCAGCACAGTCAGGTGAGGTTCCCCTTCCAAGTGGAGTCACAGACTTCTCACTGTATCCTCACAGGATGGAAGGAGCTAGAGATCTTTCTGGAGCTTCTTTAATAAGAGTAGTAATCCCATTACTGAGACTTCTCTCCTCATGACTTAAGCACTTCCCTAAACCCCACCTTCTAATACCATCAGGTTTGGAGGTTAGGATTTCAACACATAAATTTTGGGGGAACACAACCATTCAAACCATAAAAATCATCAACAAAAAATATCCCAAAGAATTTCCAAAAACTACTAAAAGTAATAAGTGAGTTAAGGAAATTTATATGATATTAAGGCCAGTATAAAAAAAATTACCTACTAGGAGAGAACAATTGGAAACTAAACGTTTAAAAAGATCTTATTTTAATGTAGCACCAATATATATATGAAGCTGAAAATTTCCCTAAATTGATGAAAGAAAAAGTCACACGAGTCCAAGAAGCACAGAGAGTCCCATTAAAGATGAACCTAAGGAGGCTTACACCAAGACACATTATAATTTAAATACTAAAGTTAAGACACAAAGAAAGAATACTAAAAGCTGCAAGAAAAAAGCAGTTAATTGCCTAAAGAAGAGCCCCCATAAGGATAACATCTGACTTCTCAACAGAAACACTCAGGCCAGAAGAGATTGGCAAGAAATAATCAAACTGATGCAAAACAAGAACCTACAATGAAGACTACATTATCCATCGAGGCTATCACTTAAAATTGAAGGAGAAATAAAAAACTTCACAAAAAAAAGGGGGGGGGCTCAAGGAATTCATTAAAACCAAACCAATACTGCAAGAAATGTTAAGGGGCCTGCTATAAAAAAGTGAAGGAAAAAAAGAAATGGAGAGAAAGAGGATTGTAGGTTTAAAGAATAAAGTGGCAATAAATAAGTACATATCAATAATAACCTTAAATGTAAATGAATTAAATGTTCCAATAAAAAAATATAAGAGAACTGCATGGATAAGAAACCAGGACCCTTATAGATGCTATATACAAGAGACCCACTTCAAAACAAAAGATACAAATAGATTGGACGTAAAGAGATGAAAAAAAGTATTTCATGCAAAAGGAAATAAAAAAGACCTGGGGTAGCAATACCTATATCTGACAAAATAGCCTTTAAAACAAAGGATATAGTAGGAAACAAAGAAGGTCAATACATAATGATAAAGGGAGCAATCCAACAAGAGGATATAACCATTATAAATATTTATGCTCCTAATATAGGAACACTAAATATATAAAGCAGATTTTGATGGACATAAAGGGCAAGATCAACAGCAATACTATAATAGTAGGGGATTTTAATACCCAACTAACATCAATGAGATTCTCAAGAAAGAAAATTAACAAAGAAACAGACCTTAAATGACACACTAGATCAACTGGATTTAATTGATATCTTCAGAAAATTTCACCCCAATGTTGCAGAATATACATTCTTTTTAAGTGCTCAAGGTACATTTTCTACGATAGACCACATGTTAGAACACAAAACAAGTCTCAATAAATTTAAGAAGATTAAAATGATATCAAGCATCTTCTTTAATCACAATAACATAAAAGTAGAAATCAACTACAACAGAAAATCTAAAAAACATTCAAACACTTGGAGGCTAAATAACATGTTATTAAATGATAAATAGGTTAACAATGAGATCAAGAAAGAAATCAAACATTTCCTTGAAACAAATGGAAATGAATATACAACAACCCAAAATCTATGGGACACAGCAAAAGCAGTCTTGAGAGGAAAGTTCATAGCAAGCCTTGAGAAACAAGAAAAAACTCAGCTAAACAATCTAGCCCTGCACCTACAAGAACTAAAAAGAGAACAACAAATAAAACTCAGAGGAAGCAGAAGGAAGGAAATAATAAAGATCAGAGCAGAAATTAATGACATAAAGGCTAAAATAAAACAATAAAAAGATCAATAAAACCAAGAGTTGGTTCTCTGAAAAGGTAAACAAGATTGACAAAGCTTTAACCAGACTTACCAAGAAAAAAAGAGAAAGAACCCAAGCAAATAAAATTAGAAATGAAAATGGAGAAGTTACAACTGACACCACAGAAATACAAAGGTTTATAAGAAAAATTATGAAGATCTACTATACACGCCAAAATGTTGGACAACTTAGGCAAAATAGATAAATTCCTAGAAACATACAATCTTCCAAAATTCAATTTGAAGAATTAAAAAACCAAAACAGACTGATTACAACAAATGAAATTGAAAGAGTTGACAAAAACTTCCAGCAAACAAAAGTCTTGGACCAGATGGATTCATGGGCAAATTTTACCAAACATTCAAAGAACTAACAAATATCCTTCTCAAGCTATTCCAAAATATTCAAGAGGAGGGAAGACTTCCAAGCTCATTTTATGAGGCAAGCATTATCCTCATTCCAAAACTAAGTAAAGACACTACAGAGAAAGAAAACTATAGAACAATATCCTGGATGAACATAAATTCTAAAATTCTCAACAAAATATTAGCAAACTGAATCTAGCAATACATTAAAAAGATCATACATCATGATCAAGTGGGATTTATTCTGGGGAGGCAAGGCTGGTACAATATTCACAAATCAATCAATGTGATTCATCACATAAAAGGAAGGAAATAAAATCACATGATTATATCAATAGATGCAGAAAAAGCATTTGATAACATCTAGTACCCATTTATAATCAAACTCTCAGCAAATTGAAAATACAGGAAATATACCTCAACATAATAAAGGCCATCTGTGGCAAACTGACAGTCAACATCATACTCAAAAGTCAAAAATGAAAAGCAATCTCCTTAAGATCAGGAATAAGACTGGAGTGCCCCCTTTCACCACTCTTATTCAACATAGTTCTGAAGGTCTTAGCCACAGCAATCAGAAAATAAATAAAAGGCATCCAAATTGGAAAAGAAATAGAACTGTCATTATTTGTGCTAACAAGATACTGGACATGAAAATCCTAATGTTACAGTAAAAAATCTACTAGACCTGATAAATGAATTTGTAAGGTGGCAGGATATAAAATTAACATTCAGAAATCAGTGGCATCTTAATAAACCAACAATAAACTGTCAGAAAGAAAAATTAGGGAAACAATCCACTTCACTATAGCAACATAAATAAATAAATAAATAAAGTACCTAGGAATAAATTTAATGAAGGAGGTAAGAGACTTGTACTTGGAAAATTACAAGACATTAAAAAAAATAAATCAAGGACCATACAACCAAGTAGAAGTATATATAGTGTTTATGGATTGGAAGAATTAACATCATTAAAATGTCCATATTACCCAAAGCAATCTATAATTCAATGCAATTTCTATTAAAATACCAATGGCATACTTCAAAGATCTAGAACAAATATCCCAAAAATTTGCATGGAACCAAAAAACAACCCAAATAGCCTCAGCAATCTTGAAAATTAAGAACAAAGTAGAAGGTATCACACTTCCTGATACCAAGTTATACTACAAGGTAACTATAATCAAAGCAGCTTGGTACTGGCATAAGAACTGGCACACAGATCAATGGGACAAAACAGAAAACCCAAGACAATGAAACCAGACCATCAACTTATACTATTTACAAAAACAAACTCAAAATGCATAAAAGACTTAAATGTAAATCACAAAGCCATAAAAATTTTGGAAGAAAACATAGGCAGTAAACTCTGAAATCTCTCATAGCAATAATTTTGTGGATATATTTCCCTGGGCAAATGAAATAAAAAACAAAATAAACAAATGGGACTATATCAAACTAAAAAGCTTTTGCACAGCAAAAGACACCATTAACAAAATAAAAAGACAACACTCACAATGGGAAAAATGTATTAGCTGATACATCTGATAAGGGGTTGGTAACCAAAATTTATAAAGAACTTATAAAACTCAACAACAGGAAGGTAAATAATCCAATTTAAAAGTGGGCAAAGAAATTGAATAGACACTTCTTCAAAGAGGACATAAAGATGGCTAATAGGCAGATGAAAAAAAATGTTCATTCAATGTCACTAATCATTAGAGAAATGCAAACTAACACCACAATGAGATAGCACCTCACACCTGTCAGAATGGCACTCATTAACAAATCAACACACAACAAGTGCTGATGAGGGTGTGGAGAAAAGGGAACCCTCCTGCACTGCTGGTGGGAATGCAGACTTGTGCAGCCACTCTGGAAAGCTGTATGGCATTTTTTCAAAAAATTTAAAATGGAACTGCCTTTTGTTCCATATATCTCACTTTTAGGAATATATCCTAAGAATACCAAAACACTAATTCAAAAAAAGATATGCACCCTGATGTTTATTGCAATATTGTTTACAATAGCCAACACCTGAAATTAGCCCAAGTGTCCATCAGTGGACGAGTGGATAAAAAGTGTGGTACCGCATATTCCCATGTATAAGATGCACATTTTTTTAAAAAAAAATTTGGGTTCTAAAAACTGGGTGCATCTTATACAATGGTTGTAGTTTTTTTACTTGCATTTCCTGCTTTTTCACTCTTGTTTTTGTGCTTATTGTTGAAGACAGTGATTCATCATCAGACACAGATGAGGACAAGCTTATGAATGGGAGTTTTGACAGTGATAAGTATTTGTATGAATTTTATGATGAATAATTCTTGAGTTCAATAACTTTATGTAATACATTTTTTCACATTTCAGGCCCCCAAATTAAGGTGTATTCTATACATGGGAGCATCTTATATATGGAGAATATGGTACATATACACAATGGAATACTACGTGGCCATGAAAAAGAAGAAAATCTTACCTTTTGCGATGGCATAGATGGACCTGGAGATTATTATGCTAAGTGATATAATCCAGGCAGAGAAAGATAAATATCATATGATCTCACTGATATGTGGAATCTAATGAACACCGTGAACTGAGGAACAAGATGGAGGCAGAGGTGGGGTCACAGAGAGCAGAGAGACAGCTGTGAAAGGGAAGGGATCAGAGAAGGTGAAAGGATTAGTGAAATTGTATATACATAACACATAGATACAGATAACAGGACAGCAAATCCCAAAGGGAAGGAGGACAGGGAGTCAGGGGGAGGGAGGGCAAAGGAAGTGTAATGGGGGTCATGTTGTTGGAGGTGCGGGTTTTATATTGAGTAGCACTCTTGAATCCATGTTAACACAATAAATTAAAAAACAAAAAAATTTTAAGTTCAATATTTGTATGCTAAATCCTGGAAATATCATGCTCCCAGTTATATATGGACTTTACAAAGTAAAATAAACTGAGGAGCAAAATAGAAACAAAGACAGGGTTACAGGAAACAGCTGGACAGCTGTCAGAGGAAAGGGGAAAGATGAGATGTCATCAAAGAAGGTGAAGGGATTAGTCAAAACACATATACACATAACACATACATACAGACAAGAGGGTAGCAATAGCCAGATAGAAAGGGGGTGTGGAGGTGGATGGACGTAGGAGAATGGAGGCAAAAGGAGGGAAATGAGAGTGGAAAGAGACTTTTCATGGGGTCTGGGGGGGCATGATGCAGTGTGTAGATAGTGTTATATTTAGAGGGACACTTGAAACTATGTCAACACAATAAATTTTAAAATAAATTTGAAAAAATGTTAGACAGTGTAGACAAACTGTTAGTAAAAGATAGCTAACTATTGTGTAAAATAAAATAAAAATAATAAAAATAAAAGCTGCTGACACTGATAAAATTAAAGAAGACAAAGGTTCACAGTTTGGATGATTTAAAATTTTCCCTAAACTGATGCAGACTCAAAGCAACTCCAATCAAATCCCAGCAGGACATTTTTATACAAATTGACTTGCTGTTTTAAATATACATATAGAAAGGCAAATACATATAAAAAGACATATATACATATATATATAGTCAATTAATTTTTGACATAGGTACAAAAGCAATTCAATAAAGACAGTCTTTTCAACAAGTAATACTTGAATAGTTGAATACTTATATGCAAAAATAATCTAACTCACACTTTACACCTTCTAAAAAAATTAACTCGAACCAGGTCATAGACTTAAATGTAAAACCTAAAGTAGGTGAAAAATTCTGTGACATCAAAGATTTTTTAAACACCAAAGACACAGTCAATAAGGAAAAGTTATAATATAGATTACATCCAAATAAAAAATATCTTCTCTGCAAAAGACAGTGTTAAAAGATAAAAACTGTAGGAGCAGAAAACATTAATGTGCTATGTATGAATCCTGTACTGTACCCTGGTTCCATCTACCTTGAAATTGCACGCAATAGTTCGGAACCCATATTACAAAATCATCAAAATAGCATAAAAAGAGTACAACACAAGTTTTTAAAATCAGTATTCTATAAATATGGCCATGTTACTTATGATGTACCTTACAATTATGTTATGGAAGTACTTAACCTAACAATATTACTGCATAGGAGGTGGGTCATTGATTTAAATTTTATATACAAACTTTGTAATAATCTTATTGAATGTCCTGCTCTCCTTGAGACCTTGTGTTTCAATGTTCCTAAAGTCATAACAAGAGAAAGCAAGTTGTTTAATCTGAGTTTCTATAAAGGAAGCTATGCTTATTTTAGTGCCATAAAAAGAATGATAAGGGAATTTAACAAACTGCCTTTTGATATCAATGTAAGTAATTTATCATTATGCAGCTTCTATAATACTTATTACTTTGCTATTGTCTGTGTAATGTCTTAATAATTCACACTCTTTTATTACCTATATTTAAGTCTAATTGCTATTGTAATTCTATGTATGTGTTGCCATGTAACTTCCATTGTTGGTACTTCATGTTTTTTTTATTTTTTCTTTTATTTCCATGCTATGTGATTATATATTCTTTTGTTCCATTATATATTTGTCCTTTATTCTTTAAATACCTTATTTATGAATACTGATACTAATGGAGTTTATACATATTGATTGAATTATATTTTTTGTATTTGAATAAAACCAGCTTATTTTGTGATATTCTTGTCTTGTCCCAGCTACTAGCCTATCTTCTAAATTTTTTCCTTTGTCTTTCAATTCTAATTATTGCCTACTCCTTTATTCTATAATTTCCTCTGGTGATTGTAGTAATATGTTATAAAGCTTTGCATTCTTTATTATATGACTTTGCTTGGTTATTGATGCATACACTTTTCAATAAGTTTTTTTTTAATTTATTTTTTATTAACTTTAATGGGGTGACACCAATAAATCAGGGTACATATGTACAATGAAAACATCTCCAGATTATCTTATCATTCAATTGTGCTGCATACCCATTATCGAAAGTCAAATTGTCCTCTGTCACCTTCTATCTGGTTTTCCCTGTACCCCTCCCCTTCTCCCTATTCCACCCTCCCTTCCATTCCCCCATCCCGTGACCACCACACTCTTGTCCATGTCTCATAGTCTCACTTTAATGTCCCACCTATGTATGAAATCATGCTGTTCTCAGTTTTTCTTTTTTTCTGATTTACTTATTTCACTCCGTATAATGTTATCAAGGTAAATCCATTATGTTGTAAATGATCCGATGTCATCATTTGTTATGGCTGAATATTGTTCCATAGTATATATATACCAAAGCTTTTTAATCCACTCGTCTTCTGACGGACACTTGGGCTGGTTCCAGATCTTCGCTATTGTGAACAATGCTGTCACAAACATGGGGGCGCATTTCTTCTTTTCGAACAGTGTTATGGTGTTCTTAGGGTATATTCCTAAAAGTGGGATAACAGGGTCAAAAGGCAGTTCGACTTTTAATTTTTTGAGGAATCTCCAAACTGTTTTCCACAATGACTACACCAGTCTGCATTCCCACCAGCAGTGCAGAACGGTTCCCTTTTCTCCACATCCTCGCCAGCACTTGTTCTATGTTGTTTTGCTGATGAGTGCCATTCTGACTGGTGTGAGGAGATATCTCATTGTGGTTTTAATTTGCATTTCTCTAATAATTAGTGATGTTGAGCATTTTTTCATATGTCTTTTGGCCATCTGTATGTCTTCTTTGGAGAAATTTCTATTCATTTCTTTTGCCCATTTTTTGATTGGATTGTTTGTCTTCCTGGTGTTGAGTTTTATAAGTTCTTTATAAATTTTGGTTATTAACCCCTTATCAGACGTGCTGTCGAATATGTTCTCCCATTGTGTAGTTTGTCTTTTTATTCTGTTCTTATTGTCTTTAGCTGTGCAAAATCTTTTTAGTTTGATGTAGTCCCATTTGTTTATCTTGCCTTTTATTTCATTTGCCCGTGGAGATAATTCGGCAAATAAATTGCTGCTACAGATGTCGGAGAGCTTGCTGCCTATGTTTTCTTCTAAGATGCTTATAGTTTCACGGCTTATGTTTAAGACCTTTATCCATTTTGAATTTGTTTTGGTGCATGGTGTAAGTTGATGGTCTAGTTTCATTTTTTTGCAGGTAGATGTCCAATTTTCCCAGCACCATTTGTTAAAGAGGCTGTCTCTACTCCATTGTATGTTCTTTCCTCCTTTGTCAAATATCAGTTGTCCATAAAGCTGTGGGTTTATTTCTGGGTTTTCTGTTCTGTTCCATTGATCACTGTGCCTGTTCTTATGCCAGTACCAGGCAGTCTTGAGTATAATGGCCTTGTAGTAAACCTTCATATCCGGAAGAGTGATGCCTCCTGCTTTATTTTTTCTTTTTAAGATTGCTGAGGCTATTCGTGTTCTTTTTTGGTTCCATATAAATTTTTGAAATATGTTTTCTATATCTTTGAAGTATGTCATTGGTATTTTAATTGGTATTGCATTGAATTTATAAATTGCTTTGGGTAATATAGACATTTTAATGATGTTTATTCTTCCTAGCCATGAGCACGGTATATGCTTCCACTTCTTTGTATCTTCCTTGATTTCTTTTATCAATGTTTTATAATTTTCTGAGTACAAGTCCTTAACCTCCTTGGTTAAATTTACTACTAGGTACTTTATTTTTTTGGCTGCAATAGTGAAGGGGATTGATTCCTTAATTTCTTTTGCTGACAGTTCATTGTTTGTATATAGAAATGCCTCTGATTTCTGGGTATTAATTTTATATCCTGCTACCTTGCTGAATTCATTTATAAGGTCCAGTAGTTTTTTAACTGAGACTTTAGGGTTTTCTATGTACAATATCATATCATCTGCAAATAGTGACAGTTTTACTTCTTCTTTTCCAATTTGGATGCCTTTTATTTCTTCTTTTTGTCTGATTGCTGTAGCTAGGACTTCCAGAACTATGTTGAATAAAAGTGGTGAAAGTGGGCAACCCTGCCTGGTTCCTGATCTTAAGAGGATTGCTTTTAATTTTTGTCCATTTAGTATGATGTTTGCTGTGGGTTTGTCGTAGATGGCCTTTATCATGTTAAGGAATGTTCCTTGTATTCCCACTTTACTGAGAGTTTTAAGCATGAATGGGTGCTGGATTTTATCAAATGCCTTTTCTGCATCTATTGAAATTATCATGTGATTTTTGTCCTTCCTTTTGTTTATGTGATGAATCACATTGATTGACTTGCGAATATTGAACCAGCCTTGCCTCTCCAGAATAAATCCCACTTGATCATGGTGTATGATTTTTTTCATATATTGCTGGATCCGGCTGGCTAATATTTTGTTGAGAATTTTAGCGTCTAAATTCATCAGGGATATAGGCCTATAATTTTCTTTCTTTGTGTTGTCTTTGCCCGGTTTGGGGATCAGAATTATGCTCGCCTCATAAAAGGAGTTTGGAAGTCATCCGTCCTCTTGAATTTTTTGAAATAGCTTGAGGAGGATAGGAGTTAGTTCTTCTTTGAATTTTTGATAGAATTCACTTGTGAAGCCATCAGGCCCAGGACTTTTCTTTGTTGGGAGTTTTTTGATAACTGTTTCAATCTCCTCTGTTGTAATTGGTCTGTTTAGGTGCTCTGATTCTTCCAGATTGATTTTTGGAAGTTTATATGATTCAAGAAATTTGTCCATTTCATCTAAATTGTCTAATTTTTTGGCATAGAGTTCTTCGTAGTATTTTCTTACAATGCTTTGTATCTCTGTTGTATCAGTTGTAATTTCTCCACTGTCCTTTCTAATTTTATCTATTTGAGACCTCTCTCTTTTTTTCTTGGTGAGTCTAGTTAAGGGTTCATCAATCTTGTTTACCTTTTCAAAGAACCAGCTTCTGGTTTCATTGATCCTCTGTATTGTTTCCTTAGCCTCTATGTCATTTATTTCTGCTCTGATCTTTATTATTTCCTTCCTTCTACTTGTCCTGGGTTTTATTTGTTGTTGTTTTTCTAGTTCTTTTAGATGCAGGGTCAGGTTGCTTATTTGAGCTTTTTCTAGCTTCTTATGATATGCCTGTAGTGCAATAAACTTCCCTCTCAGAACTGCTTTTGCTGTGTCCCATAGATTTTGAGTTGACGTATGCTCATTATCATTTGTTTCTAGAAACTTTTTTATTTCTTCTTTGATCTCAATGTTAATCCATTCATTATTTAATAACATGCTATTTAGTTTCCAAGTGTTTGAGTATTTTTCAGTTTTTCTTTTGTGGTTAATTTCTAGTTTCATGGCATTGTGATCAGAGAAAATGCTTGATATAATTTCAATCTTCTTAAATTTGTTGAGGCCTTTTTTGTGTCCTAACATGTGGTCTATCCTAGAAAACGTACCATGAGCGCTTGAGAAGAATGTATATTCTACTGCTTTAGGGTGAAAAGTTCTGAATATATCTATTAAATCAACTTGATCTAGTGTATCCTTTAAGTCTGCTGTTTCTTTATTGATTTTCTTTCTTGTGGATCTATCCAGTGTTGTTAGTGGGGTATTGAAATCCCCTACTATGATAGTATTACTTTTAATCTCGCCCTTAATGTCCATCAAAGTCTGCTTTATGAATGTCGGGGCTCCTATATTTGGTGCGTAGATATTTATAATAGTTATATCTTCCTGTTGAATTGTTCCCTTTATCATTATGTAGTGTCCTTCTTTATCTCTTACTACAGTCTTTGTTTTAAAGTCCATTTTGTCAGATATAAGTACTGCTACCCCGGCTTTTTCTTCATTTCCATTTGCATGAAATATTTTTTTCCACCCTTTTACCTTCAGTTTATGTGCATCTTTTGTTTTAAGGTGTGTCTCTTGTAGACAGCATATGTATGGGTCCTGTTTCTTTATCCACGCTGCTACCCTATGTCTTTTGATTGGATCATTTAATCCATTTACATTTAAGGTTATTATTGATATGTAGTTGTTTATTGCCATTTTATTCTTTAAAGCTGTATTTTTTTTTTTTTTTTTTTTTTTGCTATATTCTTTTCTCCCTTTGAACTGTTCACACTAGGCCCCTTAGAATCTCTTGCAGGATTGGTTTGGTTTTAATGAATTCCTTGAGGTTTTCTTTGTCTGGAAAGCTCTTTATTTCTCCTTCAATTTTAAACATTAGCCTTGCTGGATAGAGTAGTCTTGGTTGTAGGTTCTTGTTCTGCATTGCTTTGATTATATCTTGCCATTCCCTTCTGGCCTCAAGTATTTCTGTTGAGAAGTCAGATGTCATCCTAATGGGGGCTCCTTTGTAGGTGAGAGTCTTTTTTTCTCTAGCAGCTTTTAAGATTTTTTCTTTATCTATTAGCTTTGGTATTTTAACTATGATGTGTCTTGGTGTAGATCTTTTTGGGTTTCTCTTTAATGGGGTTCTGTGTGCCTCTTGAACATGTAGAATGTTTCCCAGCCTTAATTTAGGGAAGTTTTCTGCTATGATTTGATTGAACAAAGTTTCCATTTCCTGTTCTCTCTCCTCTTCTTCAGGTACCCCTATGATGCGAATGTTGTTTCTCTTCAGGTTGTCACAGAGCTCCCTTAGAGTTTCCTCACATTTTTTGAATCTCTTTTCCTTTTTTTTCTCTGCTTCTGTAACTATGTTTATTGTGTCCTCTAACTCACTGATTCGATCCTCAGCGTGATTCATCCTGCTTTTAATTCCTTCCATTGTGGTCTTCAGTTCTGATACTGTATTTGTCATTTCTGTCTGGTCTTTTTTATTATTTCAATTTCATTTTTTATACTTGTTATCTCTTTATTTAGGTGCTCATAGTGACTATCCATTGTTGCTCTAATTTCTTTGAACATCCTAACTATCATTATTCTAAAGTCTGCTTCTGGTAGTTTGGTTATATCTGGTTCATTCAGGTCCTTCTCTGGGGTTTTCTCTTGGTTGATTTGGTTTGCATTCCTCTGCCTGCCCATTTTATCTGAGTGTAAGCAAGTTGTGGCCACTGGAGTCCAGTATGTGCTGCCTTTGTGTTTTCTAGGTGTGGTCTGTCTGCAGGCTTGCCACCCCCTCTGCTGCTGCCTAGGGCAGTTGGTTGTGGGTGTTGCCAGCGCCGGCCACTGCAGCTATTGCTGTGATTTCTGCCTTTCCTTTGCGGGAGGGACTGTCACTCAAGTCACTAGCGTTAGCACCCAGGGCAGAGGTGAGCACCTTTGCTCAGCTGCGGAACCGGCCTTTTTCCGGAAGGCTTACGCCCAGCCCCCTCAGTCAGAGGCTGCTCACCACCATTTTGTGGGTTGGGCGGGGCTTTTGACGTGCTCTCAGCTGTGAGCCTTTGCCCGTCCAGAATTTAGCCCCGCCCTCGAGGCCAGGGCCCTCCTGTGCAGGGACTGAAACCGAAAACCGGGGATTGTTGGGCCGGGTGTGTTTGCTGGCGTGAGCACAGCGGCTAGCTTCCGGTCGTTCCGGCTCCTACCCCGCCCCCACGCTCGGAGAAAGCTCGCGCACGTAGAGTGGTACTCTGCAGTTTCTCCAGCCAGGCGGGGAGAGCAGCGTGAGCTCAGCAGGGAACTTCGCTGGTCTCAGTGTCTCCCTCACCCCTGTCTTAGGAGCCCGCTCGCGCCCACAGATGGCACACCGCGGTTTCTCCTTCTGGGTGGGGTTGGCAGCGTGAGCTCGGGCCCCTCGCCCGTCCCTGGTCTTAGCCCGGTGCCCGCGGTCAGGGCCGGCTAGCGCAGGGTCGCAGGGCTGATGTCTGCCCATATTTTTCCCCACAAGTGGGGTCACAGGCGGCCCGCAGCTGCCGGACAGCTTTTGCGCGTCCTCTCCGCCCCTGCTAGGCTAGCCCGAGCCCACACTGTTACGCCCACACCGACAGGACCGCGTTTCGGCGTCCTGTCCCAACCATAGGCTTCAGCAACCTCAGGGGGCTAGAAGTGCCCTAAGTCTCCACACTGTAGGCTTGGGAGCTCCCTCCCTCTAAGCAGGTCTGCTCTAATTGCCGCGGGAGAGCTTGTTTGGCTAGTGTCCTGTCTCCCTTTGCTGGTATTGCTAGTTCCAGGGGAAATATTTGTTTTCGATTAGGGAAGTGACTTAGCCCATGGGTCGGGGTGGCTGTCCCTCAGAGTGTCTCCAAGCCTTCAGTCCACTCTTTGTTCCCGCTGCTCTGTTCCTCTCCTCTGTCCCAGTTCCCCGGAGCCCCGGGTGCGTGGTTGTGAGAGAGGCTTTCTGAGCTGTCCCTTTAAAAAGATTTTTGGGTCTGAGAAGACTCTCTCTTTTTCACAAATAGTATCCTCACTTGCTTCACAGCTCGATACTGTCCAAACACCTCTTCTAGGCTCTGGGACTGCAGCCTGGGGCTTGGTTCCTGGGACCCAGGTCCCTCCCTCTCTGCCAAACTCTCCTCCCGCCACGCGGGTCTCTCCGGGCTGCCGTTTGCTCCGGGGAGCTGGGCAGCCCTCTTTGCGTTTTCGCTATTCCTACCAGTCTCAATGTGGCTTCTGCAGTGTTCCTTGGTTGAAGAGTCCACTTAGTTTTGCTCAAAGTTGGTTTATCCAGATGATGGTTCTTAAAATTGAGTTATAATCCACTTTCGTTCTGGGAGTTGGAAGTTGGTACGTCTGCCTACTCCATCGCCATCTTCCCTTTTTCTCAATAAGTTTTTGTGCAATATTATGTAATCATTGATAAAGGGTATTAATGTCCATATATAACCATTATTATTATGTTAAAATAAAAAATTTTTAACTTTTTTTGCAGTACCCCTTAAAAGAATAAAAAGGCAACAGAGTTTGACATATTTTTTCAGTAAGAAACAAAAATTGGCCCGACCAGGCGGTGGCTCAGTGGATAGAGTGTCGAACTGGGATGCGGAAGACCCAGGTTCAAGACCCCAAGCTCGCCAGCTTGAGCGCGGACCCATCTGGCTGGAGCAAAAAAGCTCCTCAGCTTGGACCCAAGGTCGCTGGCTCCAGCAAAGGATTGCTCGGTCTGCTGAAGGGCCGGGGTCAAGGCGCATGTGAGAAAGCAATCAATGAACAACTAAGGTGTTGCAATGGCAATGAAAAACTAATGATTGATGCTTCTCGCCTCTATTCGTTCCTGTCTGTCTGTCCCTATCTATTCCTCTCTCTGACTCTCTCTCTGTCCCTGTAAAAAATAAATAAATAAATAAAATAAACAAAAATTGGAATCTGTTCTATCAGAATTTGCCTTGGATAGTACAAAACAGTCACAAGAACAACCATTCCAACTTGAAGAAACATATCACTTATTGAAATAGAAAATGATAACAACCTCAAAATTGATATAGTCTTCTTGAATGCTGGGCAGTGCAACAGTATAACAATTTTAAAGAATAATATGATGGGCTGATAATTTCTAAAAAAAATTATAGTATTTTGAAAAATATGACTTCATGAAAGAGAAAAGTGTTCATATGTCAAAAGACTGAAAATGTTTTCAGATTAAGGCATCAGGGAAAAATAAAGAGGTACAACAAGCTTCTCTAAGGAAAAAATGAAAATGTATTTTATCAAAAGCTTGTAAGATTTATAAAGGTAACTTTAAAAAATGTGAGCAGAATTCAACAACAAAAGTAATAAATACAATGAATGAAAAATATTTAAGTACTATTTGTAGAGTACTTAATACAGTTTACAGCCTGGCAAAAAGATGTAAACCATTTAGAGACATAGAAGATGAGAGAGAAGTGCAAACTAAAAATAGATTAGATATAGGAATAGGATTACATTCACATAAAACTGATGTGAAAGTAGTTTATTTCATTGCAAAGGAAATATTTCTTTAAAAATAAATATTTACTAATATTATTGAAGATATGTTTTATTATTGACAAAGCTTCAAGAATATCTTGCAAATCAGTTATTATAGTTTTCTAAAAGTTGAGGATTCAGTTACATCACCAAAAATTTTTATTGAACTAGTTGAATTGGGAAAACAATATGCAAAGACAGTATGTTCTTCAGTTACGGAAAGTTTAGATAATGTTGGGTTACTAAGAACTATCTAGAAAAACATTTAATAGAATTTTGCTTCAATAGTGCCAGCGTTATGCTGGGGAGAAAATCTGGAGTATGAATTTCTAAACTTAATAGTATGGCACTGTTTAAACCATCACCTCCATCTTGTTTAGATGATTTGATAAAGAAAATAAAACAAGTAAATAATTTTAAAATATTTATTGATAAGATATATACTATTTTTCATCAATCCAATAAGAACCAAATTGAACTTACTAAAATATCTAAATAACTTGGATTGAAATTATAAATATTGGTAGAGTTTTGGGACAAAACTGGGCTGCCTATAGTTTAACGTCAATTCTAGCTGTTGGTGCACTTATTCAGTGCTACATCACTATATTTATTCAAGTAAAAAGTACTTACGTATGAAAATATGTTTTATAACTGATTTTGCATTGGTGATTGATATTTTAAATAAAACTCTTCTTTTAAATGTACTGCAAGCAAGAAATATAGACAGAATTAAGGCTGAAAAACTCATGATGAGATCTATTAAAGCATTTCAAATGCTTGGAAAGGAAAAGGGTCCATACAAAAAATAACTTGATGAATTCAGAAACCTTCAAAAATATAAAATTTGTAGAAAATAATCGATTTGTTGGACTTCCTTGGTAAAGACTTATCAGAAAACATCATAATAAATTTGAAAAAAAGACTAATGGATTGTGAACATATAAAAGCAAGTTGTAGCCAATTTCAAGATAGGAATAAATTACAATTTCTCAGTTTTGGGGAACCAGATTACTGAAATATTGAAGAAATACTAGTTCCATGGAAGCAGCTGAAGAACAACTGCTTGTATTTAATGACATTTTTAATTGATAAGTTGATTTTAATGATTATCAAGATTCATGAAAAATGTTTTTAAAAATTCTCAGAACTAGCCTGACCTGTGGTGGTGGAGTAGATAAAGCGTCAACCTGGGAACACTGAGGTCGCCAGTTCAAAACCCTGCACTGGTCTGGTCAAGGCACATATGGGAGTTGATGCTTCCAGCTCCTCCCCCCTTTCTCTCTCTCTCTCTCTCTCGCTCTGTGTGTGTGTGTGTCTCCTTTCTAAAATGAATAAATAAAAAAAAGAGAGAAAAAAAATTCTCAGAACTATGCAACTCCTGAAAGTGTTCAGAGAGCTAAAAATATTGTCAGACCAATTGCTGTAAATTCAGCAGAAGGGGGAAGGGGCTTTTCAAAGATGAACATAATATGTTCAGAGAAGATAAGTCGCCTGTTTCTAATATATCAAACACAGTGACTATTAGTCTAATCTGCCTACCTCTAAAGGAATGGGATCCTACTCCTACAGTGAAAAGATGGGTAAGAATAAATCACACAGCTGATGATGCTCAGATAAAAGTGAAGAAAATTGCAAGTGAGGACGTCAATCAAGAAGCAATATGGAAATACCTTAAATAATAGTATTATTGTTTTCTGTCAGGTAATATTTAATATTTTTCATTAATATTTTAAAACTTATAACATAATCTAGTTTTGTGTACCTCTTTTATTGTTCTTATTTAAGTATTCAATGTATGAAATAAAAAACTACCTTTTGTTACATTATTTTTTTATACTTAAAACGATCATTAGGGCGAAGAACTGATTGTTAAATTATTTGAATCCCACCACTGATCACAGGGATATTTCCAACCACTCCAGCCAGTCCAACCTTGATCAGCCCTCACTTTCTAGGTTGCCCACAACCAACACCAGCTTTACTTTCCAACTTTGACCACAAGTGATGAGCAAGGGAGGCTGGGGAAGAGGGAGCTATAGACATCAGGAGAGTCTCTGGGAACAGGATTCTCATTCAGAGCAGAGTCCCCGGTCCTCAGTGGCAAGGTGGTTCTTCCCTACTGCTGCCCCTCCTTGGTTTTTTCCACATTCCTTCCTTTCCTGTGAGTAGTGCCTTTGCCTTCCTTCTCCTCTTTTCCAGACCAGATTTCTGAAAATTCAAAGAACCTCTGAGTCTCCCAGTCTAACATTTCAGCCACTTGGCCTTTCTTTATAGATGCCCTACTCTCTGGGCCAGCTCCAGATGCAGATGGCTGTTGTCTAGAGACATGGACCAGGGAAGGAGGAGCTATCTGGGGACTGCAGGAGAAGGAAATAGTCAAGACATAGGTTAATACCCTGAGATATTATCCAGCCACAACCTTTGTTGTTATTCTTTTTGTTGTTATTGCAACTGGTGTTAAATTAACATTAGCATCTCCAAAACTCACACTTCCAGCAACATATGTAGACTTAAATTTATATTTTCCAGAGGAAAAAAAAAAGGAATGAGGCAAGTTTAAATTACTTCTTTACCTTGGGAGAAATATCTTCAACTCAGCACTATTTATGCAATGAGACATTTATTATCTTTAAAGCAATCATTCTCCCATTGAATAAATTAATCTATAGTCCTGCAGTGACAAAATGATACAGCCTTTAAAAGAATGAGGCAGTTCTCTATGTGCTGCTATAAAGCAATCTTCAAGACATGTTAGATTTTGAAAAACAAATTATGAAATGCTTTAATCCCATTTGTGCATGTGTTTTATCAATAATGAAATTTAAAATTTTTAATATGCTTTTGAATTATGCATAGATGCATATACATGAAAAATTTCTGGAAGCATACATTAGAAACTGTTGAAAGGCATTACCTCTAGTGAGTGAAACTATGAGTTAAGGGTCAAATAATCACTTTTTACTGGATATATATTTTTATTGTTTGACTTTTTTACTATGTGTTTATTGTTTCATAATATGAAAATAAACAAAATTCAATTATTTACTCAACTACATGTGAAAGTCTGTGTTCCTTCAAAGCATATTCAAGTTATGTCAATAAGAGGTACAGATTTATACTTATAAAAATAAATAAAAATGTGCTTCAAGCATGGGAAATTTATTCAAAATTCTGTACTTAAACTGTCTCCTATCCTCCAGGGTCTCTGCGAATTACATATACACAGAAGAGAACATAAACACAGAAACCAATGCCATCAAGTAAATACTTTATTCCTCTGAGTCTGTGGTCCTGCACACTCAGCCATGGCAAACTACCTGGAGACTCCTTATGTCTAGGTTACATAAACCTGTGTAACCCAGAGCTAAAACAATAAAAATGATTTCTTTTGCCTGTTTATGCCCCATGCCTTCAACCACATATCAGGTTCTCCCACTCCAAAGCAAAAAAAGGCTGATACAGACCACATTGAAAAGAAAAAAAATCAAGACAACAGGGCATTTATTTGCCCATGCCCAGAGTAGTGAACAATAGTCTATCTATAATAATCTGAGGCCAGATCACTATTGGGAAATAGGCTCTCAACTATGTAGCCATCAGTGGGAGGCTCCCAAGAGAGTTTAACCTTAAGACAAAAAGCAGCCTGACCAGGCGGTGGCGCAATGGATAGAGCGTCAGACTGGGATGTGGAAGACCCAGGTTCAAGACCCCGAGCTCGCCAGCTTGAGCGCGGGCCCATCTGGCTTGAACAAAAGCTCGTCAGCTTGGACCCAAGGTCGCTGGCTCCAGCAAGGGGTGGCTCGGTCTGCTGAAGGCCCGCGGTCAAGGCACATGTGAGAAAGCAATCAATGAACAACTATGGTGTCGCAATGGCAACGAAAAACTAATGATTGATGCTTCTCACCTCTCTCCATTCCTGTCTGTCTGTCCCTATCTATGCCTCTCTCTGACTCTCTCTCTGTCCCTGTAAAAAAATAAAAATAAAAAATAAAATAAAGATTTACTCTTTAACTTTAGAAGAAAAAAAAAAAAGCAGACCACACCCAGTATTATTGCCCTAGTTACCATCATTGACCCTGAGCAGGGGCCTCCACTTTAAAGTGGGGTTAAGTGCACTGTCCTGAGCCATCCTTGGTCAAAGAATAAGAAAGATGATCTACTTCTGCTAGGAGTCAACTACAAGTTAAGTTGGAACAGAGTATGTCTTCAATCTCCAGCTGTTTTCCTGGAGACACCATCTGGTTAGTGAAGTCACTTTTAAAAATTTATTTTCATATGGTCACCAATGTATTTACCTTTATTAAATGTGTCATTTTCATTTTAGACTTAATTTGAATTAAATTTGGCTAGTATTCTAGAGGATGACAGACTATTTCAGTCTGGTAGAGACATTAGCTGACTGACAAAAAACATAAAATCAAATGGAACTCTGAGGACTACTTTAGTGAAATAGCAACAACATGATCATTAAGTGTTTTTCCACTCAAGATAATACTTCAATGCCCAACCTCCAACATTATCTCACCACAAAAAAAAAAAAAAAAAAAAAACTAAAATAGAGCCAGAGGACCAGATTGTTGCAGATGTTTCAAATGTTAATTTGGCTAATATTTGAAATACTGGTGATAGGTATTTATTCATAATATCTTTAATATCCATACATTCCACAATTTCAAGCAGTGCCTAGAAAATAGTAGGCAAGCAATAAGTATTCATGGAATGAATGAATGAAAATTCAAAAGTTAAAAAGTTTTAAAGCAAAAGAATATTTTTCCAATTCTGTAAACCCTATTTATTAACATTTTATTCAATTATCTCAGTCTTTTATTGTATCTCTCCTAATTATATGTGGTTTTAATCATCTTCAGAACTGAAAATATCTCTTGGTAAAAATAACAAATAATAATACATATGTGCTATATTGTTCCACTTTTAAATATGCTAAAGAATTTAAGGAATATGTTTAATAACTCAGAATTCAAAATGTATATAAAAAACATCCACCTGAATATTTTATGCAGCCCAAACATCGATTATGTTTCACATATCCATTTTCAGATGACAACTCAATTGGTTAAACATAGGCATCTCTTAAGAACCTAGGTTCTTAAGACCTGGGAATTAGGATTAAAACTGCATGGCAAAGCCTATAGAATCAAAGACTTGATCCTTGGCCAGTGTCAGCTATAGCAAAAATAGTTTAAGTTGAGGGGACAGGACAATGAGTCCTGCTAAAGGCCACAGGCCACTGCTGGTGGGTAACCCACCCAGGACGTAATCAACACAATATGCCAAAGGATTGTTTGGGATGCACATAGTTAAAAAATAATGGCAGATTGATAGACTGGGGCCAGATTATGAAGTGTGATATACTCCAGGCTAGATATATTCAGTTTTATTCTGTTGCAAAGGGAAACCATCAAGAGATTTTAAGTAACTCGCTGACCTTATTTTGACCAGGAGTCAGCAAACAAACTGCCCAAAGCTCAAACCTGGTTTATTGCCTATTCTTCTAAATAAAGTGTTATTAAAGCATACCCATACCCATTCTCTATATACTCTCCATGGCTGCTTTTGAGCTACAATGGGAAAGTTGAGTAGTTGCAATAAATACCAACATTGTATGACTGATAAAACCGAAAATATTTACTATCTGGCCCCTTATTTAAAAATGTTAGCTGAACTCTACTATAGACTAGTATTTTAGAAAGAATTCTGGTGGCAGATGAGAAAAGGTTAGACAGAGAGGGAAAGGAGACAACTTATAAAGTTTCTCACTTCTGAATGCTTTCAACATTTTTAGTGAATGAAAGGTGGGGCTAGGAAATGACTTCTTTGAGAATGAAACTCACACTCTTACCAAATACTGTGAGTACCTTGTTTCAACTCCAAGGTTGAAAGAATTCTGAACTACTACTTACAAATTATCTTCCCAAACTCTATAGTCCTTAGCCTAATAGAAGAATTAAAACTTCATCAAAATGCCTATCTTCCATATCATTTCATTAAAAACTCCCACATTTCTTTTGAGTACTTATAATCAGGCTTACTTTTTAAATTATTTAACCCTTACGAAGTGCAGAAGCCAGGAGCACGATCAGGTTCTATCTTTGAAGAATATGAAGTCTACTCAACTAAGTCATAAAAGTATAATCCCAGGTTCCAAATAAAGTTATAACGGTGGCCTAAGAATTAAGAAAATTATGGTAATTTCTTTGTAGGAATATCAATATCAATTAACCAACCTAATCTCCTACCCAAATTATGGATTAAAAACTATTTGCACCCATATGTCTCAACCTTACCCATGAGTTATGGTTCCATTTCAAAAAAACATGCAAAAGTCTATTTATCTCTAAAGAATCACAAAATACATTAGAAGTAAAAACTTCTGAAAAGTTCAAAAACTTAAAAAAAAAAAAGTTATTATTTACAAAACTCTACTGGCCATGGAAGTTTTTTGTATCTTAATACCTATTAACATTGTAGTATTTCCCATAATTACAAAATGGTAATTACATAATTCCAAGCAGAATAATTTTAATTTAACAATTATCTATATGTATATGTTGCCTATCTGGCATTTGATACAGTGTAACAGCTTACAAATCTGAATTTTTTACTGTTTGAGGTTATCTAGGCCTAACTGTAATCCAATCACCTTCACACACAAAATAACATAATTTGCCTGTGTTTAAAAAACAAATGGGCCTTGCCCAGTTGGCTCAGTGGTAGAGCATCGGCCCAGCATGTGGATGTCCCAGGTTTGATTCCCGGTCAGGGCACACAGGAGAAATGCCCATCTGCTTCTCCACCATTGGGCCTGAAAGATTCAGTGACTTGTGCAGAAAAATCCAGTTTGTTTGTGACAGTCTCCCAGCTGAACACCAGTTCTCTATACTCCCTCAAGAGCTACAGAAAATGAACATTTCTCAGGCCTCGGTGCATTCAAGGACAGGACTGTAGAGTTCACTCAGCAGGAGGGGCGCAGATGGACTCATTCAAAAATGCTGGAGAATGACAGCAGCCTCCTCAGTGGGTGAGCAGACCTCACTGTGTGGCTCCCCAGAGATTACAAATTCTTTTCTTCTTTTTTAAACATTAATCCCTTCTGTTGAAGTCTATTCAACAAGAAATAAAATTCAGTACTCTTCAGTGTAAAAAAAGAAAGAGAGAGAGAGAGAGAAGAAATGAAAGCTTAGGAATATTACTTGACATGGGTACACAGCTGGTCAGTAGAGGTGCAGGAATTTGGAATAGACACATCACTTTAGTCCCTTGGAATTACTTGGTAAAATACTACAAGTCCAACCCTGCCCCACAAAGAAGTACAAAAGACCCAGAATGGCTTGTATACATATTTATTGGTTTGATTCTTACTTGTATTCTGCTTGCTTGTGCTGTTCCAGGTATGCAAGGGATCTTAACTTCTGAACCTCTGATTTTTCACGCTTCACCTCTCAGACCTCCCCAGCCCTGCCTGATGTCCTGGCTCCCTGACCTCCATCTTGTTCTTGGCCACATTCAATTACGTACTGACTCCCAAACCACTGACTTAATTCAGGCCCTGACATCTGTCTGCCTCTCTCCCGACCCTCTGCTGGCCCGACCCATGCCTGCTGTTGCCCATACAACTGCATCACAGACACCCCCCGGGGAAGCTTGACATTTTTTACTGAAACCATCTCAATCATCCAGAACGTTTGCCAATCAAGCAATTGTTCTGCTGCCCGCAAATCATTCCAGGATTGAGCAACACATAGGGTTTACTAATAGAGAAGGTTCACGTGCCAGGTCTAAGCCATGTCAGCAGCTATTACTTTTAACACAACCTACTCAATTTGCTTAATTTTAGAGATGGAGGTTGCTTAATTTTTAGGTGAAGGGCTTTTGGGGGGAGAGACAAAAGAATTTTTGTGTGATTTTCCTCTCTTCTTTTTTTAATTCTCAACTGTCTTTAATTAATTAAATGTGCTAACACCATGAGTTTGGCTTCTGAAGCTACTTAAATTTCTTTTATTATTATTATTATTATTATTATTATTATTAAATGAGAGGCAGGGAAGCAGAGAGACAGACTCCTGCATCTGCTTACCTGACCCAAGATCCAGGATCCACCTGACAACCCCTATCTGGAGGGCTGCTTCATTGCTCAGCAACTGAGCTATTTTAATGCCTAAGACGAGGTCATGGAGCCATCCTCAGTGCCCAGGCCAACTTGCTCCAACCCTTCCAGCCATGACTGTGGAAGGAGGAAGGGGAGAGAGAGAGAGAGAGAGAAGTGAAGGGGAGGGGTGGAAAAGTAGATGGTCGCTTCTCTTGTGTGCCCTGACCAGGAATGAAACCCAGGACTCACATGCCCTACCAACACTTTACTGCTATGCCAACTGGCTAGGGCTACTTAAATTTCTTGAAGCAAAGTGAACTGGCAGATCTTTTTGATGTCAGTAATCTCTGGTGCCATGGAGATCCTGTGTTTTTGTGCCATTTGAATATTCTTAACCCTAACATTGAAAGCCAAATCAAAACATACTCAAAGTTATCAGCTCTGTCAGGACTATCCAATTCTGAGAGAAGGTCAGTATTGACCCCTTTACACCATGCTGAGTCCCCGAAGGTACCAACACAGCATAAGGACTAATTGTCTTAGTCCAGGTTAGTTTCCAATAACCGTATGAGGTGAACCCATAATCCATGACCATTATTAGTCACATTCAAAATAATCTCTACAATTTAAAACATAGGATACTCTCACCAGAAGAGAAAATACATAAACACATACTTTAAACATATACTAAACAAAGAGAAAAGACAAAATTATTTTAACAATAAACAGATTTGGTAGAGAGAAGAGTACATCACAGAAGAAACCATGATAAATATGCACTAAACTTGTTTGTCTAGAATTATTTTTAAATTTATAAACCAATCTGTCATGTTCCAAATTGATTCTTTCATGCTTATTGTCATTGGGGACCATTAGAACTTCTCCACAGTGTGTGTACTTATCGTTTCATATACCACATCACTTAGAATGCAAGTCCATCACACCAAAGGGTCTTCATTTAAGTGCCAGCCATTTGTTGAGCTTCACTTTGGTCAGCTCCTGTGCTAAATGCCCTACATTATTTCTCCCATAGCTCTTTCCTCATAGCAACTCTTATGTATAAACACTTTTAAAACTAAGACACAGAGCCTGACCAGGTGGTGGCGCAGTGGATAGAGTGTCGGACTGGGATGCAGAAGACGTAGGTTCGAGACTCTGAGGTCACCAGCTTGAGCGCAGACCCATCTGGCTTGAGCAAAAGCTCACCAGCTTGGACCCAAGGTCGCTGGCTCCAGCAAGGGGTTGCTCAGTTTGCTGAAGGCCCGCGGTCAAGGCACATGTGAGAAAGCAATCAATGAACAACTAAGGTGTTGCAACAGCAATGAAAAACTAATGATTGATGCTTCTCACCTCTCTCTGTTTCTGTCTGTCTGTCCATATCTATCTCTCTCTCTCTCTCTCTGTCCCTGAAAAAAAAAAAAACTAAGACACAGAGAAGTTAAGTAACTTGCCCACAATCACACAGTTAGTAAGAGGGAGAACAAAACAAAAAGGAGAGAAAAAAGAAAGAAAGAGAACTGGAAAGGACACATAAGAAGGAAACTACAGCCTGACCAGGCAGTGGCACAGTGGATAGAGCGTCGGACTGGGATGTGGAGGATCCAGGTTTGAGACCCCCCCCCAAGGTCGCCAGCTTGAGCATGGGTTCATCTGGTTTAAGCAAAAGCTCACCAGCTTGAGCCCAAGGTCGCTGGCTCGAGCAAGGGGTTACTCGGTCTGCTGAAGGCCCACGGTCAAGGCACATATGAGAAAGCAATCAATTAACAAATAAGGTGTTGCAAGGGAAAACTGATGATTGATGCTTCTCACCTCTCTCCATTCCTGTCTGTCTGTCCCTATCTATCCCTCTCTCTGACTTTCTCTCTCTCTCTGTCCCTGTAAAAAAAAAAAAAAGAAGAAGAAGAAGAAGAAGGCACTACAAAACCCAGACAGGTCCATAATGAGCAGTAGAGTACATGAGGCGGCCTCATGGCTCTATGCACGGTCTGTGGGTATGGACGATGGTAGCTCATAGTTAGATGAAAGAGATCAGATATGATGCCATAGATATCATAACATAAGGCATAAGAATCAGGAAGGACAAATACCAAACTGATTGGAATATACAATTGTCTTTGTATGGATTAGAATATGAAGACTTGTGAACTGTTTTTGGTTGTCTGTCTTTTTCAGGTTTTCTGTAATAATGTGTATGTAAGAATTTAAAGAACTTTTTAAAAAACAATAATTAAAAAGAAGAACACTTCCTCGCTCCCTTGTTATCACAGCCTGGGCCAATGTTAACAGATATATTTTCAAAGATACATTTTCCATCTTCTCAGATAAATCAAAAGGGCCCAGTGTTTATACTTAGAGAAAGACAGATTTATCAAGGTAAATGCTTTAAAAACTTACCTAAACAACTAGGACTCATTTGTTCCCTCAGACTAAGTGTTAGATTTATTGGTTTGAAATCTCCCCATAACCACAGTAAAAAATCAGTAAATAGTCGAGAATGTGCTTTCTAGTCTTAGTTTTGTATTTCAAGTCAGACTTCTGAGTGTTTTTAGTTAATTACAATCAGCAGTTTCCCATAAATCTTGAAAGCAGAACTTAACTGCTAAGAGAGTGCCAGCTGTGGGGCATTACCATGAGGTTGTATTTCATGTCCTTCATCATACAAAAATAAATTTGTTTATAAAAGAAGGGATTCAAACCATCAGAGACAACAAACAAATGCCCTGCATCGCTGGGTCTACCAGTTATCAATTCATAAATCATTTGAAAAAACTTGAAGATCCTCAGGCATCACAAATTTTCTTCAGTTCTGCTTTGTTATTTGCACCAAAAATCACAGTCTTGAAGATGGAAAATGAAATTGTTCTCTGGACTGTCTAAAACACATGCCACTGGATCCATGAGGCGAGACTGACATAATAGGAGCCATGTTTTTGTGATGGTTTGAAAATTCCATCTTTCCTTTCTGTTTATACATTGTATGATCGCCATAGCACAGCACCATTGATTCAGAAGATATTAAATAACATGGAACCATGATAACCAGCAGCTTTGTGTAAGAACAGAACCCTTAAAAAGACTGTTAATGATAAAAAATTATTGCTTAAATCTCCAACCATGTAGAGTAGAATTTGTCATCAATTCTTCACTGAACCATTTCATATATTTTATAATTTGGCTTCTAATTATTATTCATTGGAAAATTCAAACACTTTGAAATGAAGGTGAGAATGTGTGGTATGGAAGCAGCAGAGATGCTTCAACGCATTTCATGGTGAATGCTTTCAGAAACATTCATCACGTATGTCTCACTGGGTAAAAACTGGCATCTGGAATCCTCTCCAGTACTAGAAATAGTCCCCATTGGAGAAAAGGATGGCCCAGGTGTCCACAAGCCTCTCCCCCAGACAGAGGTCCATAGCATCTAGAGCAGAGTCATAGTCAAGTGGCAGGTTTCTACCTACTAGTAATTGAATATTTTCCTCTCAGAAGAGAGAAAAACTCATTTGATTATATCAACAGAAAACAAAAGGTTTTCATTCTCATGATTTATCCAATCATAATTTGAAGTTATCAATTGAGTGTACATTATAAAACTTAATTTTTTTAATTACAGAATCCACTGGATCTACTCGCCCTGCTAGGGAAAAAGAAAAAAGCCTTCAAGTTATATATGCCTTCCTGGAAGATCATTCTTCCACTAAAATGAAAATTTTACCTACTAGTTGGTGCCTATCAAAAAGCAATTCTTTTAAGTTCCCTGTGTTGTAGGTAAAATAGCCAACATTTGCTGATTGTCATATAATAGACTTGTTGCCAACATTTTTCCCTTACCTCTGTGTCCATCAAAAATTATAGCCAGTCTATTTCTTTAAGGTCAGTTTAAATTTCTTGTTCTCCTACAGCCATATTGGGATGTTCCCTGGAGGTACAGATATTCCTAATACCAATCTCCATGTAATCTGGAACCTCACAGAGATTCACTTTATATTTTCTCTCTTCTTTATATTTTCTCCCCAGATTTTAACTCCCTTCTTGCTTCATGTCATTGCCTTGTTAACTCACTCAATCACTCTTTTGCCACTATCTGCAACCCCCTTAACCTGCTACCCCAACCTCACAGCAAAACTCCAACCCTGGGTAACCCAACTGGCCGCTTTCACTGCACTCATACATGGGCTACTTAGTACTTCCAGAGAATGACACCTTTTCCCATTCATACCAAACTATTTAAAATTTCCTGTCATGTTTTCAGGCCTCTATAATTTTCTATACATTATTCCTCCTACCCAAGATCCATATCTCTTACCCTATTGCTTGCCAATCCTACTCCTCAGTCAAGATTTGTATGTTCTTAGAAGCAGTTCCTGGCTCTGTTCCACCCACTAACTTCCTCATTTAAATGTTCTTCTAAACTTCAAATTATCCTGTGCATGACTCTAACACATCATTTATCTAACTCTGTGGTAGTCAACCTGGTCCCTACTGCCCACTAGTGGGCATTCCAGCTTTCATGGTGGGTGGTAGCAAAGCAACCAAAGTATAAATAAGATAGATTTAACTATGGTAAATTGTTTTATAAAGATTTATTCTGCCAAACTTAGCAAAAATCTGACATAAAGTACTTGGTAAGTAATTATTATTTTATGTTTTAACTTGCTGTAACTCTCCTTTATAAATTTAATAAAGTAAAGTTCCTTCCCTACTTTATAAATCACCATTACTGTGGAACCAGTGGGCAGTTAGAAAATTTTACTACTAACAGAAATACAAAAGTGGGCAGTAGGTATAAAAATGTTGACTACCCCTGATCTAACTCAACAGTAATTATTGGTTTATCCACCTATCTTCCCCATTAAATAGTGAATTTTTGAGAGAAAGAATCCTAGAGAAATAAACTTGAGCCTAATATGTTATCAGAATTACAAGAGGTGCTTTTAAAGTACACATTCCCAGACATTATCTAGGTTTCCTGCATCACGGTATCTTGGGGTGAGATCCAAGATTCTGTCTTTGTTAAAGTTTCTTTGGATGATTTTGATCATCAATAAAATCTTATTATACTTGCCTACAGTACATTCTATAGTACCTAGTACAAAATTGTTGCTCAAGAAACATTTTATAGCAGCACAAAAGGGAAAAGTAAATGGGGTTAGGAGGGAGATAGCTTTTAAAATGATGCTCAATGATCCAACATCCCCCCCCCAATGCACATCTGGTGTAATCTCTGTTGTGTCAGTTGGACGCGGTGAGTTCCTTCCAATGACTAAAGTAATGAGATGTTATTTCCAGGATAAATATTTTTAATAAATCAGTGATATACATTAAATAAAGTGTCTTTAAAAAGAATCACACAAAAAACAAGGTTCTAAATATATCAGGTGATGAAAATATGGCCACAGGCTAAGCTAACTTAAATACAGGAACCTAACCCTGTATTTCCCCCTAAAAGTAATACTTCAGTATTTGCTAATTCTGCAACAAGTTGTAGAACAAGACCATCACAAATAACAAGAATCAATGGTACAAGAAATTATGCTTCAAAGAGTCAATTTATTTATTACAATACCATTTAAATAAGGAGATGGTAAGATATGTCTTAGTAGGATACGGTATGAACGTGAGCATGGAAAAGTGAGTGTAAACTACTCTATAAGCTTATGTGAAGGGAAGACAAGACTGGATGGTAACCAAATGGAGAACGATGGCCAAGGCATATCTATACAATAAGCATTTCTGTATGTTGAGAAAAAATGCACTTCTTTTAGATGTTAAAAACAGAAGAAGAATGGAGGTAATTATGGCTCAAATCCTAGACAATTTGGAAAAAAAACAGGATGAACAGTTAGATAATAAACTGTTTTTGAAATTAGGGATACTAATCTGGCCAATTGGGTCAGCAGTAGAGCCTCGGCCCGGTGTGTGGAAGTCCCAGGTTCAATTCCTGGTCAGGGAACACAGGAGAAGTGACCCTCTGCTTTGTCACCCATCCCCTCCCCATCTCTCTTTGTCTCTCATCTCCTCCCACAGCCATGGATCAAATGGTTCAAGAAAAGTTGGCCCCAGGTGCTGAGGATGGCTCCGTGACCTCGCCTCAGGCTCTAAAATAGCTTGGTGGCTATTGCTGAGCATTGGAGCAGAAGTGGCCCAGACAGGCACACCATCACAGGGTAGGGGGCTTGCTGGGTGGATCCTGGTTGAGGTGCATGTGGGAATCTGTTTCTGTCTCCCTTCCTCTCATTAATAATAATAATAACAATAAAATAAGAACACTGCTACCTTGGAAATAGAAGGGAATCGGATAAGGAGGAATGAGCATAAATAACATCGTAAAGAGAGAATAGAAACTTGAGAAATTTATATCTTTGACATTTAATTTTATTTAATATTACTTCCTGGGGGAGGGAAGAGTAAAGAAATATATCAGATAGGCAAATTCTTAAGGATAAGAATTAATTGTGGGGGAGGGGCAAGATGGCGATGGAGTAAGCAGACATACCAACTTCCAACTCCCAGAACCAAAGTGGATTATAACTTGATTTTAAGAACCATCACCTGGATAAACCAATGCTGAACTGGACTGAGAGGACTCTTCAACCAGGGAACACTGAAGAAGCCACATTGAGATTGGTAGAAAAAGCGAAAACACAGAGAGGGCTGCCCAGCTCCCCGGAGCGAAAGGCTGCCCGGAGAGACTCAAGTGGCAGGAAGAGAGGCCAGCAGAAGGATAGGGACCTGAGTCCCAGGAACAAAGCCCCAGCCTGCAGCCCCAGAACCTAGAAGAGGCATATGGACAGTATTTAGAAGAGGCGTATGGATAGTATTTAGGTGTGAAACAGGTTAGGATACTGTTTGTAAGAAAGAGACTCAGGATTCTTCTTAAAGAGACGGCGCAGAAAACCTCTCTCACAACCACTCACCCGGGACTCCGGGAGACAGGGAGAGAGGAGAGGACCAGAGCAGTGGGAAGAGAGTGTGGTCTGGAAGGCACAGGAAGAAAAGCTTTGAGGGACAGCCACCCTAAACCCTGGGCTGAGTCACTTCACAAATCTGAAACAATATTTCTCCTGGAACCAGCAAGGGGAAGCAGGACACCAGCCAAACAGGTTCTCCTGTGGCAATTAGAGCACAGTTGCTTAGAAGGAGGAAACTTTCAGGACTACAGTATGGAGTGTTAGGGTCTGAGCTGCAGCACCTGCAACCACACTGCTGAGGTCTTGCTAGAGGGCAGGTGGCAGCAGAACGGCAGGGGCAGAGGCCAAGCAGGCGGGAGTGATCTCAGTCTAGCCCAGCCGGGGCAAAGGGGATGTGCAAAAGTGGTCCGGCGGCTGTGGCCCGCCAGCAACCCCACCTGTGGGGGAAAAGTGGGAGCCTGAAATGGGCAGAGATCCACTGCTGGGCAGGGGCAAGCAGGCACACAGCCGCACCGGGCCTCTGAGGCTTGAAGCTCAGCACGAACTGGCTTAGCCAGGCCGAGGAGCCAATGTTGGCAGGGGCGGGGCGGAAGCACAGGGTAGCAGCTGAGCCTGCAACAGAAGCCTCTCCTGGCCAGAGAAACAACCTAACAAGAACCTGCAGCTGAGCAAAAGTGCTCACCCTTGCCCTTGGTGCCCAGGCTAGTGGCCCGAGTGTGGTGTATGGTCCCAACCATGGGAGAGGGGCGAAGGCCAAGACTGGCTGAGGCTTATAGAGCCTGGATCAAGAACACAGCCCCTCCCATGGAGGTGAGGCAGAGACCGCAGAAGCAGCCACAGCGGCCGGCATCAGCAACACCCATACCCAACCACCCTAGGCAGCAGCAGAGGGGGTGGCAGGCCTGCAGACAGACCACACCTAGGGAACACAGAGGCAACACCCATTGGACTCCAGTAGCCAAATCCTTCTTATGCACAGACAAAATGGGCAGGCAGAGGAATGCAACCCAAATGAATCAAGAGAAATCCCCAGAAAAGGACCAGAATGAATCAGATATAACCAAACTACCTGATGCAGAGTTTAAAATAATGATAATTAGGATGTTCAAAGAGCTTAGAGCAACAATGGATAGTCATTACGAACACCTAATTAAAGAGATAGCAAGTACAAAAAAAGGAAATTGAAATAATAAAAAGGAATCAGACAGAAATGGCAAATACAGTATGAGAACTGAAGACCACAATGAAAGGAATTAAAAGCAGAATGGATGAAGCTGAAGAAATACTCAGCGAGTTAGAGGACAAAATAAACAAAGGCACAGAAGCAGAGCAGAAAAAAAGAAAAGAGACGCAAAAAAAATCTGAGGAAACGCTAAGGGAGCTCTGTGACAACATGAAGAGAAATAACATCCACATCATAGGGGTCCCTGAAGAAGAAGAGAAAGAACAAGGGACAGAAACTTTGTTCAATCAAATCATAGCTGAAAACTTCCCTAAATTAAGACTCAAAAATGTTTCACACGTGCAGAAAGCACAGAGAACTCAATTAAAGAGAAACCCAAGGCTTGACCTGTGGTGGCGCAGTGGATAAAGTGTCGACCTGGGAACACTGAGGTCACCAGTTCAAAACCCTGCACTGGTCTGGTCAAGGCACATATGGGAGTTGATGCTTCTAGCTCCTCCCCCCTTTCTCTCTCTCTCTCTCTCTCTCTCTCTCTCTCTTTCTCTCTCACTCTGTGTCTCCT
Organism: Rhynchonycteris naso; assembly: GCA_037038555.1. Lineage (NCBI taxonomy): Eukaryota > Metazoa > Chordata > Mammalia > Chiroptera > Emballonuridae > Rhynchonycteris > Rhynchonycteris naso. The sequence goes on along the minus strand of CM073000.1, from coordinate 35,295,560 downwards.
CTCTAAAATAAATAAAAAGAAATTAAAGAGAAACCAAAATAAATCTACACCAACACACATCATAGTTAAAATACCAAGGCTAAGTGATAAAGAGAAAATTTTAAAAGCTGCTAGAGAAAGAAAGGCTATCACCTACAAAGGAGTCCCCATAAGGATGACATCCGACCTCTCAATAGAAACACTTGAGGCCAGAAGGGAATGGCAAGATATATTCAAAGTAATCCAGAACAAGAACCTACAACCAAGACTACTCTATCCAGCAAGGCTAACATTTAAACTTGAAGGAGAAATAAACAGCTTCCCAGACAAAAAAAAGCCTCAAGGAATTCACTAAAACCAAACCAATTCTGCAAGAGATGCTAAGGGGCCTGTTCATGATCAAAACTCTCAGTAAAGTGGGAATACAGGAAATATTCCTTAACATGATAAAGGCCATATAAGACAAACCCACAGCCAACATCATACTAAATGGGCAAAATTTAAAAGCAATCCCCTTAAGATCAGAAACCAGGCAGAGGTGCCCCCTTTCACCACTCTTATTCAACATAGTTCTGGAAGTCCTAGCTACAGCAATCAGACAGAAGAAGAAATAAAAGGCATCCAAATTGGAAAAGAAGAAGTAAAACTATCATTATTTGAAGATGATATGATATTGTATATAGAAAACACTAAAGACTCAGTCAAAAACTACTGGACCTGATAAATGAATTCAGCAAGGTGGCAGGATATAAAATTAATACTCAGAAATCAGAGGCATTTTTATATACCAGCAATGAACTTTCAGCAAAAAATATTGAGGAAACAATCCCCTTCACTATTGCAAACAAAAATATAAAGTACCTAGGAGTAAATTAAACCAAGGAGGTTAAGGACTTGTACTCGGAAAATTATAAAACGTTGATAAAAGAAATCGAGGAAGATACAAACAAGTGGAAGCATATACCGTGCTCATGGATAGGAAGAATAAACATCATTAAAATGTCTATATTACCCAAAGCAATTTACAAATTCAATGTAATACTATTAAAATACCAATGAAACACTTCAAAGATATAGAACATATATTCCAAAAATTTATATGGAACCAAAAAAGAACACAAATAGCCTCAGCAATCTTAAAACGAAAAAATAAAGCAGGAGGTATCACTCTTCCAGATATCAAGGTTTACTACAAGGCCATTGTACTGGTACTGGCATAAGAACAGGCACATAGATCAAGACAGCCTGGTACTGGCATAAGAACAGACACATAGATCAATGGAACAGAACAGAGAACCCAGAAATAAACCCACACCTTTATGGACAACTGATATTTGACAAAGGAGGAAAGAACATACAATGGAGTAAAGACAGCCTCTTTTACAAATGGTGTTGGGAAAATTGGACATCTACCTGCAAAATAATGAAACTAGACCATCAACTTACACCTTTCACAAAAACAAACTCAAAATGGATAAAAGATTTAAATGTAAGCTGTGAAACCATAAGTATCTTAGAAGAAAACATAGGCAGTAATCTCTCCGACATCTGTCGCAGCAATATATTTCCCGATTTATCTCCACGGGCAAATGAAACAAAAGGCAGAATAAACAAATGGGACTATATCAAACTAAAAAGTTTTTGCACAGCTAAAGCCAATAAGAACAGAATAAAATGACAAACCACACAATGGGAGAACATATTTGACAATACGTCTGATAAGGGGTTAATAACCAAAATTTATAAAGGACTTATAAAACTCAACACCAGGAAGACAAACAATCCAATCAAAAAATGGGCAAAAGAAATGAATACAAATTTCTCCAAAGAGGACATACAAGTGGCCAATAGGCATATGAAAAAATGCTCAACATCACTAATCATTAGAGAAATGCAAATTAAAACCACAATGAGATATCCCCTCACACCAGACAGAATGGCGCTCATCAACAAAACAACACAGAATAAGTGCTGGCGAGGATGTGGAGAAAAGGGAACTCTCCTGCACTGCTGGTGGGAATGCAGACTGGTGCAGCCACTGTGGAAAACAGTATGGAGATTCCTCAAAAAATTAAAAATCGAACTGCCTTATGACCCAACTATCCCACTTTTAGGAATATACCCTAAGAACACGATAGCACTGTTCCAAAAGAAGAAATGTGCCCCCATGTTCGTGGTAGCATTGTTCACAATAGCGAAGATCTGGAATCAGCCCAAGTGGACTAGTGGATTAAAAAGCTTTGGTACATATATACTATGGAATACTACTCAGCCATAAGAAATGATGACATCGGATCATTTACAACAAAATGGATGGACCTTGAAAACATTATACAGAGTGAAATATGTAAAACAGAATAAAACTGAGAACCGCATGATTTCATACATAGGTGGGACATAAAAGTGAGACTATGAGACATGGACAAGAGTGTGGTGGTTAAGGGGTGTGGGGAGGGAAGTGCATAAAGAAAACCAAATAGAAGGTGACAGAGGACAATTTGACTTTGGGTGATGGGTATGCAACATAATTGAATGATAACGTAACCTGGAGATGTTTTCTTTGGACATATGTACCCTGATTTATTAATGTCACCCCATTAAAATTAATTTAAAAAAGAATTAATTGTGATTGATCAAATACAACATTATTTCTTTTAACCCTGATCCTCCTGCAAGGCTGGATACTTGCTTTTCCCATGAAACAAAGTTTGAGTTCTAGTTAGTATTTCTTCTTTACAAAGGGCATCTCTTAAATTTCTAGCATATGGATGTACTGGTTTAGTTGTTCTGTATGTATTCTTTAAGCCTTGTTGTTCCTTTGACAAATCTCTAAAGTCACATCTACCTAACCAAACTGTAGGATGAGCAGAGCCCAGGAGCTCCTTGTTAAAGTTTCCAGGTGGTCCCAATCGTTTGGAAGTTAATTTCTGTAGAAACACTCTTAACATAGTATCATTTTAAATACACATATGAGCAATCACCCAAGAGTAAGATTTATTTCAAATTTATAAATTGATTTTTAAAATTATGCCTTGGTATCAGAATAAAGTGAATTAATAAATATTTATTCAACATCTATATATGCACAGCATTTTTAATAGCAACTATAATAGAAAAAATGCATAGAATATCTTATATCACAGTTTTCAGAAAATTTATAAGCCAGTTAAGGATATAAGACATACACACATAAAAAAGATAATCTAGCCAGACCAGGCAGTGGCACAATGGATAGATCCTTGGACTGGGATGCGGAGGACTCAGGTTTGAAACCCCAATGTTACCAGCTTGAGCACAGGCCCATCCAGCTTGAGTGTGAGCTCACTAGCTTGAGGTGGTATCACTAGCTTGAGCATGGGATCAGAGATGACCCCATGGTCGCTGGCTTAAGCCCAAAGGTCACTGGCTTGAAGCCCAAGGTCGCTGTCGAGCAAGGGCTCACTCACTCTGCTATAGCCCACACACACACCCCGTTCAAGGCACATATGAGAAAGCAGTCAATGAACAACTAAGGTGCTGCACAAAGAAGAATTGATGCTTCTCATCTCACTCTTCCTGTCTGTCCTTATCTGTCCCTCTCTCTGTCTCTCTCTCTCTCTCTCTCTCTCTGTCACAAAAAAAATAAAATAAAATAAAAAAAGATAATGTATGCTTCAAGGTGACATATGTACAATAAAAAAAAAGTGATGAATCTGACAATAATAGTTACAAGACTGCGGAGGAGAGGCTATAACTATGTACTGGCATAGTTGAGAAAGGTGGTATTTGAATGGAGCTTTGAAAGATGGAAATAATTTTTAAAAGTAGAGATGGAAGACCTGACCTGTGGTGGCGCAGTGGATAAAGCATCGACCTGGAATGCTAAGGTTGCCGGTTCGAAACCCTGGGCTTGCTTGGTCAGGGCACATGTGGGAGTTGATGCTTCCTGCTCTTCCCCCTTCTCTCTTGCTTTCTTGTCTCTCTCTAAAAATAAATAAATAAAAACTATAAAAGAAAGTAGAGATGGAAAACATGTGGTATTCAGTTCAAAGGTAATGGCTTTAAAAATGCAAGGAATATAAACTATGTCAAGTTCTGGAGCCCATAATGAGACTGATTTGGCTTAAACACAGATTCCATTCAATTTGCACGTAGTGCTTGGAGCACCTTCAGTGGCGCAGCCCTGCAGCAGATGCCAGGACACCACGGTGAACGGGGCAGGGATGTCGGAGGAGCTTTCTCCTCACAGGCAGCTCATAATCCACTGGCAAGAGGCAGACAATAAAAAAGGAAACAAAAAATAACAATGTCAGATAGTGATAAGTCTGCAAAAAATATGAAATAAGAGAATAGAAAGTGAACAGAGCTCTAGCTTAGGGAAGACCTCTCTGGAGAAATAACCTTTGAGTTGAAATCTAAATGATCAGAAGGAACTAGCCATGTGGAACTCTGGGGAATCAACACCTCAGTCAGAAGTGACAGGACAGGAAGAGCAAAGTCCTGGGGAGAGATCAAGCTGGCATGTTAGGAACACAAACAAGACCAATGTGATGGAGCACAGCGTGTGGTGGGGAGAACAGTCAAAGAAAAGAGGAATCAAGTCACGCAGGGTCCTGGTGCCAGAGCAGTATTTTCATAGGCTTTATAAGGGTGTGATATAAGCTAATACAGTATATATGTTTTAAACATTCCCTTTTATGTGCACAAGTTGAGATTTTAGGAGGAAAGCATGAAAACAGAAAAATATTTAGGAGTAATTAAAGTCATCTAGTGAGAAAGAATGGATGACAACTCAGAGAGATGAAAGCAGTGGGTGTGATAGTCCCATCCGGATGTATTTAGCAGGTCGAATGGACAGAACACGGTGATGGCTGGACTCTGATGGGGTCATGAGAAAAATGTAGGTGCAGAATGGTCCCCAACCTTTTGACCTGCTGGTGGATGGTGAGGCCATATACTGAAATGGGGAAGCCTGGGGGAGAAGCAGGTAAAGGAAATGGGAATCACAAGTCCTTGTTTTATACACATAACATGTGAGATGTTAATATTGAAGTTGAGATGTCAAGTAGCCTGCTGGATTTGAAAATTAAGTGTTACACGGTAGGATTACAAATTAGTTAAGCAGTGTTACAAATGTATAGGAAAGTTGATGCAGATTGTGCAAACCTTGAATAAATGTTAATACTATGGCCTTTAATTTTCAGGAACAAGAAGCCATTAAGTGTTTCTGTGTAGATAGTGACATAAGTGTTTCAGGAAGGTTATGAGACTTCAGAGCGTATGGTTGAAAGGTCCTAATGGAGTCTGGGGATGAGACAGACCACCCATTAAGAGAGAACTGAGGCCATCCACATACAAGATGATTGAAAATACCTTTCACAGAAGCATAATTTAAACTGAGAACACTAGAAAAGAAAATGAAAAACATTTTTATATGAGATTTCAGAGACTATAAAATTCAGATGCTTTCTCACAATTTTGGGATACACTACTGTTTTTGTATCAAGTGAACTACAAAGATGACAGTTTCTACATGCACAGCTGATTTTGCCATTACAGCTAACTTTGTAAAACAACCATCATCTACGATCTGTTTCACCTCATTTTTACAACTGACCTGACCAGCGTGGTATTTCCACATACACCAGCCTGACCTATGCAACAGTGGACAGAGCAGTGAGCCTTCATCCAGCTGACGCAGTGGTTTTTCCAGGCAATTAAATCTTGAGTGCATAGCTAAAAATCTGTGTGTGTCCTTCCCTGTAGTCTACAAACTCTGAATTTCTTCATCTTTCCCTTCTACCTCCCCCCTTCTTTTTGTCCATCTTCAAACAGAGGCCTCAATTCTCCAAGTTTCTAAAGTGAGTAGAAAAAGAATGCCTTTTTGAGTAGATTAAAGAATCATGCCATTGGGTAAAAGAGATCAAAAATATTTTTCAATTATCTGCAAGTAGAAACAAAATCCAAGCTTGGTTATTTCCTAAACTTTCAAGCAGAAATATTTCACGATCTCTTGCAACTCAACTCCAGGGCTAATGTCATTAGGAAAGACTGAAGGAATTTAAAATCACACAATTGTCTCTTTTATTTTTTAGTTTTTACATATGTTGTTTGCTGCCCATATAAATAAAATACCAAAAGATAGTAAAAATAAAATTTTAAGCACTTTTTTCTTAGACTTGTACAGAATTTTGGGACAAAAATAGTTCTCATAAATTATACATTAAATAGAATAATGAAAGCCATATTTACAGTTGTGTACTCCTGCAAAAGTCCACTTAGCTCTCTGAATGACACCTCCACCTCTATCACTGGTCAAAATACCATATTAATTCCTCCTCACAGTTTTTGAGAATACTATATTTCTATGCTGAAAGTTATAGTAATATACAAATATTTAATATTACATCATGAAACAGTAAAGGAAAATAGTTCAGTAAGTATGAAATTTTCTATTTAGCTCCTTTAAGATAAACTATCTTTTAATAGAAAGGTAATAACACATCAATTCAAATTATTTAATTAAAACAATTATAGTTAACCTGATAAAACCTGTCATCCATGTATATGGTAAGCAGCCTCCAAAATGGCTCCCAAAGATTTTTATTTCATGTTATTCACACCCCTGTGTAGCCCTTTTCCTTATATGTGGGCTGGACCTAGTGACTCACTTTAACAATTAGAATGAGACAAAAGTAATGAGATATCACTTCCAAGATTAGGTTACAAAAGGACTCTTTTCTGTCTTGTTCACTCTCTTGCTCTCTCAAGTGCTCACTCTGGCAGAAGCCAGCTGCCATGTTGCAGGTTGCCTGTGGAGAGCCCCACATGGAAAGGAACTGAGGGACAATGGCCAACATAGAACTCAATCTTGCCAATAGTCATGAGTGAGCTCATGCGTGAGCTTGGAAGTGGATCCTTCCACAGCCAACACCTTGATTGCAGCCAGGGCAAGACCTTAAGCTGCACCCAGATTCCTGACCCACCAAAGCTGAGACATAATAAAAGTTTGTTATAAGCCATGAAGTTTTGGAGTTATTTGTTACACAGCTACAGGTAACTAATGCAACCCATAATTAGCTGTGTCCAAGGAATAAAATTGTGAGTGATTAAAAATATTTCAATGTTTACAATTGATATCTTATAGTTTATCAAGTTCCAAATGATTTTGATTGAAAGTCCATGCCCCATAGAACCACACAAGAAAACAGAGCTCCAAGGAATGGAAACAGACCCTAAATGGGTTATCCTGCTTTTTTTTAAGTAAATAATAATAGGCATTTATTTAATTAAAAGGAGCTATAGCCCAAATGATACAGATTCAGGTAGTAATGGAAACTGAGTTCCCTGAGCTACTCTGCTTTTGTCCAAGGATTTATCCCATCAATTTATTTTATACATAGTAATTCACAAATCTATGCCTACTTTGTGAAATAGTACCTATACGGTCTTCTTTTACTTGGAATAGACTCTTCTGCAAAACTTTTGCCAAGACTTCTGCCAATCTAGTATATATCACCAGAAGTCAAGATTTTCCCAATAAACCAAGGCTGGTTACTTAATCCTCTCTAGATGAAATTGTATGCTTCTTTATGCTATTATATAGAAGCTCATAATAATGATTTTTTTTCCATTTGCCTTTACTGCTAGGAAATTTAGAGTTAAGTTTAGTATGAAAAAAATAATAAAACTTAAAAATTCTGGCCTGACCAAGTAGTGATGCAGTGGATAGAGCATTGGACTGAGATGCAGAGGACTCAGGTTCAAAAGCCTGAGGTTGCCAGCTTGAGCACAGGCTCATCTGGCTTAAGTGCAGGCTCATCTGGCTTGGGTGCAGGCTCAGCAGTTTGAGTGCAGGGTCACTGGCTTGAGCTTGGGATCACAGACATGACCCCATGGTTGCTGGCTTGACCCCAAAGGTCACTGGCTTGAAGCCCAAGGTCATTGACTTGAGCCCAAGATTGCTGGCTTGAGCAAGGGGTCACTCAGTCTGCTGCAGCCTCCTGGTCAAGGCCCATATATGAAAGCGATCAATGAACAACTAAGTTGCCGCAACGAAGAATTGATGCTTCTCATCTCTCTCCCTTCCTGTCTATCTGTCCCTAACTGTCCCTCTCTCTCTCCTTTCTCCAAAATAAATAAATAAATCTTAAAAACAAACAAAAAAATATTTATTTACTAATTTTAGTGAGAGAGGAAGGGAGAGAGAGAGAGAGAGAGAAACATCTATCTGTTCCTGTATGTGCCCTGACTGGGAATCAAACCGACAACCTCTGTACTTCAGGACAATGCTCTGAAGGAGACCATTCTACTCCAGTATGACCTCATTCTAACTTAACTAATTACATCTAAAACTACCTTATTTCCAAATAGTCACATTCTGAGGTGTTGGGGTTAGGACTTCAACATATGAAAGGGGAGCATAATTCTACTCTTAACAATGATCACAAGGCATTTTTGCAAATAAGCAGTCTTTGTGAGACCACTGTGGCTACTTTAAGAGGGAGATACTGCAAGAAACATGTCTGGCCTGACCAGGCGGTGGCACAGTGGATAGAGCATCGGACTGAGATGCGGAAGGACCCAGGTTCAAGACCCCAAGGTCGCCAGCTTGAGCACAGGCTCATTTGGTTTGAGCAAAAGCTCACCAGCTTGGACCCAAGGTTGTTGGCTCAAGCAAGGGGTTACCCAGTCTGATGAAGGCCCACAGTCAAGGCACATATGAGAAAGCAATCAATGAACAACTAAGGTGTCACAATGAAAAACTGATGATTGATGCTTCTCATCTCTCTCCGTTCCTGTCTGTCTGTCCCTACCTATCCCTTTCTCTGACTCTCTCTCTCTGTTTCTGTTTAAAAAAAAAAGAAAGAAACATGCCTGGCCTGACCAGGTGGTGGCGCAGTGGATAGAGCGTTGGACTGGGATGAGGAAGACCCAGGTTCAAGACCCCAAGCTCGCCAGCTTGAGCGTGGGCCCAATCTGGCTTGAGCAAAAGCTCGTCAGCTTGGACCCAAGGTCGCTGGATCCAGCAAGGGGTTGCTCGGTCAGCTGAAGGCCCATGGTCAAGGCATATGTGAGAAAGCAATCAATGAACAACTAAGGTGTCACAATGGCAACGAAAAACTAATGATTGATGCTTCTCACCTCTCTCCGTTTCTGTCTGTCTGTCCCTATCTATCCCTCTCTCTAACTCTCTCTCTGTTCCTGTAAAAAAAAAGAAACATGCCTGTAAGAGAAGCCAAGCCTGACCTTGTAGTCAAGACAAAAAGGAGAGATTTACCTACTCAGAGGACACCCTGATACCGCTTAGCAAGTCAGAGGTAAGCCCTGAAATAAAATTGAGTATTGATTGGGGCCCAGGGTATTGGCGCAGAAAAGAAAAGTCAGCTGACTCATAGATTTTAAAGAATATTAGAACCACTTAATTTTTTAGATAAGGAAACTGAATTAATTAGTAGTAGATCTAGGACTGAGATCCAGATCGGCAGATACCCTATCCTGCGTCCTTTTCTCTACACTACAAAGATTAAACCTTCAAAATGAGTCCAGGATACCCAGGCTCAAAAAAAGTACTGAGAAATTACTTATCCTTGCATGTCTAGAACTCCAGGAAAATCCAATGTCCAAGACATTCAGTACTGTTTATTTCATTTGGCCTTAGCCAGCCACCGGTTTCAGAGGCTGACTCATAAGTTAACACTGCCCTCTAGAGGCCTCGTGCCCCGTTGCTCACTTGCCTGTCTGGCGATGCCTGGCTCTAGCTGAGCCCAGCTCTGAGTGTGGCAGTCACCAACAGGCCTTTCCTAAGTCTGGGTTTCTCCCAGCAGCACGTTCTGTACATAATCAAATACACACAGTTCCTAGACAAGAAGGCAAAATCATGTTTTCTCAATATGAGCTATAGTTACCATTCACTTCACAGAAATTTGCATAATTCATTTGAACTCATTTATCTGGTCTTAGTTCCTTAGTGGACAGAAAATAAAAGTCAACCCCTAAATCCACAAGAAAATATCCATTTTAAGTATGCACAAAATTAAAAGGTCAAAGTGTTAAAACTCAGAAAGAAAACAGGTTGCTATAGACACATCTCAGAGAAGAGAATTGACTGAAATGTGGCTGAGTGAAACCCTTTTAAATATGACACTTCTCAGTTTCCTCACCGGAAATCCATTCAAAGCACCTAAGAAAGCAATATTTTTAGCTGTCGTTTTTCCCATTTAGTTCAAAGTCTTTTCAGCCTATGGAAAAAGGAGAATTAAATTGGGAATCAGGAGTCCTGGATTCTACAACCATTTCTTCTGCTAAAAAGATGGGTGGCTTTGATCAACATCTTTTACATCTTGAGTCGGAATTCCTTCAACTTTAAACAAGGGGCTCATTTAAATTATCTCAAAGGACACATACAGCTTGAACCCTCTAGAAGTCCCTAACATCGGTTCTGCTGGATACCAAGTCCTAAAGTCTAGCAAATCCCATGGTCTGGAACATTCCTACCTGCACACCATTACAAATGGGGCTGCGTGGCAATTGGCCACAAACCTAAAGCAATCATAAATCATGATGCCTAAATAATTATTTCAAATATCAAAAACATTTCTTTAAAAAGAAATTTATATCATTTGGAATAAGAAGTTTCACCAGGAATTTGCAGGCACTGAAAAAGACCTTGTGATGTTGCCCCATTCCCTTGGACCTGACAAGCCGTTAGACATCAGCAACTTCTTCAATGTGGCAAACTTGCCACGTTCACAGTGAGCAGCTGTGACCACTAATGGAAACCTAAAGTTCCTGCTGGTCAAACTCATAAATACACACCCCCACGCTGGCCAAAATCTGAGTTCATAAAGCAGAGTCAAATACCTTTATTTCCACTCAACTATTCCCAAATACTTTCTAAATTATTAAATTACTAACTGCTTCCCACAGTAGCATCTGTAAGCTACAAAATTATAGGCAGTAAATCTAATGTGCAATTCATCTTTGGGGTTATTTTTGGACAAATGAACTAAGTCACTCAGAAATGAATCCATGTGCTACAAACAAGCAATTAATTCAATTCCCCACTAGCTCTGGCAGGGCAATTTGCTATGTACTTATTACCTATTAAAGGCGAGAAAAATATGTAAGCATTTCTGCTGTTGTGGTCAACTCCAGTTCTAAAATGTTTTCCTTCTAGAATGCTTATATTCTCAGATTTCCTGGGGAAATATATGCCAAACAAATAGTATCCTCTATAGACTACAATCCACAACCCAAAAATGTCAGTAACAGGAGAGCTCATTTTTCTGTTTGACAAACAGCAGTTCCTTATGGTTCACCTGGCAGAAAATCTAAGGTTTCACTGCTCATCCATAGGAAAAACTGAGCTGAAGTTGGGGGCTAGGAGCCTGAGTTACGAGTTCAATGTGAGCTTGTTCTAGGAACAAATCTTTATAAGTGCTGTACTTGAAAAATGCATTTGGATAAAATGTCTTTAAAATTATGGTGTCCCATTGATTTGTTTTTAAATGAGGAAACCAAAGTACTGAGAGGGACTTGTCTCACTCATATTCACACAGACTGTCAGTCACAGGACTATAAATGAAGTCTCCTGTCTCTTAATCCAATATACTTTCCACCACAAGACATTTCATCAAAGCAGTTGACACCAAAATAAAGTTCTGGGGAAGGTAGGCATCCTAGGGGCTATGGCTGTTTGTCCCACCTAACAACTAATTTATTTGAAGCTGACTGTCGTGTTTTCTAATAACTGCTATGTCAGAATATCTTATTGCTTTAAAAAAAAACACTGCATTTCATGAAACCTAGAAACAAACAAACAAAATAACAGATAGATTTGGATCTGATGCATACAGAACACTCGAGGAGGAAAATGACAGAATCCTAGAATGAAATGGCATGCAGCCAGCCTAAGAAGCTCCAGGAAGCCCAGACTTATGTGTCAGAGATGACATGCCGCCAGGCACACTCTAAGAACATGTCGGGAGTTTGAAGGACACCATGTGAAAACCAGTCATCCAAATGCATTTTTTATGTACAGCACTTATAAAGATTTGTTCCTAGAACAAGCTCACTTTTTTTAATTCTCATATGTGATGCCAAGACATGGGAGAAAAAAAATAGATGGCAGCAATAGATTTTGGAATGGACCTAGTATATTCAGGTCAACAGACTAGGATCCCAGATGATTCCTCACACGAATCCTAGTGTGAGTGGTTAGATGAAGAAAAACTTGGTTCCCAGATGAAACAACAGTTTTAGAAGTCAATTTGATTCTATATCCCAGATGGGATGTGACGGGACACTATAAGCAACAAGCAGAAAAAATGTTTGTTTTCCCTTCTCCTGCCACATCACTGTGGCCATGGCAGGACATCCATTGCACATTCCTAGTCACTTCCTGCTGCCTCTGAGTTTCTGTCTTGCATCAGCTGCTGGACCAGGGCAAAACTTCAAGCTAATTGCTATGTGAAATATATATCAGTTGTCACCAATTAAAAGTTCTTGGCAAAGTGCAGCCATACTGTCCCCAGATTAATTATAATCCATAATAATTATGTCATGGAAAATATAAGTTTCCATATGATTATGAAATCATACAGAATGATTGTGGAAAATCAGCATGTTAGCAATATTGACAAGTCAAATGTAAATACTAGATTGAAGCCCTTACATAGGAATCCTTTTGTTCTTATTATTGTTTTAATAGAGTAGCTTCCCTGAGTAACCTAGGTGCCTTGTTTCAAGGAAAAAAAAAAATGGTAATACCAAGGAGCATTTCATCTCTTGACTGCACATTCCTGAAATCCTGAGAAGTGGCTTCTGGTGAATTTTTTTTATCTCCACTCTGGAACACAGAGCACCTGTAAGGCAGACCCAGCCACAAATGAAAGGCACAGAAATGAAAAGCAAATATGGATAGAATTAGTACTCAGAACTTGCAACATATGTTGAGTGAAGACTTTCTCTGTGGCCAGAGCCAATTCTACACTCCATTCTAAGGAGTGTCCAAAGCTGTCCACTTGTAGTTCTTGTTCACATTTGGGGGGGGGGGGATTTTTTTTCTTTTCTTTCTTTTTCTTTTTTCCTGGCGGCAACTCAACAAGTGTAAAGGAAGTTTAATTGATTCACTGGTTCAGAGATTGCAGTCTGCCTTCCTCAACTTTACTCCATTCCTGCCAAATCTCTAAGCAGTGAGAAAATGTTTGGTAGGCACACAGAAACAAAGATAAACTGTCAGTAGTTGCTATTTAATGTTCTACCTGTCATCAAAGCACTTGATAGTTGAATACGATCAAATTTCTATATATTATTCTACAATGGAAATGATTCTCCTGAAACAGTTCTCACACTTTAAAGCGTTTCAGACTCCCCCAAAGGCTTGCTGAAACATAGGCCTCTGGGTCTCACCTCCAGAATTCTGATTCAGGTCTGGGGTGGAGCTCAAGAATTTTCATTTCTAGCAAGGTCCCACGTGATGCCCATGCTACTGGTCCAACAACCACATGTGGAGATCTACTATTCTAGAATATCATATCAAACTCTTCAAGTTATATAAACAAATTTGAAGAAAGAGTTTAAGTCTAATATCGGATCATGTTCAACAATTAGTTTCAATCTTTTGGTGCAAATTATGACTATGGCAATAATAAGGACTATTGTATATTTTAATGCAGTGGGTGAACTTGGGCAGGGTTTCTCTACCATATAGTGCATGTGTGTATGCACATGAGTATGCATGCGAAGGGACTCACTCAATGAATTAGCATCCCAGGTGTCAGAGAAATACAGAACTAAAACCTGGATCTGGGAGTGTTCAGCTCATCCAATGGTGCCTCGAGGTGTCCTTTGCCAGCAGTCTCCACCTCTGTTGTGGATTTCATCTCAGCTCAGGAGCCCAGTCTAAAGGGAAGAGCCTCAGCAAGGCAAGTTGAAGATGGAAAAATAGTCAACTTAAGGAAGTTGATATTTGCCTTAGATGAATAAGATATCCAAAGTAAATATTTTCCAGATGCAAAAAAAAAAGATAAAATTCAGCAGCTTCCCTGTGAACAAATAAGGAACTTGGGAGGAAAGGATTTGGGTACAAGCAAGCACACAGCGGCCTATTTAGAGCCAGACAGACACTGATCGTTATCTTAGGGTAAGGGGATGAGCGGATGTGAAGTACAGTCCAGTTTCCTGCTGCTTTAAGTGAAACACAGAACTTATTTTGAACACTTGCTTATCTTTATGATATTTATAATTTTTGTGGTTATTGCTAGTCCCTTCCTGGCTTTCCCTTTCTTTGGAATTTTGTTGATCTCTGTATTATTTATTAGAAAATAGTTCTAGTCTCTTTCAGCTGATTATAATAGAAGCAAAGAATTCTTTTTCAGGTTTAGGACAAAGAAAGAAACTGAACTCTAAGGATCAAGAAGGGTAATGAAAATCAAAGTAATAGAGGCCACAAGGAAAAGCAGGAACTCAACAGGACTGGTGTAGAGCACTTAGATCTCACTCCTGGGTATCTCTCCAGAGAGATTTTTTTGCTCAATAATTGGGGGTTTTGTATTTTTATACAAGCAATACATTTAGTTAGACTATAATGGATGTTCTCTAGGTTTTCTTGTTCCAGATCAGGGTTTTCCAGGTTGCATTTTATTGCCTCAAAGTCTCAATGTGAAGAAAATGTAGTCAGTAAATATTTGCTTAACAGCTACTTATTCTAAATACTATATATATTAGAGAAGGAGGCATATAATTCCCCTGCTCTCAAAGAGCTTACAGTCTAGTGGGGCAGGGAGCTTAGTGAACAAATTATTGTAATAGCCTGTTAAGTACTGTAATGAGAGAATAACAAGAGGGCTCAAAAATAAACATATGGAATATTAGGTAATTTTATAGAACAAGTGCAATACAGACCAACCCCTGAAGGATAAGTTGGAGAAACAGAAACTAGCCAGCCAAAAGGGTAAGACAGGAAGAAGAGAGCACCCTGCATTAATCGATACCACAGTAAATACAGGGAACTGAAAAAAATTTAGTATAAACAGAGTACAAAACAAGTGAGGTTTTATAAGTAGACTGACCTGACAATTATCAACTAAGCCAGGAAACTCTGGAAATGGAATGGAGTTGCTATAAATAAACACACTAGAACAATAATGGCTTCAACCAAGATGTATATTCACTCTGATTATGGTCCACATTAGGAAGGTTGGACTTTATTGTAAAGACATATCCTTTGGAGAATTATAAACAAGAACATGGTATGATAATATTGCTATTTTAGAAAGATAATTCTGGCATCTGAGTAGAGAATAAGTCGAAAGTGCTGTAATGGAAGAAGACAGAGCAGTTAGAAAACTGTTCCAATATTTCAGCAAAAGATGATAGTTATCTGAATTAGAGAAGTGCCTTTTGGAATGGAGACTAGTAGATTAATTCTAGGAAGTCACCGACACTAACCTGGAGTGTCAATTTCTATCTGAGAGCCATAGAAATTGCTAATTGGGCCAGGGAGAGAGCTATCTTGAGATACTTTGACTTAAATTTTTTTTATATATATATATTTTATTATTATTAATTCTAATGGGGTGACATCAATAAATCAGGGTACATATGTACAATGAAAACATCTCCAGGTTATCTTATCATTCAATTGTGTTGCATACCCATCACAAAAGTCAAATTGTCCTCTGTCACCTTCAATCTGGTTTTCCCTGCGCCCCTCCCCTCCTCCCTATCCCACTCTTCCCTCCCTCCCCCCATGCCATAACCACCACTCTCTTGTCCATGTCTCATAACCTCACTTTCATGTCCCACCTATGTATGTAATCGTGCTGTTCTCAGTTTTTCTTTTTTTCTGATTTACTTATTTCACTCCGTATAATGTTATCAAGGTACATCCATTTTGTTATAAATGATCCGATGTCATCGTTTCTTATGGCTGAGTAGTATTCCATAGTATATATGTACCAAAGCTTTTTAATCCACTCGTCTTCTGACGGACACTTGGGCTGGTTCCAGCTCTTCGCTATTGCGAACAATGCTGCCACGAACATGGGGGCGCATTTCTTCTTTTCGAACAGTGCTATGGTGTTCTTAGGGTATATTCCTAAAAGTGGGATAGCTGGGTCAAAAGGCAGTTCGATTTTTAATTTTCTGAGGAATCTCCATACTGTTTTCCACAGTGGCTGCACCAGTCTGCATTCCCACCAGCAGTGCAGAAGGGTTCCCTTTTCTCCACATCCTCGCCAGCACTTATTCTGTGTTGTTTTGCCGATAAGTGCCATTCTGACTGGTGTGAGGTGATATCTCATTGTGGTTTTAATTTGCATTTCTCTAATGATTAGTGATGTTGAGCATTTTTTCATATGCCTATTGGCCATCTGTATGTCCTCTTTGGAGAAATTTCTATTCATTTCTTTTGCCCATTTTTTGATTGGGTTGTTTGTCTTCCTGGTGTTGAGTTTTATAAGTTCTTTATAAATTTTAGTTATTAACCCCTTATCAGATGTGCTGTCGAATATCTTCTCCCATTGTGTGGTTTGTCTTTTTATTCTGTTCCTATTGTCTTTAGCTGTGCAAAAACTTTTTAGTTTGATATAGTCCCATTTGTTTATCTTGCCTTTTATTTCAGTTGCCCATGAAGATAAATCGGCAAATATACCGCTGCTACAGATGTCGGAGAGCTTGCTGCCTATGTTTTCTTCTAAGATGCTTATGGTTTCACGGCTTACATTTAAGTCTTTTAACCATTTTGAGTTTGTTTTTGTGAATGGAGTAAGTTGATGGTCTAGTTTCATTTTTTTGCAGGTAGATGCTTTGACTTAAATTTTTTATTCTGGCTGGCCATTCATGGTCATTAAGGAACTTTGATCCAGCTTCTGTTTTAAATGAGTGAGAATCAATCATGTTACATATAGAAAATAGATATAACTATATTGCTAAC
This sequence comes from Rhynchonycteris naso, assembly GCA_037038555.1. NCBI lineage: Eukaryota > Metazoa > Chordata > Mammalia > Chiroptera > Emballonuridae > Rhynchonycteris > Rhynchonycteris naso. The sequence continues at coordinate 35,278,663 of CM073000.1, read as the reverse complement.
TCCTGAACTCTTCCAGAAGTTCAATAGATAACAAAATAAAATTATATATATATATATAAAAATATAGATTGGGACAACTAGGTGTCTTAATTATCAAACAATAGTTTTTTGGTCAATCTTGGTTAAAATCATTTACTCATCTTGGGTTAAGAATAAGTTTATTTGATACAATAAAAAGTTCACAAAATAAAATATTGATAAAGTTGGACTTCATCAAAATTAAGAACTTCTCCTCTTTAAAACACATTATCAAGCCTGACCAGGTGGTGATGCCATGGATAGAGCATTGACCTGGGTTGCTGAGGACCCAGGTTCAAAACCCTAAGGTCACTGGCTTGAACACAGACTCATGCAGCTTGTGTGCAGGGTCACAATCTTGAGCGCAGGGCCACCAGCTTAAGTATTCTGTTGCAGGCTTGAGTGTAGTATCATCAACATGATTCCATGTCTCTGGCTAGAGCCCAAAGGTGGCTGGCTTAAAACCTAAGGTAACTGGCTTGAGCCTAAGGTCATTGGCTTGAGCAAAGGGTCACTGGCTCAGGTAGAGCCTCCCAGTCAAGGCACATATGAGAAAGCAATCAATGAACAACTAAGGTGCTATAACTATAAGTTGATGCTTCTCTTCTCTCTTCTTTCCTGTCTGTTTGTCCTTGTCTGTCCTTCTCTTGCTCAGTTGCTTAAAATAAAATAAAATAAATAAAATACATGGTTAAGCAAATGACAAGAAAAACCACAAACTTGAAGAAATGTTTTCACATGACATATCTGATTAAAAATTTATGTTCCAAATACATAGTTTTTAAAACTCAATAGTAAGAAAACAAATAATTCAATAAAAAATAGACAAAATATTTGAACACAAACTTCACCAAAAATGACAAAGGAGGATATGAAAAGATGTTCAACATCATTAGTTGTTATGTAAATACAAATTAAAACCACAAATTAAAATTACTACACATTTATTACAATAGCTAAAATTAAAAATAAAAAAGCCAACCTACCATACCAGGTGCTGGTAAAAAAGTCAGCGAGAGTTCTTATACACTGCAGATGGAAATGTAAACTGGTACAACTATTTTGAAAAACAGCTTGGCAGTTGTTATTGTTTTTAGTTTATTTTTTTTATTCATTTTATTTAAACTAAGAAAAAGAATTCATTCATTTCTCCCACCCTTAACTCCGTACCTCTGGTAACCACCAATTTGTTCTCTGTGTCTTTGAGTTTGGTTTTATATATATGCATATAGATAGATATACACATGACTATTCTATAATATATACTAATATATATAATAGTTCACATATAAGAGAAATCATACAGTATTGGTCCTTCCGTGTCTGACTTATTTCACTTAGCATAATGCCCTCACGATCTATCCATGTTGTCACAAATAGCAAGATTCATTCTTTTTTTACGGTTGAATAATATTCCATTATATATATAAACTATAGTCTCTTTATTCATTAATCTAACAATGAAAACTTAGCTTCATTTTTTATCTGAGCCATTGTAAATAATGCTGCAGTGACACAGTGGTACAGATATCTTTCTGAATTAATGTTTTTATTTCCTTCAGATAAATATTCAGAAGTGGAATTGCTGGATTTTATATTATAGTTCTATTTTTAATTTTTTGAAGAACTTCACACTGCTTTCTGTAGTGGCTGCACCAATTTATATTTCCACCAGTGGTGACAATTTTTTAAAAGTTAACCATAAAATTTCCGTACTATCTAGCTATTCCACCCCCAGGAATTTACCCAAGAGAAACAAAAACGTCTTTACATAAAGAATGTATACACAAATGCTCATGGCAGCTTTATTTGTAATAACTAAAAGCTATAAACAATGTAAAAGGCCATTAATATAGTGAATAGATGAAGAAATTGTAAAATATCTGTACAATAGACAACTACTCAAAAGAAAAAAAAGAAGGCATGCAACAGTATGGAGAAATCACCAAGAAAATAGACTAATAATAATAACAATCATAATTATCTATAGTGTTAGAAAACAGATTAGTAATTACCTGGGAATATGAAAGGGAGGTAAGAGGGAGGATTACTTTTAAGAGCGATGAATATATTTATTAACTTGACTGTGGTGATAATCTCACAGGAGTATACATATGTCAAACTTATCAAATTGTACACAGTCATCCCTTACCATACTGCGGTACACTTTTTGCAGTCTCATTGTATTGCAGATTTTTAAAATGTACATATCTAATTTTGTATTGTAGATTTTTTGCTATATCACGGGATTTTGCGGTATATAGGTATTTTTATATATTTATTATTTTAATTATTTTTGTGGTAAAATAAGCATTTTCTACCCTTAAAATATTGAAAAAATATATAAAAATATTAATTAAAACATATTAAAAGAATATTAAGTCAAAATAAAATACGTAGCATAGAATTTTATATGTTGTTAAAATTACATAGGTTTAAGAGTGAAGAAAGTGTTTAAGAGCATAGGAAGTGTTTATAAGAGTGTGGGAAAGGTTAATAACAGTGTGGGAAAGGTTTATAAGAGTGTGGGGAGGGTTTATAGAGCCTTAAAATATATATAAATAATAATATAAATATAAGGTCGCTACTGTGCGGATTTTTATCTATCACAAGGTGTTCTGGAACCTAACCCCTGCTATAGACAAGGGACCACTGTACTTTAATTATGTGCAGTTTTTGTATGAAAATTCTACCTTGATAAAGCCATTAAAAATAAAAAAAAGAAAAAAATCAGTCACCCACAGTGCTACAACTTTCTGATGAACTAATAAGAAGAGTCACAAAGTGTTTTATGAGATCATCACCTACACTGGAATTAATAATCTAAATTTCTCTACCCCAAATATGAGTACTAAGTACAGGAATAAGCCAGGCCAAAAATGTATTACTAGGTAGGGTAATCATACATCTCAGTTTGCCAAGAACAATTTCAAGTTACACCTATTGTCTGGCATAATTATTAATTAAATGTTCTTTCATTCTCAAAAGTGTCCTGATTTTCAAACAACCAATTATAAAGTCACTATACCCTTAGGCAACCTAGACAGTCTTCCCAGATAGTTAAGGCAGAAAACCAAACTGAAAAATCACCCTAGTAACTATTTTTCAAAAGAATGTCAAATTAGGCTTCAGAGTACCCAGGAAGAATTGTTAACCAAAATATAGTTCAGTTTCCAAAATACAAAATAAAGCAAGCAAGACAAAACAAGACTTCAAATGAAAAATCAAAATATGAACACAAAGGTTATCATTCATTTCAAAGACCAATAGCATTTTCATTCATTTCATGTCCATAAATTGTCAGGGATTGCGCTGAATACTGGGAATACACAGTTGGAAGGAGTAGCAGAGTAAATGGGATGGCTATAAAGCAGACAATCTTTAAAATACATGCAGAGACTGGGCCAGCTAGTTCTAATGGTGAGATTATTTCTAATGATGTCCAAAAGTCTAGGACAAGGGTAGAAATCTGTTGCAAGAATTTTAAGCCTTTCATTTCTTTCAAAGAACTGTTTTGATTTTGCAATACTGGACCTTAACTCATTTTTTCCTCAATTAATGTTTGGCAATATTGGTCATTAAGTAAATATTTATTGAAAAACAAATTAGTTAATTAATTTTCTTCCAATGACTCCTTAGGCTAAAGTAACATTTTTTTGCCAAAAGCAACCATCAATTGCTGACAGGACAAAGCCTCTTTATTAGGTTTATATACAAATACAGGAATGGTTATAATCACTTGTTTGTTTTTATTCTATTAGGTATTACATCATAGTTTGAGGAAAATTAATTGTACGTCGAAAAGATGGATACAGAATGCACAAAATATAATGAAATAGTGTTTGTTAATTTAACCAGTGAGGAAGCAGAGAGGCCAAATCAATGAGCTCATGCTGCATCTCTTCATATCCATCAAATATCTTTAAGAGCTGAGGATGGTAAGATATAGGAGTTGCCCGGGCCCTTCATTCCTCCCTTATTGCTCAACACTACACCAGGAAGAGAAAGGAACCTTGGATTACAGAGGTGTGCAATGCATGTGTTGTTCATTTCTGCCCTTGTAATATTCAAAATATGTCTGAAGAAGAGAATTTAATACTTATGCCAAATTTTCGTAACTGAAATTTCAGAAGGTTTATTTACCTAGCTATTATTAGAGACTTTCATTTTTAACTAACTAAACCAGATGTGGTTGCTAATGTTGATGACCACAGATATTATCACCCCATTTACAATAATATCTGTTCAGTATATTATTAAATATAACACATATAAATTCTAAGGAATACATCTGAATGCCATAAATTAATTGGTGAATTAGTTAATTTACCTGAAGTCTCATTTATAGTGCTGGGGAATTCTATGATTCTAAGGAAACTATGAGAGTCAGCATGTTTGAATTAGTTTCATTCATTTCTCTTAATTTAGAGGTCCAAGGAGAGCTTTTCAATTCTTTTGTGATTCTTATTAGCATCCCTAGATTAACTACATATGAAAAAAGAAAAAATATGCATAAGTAGGGTGCAAGGAGCCTCGTCTGGCCAAAGTGAACAAACACCAGCACAGCACACTTTTCTGACAACTTCAGGAGGCGAGCACAACGGTGGAATGAAGAATTCTCCAACAGAGTTTATAATCATTTCAAACATTCACAAGACACATCCAGTGGAAGTGCTGACAAACTTGGGAGAATGTTCCCCAAGCTCTCTCAAAGAGCCCTTAGGCACTTGTAGACAAAACTGTATTTCAATTCATTGTTTTAAAAATTAATTCTTAAATTTTGAACTGCAGAGTTTCTGTAAATAAAAACTCGAGTAATTTCTCCATTTCCCTGGACAATGCATTTCTCCTCATTATAATTTATTTTCATGGTATATTAGGAAACCATTTATGATTTTTAAAAACTTGAGGGGAATGAAAGATCAGTCTAGAGTTCCATGTGGTAGTGAAAAAAATATCTGGCCAGTATATTTCATGGAATGCTTTGCAATCACTTTTAAAATCTCTGGAAAGCAGAAGCTGAAAAACTTTATAGAAATTAAGAAGTTATTGGCAAGGCCTGGTAACTGAGACACCTCAATGGAAATATACTAATCCCCAAAATAATCATAATTCAGGTTCTCCCTCTTCTTTATTTAGCAATCGCCTGCCATCTAGTGGATGAAATGCTATCTAGTCACAAATTGCTTTCTTTACAATCTGAGGTACTCATTGAATAATGTAATAAAGTTTTCTAAACAAGAACAGGGGCAGAAACTTACATGACTACACACACCTGGAAATGAACCAACTGTGGTCAAGACTTAAAATAACCATAATGGAGTCCTTTCTTACCAAAACTTTCAAAAACCAGATCATTTTCATGCTTGACTAATTAAAAACCAATTCCCATTAAATCCAAGCAATATCAAAGGAAGTTAAAAAAGAACTGCTATTTTTCATACTCTTTGCATGTCATTTTTGTGCTAATTTAATGAATGAATTTATTGTGACATTAGACTATAATTTTAACATTTATGCCAAAAATAATATAATCAATAATTATTTATTGAGCACCTCCAGTTGTAGATGCTGTGACAAATACAAAAAGTGTTAGAGATATAAGCCCAACTTTTAGACTTACAACCTAGTCAGGAAGAAAATTATCCAAAAGCAGCAACTGGTAACCATGCTAACTTAAGTGTCCAAAGGAAGGAGCAATCGATGAGGACTTAAAAGAACTCGGGAAAATTTAATAATGACACTTTAGGTGTACTTTAAATATAATTTTGGGACAAACAATCAAATCCCTCAGTTTAGAGAAAGTGAAGATACTTTTTTATGAGAATGGAGAATTAATATCTTAATATGAATGGGGAGGAATGCTGGGATCTGCAATGAAATAGACCCATGAGAGTGACCGTAGCATGTGAATATGGGCTGTACTGCACATTGATCAAAATTACCTGAGCAAAATTTGCAAACTCATGAAGAACTTTATGAAAGAGTTCATTTATATTGCAGCTACCATCTGAGTGAATCATTAGATCCTTCCTTATTTGCCCAAAGTTGAGCAACTACTGGCTAATTGTAAATGAAACCAAATGCCAGTAATTAAACTATAAATATACTCTTGTAAGCCTACCTATTAACCAAAGAGAATCTCCTGATTACCAGACTCTTAAAATGTCTGGGAAAGGAAGTATGGGTTTATAGAGCCAGGTGTATTGGAGCACACCCCAATAATCCCTCCAGGTGTTCTCTCTGCCAGAGCATGGGGCCATTCAGCCCTCTGGGAACTGAGGCTGCTCTGAAGAGAGCCAAGGTGAGCCTCTCACCCTAATAAAGGCCAACAGCCATTCTCCTTCATTCTCCACAAAAAGACTTATTTCTTTAAACAACTATTCATCTCATTTTAACATAAATTTTAAGATGCCTCATGTATTTTTAGGTTTCTTCATCTTTTATAATTTTATTTATTTTCTTTTTTTATTAATTTTAATTGGTGACATTAATCAATCAGGGTACATAGGTTCAGAGAAAACATTACCAGGTTATTTTGACATTTGATTATGTTGCATACCCATCACCCAAAGTCATATAGTCTTCCGTCACTTTCTATCTGGTTAATTTGTGCCCCTCCCCACCCCCAGTAACCACCAAACTCTTGTCCATGTCCCTGAGTCTCATTTTTATGTCCCACCTATGTATGGAATCGTATAGTTCTTAGTTTTTTCTTATTTACTTATTTCACTCAGTATAATGTTATCAAGGTCCATCCATGTTATTGCAAATGATCCAATGTCATCATTTCTTATGGCTGAGTAGTATTCCATAGTATATTTGTACCACGTCGTCTTTATCTAATCAGCTATTGAAAAATAAACACTCAGACCAATGAAACAGAATAGAAAGCCCAGGAATAAAACCACATGTATATGGTCAAATGATTTTTGATAAAGGGGCCAACAACACACAATGAAGAAAAGAAAGCCTCTTGATCAAATGGTGCTGGGAAAACTGGAAAGCCACATGCAAAAGAATGAAACTCGGCTACAGTTTGTCCCCTTATACTAAAATTAATTCAAAATGGATCAAAGACCTAAATATAAGACCTGAAACAATAAATTACATAGAAGAAAACATAGGTACTAAACTCGTGGACCTTGGTTACAAAGAACATTTTATGAATTTGACTCCAAAGGCAAAGGAAGTGAAGGCAAACATAAAATGAATGGGACTACATCAGACTAAGAAGCTTTTGCACAGCAAAAGAAACTGACAACAAAACAAACAGACAACCAACTACATGGGAGAAAATATTTTCAAACAACAGCACAGATAAGGGCCTAATATCCAAAATATACAAAGAACTCATAAAACTCAACAACAAACAAATAATCCAATAAAAAAATGAGAAGAGGACATGAACAGACACTTCTCCCAGGAAGAAATACAAATGGCCAACAGATATATGAAAAGATGCTCATCTTCATTAGCTATTTGAGAAATGCAAATCAAAACTACAATGAGATACCACCTCACACCTGTTAGATTAGCTATTATCAACAAGACAGGTAATAACAAGTGTTGGAGAGGCTGTGGAGAAAAAGGAACCCTCATCCACTGTTGGTGGAAATGTAAAGTAGTACAACCATTATGAAAGAAAGTACGGTGATTCCTCAAAAAATTAAAAATAGAACTACCATATGACCCAGAAATCCCTCTACTGGGAATATACCCCCACAACTCAAAAACACTGGTACGTAAAGACACATGCAGCCCCATGTTCATTACATCATTGTTCACAGTGGCCAAGACATGTAAACAACAAAAAAGCCTTTTAATTTTATTTTTTAATTACAATTTACATTCAATATTATTTTGTATTAGTTTCAGGTGCACAGCAGAGTGCTTAGATGATCATAGACTTTACTAAGTGTTTCCCTCAATTTTTCCAGTACCCACCTGGCACCATATGTAGCTATTACAACAGTATTGACTATATTCTCTATGCTGTACTTTATACATGTCTGTGACTATTTTTTAACTACCAATTCCTTCACCTTTTTCACCCAGTCCTTCAAACTCCCTTCCCTATGGCAGCCATCAGTCAATTCCCTGTATCTATGAATGCATTTCAATTTTATTTGCTCATTTACATTTTTCTTTAGATTCCACATAAAGCTGAAATCATAAGGTATTTGTCTTTGCCTGACTTATTTCACTTAGCATAATACCCTCTAGTTCCATCCATGCTGTTACAGATGTTAAAATTTCATCCTTTCTTATGGCAAAGTAATAGTTCATTGTATGTACGTACCACTACTTTTTTTATCAACTCATCTAGATGGGTACTTGACTTGCTTTCATAGCTTGGCTATTGTAAATAATGCTGCAGTGAGCAAAGGGGTGCACATATTCTTTCAAAGTAGTGTTTTGGGTTTCCTCAAATACATACCTAGAAGTGGAATAGCTGAGTCATAAGGCAGTTCCATTTTTAATTTTTTTTGAGGAATCTCCATACTGTTTTCCACAGTAGCTGCACCAATCTGAGTTCCACCAATGGTGTACAGTGTTCCCTTTTCTTCACATCCTTGCTAACACTTGTTTGTTGATTTAGTGATGATAGCCATTCTGACAGATGTGAGGCAATATCTCATTATGTTTTTAACTTATATTTTATTTCTTTAACAATTAGTGACACTGAGTATCTTTTCATATGTCTATTGGCTATCTATATATCCTCTTTGAAGAAGTGTTTATTCAGGTCTTCTGTCCATTTTTTAATTGACTTATTTGTGTTTTTGATGTTGAGTTGTGTGAGTTCTTTACAAATTTTGGCTATTAAGCCCCCATTGATGTATCATTGGCAAATACCTTCTATTCAGTAGGTCATCTTTTCATTTTGTTGATGGTCTCCTTTGCTGTGCAAAAACATTTTAGTGTGATGTAGTTCCACTTGTTTACTTTTACTTTTGTTTCCCTTGCCTGAGGAGATGGACCAGAAAAAAATACTGCTAGGAGAAATGTCAGAGATTTTACTGCTTATTTTCTTCTGGGAATTTTAAGGTTTAGAATTTTTTGTTGAATTTGTTGGGGTGACATTGGTTAATAAAATTATATGTTTCAAGTGTACAATTCTATAATACATCATCAATATATTGTATTATGTGATTACCATCCCAAGTCAAGTCTCCTTCTATCACCGTTTATCCTCACTTTACCTTCTTCTACCTTCTTGGCCCCTCATTCCTTATTTTTATTTTCTTATCCTAATAATCTTTGATTTTGGAGCCCCTTCTTATTTACAGGCTCTAAATTATAATGATTTTAATGACCATTTGTTTTTCACTATGCAGCTCTTACACTTAATGTTTTTATTCTTATGCTCTTTTATTTAATAGTAATGAAAACCTTTTTAGGTTATTATTGTCTTTTCTTAGATAAGAAAACTAATGATCAGAGAGATGATGCAAATTGTAAAATGTTTCACAAAGAAAAATAATACAGGGACTTGATTTTAGATCTTTCTAACTTTAAATTTTATGTATGTGTATTATTTGTTTTACTAGGTACTCTGGCTTTCTACAAAGAATACATGTTAGACCTCTGAACTAGGGGGCCCCACTAAGATTGTATTCCCAACCTCAGCTGCCCTAACATATCAAGCTCACAACCTATAGAGGGGCTGGTGGGGTGAGGCCAGTCTGAGCCCACACTTCAGTCTTTCTACAGAAGACTCTGTGGGAAGACCACACAGCTGCAAAAGAAGGTGGAGCAGCTGAAAAGTAGAGGCAAATCTTATGAGCTTGGGGCTTTTACAGAGCTGCTATCATCTCTCAGTAGGAGGTAGCTGGTCCTTATACTCAGGCTGGCCCTTTCTAAACTACCCAGGCACAGAAAAATGCAGGCACAAACAGTAAACAGAGCAGTAACTCCAGATAGATAGCCCATGGCAAGTTACAAACAATAGCTGACACCAACCCAAGAAAACCCAGAACCAACACAACTGTTAGGAGTGCCATGAAGCACCAATGCTAGACTCACCTAAGTACACAAGCAGGAGGAGTCCAGCAGGCACCAGAAACTGGAGAGAATATGCCCAATAGGATAAACAGTGCACAATGCCTAATACATATGATCAAGGTTGACCTAAAGAGCCAGCCATCCTGCAGGGATAACCACACCCACAAAAGGACCAACTGGACTCAACACTCACATAAAACAGAAGGGTAAATACTACCATCAAGAAGCAGTCCTACAGCAAGGAATTCAGGTGGCCTGGAGGCCAGTACCACCAAGTCCATCTTCCTCATAAAAACCCAACAAATCTCAAATTTAGACAGTGCTACCTAATACACAAACAAAATAGGCAGACAAATAAATATTACCCAAATGACTCAACAAGAGAAATCCCCAGAAAAAGAACTAAATGAAATGGAAGTAACCAACCTACAAGACACAAATGATTTTTAGGATACTCAAGGATCTTACAGCAAGAATGAATGATCACAGTGAGAACTTGAACAAGAATATAGCAAGCATCAAAAAGGACATTGATATAATAAAAAAGTACAGTCAGAAATGACAAATACAGTATCATAAATAAAGACAGCACTAGAAGGAATCAACAGCAGTATGTATGAAGCAGAAGATCATATCAGCGATTTAGAGGACAAGATAAACATAAGCACTGAAGCAGAGCAGAAAAAAAAAAAAAAAAAGAGGCTCAAAAGACTGAGGAAACTTTTCCAGACCTCTCTGACAACATAAAGAGAAACAACATCCACATCATAGGGGTTCCTGAAGGAGAAGGGAACAAACAAAGAATAGAGAACTTACGTGAAAAAATCATACCTGAACATTTCTCTAAATGGATGAGGAAAAAGATCACACAAGTTCAAGAAGCACAGAAAGTTTCATTAAACATAAACCCAAGGAGGACTACATAAAGACACATCATAAGTAAAATGCCAAAGTTAAGAGACAAAGAAAGAATATTAAAAGCTGCAAGAGAAAATCAGTTAATTACCTACAGAGGGACCCCCCACAAGAATGACATCTGACTTCTCAACAGAAACAATTCAAGCCAGAAAAATTTGCAAGAAATATTTATGTGATGCAATATAAGAACCTACAACCAAGAATACTTTATCCAGCAAGGCTATCATTCAAAATTGAAGGAGAAATAAAAAGTTTCACAGACAAAAAAAGGACTCAGATAATTCATTACAACCAAACCAGTACTGCAAGAAATAATATGGGGCCTGCTATAAAAAGAACAAAGTAAAAAAGAAATTGCAAGAAGGAGAAATGGGTGATTAAAGAATAAAATGGCAATAAATAAGTACTAATCAATAATAACCTTAAATGTAAATGGATTTAATACTCCAATCAAAAGACATAGATTTTCTGCATGAATAAGAAAACAGGAAGTTTATAGCATTATAGGTATACATTAAGAAGCAAGAAAAAGTTCAAATAAACAACCTAACACTGCACCTAAAAGAACTATAAAAAAAAACAACAAATAAAGCCCAGAAGAAGCAGAGGAAAAAAATAATTAAGATCAGAGTGAAAATTTATGACATAGAGGCTAAAAAAAAAAAAAAAAAAAAAAAAAAAAAAAAAGGATACAAAAGATCAATGAAAACAAGAGCTGGTTCTTTAAAAAGGTAAACAAGATTGGCAAACCTTTAACCAGACTCATCAAGAGAAAAAGGGACAGAACTCAAATAAATAACATTAGCAATGAAAGTGGAGAAGTAACAACTGACACCACAGAAATACAAAGCAAAGGATTGTTAGAAAATATTATGAAGATCTATATGCCAAAAAATTGGACAACCTATGTAAAATACATAAATTCCTAGAAACATACCGTCCTCCAAAACTCAATCTGGAAGAATTGAAAAAAATTTAAACAGACAGATTACAACAAATGAAATTGAAACAGTTATCAAAAAACCTCCAGCAAACAAAAGTCCTGATCCAGATGAATTCACAGGCAAATTTTACCAAACATTCAAAGAACTAACACCTATCCTACTCAAGCTATCCAAAAAATTTAAGAGGAGACTTCCAAACTTATTTTATGAGACAAGCATTATCCTCATTCCAAAACCAGATAAAAACACTATAAAGAAAGAAAACTATAGGCCAGAGGTCGGGAACCTTTTTAGTTGAGAGAGCCATGAACGCCACATATTTTAAAATGTAATTCCGTGAAAGTTATAAAATATGTATAACACTAAATACAAGTAAATATGTGCACTTTATGTAAGAGCAACACTTTTAAAATGCAATAAGTCTCTGAATTCTTTTTAATAGTGTTGTTATGCTATTGCTAACCAATGATGAATAAAGTACTTCTTACCATTAATGCGACTTCTGGTACTGCATGGTTTTGCTGATGGCTTTGTAGTCTGGTTGATACATGGTGACGTTAAACTTCATGCAGACGTTGAGACTTCCATTCGTTAATCATGACTGTAGGTTGGTCTGAATGTTCTTTAGAGGTGAGAAAGACTGTTCACATGCATACGTAGAGCCAAATATTGTCAGTACAGCAATACTCCCACACTGCAGTGTGTGGTATGTGACGGAAAGCACGTTTCAAGTTTAGACAATCAGCTGGTCTGCTGGTTGAAGTTTTTTCATTTCTCCCCACTTGTGTTTGCTCGCCAACTCTGCTTACTGTTGTGGAAGTCTTTCCAAATCTTCATTCAGTGACTTGAACTTACTCACCCACATGTCTGAGGCCTTCAGGTCAGCAACTTGTAGCTCAAAATCTCTGATGGAGACACCGGGGATGTAACTCAGGTTGGTGCTGTCCACTGCACACTCATGTGGATGGGTGATGAACTTAAAAAGACGAGTTCGCTCACGAAATAATACAAAGCGTGCTTTGATGACTGCAGGAGATTAGATGTGAAGCCTGCTAGCTGCCAGACATCAAGATGTTGAGCAGGGTTACTTGCTGTGCATGCATCTTTAAACTCTCCCAGTTTTCAGTTTTTCAAAGTGTACTAAATGACCTGTTTCAATGTTGGCGATGAAGAGTTCCAGCTTGTTTTCAAATGCAAACACTGCTTGTTGAAGGAATAGGACTGTATTTCCAATGCTTTGCATTTTCACATTGAGCTGGTTCAGATGTTCAGTCATGTCCATGAGATAGTAGAACTTCAGGAGCCACTCAATGTTAGCTAACTCAGGATGCTCGATGTTTTTCATTTCAAGAAAAGTCTGGATTTCACTCAGACAAGATGCAAAATGGCTGAGCACCTTCCCTCTTGACAACCAATGCACATTGCTCTGCAGAAGCAGACCAGGATAATTATTCCCAACTTCATCCAGCAGTGTTTTAAACTGGTGATCAATTAAAGCTCCAGCAACAATAAAGTTGACCACCCAAATGACCAGTGACATCACCTCACCAAGCTGCTCACCACACATCTGAGCACAAAGTGCCTCCTGGTATAAGATGCAGTTAAAACTTAGGATAGGTCTCTTTTCATGTTCACGAAGAAGCGTTACAAATTCTCTGTTTTTCCTCACCACGCATGGAGCACCATCAGTACACACTGAAATAAGTTTATCAATTGGTAGATTTTTTTAGCAAACTCAGTGAAAGACTGGAATAAATACTCCCCTCTTGTTGTCTCTTTCATAGGCAAAAGAGCAAGATTTTCCTCACATATTGTGTTACCGACAGCATACCTTGCAATCACGCTGAACTATAATAAATGGCTTATGTCTGTTGATTTATCCAAAGTGAGAAAAAAGAATGGTGCTGCATTTATGTCCTTCACTTGTGTTGCCTCAATTTGATTTGCCATCATGATGGTACGATCATGAACAGTTCTTGCTGACAGAGGCATGTCTTTTATTTGTTTGATTATCTTGTCTTTATCCAAAAAGTCATGAAAAACTTCATTGGCAACATCAAGCATAAATGTTTTTGCATACTCCCCATCTGTGAATGGCTTTCCGTTTCTTACAATTGCTAAAGCACCAGCAAAGCTGGCTGAATTCCAGTCACTTTTTGGGTCCAAACACGGAGTTGCTGCTGACTAGCTTGCACTCTGCACAGTAGTTCTTGACATGCTTTCTTCCCCCACTATATATTTCAATGCAAAGATAGTATGGCGTGTGTCGAAGTGCCACTTTGTATTTGACAGTTTCATCGATGTAATTCTATCACTGCGTATTAGACACACTGCAGAACCTGCTCTCTCCACAAAGGCGAATTCCTCTGTCCATTCCTGCTGGGACCTTAGAAATCCCACAGAGAATTCTGCTGAATGGAAGCATGAAGGCCCTTCAGCCCCCCTGCTCAATTCTAGACTCATTGCCAGTAAACTCTTCTACTAGATAGAAATTTTGTACACAACTGTAGGTAGGCCTGTGGTAACCTTTGTTCAAAGCACTATCAATAGCTAGAAATAAGATAAAAGTTCACATTGATATTTAGCAGGTCAGAGAGCTAACAGGTATTTTGCCAATCTCTCATAAAAATACAAAAATATTCTCTTTTCGGCCAGAAGAACAAGTGATAAAGTTCAAGGGAAGGTCTGGTTACTTACAGGTGTAAATAAATAGGGCTTATTTTAGGGTTGAGAACATATTTTAAAATCTTTATCCATTTACATGTATGGAAACAGTCGAAACAATCCATATGACAATTTTTAGTGGAAACAAGAATGTGCTGTCCATATTGCTGAAACAAAACAGAAACACACCAAGAATAAAATGAGATTGATTTTACAAAAACACTGAGGATTCAATGCATATAAATAAAGAAGAAAAATCCTCTTCATTCAAAGATGTACTTATGAACACTAGTTAAATGCTTTTCACTGTTCTTTGAAACAGAAACGTTACTTTGTGTGAAGATTTAGAAATAATAAAAAACTGAAGCCTGACCAGGCAGTGGTGCAATGGATAGAGCGTCAGCCTGGGATGCTGAGGACCCAGGTTCAAAACCCCAAGGACACTGACATGAGCAAGGGTTCACTCAGCTTGAGTGCGCGGTTGCTGGCTTGAGCGTGGGATCATAGATTTGACCCCATGGTCACTGGTTTTAGCAGAAAGGACACTGGTTTGAAGCCCAAGGTCCCTGCCTTAAGTCCAAGGTCACTGACTTGAGCTAGGGGTCACTCGCTCTGCTAAAGTCCCCTGGTCAAGGCACATATGAGAAAGCAATCAATGAACAACTAAGGTGCTGTAACAAAGAATTGATGTTTTTCATCTCTCTTCTGTTGGTCCTTGTCTGTCCCTCCCTCTCTCTTACATTAAAACTGAAAAAAAAATAGCTTAGAAAGCCAAAAACCCCACCACAACCACTTATCCCAAACCCCAAAATTTATATTCAATAAAAATTAAATTTAGACAGACATTTTATTGAAACAACATCAATTTTAGAGTACAGTAAAAGCTTAAGATTAAAATATTTCTACAGTTTGCCTATAAATCTGCGCATAAATCTTAGAATACTTTCTGAAAATCTTCTCATTTATATTTTCTAGAATATCCATGCCTGTGTGAAGACAGAAGTTTGGTTAAAAATCTGTACCCATGCTGCATTGTAATAGTTTATTTGTTAGGTCATGTATGGATTATTTAACGACAGTTTCATTTTTTCTCTCTAATTGATTTTTTTGTTAAGAAAACATAGTCATGGTAACAGTACCATACAAGTAAAGAACTTCCAGTGTCACCTACTGGGTTGGAAATCTTATGACCTAAGGTGGGCCTAGGTGGTCAGTCATAGAAGTACATTGAATGGGGAAGGTGTTATGAACATAAAAATATTTGGAAACCAAATAAAATAAGACCCAGTGCAAATTACAAAATATATATATCTGGCCATCTGGGGGAAGAAAAAGTGTAGAAAAAGTGGTAAATTTGAATTAGAAAAGTAAGACAGAATTTTTAATGTATTCAAGCAGAAAAACTAAGAAAGAAGGCAAGGGGGAACATTCAGAAAATGCAAGTGGTCCATAATATCATCTTCCCCCTTCTTCCAGAGTAATTACTTTTTAGCTATGTATGTGGTCATGAAGAATAAAGATACATTTCCAAGAAGCTAAAGGTAGCTATGTGACTTTAAGCTCTACCTAATGAGACTGCAATAGAAGTATCTCACAGCTTTCAGGAATCTTCCTTAAGAAACTATTGGTGTTAGCCCCATCCTGCTGTTGGAACGGAGGTGTCATGGTTTGATCCCCATAACAACTATCAGGACAAGGAGCACACCCTTGGGTTGGCAGGACAAAGGCTAGAGGTCTAGGTCGTGAGGACTTTGTGGCGCAGGGCCGCCATGATAGCCCTGGATTGCTGCATTTGTTCCCAGGACAACCATCACAAATTGCCACAAACTAAGTGGTAAAACAAGTTATTTTCTCACAGTTCTGAAGCTAAAAGCTCAAAATCAGCATGTCATTAGAGCAGTGGTTCTTAACCTTTTTTGAGGTACCGAACCCACCAGTTTAATATGCTCATTCACTGAACCCTTCTTTAGTGATAAATAAAATATGATTTTTTTCCCCAAATTCAAGACATAGGTATATGTTTTTTTACTGGTGCACAAAATGAGCTGTGCATGAACATCACCTTGCTCAAAGAACAAAGCCAACAAAGTGCATGAACTCACAACAAATTACGGTATTACTTTATTCTGGCCTCCACGGCAGAGGCTTCTCTGAACCCCTGAGACCGACTCATCAAACCCCTAGGGTTCGATAGAACCCAGGTTAAGAACCACTGTATTAGAGTCATGTTCCCTTCAGAGTATCTAGAGGAGGATGCATTTTGCCTCTTCCTAGTTTCTGGTTGTTGCTGGTATTGGAAAATTTAATTAAAAACAAAATAATCTCCTATCTTGGAAAACCTCTTCATTAAGGTAAAAGAGAAAGAAACAATAATTATTGAGTAAGCATTAAACCAAAATGTGATGCCCAATCCACTAAGAGATTGCAAAGACAGAAAGAAATCTCATCCTTTTATGTAACCAAGCAAATACAACCCCTTGTATATATACATGCTTTTTTATTGAATTTATTGGGGTGACATCAGTTAATAAAATTATATAGGTTTCAGGTGTATAATTTTCTATTATATCATCTGTACACTGTATTGTGTGTTCAGCACCCCAAGTCCAGTCTCCTTTCATTATCATTTATCCCCCCTTTACCTTCTTCTACCTCCCTCAACCCCCTTTTCTTCTGGTTATCACCATGCTATTTATCTGTGTCTATGAAATATGTTTTGTTTTGTTTGGGGTATTTTGTTTCTGTTTTTGCTTAATGCTGTTGGGATAAACAATGACTAGTCCTCTATCTAGTAAGGGGACTTGAAACTCCATTTGTCACACATCATCTAGATTCACCTGGTAACTGTGTGTTTGCTAGTTGGCTATACCCAAAGGAAAAATAAACTCATATCTTTATGGCAGGAGGAAGTTTTGGAGTGAGGTGTCTTCTGAAGTTAAGCTTCTACCTTCTCAAAGAAACTGGGAGACAAGAATGCTATCTTCCTTAATGATTGCATTTCAAAAATATGGCTCACAATTCCTTGAGAAAGACATTCTTGGTGGGCAGAAAGCTGGTGAGAGGCTTATTAATCTTTTAAAGAGATTTACATACATTCCAAAGAAATAAATAATTTATATTCAAAGTTTTCTACAGTAAATGCTGTAAGAAATTAAACTAGACGGAGTGTATTTCCTTATTTTCAAATGAAGCCTCTTATCTTTAATCTATGTTAGTGCTTACCCAGCAATCCTTAGCATTCCTTGGCTTGTAGATGCATTACTCCCAACTCTGCCTCCATCCTTACATGGCACTCTCCCTGTGTGTCTTTGTGTCCAAAATTCCCTGTTCTTATGAAGACATCAGTCATTAGATCAGGTTACAATCTAATCCAGTATGAACTCATCTTAATTTGATTATATCTGCAAAGACCCTATTTCCAAGTAAGGTTACATTTACAGGTGTCAGGGAGTGAGGGCTGAGGGGGATTAGGATTTCAATATATCTTCTTGGTAGACACAATTCAATCCACAACAATAGCTTACCTGTGAAATGGTATGATAGATTAAAAAATCTTAGTTTGGTCAAAGCATCATATTTGAGTTCACATCCAAGTAGTTCTGGTTTATGGAAGTATCTGGTGACAAATTAAAGGCTCCCAGCATCTTCCAGTACACCAGCTGAGTTCTTCTCCCTTGAGGTGCAAGAAACAACCTGAAGAAGATGCCCTGGTCCATTTCTTGTGTCACCTATCCTTTACCATCCCAACCCCCACACATTGTCCTTAAAGCATCAAATCAGTTGTAACCTAGAGGTATTGCCTACATTTTATCTCCTCATCCAGTGGATACCCTGAAATTGCTTTAAGAAGAAAAAGAAAACCTTTTTATTTCTTAATTAAAGTGAAAGTTGTGAAAGACATATGCTAATTCTCTTTGTCATATGGATTTAAAGAGAATGAGTTTCAGTCAAAATGCAATCAATCTATCAATCAACAGATATAAATTACAGAAGTTAAATCCTTGGCTCTTTTTCTAGGAAGAAGCAAGTGTTGAGAGCAGGAAATTGTTGTTATGATTAAAGCAAGTTTTGAAGAGATAAAATGGATAATAAATTCAGACACCTAAGATATTTAAATATTTAGAATTTATTATTATACCAACTACTAAAGTCCTGAACATGCTGTAACAACAAAACAAAAAGCCCCTTTGTTTTGGCCCTGTAGTGATTCCAAGCTGCCTGAGGCAGACTTACTCTTCTTTGTTGCTATAAGATTACACAACAAAATGCATGCCAGGGCAGAAAAGCAAAGAACTCAAAATGAAAGCAAATCTGCAGAGGTAAAAATGTGCATACAGGTCGTCCATAAGGAGGTCATCTCCTGCAAGGACTGGGAGAAGGAGCATCTGAGCTGAGCTCTCTGTTGCTTAAGGAAAGTCTTTTTAAAGGCCCTCACTTTTAAAGCCAAAGAGTCTCAGAATTCTAAAATTTCACTGAGTTGAGTATCACCTATGGAAGATTCAAAGAGGTACAAGTAATAAAAATTGACTGATCCTCTAGAAATTATATATCTCAAATGCACAGTGATGTTAGAGAGCAGGTGGATGGTCAACAACCCATGAGCAATCACACACACACAGACACACAGTTGTGGCAGAGATGGTAAAATTAGATGCTCCCCCATTTATCTTGTTATTTATACATTTTTCTACAAAACTCCTGACATCCAGGGTTTTCATAACATAAAGCCATTTTCTAACCTACCACATTAAAAGGTATCTCCATTTACAAAATAGATATGGTATTGGGAAAAAAGGGAAAAGAAAAAGAAATGGTTTTAAAGTCTACGTATTATCAAGCTGAATTCCATTTTAAATGTACTATATTTGTTCACTTTCAAAATAATAGTACAGTAAATCATTTTGAAATTCAAACAACAGCTATCAAAGGGGAGAAGATGGGGGGACTGGGTGAAAAGGGTGAGGGGATTAAGCAAATAAAAACAAAACAGGGGCTGGCCAGTTGTCTCAGTGGTAGAGTATTGGCCCGGTGTGTGGAAGTCCTGGGTTTGATCCCTGGTCAGGGCACATAGAAGAAGCTCCCATTTGCTTCTCCACCCTTCTCCTTCTCCTTTCTCTCTATTTCTCTCTTCCCTTCTCACAACCAAGGCTCCACTGAAGCAAAGTTGGCCTGGGTGCTGAGGGTGGCTCCATGGTCTCACCTCAGGTGCTAGAATGGCTCCGACCACAGCACAGCAACGCCCCAGATGGGCAGAGCATCGCCTCCTGGTGGGCATGCTGAGTGGATCCCAGTCAGGCACATGTGGGAGTCTAACTGCCTCCCTGCTTCTAACTTAAGAAAAAATACAAAAAATAAAAAACATTCATGGACTCAGGCGACAGTATCATTATTAACAGAGGGAAAGAGGAGTGAGGGAGATAGAGGAGGGTAAAGGGGGGGTAAATGGTGACGGAAAGAGACTTCACTTGGGGTGGTGAACACACAATGCAATGCACAGATGATTTATTATAGAATTGTACACCTGAAACTGTATCATTTTATTAACTAATGTCACCCCAGTAAATTCAACAAAAAATAAATAAATAATATAATTATCTCCTTTCTCTATCTCTGTGTAGAGCTGAACTATCAGATTTGCATTTTGCTTAGCTGATGAGAGGCACATAAGAGCTTCTCTATAATAGGGTTTTTCATGAAGAAATTAAAAATTCTTCATGGTAAAAGCAATGAGACTATTACTACATGGTAGGGATTTGGGGATCCTGTAACTCTCTCATTTTACTTGAATAAAGTCTCCAGATGTTTTATTGTAGTGACCCAATAGGCAGCCATTCTGAAGCGCCATGCTAAAATTCTCTGACTGCAAAGAGAAGACAAATGGAATTTTAGTGGTTAGAGTGTGGCAGAAAGCAAAAAAAGGTCTGGTTTACATATGAATACAATTGTTTTCAACACAGTAGATTAATTCAGAGAACCTGTTGAAAATGAAATTTGGAAATCCTGACCCTCACAGTTTCTGATTCACAGGTATGGAGGAAGATCAGAAAATGTACACTTTAATAAGCACACCAAGTAATCTGCTACAGGTGATCAATAGACCATACTTTGGGAAACAATGCTTTAAACTTAAGAACTTAGACGCTATAGTTTATTTGTAAAGAATGTATATCCCTAACAGTATGTCCCACCACCATGCCCACGAGGCTTTCACTTGCCACCCCCACCACCACCACCACCACACACACGCGGTGATTTTGAGTTCATCCACTAGATCAGACTCTTTCTACCATGAACATGAGACAATCTGCTATCAGGTGATAAAGATAATCTGCTGATTTATCTTTTCTATTAGATCCACTGTTTAATAAATGTCCTTAAAATCTAATTCACTTAATACAAATATCTCACTTTAAGAATCTAACCAATAATTTATTCAACTAAAGGATTGCCTATGTGTACAGTGATTCAAGTGGTAGTCTAACCCACAGAAACTTATGATGAGGAGGAATATTAGCACCTGAGCTCTATAAAGCTTTGAGTCCCACACACTTTCTTTTAAAACCTTAATTCCTGACCTTGAACTTTAATTGGAAATTAATACTAAAAATAATGTAGGTTTTTCATCAAAAGAGCATCTCAGAAACCTGTAGGAGTTGAAATGGCATTCCCAAACTGCCTTTGTGGTTCCACAAGGTAGAGATATTGGAGGAAGTAGGTGAGAATTGTCCCTGGTCAATTTTTCTTAATCAAAACTTTACTCCTAGCTAGTTAGCTTTATATAAATATAAATATATATACATATATATATTCACACACACACATACATATATGTTTATTTACATTCAGTGAGAGGAGGGAGGCAGAGACAGACTTCTGCATGTGCCCCAACTGGGATCCACTTGGCAAGCCCACTAGAGAACAATACTCAGCCGTTTGGGGAATTGCTCCATTGCTTGGCAACCAAGCTATTTCAGCACCTGAGGTGGAGGTCATGGTGTCATCCTCAGCTCTTGGGGTCAGCTTGCTCAAATGAGCCATGGCTGCAGGTGGGGGAGGGGGAAGAAAGAGAGAGAAACAAGAGGGGGAGGAGTGGAGAAGCAGATGGTTACTTCTCTTGTGTGCCCTGACCAGGAACTGAACCCAGGACATCCACAAGCCAGGCTGATGCTCTACCATGGAACCAACCTGCCAGGGCCAGCTAGCTATATTAAGTTTGACAACAAAATAAAAATAAAAAATACACTCAACAAAGTAAAGTTTGGCATCAGAACACACACAAAAATAAATCTACATGTACTGAAATTTCACAAAGGAATAAAGTATATACAGAATTTTCCATTTATGAATAACTTTAGCACCCGAAAAACAAACAAACAAAAGAAACCACCTTAACTGAGCTTTTAGACTCTTAATTCATTTTGATAGAATGAACAAAACTGGATTCTTACACATTTCTGTTGAGATAGTACATGAGACAATTTTAACCTTCCAATATGGAAGTAGTAAAATAACAGAATATCTAGAAATTTAATCTTTTCATGTGTATATTTAGATTGTATTAATTGTTATTACATTATTAGCAAAATATAGATTAAAATCCTTCTCATACAATGCCTATTAAAGAATAATACATAATAAATCTAAAGCTTCTAGTAAAATTTCAAATATCTTAATAAGGTTAGGTAAGGTCCAAAGGACAAAAAGAGATTCTAGAAATATAAAATAAGGGTAAGAAATATGCATGAGGCTGATCAGGTGGTGGCACAGTGTATAGAGCGTCAGACTGGGATGCGAAGGACCCACATTTGAGACCACGAGGTCACCAGCTTGAGCGTGGGCTCATCTGGCTTGAGCAAAAGCTCACCAGCTTGGACCCAAGGTTGCTGGCTCGAGCAAGAGATTACTCGGTCTGCTGAAGGCCTGCGGTCAAGGCACATATGAGAAAGCAATCAAAGAACAACTAAGGTATCACAATGAAAAACTGATGATTGATGCTTCTCATCTCTCTTCGTTCCTGTCTGTCTGTCTCTATCTATCCCTCTCTCTCTCTGTCTCAATAAAAATAAATAAATAAATAAAAAGAAATATGCATGAATGTAAAAGAAATGATTTTTACATTTCTGTGACTTGCAGAAAATATGTATGAAGACCCCAAAACAAAATGCTATCACCTAGAAAATAAAATATTTTTAAAAGATGGGGTTGCTTAAAAGACCTTTTTTCATGCCTTTAAAATGTTTTTTGGCCTTTAATTTAGTGAATATTATTATTTGATATCATGTTTATTTAAAGTCTCCTTAAAAATATGGATAACTATTTCTACAGAAAAAGTTATCATCATTTTATCAGAATGCCTCGTGTTGTTTGTATTGCTACAAACCTTCAAATAAGAAAAAATAATTCTTATTATGAAGGACTAGAGTAAAAATAGGGAAGGCACTGTCAGAGCAAGCACTACTCAACATGTTGCACAGCCAAACAAGCAAAAACCCTCTCAAACTCTTCTCAGTCTGATTCCCTCTTCTGAATCACAATACTTTAAAAAAAAGAACTCAGATTTACCCATTTTCCTCATCTTGTGGAGCTCTCCTTGGATGTCTAAAGGCATCCTTGTCAGTCAAAGCATTATAAAGAAAGCAAAAGAATTACTGGAGAATTACAGAGTCCACAATACTGAATGCATTGTGGATGCTTTCAAATATATTTGATATTTAAGCAAATACTACAAAAGATAACAAAAGCAATAATATTTATATATAGCTTAATATCCAGTGTTACTTACCAATTCTTTATAACTGGAATATCAATAAAATCTTCATAATAAAATAAGTATCCCCTGAACCTGTTTAAATCCTCTTCCCACATCATTCATGCCATTACCATTCCCAAAGACTAGATTATTAAAAACACATTTGCCAAAAAAGAATGAGCCAAATGTCAAAAACTGAAAAAGGAGCCAAAAAAGTTGCAAACTAGAGGAACTAATGCAAGGCAAAACAAAACAGCAACAGAAGGTCAAGTGCAAGGGAAGCCAAAAGTCAGAGGAAGTCAGGTCAGGATTGGAGAAAAAGACTAGTTGGTGGCAAATCTGGGAATGCCAATTGTATGATTAGCATGTGCAGGTCAGCTTGTGGCGCTGGAATAAAATTTGACTAGTTAAGAATTAAATGTGCCAAACACCACCTCAGGTGTCCTATCACCATCCACACAACCATACAGACAAATAAGGAAAGACTCATGTTTTCCCAGTTTCATCTTGTGGAAAGCTATTGTCTAGTCCAGGGCTCCTTTAAATTCACCCCGAAGATCCCAGATATACTTTAGTCTGCATCTCTGAAGGTCCACAAGTCCTGCTGGACCTGTTTTCCTTAAGCTACAGCTCCAACCAGCTCATCTCCTTTATCCCTGATGAATCATGTGGCCAAGAGGCCACTGCTGGCAGTTCCTGTTCTGGTGTCTCTACCCTGATGAGAGGGAGTGCATGGGAGATTGGACAGGAACCTGATCATTGGCCCTGGCTGAAAGCAATGAATGCATGGATAAAGGAAGCTGAAGATTATAGAACTAACTGCAGGAACTGTCCTCTCAATCCCAGATGGCTGGGGAACACAGATGTGACGCAGAAAAGACCCTAAGCCAGCTAGCTCTTCTTCCATTTACTGCCCCATGTTTCCAGATCTTAATGGCCAAAGCTTAATGCCCAAAATATTTCACAGAAAATTTAAAATTCTCACAGGTTGGCTTAGTTTACTTTTTTATTGTAAGTTTAGGTACAGCAATCAATAATGGTGACAACCGCAAATACTTGAGCCAAAATCATAAGCCTCTTCTATAAAGGACCCTCATAACTTCTGCACATTCTAAGTTTTATTTACTTTTTTATTCCTTTCTTGGGTGGCCAAAAGGAATATCATTTGCTTTGTCTCATATGAGAAATGAATGGGTTGGAGGAACATAAACTTTCCTATCGGCTTTAGGTCATTTATACTCAACAAAGATTTATGGAGCACTAATAAGGGCCCAGGCAACGTACTGTGCACTGGAGATTCAAAATATGTCACAAACATTTGTTTTACTCAGCCAGCACTTGGGGAATGGCTGTCTTTATCTTCTGAGCAAGAAGCAAGGTTATATGGCATCCTGGTGGTTATTATGTGGAAGGAATACAGTACATCTCTTTTCCACGACCTTTCCTTTTTTTCATAACTTTCATTCCTACCCTCCTTCCCCCATTTCTTCCCTTGTCAGTGGCTGGCATCCTGTCCTCACCTAGCCATTCTGGCACCCTGAGATGTTACACTTCAGTGCTCCACTCTCTTATTCACCTCACTCCCTCATCCCCCTTTTCCCAATGAGCTTATTCTTCAGCCAGAGTCTCCAATGTGGTTTATCCTTCCACTTCCTACTTTCCTTCTCTGTTTGCTATAACCACCACTTAAAACATACCTTTACTAAAAAGCAAATTTGTTGCCATTTGCCCTTTCATTTTGCCTTTTTAGAAATGCTCCAACTCTGGACCAATCCAGCTGTTCATTTTCTTTGCTCCATATACTAGTTGCTAAGTGCCATTGGATAAAAATAAATCTCACAGACGAGCTATGAGATAATTGAAATTAATTACCTACATATATATGATTTAGAACCCCCACAGGGTTTTCACAACTGACAGACCATTCCCTGTGTCTCTGAGGGGCTTTATCCCCACTCCATCTTGAAGCTGTTCCATCTCTTTATAAGTCTGTTCAAGTTTTCAGTCCTGCTACTTCCCCCTTCCTTTCCTACTTGATGGATGGTCTTCCCTACTTCACAAAGAAAACAAAAGTCACTGACACAAGCCGCTATTGATGGGTTTTCTGACTCTATCCAAATTAATGTCTGTATACAGGCAAGAGCAGGTAGAAGGAGCATTTTAGTCTGACCCTTGCACTGCCTGGCCAGGGTTTGTGGTGCAAAAGTTCAAATTCACTTTTTATAGCTATCCTTCCATTGTCCCCTTTCATATTCTTATAGGCATTGTCTTTCCTTCTGTTTGCAGTTAACCCCTCTGCTCTATTCTGTATCCCAAACTTTTGCTCTTCTTCACAAACCCTGTATCATGTTTTCATTTTTAACCTTAAAAAACTAGACAGCCAGGTATTTCTCCAGCCAGTTGGGTTTATTTGGGAACAGCAAAGAACTGCAATTGGGGCCATGT
This sequence comes from Rhynchonycteris naso, assembly GCA_037038555.1. NCBI lineage: Eukaryota > Metazoa > Chordata > Mammalia > Chiroptera > Emballonuridae > Rhynchonycteris > Rhynchonycteris naso. The sequence goes on along the minus strand of CM073000.1, from coordinate 35,252,917 downwards.
TTTCTAATAGTGAACCACATACAAGTACAGAGAACCAAAGGAAGATAATGCTCTTTTAGGGACTTGGGAAGACCTATTGTAAACATAGTTCCATTCAAGAAAACTGAAAGTTCCAAATATAGCGACTGTCATTAGCTGAGTTGTGGAAGTCTCCCATTGGCTGAGTTGTTACTGGGCAAGTAAGAATCTTTTTTTCCTCCTGTAGAGGTAGTAATGTAGTCTCACTCCCTGTTGTAGATGTGAGGTACCTCTCTTCTTTTTGGAGTCAATAGTGTGTGTTCAGTAACACATGCGTGAGAGTTCTCTTTTAAGCTCCCAACACTATTTCAAATGAGGTTTCTGTTTATTGATATTCATAAGTCTTAATAGAAAAAAAGATAGAGGAAAATAAAAATTACCCATAACCAAGGACACAGAAATAAACATTTTTAATATTTTGGTAGTATCCTCCTCAATCTTCTTTACCTCTCCATTCCCAGCACCCAGTCCTCTGCCAGGTGACTAATATATAGTTGGTGTAAAAATTCATAAGTAGATGAATAAATATTATTATTAAAAGCAAGTAGAACATGTCTTTATTGTTTAAGATTCCCAGTACAGCTCATCACTGGTTTGTCATTCTGCTCAGTGTGAGACAGATTTGTCCAGAAGCCGTGGCCACACCACCCAGAGCAAACCCCGTGCCACCCTTTCCCTCAGGCCCCAGAGATGGTGAGAGAGAAAACAGCCCATATTTTGAGAACAGTGGGGACCTCTTCAAGGTGCTAGAAATAGGGCTATTGGAGGGTTAATACAATAGTAATTTCCACAAAAACTTCCAGAAGAGAGCCCTTGAAGCCCACCTGGTAGTTGTATTTTTGTCCTTGATGGCCCCAAAGAAGTAGAGAGTGGAAGTCAGGAGTGAAGAGGAAGAATTCCAGGAAACAGCCCATCATCAGGACTCTTGACTATTATATAACGGTGTTCACTCCAGTGAGGAGAAACCCGTCTTGAACCTTTTGCCTTGCACTGTTCATAGTGGTTGGGCAGTCACCTGTTAAAGACTAAGCATTACAAAATTCAAATGAAACAGGATATGTGAAGAATTACTTTTAGCACATTAAACTTGATACCTAAAATGGCATCTCCTATTTCCTTGCGTAAGCTGCTAAGGGTAAACACACTAAATTCTAAAATACTGGCTTCATAGGATGACAGATGTGAGACAGGAAAAGCAACTGAAGAGTTATAAAAACCCATAAAATGGAATTTATTTTCCTACTGTTAGAGGAGATTAAAAAACAGGAGATTAAAGAATAAAAATTTAAAAATTAACTATGAGGAAAAAAAGAAACAAAACAGATAGGAAAAGAGGCAGGGAAAGTTTAGAAGAAGAATTTTTCAGAAGCATGAAGGCTTTGTTCTTGTTACCACTAATCATCTTCAGTCTGTACTTCTGATACTGAGTGGGAGGTGGGGTATTCAGAGAAGAAAGAAGAACCCCTATGATTTGGGGACCCAAGGAACATGGGAGGTGTTGTCTAAAATATACTCCCAAAATTTTCTCCAACAGTCAAGTTCAGTGTAGAGAAATTTATACATTTCTAATAGTGAACCACATGCAAGTACAGGGCCCAAAATGAAGTGGGTCAACACACCAGCAATTAACTCAGCAAAGTTGTCGGTTTCCTAGCCTTGAAAGTTGGCAGTATCAGAAATGCTACCTCTCAGGGGGTTAATGAACATCAGGAAAACAAGCAACAGCCCCAGAGGAGACCACCGGGCCACCTAATGACCACATGACAGAGCCTGCACTGAATACCACACTCCACATAGAGATCTGAGCAGAAGGTGACATGGTTGTGGACAACAGCAGACAAGCAAACACAGCATCACACAAAAGAAGCCTGTGAGACCAAAAAAAGTAATCCCTCTTCACGACCAGTGTGTGGTCAGTCATGAAAGTAGCTCTTCACATAACATACAGTCACACATGTACCCACACAAGCACCCACCTTTAAACACACACAATTACCATCTATACACCAAGCACACACACACACACATCTTCATTAGGTAGCAGGCAGGAACAGGAAGAGAGAAAAAGGCAACAGACTAGTAGATGCTGTGAACTAAAATGTAACAAAGAAAGTAATACTGAACCTGACCAGGCAGTGGCGCAGTGGATAGAGCATTGGACTGGGATGTGGAAGACCCAGGTTTGAGACCCCGAGGTCGCCAGCTTGAGCACTGGCTCATCTGGTTTGAGCAAAGCTCACCAGCTTGAACCCAAGGTTGCTGGCTTGAGCAAGGGGTTACTCAGTATGCTGTAGCCCCGTGGTCAAGGCACATGTGAGAAAGCAATCAATGAACAACTAAGGTGTTGCAATGAAAAACTAATGATTGATGTTTCTCATCTCTCTCTCTCTCTCTCTCTGTTCCTGTCTGTCTGTCCCTATCTCTGACTCTCTCTGTCTCTGTAAAAAAAAATATATATTAAAGAAAAGAAGAAAGTAATACTGAATTTTAATGAAAAATCACTGATTTGGATTGGATTTTCTTGAAATAGTCTGAATAAATTTTCCACAATCAATGAAAATTTATTTAAGCATCTAGACAATTGCATTCTATAATTATTGTGCTCAAGTTTAACATAATACATTAAATGGATATACATTAAGTAATAAAATCATGTGTCAAATTAAATTTCTTACAGAGGAAACTGAGAAGATCCATCAAACAAAACCTGTGACTCAACCAGAATGGGATTTCAAACCATGAAGTTAAAAATCAAGTATTTTACTATAAACATAAGTGTATTAAGTTAGTTAACAATTATATTACTAAAGGTTTCTTTTCAGCTAGAGTCATTAGAAAGTGATCAAATTGTAAAAAAAAATAAGAAAATTAAATTTAAAAATTAATTCAACTACCCATCCAACACATTGATTAGGTTATTGCTCATTGACTGGTGTGGACATGACAAAATCCCTAAATTCCAGTAGGTTCTTTTCCACTGGATAGCACCAGCATGCATAGAAAGCATACATAAGAACACACACTGCCAAAATTAGGAAAGATGTAAGAGAAGGGAGAAATTAATAATGTCGAATAAGCAAGGCAAATATTCATGAAGGACCCAGGAACCAAACTAATTCTTCAAGGAGAGGCTTAGAATAGTTTTGGAACAGCCAACATACTAAGGGAAAGAATTAAAATCAAGGATGTCATCTCACTGCTTTTAACTTTATCATGTAAGACAATTGTCATGAAAACTAATAAGTAGTATTGGATATATTTGACATTTTAGCATTTACCACAGTTCTACAGATGTGTGTTTTTTTTACTTAAAAAAATAAAAGAAAAAATAGGATTGTTGCATGTATGGCAGAAGTGTTCTAATTTTAAGAGAATTCTTTAAAGTTAGTTTATTCTAACTTGAAGTCCTCAAATATTAAAATTCTTAAAAATAGGAACCAAGGCAAAATATTACTCATATATGTCTATTTTTAACTTTTCTTATTTATGGGTATTAACTACATTTGTAATGGGAAAGGAAGAAAATTTCCCTAAATGAAGCTCCTTACTCTGTGTAGCATACCCCAAGGGAATATTATAAATGCTAGTGCTGGAAACTTCTTAAATGAACCAAGATTGTCACTGGCAAAAGCACTGCAGGAATGCACAGCTCTGGAACGAGGCGGGAGAATGAAATCAGATGATATAATGTTGGGATCTTTTCCTTTGTCTAAAAGTGATGAGTCTGTAAAGTGGGTGAATTGCTTTTAAATGAACTTTTTGTAAAAAAAAAAAAAAAAAATGGAGACAAGAAGAATGATAGTAACTGTTATGCTATTAGAATGCAGCTGAATTTGAAATGTACACAAGGGAAAATTATATTCCAATATTGGACAAGAGGCCATTATTATTATTTTCTTTTCTTTTTTTGCCTGGAAAAGAGAAAATGGAAAGAAAGAAAAAATGCCCCAAAGCAGTTCTGATTTACATGCTGTCTGCTAATGTTTCAGCTGGGATGGGGACAAGAGGATTGCAGGTTTGGGAAACCTTAAAGCATGAAGAATGTAGGAAATGAAAGGAAAATTCAGGGATAACCCTACTGTCAATAACTGTTTAGATAAGTGGATTTAACAGAAAGTGGAAGTTCCAAAGCTTGTGTACAATAAATGTAAGTTAGCCTTTTGTATTTGAACCGGGTTCTTATAAATATTTGTGGTTGAACTACATATTCTAAAGACAGAATTCCAGCAACAGAAGCAGTGCTAAGACTACATGACACACAGCTCAGGGGATACCGCAGCACCGATTATCCTGAAAATAACCCTAAGATTAAGGCTTTTTGTTTGTTTTGGTTTGATTTTCCATGACTCGCCTTTTTCTCAGAAGGATGGTATAAAGTATGTGCAGCAATGTGACTTTTGAAGCATTACTCATCTGGAATCTGTCCTCTATCACCTAGGATAGTCAATTTTTTATTGCATGACCCTGAGTCAGCTTCATCTCTCTCCACTGCCTACTTGAGTACCTAACACCCAGGCAGGGCTATGTGTCCTTGCCAGGAAGGACAGCTTGCCCTTCCACGTTAGAGGAAACCAGCCACCTCCTTCTTGAAACTCATTTAATGCCTCACCTGGGCAGATGTTTTGTAAGAGGCTGTAAGTGGGTCAGTGAACAAGACCCACTCCACAGATTCCTTGTTCTTATTAGTCGAGAGAGGGAAGGACAAAAATTTGACGTAGGAAGGAAAAGCTTATATACCAAAAGATGGCAAGACTTTAATGTATAAACTTGAGACCAAAGAGAACAGACGATAACCTTGGATCAGGCTAAAGTTATTTATTTGGGTACACTAACCTGAGATCTGGAGGTTAATGCTGTAGCTTATGCAGCTGGAAGTGGTTCCCACACTTTACTTGGCATTGGGCTAAAATCCTCTTCTCTAGGAATCATAATCACGAGGTCAATCAAGTCACAATTAAGCCTTAAGTCTCAGGTTACTTCATGGACAAAGTCTAATGAGTCTTCTGAATCACTTCTAAACCATCAGAGTTGCACATAGTGCCATGGGTGACCTCTCCTCTTTATGACCCAAGAGGACAATATTGACTTTATAGCATTTTTAGGACTAGCAACAAATTCTCAAAGCATATTGAAGATATTGACTCTATTTCTTGTTTATTTTTTCCTTAATTGACTTTCACACCAAGTAAAGTTAAATGATCTTTCTAGAAAGCTAGACAAGTTTTTGACAGAAAAGTGTTCCTAATCTGTGCAATAAGCTCTCATAATATATAAAAGGAGCATAGCAACCTCTTCCAGTTTTGAAAATTCTATTATCTGTTCTGAGATACTTGGAAATTGCTATTATTTCTCATTGCATTTCCTATAGAATGACATTTATTCTTTCCCAGAAACAACTTCTTTTTCACTGCTATATGATGGTCTAATCTTTTTTTTTTTTTTTGAAGATATTTTATGTGACAATTAAGGATCCAGATTTAAAACTCAACCATGTGTGGATATAATGATGGCATAATTTTACTGAGGTGATAACCATAAGAAATGATGACATCTCTGCGTAGCATGACTCTTGCATGTACAATGATATAAGGTCATAAGTTTTTCCTACATCTGGCAGACAACTTTTTCCACATTGCGCTCCAGTTGCAGATACATATTTAGAAGAGAGAAATGAACATCTTGAAACTATGGGAACTTGATATCAATAGATATTTTTTAACCTAAATAAAATCATATTACAGTGTCATCCTGAAACTTCCTTTCTCTATTAATAGATAGTCAACTTTATTTTAGTATACATAGATCTACATATTCTTTTTAAAAGAAAATCTTATCCAATGGATATATCGTATTTACTTAAAAATTTTTAAGTTTATGAACATATGAGGGATTTCTTACATAGTTTGCTTCAGTTACAAATAATGTTAAGTGAACATCCTTATACAACTTCTGTAGAATTAATTTCTAGAAATGAAATTACTCATTTCAAGGGCATACATATTTTTAATATAAATTGGTACTGCCAATTTAGCCACCCAAGATGCTGTATTAATATACCCACCATCTAACAGTCTCTCAGAGTATATGTTTCTCCATATGCTCACCCTTTACCAATGTTGGAAACCTTTAAAATGCTTACCAATTTTAGAGGCAAAAAATAGTACCTCATTTCCTTTACTTTACATGTATTTAAAGCTTTATGGCCATTTGTTTTCTTTTTTTTTTTAAGAGAGAGACAGACAGACAGAGATAGACAGACAGAAAGGAAGAGGGATAAGAAGCATCAACTCATAGTTGCAGCACCTTAGTTATTCATTGATTGCTTTCTTATATGTGCCTTGACCAGGGGGCTCCAGCCAAGCCAGTGACCCCTTAAGGGCTCAAGCCAGTGACCTTTGGGCTCAAGCCAGTGACCATGATGTCATGTCTATGATACCACACTCAAGCTGGCGACCCCACACTCAAGCTGGTGACTTCGAAGTTTTGAACCTGGTACCTCAGCATACCAGGCCGATGCTCTATTCACTTTGCCACCACCTGGTCAGGCTGTCAATATTTTTTTCTGAGGCTTTCAGTTATCTAGATTTTACAAGTTGTCCTTATTCTAAAACTATAAAAATTATTATTTCCTATTAAATCCTTTTAAGACTAAAACATTTAGTCCTATTTAGGGAGTGTCTTATAGGCTTTCTGTGGTGTTAGATGGTCTAATTTTTATTTATCTCTAATAGTAATTATTTTGATTTTTATTTAACTCTAGTAAACAATGCTTTAAAAGATACGTTTTTAAATTTCCAAATGTACAGGTTGGATTTTTTTAATTCTCCATCATATGTCAGAAAGTATGTATTATTTTCATTTTGTGGAAATCAATGAGGTTTTTGTATGACTAATACATGGCCAAATATGTTCTCTGATTTAACATTCTACTTGCTCTCAGGGCATAATTTTTCAAAATACTTTTAAATTTGCTTTAAAAGATTTATAGCAGTGCCTTCCATGGTCCCCAGGATCTGTTTCTTGATTCAACAGTGCTTGGATGGAAAAGACCCAGGGGCACCCCTTCTTCCTGCATCCATCACCCTCCAACCTCTTTTTCAGTTGCAACCTTTGGAATCATCTCAGCAATCCTTGACCTCCGAGACCACCCAGAACCATGTTTTTAGCTTAATTCCTTATTGCCAATTAATTACAATCTCCCAAATTCATTAGAATTATTCCACCGAGGTGGAGGCCACCGTTAGCCACCTGGTCAGCCTACATCAGTGGGCCTCTTCCACCTACTTCTCTCTGGGCTTCTATTTCCACTGTGACGCTGTGGGTAACGTGGGCTACTTGACCCTGAGCTGGTGAGAAGAAGCCGAGGGTTCCCAGTTGTTTTGAAGATGCAAAACCAGCACTGCCTGCCAGAGCCTTCCCAAGATGAGTGGAGTGAAACTCAGGACACCGTGGAAGCCACTGTGGTCCTGGAGAAAAACCTGAACCAGGCCCTTTTGGATCTGCAGATCTTGGGTTCTTCCCAAACAGACTTCCTCTGTGACTTCCTAGAGAGCCACTTCTTGGATGAGGAAGTGAAACTCATCAAGAGGATGGGCCACACCTGACCAACCTCTGCAGACTGACCTAGCCCCAAGCTGAGCATGTATCTCGTTGAAAGGCTCACCCTCAAGCAGGACGAGGAGTCTTTGGAGTCCAGAGACCTCTGAGGGGCCCCTCAGAATCCCCTCAGTGTCTGCCTTCTGCCTGAGCCTCTCCCTGAAGCTGCTGAGTAGCCTTTAACCACTCTGGAGCCCTCTCCCATGCTGTAGACCAAATGGAAGCAATAAAAAGATTTTTGCAGCCCCTCAAAAAATAAAAACAATCACATATATTCTCCCTATGTTCCCATTTTAATAATTAATGGCTGAAAATCTTAGCCAATTTTGTTTCAGGAAAAGGTGAATGTAGCAAAAAAATATTTTATCAAATACTTTTTATAAAATCATTTATATTATCAGATCCTATCAAATCATTTATAACCCCCAACAGGTTTCATGAAATTGTGTGATCTCATGAATTTATGTGCATACAGTTAGAGCAAGGTTTGAGCCCTTGTTTGCCACAAATAATTACATGATTCCTAGCAAATCATTTAATCCCTTTGAGCCTTTGTTTTCTGACCAGAAAGTAGGAAATGTAACAACCTAGGATATCAGTGGTGATATCAGTGAGAATTTATATTATTATATTATTTCATGTACACCATGTGAAATAATAATCAGTGACTGGTTAATACTAACTGGTTAATAACAAAGACCACCCACTAGCCCAGTCATCAAGATTCTTCTTTAAGTAAACCCAGAGAAAGCTCATGGCTGATTCTTTTTGACTTTGTCAAAGTAACATTTTGTCATTCCCTTACATTAATTTACCAATTAATGAGCACAATAGATGAGGAATGAATCATGGGCATCATATTATACCAGCGGTTCTTAACCTTTTTTGAGGTACTGAACCCACCAGTTTCATATGCGCATTCACCAAACCCTTCTTTAGTGATAAATAAAATAGGATTTTTTTCCCCAAATTCAAGACATAGGTATATGTTTTTCTACTGGTGCACAAAATGAGCAGTGCATGAATATCACCATGCTCAAAGAACAAAACCAACAAAGTGCATGAACTCACAACAAATTACGGTATTACTTTATTCTGGCCTCTGCGGCAGAGGCTTCTCTGAACTCCTGAGACTGATTCATCAATCCCCTAGGGTTCGATAGAACCCAGGTTAAGAACCACTGTATTATACCATTGTTTTAGATTAATTTTTATGTGGGCAAGAAATTACCAAAATTATCAACCTTTACCTGGATGTTGCTTTGTATATGGTATTTGGTTGTTTGAGGTTCACTAGATCTGTGTTGTGAGAAATCAACACACTTCAAATTATTAATTTCTTAAAATATTTCTCTAAAAAAGTGGTCTAAAATTATGTAAAATAAACTGGTTTCTTATACAATCTTTTATTCTTGAATTCTTTTACAGTAGTCTACATGTACTACACAACAGGTCCTCGGGTTACAATGTTTTGTGTTTATGACATTTACAACACTCACTCACATAAAAACTTTAAAGTTGAGATGTGAGTGTTTTGGCTCATGCCATTAGTATCATACTTACAGATTACATGGGCAAACTAGTTTGAGCATGGCGAAAGAATATGCAGTAATATGTACAGTACAATATGCTTATGTCCTTTACCTTTTTCTGTGGTTTAGTTGTGTTTTTATATTCTAGACTATGATTGTACAACTGTGTTAGAATAGGTAAGTGACTCAGGCTAAGGTGTGTTTCAACTTACACCAAAATTCAGGTTACATCATTGTCTCAAGAATAGGACATGAGCACCCCCGTACTGATTCTAAACAAGTCCATTAAATTCAGGAACTATGTCTCGCTCATTTTTCTTTTCATACAGAAGCAGTATATCTAGTACATAGTAGAATTCAGAGGAATTGAGCTACATTATAGCAGTATTTATTTTACATGAGTTTCAAGCATATGGTCTCTGGAAAAAGAGAAAGAATGAAAAGGAGAATGAGAATAGAATTAGCCATTATATAGTGCAGATAATTCTTTCACCCACTCCACTACATATCTGTATCTAGCTATCTATCCTTTTATTAAGAGAGAAACTTCTGAGTGTGAAATGGAAGGTATAAAACTACTTGTACCCTTGTTCTCAGTTTCTGGCAACCTCTCAAGGTATGAGCTGTCATTGAGCTGAGTGATTTTAGCCTTGAAATATTTATATTTTTCATACAGGATGACCATAGAGCAAAGCCAAATATGTCATCTATTGCTCGAGCAAAAAAAAAAAAAAAGAAGAAGAAGAAGAAGAACATTCTGTTTCAAAACCAGAGGTAAAGCTGGCTTAGCTAAACTTTATAAGGAATGCGAGCTTATCTACAAAGTGGCATTTTCTTAAGGGCTTTTGACTCTTCACAACCTAGCTCTTCCTGTTAGTTTTACGACCTATACCTGACAGCTGCTTTGTTATTCTTGTGTCCACCCTACCCTCATCTCCTACTGTGTTCTGTATTTCAGGAAACTGCATTTCCCAAGGTCTCTTGCTCTGTGCCTTCAGAAAGAAAAAAAGGCACTCTTCTGCCTTCCAGGTAGGTTTGGCCAGTAGGAGGCACGGGTGGAAGACTGGAAAGCTAGAGAAGCAAAGGCCAAGTGTTTCTCTCTTTCTCTCTCTGTTTTTGGCTAATAGCAACAGCAGTGCCTCTTCTATGGTTTCAACCCCCACAAGACATCCCCCACAAGGCTTCTAGATCCTGTCAGAAAGTCTCCAATTTTAGAATCTGAAATGCTACTTCTCCCATGTCACTCTGACATGATGGAATTAGCAGTGGATTGCTTCCCATCCCATTCAGCTGCTGAGCTCTTTCTTCACCTATGTGACCAATTCTCTCTGCTAAAGAGCCTAGAGCGGGGGTCCCCAAACTTTTTACACAGGGGGCCAGTTCACTGTCCCTCAGACCGTTGGAGGGCCGGACTATAAAAAAAACTATGAACAAATCCCTATGCACACTACACATATCTTATTTCAAAGTAAAAAAACAAAACAGGAACAAATACAATATTTAAAATAAAGAACAAGTAAATTTAAATAAACAAACTGAACAGTATTTCAATGGGAACTATGGGTGCGGATGCATCCTGTGCTCCCCTCACTGACCACCATTGAAAGAGGTGCCCCTTCCGGAAGTTCGGCGGGGCCAGATAAATGGCCTCAGTGGGCCACATGTGGCCTGCGGCCGTAGTTTGGGGACCCATGGCCTAGAGTAGTCCTAGCTGGACTCTGACACAGAACCTACTTCACACACAAATGAGACTGCCCTGCAGGGAGGGCTCCTCATTATGATTATTTTTAAGTAGGGAAAAAAATAGATGGTGAGCAGAAAAATGAAGGAAAAAAATATGAGTAATAAATAGTGTAGCAGAGGAAGTAACTCTATCTTTTTTCACTTCTGAAAATCTTACAAACAATTTTAAAAACCTCATCTGGTAATAAATAACCCCATATGGAACCCAGATTCTCTTCCAAATTTGAATAACCAAATATGGAGAAATGTTTTTTAAGTTGCTGGACTAATGCTACATGAGTAATTTGAATTGGACTGAAAGAATACTACAGGCCTAAAGTGTAAGATTTTATTATTAAATATTTTCATTTGAGTTCTCAGAGACTCAGTTTCCTCTACTCTGTAAGGTAGGAAAGTTAGGCCAGATAAATGGTTTTTAATTGTTTTGGGCTTATGAACTCATTTGAGAATCTTATCAGTTGTGGATTCATTACCCAGAAAAATGAAATTAGTCACAAAATTTTTCATACCACTTCAGGGATTCCCAGACCCTTTGAAGCACACCCATGCCCTTTCAAATGGTCCACAAACTGATGTTTTGAGCCTGTGGACTAGATTCTAGACCTCTCCAAAGGTCTATTTAACGGTTCAGTTTTGTGAGTTTTCCTATATCCGGTCAGGAAAATAAGACAGAAGGAAAATTATTTGAGAAGACTGCCATAGTTATCTTTGATATTTCCCAACAGACTGCACTGACAAAGATTTTTCCAGTCCTAGGGCACACACTCTTTCCCAAGTGCCTGGGATGAGATCAGCTTTTTGGAGTTATCAACTCGCTGGCAGGCACACAGAGCGTGAGGGCCTCACTGGGCCTGACAATGGAGCAAGGCTGCTTGCCATTGCCTCCCCAGTCTGTGAAAAAGTTAGCGCAAACCCCACAGGGAAGTGCAGAATGCTAATATTTTCAAACTTCAAGACAGAAACAGGAAACTTTAATGAAGCTCAGGTTTGACTCAGCTGTTCCTACATCATTCATTTGGAAGGCTGTTTCTACATCTCCCACTCCTCCAGTCTCCTCACCCCCATCCATAGACCTTCTGGTCCCCATCTGTTTCTGAACTGCCTTCTGCATAGACAGATAATGCTAAAATCTAATGGCAACACTTTACTGTCATGAAAAGCAGGCATCACTCTGTTCAAAAAGAAAACACTAATGATTTCAGAGAATGTTATTCAGGTAACAGAAGATAGAGCATCGGTTTTATATTAATTTAAACTTGAAAAATACAGGTTAATTCCTATGTTGTGACACAATAAAAGTATGTGATTTTTAAAAGCTCTGTTTTTAAGTGTAAGTTTTACAAAACAGTTGACAGTAACTATGTTGGGCTTCAAAGGAGCCTGCAGTCTCAGATCTACCACTAATTATTTGTGTGTTTTTAGATAACTTAGCATCTCAAGATTGGAATAAATCATCTCTCAACTATATTCTAGCTCTAAAAATTTTATTATTCAACCAGAATTTCTCAAAATACGCTTTAGATTACACTGGCCTCAGAATATTTTTTCAAAATAAAAACTGTAAGTGTGCAAATAATTTTGGAATATCCTGCAAATCTCTCCCCATCTCTGCCCTATACCTTAGAGGTTCCCTACGCATGAACATATTAAAGACTATGAGAAATTTTATAAGGAAGGGAGGGAGAGAGAAACATGTATAGCATTGTCTAATTCACCATTTCCTAAATGCGTTTGGGCTCAGAAATCTTTCATTAAATTATACCTTTTGACAGTCTGTGGAACAAACTTTGAGAAATATTGTTCACTGTATTAGCAAAAAATGTTGATGTTTGAAAGTTATTCTCAAGCAAGTGGAGTTATTAAAAATTGGAAGGAAGTGGAGGATCCTATATAACGTGTAAATAAATGGGAAAACGGCTAGCATTTTGTGACCCAAAGTCAATGGTGATCAAGTTAAAGGGCCTTAAGTAGAACCCGTAATGAGGTATTAAACTATTAATCAGGGTTACACTCTCCTGAAACTGGGAGGACTGGCTGGGGGGGGGGGGGGACAGTATGACAGTATTTCCAAGAGTAAAGCCTGCCATCTTACACTTTGCAGTTAGCAGTGAACCAAGCTCTGTGGTATGACCTCCTGGCACAGATACCTTCAGACCACCTAAAGCCAGATGCAGATGGGTCAGACTTTCTTAACTCGGTAAAGTCCTTAGCAGGTATTCTAGTTTTCTAGGGCTATTATAAGAAAATGCCACTGACTAGTAGATTAAAACAACAGAAATTTATTGTCTCGTAATTCCAGATGGTTCAACTCTGAAATCAAGGTGTCGGCAGGGCCAGGCTTCCTCTGAAACCAGTAAGGGAGCCATCCACGCCTTCCCCTAGCTTCTGGGGGTTCGATAGTAGTCCTAGGGGTTTCTTGGCTTGGAGCTCTATCACTCCAATTCTTGATCTTGACATGACATTCTCCTTGTGTTTATCACTTACATGGCTATCTTATATTCATTCTACTCCAGTGTGACCTCATGTTAACAAACTATATTTACAATAACAGCTCTACTTCCAAATGAATTCACATTCTATGGTACCAGGGATCAGGACTTTCACATATCTTTTGGGGAACACAATTCAATCGGTAACAGCGAGACTCTAGGACTTTCTCACAAAGATCTTAGATCTTTTTATGGAAAACCTTCCCACAACCTCTAGTCTTTCACTTGTGACATTTATTGCCTTCTCATCCTATTTATGTATCATGATATTGCAAGTTATTGACTTTGGGCTCTCATCTAGAATATTATATACCTTAAGTTCCATTGCTTGTGACAGCAACTAAGTTTATCACTTTTTTGTTCACTTAGCGATGAAGCATCTTAGAATTTTCATACTGACTTTTTTCATCTAGAAATTTTGAAGAGACATGAATGGGTTGGCAAGAAAGGACATAGAAGGTCTTTGCTTTTGCTATACACCTAAATAACCATCTTCTTCGTTATATTCAATTGGAAATGCTTGGGTGAGGGGTGACATTTGTGCTGCCTCAATGAGGATTCAAAGAAAACAGAAAACTCCTAACAGCTTTCTAAACCTGTATTTTATGCTTTGTCACAGGCTGCAGACATCTAGCCAACAACAGCTAACATTACTGAAATGAACCATGTGAGCTTCATGATAGCTATCATTACCACAGAGCAAATGTGTAACTGTCATTGCTTGTTTGTCCTGAATTCCCTTTTCCCATTTATATCAGTTTTCTATTGCTGCATAACAAATTACCATCAATTTAGTGACTTAAACCAACACAAATTTTATCATCTCACAGTTACTATAGATCAGAAATTCAGGGCTGGTGTAGCTATACTATTTGCCATTAGATTGAAATCAAGATGTCAGTCAGGGCTACAGTTATCTCCTGTGCTCCAAAATCCTCTTCTAAGCTCATTAATTTTAAGCAGAATTCATTTCCGTATAGTTGTAGGACTGAGGTCTCCAATTTCCTGATAGCTGTTAGCTAGAGACCATTCCTAGAGGCCACCCTCAGTCCTTAACCATGTGGCCAAAATAGGTAGTTCACAGCATAGATGTATACTTTCTTCCAATTCATCCAGAGCACATCTCTCTAACTTCTTATTTTCCCCTCACCTCCAAACCCTGACAACCACCAATCTATTCTCTGTTTCAATGAGTTCAACATTTTTAGATTTCACATATAAGTGAGAACATACAGTATTTCTCTTTCTCTGTCTGACTTATTTTACTTAGCATCAAGCCCTCAGGGTCCATCTGTATCATTGCAAATGGCAGGATTTCCTTTTTCCTTATTGAATAATATTCTGTGGTGTATATATACCACATTTTCTTTATCCATTCATTCACTGATAGACACTTAGGTTGTTTCCATGTCTTGGCTATTATGAATAATGCTTCAATAAACATGAGAGTGCAGGTATCTTTTTGATACTTTATTTTCATTTCCATTAGCTATATATCCAGAGGTGGAATTTCTAGATCATATGGTAGTTGATTTTTAATTTTTTAAGGAAACTCCAACTGTTTTCCATAGTAGCTGTTCCAATTTGCATTTCCACCAACAGTCACAAGGATTTTCTTTTCTCTACATCCCAGCCAACACTTGTTTGTTGATTTATTGATGCTAACCAATCTGACAGGTGTGAGGTGACATCTCATTGTAATTTTGATTTACATTTCCCTGATGGTTAGTGATATTAAGCACCTTTCCATGTGTTTGTTGGCCATTTTATGTTCTCCTTGGAGAAATTGTCTATTTAGTTCTTCAACTCATTTTTAATAGGATTATTTAAGATTTGTTTCTATTGAGCTATAGTTCTTTATATATTTTATATATTAACCCCTTATTAAATATATTATTTGCAAATATCTCTCATTCTGCAGATTGTTTTTTTATTTTTTGACTGTTTCGATGTGCAGAAGCATTTTGGATAGATGTAGTTTAATTTGTTTATTTTTGCTTTTGTTGCTTGTACTTTTAATGTCACATCCAAAGAATCATTGCCAAGACCAAATTCAAGTAGTTTCTTTTTATTTTTCTCTAGTAGTTATATGGTATCAGGTCTTATGTTTAAGTCTTTAATGTATTTTAAGTTAATTTTTGTGAGTGAATAAAGATTAGTGTCCAATTTCATTTTTCTTCATGTGATTATCCAGTTTTCCCAACATCATTTATTAAAAAGCTTATCCTCTTCCCATTGAGTGATGTTGCCTACCTAGTCAAATACTAATTGACTATATATTCAGGGGCTTATTTCTATGTTCTATATTCTATTCCAAAGATTTGTGTGTCCTTTTTTATGCCTGTACCATACTGTTTTTATTACTATGGCTTTGTAGTATAGTTTTAAATCAGTCATTGGCTGTGCTCCACTTTGGGAGAGGGTGTTGGCCAGGCTTCCTGGTTGGGTGGGGCCTCCAGATGTACCCTAAAGTTGAATGGTGCTACATACTGTGCTCCAGTGTCAGGTGGGTGTCCAGCCTCCCTAGTTAGGTATGGCTGTAGGCTATGCTCCATATCACTATTTGGGCTCCATTTCTGGGTGAGACCACAGACTCTACTCAGCAATCGCACAGGGGTGTAGGACAGGTTCTGCAGCCAGGTAATACAGCTTTGTTTCAAGTTTACTCCAGGTCAGGTTCAATTTCCCTGGAAAAGTCAACCCAGAGTTTAGCTCCAAAGTTGCATGAGGTTGCTGACATTGTTTTCTGCCTGAGTGGAGCTGCAGAGTGGGTTCCATGGCTTCCCAAAGTCTCTGGCCAGCCTCCCTGGTCAAGCAAGATGGGAGACTATGCTCAGCAATAGGGTGGGGATGCTGACTTGCTTCCCTATTCAGGTGGTGCCATAGAATGAGCTTTATAACCCTTACATTCCATTGGCTAGGGGCCCCAAACTGCTGACCTGCTAACCAAGTTTCCTAGCCAGATAGGGCCACCAACTTGGCTCTGCAAATTGGCAGAGCCACTGGCTGGGATCTTCACTCAGATACTACCTACCACCAGCAGGAAACTGATCTGCTCATATCTGTAGGCTAATTATGGTAAGCTCCTCCTCTTCTTTATCTCTGTCTGATCCCAGTGGTCTAGCCTAACTAATTTCCCCAGAAATCCCTGTGAGGCAAAACCCAAGTGGGTTTCCCAGGAAGCATGCAGGTGAATCTGGATGTCTAATTTGGTTTCACTTTTCACCCTGGAGAAAACATAGGCTGGGGAGGGGGTGTGGGGGGACCTTCTCAATGTAGAGTTGTGCCACCCTGGAAGAGGGACAATGTAGTGATTACCCAGCTAATGCAGTCCTTCTTAGTCTTTGCAGTCCATGGGGTGCTTCAGTCTCACATCTGGGGTCTGGGATTTTCACAAAAATGTCTTGTCTATAGGTAGTTGGTCTTTCTGTAAGGGAAATGGAAATTGGGGACCACCTATTCTATTATTTTTATCATGCCCTTTGTTTTTTTAATTTGAGAAGAATATCAGCAAATTGATGAAAATACCAATAGCCATTCTGTAGAAAAAGGCATATGAATATATTGCTTTGATTTTGTGGGCACTGAAATGACCTAATATAAGAAATATCTCTCCATCAACTGTGAAATTGTGCAATAACTAACTTAGGACATTTTATTACATTAAATGGTAAGATACAGCTAACACATATGACTTAAAAGACTGGTTTATTATACTCATTTCACTTATCCCAATACTATCCATTTTTCATGGGGTGAGATCCAAGGAAATGAAATATGGAAGGGCATTGAGAGAGAGGTGTAGGCTTTATTCCCAGAAAAACTGGATGCTACAGTGAGGTCAGCAGTCCTGTGCTAGATAGATCCCTGGTATGACAACCTTGCTGACTATGAAATATCCACTGACCCTGTTCACATTCCAGAAATATTAAACCACTAAAATACGTTTATCACCTTCAACCAAAAATCGCTGCTGGAGACCAAAGAGTGCGTAAATGCCATGACCATTAGTTGTTGTTGTTTTATCCTAGACTGAGTAATTCTACTTTTTAAGGAAGAGGGAGTGAAAATTTTTTTAAAAAAGCAATTTTCTAAGTCATTTCATAAGAAAGAAGCATTATATGTCCTTTTCCTGTACCCAGAAAAAAGGCCTGTACTTAGATTAAATATCAGACCACATCCTGTGTCACGTGGAGTGGTATGGAATCATGTTGGATTGCTGGCACCAAATGGTAACTCTTTGGAAAAGAGTCTGGTTCATTTGTCCTTTTCAGGGATAATTACTCTTAAATTTTAATGCAGCTAATTTTTCAAGAAAGAAGGCCAAAACAAATCTATCCTGCTAGGCAGACAAAGATGAAATCTTCAACCCCCCATCCCACATACACAAGGACACACACGCATACAAAAACACACGCCAGACAAGAGAGGCTATACCAGAGCATTCTCCTGGCAAAACCCCCAAGCCACACAGCACAGAGGAGACCAGAAGGCACCAAGGTTTGAGGCTGCCAAACCACATCTCAGGATTTTCTACTTTATTCTCCAGTTTCGTTCTGCCTTTCAGGTAGAGGCCAAAGGAAGAGTGATCTTTAGTTAAATAATGTTTCTAACTAGGAGTACCATTGCCCATTGCCAGGACAAATTGACTCTACCCCTCACCTGGGTAGAAAAATCTTTTTTCCCCTAATGCTTATAGGGAGTCTTTGATCCCCTGTAAAAAAAAAAAGGGAGGGAGGCAAGAATAGGAACCCCTAAAAAGAGAAGCAATGGCAAGCGTAGGACCACTTAGTATTAATTTCATTCTCGTTTTCTCATATTTGTTTTTGCAAAAATCAATACAGTTTATACATAAAAAATAAAACCCATAGGATTTTATGGCAAGAAGAAGTCCAAATTAAAACATTTTATAAATAAGGAAGCTATAAAATGGCTCATAAAAGTCCTCTGTCGGGAGGAAGGGGGAACTGGCAGAGTCAGGACTTAAACCCACATGTTCTGACCACAGATTCAGAATGCTTTTACTCTTACTATGTTGCTTTTCTAATAATAATGCATGTATAGATATATGAAGATATATTTTAAAGGAAATAGCTTTAAAGTCGTCGTGTTTTAATTCACAACCAAGTAATTTGCTGAATGATTGGAACACTTATCTTTCTATAAAACAATTGATGGTATTTATAGCTTTACTTAAATATACACAGCAGGAATAAGTTATAATTAACTAATCAGAATTTCCTGCTGATATTTGTACTGTACAAACCTTTTTTTCATTTATTTAGAGAAAAATCATCTTAATGTTTGTTAGCATTTAGAAACATAGGGTGAAAATTAATTCTTCATTGTTGAATGTAATATGTTACAGAGAAAGTAAAAAGCATCTAGTGCCTAAAAAAGTGAATTACACCTACCCAGAGACCCACCATCTAAGCTAAACATCATTTCACATCTTCATTTGTCATAATCCCTAGCAATGTCACTGCAAATGCTCTTTCAATTACTGCATTCATTATACAGTTCCATTATTTTGTTTATTCATTTGTGATAGATTTTAAAAGTGAATGAGAAGTAAATTGCTTGCATCTATAAATGATGCATTGACCTTCTACTATCTCCTGCGTCAGACTCAGCACACCTGTGTCAGGGCCGAGATAACAATCACAGAAGACTGCAGGCAGTGGCCTGCATCAGAAAAAAAGCAGTGACTTAGTCTTTGACTTAGAGGTGTGCATTCTGATTAAAACAAATCATTTTTTTTAAAAAAAATCTTTAAATTTAGCTAACAAGTTTTCAGTTTGCTTGGACTAGCCAACTTCTGTCATCAACGAGGGTTTGAATTAAAGGAAAATTTCTGTACCAACTAGACAGCTGCCTGTTCAATGAGAAAACTGCTGGAAATTCCTCTCTCATATTCCATCTAAGCTTTTCCTGTAAGACTGAGCCCTAATCGGTTCATCAACTGCCATGCTTCACAATGGCTTAAAAGAATGCCCTGTTTTTTCTAAAGAAACGTTTTGACATGTTTGTTTATATGCAATGCATTAAAGACTTTCTGCTCCTTATTTGCTCTTACAAAGAGCTCACAGAATTATAGAGGTCCCTTGAGACCATCAGTACTCAAGCTATTCCCCTGATAATAGAGGAAACTGAGATCAAGAGAACTTTACACCTGGCCCATTGATTGTTCTCTAACATTATATCACTTTTTCCCATTCTTATTGCTAACCACAATAATTTACAGTTATCTGGTAGTAACACATTAAAACAAAAACAGCTCAAGCTTTACTACCCTACAAAAAAATATACTTAAACAGTTCCCACTTTTATCCAAATAGTCCAATATTTAAATATTTAATGATAAAATTAGAAGTCAAGAAAGTATTTGGATGTCTCCTTATAGCTCATTGCAAATACATGTGGCTCGTTTATTCTCAACCACCACTTTCCAAGCACCAGGCACTATTCTAGGAATTAGCAATCCTACTACAGACAAGAGAGTAGGTCACTGAGATGTTAGGTGAATTTATAAAGGAATTTGTATCATTTTAATTAATGACAAGGACCACTTAGAAATAAATTAACAATGCGACAGAAAGTGATTGTTTCAGAGCTGTGGAAGGTGGGGAAAACCTCAATTGAGTGAACAAGGAAGGCCGTTCTAAGAAATAACATTTAAGTCAAAACCTGAACGACAAGATGCAAGCATGACAAGCATTTCAGCAGAGGCAGCAGGGCAGGGTTTGATCAGTGTGATGACACAAATGCATGTCTCTCCAAGTAGCTCTCCTTCAAATGGAGGGGCACAAAGCAAACTCCGCACCTCCAGACCGCTTCTGAGCACGACTGAATATGGGTGAAATTTGTCCTATCAGTCGAAAGTCCTTTCACCCATCCTTCCTTCCCTCTATAGCCTTTACTGATGCCTGAGCTTACATCCCCAAATTACTCATCATGTTTTGTTTTGTTTTTTACCACCCCTCTAGTCACACATGTAAGCTACATTACAATGCAGTGATTTTCAAACTATTCCACTGAAAACACCACTTCCTAGGAACTTGAACCCATGCATATGGGGTCTGATCTGTGCTGTGTGCTGCAAGGCAGACTTGGAAATGTACAAATGTACAATCTAATTAGGGTGAATCAATGAACAAATAACTTTCAGAGAAACCTCAAGAAGATGTGCATTGACAATGTGGGAGAGACCAAACACATGGTTATGTCATATCAATAGGGGTTCCTAAAAAAGAAACATCCCCATGGCTAGATAAGGGCTGTATTAATGTAGACACATTATTTTGACTGTTTTATTCAGTTTTGCCTTCCTTCCTCAAAGATGGGAATCACATCTAATGATTTTGTGTAATGTCTAGCCCATCTTAACATTTTCAACATCATGGAAGCTCTTGTTTCTTTTTAACTAAATAATTTTGAGTAAAACTCTATCTCGTGGCCCTGGCCAGTTGGCTCAGTGGTAGAGCACTAGCCTGGCATGTGAATATTTTAGATTTCATGTCCAGTCAGGGCACAAAGGAGAAGTGACCATCTGCTTCTACATCCCTCCCCCTCTCCCTTCTCTCTATCTCTCTTTTCCACTCCTGCAGCCATGACTTGGTTGAAGCAAGTTGGCCCCAGGCACTGAGGATGGCTCCATGCCCTCACCTCAGGTGCTAAAAATAACTTGGCTGCTGAGAAATAGAGTAATGGCCCCAGATGGGCAGATCATCACCTCGCGGGGGGCTTGCTGGGTGGCTCCCAGTCAAGGCGCATGTGGGAGTCTATCTCTCTGCCTCCCCACTTCTCACTTAAGAAAATAATTATAATAATAAAGTCTATCTTGCTCCTTGTTTACCCAAGAGTTTCAGCAGTTTCACATAAGAGCCATGTTTGATCTTAAATAATAAGGAAGAAAAAACAACAACATTAAGGCATAGTAAGTTACAATGTAAGCACTAGCTTATAGGTACTCTGTTATAATTACAGAAATTCTTACAGAAATTCTTAAATAGTCATTGTCTTCCCATTTTATGGAGTAAGGAACTAAAGCACAGAGAAATCTTGTGACTGACCCAGATAAAGGCAAACTGGGGCCTTGAGTTTGTTCTTTTCATGGTATTGACACATGACTAATGTGACTTATCTTTCTAGGTACAATATATGCAGAATTAGTATAACATCAGATAACAATAGAAAGCAGTTGTTAAGCATTGCTAAGGAAAATGCATTATGAGACATAACCAAGAAAAATCAGGATGAAACATCAGAGGCAGAGAGTCAGAGCCACAGAGATGCAGACAGCATATGTAGTTCATACATAACTCAGCCAGAAGGGCAGATCTTATAATTTTTTACTTATTTTAAAGTATTCTTTAAATGCTCAACTGTGGCCCTGGCTGGTTGGCCCAGTGGATAGAAGGTTGGCCCAGCATGTGGACATCCTAGGTTTGATTCTGGTCAGGGCACACATGAGAAGCAAGCATCTGCTTCTCTACCCCCCTTCTTTCCCTTCTCTCTCTCTTCCCCTCTCACAGAGAGTGGCTCAACTGGTCCAAGCATCAGCCTCAGGCATTGAGGATAGCTCGGTTGATTTGAGATCAGTCCCAGATGAGGGTTGCCAGGTAGATCCCAGTTGGGGTGCATTCAGGAGTCTATCTCTCTATCTCCCCTCCTCTCACTTAAAAAAAAATAAAAATAAAAAATAATAAAGTCTTTGTTGATGAGTACCTGTGGCAATAACGGTTAAGACCCTCAAGATTACCTGTTCTTTGTACTTCATGATAGCCCAGAGTACCAGAAGGACCAGTCCAGTTATACCAGGAATTCTGCCCTCAAGTCCAACTTTCACTTTGACATTTAAGACAAGCTCACTACTTGCAGCATTTAAAAGGTATTTAAGGTATTTCTGTTAAAATAATTATATTGAAATAAATAAATAAAATAATTATATTGAAATATGCAATAAGTAATAAATTATTTACACAGAGAGCATTAAATGGAACTATCAAAAGTAGCTGGTTGGGAAGAGTTGAGGATAAGTAGCTGACTGTGTAGTCTATTCCCACTGGAAGAAGTCAAGGGCTGTGGATCCTAATGGCCTGGATGCAAACCACTCACTCCAAGAGCATTTAAGCTTGTTTATAAGTGCCTGGTCAGGAACTGAACTTTGAAAGAGCCTTTGATGAAACTTGGCTTGGCTTTCTCAGGTCTAAAAGAGTGGCATCTGGGGCTGTTTACACAGACTGGGATAAGGAGCTATTTACATTTCAAATACATATTTGTGTTTGAGAGAATCAACTTCAGATGGTTTAGAGACTTTATTTGGAGACCCAGTCAAAAAAGCACTACCATCCTCCAGTTTTGATTGTCACAAGATAGTGCTGTTTCCCTAGGCATCTAGTCCAGTTGCACACAACCAAAAATTGTCCCACCCAAAATGCCAATGGCCTAAAGAAGATAAACGAGTCAAAAAATTAAAAAAGACAAATAATTATTATTCCACATATATGACATACCCAGACTAGTTAAATTCATAGAGACAGAAAGTAGAATGGTGGTTGGCAGAAAGTAGGAATAGAGAAGAATAGGAAGTCACTATTTAATGGGTCCAAAGTTTCAGTTTTGCAAGATGAAAAGATTTCTAGAGAGGGGTAAGGGTGATGGTCACACAAGAATGTGAATGTATTTAATATTACTGAACTGTACATTCAGAAATGGTAAAAAAGGCAAATTTGTGTTATATGTATTTTACTATAATTAAAAACAATTTTTTTTAAAATGTAATGGTGCCTCTAATTGAGATACATTGAATCCCAGCCCAACCCTGAATCTGCCAAATTGAACATCAGAGCCCAAGAACAGGCTTCATGCTCTTGATCACTTAGCACTAATCGAGGGTAGGCTTCTAACAGCAGTCATACAAGGCCCAGTGCCAAACAGGCTAAAGTCCCATGAAATATAAACAATAACAAACTAGTACAATTCAAATCCTTGTGAGATATATGAAGAGACTTCATTCCTTTTGGCCTAAGAACTCAGAGAACACCTCATTTGATTCCAAATGTGATTGTGTGCATAAAAGATCTTCTTAAATTGTAAAATAATATATAAATAAGGCATTATACTTCTTATTCAATACAGATCCTTTATTCTGTTCCTTCAAATGAAGACATTCTACCAAGAGCAGAATTGGACAGGCTTTATCTGACCTAAGTTTCTCAGAACACAATAGTTACTACAGATTAGGGAGAAAAGAAAATGCATTAATTTTGAATGATAGTATGTACTATTTATTTTGGTGTTTAGACTCTTACAAAATCAGTAAGAAAAATATGATATGCCTATAGGTAAATGGAAAAGGACTCGAACAAACAATTTTCTAAAGATATACAAAGGAGCAGACAAATCTATGAAAAAATGTTTAATTTTATTAGTAATCCAAAAATTGATAATTAAATAATTAAGATATTTAGGTGTATTGGCAAGATTAGAAATAGCGTGACTGGACGAGGGCCCTTTTCTTACCTTTCTCCAGATGAAAACAAAGGAAAGTAAATTCATTGGCTAAGAAAAATCTTTGCTAGAAATCATCTCACAGCTTGCCTTTATATATGCAAAGAGAGACAGAAAAGAGAGTTAAAGCCTTTCTTATTCTTGCAGTTCCTATGTGCATGATCTGGAAACAGGAATAGAAAGATTACTACCCTGTACAGAGAGAGAAACAGCTTGCAAATTTTAAGACAACAATTTCATCTTCTTTAGGAGTTTGACTAGCCAGTGCCTGAGAATTAAATCTTGATCTTGGGATATGCGAGTTCTGGCTATGTTTCTCAGGAGTAATGGTAATGAAATGGGCCTGCAGCTCACTCACCTTCCTTCACAAAAAACACCCAGCCTGAAAAAAGGGCCCCTTACCCACCCTGAACGCACTAAGAGACCTTGGCCTCCAAACTCTCATGGGGGGAGAAAGGCTTAACTTCTTTTACTTCCTCTTTGGACTTGAAAGAAAATCTTCATAAGTACATTATTTTTCCTTCCCATTCCTTTTTTTTCTAATGCCCCTTTTTTAAAATGGTCTGGGCTCTTTAATAAAGAAAATTGAAAACACCTGAACAACTAACTGGTTTGGTGTTTGGGAAGAGACTGAGGCACAGGATGTACATGCAGGGACTCCCTGAACCCTGTGGGGGACAGATGCCAGCCAGCAGCCTGTCAGAGGGATTATGACCAAAGGTTCCAGCTAACAGGAAGGAGGTCCCACCTACATTGCAAATTTTCTATTGTTAGGTATTAAGTCTCTGTTTTTTTATCTTGTTGAGCATTAGACCCAATACCTTTTCCATTAGCCATGCTCAATTCTTCTTTGGGCCCACATTTGTGGTAACTATCGACTGGCATTCTCCTTTAAATAACACAAAAAGCGACCCTTGTTTTTCTCCAGATGTTTCCCTTCTAACTAGTTTAGTAAATTGTTTTACTAATGAAAATATCTCAGTGATGGGTTACAAATGGCCCTGGGGACAGGATTAGAAAAGTCCCCTAAGACAAAGACTTCCCATCCTGGTTTCTTTTAGGTTAGATTTCATGGGGCCCAGTTTTAGCCAGGATACCTTACACCACTTATGGATTATAAGGCTGCATTTCATTAGGCGATGGCTGGGAATTTGTGTCAATCTGGATTCTGATCAGGTCCTCGACGCCAAGAGCTGACAGTGGGTGAAACACTTCATGCCCAGCTCTCTTGGAATGAAAGAAAACAGCTGTGTTTGTAGAACGCAGGTGGACATCATTAATGTGATGGCCAAATATTCATTGGATAAAAAGTCATTTCTCTCCCTCCATGGGAGTCAAGGAGATGAGTCTGTAAGGGAATGCTCTTTAAATTAGGGCCTAGAAATTCGGAGAAATTACAAATTACTCTTCAATACTACTGCCTCCCTAGAGCCCACAGGACTTAACAATGACACATCTAGTGACTTCAATGCTATTTGGTTTTAAAAATAAGTAGAATCCCCTGATGTAATATTTTCCTTTATTTAAAATGTTAGCCATCTGTCAAGGTCACTGTCATGGCACCAGATGTCTAGAACGAGCTTCAGGATGGCTTACAAATCAGGCCAAGAGGGCATTTTCAACCACCTGAGAGACAAAAACAGACACACATTCCAATGCTGTACGTCAGAGTAACTCAAAGCATGCTAAGAATCTTTCATGATATGTTACAACCACTCCACTGTCGTGTAATAAATGTTTTCCATTTGGCCCCCTATGCAATGCGCCCTTCCCCCTCAAAAGCCATTAGGGCAAAGAGAAAGGAATAGGGGCTGTTGCTAGTCTACACTCAGGACTCCTCTGCAGGATTTTGCATCCCACTGACTGTCACCTATTCATTCTATTATTGGAAATGTCTCAGAAAATATGTTCTTTGTCCCTGCCACCTCCTTGGCCTGGATTACTGTAATAGCCTTTGAAAACACTCACATAAACTCCAAATCAACCCACATACCACATTTGCCTTTTCTTTTCTTTTCTTTTTAAGAGAGAGATAAAGAGACAGGAAGGAAAGAGATGAGAAGCATCAACTCATAGTTACAGCATTTTAGTTGTTCATTGATTGTTTCTCATATGCGCCTTAACCAGAGGGCTCCAACCAAGCCAGTGATGCCTTGCTCAAGCCAGCGACCCCTTGCTTAAGCCAGCAACCTTGGGCTTTAAGCCAGAGACCTTTGGGCTCAAGCCAATGACCATGGGGCCATGTCTATGATCCCATGCTCAAGCTGGCAACCCTGTGCTCAAGATGATGAGCCCACCCTCCAGATGGTGACCTCAGGGTTTTGAACCTGGGACATCAACATCCCAGGTTGACACTGTATCCACTGTGCCACCACAGGTCAGGCTTCCTTTATTTTTTTTACATTTTGATACTCCCCAATTTAAAAGTAAATAATGAGCTGATTGATTAAATAAATAACAACAAAATAACATTGCTTGTAAAGCCCAAATCTAGACCTACCTTTCCTATCCTAAATGCCTGACCACAAGATATTAGGGTTGGATCACTAGATAGAATTCACTTCAGTGCAGCTAAGCAGACACAGTTTGGCCTGGACAGCCTGAAGTGGAATTGGATCCCTTTAGGCTGATGAACTAGCAAAGGTGAAGTTCTTTAATATGCCGAGCCTTAAGTATTGAGGAGGACTATGTGAATATGGTATCAGGACTGCCCTGAAAGGTAGCAAATTGTCTCACTCAAAGGGAATAACTATGCCCCTCATTGACCTTGAGCTTAATGATTAAGTCCAGTGAGCAAGAAAGTACAAAGCAAGGGAAAATTAAGGGGAATGGAATATTTTCTCCACACTTCTTATATTTCCCTTCCAGGTGGACCGAGCACCAGTAGCGTGACACTTCTGACCTCTTACTGCCACTTTCTTGTCTTAAAGCAGGTGAGATGCAGTGACTTGTATGATGAGCAAAATTAGAAAGCATGCCCAGAGCTGCTCTCTCTCATTCTTCCTCTCAGGAATAAGCTGCCTGTGGACATCATCCATTGTGCTACCGCTCTAGGGGGCAGAGAGCAGGCCTTCAGCTCTCACACTAAACTGGAATCTCAGATTTAGCCTTTATTGGAAATAAAGATGATGTCTTGGTCTCTCCTCTGCTACTCCTTTGTTTTATTTCTGTTTGTCAGCACTAGGGGAGGGCGGGGCAGCACTATTGACTGAGACTCCCTCCCACTACTTCTCTAACATTACTTGTCTGCTAGAGCCATGCCATTGTTTTTGGTTTGGTTTGGTTTTTATTGATCCTAGAGAGAGTATGAGAGGAGAGAAAGAAACACCGATTTGTTGTTTCACTTATTTGTGCATTCATTGGTTAATTCTTGTATGTAGCCTGACTGAGGATCGAACCCACAACCTTGGCTTATCCAGACAATACTCGAACCAACCGAGCTTCCTAACCAGGGCTATTGTTGTTTCTAGGCCTTTTATTAGCTGATTGTTTTTTCCTCTAAAGCAGTGGTTCTTAACCTGGGTTCTATTGAACCCTAGGGGTTCCATGAGTTGGTCTCAGGGGTTCAGAGAAGCGTCTGCCGCCTAAGGCCAGAATAAAGTAATACTGTAATTTGTTGTGAGTTCATGCACTTTGCTGGTTTTGTTCTTTGAGCAAGGTGATGTTCATGCATGGCTCATTTTGTGCATCAGTAAAAAAAATATACCTATGTCTTGAACTTGGAAAAAAAAATAATATTTTATTTATCACTAAAGAAGGGTTCGGTGAATGTGTATATGAAACTGGTGGGTTCGGTACCTCAAAAAAGGTTAAGAACCACTGCTCTAAAGTATTTCCCTTCTCATTTGCTAATTCTTCAAGACTTAACAACTCCACAAATCCCTTCCTAAACATTTCTGCCTCTTGTATCCCAACTGATTGCTACCCCAGCATTCAGGTTAATACAGTTATTTTATGTGGCTTTGTCTTATTTTCCCAGGATATCTAGTTCCTAAGCAACTGAAACCTTGTTCACATTCATTTGTAATTTCTCCATCTTTGTAGCCCCCCCACACATAATGTCTGCAATGTTGAAAGTACTTGATAAACTATTTCTTAATAAATGAGTACTTTCTCTGCATTCTCTGACATCTAAGAAAATTATAAATGGTTTTCTTTCTATGTAACACAATGATAATAACTTCAGAAATCTGAATGTTTGGATCACAAAAGGCAAAATTTCTTAAGAGTGCATTGCTTTTTGCAATATGTATATATTGGGGGGGGGCGGAAGTCCAAGAAATTATATATTTCTATAAACCAAACTTCAGAAAACTTTTAGCATGTATTATGTATTTGTTTATTGAGCACCTACTATCTACCTAGCCTCACTCTAGGTAAAGGGCATAAAAAGAAGAAAATTAGAGCCTGACTCTTAGGGAGATCACTCTCCAGATAAGTGAGATCTCAAAGTGTGGCCCAGAGCCAGTCTCCCCAGAATTA
Source organism: Rhynchonycteris naso (assembly GCA_037038555.1). Lineage (NCBI taxonomy): Eukaryota > Metazoa > Chordata > Mammalia > Chiroptera > Emballonuridae > Rhynchonycteris > Rhynchonycteris naso. Next base: position 35,224,545 of record CM073000.1, on the reverse strand, counting down.
CCAGCCATTGAACACTCCAACTCCCAGGTCCCAGGGCCTTCTGAATGAGAACCTCTGGGGCTGGACCCAGTAATCTCTGGTTAAATGAGTTCCCAGGTGTTCTTAGGCATACTGAGAACCACTGCTGTAGAGCAGGATGGAGACAAGCAAGTGTCGTGACCAAGGTACAAACCAACACTAACAGAGTGTGAGAAAGAGCACCAGATTGAAGCTGCTCTTGAGGAGCAGCAGAGAATCATCTGGAGGGAAGAGATGTCTGAGCATAGGTGATGGTGGACAGAGTCAGCCAAAGGACAGAAGGAGAAAGGTAGCTCCAGCAAGCAATGGAGTTTTTATGTTATTTACTTTATTGTAATCTGCAATAGTTCTTATTCAAAAGAAATTCACCCAACAGGATGTTGTGGAGGCGGTTGTTAATGTCTGCTACCTCAGTGGCACATCATCCCACTTAACACTCACAACGACTCTCCAGGACAAGCAAAGCTATTAAATTTAAACCCATTTTGTAGATAAAGAAACTGAGGTGAATAGTTTGTCTAATATAATACACCTGGAAAATGCCAAGGCCAGGACCAGAAGAATGAGTGTTCTAAACCCAATGTCTGTGACTTTTATTTCACCAGGACATGCTATAACTTAACTAATTTTTAGCAACTTCAAAATACATTAAAACACCCAATATTCCCCTTCCAATTAAGACTTCAGAAAGGATTTATGCATGGTAGATTTATCTTTGATGTCTACCCAAGCACTAAAATTCCACATATCTGTGAAATTTTTTTAACCTTATTAAAATGAGAGTTAAGATCACCACTAGTAGATTTATTCATGAGACATTGACCTTAGTTTCCAAGTATGTGTTTGTTTTCAGGTCAAGTTGGGAAACACCAACTGGAAAAAACACCAAAAATTAATGTTATGATTTAAGTAAAGTGCAAAGATAAAAGAAAAAGGCCACCATGACTGAATATTGTGACATGACATGATGTCATATGAATATTATTCAAATACCAGTAAATTTTTAAAAGGAAAATGTTTAACTACTCGTGAAATTAGTTTTGGTTTTGAAATCAATTGTTGGAATTAAGACACAGAGCTTTATTATTTTGAACAATTTTAATCTGACAAATGAATAGTGTAGAAGATACATCAAGGTCTGTCTTTCAAAGAGCATTAGTATTTGCTTGAGGTGTGTATATTTTTAATTTTTTAACTTGTGTTAATTTTTAAATTTCAATAATGTAATCTATCTCAATAAACTTATCTTTAAGATTGGAGGTGGGAAGAAGAAAGGAGAATAGGCATATTATTTAGTAACCTTTTAACTTAAAAACCAAAAACTTTGGCTCAATTCAGTCAATCAATAAGGAATTTATTATCTCACATAGTAAGAAGTCAAAATACAAAATAGTTCCAGGACTGACTGATTTAGCAGCTCATTGGCACTGTGAAGGATCAGGTTTTTTGCCTTTTTTTTTTTTTTGCTCAGCTATCTTTAGCAAATTCATTTCATCCACAAGCAAATGGAAACCAGTTTCTAGATATCATATTTTTATTATAGACATAGACAAAAAAAAACTGTTTCTTCTCATTTTATCAATGGGTTAAACTTTTCCCAGGAGCACTTCAGCAGACTTTTCCTCTCATCCCATTGGTCAGAATTGTGTCCACTCCCCATACCTACACCAATCACTGGCAAGAGAAAAGGTGCCTCTGTCATTGCTCTAGACTGAGGGTTTAAAGTGGGACTAGGATGCGCACCTGGTCAGCACGTTCTCTTACATTCCACTCCCTTCCACCGCTAACATAGGGCATCTAGAAATGTTTGAGAACAATTTTAATTGTCACATCAAGAGGAGATACTTTGGAATTTAAACAATGAAGATCAGGGATGTTAAATGTCCCACCATGCATAACATAGTCCCACAATACAAAGAATTAATCTGCCAAAAGTGCCCAAAGTATCCTCCTTCTTCCAACTTTGAAAATCACCAGCATTGGCCTCTGGGGCAGGATACAGGGCCTGCCTCCCTTGAAGCACATAGTCCTGTGGGCAGTATGTTCTAGAAAAGAAAAGCAGGGTTCTTCTTGGTGAGCAGCACCATGAGTACCTGCTATGGAGTGCAAGCCAGTGAGAGCATTAAAAGAGTAAGAATTCTGGAAGTGAATTCAAGCTATTCTTTCTTCCTGAGTTTTTAGATTTACATATCATGTCTTTACACAGTTTTTATATAATTTTATAGCAATCAACACTTCAAACACAATACATGGTACAAGTCAATGTTCTAATCAAATGAAAGATGGACTTAATGACTGTCACCCTTGGGCCATACTATTTTAACAAGTGTGATAATTATCAGTGTTCTGCTTAGTTGTGAAATAGCAACTTATGTTCAGCCTTAAATCTCATGCTACAAGGAAAGTATACATTTTATTTATCAACAGTGCCCACTTTTTTCTATTAGAAACAACAAAGCACTGTGCAGGTTGGCTGTGGGATTTAGAGTACATCTGCACCAAGCTGACTGACAACAGGGGCTTCCTGGGGAGGCCACTCCTGGCTGGGAGCACTGGCATTGGTCAAACCACTTAATCAACTTTAATAAAAATCCAATATATAATGCTTCAAAAATACTTTTACAAAACTCATGATTAAAGAAAAAATCTAAAGTAAAATAAGCCAGTCACAAAAAGACAAAGACTGTATTATCTACTTATATGATTCCAATCATATTCATAGAGACAGAAAGAAGAATGATGGTTTCCAGAGGCAAGGTGGAGAGGTGAATGGAGAGTTGTTTTTTAATGGGTATCGAGTTTTAGCTTTGCAAGATAAAGAGTTCTGGAGATTGGTTGCACAGCAATGTGAATGTACTCAGTGCTGCTCAACTATACACTTAAAAAATGATTATGGTGATAAAATTGTATGTGTATTTTACCACAATTAATAATTTTAAACTTTTTTTTTGAAAGAAAGAAACTTATTTCTAACTGTGTCTGCTAAAAGGGCCTATAAGCAAAGATACTCCAGTAGCAGTGCGAACACCTAAAACGCAGATCTTGTTTTCTAAATACTATTTCCAACTAAAAAGAAAGAATTTGATACCAGGAAAAGTATAAGTTGAACCTAGAATATCTTATTGTACCAGCAAGCAAGGTAGGACTCAAAAATTGGGGGAAACATATCAGAAGGACTCAGGAGCCGGCCTAACAAGGTTCCCAATGCCCAAACACACAATAGACTGAACATCAAAATGAGTTCTGAGAGTCATGGATTATAGCACCTTGAATTAAAATCATCTATGAGCTCATACTGATACCAAAAAAATAATTTAGAAAAAAATGTTCTTTAAAGTATAAAGCCAACCAAATGTAGAGAGAATAACAGAGCTAGAAAATTACACTTTTGCAATCATTAGACTAATAATTGGCTCAAGCAAGAACCATCTGCTAACATGATTGGATGCAATTTTGTGTGGAACTTACTATTTCCACAATCTTAAAATATCTCCCCCATACAATATATTAATTACAAGGGTACAAATGATCCTTTATAGTGGGAAACCCACCACCTTAACCCAGTGATCAAGGTTACCATCCATCATGTGACAAACTGACATGAGTTATCTCCTGGTAAAACGCAGGGAGAAGGATGCAGTGCCACAGATGTAGTGCTACCCCTGCCAAAGATGCATAACCTGAACAGAAATACAGAACAGTCGTCAGACCCAAATTGAAGAATAGTCTGCAAAACAACTGGCCTGTCCTCTTTCAAAACATCAGTCACAAAGAAAAAAAATAAAAGAAACACTGAGAAAATATTACAGATTAAAGGAGATGAGGAAGCTATGACACACTATAAATAAAAAATTTCTAAAGTTGGAAATTTTTCAATAAAGACTATATTTAGATAATATTGCATTGATTTTAAATTTCATTAATTTGATCATTATACTTATTTTGATAAAAACTATTGTTAACGTCTGATAAAGCTTCAAATTGTTTCCATTTCTCAATGTACAAATTCTATTTGAATAATTTTAGCAATCTGACTTCTATTCCAATAATTTTCCCTCAGATTACTAAAGTTGATAGACAAATAAAATTTGTGTATATTTAAGTATTTAAGGTAAGGTTTTGATATATGTATACACTAAGAAATGATTACCACAATCAAGATAATTAACAACCATCACCTCATGTATGTGTGGTGAAAACACTTGGGATCTACTCTTTTAGAAAATTTTAAGTCTACAATACATTATGTTCTGAAATTTATTTTTAAATCAGACGATTTAACAGGGGAAAATCAAGAAACAAGAAAAGAGTAGAAAATAAACAAACACTTCTCTTATTTTTCTTTTTTTTGTCTGTCAGTCTATACCACTGAATCACAAATGGTGGTTATAATTATGTAAGAGAATTCCTTTTCTTCAGGATACAAAGAAAATAAGCAAACATAAAGTATATATATACACAATAAGAGAAGAGAAAAAGAAAATGGGACAAAATGTTAACAAATGTTAAATCTGGTGAAGGATATACACAAATTTATTGTTTTATTTTTTTTTATATAATATAATTCACTTTAGCTTTATTTTTTTATTTTTTTTATATATATATTTTATTATTATTAATTCTAATGGGGTGACATCAATAAATCAGGGTACATATGTACAATGAAAACATCTCCAGGTTATCTTATCATTCAATTGTGTTGCATACCCATCACCAAAAGTCAAATTGTCCTCTGTCACCTTCAATCTGGTTTTCCCTGTGTCCCTCCCCTCCTCCCTATCCCACTCTTCCCTCCCTACCCCCATCCCATAACCACCACTCTCTTGTCCATGTCTCATACCCTCACTTTCATGTCCCACCTATATATGTAATCGTGCTGTTCTCAGTTTTTCTTTTTTTCTGATTTACTTATTTCACTCCGTATAATGTTATCAAGGTACATCCATTTTGTTATAAATGATCCGATGTCATCGTTTCTTATGGCAGAGTAGTATTCCATAGTATATATGTACCAAAGCTTTTTAATCCCCTTGTCTTCTGACGGACACTTGGGCTGGTTCCAGATCTTCCCTATTGTGAACAATGCTGCCACGAACATGGGGGCGCATTTCTTCTTTTCGAACAGTGCTATGGTGTTCTTAGGGTATATTCCTAAAAGTGGGATAGCTGGGTCAAAAGGCAGTTCAATTTTTAATTTTCTGAGGAATCTCCAAACTGTTTTCCACAGTGGATGCACCAGTCTGCATTCCCACCAGCAGTGCAGAAGGGTTCCCTTTTCTCCACATCCTTGCCAGCACTTATTCTGTGTTGTTTTGCTAATAAGTGCCATTCTGACTGGTGTGAGGTGATATCTCATTGTGATTTTAATTTGCATTTCTCTAATGATTAGTGATGTTGAGCATTTTTTCATATGCCTATTGGCCATCTGTATGTCCTCTTTGGAGAGGAGTCTATTCATTTCTTTAGCCCATTTTTTTATTGGGTTGTTTGTCTTCCTGGTGTTGAGTTTTATAAGTTCTTTATAAATTTTAGTTATTAACCCCTTATCAGATGTGCTGTCGAATATGTTCTCCCATTGTGTGGTTTGTCTTTTTATTCTGTTCCTATTGTCTTTAGCTGTGCAAAAACTTTTTAGTTTAATATAGTCCCATTTGTTTATCTTGCCTTTTATTTCAGTTGCACATGAAGATAAATCGGCAAATATACCGCTGCTACAGATGTCGGAGAGCTTGCTGCCTATGTTTTCTTCTAAGATGCTTATGGTTTCACGGCTTACATTTAAGTCTTTTATCCATTTTGAGTTTGCTTTTGTGAATGGTGTAAGTTGATGGTCTAGTTTCATTTTTTTGCAGGTAGATGTCCAATTTTCCCAACACCATTTGTTAAAGAGGCTGTCTTTACTCCATTGTATGTTCTTTCCTCCTTTGTCAAATATCAGTTGTCCATAAAGCTGTGGGTTTATTTCTGGGTCCTCTGTTCTGTTCCATTGATCTATGTGCCTGTTCTTATGCCAGTACCAGGCTGTCTTGAGTATAATGGCCTTGTAGTAAACCTTGATATCAGGAAGAGTGATACCTCCTGCTTTATTTTTTCTTTTTAAGATTGCTGAGGCTATTCCTGTTCTTTTTTGGTTCCATATAAATTTTTGGAATATGTGTTCTATATCTTTGAAGTATGTCATTGGTATTTTAATTGGTATTGCATTGAATTTATAAATTGCTTTGGGTAATATAGACATTTTAATGATGTTTATTCTTCCTAGCCATGAGCACGGTATGTGCTTCCACTTGTTTGTATCTTCCTTGATTTCTTTTATCAATGTTCTATAATTTTCCGAGTACAAGTCCTTAACCTCCTTGGTTAAATTTACTCCTAGGTACTTTATTTTTTTGACTGCAATAGTGAAGGGGATTGTTTCCTTAATTTCTTTTGCTGATATTTCATTGTTGGTGTATAGAAATGCCTCTGATTTCTGAGTATTAATTTTATATCCTGCCACCTTGCTGAATTCATTTATAAGGTCCAGTAGTTTTTTGACTGAGACTTTAGGGTTTTCAATATACAATATCATATCATCTGCAAATAATGACAGTTTTACTTCTTCTTTTCCAATTTGTATGCCTTTTATTTCTTCTTCTTGTCTGATTGCTGTAGTTAGGACTTCCAGAACTATGTTGAATAAGACTGGTGAAAGTGGGCAACCCTGCCTAGTTCCTGATCTTAAGGGGATTGCTTTTAATCTTTGTCCATTTAGTATGATGTTTGCTGTCGGTTTATCGTAGATGGCCTTTATCATGTTAAGGAATGATTCCTGTATTCCCACTTTACTGAGAGTTTTGAGCATGAATGGGTGCTGGATTTTATCAAATGCCTTTTCTGCATCTATTGAAATTATCATGTGATTTTTGTCCTTCCTTTTGTTTATGTGGTGAATCACATTGATTGATTTGCGAATATTGAACCAGCCTTGCCGCTCCAGAATAAATCCCACTTGATCGTGGTGTATGATTTTTTTCATATATTGCTGGATCCGGTTGGCTAATATTTTGTTGAGAATTTTAGCGTCTAAATTCATCAGGGATATAGGCCTATAATTTTCTTTCTTTGTGTTGTCTTTGCCCGGTTTTGGGATCAGAATTATGCTCGCCTCATATAAGGAGTTTGGAAGTCTTCCGTCCTCTTGAATTTTTTGAAATAGCTTGAGGAGAATAGGAGTTAGTTCTTCTTTGAATTTTTGATAGAATTCACTTGTGAAGCCATCAGGCCCAGGACTTTTCTTTTTGGGGAGTTTTTTGATAACTGTTTCGATCTCAGTTGCTGTAATTGGTCTGTTTAGATGTTCTGATTCTTCCAGATTGATTTTTGGAAGGTTATATGATTCAAGAAATTTGTCCATTTCACCAAGATTGTCTAATTTTTTGGCATATAGTTCTTCATAGTATTTTCTTACAATGCTTTGTATTTCTGTTGTGTCAGTTGTTATTTCTCCACTGTCCTTTCTAATTTTATTTATTTGAGTCCTCTCTCTTTTTTTCTTGGTGAGTCTAGTTAAAGGTTCATCAATCTTGTTTACCTTTTCAAAGAACCAGCTTCTGGTTTCATTGATCCTCTGTATTGTTTCCTTAGCCTCTATGTCATTTATTTCTGCTCTGACCTTTATTATTTCCTTCCTTCTACTTGTCTTGGGTTTTATTTGTTGTTATTTTTCTAGTTCTTTTAGATGCAGGGTCAGGTTGCTTATTTGAGCTTTTTCTAGCTTCTTATGATATGCCTGTAGTGCAATAAACTTCCCTCTCAGAACTGCTTTTGCTGTGTCCTATAAATTTTGAGTTGATGTATGCTCATTATCATTTGTTTCTAGAAACTTTTTTATTTCTTCTTTGATCTCATTGTTAATCCATTCATTATTTAATAACATGCTATTTAGTTTCCAAGTGTTTGAGTATTTTTCAGTTTTTCTTTTGTGGTTAATTTCTAGTTTCATGGCATTGTGATCAGAGAAAATGCTTGATATGATTTCAATCTTCTTAAATTTATTGAGACCATTTTTGTGTCCTAACATGTGGTCTATCCTAGAAAACGTACCATGAGCGCTTGAGAAGAATGTATATTCTACTGCTTTAGGGTGAAAAGTTCTGAAGATATCTATTAAATCAAGTTGATCTAGTGTCTCCTTTAAGTCTGCTGTTTCTTTATTAATTTTCTTTCTTGAGGATCTATCCAGTGTTGTTAGAGGGGTATTGAAATCCCCTACTATGATAGTATTGCTGTTAATCTCGCCCTTTAAATCCATCAAAGTCTGCTTTATGTATGTAGGGGCTCCTATATTTGGTGCATAGATATTTATAATAGTTATATCTTCCTGTTGAATTGTTCCCTTTATCATTATGTAGTGTCATTCTTTATCTCTTACTACAGCCTTTGTTTTAAAGTCCGTTTTGTCAGATATAAGTATTGCTACCCCTGCTTTTTTTTTGTTTCCATTTGCATGAAATATTTTTTTCCATCCTTTTACCTTCAGTCTATGAGCATCTTTTGTTTTAAGGTGTGTCTCTTGTAGACAGCATATGTATGGGTCCTGTTTCTTTATCCATGCAGCTACCCTATATCTTTTGATTGGATCATTTAACCCATTTACATTTAAGGTTATTATTGATATGTAGTTGTTTATTGCCATTTTATTCTTTAAAGCTGTATTCTTCTTTTGCTCTATTCATTCCTCCCTTTAAACTGTTCACAAGAGGCCCCTTAGTATCTCTTGCAGAATTGGTTTGGTTTTTATGAATTCCTTGAGGCTTTCTTTTTCTGGGAAGCTCTTTATTTCTCCTTCAATTTTAAATGTTAGCCTTGCTGGATAAAGTAGTCTTGGTTGTAGGTTCTTGTTCTGCATTACTTTGATTATTTCTTGCCATTCCCTTCTGGCTTCAAGTGTTTCTGTTGAGAAGTCCGATGTCATCCTTATGGGGGCTCCTTTGTAGGTGATAGTCTTTTTTTCTCTAGCAGCTTTTAATATTTTTTCTTTATCCATTAGCTTTGGTATTTTAACTATGATGTGTCTTGGTGTAGATCTTTTTGGGTTTCACCTTAATGGAGTTCTGTGTGCTTCTTGAATGTGTGGAGTGTTTCCCAGCCTTAATTTAGGAAAGTTTTCTGCTATGATTTGATTGAACAAAGTTTCCATTTCCTGTCCTCTCTCCTCTTCTTCAGGCACCCCTATGATGCGAATGTTGTTTCTCTTCAGGTTGTCACAAAGCTCCCTTAGAGTTTCCTCACATTTTTTAAGTCTCTTTTCCTTTTTCTTCTCTGCTTCTGTGCCTTTGTTTATTGTGTCCTCTAACTCGCTTATTCGATCCTCAGCGTCATCCATCCTGCTTTTAATTCCTTCCATTGTGGTATTCAGTTCTGATACTGTATTTGTCATTTCTGTCTGATTCTTTTTTATTATTTCAATTTCATTTTTTATACTTGTTATGTCTTTATTTAGGTGTTCATAATGACTATCCATTGTTGCTCTAATTTCTTTGAACATCCTAACTATCATTATTCTAAATTCTGCTTCTGGTAATTTGGTTATATCTGGTTCATTCAGGTCCTTCTCTGGGGATTTCTCTTGATTCATTTGGTTTGCATTCCTCTGCCTGCCCATTTTTTCTGTGTATACGCAAGTTGTGGCCACTGGAGTCCAGTAGGTGTTGCCTTTGTGTTCTCTAGGTGTGGTCTATCTGCAGTCCCCCCACCCCCTCTGCTGGTGCCTAGGGTGGTTGGGTATGAGCGTTGCCAGCGCCAGCCCACTGTGGCTTTTGCTATGATTTCTGCCTCTGCTCCGTGGGAGGGGCTGTGACTGAAGCCACAAGATTAGCACCAAGGGTAGAGGTGAGCACCTTTCCTCAGCTGCGGACCCAGCCTATTTCCGGACTTCCGCCCAGAACCAGCAGTCGGAGCCTGCTCGCTACAGTTCCGCGGGTTAGGCGGGGCTTTTGACGTGATCTCAGCTGTAAGCTTTTGCCCGTCCGGAGCTTTAGCCCCGCCCTTGAGGCCAGGGCCCTTCTGCGCAGGGTCGGAAACCAAGGTTTATTGGGGCAGGCGTGTTTGCTGGCTTCCGCTGAGTTGCGTACTTCCGCTCGTCCCGGACTCTACCCCGCCCCGCGTTCGGAGCCCTCTCGTGCCCGTGTGAATGCTATCCGGGGTTTCTCCAGCCGGATGGGGATAGTAGCGTGGGCTCAGCTGCGAGCCTCCACTTCTCTCGGGGTCCACCCCGTTCCCGCGCTCGGAGCCCGCTCGCACACGTATACTGGCCAACCGCGGTTTCTCCGGCCCGGGGGGTGGGGGGGGGGGTGGGGGGGGGAGTGAGGGACTGGTAGCGTCAGCTCAGCCACAGCCCCTGCCCGTCCCTGGTTCTAGCCCGGTCCCCGCTGTCAGGGCCGGCTTGCACAGGGCCTGCCCGTTCCTGGCCTCCCGCTTTGTCCCCGTAAGTGGGATTAAAGGCAGGCCCGCAGCTTCCAGACCGCTTTCGCGGTCCCCTCTGACCCTCTGGGCTAGACCGATCTCCCACCGGCTTGGCCTCTGCCCACGCCGACAGAACCGCCTTTCAGCGTCCTGCTGCCCCAAAACCTTAAGCAGCCCTCAGCAGAGTAGGAAGGGACCTAATACTCCACACTGTAGGCCTGGGAGCTCCCTCACTTGTTTCACAGCTCAATACTGTCCAAACGCCTCTTCTAGGCTCTAGGACTGCAGGCTGGGGCTTTGTTCCTGGGACCCAGGTCCCTCCCTCTCCGCCAAACACTCCTCCCGCCACACGGGTCTCTCCGGGCTGCCATTTGCTCCGGGGAGCTGGGCAGCCCTCTTCGCGTTTTCGCTATTCCTACCAGTCTCAATGTGGCTTCTTCTGTGTTCCTTGGTTGAAGAGTCCACTTAGTTTTGTTCAAAGTTGGTTTATCCAGGTGGTGGTTCTTAAAATTGAGTTGTAATCCACTTTGGTTCTGGGAGTTGGAAGTTGGTACGTCCGCCTACTCCGTCGCCATCTTGCTCCCCTCAAAATTTATTGTTTTATTCTGGCAATGTTTGAAAATTTTTCAAAATAAATAGATTAAAAGTCTAAAATCTGATAACAGAGTTGTAGGTCTTAATGTCCCTTAAGCTTCTCATTACTAAAATTTGATTGATCTTGAAATCAAATAAATCTTTAGATAGATTTATTAAGAATGCTTTTAAAATATATCACCACTTAAAATTTTTAATTTACTTTTTGAATTATTAAAAGTGTGCCTTGATCTCCTCTCCTCTCACTTAGGAATAAAAAGTTTGCCTTGAAAAAATATAACATTATCACTTAAAGCAAATAATATATAATATTTAGCCTGTCCTTCCAAACAAAATTTAACTTTTTATAGCTCTAATTTTATGAGACCCCTGTAGTGTAAGCTAACTATTTAATGACTTTTCACTACATTCATGTTTCAGAAAATGACTGAAATAAAATTATACCTAAATAAAGATTAAAAGCTACTGATCAGACTCAAATGTTGTTAATGTCAAAGTACATGTTACTAACTCACCTGAACATTTAGGTGTCAAAAGAAAACACAAATTATTATCTAAGTTCTTCAAGGAGGATTGAACACCAGAAAGGCTCAAGCTTAGTTCAATGCTCTGCCCAGCGATTGCCCTCAAATATGTGTACACCAGGGTTTCTCCATCTCAGCACTATGAATAATTTGGACCAGATAAACCTTTGTTGAGAATGACTGGCTGGTCTGTTGGTTAGCGACATCCCTGGCCTTTCTCACTGGATAACAGAAGCACGATCGCTTCACCCTTCCCCAATCATGACAACCAAAATATCCCAGGCATTGTCAAATGTCCTTTGGGAAGGTAGGGAAAAAACTGCCCTATTTGAGAACCAATGACCAACTGACAAAAAGAGGGAGAGAAAGATCAGTGTTCGTTAATTCTCTGTTTTTTCATTTTTCCAGTTAAATATCCTGATTTATTTTTAATTTCAGAGCATAATGTACTATACATATGAAATTTCCCAAAAGAGTAGGTTTCGAGTATTCTTACTACAAAATAAAATAAAAATAGTAACTTATAATTTCACTTATATTTGGAATCTAAATAACAAAATAAACAAACAAACAAGATAAAATCAAACTTATAGATAAAGAACAAATTGATGGTTGCCAGAATGGAGGCGGTTTGGAGGAATGGGTGAAAAGGGTTAAAAAATGATTAAAAGGTAAAAATTGCCAATAATAAATATAGTCATGCCTGACCAGGCGGTGGCTCAGTGGATAGAGCATCAGACTGGGATGCGGAAGACCCAGGTTCGAGACCCCGAACTCACCAGCTTGAGCATGGCCCATCTGGCTTGAGCAAAAGCTTGCCAGCTTGGACCCAAGGCTTCGGCAAGGGGTTGCTCGGTCTGCTGAATGCCCGCAGTCAAGGCACATGTGAGAAAGCAATCAATGAACAACTGTGGTGTCGCAACAGCAACGAAAAACTAATGATTGATGCTTCTCATCTCTCTCCCTTTCTGTCTGTCTGTCCCTATCTATCCCTCTCTCTGACTCTCTCTCTGTTCCTATAAATAAAATAAAAAATAAAATATAGTCATGAGGATGTAAGCTACAGCATAGGGAATACAGTCAATAATATTGTAAAAAATATGTGTGGTGTCAGAAGATACTATTGGGGTGACCATTTCTTAAAGTATATAATGTTAAATGAGTATAGTGTATACCTGAAACTAATATAATATTGTATATCAAGCATAAGTAGGAAACAAATTAACTTTTTAATGATAACTATGTGGGGTAATGGATGTGTTAATTATCTTGATTATCATAATAATTTCACAATATATACATATATAGAAACATCACCTTAAATATATAAAATTATATGCCTTAAGTATTTCCCATTGGCTCCTCAAATACATACACATTTTATTTGTCAATCATACTTCAGTAAAGCTGGGGAAATTTTTTTAAAAAAGAAATGAGACCCTGGCCAGTTGGCTCAGCAGATAGACTGTTGGCCCAGCATGCAGACATCCTGGGTTTGATCCCCAGTCAGGGCACACATGAGAAGTGACCATCTGCTTCTCTCCCCGTTTTTTCCCCTTCTATATCTCTTCCCCTCCCACATCCAGTGACTCATTTGGTTCAAGCTCACCCTGGGTGCTGAGGATCTCTCAGTTGATTCAAGCATCCACCCCTCACAGAGATTGCTGGGTGGATCCCAGTCAGGGTGCATGCAGAGTCTATCTCTCTATCTTCCTTTCTCTCACTTAAAAAAGAAAAAAAAAAGTCAAATCTTTACAATTATTCAAAGTAGAATTTGTCCATTAAAGTAAATAAAAATAATTAGAAGTTTTATCAATCTTCATAAAGCCCAGCCCTTATTCTCTACTTTCCCTACTCAAACATCAGCAACAGTTCCCATCAAAATTAGTTTAAATGTCTAGTCCTGCATTTGAAACTCAATTCATACCAGCCAACCTTTCTAGCTTTATCCTGAAAAGATCAAGTCATCCTAAAAGGTGCATTTAGGGGCCATATTCTATCCTCAAATCCCTAAACCAATAACTTTGCAGCCTGAAATTATTCTTCTTCCCTTGGTTGTATAGGTAGCCTTGCAACCCCAGCAAAGGATAGAGACAATTAGAGATGATAATAAAGTTCATCAATCACATAGAATTAAATTGAGGGGTCAGGGGTGCGGATGACATACTGGTGTTTATAAGTTTTGTAATCTTTGTATTACTTTGTGTTTATTTTGTTTTTTAAAGATTTTTTAAAACCCTAAACATGATTTGATATACCAGGTATATGAAGTTTACAACCTTGGTTTATAATGTTTATGGGATACTTATAAAACTACTATAAGTTTATAAGCTAGATGGATGTATCTTGCACATGGAAGTCATATGTTATGTAAAAGCATACATGTACTATAATATGCAATTAAAAGGGATATTTTCATAGTAAGTAATGATTAAATTTTTCTAATGATTATACAACAGTTAACAATACTTAATAATAGAGATCCATTTAATTATATTCACTATGTAAGTCACAGCCCATATTTTTATTATTCATAGTTACACTAAAAACAATGAAAATGTCAATTTTCATCAAGAACTTCATCTAATCAATCTAAAAAGCTAGAAGGCATCATTTTCTAGAAATATATCAAACCCATTTTATGAAAGACAGATGATTTGCACAAAGATATTTGCCAAGTTAAGCACTCAATAAGAACTCAGTTTTTATTTTTGAACTGACTTTAATTATTTGCTGTTGTAGTTTGGCAACCCTTGCCTAAATTAGGACTTCCAAACTTCTGAATCAGATTCCAAAACAGCCAAATTTAAACAATAAAAGAGAAGCCCATCATTCTAATGATCAAATATCTTGGCAAAGTCTCTTTTGAGGATTTTGAGTGAAAATTAGACCTTTCTCTAAATTTCTGTTAGGTGAATGAAAAATATAAAAATTCCATTTGTCCTTGAGGAGGAAGAGAACTTGATTTGAACTTTGAATTTTATCTCATCTTGAACATTTGAAAGATTGAGGCCCTGGCTGGTTGGCTCAGTGCTAGAGCATTGGCCCAATGTGTGGAAGTCTCAGGTTTGATTCTTGGTCAAGGCACACAGGAGAAGTGACCATCTGCTTCTCCACCCTTCCCTCTCTCACTTCTCTCTCTCTCTCTCTATCTATCTATCTATCTATCTCTCCTCCCCTCCTACAACCATGGCTCAATTGGAGCAAGTGGCCTTAAGTGCTAAGGATGGCTCCATGCCCTCCACCTCAGGCACTAAGAAGAGCACAGTTGCTGAGCAACAAAACAACACCCCAGATAGGCAGAACATTGCCCCTAGTGGTCTTGCAGGGTGGATCCCGGTCAGGGCACATAGTGAAATCTGTCTCTGCCTCCCCTTCTCTCATTGAATAAAAAATTTTAAAAAAAAAGAAATAAAATAAAAATTGAACTAATCCTCTAGAATCTGGGCTTGTCATCAAATCATTGTGTCATGTGCTATTAAGAAAGAAATATCTCGTTTGGGAAATGGGACTGAAAGATTTTCTTTCTTATATAATAAAGATGGAAGATTTGTTCTAAAAGTACAATTTTCTACAAGGCAAAATGAACACCTAAGACAGATTTGAAAGGAAAAAGAAATCACAAGAAGAAGCATAAGAGAAGAGCAGAGTAAAGAAAAGGGGAAGTCCCACTCATTTTCTCAAAGAATGTTTCAGGGACTATTTTATGCCAACCCTTGGAATAATCCACTATTTCAGGGAATCTGCAGCCATTTCTCTTCACCACAGCACTTTAACATTATCAATGCATATTATGGAGCATTTTTGTCCTAAAGAATATTTCTGCAGGTGACAACTATAAAGGAAACAAACCTTTATCTAACCCCAGTGGTGGGATTCAGCTGGTTTGGTTTGGCAGAACCAATACCTAATTTTCTTACTCTTTTTTAACATTCATCTGCGCAACAGCATATTCTAAGCACCCGTAGTAATGTTCATTCTGTCCATAGGTAAAGAAATGGGATCCTACTCCTACAGTGAAAAGATGGTTAAGGATAATCACAGAGCCAATGATGCTTGTATGAAACCAAAGAAAATTGCAAGTGAGGACACCAATCAAGAAGTAATATGGAAATAACTTAAATAACAATTGTTCTTTGTCAGGTATTATTTAATATTTTTTCATTAATATTTTTAAACTTTCTTATAACATAATCTAGTTATGTATACCTCTTTTATTGTTCTTATTTAAGTATTAAATGCATGAAATAACAAACTACCTTTCAGTATATCATTTTCTTATACTTGAAATGGTTACTAGGGCAGAGACCCGGTTGTTAGGTAAATTATTTTAATCCCACCACTGTCTAAGCCTCTCTGTCATACCACGTCCCTTAGCATGTCACTCTTTGGCTAACTAAGCACTACCATTATCAAACATTTCTGACCTCACATGGACTATAACCTTTCTTATTCACACCTGGTTCCCACTTTTGCTCATATCCCAAATATAAGATACAGCTATAAATTTCATATCTCTTCTTTCTAATTCTAGTTAGTTTGTAATTCCAGTCATAATGGAAATGAAGACTGTTTCCCTGTTATATTCACTTACCTTTAAAACCCAGAAATCCACCCAGTCTGCTAAGCAGATACCTGTTAATTGGCAGTAGGTTGAAGGAAGTTAGAACAACAGAGTCAATGAACTACGCAAGTCCAAATAAAAATCACAGGGAAGAATACGAAAAGCACTTGAGCCAGGATATTTAGAGAAAGGAACACCAAATGACAATACTAGATTCAAAAACAAAATCCGAGGGATAAACATAAGCCTAAAGCAAAGATCTACAGAGCACTGTAAGGTTGTCTGTGCGGGACAGTGGCAGCTAATTGACATCTGTTCTGCATTCCGTACATTGTCACTCATGCAGATCATGCAGGTGTCTTCACTTAGCTGGAATTCACCATAAAAAAACAAGTTTGCTGTTCTGTTTTTATCCATTCTCCTCACATTTCCTGCTCATGAAAACCAACTTTCTATGATTGTTATTTCGACTAGCTAAAGCTCTTGCCTCTCAGATTCACTGTTAGAGACTATAATACTAGTCTCTTCTTCAGGAAATCACCCAAAAACAATGAAGAAAATGAAAAACAGAAAGTGAAGCTCCACTTATAATAAAATTCATAGACTTTTATAATTCCAAAACACAATACATGAGGATGGGCTGCCAAATGCACTAAAGGTCAAACTGAGGTAGAAAGGCCACCCAAAGAGGAAGCATTTAGCTAAGCTCTCAAATAAAGCTGTCAGAGCACGGGTCTCCAGGGCAAACTAAGAGGTGTATAGTCTGTATCAGTAGAGAATAGGGAAGGTAGAGAAGTAAACCAGGAATCACTCATACACACTATAGTTTTAGAAAGCTTTTAGGAAGTAAGTCAGACTAGAGTACATTATGGACAGTGCTATGGTTGACAATCTCAGATTGAAGAAAAAAGCTAAAATAATTTACCCATACAACCCTGTATTATAGGGTCACAAGAATTTTATTTAAAACAGCAATTTTCTACAAACTTGAAAAAATTCCCTAATTCCTCTTTCATATAAACGTATCATATGTAGTGCAGAAAAGACTCCACCCATTTAAGGATAAATGAAGAAAAAATAAAAAGCAATCACTGAATAAACTTTAACACAATACCACCAAAAAGAAGCATCTGTGTGTGAGTGTGTGTTTGTGTGTGTGTGTGTGAGAGAGAGAGAGAGAGAGAGAGAAGAAGAAGGAGGAGGAGGAGGAGGAGGAGGAGGAGGAGGAGGAGGAGGAGAGCACAGGGATAGATGGAAAACACATGGCAAACAACAGACATAGGCAACAGAATGGTGACAGCCAGAGGGAAAGGGGCAGTGCAGGGGGTGAGGAGAGGTAGGAGACAGCAAAAGGGGGATTAATGGGGACCAAAAAAGATTTGATTTGGGGAGATGGGCACATGATGTAGTATGCAGATGATGTTATCTTGAGTTGTATACTTGAAACTTATATGGTTTTGTTAACCAGTCATCCCAATAAATTC